>CADEBD010000051.1:0-2400000 GCA_902825455.1 Arctia plantaginis
CTGATACCAAGACCACTAAACCCACTGCCCCCCAAGCGCTCTGTTTGAGTGCTCTAAGCTGCCACAGAAACGCAGAAAATAGAACTGAAATTTTGGGAAATATTTATTTTTAACCCAATCACCAAAACGACCGGCAAAATAAATTTTTAAAGAAATTAGGGGTTGGGGAAACCTCCACACACCCAAATTTTGTCCGATATCCTTGTTTTATCAATTCCCCCGGCGTAAAACCTTTTTTAAATTTGTTTTTAATTTTTTTATTTGTTTTTTATTTTAAAATTGCGTTGATTTTCTTTAGTTTTTCTTTTATTTTAATTAATTATTAATTATTTTTGACATATTACTGGAAGGAAAACTTGACAAAAACCCCTTTTTTTTTTTTTTTTTTTTTAACGTGTGGAAATCCCCTGGGACCTTTCACCCCCCCGGGGGTTTGCGGCGGGGGGTGTGTGGGACTGGGACCGACAAAAACCACACGGTGTGCCACCCCTCTTTTTGTAACAGGGGGGGACCCGGGGAACACCCCTTTTTTTTTAAACACCCGGGACCCTCCTGGGGCCAGCCCCTCCTGTTGCGGGCTCCGCCCTCAGTGTTTTTCCTCTCTTTATAGGCGACGTTCCGGCACACGCGGACGCCGCCCCCTCGGGGCTGGCCAAACTAATGCGGGTGGAGGGGAAACCCCCCCCCGTCCACCCGCGGCCACATTTCAGGGGGGCCCATGAAGGGTGTGATAGGGGGGCCCGGTCCGCCCCCGGTTCGCCGGCGGCGGATGGGGCCCCGAGGGGAGGTCTTTCCCCCGGGGCCTCTCCCCCCCTTTCCTTCCGCGAGTTTACTACCTCCCCAAAAGGTTGCGACCGGGGTTTTAAAACAACTGTCGAAAAACCCGGCCATGGAGCGTACAACGGCCGGTAGCGAAAAGACCCATTTCCGATGACGGCAGTAGGGGGCCCGGCGCTGCGCCCCCCCAATGGGGGGCGGGACCCCCAGCGTGTGGGGGGCCGAGTCCTCACTGCAGTCGCAGTGGGGGGCAGGCGGGACCCATTTCCCCCTCCTGCGACCGTGTCGGGTCTTTCCAAAGAAACCGTCCCCGGGAAAAGGGCACCTGCGTCATGGGAAAGGGAAAAGGGGGTCCCGTGCTGCCCGCCCTGCCCATGGGGCGATGCCCGGCTAGAGAGCCTCCACGGCGGCAAAAGCCAGCGCTTTTGGAGTCTCCACCGGGAACGCCCAAGGGCCCATGGGGGTTTGGGGAAAGCGGGGGTTTTTCGCGCCACCGCGCACATCCTGGGGCGGAGGGGAAACCCCGTCTCCCCCCGGGTTTAGCCCAGCCACTCGCCAATAAACTTCGGGGGGAGCATTTCCCGGCCCCCAAAATCCCAGGGGGGGTTTCCGGGCCAACGGACGCCACCTCCCCCGAAACGGTGGGGAAAAACCGGTAATGGCTCTGACCCCCCTTTAACCTCTAGGGCCAGAGGCGTACCCTTTTTCTGGGGGGTCAGACCCGCCCCCCACCCGGGCCCCGTACAGGGGCCATTAAACCGGAAAAAACCCCCGTTTACAGCCGTTTTTGGTCGGACGCTGGGCCCAAACCCTTTTTTTGGGGGCAAAAGTCCCCTAGGCGACCAGCGCCGACCACTTTGGGGGAAGCGGGCCCGGGAAGTGCTCGTCAAAGGGCCCACCTCCCTTCGAGGATTTTGGCCCAAAGATTTTTCATCGGGGCCCGAACCGGTACAGGACCGAGTTGCCACGTTTTGGGGCGCCGGGGGTGGCCCCGCCCGGGGCCCCAGGGAAAAAAAAGGGCCTCCGTCTTATCGGGGGCCCCCCCGAAAGGGCCCAGCGCCTCAATGCGCCCGCCCAAACCAGGGAGACTCCCCCTGGGGGCCAGGGGCCCGCCTCTTGGAATTTTTTCCCCCGGGGGCTGTCACCGGGGAAATCGTCTGCGAAAAAGATTCCCACCCACCCCGGGGGGAAGGGCGCGAAGGGCCCGTCGTCCCCTTTATGTTCCACAAGAGGGGTTTCCAAAAAACAGCCCCCTGGGGGAAAATCGCACGACAGGGCCGACTCCTCAAATTTTTTTCCCCCCCCCCCCTTCCCTCGTACACGAGGGTTTACGCCCCTCTAAAAAAGTTTTCCACCACCCCGCCTAGGTACTTTGGCCCCCCTTTATGTGGAGTGTTTCCCCTGAGGCAGCTAAATGGCAAAATTTATTGAATGCGTTGGCGATGTAAAATTTGACACCGCCAACACCCGGGCCGCCAAAAGTCCGGCCCCCCCTTCGGTCACGGCCCTAGGCGAAAAACACAGGGGCCCCGACGTCGAACCCCCCCCGAAAAAAAAATTTGGGGGGTTCCGACAATCGGGGCCCACCTCGCAGGGGTCCCGGGACGATGCGGGCAAAAAAGGAACCCTCTCAAACAATTTGCCCGCCTCTTCCGCAGCACGATGGGCCTTGGGGCCGCAAACCGAATCGGCGGGCCGTCCCGGTTTCCTCAATAGGCCCGCTTCCCTCTTTTCCAGCATCGGGAAGCGTCCCGCCCGCCCAAGTAGGGGCGAAACCCCCCGGGGGCGGCCCTCCCAAAGGGTGGTTGAGGGCCAGGGCCAGCACTCGGGCCGGTACCCCCGTCTGGCCCGGGGGCGGTGTTTTTGGGAAAACGGATCCGTAAAAACAGCCGCCCCTACCTCCGAACCCCGGACGGGCGGAACATTTTCCCCCGTGCTCCCCGGTCCCCGGGCCAAAGAGGCCATCGCCGGGGGAGTGTGTTCCGCCGTTGGGGGAAAAAGGGGGCCCTAAAAACCACTTCTCGCAGGAAGGGGGCTGGAGAGTTCCCCGTAAGGGGGGGGGGCCCCGCCCGCGCGGAGTTTTTGGGTCGCACCGCGCGGAAAGGGGGAAAACCCCGGGGGTCCGATTAAACCCCCCCCCCAGCACCCCTCCTGTTTTTTTTCTTTTTCTTTGGCCGGCTAATGGCCAGCTTCAGAGTTTCCGCCCCGTGGGTACCCCTCATAAACCCTTTCCCCTAAACCGTCCCCCGGTGACGCCCGACTGCGTTTTGTAGGACCCCCGGGCACGTGTAAGGCCCCACGGGGGTCCCCCAAAGCTCCGGGGCCCCAACCAGAAGACCTCCTTCCTTGGAGGCCGACGACCTCAAACGCGGGGCGGGCCGATCCCCATACATGCTTAATCGCTCGGGAAAGGGGCCCCACCCCCAAAGTCGACCTCCCGGTCGGAGCCTGAGGGGGGAAAGCCAAGAGTGAATTTTTGGCTGCCCCCTTCTATTTGGCCCCCGGGTTTCCAGCCGGGAAAACACCCCCACCGGGGAAAAGGGCGGGAAAAAAACCCGCCGCGCCACGGGGACCCCAAACGGGTTTCCGGGGGCCCGGGGAGAGGCCAAATGGGAAATATACAGGTGATCCGAGAGCGTCTAAACCTCTTCCGGGGACACCCCATTTCCCTTACTCGGGGGGCGGGGGGCAGGGGGTAGCAAACGAAAGGTCCATTTATCGCCCCCCCTGCTGTCGCACGAAAGTTTTTGGTGGGGGCCTCTGTTTAGAAGACAGGGGGCCCCACCGGGGCCCCGCCCACTCCTTTTACGGCCTCGCCCCTGGGTCCGCCCGGGGGAAAACCCCACGCAATGGACTTTGCGTTGAATCCCCCAGCAAAAGGACGTCCCCCAGACGCTGGGTCCCCCGTATCGAGGTCTCCAAGTTTGGTTGGGAAAACCTCGAAGTCTTTTAAAAACCCGGTTTGGGGGAGAAATAGAAAACCATATATGGTGATCCCCCCCCACTCAAAACGGAAACATATCCGGGCCCCTTTTCCCTTTTAGCGACAAGGGGGGGGGGAAAAATGAGCCTTGTGGAACCGCGACTCCCACGGAGCCGCCCCATCCCCCAATCCGGGTTTGGAGGGGGAGGGACAGAATGGGGTTTTCCGCGCTCGGAAACCTATCACCACTGTGCCATGGTTTGCAGGAAGAGATCCTGCGCCGGGGCCACATTGGGTTTCCCGGGGTTCGTCTGGACCAGGAGGTTGGAGGGCTTTATCCTTACTGGTCGTCCTCAACCTCCTCCATGGGCGACGACGTCGACGCACGAAAAAACATCGGAGGCAGCCCGGGGTTGCCTGGCTAACCCCCGACGTCTGCCGAGAAAAAATTGGGGGAGGCTTGCCCCCGCCTCTCTGCCCCATCTGGTTATTGGCGGGCTTTTTGCCCCCCGCAAAACACTGGGCAGTGAAGGGGGGGCCCGAGCAAATTTTGCCGCCTTATGCCCCCTTTTTACCGCAGCCCCCCGGGAAAAAAAAAGTCCGCCGCAGTCAAAAAAAACTTCCACTTGACGCGCCCTTTTTTCCCCATGCTAGGCATTTGTAGCATCTACCCCCCCCCCCGGGCTCGCCGCCAGGACGTGATCCTTTGGGCCCCAGAAAACCCATGAGCGCCGCCGGCGGCGGGCCAAAACTTTGGCCGAGCTACGGGACAGCGGGCCCACAGGCGCCAAAACCCTCCCGGACCCGGGGGGGATGGTGGGCCCACCTGGGGGTTGTCCGCGCTGCACCCCTTTTTTCCCCCCGGATTACAGCGCGGACATCTTTCGGCCGTCCTGAGTCGTCCAGGCCGAGATGCGCAGTTCCCGCACTTGGGACTGGGGACCCCGAACCCCCTTGTGGCTGCCCAAAAATTCCCCGCAGCTTCTCAGCGAAGGGGCCGCCGGCTTTGCCCCCTTTTAGCCCCAGGGAAAATCGAGAACTCGAGTCCCGTCTGGGGAGGGGGCATCCTGACCCCCCACCCCCCCAAAAATCGTTTGGCGAGGGGGTGTCCCGGGCTTTTTTAAGACGGCCGCATAGGAAAAGCCCGCCCTCAGCCGCCTCCGGGGAAAGGGCCCAAATACAGCCGGGTTTTTGGGGGGCTGCAGCTTCCCCCGGGGCCCCTTTGCAGAGGCGTTGCCCCCGGTGGGGGAAGGCTGGGCTTGGGCTTTCCTTTTTGGGGGAGCCTTTTTTGGGCCCCATTCGGGACTTCTTGGAGCCCCTCGCCCCTGCCAACCCCCGTTGGAGGGGGCCCGGTACGGGGGGCCCGGCAGGGGTGTCGGAGTGGGGAAACGGAGGGAAGCCCCTCCGCCCCTCGGGGCCCCCGTTCCCCCTTTTTTGGCCCCCTTTTTGGCCCGCCCGGGGTGTGCCTTGGGCCCGGGGCCTTAGCCCCGGTTCCTTGGCCCGGGGCCTGGGCCCGGGGCCTGGGGCCCCCCCCCTCGTCGGCTTTTGGGGGACCGATGGAAATGGGGCAGGGCCCCCGCCGCCCCGTAAGAAAAGCGGGGCCCCCCACAACGGGGAGCGCGGTCGGAGCGGGGGCCTTAGGGCCCCTGTGCCACGCGAGCGGGGGGCGCATAATCGGCGCAGGAAGGCCCAAACTCGGGCCCCCAGAACCCGCCCGGCGTCCGTCCAGCTAAATTTCCCCAAATGCGAAGAGGTTTTCGCAGTTTTGGGGGTCAAAAGCCCCTGAGTTTGGGGGTAGGGTGGGGGCCGGGACGCGGACGGGGGTTCCCCCTCGGGGAGGTTTGCCTGGAAGCGGGCGAACCCGGCCCCTCAGCTCGTTCAAACCCCCTCCGTCCCGCTTCTCGTTGGCCAAAATGCAGGCGAGAAAAGTCGCCCGCTAGGCCCCCCACGACCTCCGACAAAGCGGAGGGGAGTCCCTTTAAAGGGGCCCCCCACAACGAGCCCTTTAAGGTTTACGGGATTTGGTGGCCACCTTTCGATGACGGCCCCCGCCGCTTTCCCCCCCTCCCCACGGACCGGGAGCCTGGGGGGCAAATTTTCCCCCCCCGGCTTTCCCCAACCCCTTAAACAGGAGATCCGCGATCTCCTCCTCCGCTAAAGGCCTCGCCGTCCCCCCTCGTCCCCTCCTTAGGACTTTCCCGGGTTTTTAGAACGCGGAGCCCGACGGGGGCCCCAGACCGAGGCCGGTTTACGTGGTCCCTCCCCGGCGGTCTTGCCACCTTTTTGGGGGGCCCTCATTTCCCCCGGGGCGGGGTTTTGGGCCCCCCCCCCCCTCTTTTTTCCCCGGAGCGCCCCCCGTTTCCGGCTGGCGCTCCGCCCCCTTCCAAAGGCGTCCCGCCCCATCCGATGAAACGGCGGATTTCCGGGGAAAGCAAAAGATCCGATGCCTTCGGGTCCCAGAGCCCGAGTTTAACTGACCTCTGGGAGCCCCATCGAGATAGGCGTTTTCCCGACCCATCTCACCCTTTAGTGGACGACCCTCCGCCCAGTTCCTCCCCTTCCCCGTTGGGCCCTGTCCGTTTTACTTGCCTTTTTTCGGGGGGGGTTTTTTTTTTTTTTCCCATCGGTTTTTTAATGTTTTGCATCAAATTTTCCATAATAAAAACCCACGGTGGGGGAAAATAAAGGTCCACCCCGGGGAGGGGATCCCCCCTTAAACCCGGGAAAAGGGAAGTTTTTTTAACCCCAAACCCAAAAAGGGCCGCAGGTTTCCTCGGGGTTTGGGGTGCGCTCGCGACTGAACCCTTTCCCCCAAACCATGCATCCCCTTTGGGCCCCGCACCAAAACCGGGATTTTGGGGAAATTTTTTTGAGAGGTTTCTTTCCCCGCGTCCCGGGCGGTTTTAAACCAAGACCCTGTCCCCGATCAAGCCGCGAGACTTAAAACCCCAGCGTTTTTTCCCCGGGGTTACGATATTTCCGACGGTTTTCAGGGAGACTACGGGCCCCCTGGCCCGTCGGTGGTTTGTGTGAGTACAAAGCCGGCCCCTTCCCCCTTTTTCCACCCCTATCACGGGGGAAAAATGTGGCCCCTACAGGGCCCGCCATCAGGTTTTTTAAACCCAGGTTTCCTCCTCCATGCTCCGAAGAGCGAAGAGCCAGAGGGCAACCGGCAGACACCCCCACCCTGCTGGACCAGGCCTTGCCCGAGAGCCGATAAACCCGGGTTTGCCTCTTTGCTAAATTTTGGGCCCGTGGCGATAATCCTCTCCTCCAAAAAAAACCCTACCCTATACCCCCCCCCGTCTGGCCAGGTGGATAGGGGGCCAAAACCTCCTTTCTAAGGAGAGGCCTAGCCAGCAGTGGACTATTAAAAGGCTTTTGTGTGATGATGGAGAAATTTACTATGCAACTTTTACTTAAATCCAAAATCTATAAGTTAAAAGAATTTTAAATTTAAGGTCTCTTTGTTAGGTTATGTTAGAACGGAAACCATTAACGCGCCAGCTCCCTCGTGTGCGTTCCCCCAGCAAAAATAATGTCGAAAAATGGTAATTTTTAAACGTTTAGATAATTAGTTGCCCCCTTTGAATTTTAAGCCATTTTTAAATTTTGTTTCATTAAACTTTTTTATTATTTCAAAAAAACTTTTTCCTGGGGGGGTAACGTTTAAAACGTTCCCGCACCCGACATTTCTTTTTAAATGTAATATTGAAATAAATTTTAGCTAAATAATTATTTATCTGGACAGGTAAATGTTACAACTTTTTTTGGATTTGTATTTTTTGGCTCGAATTATTCAAAACCTGGGGTAATTTTTGTGGGTTTGCTGATCTTGAAAGGGGTAAGCGGATTTGACCCTTTTTACATAACTTCTTAAAGGTTAGTTTTTTTTTTGACAAAAAAAAACAAAAATTGGACCTTTTTAAAAATTATTTAGGTAAGTATGAAAACACTTAAAACGTCCTAACCTTTAATAAACCTCTTAAACTTTTTTTGAAACGTTATTCTATTGTTGTAATCCCTTCAAATGTATACGAATTTTTCGTGGAAATACTGAAAGTGACAAAAGTTTTTGATGAAAGTAGTTTCCCCACGTTCACGACAAAATGTGTGCGGCCTTTTTTTGGCCCCCGAAAAAACCTTTTGGTGGATATAAACTAAAGTTAGCCAATAATTAGTTGTTTAGTTCATTTGTCTACCTGAGATTTCAGGTCGTAATATAATAATTTACGAGAAAATTAAATAAAAGCATTAAAGGGTGCAAGACCCTGGTAATGAAAGTTTAGGTGGTTAAAAAAAACGATCACCCCGTACATTTCCTGTCTTTTAAAATGTTTTTTGGGAATACACCTTACGATTTTGGTACGTTGCGTACAGTGTTTAAAAAACATTCAATATTTATTATTACCTATTATTATTTTGTTTTTTTTTTCCCCAATTGATCTTAAGCACTAGTTTCTTTACTTAAAATTTTTTTAGTCTTTTTTACTACCGGAGTTACAAACAACGAAAAATTGCACTGGTCCGCTAAAATTATAAAAAATGTAAAAAGTAGAACGATTCACCGCTGCAATAAAACGAAAATTTAAAACCCAAAAAGAAATGTTTCATTTCTTTTTTTTTTTTTTTGTAAAGAAAAAAACTAAAAAATTTTATTTTATTTTGGGGTTTTAAAAGCTTAGACTGAATGCATCAAAATATTTAAAGCAACAATTTTTTACAATAAGTTAAAATAGACCGGAATAGTAGAAGGAATAAATAAGAATAAATTAGAAAAGTTTTAAATTGAATGCTAACATTGCATCGCCCAACAGACGTGTACCTCGTAAGAGTAGGTAATATTGTTTCTGTGGTCTATACCTAGAACCGAGAATTATCTATATGTACCTAACGTTAAGCGTTGAGCCCGTTACTGTTGATTTCTGTTAAAACGAACAGTTGTTGAATGATATTTTGATATAATAACGGTAATTTAATTTATCGAGTGAAAGTGGATACTTTTTATAGATAAAAATATTGGTCAGATAATGTTTGTCAATCAAGAATCGCTGATAATACATCCTTCGCTAGAACGCGGGAGGGAGGGGCAAAGGGATACTTCATTGTTTGCAATTTGCATCTAGTGCACTAAACTTGACCCTTAGGCAGATAATATACGTGTTGTAACGTACGTGTGTGCTTCCGCTTTCTATTTTTGCAAATATTTATCGTATTCCTTGAGAGTTCTTCAATATGTGTGTACCCTAATTACTAATAATAGGCATTAATGCTAATTCGATTCAATTTAAGTAATTGTCAATTCTTGTCTTAGGATATTAATTACTAATGCTAATATTGAAATTTCGTTCAGGGTGAACAAATTAAAACGATCATAACTTTTAGGTAGGTATATCACTTATTACTAATTTTACATAATAATTTATTTTATTATAATTTAACTCACCGCGATTTTGTGATCAAATATTTATTTTCTCCAACATTATTACAGAAATAATGCAATACAGAGTTTGTTCGCGATATGCTAGCCTAAGTCGATTCATCACTTAAAAAAATTCCCCATCTATTCACCAAAATACCTATTTACAACGCATACGTTACACTCTTCAAAACTTATCATTTCATTTCATATTTCTTAAATTACCTATACCTACCCTAAAATTAAACTTCAATTAACAAATACTTACGCAGGTACCAATTCTATGAACAACTATAAACAATTCACCTAACATTACGAGAAAACAAAAGCATTCAAAACAATACCTAATCTCCCGGCTGATTACTAATTATGCAATAAACAATCCTAAATAAAAATATTTAAAAAACATGTAGTTTTTTTGTAACACTTATGTACATATCCGTAGTAAACTTGCAAATAATATCCTACATATTTTAAAAAGCCAGCACAATGTACTGGGTGATCGCTTTTTTTAACCACCTAAACATGGTCGGGTTACCACGGTCTTGCACCTTCTAATGACTTTTATTTAATTATCTCGTAAATTATTATATGTACTACGCTGAAATTTACAGGTAGTCAACTGAACTAAACAACTAATTATTGGCATAACATTCAGTTTATATATCCACACACAGGTTTATCGGATGGCCAAAAAAGGCCGCACACATTGTGATCGTGAACGTGGAGAGCTACATTTCATCATAACTTTTTAGTCACTTACAGTATTCACTACGAAAATTCGTATACATTTGAAGGTAGTTACAAGCAATAGAATAACGTTTCAAGTAAGTCTTAAGAGGTCTTATTTAAAGTGTTTAGGACGTATTTTAAGTGTTTTCATACTTACCTAAATAATTTTTAAACGGTCCATTATTTTTGTTATTTTATTGTCGAACAAATTAAAACTAATCCTTAAGAAGTTATGTACAAAAGATGGTTACAATCCGCTTACCCGTTTCAGAGATCCAGCAAACCCACAAACGTTACTCCAGCAGGGATTCGAATAACTTCGCAACCGAAGAAAATACAAATACCAAATAAGTTGTAACATCCAGTCCAGATAACTAATTATTTAGCTAAATTATTTCAATATTACAATTAAAAAAGAAAATGTCTGGCTGCGGTAACGTTTCAAACGTTACTTCAGCAGGAAATGTTTTTTTTGAAATAACTAAAAAAGTTTAAGTGAAACAAATTAAAAATGTGCTTAACAATTACAGAAGGGGAGCAACTAAAGCAAGTGGAAAGACAGCTTGATTTTACAAAATGCATAGGCTAATTCTACAGTTTGCCATCGACGTTGAAAAAAAAAACTCATTCATGTATGACCTGATTTTCATATTTACTAATTTTCAGCCAAAATTCTTTAAAGAATAAGTAAATTGCAGGTAATTCTAACCCTAACTCAAATGATGGTTACCCCTAACTCAACAATGGAGGGGAGCGTGTGCGTTACCCCAGCAAAATAATGTCGAAAATGGTAATTTAAACTTTATAGATAATTATCTATAAAGTTTTAAATTACCACGCACACGCTCCCCTCCATTGTTGAGTTAGGGGTAACCATCATTTGAGTTTAGGGGTTAGAATTACCTGCAATTTACTTATTCTTTAAAGAATTTTGGCTGAAAATTAGTAAATATGAAAATCAGGTCAATACATGAATGAGTTTTTTTTTTTCAACGTCGATGGCAAACTGTAGAATTAGCCTATGCATTTTGTAAAATCAAGCTTGTCTTTTCCACTCCAACCAACTGACCCGAGGTGATCGGTTTAGTTCAAATATTTCTAACTGACCACTGTAGTTTGATAGGAATAAAATTCCTAACCGACCTACTAGGTGGATGAATGGAGTGGTCAGTTGGTAACAAAGAGGGTAAAAACACTGTCCCCTAATGACTGATGAATGTCAAAAAAAATACTTTGGTGAACATTTTAGGCACTATACTTCTTTTTCTCCCCCTTGCGGCTCTGTATCAGTGGCCGTAAGGAGGCGCGGGAGCTGGGACGGAGTCCTGAGTCTCGAGAAATCAAGGATCAGAAATCCCAGCTCCGCCAGGTCCTCGTGGAGGAGTGGAAGGAACGACTTGGGCACCGAGCGCTGGGCACGCTGTTATCGCGGCGGTGAGACCCGTTATGGAGAATTGGCTTGAGAGGCAAACGGGACCCTCAATACCGGTTGACGCAGGTGTCTCAGGATCACTGGGAAAGGATGCTTCGGTGATCACCTTTGTCTGATCCGCAAGGAGCAAACGCCTGGGTGCCACCACTGCGATGGCCGGACCGTGGACACACAGGAGGGGTCATCTATAAGCCGTAGATGGCCTGAGGTACTAGGGCTTTCCTTTCTAGGGTATACCTGCGGCGGGAGACGGCGTGCGGTTTTGGTCGGTTCGAGTTTAGTGTTTTAAAACCTCTTTATACAAAACTAGCTGACCCGCGCAACTTCGTCTGCGTCTCTCAATAGTAAAAATTTTCTCCGTTTTTGGAAACATTCTTCATTGGTGCTCCGCTCCTATTGGTCTTAGCGTGATGATATATTATAATTTATTATTATAGATAGATTATAATTTTTCAAATCGGACCAGTAGTTCCTGAGATTAGCGTGTTCAAACAAACAAACAAACTCTTCAGCTTTATAATATTAGTATAGATAAGTTATTACTTGCAAACGGTACGATCAACTCTGCATATATATATTGTGTGACTGTCACTCTAAACTTATTATTTTTATATACTATTTGAGTAACCCTCCTACGTAAGCATACAAAAAAGCAGTTAGAAGTTAGTAATTGATATATTCTGGAAGGTACATACAAGCTTTATTTCTCTTAGTAGGTATGTGATTGAAGGAAATGGAATGAAAACTATACTCAACTCAACTCAAATAATTTTGGCACAGGACCCCATGTAGCTGGTACAAAATGTACATGTACAAGACAGAAAAACTGTTAAACTGGGGCCCCGCGTGTGGTGTGTACCCTATTATAGACATTCATGTATCCCTATATAATCATTGTGTATTCTAATTATATTCAGTATTGTCTCAACATTCAGCGTTTCAATACCTCTCCAATATCCCCGCCTTACATGGCGACCCTGCCGAAGTCGGCTGGCAACAGAGCGCATTCCATTACCATATAAGGATTTGGAGTAAAGTGGCAAGATGTTCGGTGAGCAAATTACATTGAGTATTGGTGTGGTCGATATTACACGGCATTCGGTGGTAATTCTTGAAAAAGAACATGGGTGGCTCCGCATTTAAAGAAGGGGTGACGATTGCCCAAAATGCTGCTGGGTGCAATAACCAGGTGTCAATTGAAGAAATAAGAACGCACAACATTATTTTATCGGCAATTTTTGGTTTGATGCTGTTGGGCTTATTATACGGTGGGTACCGTATATACAAAAGGTGCCACCACCAGTGGATTGATCAACGAGTCCATCACCATGCGCTTCGTCGGTCGTTTCTGCGCGCAGCTCCTAAAGCTACCGCGGTCAACATAGGTGAAACAGTGTGAAGTCATGGTTATTACAAATGAGAATTTTGTGAAGTGAAGTGTTAAAAAATAATAATAATAAAAAAAAAAAAAACAAAAAAAATTAATACAAGTGCCGTTAATTTAAACAACTACTATTATATACAAATATAAATTCAGTGCGTAAATATCGTTATTCATGTCTCGGTTATAAATCAAAGTCAAAAAAAAAAAAAAAGGGGTGCGGTGATATCCGAAAGACAATATAAATATGTGTGCAGACAGTGTCAGAAGGTAGTGTTTATGATAAAATGTATTCGTTAAAATCTAAAAGTAGGTATAGTTACAAGGTAAGGCATCTAGTTTAGAGACATTATGCAATGAAATTAAAGAGGTAAGAGTATATTTAATAAAAGTAGGTCCGAGTCGTAGAACTGAGAGCTTATTAAGTAAGAAATTGATTGAAGCTAATGAAATTTTTACAAGATATTCTAATTGTTTAATTGAAGTGTCAAATGACATTAAGAAAGGCAAAGCTTCAAGTAGTGACTCCGAATTGATTCATAAGTATATTGAGAAGTTTCAGACTACTTATTCTGAAATAATTAAACTGTGTAATCCTTGTAAGTTTCAAGATATTGTAACCATGACCACTTTTGATATTAAGGCTGCTTTAAATTTTTTACCTCCTATGGACGATGACGAAACTAACATAAAGCAGTTAATTGACAACATTGAGTATTATAATTCTTCAAATATTATAATGTAAAAAACAATTAGTTAATTTTGTGCTGAAGAGTAGATTATCACAGGCGGGCAAATTGCGATTATCTTCTAGTTACCCTGATGTTGAAAGCTTAGTATCTGATATGAAAAAAAATTTACTTTCCCAAAAATCACCAACTGCTATCCAAACTAAATTAAATTCGATGAAACAGCACGATTTGTCTGTCCAGGATTATGGTAAACAAATAACTCAGCTTTTCGTAGATCTTACTATTGCACAGGCTAAGGGAAATTCCGACAGTTATAATCTACTTAAACCTATTAATGAACAGCACGCGATTAAAAAGTTTGCTGATGGTTTACGGAACCGTAGATTAAGCACGATAATAGCGTCGAAAAGTTTCAGCTCCCTCAAGGACACCATACAGGCCGCAGTGGATGAAGAGATGACTTCGTCTGCGGGCTCCGGAGAAGTTTTAGGTATGTATAATAATATTAGAGGTTCAAGGAGTTTTAGACAGAATTATGCGAGAGGGAATCGGGGATTTTCGTATTCAACATACTCGCAGCGCAGGCCACTGCGGAATAATTTTCACATCTACAACGGCAACGGGCGCGGGCGTCCCGGAGGATGGAGTGCTCCTGATTACCAGTTACAAGGGCAGCACCAGACTTCTCTTCCCAGGCGACCATCCCGAGGTAGGTTTTATAATAATTACAATAGAAATCCAAGGATGCGCAACAACAACGTTAATGTCATATTGGAATCGGATAATATAAAGGCGGAAAATACAAATCCAGAAAATCAGTTTTTTCGAGACTAAAATGTTATCATGTAATAGTAATTGTTCGATTAATTTATCTGCAAACAATCACATGTACAGTTGGTTACTTGATACCGGTGCATCCATTTCAGCCGTAAAATATAAACATATAATAGAGCATCAAATTCCATTTTATAATGAACAGATATCCATAACGGGGATCGGAGGCAAAATAACGACAATTGGATATTGTTTTATAAACTTAGATGTAAATGGTCATCAATTGAGACATAAATTTTATGTGTTTGACTTCTTACCAATTAGAGCGAATGGCATCATCGGTCAGGATTTCATGACTAAGTACAAAGCGATATTAGACTTCGGTCATAATGTAATAACATTGTTTAATTGTAATATTAAGACTGAATTACCTTTCTCTACATTTAATTATAATCAATTAGAGATTCCACCGAGATGCGAGTCGATTCATTATATACAAACAGACTTTACGGATGAATGCGTAGTTTGCGCGTCTGATATTAGCGAAGGTATATACTTAGCCAGCTCCTTAGTCCAACCGGTATGTGGTAGAATACCTATAAAAATATTAAACACCACGGAACAGAATTTAATAATTAATAATATTAAGCCGATCATACATAGCGTTAGTGATTATAACATATGTTCTTTTACACGAAACGAATCAAATGCAAATCGCGTTAAGAAATTGTTCTCTTTATTACAGTTAAAACATTAAAACGATGAGGAACAATTAGCCGTGGAAAAATTATGTGCGAAGTATAGTGACGTATTTTATTTACCAGGCGATAGGTTAACTACGACCAGCGTATATAAACATTCTATAACTTTAAAGCCTAATGTGACACCTATATTTTCTAAGCCTTATCGGTTACCTCACGCTCAGAAAAAAGAAATCGACAAACAAATAGAAAAAATGTTACAAGAAGGAATTATAGAAGAGTGTAGGAGTGAGTGGAGTAGTCCAGTCCTATTAGTTCCGAAAAAGCTTGATTCTACCGGTGAGAAAAAATGGAGGTTAGTAATAGACTATAGAAAATTAAATAATTGCATAGAGGACGACAGATTTCCGCTCCCAAACATAACAGAAATACTAGATTCTTTGTCAGGATGTATTTACTTCAGCCATCTCGATTTATATCAAGGTTTTCACAACGTAGAGTTAGATAAAAACAGTAGAAAGTATACAGGTTTCTGTTCAGGTCGATATCAATTAACAAGAATGCCTATGGGCTTAAAAACAAGTCCATCTTCATTCTCGCGAATGATGACAATGGCTATGGCAGGTCTCACAAACGAGAAATGCCTTGTATATCAAGACGATTTAATTGTCTATGGTCGAAATTTATTAGAAAAGTCAAAAAATTTACAAGACATTTTTGAAAGATTAAGGAATGTTAATTTAAAACTTAATCCGGCAAAGTGTGATTTTTTTAAAAAGGAAATGCTTTATTTAGGACACGTGGTATCCCGTGACGGTGTTTTACCGGATCCAGGGAAAATAGATACTGTGAAAAATTACCCCATTCCAAAGTCTGTTGACGAGGTCAAGCGTTTTACAGCGTTTGTTAATTTTTACAGAAGATTTGTACCAAATTTTGCGTCAAAGGCGTATCCACTGAATAAATTATGTAGGAAAAATGTTCCTTTTGTTTGGGATCGCGAGTGCCAAAATTCATTTGAAACCTTAAAACAGTGTATAATGTCTCCACCAGTGTTACAATACCCAGACTTTTCGGAAACTAATATCTTTTCAGTGCAAACAGACGCATCTGGTTACGCGATCGGCGCTGTATTAAGTAATAGCAATAATCACCCTGTTGCATACGCAAGCAGAAGTTTAAATATTGCTGAACAGCGATACCCCACTATTGAAAAGGAATTATTGGCAATAGTGTGGGCCGTAAAACATTTTCGTCCTTACCTTTATGGTCGTAAATTTAAAATTATTACAGACCATCGTCCATTAGTGTATCTATTTAATATGCGAGATCCTTCTAGCAGGCTCATGAAATTTAGACTAATATTAGAAGAATACGACTTTATTATCGAGTATGTAAAGGGTTCGGACAACGCAGCTGCAGATGCATTGTCTCGGATTTCTTTGACATCAGAACAATTAAAACAAATGGGTGAATACCATATAAATGTAACAACTCGAGCACAAGCACGAAAATTACAAAAACCTACAATACAGTCTCCTTGTGATGTGGTTTCTAATCGCAATTGGTCTGATCAGCCAATTGTTATTGGAAGTCAAACAAAACCAAGAGATGCTGTAGAGCTTAGGTTTATAGAGAAAAACGAATTAGATAATTTAAGAAGACAAAATAAGCTAACTGTGGAAAAAAGCGCGTTTTGCTATGTGGAGAGCAAGTCTACTATTTTTATTAATGCCAGTTTCCAATCACAATTGACGCGAGCCGCATTTGTGAGGGAATTGGATATATTATGTAAAGAAATAAACGTCGACGAAATATATTTTTTGAAGAATAAGAATAATGCTATATTTATTGAAAAAGTATTAAATGAAATAAAATCCCTAGGGAATAGGTGTTCATTAAAATTTTACGTCTTGAATGACGTACGACGAATCGATGACAAAGATGACAGGAAGGTCATATTAAACGACTGCCATCTTTTGCCCACAAGTGGCCACGCGGGCATGAGAAGGATGTTTAACAATATTAAGAAATATTTTTACTGGCCAGGGTTAGAGAAAGATGTTCGAGAATTCGTTAAAAAGTGCGAAAACTGTCAAAAACAAAAACACTCTGTAAGTATTAGGGAGCCGATGGTTATCTCTTCTACGGCTACAACGGCATTCGACAAAGTATTCTTAGATTTAGTAGGGCCGTTGGATAGGGATTGTTATAATTACTCTTATGCTCTTACATTACAATGCGAGTTGACAAAGTATGTTGTGGCTCATCCTTTACTTTCAAAAACGGCAGCAGAGGTAGCTCAAGCATTAGTTAACTGTTTTATTCTTCGCTACGGAATACCGAGAGAAATTGCAACGGACAGAGGATCCGAATTCATGTCTTCAGTATTTGAACAGGTATGTTTACTTTTAAAAATAAAACACTTAACATCTACAGCCTATCACCACCAAACTATTGGCGCATTAGAAAATTCTCACAAACATTTAAATTCATTCTTACGTATACAAACAGACAATCATCCAGAATCATGGAGCCAATGGCTACCATATTGGTGTTTTTCTTTTAATACTTCCGTGCATTCTGAAACTAAATTTACTCCCTATGAGTTAGTTTTTGGAAAAATCAGTTCTCTTCCTAGTAACTTAAATAGCAACATAGTAGAACCGCTATACAATCATGATAATTATCCAAACGAACTGAAATATCGCCTACAGTTGTCACAAAAGGAAGCAAGGGAAAATTTACTCAAAAGCAAAGTACCAAGGAAATGTGTTTATGACAAACGTATTAACCCTATTGTATACAAACCCAATGACTTAATTTTAATAAGAAATGAAAACTGTAACAAAATGGATAATATTTATTCCGGTCCGTATGTGGTCGTAAAAGATGTAACACCGAATGTTCAAATAAATAAAAATGGTAAATTAGATTTAATTCATAAAAACCGTACAAAATTGTTCATACCGAATACTTGATAATAGTTACCAGCTGACCTGTCCCCTGATAAAATCTCACTTGTTATAGTATATTTTAGAAATTAAGATTGCATTTATACTTTACTATTGTATTTTAGAAATAAATATTGCATTTATACTTTACTATTATATTTTAGAAATTAAGATTGCATTTATACTTTATACTTTACTATTGTATTTTAGAAATAGAGATTGCATTTATACTTATTTTTAATACGAAAAAAAAAACCTATGCTTAGTGTATTTTTTTTTTTCTTTTTATGGAAAGGAGGTGTGGTGTGTACCCTATTATAGACATTCATGTATCCCTATATAATCATTGTGTATTCTAATTATATTCAGTATTGTCTCAACATTCAGCGTTTCAATACCTCTCCAATATCCCCGCCTTACACGCGCACCAAAACACTTTCTAACCGTTAAAAAAGTATCTACTTATTACGATGGAAGTGTGAAAATGTTAATTCAAATCAATATAGCTACAATTCTTATAACGAAAAAGTTGCAACTAAATGTCCAAGTGAGGGTTAGTTGCACATGATTTTAAGTTTTGCACTGCGACCCAACGCTGCGACGCCCAAACCGGGCAAATTGCCATCGTGTGCTGTGCCAAGTCCTCACTGCAATCGCAATGATGACAGGCGGGACTCAATTCCCTCCTAGTGATTGACTCCTACCTGATGACCTAAAACAACCCAAGGGCCCTTTGATAGAATTTGCTACAGGCCCCGCGCTGTCTTAATCCGGCAGTGTGTGCGTTACCCCAGCAAAATAGTGTCGAAAATAGTCATTTAGTTACAGATAATTAGCTGCCCTACATCTGTAATTGTTTAGTTTTAAGTTTGTTGCACTTGTTCAATGAAAAACAAAAATAATGCGTCGTTTAAAGGTTAATTAAATATAAAAGCACTTCAGTGGGTCCTTTTTTTTTTTTTTTTTTTTTTTTTTTCCGTGCGGAAATCCCCTCGGATACCACCTGTCGGTGGCATGTCGGACTCGAACCGACTAAAACCGCACGCCTTCGCCGGGTACTAATAGCCGGGGAACCAGGTATACCCTAGAAAGGAAGGCCCTGGTGCCCCGACATACCTCGGGTCATCTACAGACGAGTAGACGACCCCCGCCCCGTGTGGGAACCCCATGTTCCCTGTGCTCCCTGGAAGCGAGCGCGCTTCGCAACGCGCTCGCCGCCACCCCGGCCTGCTTCTGCTAGGGTGACAGATGGCCTCACCTGTCACCCCCAGGCCTGCGCTTATGGAGGACGAAGGTCGTTCTGCGACCTCCGGCGCCTGCGCTGCCTGGCCCGTGCCCGGGCCTGGCGGGCCGGGAGAGTTCTAAACCTCTCCCGGTCCCGCTCCGCCGTCTCCTTCGCGAGCATAACTTGCTCGCAGAAGGAGACGGCAGAGTTCCACGCACTCTCGCTCCGCACGATAGCCGCAATCAGGCTATCGAGCGAGAGAACTCCCACTCCGATGGCCGCCACGAGGTCTCGCCTCTGCTCAACCCACGCCGGGCACTCTGCCAGCGTGTGGAGAGCCGTGTCCACGGTCTGGCCATCGCAGTGGTGGCACTCAGGCGTTGGCTCCTTGCGGATCAGACACAGGTGATCTCCGAAACATCCCTTCCCAGTGATCACCTGCGTCAATCGGTATGAGAGGGTCCCGTGACGCCTCTCGAGCCAATCCTCCATAACGGGTCTTACCGCCGCAATGACGGCGTGCCCGGCGCTCGGTTGCCCGAGTCGTTCCCTCCACTCCCCTATGATGACCTGGCGGAGTTGGGATTTCCGGTCATCGATTTCTCGAATCTCGGGGCATCGACCCAACTCCTGCGCCTCCTTGCGCCACTGATACAGTGCTGCAAGGGCTCTCGCCTCCAGGTCCCACGGTGGAGTTCCGGCCAGGAGACTCGCCGCCTCAAAGGAGATCGTGCGGTACCCCCTTATGATCCTGATGGCCAGCATTCGCTGCGGTCGCCGCAGTATCGCGACGTTGCTGGCCTTCAGGGCCCCCGCCCATACTGGGCACCCGTAAAGGGCCATGGACCGCACAACCCCCGAGTAGAGTCTCCGGCAGGAGTCATCGGGTCCCTTCATGTTGGGCAGCAGCCGCGCCAACGCACGCGCTGCCCCAACCAACTTGGGGACCAGACCTCGGAAATGATATCCGAAGTCCCATCGGCCATCGAGTACGAGCCCCAGATACCTGATCGAGGGCTCGATGCCGATGCGAGTGCCTCCTACCGTGAGGCTAGATCCCTCAGGCGGCTTCCTCCGAAGCCCGTGGAAGAACAGGGCCTCGGACTTGTGCAGAGCCACCTCGAGACCCAGCCGCCGGATACGCTCAACGACTTGGGCAACCCCGGCCGTGGCCCTCAGGGTTGCCTCGTGGTGCGTCTTGCCGCGCGCCGTCACGAGTGTGTCGTCCGCGTAGCACACGACGGCGACACCATCCAAGAAGGCACCACGAAGCACCCAGTCGTAGCCGATGTTCCACAAGAGTGGCCCTAACACCGACCCCTGCGGAACACCGCACAACATTTCACGCCTACCGAGACCGGTCCTACTGGGGTAGACGACGGCTCTCTCCGACAAATATGCCCCGACTATGCGGCGGAGGTAGAGAGGCACTTCGTGATACACGAGCGCCTCCCTGATGCAGCTCCAGGGCATAGTGTTGAACGCGTTGGCGATGTCCAAGGACACCGCCAACACCACTTCGCCCCGGGAGACTGCTTCCTCCGCCAGAGCCTTCACGCGCATGATCGCATCCACGGTGGAGCGCCCCTGACGGAAACCGTACTGGTTGTCCGCCAGATCCGGCCCAACCATCACGAGATGCTTGACGAGGCGCCTTGCAATCACTCTTTCAAAGAGCTTGCACACCTCGTCAAGCAACACTATGGGCCGGTAGGCGGAAACTTCAGTGGGTCCTAACACTTTGGATAAGAGCTCCAAAGGCTTCCTTTAAACGTTACTTAGTAGCTTGTTTTAAATGACTGTGAAGTATCATTAGTATCCTGTAAATAATGAACAAATTATGATAAAATTCAGTTGTCCACGTTCAGGGTCACAATGATTGTGAAGTGGCACCCTTTTATATCACTATTAACACCTTCAACTTTCACAGCATTTACGTTATATCCATAAATATTTTTATAATTCATATTTATATAATACTAGCTGAGACCCGCGGTGTTACCTGCGTTTGTTGTTATAACCGCGGGCAACGCCGCGGGGCGAAGCTAGTCTATAAAAAGTAGCCTAAGTTACTCCTTGACATCAGCTATCTGCCAGTGAAAGTCCCGTCGAAATTGGTTCATCCGTTCCAGAGATTACCCGGAACAAACCGACAGACAGACAAAAATTGTAAAAAATGTTATTTTGGCATATGTAATATAGGTACCGTGTAGATGAAACGAAAAACCTACGATTAAGTTATGATAACACAAAAATATATACAATACGCTAGTTGACGCAATTTGAAAACTTCGTTTATTATATACTTTAATATCTATTTTATCCCAAAAAACCGATATTTTAAAGAAAAAGCAATATTTACATTACGTATTTTATACATTACGTATCATTATTTAAAAAAAACAATATAAATTTCCCTTGAAAACGCCGAATAGTGTCATGGCGTCTTGAATGACGTCACAGTCTACTAAACAAAACTGTTTACATCTGTGTCCAGTGTCAACTGAAACTGTATTAAGGTGAGAAAATATGCTATAAACGAAAAACAATAAGGAGTAACCTGCTATGTGTATGAAAACGTCAACAACAACAATGATGTTTTGCGTGGCGTGACGTACCTAACACTTTCTGATTGGTGTTGGCTGTCACGTGACGTAATGCCTATTTTGTTCGAATTTATTTTAAAAAATATGAAGAAATTTTAACTTTTATGAGAAATATACTGGTTTTTTCTTATCTAAGTATGTCTCTTCATTTATTATTTGAAACTATAAATTGCTTAATTTGCTATTAGTGGGCACAAGCCTATTGTTTTGTGATGTGTTATTTTTGTGTAACCTTCACTAATCGTAGGTTGTAAACATAATCACAATTTCAAACTATCCAGCTCACATTATCAGTTCGGGCAATAGCGGAAAAAATCTGATGTAATAAGAACGATAGCACAAGTCATAAAATTGCAATTTTATTGTCAAAAATATGCAATCATATTGATTGCATATTTTCTAACGTGAACCAGGGTGAAACCGGTACAGGAGGGGGTCATCTACACGCCGTGGATGGCCCGAGGTACGTCGGGGTACCAGCCGTACCAGGGATTTAATTTCTAGGGGACACCTGGTTCCCCAGCTACTGGTACCCGAGACAGCGTGCGGCTTTTGGTCGGTTCGACTCCGACATAATCATCCCACCGGTGGGTGATATCCGAGAGGATTTCCGCACAGGAAAAAAAAGGTGAAACCAGTAATAGTTAAAACAAACAACTTTAGTTTGAAGGCCATCTGTACTGTGTATAGTGTAAAAATAAACCAATTCAACAAATTCTTATAACAAGCATTTTATTCTGCCTAAATAAAATAGGATAATTTAATAACATGCAAAAGTCAAATTTTACATATAAGAAAAAAGATGGTAAAACAACTTAAAATACATGGGATATTTAATCTCGCTTTATTTAAAAATACATAAATTCGGTTTTTGAGATACATTAAATCTTACTTATGGTACCTAATTAAATGTAGCTTACAATTACTTTTGTTATATGGCAGATACGAATCAAAATTTTAAAATTCTCCGTCGAAGCTCTTCAATATATAATTATATACAATATATAAAATATAATTCATAAACAATGTTTAGCTACTTGTTATTACAATATGAGTATAAAAGACTCGTCTATAGGTATACTCGAAAGTTTTAAATATTTAAACCAAATAGATCGTGACAAATCCTTTGTAATGCATTAATTTGAAAGTAATATTTCAGAAATAAAGTTTTATAAGAATAATTTGACATATATCACACACGGCCGTCTGATCCCAAACTAGACAGAGCCTGGACTATGGTATGTACTATACTTATTTTTATTTAAATACATACATATTTTAGATAAAGTACACCTCGGCACAGAACAAATAATCGTGCTCATCCCACAATACTTGTCCTGGGTGGGAATTATCTACTTTTGCCTTCTGCCCGTTCGTTTATTGCCTTTTCATTTTGAATGATAACATAAGAGTCCTTGTACCCCACCATCGTTACTGATATCACGACGACCTTTCATATCGACGTCTCTTTCATATAGTGCCCCCCAGATTTGACAAAAATATTCGACATAGACAAATGTATCGGCTATTTTAAATTCACATAGTGATGATGATTGGAATAAATAAAGAAAAACAGTGAAAACAGATCTTATTGTACTACTATTCGAATTAAATTATAATTAGAGGTTTGTCAAGTACTTGACCAACAAAAACCTTTTTCCTTAACGTGTTGCAGGTGTTTGATTTCTCCAATGAACTTAACTTTTTTAAGTATTTATTGTACAACAATTATTTATAGTTATCATAATAATTAAGATAGAAGTAATATTTGTCATAATATTGTCTATAGTTTAGCCCTGGATCACAGTCCCACACTCTTTTCAAAAAATTTGTTCAACTTGTTTCTAAAAATGTTTAAGAATGTCTATAGTTATGTATATTTTATTATATTTGCAAAAAATAAAATAACTATGTCAAAATCTAACTTTTAAATTAGAATAATGAACAAATAAATTCGTCACTCGAGTCTTCATTAAACTTTTTACTTCTTTAGTCAAAAAAAACTTCTTAAATAAAATTGATTCTTATTTTTACTAAAATCGGCATCATGTTTGTCCATCATTAATTAGCCTATATATCTAATTACCGAAAAAAGTAAATTAATAATCAGAGTTGTTGTGCCATTGTTGAGTAGTACAAGGATTTTTCATATGGAACGAATTCATCTCCGATTATGAAAAAATATCATAGATGTACCACTTATTACCATAAAAACTTAACATTCAGTTTATTTTAATCATAACTAAACAATATTCCAGATATTGTAACAATAAAGGTTTAAATAAAATGCGTTGTCTGGATGTTATCATTTGATAACATAAAATCTTCTGTTTCTAGTCGTAAACGATAAAAACGAACAAATCTGGTCATTAAAAATTATTTTAATATTTTTACCTGTTTTTACATGTCTTCTTAACCATCTCATACGAATGTAAAATTATTAACTATTTGATTACATTGCTGACGTTTGAACAAAACATTCGTAAATAATAACCGATCGAGAAAATCTAGTAGTTAATTGTTTATCATAATTTATACTCTAAACATGATGCACCTAAGATGTGCATGCGTCGCCATACACGTGATTTTACGTAGACTAGGGTTGGGATAATGTAGTATAAAAGAAAGAAATTCATTTTACAAATTTAATAATTGCCCTGATACTAATATAAATTTCAACTAAATAACATCGTATTTAATATTTTGATTATTTATTTACGAATAAATAAAGTTTAAGTGAAATATTGTGTACAAATCAAACAAAGAAAAAACACTGAATTATCCTGGAACGTCCCTAGTGCAATCCTGTCGAGAACACCATCACCGTGATTTTACATGCGGCTCAAGATCAAGTGAATATGGTTTATGTAAGTTTACTGTTTTAATATCGGGAAGTTATCGGTAATGTTTAACGACGATTAGATATTTTAGAATCTAATGGTGATATTTATTCGATTATTATTAATAGTCACGACTCATTATCTGACAGTGATCCTTAATCGGTAAGTTTAAGGTAAGATTCTCGTGATGAATATCTTGCTGATGCATGATGAAAGCTTTTTAATGTTAGTTGCTTAATAAAAAAATCTTTAATATAGTTTTGAGTTAACGGTTTGAGTTTTATTTATTTTATCAAGTAATCGATACCTATCTTATATAACACTACGAAAAATAACACCTATAGTCTGCTGGCGCCTGGATGTACACTATAGATATCAAAATGTGGCGGTGAAAGGGTTAATATTCAATACAAAACATAACTAAGATAGACTTACTTCCTCCTTCAAGAAAAGATCCTAAGAATATTAAACCCGGCTCAGACAAGCGTTTAAATGCTTTTTTCCTAAATAAATACAAAAGAGGTGTTTAGAAGTCTATTTTCCTTCGCTAACATCGCGATGTGCCATTAACTGGCCTTCAAGCACCTGATTCGAGATGGTTGCACTGCAAACTATATGAAATTAATTAATTAACATGTATATAATTTGTACACAGAATAAATAATTATACTACTGTATATATTTATTCTGTGGATATGTGCGTTACAAGTCCACAGAATAAAAATACAGGTTCGATACGTTGAGATCCAGTCAGTCACTGTCTAGTTGGGCCAGACTACACTCTCTATCCAGTCCACGTACCGGCTGACGCGGGTGTACACACCAGGTATGGATGAGCCGCAGCCACGCCCAAATGAAGTCACTCCCACAAGACGGTTCTTCCCCTGGCCCTCCTCAGAGGTGATCACCAGAGGCCCGCCCGAATCTCCCTAGAAACAGAAATTGACGCATCATCAAAAAACGTGGCACATACAATCCAAGTAAGGTATAACTAGCATTAAAGTAAATAAGGATTTACTGTGTTGCATAAAATTCTATAGGTATTAGTTCCGTGCCAACCCCAGGATGTCGGGTCACCGATTCGAAATTCTAGGATAGACGCCTAAATAACTTTACACAAAAATAATTTAAATCAAATAATTATCTACAGCCGAAAAAATTTAAAATCTACAGTTTCACTTTTGAACAAAGTCCTTATTATATAAAAACTTTTGAAAACAGAGCTTAGAGTACAACACTCGCGCCACAACGCGAGGCAACTAGCGGGTGTTTGCTGTTTATACAGCAGAACCAAAACTGAATACTTGTTCTGTGATTTCGGCGGTTTCTTCAGTCTTGCTACTATTTCACTGAATGGAACAGCGTTCTAGTCTGCACAGATTTTAAGTATCTCGGCTCACTCTTACAAAATGATGGTAAAATAGATAGGTCTGTACAAAATCTAATAAATACAGGATAGATGAATTGGCGGCAGGTAACAGGAACTATTTGTGATTGGTTCGAATCCCACTCAGGACAACTAATCGTCTGATGAGCACGATGATTTGTTCTGTGTCTGGGTGTAATTTATCTATAATATGTATGTTTTTAGAAATATATAAGTATGTTTATCAGCAGTCTGGTTACCATAGCACAGGCTCTGCCTAGTTTGGGATCAGAGTTATTATTATTGTTTTTATCCCAAGTTTACTATTACATTAAAGGGACAAATATCCAAAGCAATCATCAGAAAGACGCATGGTTCTGAGCGTTGGCCAACAAAGAAAACGGATGAGAGACTCCTACATGTAGCTAGTGGACTAGAATGGATAACAAATATGAAACAAAAATGGTGTTACCACCACTATAGGTAACATAATTCAAAATAGTATTTTCACTTATTACATACTTTGTGACTACAAATAAAGTTCATACTAAGTTTAAAGTTATTTGGGGAAGTTTGCAGATGCTCCGGGATAAGGGCTGGTTAAGCGCGGCGTCTCATGGACTACATTGGGTAACGACTCTACTATATTATATCCGTCATGGCATATTAGGGCTTAGGGACTCCCCTGAAAAGTAAGTGCTCATCACCCAATTATTTGTCCTAGGTGGGAATCATACCCATCTTATCTAACATCATGCTAAAATAATATGCTTATGTTAGAAAAGGTTTTTTTTTTGATGGTATAAGGGGGCCAACGAGCAGACGGGTCACCTGATGGTAAGCAATTACCCGCACCCATGGACACCTGCCACTCAAAAGTCACAAGTGCGTTGCTGCCCTTGGAGTCACTCCCGCTCGATTCAGCGGGAGGGGGGATTCGGGCTCCGGTAACCTCACTCACTCAGTGAAAGGCCACGAAAGATTTGCTTAACACCCGTTTTCTGTGAGGCCGTGGTATCACTCCGGTCGAGTCGAAGTATAACCGGCCCATTCGTGCCGAAGCATAAGCAATATGAGATTTAAATATGAACATGAAACTGGTTTGTAATCTTACAATACGTACTTGGCAAGTATCCCTGATACCTTCAGGGTCTCCGGCACACAATTGATCTGGAGAAATACCCGAAGGTAATTTCCGCCAATTCGTATACGATTCAGTACAGTTGCCGCGCTGAACTACGGTAACATTTGCTTTCAGTAATGTGGTGCTTCTTGTGTCCCCTGGAATGCAAAACAAAGTTATAAGAAAGTAGGCTTACGCGATCCTGGTTTCTTGTCCAACTAAAACCCGTTAATCTGAGGTAGCCCTATTGACAGGCTATAAGAAAATCAGATTTTCATGTCAGGGTTGCCAGGATGTGAAAATAGTGACCACTTTAGTAATTTTTTTAAGTTTTGCTACTTTGCTAATTCGTTCTGTTGCCATTACCACAAATTAAGATGTTTCTCGCTAGTATTTTTTTGTATCATGCTCCTGGAGACTTGTATTACTTAATTTACTTACTATTGTAGGCGTTATTAATGTGAAACACTTTAAATATTAAAATTTCAAGAATTTTTTGTATTATTTTATTCATTGCGTGGAGTTTTAACCTTTGACTGTGAAAAAAATACTGTGACATAGTTCCCATTATCTTAACAACATTTCTAGTTCGTTTAGATTCTAAAAAAGGAACATGATGTGCGTTTTACAGGCAATACTAGTGAAAAGAGCGAAAGAACTTAGCAAGGGTAGGATTTCGATTTTTCAAGAAATGTGCCAAGACCACGATTTCGGCTTTATAACTTAATTATATTTTATCTAATTAGGATATTCTAACCTAAGTCTATTGAGACAAGCAACAAGGTTATTTTTAAGGGTTTACTATTATTATTGTATACTTATTTTTTTTGCATAACAACGGATAGCATAAACTTTATTTTGCAGAAAATTGTTTGGCAGACACTCATTTGTCATACGAGTACATTTAAAACTCATAATTTTGTTAGTCATAATCTTCTTTAGGCATAAACTTCATATCCATAATAATTAAGAAGTAGAACCGTTGTATCGCCGAAAGTTCATAGTCAGAAACTTTTGTAGCAAGACATGACTTTTTAAGATAATATTTTTATCTAAGGTTAAAAATGCTATTTCATAGCACTATGCCTAATGAAATTATTCCAACTGAAATTGTACCAAATAATCGTCGCTCTAAATAAACGTTATGTTAAAAAAAATATGCGAAATTTTAACTCTGTCCAAGGTAATTATGCTAAATAGAACTGTGCCATCTTAAAAGTATGCCATTGTAAATTCGGACATATAAACATTCGGCCAAACAATAATTGTACTAAATAACTTTTATGCCTTAAAAATATTCCTTTGAAGAAGATTCTGCCAAGTGTGTTATGAGAAATACATTTCGGAGCATCAAGATTCTGCCAGATAGAGGGAACCCTATTTTTAGTAGTATAAGGAAACAAAATTATTTTGAATAAATAACACACAATCTGTGGCCTAAACGGCTTCATAAGATTCAATGTTATATTATGGTACCTACGTTAACTTGTTGACAGCAATGACAACTCATTTGTGACAGCCAGCTGTCATGGGTATCGACTTCAATACAGCCTATATATAAGCTCCAAACTGAAATAACATTTGAACGCAAAGTTCTAAAAATCTGATAGGTAAAACTGTAACTGTCGATGACATTACGAACCAAATAAATACAACAATAATCCCTACCATGAAGAACGCATTGTCCTTTGTAAACATGTTGTCAGGTAGTAATAGGAATACTCCAGAGGAGTAAAGACAGGAGTGTGATACATGAACTTATTTGTTCACGGTTGTGAAGTTTCATTTTAACATTTTTGCTTGATACGTTTATTTACTTACTGGCGTTGTTGACTTTCCCCCAACCAGTGATAGTCAGTGGTTCTGTCGGATCTTCATCATTTGTTTCTAGACAAATTGCATTCAAAGTGCTGGTAAATTGCAGTGGTTTCTCCAATCTAAGAAATGATAAAAAAGAACTAACATGTAAAAAGGTCCCTTGTGTCTTAAGGAATATATATATATATATTAATATGTTTGCGAAGAAAATTTTTAAAATTAAAAAAAGATCAGGAAGATGAAAACGAATAGTAATATTAAAAATAGCCGAACAAGTGCGAGTCGGACTCGCTTACCTAGGGTTCCGTACAAATTTGTAGGTAGGGACATATTATAAATAGTTCAGGTATCGAGTCTTGCAGGTTTTTTCTGGGCTTTTCCCGAAATTTATTTTAGTTTCCAAAACCTGTAATTACTTATATTATTGTGTTTTATAAGTGAAATTGTACCTCGATGATTGATAACGTACTTTAAATAAAGACTATATTTTTATGATTTAATTACAAATGTACAGTTTTCAGAGTTTTTCCTATACTTTTACTATAATACGATATTACTTGCCAAAGAACAATGGCGAATTCGTAGTTGAGTATAATTTGAGCGTCTTAAAATTTCATTCATAGGAAACGAAATCTAGTAATAATCTACGTTTTTTTAAACTATCTTCTAAGTCAGTAAAACCCCAGGAAAAGAAAGAAAATGTTATAAGCTTATTTGATTATTTTAATTTCCTTTATCAGTTTAGTGTTACTATTTCACGCCCATTCTTTTCAAGTAGTGCAAATACTGTCCAATAAAGTGTCCTAATATGGTAAATATTTCATAGTAATATGGTAATCAGATAATAGTTTTGTAATTCTTAGTACTGAATTGTGGAGGAACGGGTGTCATGTCCCTCCAACACAAGGGGAGGATCCTCCGACCAGGCGAGGTGATCATGCCTGGCGGGCCGCGGCCCCAACGGTTGATGTTGGGAAGTTGTATATATGCTAATCGGCGAGGGAATTCTTCATATCGCGATACAGGATTAGCAATTCTTATTTAGTAGTTACTCCGTAGTTCGGTGTGTCTTCATTAGATGGCGTTGTAGTATGTTTCTGTTTTTTGTATGTGGGAGTCGCCACAGAATCAATAAAGAATGTAGTTTGTGGCTCATAATCAATATATATAAAGAATAGAATAGAATATAAAGAAGTAAAAATAAATAAAGTGGGGGGAAAAAAAACAAAGGTTTTTGACAACTCTTGACAGACGTTTGCTCTCTGTGTTTAAATATAAAGACTAAACGTCTGGCCACGAATGGCCGCTGACGATTATATTAGTTTAGGTTTAGAATTTACAAGTCATTACATGTTGAAAGAGGTAATAAATTAAGGAAAAGGAATATACTTATTGGATATTATATATGCAGATGTACATAAGCATACAATGATTATTTCATGCATCAGATACATTAAAAGTGACATAAAAATATAACCTACGAAAGTTCTACAGCTAGTGGACTAAACAACAACTACAGGCGATGCAATTTCATTCGAAATATTTGTTTGTATGGAGACCCGCCATTGTTATTTTAGTTCTAGGTCAACGGGAAGTACCCTATTAATTTTGATTTCCTTGAGAATGTCGAAATATGCGTTTTTCGCGGCATAAACTTAGAAGTTGGATTTTTACACAGTTTCATGAGACTGTAGAGATAAGTATATGGTTTCATTTCTACTCGATACCTTAACGCGTTCCCGAGATTCCAGTCTTGACAGACGGACAACAAAGTGATCTTATTATAGGGGTTCCGTTTTTTTTCTTTTTGAGGTACGGAACCCTAAAAATAAGATTGAGATTAAGAAATACTTGAATAATTTTAAATCGACGTATACGGTTCTACGTAAAAAAAACTGAAGATCGCAAAGATTAGGTGTAAGTATTGCCCTAAACCTTACTTTAGGCTCAGCGATGGGTTAAATTATAATAATTAAATTATTTTATTTCAATACTTTTGGAACAGTGTAAGTACAGAAAGGGCAATAAACTCCAACGGCGAATATTGTTGTGTAATGAAGGCAAGCAGAACCTACCAATTTTTATTTAACTTAATTTTAAATATCAACGTCACGAGATGGTGAATTATTATGATCGGCCCTCTCCCGATCCCGTTCAGCGGTCTCTTTATGGAGCATTACAACTTCACAGAAAGAGACCACTATAAAGGTTTAACCGGTAGAATTTTAATGTAGAAAAAAATGTTACCTTAACAATGCCAAGTCGTGATACTTTTCTTTTCTGGTGTAGCGAGGATTTATTACGATTTCGGCTATCCTCACATCACTTTCAGAGTTGAAGTTTTTGCCGCCGATCTCTACGACCCCTGCGCGTATAATGGTGGGCTCTATCCTTGAATACATACAAACATTATTCATATTTTTAATTAATAGTATTGTGTTGATCTCGGGTTTTTTCGAGATAGTATTGATACCTTTCCGTCATGGTATCACGTGGTACAGGGACTACATTAGTATATATTAAAAAAGGAACATTTCTGTACCTGTCTAACGTATCTACACAATGCGCAGCACTCAAGACGTAAGTATTAGATAATACTGAGCCTCCGCAATCAAACTCAAAACCTCCATTTCCACGGTCGTACCCTAAGGCCACCTGTAATTATACAATAAAATATTTGTGTTACGCCAGGTTGGACAACTCAATTTCAATATCCAGTCGCGCTTTTGACATCCAATTTAAAAAAATAATGTTTCTTTCAAGAAAACTTCCTTCCTTGCATACGCAAACGTACCGTACTGAGTTTGAGTATTGTTTTTACCAAATATGGTCATAATCGCTAACGAAGAAACGCCCCTGCAGAAGCAAATGTTTTTTAGTAAATATAGTAAATACATATAAGAACTGTTCTTCTCTTCTATTTACTTTTAAATCATGTAATGTACAGTTAGCTACAGATACAAATCATCAGACTATATGCCTAAATCATAAGGAAAATATATGGTTATTGATATTACGGTAATCTTCAGTTTCAAATACATTTAACCGCGTGTATTGGTAAATACACCGATTACAGATTTTAGGTGTTCACTACGGAATTTTACCCTACTACCCTTAGACAGCATGTGTCATGTCATCGCGCCTAACTAAAATGTAAAATTATTGTAGGACAGTGCTTGGAAATCCCTCCGAGGGGCTTCCTTATCTGTCTGTTTTTTTAGTAAGAATTGTAAAATGGTGGAAGATATACTTTTGGCTTTTACTTATGCTCTTAAGGTCAAAAACTAATTCTATACTGGTGAATTTAATACATTTTAACGACGAAGGGTCAGTATGAAAACCGTTTACTGTAAGTCGATCGAACAGTGTTTTTTAAACATAAACCACAAAACATTTATTCCAACCGTGCAAAGCTAGGGCATCGCTATACTTCTGTATAAATAAAATATGTAGGTGATAAGAGTGACATTAATAATTATCAAATGGGCAATTTAAAAAAGATAACATGAAAATGACTAAGTGATTAATTAAACCTGTTATTCTTACTTTATCGGAAAAAATACCAGCACACATAACGCGTTCTGAAATTTAACATATTATACTCATACAACGTTCGAATGCTCTTTCGAATAAAACCAGATTTCGTAGTAAAAAATGTTTTTTGTCCTAGATAAAACAAGTCTCAGATAGCTTGACTTTCAAATAGTTAGAACGTTCTTTATTCCATACGATTTTTTAGGCATCTGTAATGCAGCACAGTAAAGCGAAATTTAATATGAACAATTTTATTGTCATCTGTGGTGAATCAAATCAAAAACCCGGTCTGTACAATGGGAGTACAGTGATATGTGCCTGAATTATGATAGATTCCGAACAGCTTTTATTTAATGTAAAAAGAAGAAGAAATTAAGAGGTGGCTGGCGTACTAAAATACTCTAATGCTGTGTGTAGTTCATGGGCAAGACAACAGCTTTTGCGACAGGACGCATTAATAATGGATTTGATATACATATATATGGACATTCTGAAATTATTATTGTTATGTAAACACAACATAGTGTTCTAATTATCTGTATCAACAAGTTCTTAAGTATGTGTCCCCAACCGCTTTATGATTATTCGCGAATATAAGATACGTTTACTTAAAGTGGATGGATTTAAAGTCACCAGATTTGTAACTTATAATTTGTGCCAAATTTGCGTGCTATATCGAAATGCCAATGATAATAAAGTTTTGGCTGGGGTAACGTTTTGCTGGTGGGTGACCAGAACTAGGCACAATTTGCGCCTCTTTGGGAGACATTTTTTGCCATAATTTTGAAACACTGAAAAGTTATGAAGCGAAATTAGCCTCGGGTTTCCAAACTAGGCAACCTAGAAACCTTGTGATAACACTGAACTGAACTGAACTATCTTGTATTTATTCCTGAGGCCCAACAAAATTACAGTATCTTACTTCAAGACGTTAATTAGTTATAACGGATATGTTGTTTCCGACAACGACCTTATTTTGAACTGCAAATTTTTCTGTTTATTTTTTATATTTTCATTGCCCAAGATCAGTATTGTAGATATGTCTACCCAGAGAGATCCATCAAAGTAACTCGAATCGAATTACTATAGCTTCTAATAATACAAGACATTTTAAAACTCGTGACCGATTTAATATTAGATATATTTATTGCTTTGTAAGAATTATTTATAGAAATTTGTTCAAGAAACATTTAAATTTTTCCTAGGCTAAAAACCCTCGAATCTACTATCAATTGGTGACCTTGCAATTGATTCACCTTGAATTGGTAACCTTTAGAGGTCAAAATTTGCGTACTGAAGGTCATATCCAATTGTATATATTTTTAACTGTCTATTTTCGATTCCGGGCTCATAAAGATGTAATCCCATTCGAAAATTGCCCTTGACCCTTCAAGGTTGTGATCAAGGTCAATTTCAAGGACAGCAATGGATAGTCAGGGAAAATTCCTGTAACTTTTGTGTTTACGTTGTGAAATAAGTTTTCAGAAAAATGCATCCCTAGCGAATTAGTCTGCTGTTCCGGTACTTTTCTAACACCCGGTTTAATAAATTTTAGCATAATTCCTCGTAGTCTATCTCATTTTTATAATGGACCAGTATAAATCACTAGCTTAAAAATACGACTTCAGTGCTGGTGGATTACACATTGTAATCGACTATTCAGGGGTCACATGAATTGCTAGAGTACCTACTTAATAATAAAGTGATTTACGTCGATGATGTCGTCATTGTGTTATTAGCATTTTTTTTTCATGTTTAATGTACTGACGGCTATAAGAAAATAATTACAGATTAAAACCCAACGTCATTTTAAATAAGTTTCGCACTAACTTCCTTGTACATAAGAATATTTTACTTATGGGTATTTTCCAATCCGGTTTATAGCGGCAACGGGAATGTACGTGTAAACTGAGGGACCATAATGGTACCTACACATAAAAGTCAGAACAAATCTGGGCATTTATAAACATATATTTTTAAAACTACAACTCTTAAAGTGCAATTTAAAGTCACTCAGTCCTCACAGATCATCAGCCAGATCTCGGAACTATCTGAAAAATTAACGTATTGTGACTGTAGACATTTAGTAAAGAATTCCAAGACGCAATTCCAGGAAAGCGATTATTAAAACTGGTCCCTAAATCCTCACCTCTGCTGACACATGTACATATACTAGCCATGCCTTTTAAGTTCTGTCGTTTCCATATTTCCCGGCAATTTTAAATTTGAAACTGTTCTATATTCGAATGTGTTAACATTTTGAATCTCAAAACAGTTGAAAATATTAGTATTAATGCTATTGTTTAGTCACAGTGTCGATTGGAGTCTGTCAGGTTACGTGCAAAAATGAATCTTTCTAAGGAAAATGTTAGTGCAATAATTTTCTACAACTTTAAAAGAGCCCTATCACGGCTTCAGTGTTTTGAAGAGCTAACATCTGTGTTCAGTGATGAAGCCCCATGTTTGCGGACTGTCGAACGCTGGTATTTAGAATTCCAGCGTGAACATACTAGGGTTAGTGACAAATCTCGCGAACGACGCCCAAAATCCGCCTTCACTGAAGATAACTTCATTGCTGTGAGACAACTAATTCTCGAAGATCGTCATGTGACGTATCGAGAGATAGAGGCTCTATTAGGCATCTCAGGGACAACCATTCTGAAGATCTTGCATGAAGCGCTTGGTGTGAAGCGCTAGTTTGCCGTTGGATACCGCATCTGCGGTCATCTCCGACGATCACAAGGCGGCCCGCGTCAGATGGTATAAGAAAACTCTGCAAAGCTTCAAACGAGGAGAGTCAAATCACGTCTACGACATCATCAGTGGTGACGAATCTTGGATCTATGCCTACGATCCTGATTCCAAACAACAATCTACAATCTGGGTCTTTCAAGACGAGCCAAAGCCGACTAAAGTTGTTCATTCTCGAAGCACTTCAAAGAAGATGGTGGCCACGTTCGTTGGAAAAACCGGCCATGTTGCGACTATTGCACTTGAAGATCGTAGAACGGTTAACGCAGAGGGGTATACCTCAGTTCGTTTACCACAAGTCCTCGCCGAACTTCGAAAATCTAACTCAGAGCGAGGCATCATACTGCACCACGACAACGCAAGCTCACACAGCGCTCGTCAAACGATTGAGTATTTGAAGCAGGAAAAAGTAGAAATTCTTGACCACCCTCCATACAGTCTTGACCTAAGCCCTAACGATTTCTTTACATTTTTCTAAAATTAAGAAAAGTCTTCGTGGTCAAAAGTTCCTGTCCGGTGAAGAAGCAGTCGACGCTTTCAAGTCAGCCATTTTGAACAACCCCACTTAAGAGTGGAATAAATGTTATAATAACTGGTTTGAGCAAATGGAAAAGTGTATTAAGCTACGTGGTGAATACTTTGAAAAACAATAAAAAGTACTATAAGGTTATAGTTGTTTTTTTCTTCAAACGACAAAACTTAAAAGGCATGCCTCGTACTAGCTTCTTTACGAGAGAAATATCAAAAGTCATAAAGCTGAAGCTACCCGACGGACCTACTAGCCATCGGACATAGCCGACGTAGTATATGGCACGCTCCTCAAAGTAAGATTTTTTTAACAACAAAGAGTGCAAACGGTCATTTTTCTTGCTTCAAATTACTATACAATACATCATGGTCCTATAAGATTAAAAAAAAACAGAAATAATGTTATTAAATGAAAAGATTCAATATTTTTTGTTAGTTGCGTACGTTTATTTATTAAATATTGTTATTTATAATTTTTCTGCATAAAAGTAATTTGGTATTATGGTACGACACTTAAGGATAAACTATACGAAATTAGGAAGCAATCCTATTTTTGTGAAGAGAGTTACAGGCACGAAGCAAATGCAAAGAGGAGAGGACTTAAGCAACTGTGCACTGTGATTCTCAATAGGTCCTGACGTTATCACAGTAGGCTTGGCTTAAAATTTGTACACTCAGCGTCCGTACTGTGCGCTTGTGTCGCAAAATTGCAAATCTGTATATTTTCCTGGTATTAAGAAGAAAATTTTGTATTTTATCGTGTTAAAATAATTCGGATATGCGTTTTGTTGCTATGGATGGCATCGCATTTCATTTGTAAGTAATTTTATACTTAATTTATTAAGATAGTTCTGGAAAAAATCTCTTAGTGTTTTTTGAAATATAGTTACTTCTATTCGTCACTAGATGACTAAACTTTTAATTTAAACTAAAAATATAAAAGGCACGTAAAACTTAGTTTTAGTCAGCTAAAACTGAAATTTGTTCTACATTCAGTCCCAAAGAATTTTTAATTGCCAGAACAATATATTAAACTTTTTAGGATTAATTTTGTGAACAGACTGTCATCTATCGTCAACTTTAAAAACATACATAAACAGAACAAGGCCGAAATGGGAATCCAATTTTAATCCATTAAAGTACTTTATTATGAAAATGAAGGAAATTTTACTTAGGCAGATTTTTACGAAATCTTTAAATAAGTGACATTCTAATTGAAATAAAAACATTTAATAAAATTGGTGTATGTTTTCATAAAAGCAGCATTCCGTAAAGTAGCATTTGGTAAAAGTCAACCCAAGAAATGGACACTTATGAGTTACCTATACCTCATAAAGTAGTGTCCTTGAAAGTAAATAGTCTATTTATAATATTCAAAGTATTTCTCTACCGCAAGACATCTATTATACTCGTAAGAGTTGTAACTTAGTTAACTGTAAGTTATTTTAATTTGTATCGTTTTTTTTTCATTAATTGTTTTAGTGCTTTCCGATGCCTAATTTAAAATAAAATATTAAAATTTTATTTAACTAAATATTAAATGAAATCATTGTAATAATTTGTTTATTATTCTCACCTTCAATATTAAGTAGGTATACTTAACTATGGGTGAAAATCATATCACTCTTTCTCTCAAGAGACGCTAAGGAGAGCGTTATATCCAGTCTAATTTTGAAAATACAGTGGCATATGGCGGCGTATAAATTATGGACGGGGGAGGGATATGTTTAGGAGTTGGTAGTCGACGGCGGGAATCTGACTGCTGATCGGTATTTCAGGGAGATTCATTCTAATGCAGAATAATGCTCGGGCTCACAGTGCTCGCTCAGTACAGGCATACCTAAGCCATGTCGGTGTAACGTTGATGGAGTGGCCAGCACGGTCCCTGGATATTGCACGATCGGGACTTGCTAAAGAGGACTGTCAAATCAAGAACGCCACCTTTACTTGAAAAATGGCAGAGGTTGCCCCAAGAAATCATTGACAACATCATCCGCAGCATGCCAAGACGGATGGAAACCATAATCAGAGGGGGGGAGTTTTAACACTCGAAATTAAACATTCATTTAATTAATCGTCAACCGTCACAAAATTTTAAATTTTTAACAGTTTCTCTGTCATTACGAAATCTAAGAAAAATGCATTTTGTTTACTTTAGTTTCTTTTTTTCATTAAACTAAGTATGGTGTTATGCGAATTATGCAAATTAATGCCAAAACATGTTAATTTAATTTTTGTTTCATGTTTAATTATTATTTGTTTAAAAATAAATTTAACTATTTCATATTCACCCTTTTTTTGTGTTCCGCTAATTCTGTCGGCGTGGGAATGAGTAAGATTTTTCAGAAAATTATCTTAAAAAAAACTCACTTGTACGAAAATTCTGAGTACGTCCCTTATATCCAACACTTAGTGTGAGATAGCTAAACTAAATAGCGACATCGATATAGAACGATGAAAGTCGTTTTGCTATCATTTGGTAGATAGAAAAAAGTTAAGTGGTCGGAGCTTAACAACCCCTCACCTCGCAAACTGTCACGCGTTGTTTCATAGGAAAATCTAATTACACCTCCTCTCTGAAAGGCTCGATGGTTACAGGCAATTTTTCATCGAATCGGTCAATTTATTGTGACTCGTGTCTGATTATTTATTTACTAATAAAAATTATTACTTTTCTGCTAATGTAAAAGTAATTTAGTATTATTGTACGATACTTAGGAATAAACGATACAAAACTAGGAAGCAATTCTATTTCTGCGAAGAGAGTTACAGGCGATTTTTCATTGAAATTCAGTATTTTTTGTTAGCTACGTATGTTTATTTTTTTCTAAATATTGTTAATTATAACGTTTCTGCAAACGTAAAAGTTATTGAGCGTGGTTGTACATTACCCGAATGAATTATGTCAAGTTTTGCATTATTTCTATTTTGTTGAGAGCAGTTAAGACTAAATTATTCTTGAAAAACGCCATTTCGCGTTAATGACCAGGGTTTACTTTTTGAATATGAATATTATTAAACTCCTGCAACGTAAAAGTTAAATGTTGTACGTCTTAAAAGGACGAAGAGGATTCAATTTCGCAAGCATTCCTACTTTTGCAAAAAAACGTTAAGACAAATTTACCATCGAAAAACTCATTTTTTTTAATAAACAGCGGCTATTCCTTTAATAATAATATGATTATTTACAACTTTTCTGCTATAATCGTAGTCAGCAGAAAACACAGGACAGAATTTTACTAAATTATACAGCATTCCTATTGTTTCAAAGAAAGTTATAACAAATCGATTGCAGAAACATAGTATTTCACGGCTAAGGCTCTGTGTATTTTTATTTAAAACATTATTTATGTTTTTTTTTTATCTTAAAGGGCCCTGATGTATTGCATAGATAAGTGGAATGTGGATACTGGTTTTTCTTTGTGGAGACTTAAACATGCAACGAAAGAGAAACATACTTCAGTGACATCAGACGAAGCCACATCGAACTACGGAATCAAGACTAATTCTGAATCGCGTAATGAAAGTTCTCGTGCCTATTCAAAACGTCTACCATTGGGCCGCGGTAGGGATGATCACCTCGCCTGATCGGAGGATCATCTGTAGGGATTTGACACTCGTTCTTCCACGTTAAAGATGTGTGACTTTACTATGTTATATTATATTGTACAACAATATTTATTGGCAAAGTTTTGATAAAAAATATCTTAAGCGAACAACACTTACATTTTATCAATAATAATAGAAACAACAATAGGTAAGTACAAAATGGTTACAACTCAAATTGAGAAAGACAGAATAATTAATTACCATATGTGGAAATTCCCCGAGTGATGCAGCCTCACCTCCCAATATATGCAAATCCAATGGCGCTATGCTATTTGCAGCAATTTTCCTACATTCTAAAATTAATAGTCAAAATGAGTGACATATATCTTTACAGTACAATAAACAATATTGTAAGATCACATATTTTATAAATTTACCTCTTTCAGCAATTCGCCTTGTCTTATCGTTCGAATTGTTTCCTGTTCTGTTATCACCAGAATTGTCACCAGTTTTTCTATCAATATTGTCACCTGTTATCAATATTTAAATAGTATTAATCCTAAAAATAAATGCATAGAGGCGGGTCATCTAATATTGATGTCACACGAATGTCAAGAATTTTGTAATGGTGTTTTCATGTTTTGACCTAGAACTGAATCAAAGAAAACAACAGTTCCAAAATTTTTTTTCAATAAAATCAACATAAATGAATACTAATTATATAGGAACACACATCAAAAACGTCTAAGCAACATGTAGTTTTGAATTTTGGAACGATTTTAACTATATTTATACTTCTTTTATAAACAATAACTAAGCTTTCTTTGATGCATTAGTGACTAAAGCAACAAAATCCTTAATTTCATTGGTATTTACCCACAAAGGCACGGAGAAGGTATATGCGTTTAAGGTGCGAGATGTTTGTTTGTTCGTTTCTGCAAACCAATGTTGCCATTTATCTCCAACACTAATAGTCCGATTTTGATGCGGTTTTCAGAAGTGGGTTCGTGGTTAATTGATGCTGGTTCTTAGATGGGTGTTACTGTTGTAACCCACTATGGGGCGCTGCAGTAAACATCTGCTTGTGCAAACCAATGTTACTATTTATCTCCAAAATTACTTGTCCGATTTTGTTGCAGTTTTCAGTAATGGGATTGTGGTTGATCAGTGATGGTTCTTAGATAGGTGTTACATTACATTTTTTCTTCGTAAAAATAAGTTTTTGCTCGATTTTGCCAAGTGCAATCGTTTTGTCGGTTTGAAACTTTGCAGTTATATGTGGTTTACATGTGAATAATATAATTTGACAACTTTAAAAAAATATGATGAGGAATCGGAAGCGATTGAGATCTTCCGTGTGGTGACGGATAAAGAATACTGAGTCACCACCCTATACCAACCCGTCTGGCCAGATTGGTATAGTAGGCCAAAACCTCCTTTCTAAGGATCGTTGTAGGGGTCTATAAATGACGCTAATCACGAATATAAAAAGGATTGCACCAATTTTTCACAATAGTCGTTACATATACATAAGAAATAGGTGCAAACAATTTTCGACCTTATGAACTTCCACAGTTTTTTTTTTCCTTATGACCTTATGATCGTCATTTGTTTCTACCGATATTAGAAATATCGATCGACGGTGGGCGACACCAGTATATTTGGAAAAAAAACTTCCAAACAGTTCGATTATCGAACTACTGGTAGGAGTAGGAGAGATGGAATAAACGAGTAAAGTAGTTGTATTAATATTAATGGTGCAAACGAAACTAATGTGTCTCCTCTGCACCATTGATGGTGCAGGTCAATGGTGCATTCGGTTCAGGTCAATGGTACTAGGAGACTGAAAATCGTGTAATCGAAATATAAAACTTCAGTGCAAATAGGTAATGCTGGTTATTTAAATCGTTTACGCCTTCCGTTACTAAGCGTGTATATGTCCTCACTTCGACAGTGAATGCTGCATATTCTACTGTATTTGTTAGACATTCAATCAGATTCGTTTCTTTCCAAACGAACCGCAGTTACTGTTCGCGGGAATCTGTTGTAATTAAATATATTATATGGGGTCTACCAATAAGAACGTCCTGGTTTAAAAATTGAATAAAACACACATTTTTTTTGAAAAATGCATCCGATTGATTTATTTGATAGATAATTTTATGCAATTTATGTTTTAAATAATATATTTTGCAGACGATCACCCGCTCACGCCAATTTCCGATGTCGCGGTGCACCATTTCGGCCGGTATGTCGGCTATGGCTCGTCGAATGTTGGTTTTTAGGTCACGAATTGTAGCTGGATTATTGCTGTACACTTTAGATTTACGTAACGCGTACGTAACCCTAAAGAAAATAGTCTAAAGGTGTTAAATCACACGATTTTGGTGGCCAACTGATCGGTCCATTTCTCGAAATTAACGACTCATCAAACTTTCCACGCAATAATTCCATGTTCACTCGAGTAATGTGAGGTGGTGCACCGTCTTGTTGAAAATAAAGGTCGTCTGCACCAATATCATCAAATTCCGGTTAACCGGAATTCCGGAAAGTAATGTATAACTCTATAACTCGATGTTAACCGAATACGGTTAACATCGAGTTATAGCGCTCGCCATTCACAGTAACAGAGTTTCCTTCGTCACTTTCAAAGCAGTACGGACCAATGATTCCACCGTACCATAAACCGCACCAAACTGTTATTTTTTGCGGATGCAATGGTGATTCATGAACCACACGTGGATTTGACTCACTGCAATAGCGACAATTTTGTTTAGTAACAAATCCATTGAGCCAGAAATGGGCCTCATCTGAGAAGATGATTTTACGATAATAATCGTCATCGGCTTCCATCATTTCCAGTGCATAATCGGCAAATTCACGACGGATACAATGGTCGGATGGCTTCAATTCTTGTGCCAAAACAATTTTGTATGGGTGTAGGCCCAAATCCAACCGCAAAATACGCCAGGCGGTCATTGGAGAGAGCCCCAACTCTTGTGAACGGCGTTGAACTGATCGATTTGAATTTGCATCAACACTGGCCTGAACTGGCTGCGATATTCTCTTCACTACGGGCATTTCTTTGTCTCACAGGCACAGCAGTATCGTGGAGAGTGAATTCACTTTCAAATTTTGTTATTATGCGATTTATAACGTGCACAGAAGGAGCACTATGACGACCATATTTTGCGCGAAGCGCTCTTACTGTAGCGGTAGGAGAACGCGAATTTGGGACATAATAATTTTGGACAATTTCCAAGCGTTGGTTTAAAGTAAAACGTGACATGATAAAATGGCAAACCTTACTGAACACAAATGTCAAGAGACGTCAAAGATCCATCATCAAACATGGCCGCTATGAGCTGTCAAAACCAGGTCATCCCTAGTGGTAGACCCAGTACTTTTGCATAATATCATCCCTAATATAAAAACATGTTGCATAACACTTTCCAGAGTCGTTAAGTATGGGATAACAAAATGTTTATTTACTTATTTATAATATCATTCATACCGATGCACTGCGACGGCGCCTATTTTACGCCTGATATTTCGTGAAAACATTTTTTTGGCTTAGTTACGCTTCCAGAGAAATTATTATTCGTAGCTATGAAGCCACTGTAAGGGTGCACTTCTTGGACGCATCTCAGTCGTCGAGCATTTCCGGGACGACGATACACTATCGTATCAGGCCTAAATCCAAAAGCGGGACTCATCGCAAAATATAATTTTATTCCATTGCTCCATCCATGGCAAGTGTTCCCTACACTATTCGTTAAGATGAGGGCGATTACCATGGCGTATAGGTCGCCACCTAATTGCTCGTAGGCTGCATTCATGCAGCCTATATCTCACGGTTTGGCGGTTACTTATTATTTATAAAAGAAATAATAATATTCTACCACATTCACACAACGCCATCTAGTCCCAAACTAAGCGGAGCTTGTACTATGGGTACTAGACAATTGATATAAATACATAGATACTTTTTTTTGTAAATGCTAACATATTATACATAGAAACACCCAGACCAAATCAACATTAAGTGTACATGCACACACGTTTCAATTGAGCGGGAATCGAACAGGCGACCTTTGGAACAGCAGTCCGTTACACAAACCACTATGCCATCCGGTCAATATAAATATACCTATTACAATAGTAAAAATCGTTCAGCTCAGACTTTCTTGGTGTGTGTATAGTATATATATTACAGAGAACAATAAATTAACAAAATGCAAATGAAAGTTAATAATAAAGCCTATGATAGCCCCCATTGCCACACATTGTTAACTCCCTTCCCTTAAACTTATAGATGTCATGTAGTTAATATTGTTAACTTACCAAACTTATTAGTGGTATGAGGACAGCACACAACTTCTTCAAACCCACTAAACCCACATCTCCCAAATTGGTGGTTTCTTTTATTTCTTATGGCTCTGTAATTTTTATTAACTTGTCTTAATAGGTGTTAATATAGATATTCTCATAATACTATTAAATTAATAAATATGATATAATCACTAATTCAAGTTATGACTAGCATTAATAACATAGTGTTATTTACTTATATGTCTAGTTAAAAAAAGAAAAGAAATGTTATTTAGGTACTTCCTGAACCGTAGCTATCAATGTCAAAGCATTTTTAAATAAATAATTAAAATGTAAATATTACACAATCTTTTCCTAACCAAAAGTAACAAATGCTATAACAAACATACTACACAATTCAACTTACTGCATGGCTGCTTCACATTGAGAAACTTCTTTACAGGTACCTTCAAATACCTGATTGTTTGGCATACACTTTTCACCAACTATGAAAATAAAAATAGTTTTAATGCAATAGGAAAAAGGTATAGAATAGGTTAAAAATCTTAAAAGTCTGGATACTATTTAATAACTATGATAATCTTTAAAAATCTAGCTTTCTAGCTAGCTTGTTGCTATCTGGGTGTACAGTTCTCCATACAACCAGATAGCAACAAAAACAATCCTTATACAGTCTGCCACAGATTTTTATGTTGTTGTTGGTGGATGGTTTAATGTTTTTAAAGGGCAAATAAACAGATATAATTGGTATGGACACAAGTGTGTGTTTTTAGACTGCACTTTAAGTTAAATGAAACTGACTATACTATGAATTGCGAAATAACTATACTGATACATAAACATCTAAAATCATCCAACTAACAAGACAAAACAATACACAATAAAAAGTTATAAGGTTAAGATTTACTAACCACCAATACCAAAATAGACAACAGATAAAGTAAAAACATATATACATATACATAAAAACATAGATACAGTAAAAAACATGTATAACAACATAGCGGTAATAATTCACAAAATCAATGAGTACATTATTATTTCATACATGAACGATAGCAGCTTTACCACATAGCTGCTATCGTTTATTTACAGCTTAACTGTTGTTCATTATCTCAGTCACAGTTATCACATACCAGTAAAATTTGTAAACAACTAGGGGCTGACAGTTCAAGTCAGGTCATGGTATTACTTAGAAATTTTAATGATTAATCTTTTAAATAATTATTACAATTATATTTTTAGTAATATAATTTATTTGGGCTTCTGGCTAAGTTGTAACCGAGTTGATTAACAAATTGCAAAGTTAAGAAATCCTAGTGAGACCAGTCTATGGATGGGTGACCATTCTTAACACATTGAGGCGCCTCCGCCTCCTGTGGTTAGGAGAGCATGTTAAGAAGCCATCAGTACTGGTTGCCATACAACATCTGTGGTAATTATTATCAGTAGTTGAAGCTAAAAAAAAATGCAGCAACAGTCTTTCTACATAACTTCGATATTGCCTAGTATATCGGTTGTGGAGGTCTGATGGCAGTGCACCACATAAAAAATATAAGTTCAGTTGTATGGTAGTAGAAAGAACTTTATTTGAAAATAACTTTAACTAGTGTTAATGAATAAAATTACATTATTATTATTTTTTTTAAATCAAATCAGATATTCTGGGGCATGATAAGGGCTAGCGACTTTTCAGGTGCTTTAAGTATACTTGATGAAAAGTAATGTTAACTAAATTGTAAGCTTTTAAATGTAAAATTAATTCAATTTAAGTAGTGAAGGGAGTTGTCCAACTTTAAGTTGTTTTGTAACTAATGCTAAGGCAAAGAACTAAGGGTTTTTACGAAGTTTACCAAGATGTTATCCGTCCAGGAATATCATAATAATTGGGCGCAAATATAGCAATAAGTTGATAAAAAGTTTTAAAGCGTTCGTCAGATACTTACCATCTTGAGATATTATTGAGTTTATTATAAATATATTTACGAAGACGATAGGTTTCCACCACATTTTAAATTTTGCTCTGTAACACAAAATTAGTTTGATTCACAAAACACTATAACGTCTATAAACCGGTTTTTTCACACAAAATATATGTTTTTAACACTTAAAAGTCGAATCGAAAACATGCAGTATTTATTACTAATTAACAAATTCCTATTTACAAAATATTAATGAAATTTACTAAAAGAATATTACAAGAAATATAAATGCAACAAAACATAGGTACTACTCAAACATTACACTTTCATACACTTAGTAGTTAAGTTTTTTGACCAGTGTTGCCGACAGTTAAATTAACTCTCCACCAGATTCAACATCTAAAACCACTAATGAAAAACGACTTTACTCCAATAGTCGCTAGTGAATGTCTAGCGACTATTGGAGTAACTTATACTTACTTAGATAACAACAGTTACCTATTTTAAATTAATTTGTTTTCTTCGTTTGAATCGTTTTCGTCTGCACATCATCATCAGTTTCAGATTGATGCGATTATTTGGTACCGATTTGTTTTACAACGTTTATTGCAATTTCATAGTCGATACAGCATTTTCCTTCCAACCTCAAACCACTGCGTATACTTAGTACTACTCACATAGCAGATAAAACATTTAACTTACGACCCAATATTATCAAGTTTGATTTTTCGCCGGTACCTTCTGGGGACATCATAAAGATCGTTCGGTTTGTCCGTTCTAACGCTAAGATTATAGTTACCATCCTGGATTATGTCCCCAAAATTATAGCATACATTATTGACTATTCTCTCCTGAACCTTCGCCCTCTCTGGCACAAGGCCCACATCTGAAAATAGCCTAAAAATATTAATCCTTCTCTTCCTGGGCACTTCCATAGGTTTGCATACTCAAACAGTTATTACACAGTTCATCTTTCAACCTCATCTCCTAAATCCTCTACAAAAATCCACTAGCCACTAGAAAAACCCACTAGCCGCTGAAAGCAATATTTCGCCACGAACAGGGGGGTCTAAACCACTAGTATTAGTGGACAATTCACTACGTTGGTAACACTGTATTTGACACATTCAACTGTCACATACCATACTACTACCTGAATACATAGATAAAACACTGTAGAAGAAAAGCAAGTAAAAAAGACACGAACGCACACTCACACTCTAAAAACAAAAGAAAAACACAGTATTGCCCTCACAGTAAATTACCGAAAAATGACAGAGTTATTAAGACTGTCCTAAAAAATAGACTGAGTTTTACATTTTGTATAAAGTGCCCCATTGATGTTCCTGCGTATACAAATAAGGCAGTTGGTAGATGTTAGCACAATTCACGCGCATTACGCTAATTGAAACTACTGTTGGTGTTCAGATACTATTTTATTACTTTTCTTTGTTAGTAAATTGTGTTAGTATTTATAGTCTAATATTAATCGTGTGTGAACTAAAAATGTATACACACTGAAACAGAGATCTAGCTGACTAGTAAAAATATTACGTAAATCTTATATCATCAAAATAATAAGTAAGGAAATTACTTGAGGTCGCTGTTAATGAGGTGACATACATAGTAACGAAACAATATGCGTAATGTGTGCAAAATTATATAAAAGCTAGTAAAATAAGAGTAAAGCTATGACAGGTGTAAAGAACCTAAAATAATTAACATACAATTAACTAATTGATTGCACCTAGTGCTTAGGTTGCAAATTGCAATGCCAGTCGAGTTCCACGGCCAGATCTGGTGACATACCGGCGCGTGCTCGAACCGAATTTGAATTTGACGCTATTCTTGTGGGTGACGTATGGTGTATGTTGTTTGTGTCCTCTGATGTTTCGAAGATGATTGCAGGCTTTAGGCGATCCACCGATACGATGGCGTTTCTGGCTGTGAGTTGGATTGTGTACCATTTTCCTTATCATTTCAGGAATTTTGAAAGGACCTTAGTATGGAGCAGTCTCTGATTGTGTCTCTTCTGAGAAAAATGTAATTTATAAAAATTATAGTTCTTGGTGTACGAAACATTTCCGACTCGTTTTTTGATTTCCTGTTTCGTTTTATAAGGCAAGTATGAAATTTGTTAACTGCCTGACGTAATCATCGTCGTTGATTAACGTTTTACTATTGTCAGCGAAAAAGTTAGCTGATAAACGTAATGTTCAACCGTATGTAATTTGCGCGTTACTTACTCCAGTTTGCGTAGTATTGTGCGGAGTCCAAACATAACCTTTTGCAATTCGGTTACCCGGTTACCCAGTGCTATTACAAGTGGCTATGAGCCCTGCTTTAAGGCATCTGTGCCATCTTTCTATTTGTCCGTGAGCTTGAGGATGATAGGGATTTGTGTTTATCTTGTTGATTCCTAGTCGCTTCGTCAGCTAGTGGAAAAGATCCAACTCGAATTGGGGTCCTTGATATATTGCGATTGTAACGGGACAGCCGAATCGTGCATTAAAACCGCTAATAAATGCTGCAGATAAAGTTTCAGCGGTGATATTTACCACGGGTGCTAAAAGCCCGGGCACGTAATCAGGTGATCACCGGGAAAGGATGCTTCAGAGATCACCTTTTGCTGATCCACAAGGAGCCAACGTCTGAGTGCCACCACTGCGATGGCCGGACCATGGACACAGCGCTCCACTGGCAGAATGCTCGGCGTGGTCTCGTGGTGGCCATTGGAGCGAGAATTCTCTTGCTCGGTAACATGATTGCCGCCATAGTACGCAGCCATCCCAATTTTATTTGGTAAGTAAGTATGATACTTCCATTCTACTTTATCATGCGTCATGCGTCATCTCACTGATTACTCCCTTCCTAGCCATATCCTCACTCAAACAGTCCATCCACCTTTTCTTTGGTCTCCCTCTTCTCTTGCATTTTCTTCATCCATGTCCATTCCAAGATAACCTATTACTTATCAACTTTTCATCCAGTGGCGCTACGTTCAGACTCCCTCGTTCCTAACCTTGTCCATTTGAGTCACACCACACATCCATCTCAGCATTCCCATTTCGGCTACGTTCAGGCGTCTCTCATCCGTTGTCTTATTTAGTTAACTTTCAGAACTTTAAAGGACGGCAGGTCTGATGATAGTTTTATAAATTTGTCCCTTCAGTATTAAATCGAAACTCGGGTAATATTATTTATATCCTGTATTGATTCGATGCTGTACAGTTCGATAAATCTCACCATCACATTGTAAAAGGGAGTCGAGGTACTTGAAACTGGAGCAGACTACTATCGCTATCCCATCCAGCGAAATGTTGCTCTGGACCTCACCCCCGTCTGTAGTCACATCTGTTGTCTCGCGTCCTGGCCTAAAGCCAAATTGACTTTGGGTTATCTCACTCTCATCTCTTATTTTTCTCTCAAACACTTACAACACAATGAGCTTTATCTCTCGATAGTTAGATTCCTGAACATCCCTTTATTCTTGAAAATGGGTACGAGTTCTGTTGGGTTTGGCACCAATTCCTTGGGATCACCTCTTCATGCAACAATATATTGAAGAATAGAGTCAGCCACTCATATACGTCTTCTTTCAGATACAGTTTCAGCGGTGATACTTACCATGGGTGCTTCAAGCCCAGGCACGTCTCATACCCAACCCTCTCATACCGGCTGACTGAAGTGATCACCGGGAAACATGAATATACCAATATGATCCGGAAAGCAAAAAGCGTACCTCGGTATGGATGTTTCCAGATGGCCAGTTGCCAGCAAAAATGCAAAGACCGCAGAATATTGCCAAGAAAGTGGAGAGTTTTTTTTCACGAAGACGACATTTTACAACTGCTAGAGAACTCTGTTAACTCAGAATGGTACACTACAGTCGCATTGCCCAAAGTTTTTAAAGCTGTGCATAAGAGACGACCAAAGACCGGGCTTCGGAGAATGATGCTGCGCCATGACAATGCGTCTTCACATTCTTCCCTTAGAAGCCGTTTATTCAAGAATCGGGTATTGAAATCCAACCACACCCATTTTGACTTCTTTTTTTTAACATCATAAAAGATAAGATAAAAGGCAGGTTTTTTCAGGTGCCAAAGAAGCGGTGGCGGCCTACGAATCAGCCACTTTTGACCTGTCGGAGGAAGACTGGAATAAGTGTTTCCAAGACTGGTTTAAAATTTGTGTAGAGAGTGATAGAGAGTATTTTGAAAAAATATAATAAGAATTATAAGTAAATATTGTTTACTTTTTTCATGTCTCGAAGTTAATATAGTGACCTACATAATAACTTTTAACTTAATAACCTCACATAACTTTGAGCTAACTAAAAAGCTTTAACTCTGCGGAAACAATGATGACATGTAGGATTTTTACCGTGTTCTCTAACAAATATGCCCGTGTATGGATACCTTAACTCAACAAATCAGTTAGATGAAACCGTTTTTTTTTTCAATTGGCAATACTGTCACACTATTTTCATTTTTAATCAGTGTTGCCAACCTAGTAGATATTCCACTAAAGTCGGTGGTTTCAAACCACCGGTTAGTGGCGAAATATTGCTTTTAGTGGCTAGTGGATTTGTCTAGTAGTTTAGTAGCAATAGTTAGGATATAAATTACCTCGGAGATGATGTTAAAAGATGAACTGTGAGAACTGTTTGTGTACCTAAAGAAACATTGATAGGAAAGGATAGATGGAGATCCGACGGAAGTGCTCAGGAAGAGAAGGATTTCAATTTTAACCAATGGGATGATGAAGGCTTTGTGCTAGAGAGAGAGAGAGAGAGAGAGAGAGAGAGAGATATGAAGGTTCCAAGGGCGAGAGAAAAGACAATAGTGTCGACTATTACTTCGAAGATGTAAATTAGGATGGTAACTCCCGACACTTAGTGTGATAATCCAGTTTAGTAGCAGAAGATAAATGAAGATTGATATCATTCAAACCAATGGTCATTTCAAACTCGGTCCGTTGTTGTTTCCCAATTTCCATTATTAGCTATAATTTATTTTAATTTACATTCCCTACATAATATTTAAAAATAAACAACGTGTACGTCTCGGGACGCCCCACAGAAGTGATAACTTAAACTAATCTAAGTTGAACTATTAATATTGAAATAGTTTAACTTGAGAAAAGCTCAGGTTATTACTTAAATTTTATGTTAAGCGTCAGTCTGAAAAATGTTGAGAGAGGAGGAGCCTACCTGCCAATGCCGTATGCGTGAGAGAAAGGGAATCCAGACAGACTGGCGACGTAACGCATAACGTTTTACCCTCCCATAAGAAGTTATCACTTCAAAATACTAGATTTACTGTTAAATAGCGTCTAACCTATCTGCCTAGCAACCCTGTTAGTGGCGAAATAGTGGTTGTAGAGGATATAGGAGATGATGTTGAAAGATGAACTGTGAGACCTGTTGAGTACGCAAACCCAAAGAATTTTTGATAAGAAAGGAATAGAAGGCAGAGAAGGATTAATAATTTTAGGCAATTGAAAGATGTAGGCTTTGTGTCGAGAGAGAAGTCAATAATATAGGCTATAATTTTGAGGACATAATCCAGGATCTTAACTATCATGTTAGCGTTAGAACGAACAAACAGGAAGATCTTTATGATGTCCCCAGAAGGCACCGGAGAAAAATCAAACTTGACAATATTGGTTCGGAAGTTAGAGGTTGGAAGGAAAATGCTGTATCGATTAAAAAATGATTGACATTTTTTTATCGATACAGCATTTTCCGTTGTAAAAGAAAACGGTACCAGACCAGAATCGTATTAATCTGAAACCGATGACGATGGTGCAGTCAAAACAGTCACCGTGGGAGAGCCATGGTTTGGCACGAATGGGCCCGCTCGACTGGAGTGATACCATGGTCTCCCAGAAATCTAGCCTTTCATTGGTTTTCACGGAGTGAGTTAGGTTACCAAAACTCCCCCTCCCCTAACTCTAAGGAGAGGGGCTCAAAGAGCGGCAATGGACTTGTGAGGTATCCAGGTGCGGCGGTAGTTACTTACCATCAGGTGACCCGTCTAAAATATATGTAAATGTTCCTGATCTTTACTTGTTGATTTACTATTTGTATGTTGATTTATTTTTTGCTAGTTCTAGTATTACTATACGATATAATAATCAAGGAAACTAATTTTTAGTATACTTATTGTTTTCTTTCGTAATAACTAAAAAAAAGTTTAGTGGAAAATTTTGCGAATGCCGTTTTTTGTCAGTGGTGGTGGAGAGTTAATTTAACTGTTGGCAATGGCAACACTGTTTTAAGCATTCAATCCAATCAAATTGTCTTGTGTAGTCAGGTTGAAATGTCTGATAGTGTTACAAGTTACAACTTAGAATCCTTCGTTCTGAGCGTATAGTTTCACGGTGCTGAATTTATTATTTTAATTGTGATGTGATAATAGTTAGGAATATAAACATAATAAATGAACCTGTTATGTGCGTATCTATAATTTAGTGGTCCCTGTTTATGTAAGGTTATTGGATCGTGATGAATGCTTCCGACAAGGACGCAATTTGTGTGCAGTAATATCAGTCGGCTTCATGACGTCGCCGGGCGGCACTAGTACGCATCTTGGGATGCATTCATCAATGGCTGGTCAAATAGGGCTTACTGCCTCGCCAGCGGAGTTTGGTTTAACTATGGCTGTGCCAACACCGGCAATAAGCTACGATCCTCAAGCCGGTAATAGCGGGGATTCCTCCTCTGAATCCCATTCACCAGGTGTACCGGCCGTCAAGGCCAGCGATCGAGAAGCTCGTATCATAGCTGAAAAGCAACGTCGTAGCCAATATAATTCACAAATTAGTCTAATGATGTCTTTGTTGTCTGATATAGTGCATTCACAGCGTAAAGTTGATAAGACGAGTGTATTGAGACTCGCAGCTAATAAACTCCGCAATGAACACGTTTTTGGCGATACTATAAAATGTGGCCACATTGAGACTTGGTCACCAGCCTTCTTAAAGTTCTTCGACCTACTTGGTGGTATTATGTTTGGGGTAACATGCCGAGGGCGTATATTTATTGTATCACCCAATGTTCAAGAAAAGCTAGGCTACTCTCATATCGACCTATTGGGCCAAGATTTTTACAACTATGTTCATCAAGAGGATGTGGAAATCTTGCGGCACCATATTTACCCTACACAACTGCAATCTCATTGTGAAAATAGAATATTTGAACAACACCACAACTTTCACATTCGCATCATGAGAGCCGGAGCTCGCTCTGACCCTGCTAGATATGAACGATGTCGCATAGATGGCTCATTGAGGAGATCTGATAGAGCCACTTCAAATGGAGTACAAGATGAACAAATTATTAGAAGACAACGAGTTAGGACTAATAGAACATTTTCATCTAGTGGAAATGATTATGTCTTTATTGGGATGATTCATGTTGTATCTACAGCTTTGCCAGCTCGAATCCTACCACCGACTGCTTACTCTGAATATTGGACAAGGCATCTTATAGATGGCCGCATAGTCCAGTGCGATCAAAATATATCTTTGGCTGCAGGTTATATGACAGAAGAAGTGACTGGTACTTCAGCTTTTGTGTTCATGCACAAAGAAGATGTTCGTTGGGTTATATGTGTTTTGAGGCAAATGTATGATGAAAGCAGAGAATTTGGTGAATCTTACTATAGATTGATGTCACGATCAGGACATTTTACATATATGAGAACCCGAGGATTCCTGGAAATTGATAAGACAACGAAAAAAGTTCAAAGTTTTGTATGTGTTAATAGTGTGATTGGTGAGGATTATGGCCAACGAATGATGGAAGAAATGAAACGAAAGTATTCAGTTATTGTAGATGCTGTGAAGCAGCAGAATGAGCCAGCTGCCACTGATGATGCTCCAGTGGAACATCCAAAGAGTTTAGAGCGCATTGTGATGCACCTTGTTGAACCATCAGTAAATGAGAGTAAAGATGAGTTGAAACTGGTACCACCATCTAAGGAAAATATTATATCTGCCATTCAAAACAGTGAAAAAGTAGTACAGGAAACTGGTGTGCGGTTTGCCTCTAGAAAAAAGAGAAAAGTGGAGTGTCATGGTAATGATGAATATCCTAAAAGACATAGTGGATTACAAAATGTCAATGTTGATCTGTAATTTGTTAATAAGCTTTGTGATGTCTGTTCCTAAGATTGTAGCTATGTTTCCAAAACCATTAATTTTACGTAAGTAGGTGGTATATTCGACCAAATGTCAAAGAATTGTCTATGTGTAATGTAAACGTTTTTTGAAGAAATAGACTATCTGTACGGTGAGTTGATCTGTGTGGACTTAAGCTTCATTAATTAAGACAATATTTTAAAAAAATATTTAAAGCTCAAGCAAGACTGTACCTTACTTGGTGAATTGGCCAACATCTTTTTTAACTGCCAAAATGTACTCAAAAAAGGTGCATAAAATAAATGCTTCAATAAAGTACCATTTGTACTTAAACTGTTTAATAAGATATTCTATTTTTAACCCAGCCCAAAATCATAAGCTCAGTGAACTGAACGAATTATGTAAATTGGGATGTTTCCTATTAAAACATAAAAAAAGGTTATGGTCTGATTTGGGAAACAATACTTTTAGTTTGTACATATAAAGTCACTTGAAAGAAATTTTGTATCAACACCAAAAGTAATAATAGTTACAGGGACCGTCTAAATTTTATCTGATTCATTAAAATTTTAAAGCTCTGCAATTAAAATATTTCTCTAATAAATATGTAAAGAGATGAAGGTAGGTCACTCTTAGCATAGCTGCCTAGCCTTTCTAGCCCTGGTCTTACATATCCCACACCTATTATTAGCATTGCTTACATAGTGCACTATTACTAATCAGCATATGACCAATAACGAATTTTTTTAGTGGGTGAAAAACAGAGTAATACATTATTATTGGGACTTCTGTATAGGGGTTTAGGAAGTCAAATTGTATGTGTATATATGTGTAAGCGTACAAATGTGTGTACAAGCTATACATTCCCTAAGGATCTCGAAGCATTAATACTACTATTACATAAACAAGTTCCAGTAACCTGGGGTCCTGCTAGCTTTGTAGCAATGGCAAGCAATCTAAATTACTTCTATCATCTTTTTTTTTCAACTGGAAGGTAACCTTGCTTCTTCTTTACCACTTTTTTCTGTGCATAATTCCCCACGGATTCTATCTACCTGTGGGTTGGGTGGTTATGTCAGACTCGAACTGATAAAAATCGCACGCCGTCTCGGGTACCAGTAGCCGAGCAACTAGGTGTACCCTAGGAAGGAAATCCTTGGTACTTTCTTTACCCCTGGGTATGTATCCAATATTTCAATTATTGGTTGAGTAGTTAAGGTGCTAAAGCAAAATAAACAAACTCCCATTAGAATTTCTAATAATTTACTCGTCTGCTTTCATACACCTCCATCGTTCACCTCTATACCAATATGCATTAAAGTTAGATCGGCAATTTAATCCACAGGCAGTTTCACTTTCGCATTAATAATAATTAGTATAGACAGAATACGTGTGATATGATGATGAATGTCGTCGATGTCTCTTTTCTGTTGATCTTTTAGCAATCCAAATGTGTGTCTATCTTGCTCTTATAAATATATTTTTAAAAAGAATATCCTCATTGCAACAATAATTTGATAATGCGACTTTGACTGTAATTAACTAACAAAAGACGTGCAAAATCTCTAAAAATATATTTTACCAGAGTATTGTTATTAAATTACAATAGTTTAATTTTTTGATTTAATCATGGCCTCCTAAATAAAGACTGATCTTTAATTTTGATTATGCCTTCTTTTTACTACAATGATATTAGGTATAATAAAATAAAAAGAGGTATAGTTTAAAATTGTTGTATAAATAATTGTCATTGATATATAACAAAATATGATGTGTTTAATTTGCAATGGACCTAAGATGTCATTTACACCCAGTGATCACTTCCACATGGCAACTAGCTTATTCTTAGATCATACTAGGATTTGTCTCATAACTTTTGCTACCTTGAAGAACATGGCTTATTTTGCGGCTGCCTTAATTGCTTAACCGATGACCGATGAACATTAATACGCAATATCTCAGCTTTTTTCGCACCATGTTTAAGCGTCGATGACGAGGTAACAGCTGTTTTAACTTGGTCTGACGCAAAGCTGGGATATCGCGAACATCTTTTAGTCACTCCCGCAGACTATACCTATTCAAAATATACAATACTATTTATATGAGGTAGGCTCTCGTAAGTTATTGAATCGCACTGCAAATTTTTTACAGGTTGGAAAATATGATTCCAAAATCTACCTAGCTAATTTATTAATCAGTTTAACAAAGCAACACTCGAACAACGATACAATGTATTGCTTGTGCAGGAACTCCTGATTTTTGAGGTTAATCACGTTGTAGTAAACCGCAATAGATGTCTGACTGGATAAAGAACACATCTCGTTTCCATTTAGTTTTAATGAAAGTCAGAAGACGAGACGTGCTGAGTTGCTGAAAGCAAAACTTTTTTCACACACACAGGACGACCGGTGGGATGGTTACGGTACCCCGGGACCTCTACAGCTTAAAGATAGCCCCCGCGTTGTATGTCCTGTGTGGGGAACGCGGTGTCCCCTTCCTGCGCCTAAAGCCCTGCTCCTGCACCTGATCCGCCTGCGGCACCTAGACCGTTCTCGGGCTTAGGCTTTTTAGCACCGGGAGAGTTCTAAACCTCTGTCGATATTAACAAACACCCTGTATCAGTACTTATCTAAACTCTAAAGCTTTGCAATGCTATATTATGCTATATTTATTATATATTTCCAACTCCTCCAATTTTCTTCCGATTAATTTCGTTGCGGGTTCCAAGACAGTTATTTCTTCCTGGGACTTCCCGAGTGTCATAACTCGGTGTGTTCGTGGGTCACTGCTGTGGATCCTGGTGTACAGGAGTTACAGTGGTGGGCGTGTGGGTGGGATTAGTCCCATAAAAAAAATGCTATATTAATGATATTGTTCGCTAGCAGACCCCATGAGTGCATAGGGCACAAAATTAATTCGCCACGCATAATTGTTGGCAGTTGGCAATTTCTCGAAAGACATGGACTAAACACATACACGCAAGTTACTAAGCCCTTATCAACAAATTTAACTTTATGTAGGTAGTAAATAGCAGGCAGCTCTTAAAACATGTTTATGAAATCTGTTAAGAACAAGATCAAATTCTATTCAGATAAACCAACATGGTTATATACTAATGTTTTATACACATTATTTATAATATGTACAGTATTTTCATTGCAGAGTCGATGAAGGATGCAATGATTGCTACCGCGGATCAGTTGAATTAAGGATTTTATTTTGGTTTGTACCGAATATAAAGTACCATTTTTAGTAAAATTATGTTTTTGGAATGGTCCCAACGTAGCTATATATTGTAAATACAGTTATTTGTGGTTAATGTTATAATATTATCAATTTCAAATGTACAGAGATTTCTTCATTGGTGTCGTAAAAAACTAAGTCTGATTTTTTTTTACCATTTTATTAAATGTGTACAAATGTCTTTTGATTTAAACTTTGTTGAAATGTATGAAATAATGTTATTAGGACTAGAGTGGGCCAAAATTGCACGATGTTCGTCTGAAGCTGAAATATGACAATTACTTTTAGCTAAAATAAGTAAGCGATGCTTAACATCAAGCTGTTACTAAGTCGATTTTTATAGTACAGCTTGCTATAGCTTGATATCAAGTGTAAAAAAGTTTTTATGCAAATAATTTATTAATGCAATTTACGGGAGACAAAAGACTCGACTTCTGTAACCAACATTTACAGGGTAATTTGGAAGTTAATATTAAACTAGTAAAGCCATATCAAAAATGAACTTGGCCCATTGTGTATTTCTTTTTAACATGACTATATTAACTACAACCCTAGTATGAGTTTACTAATGAGTGTTGATAGATATATAGATTAGTGACACTAAGTAAAAGGTAGCTTACAAAATTGTGTATGGGATAACGACAATATTCAAAATAATTGTAAAAACTCATACTATGGTTACCTACTGAATACAATATAATTAAAGCTAATCGCTGGCTTTTGATAAAAATAAAATATCTTCGTAGCATATTATAAATAAATGATATTAGTTGGTAAAGGTTTAAAGAATGGCTATAAGGGTTGTGACGCACTAGATAGGAACTAATTCGGGTGTACGTGTTATGTTTTATTATGTGAACCGAATTATTCAAATGAATGTCTTCTACTGGAGGAAAATGGAGAGATTTTTTGTCTTTGATCTGAATATTGCATCCCATATTATGTTTTATCACACGCCTAAATCATATATGTAATTAAAATAACTAGACTTTAGTTGTAAATATTTGTATCGACAATTATTAATGTATCAGTAAGTAACCTAATAAAGATTATCTGTTGTAAACGGATGCTATTCTGTGCAGGCATTGAAATCTTCATGGAGTGAATGCGGTTTACATTGAATAATCCTTACTTGTTTAGATGTATGAAGAATTTGTATGTTAAATTGATATTACTTGATGTAATAAAAATTAAATTTACACAATCTTTTTTAATTATCTTGAACCGTATGAACCATGAACATAAGTATTAAAAAAATGTTAAAAGTATAAGCAAATTAGAAGAACGGTTTAAAAGGGAATTACTTTAGCAAATAACTACGCCATTTAAAAACCAGTGCGGCATTTTCGTTTACTAATACGTTAACGTTACGTATATCGTTAACTAATACGTTTTGTATGCGTAAAGAAAATGTTTTCTACGCCATTTTACAAAATTTCTCAAGCAGAGACATGCTGAAATTTGAAAAACTGTCTAAGATGTGACGGAAGCTAGTTAATTTATAAACTACATGTGTTATAATGATAATCTATAAAACTGGTCTAAATCAAGCCACACGCTTCTGCCGTATCTTCCACTTCTGTTGATCTATGGAGTCGAATGAAGACTAAGTCACTGCTATGAGAAATGTAAAGGCACAAATAAATTAGGTCACTAGACAAAGGCTTTCACCAGCTTGTGAAAATGTTAAAAAATAATTTAATAATGAATTTCAATTTGTATGAGAGACCAACAAATTCTTTTTTCTGTACCTCTGACATTATTTTATAATGATCGGTTCAAAAGTTAAGACGTAAAACTCAAATCCGCTTTCGGAGTTATAATATAATACCCAACTAATTAAAATAAAACGTCCTTACCTAAAAGAGTTATGTAACTTTATCATATTTTAAACAAAAGCATATAGGTAGCATGTCGATATTCAAATTTCAAAATGATCCTACCAAAATACGAGTATAAAGATTATACTTAATCATATCAACAAATATCAGTTAGATACTTTAAAAAATTTGAAAAATTACATTATGGTTCTAATCTATCTAAGTTCTAAAGAATCTAAAGACATTTTATGGGGCGAGTGTATCTCGCCGCGTTATTACATCAACTCGATTTAGGCCAGGCGGTTGTGTTCCGCCGAGAGGCGCGGCACAACGTAGCACGGTCAGGGCCCGTATGTCCCTGACCACGGTCAACGGCATCGTTTGAAGGTGCCCTCCGAACGGAACGTATACACAATTATTACAGCCGCACTGCGTTGCCGAGCTGTTACTCTGTGACTAAATATAATACATTTATATCTGAGTACTGCATGTAGTATTTATACTCGTATTAGTAGTAAGTATATATATAACACATATTATAACTGTTACGGTGTTACATTGCAGTTACAGAATAACCGATTAGTGTTGTTCTCGATTGCAAGGTATGTATAACACGCTGATAAGTGACGAGACTAGACCTGTAACGTATACTGTTGTAACGTAGAATTGATCATCAGAAACATTGATGACTGTTATGTAATGTTTGTTCATGTTTATATACCTATATTTGCACTCAATGTTGGTGTAATACATATGTACGTAAAACACAGATTAGTCTCGTAGGTACCTAATAAATAAAACGACATAAAACATACAAGTTTGTGACAACATATAGATACATAGGAATGGTTTTACTGTGACCTTCGTTAATAGCGCGTTGCTGCCATATTTCTTTATAAATACGTCGTGTGTGCATTTTAGATAAGCAAAACTGCATTTTAGGTGTACGTGTAATAAGTTGATACATTCAAGTATAGGAGAATTAGATAAGAAGAAGGCGCGGATGTGTGCATGTAAAGGAACGGAGGGAAGGGACGAGGTTTATCTGGTCATTAGGTGCTAAAGGTGACATTGCGAGGTCGTCGACCCAATTGTCGCTTTGCTTTTGTTCCTATGTAGCTGCTTTTATAGAATGCCCAGTTATGTGTGTATAACATCGTTTTATTATAGTGTTCATTTAAAAACTGTCTAGTACATTGCAAACGCTGGTTAAACCTTAAGAGATAGGCCAAATAATCTATACTAATATTATAAAGCTGAAGAGTTTGTTTGTTTGTTTGTTTGTTTGAACGCGCTAATCTCAGGAACTACTGGTCCGATTTGAAAAATTCTTTTAGTGTTAGATAGCCCATTTATCGAGGAAGGCTATAGGCTATATATCATCACGCTAAGACCAATAGGAGCGGAGCACCATTAAAGAATATTTCAAAAACGGAGAAAATTTATTACTATTGAGAGACGCAGACGAAGTTGCGCGGGTCAGCTAGTCTATTATAAAATTGTATATCTTAAAAAGATCTAAAAAAGTCCGTGTCTATGTCTATCTCCTAAAGATAAACCACAGTAAACATTTTTATCTTTTAAATTTTACAAAAAAAAATAGCTTATTTACGAAGCTATTTTAAAGAATACATTAATTTTCCTTATCCAATTAAATATGTTAGATACTTTGTGTATTTAATGTATTAAAATGCGGGCGCAAAGTGGCCGTCGCCGCGTTCGCCGTCGGGCCGTACGTCCGTTCCGTTCCGTTCTTCAGCAGTAAATTTATACTTAATGTCAATGTGTTTTGACCTTTTTCCATTACATCCGTTTTGAATCATCTTAACTGTGCTTTGATTGTCAATATACAAATTTACATTAGTAAGCTCTTCGAAAAACTGCTTTAGAAATAATGCTTCTTTTACACATTCACTTGCACTTATGAGTTCAGCTTCAGTGGTATTTGTAGCAATATTCGTCTGACGTTAAGTTGACCAGGAGATGGCACCACCGCAGTAAAGTATGATGTAACCTCCGGTGCTTCGTCGAGTTTTCTCATCATTGGCAAAGTCAGAATCGCAATATGAATCAATCTGTGTGAACTCCTTGTCTTTGAAATATTTTATGACAACATCTTTCGTACCTTGAAGATATCTAAATATGCGTTTTACTCTTAAAACGTCTGCTTCGGTAGGGTTTTCAATGCTCCTTGAAACCTGATTTACAGAGAAAGTAATGTCAGGTCTGGTTCGGCTTGATAGGTACAATAAACTTCCAACAGCCTCACGATACGGATACTTTCCTCGTGCAACTAGTCTTGCTTTGAAATCACCATTTTCCTTTTGTCGAAATACCCATCTGCTGCTTAGAAGTTTCTTATCTTTAATGTCTTTAGCAGGTATAAATTTAAAAACACCATATTTTTTAAGCGAGTATTTTTCACTGTTGATGGCCTTCTTCCATTCAGTTGAATCTGGACTGTCTACATCTTCCTGGTATGTGAGCAGAACATAATCATGGAGATGATTAGGGGGTCGTCTGTTACGTTGCTCTCTACGAGGAAATTCTACTTCCTCCTCTTCTTCTGCAGATTCGTAATTTTCATGATCAGTCTCATTTAAGTAATTTTCAGTTGTCGATGATTCATTTTCTGTTCCATCTTCTGTATTATTAATGAGGTTATCCGATTCTTCTGTGTTTTTTCGAGTAGATGATTCTGTATTTTCTTCCTTGGATTCTTCAGGCGTCTCTTCTGTCTCCAGAGCAATGGTGACATCCTCATAGTTTGTCTCATTTTTATTTGAAGTCTCAGTAATCTGATCATCAAATATTACATCTCGAGAATAGATAATCTTTCGAGCATTTTCATCCCACAAGCGGTATCCATTTGGCGAATAACCAACATGAAGATACTTATTACTTCGACTGTCTAGTTTCTTGAGCCTTGTGAGATTTTTAGCATAAGCTGCGCATCCAAAAAGGTGCATTTTATTGTAGTCCGGTTTCTTCCCAAACCACATATCATAGGGGGTTTTTAAATCAGGAAGGCTTTGTGTTACACATCTATTTAATATGTAGCATGCAACTCTAGAGCATTCTCCCCACATGTCAGCAGGCAAGTGTGAGTCATAAAGAAGTGCTCTGGTTTTATCCATTAACGAACGGTTGAGTCGTTCGGCTTTGGCATTTAGTTGAGGCGTATGTGGTATTGTGAAATCAAATATGGTGCCTCTGGATTTTGCCCAATTCAACAAGTTTTCATTAGAAAATTTGCCCCCATTATCAGCACGAATTTTATACACAGGCAAAGTCCATTTTGACTTCACTTCTGCTACATATTGTTTTAGAGTTTCAGTAGTATCAGATTTTCTTTTCAACAAATAAATTTGTTTGAAACATGTAAAATCATCTTGGAATGTTAAAATGTAAGTATATCCATCCCATGTAGGTTTCTCAATTTGGCATATGTCTGTATGGATAATTTCTAGCGGTCGAGTTGCTCTGGTGCGCTCTGTAGAAAATGGAAAACGAGTCTGTTTTGCCTTCAGACAGACTTCACAAGTGTTTCCTGCGATTTTGAAGTCTGTCTCTGTTATTCCTAAATTATTTTCTTTATTAAGTTGTTTTAAATTTTTATAGCTGAGATGACCCAGAGTTCTATGCCAATCACATCTTTCTTTCTTGAATTTTGAACTTGGAAACATGTCAGTTGTTCAGGAGCATCTGAAGTGAGTTTTAAAACATACAAACCGTTAGCTTGTATTTCTCCTTTTAGAACATGGTTGTTTTTGGAGATCACAACGTTTTCTTTGGTAAAAAGTACTTGACCACTATTTTCAGTTATGGCTCCAACTGATATGAGGTTGCTGTCAAGATATGGAGCTAGTATGACATCTTTAAGAATACATTCTTTGGCATCCAAAGTTCCAAAACCATTAGTAGGTAGGGACTGATTTTTCTTAGCAACTTTAACCTCATAATGTTCAATTTTAAAGTTTGACAAAATACAGGGTTGATTTGTCATATGAGATGATGACCCGCTGTCTACATAAAATTTTAGTTCATTGGTATTGCAATTTTCTGATCTTTGAGTTAAGTATGCAACTTTGTCTTTAACTTCCATTTCTCTTTTCTCATGCTCAGCACGGAAAAAACATCTTTCCGACTTGTGATTAGTCTTTTGGCAGTACCTACATTTTTCTTTAGCATCATTAATTGATTTCTGCATTGGACATGCATTTTTGAAATGACCTGGTTGTTTACATTTGAAACAGGTGGGGGGTTTTTCACTTTTCTTCAGGTAGGACTTTTTCTGTTTAGAGGTTTGAAAAGCAACATTTTCACTGGTTCCAGGTTCTCCAATATTATTTTTTTCAGCAAAGAGTCGAGTCACAAGATTGTCCACTGTGCGATCATCCTTAGCTACAGAACCCCAAGCTGTACGAAATGTTGCAAATTCAGGAGGTAAAACAGCAAGAATTTTGGATATGATCATCTCATCTGTGATATTCTGCTTAAGAGCCGTCAGACGAAAAGTTATATTTTGTATAGTGCTAATATTGTGAGCCATATCACGCGATTTGTCAAAGTTATGCGCATAAAATTTCTGTAAAAGTTCATTCACCTGATCTTCATTTTGGTTTTACTTACTGTTTATGACCACTTTACAAACACTGCTTAGCGCTTCAGTATAAACGTAATCTGGGCACATAACCTGTTAAGGTTTTTAAGTTGTGACACACACAAACTGTTTTAAACACTGAGTTTTAATATTAAGGTTTTATTGAACAGCATGGTCTAAGTGACAAACAATAATCAAGTATCAACATGCTAGCAAACAGAAACGAGTGTTCTGATTGGCCCAGAGGCAGAAATGGCGGACCAATAGCATTTTTCGTAACATGTGACCACTATTCCCTTCAATATTCAAATTTACTTACTAACAGAAAGAGCACAGCCCTGAGGTAGTCTCATTGTCACGAAGTCAGGAGCTGATAAGGGAATCCCAGGGAAATTGAGGGCACCCCTCCAATTTTATAGGCACGTATTATGAGTTTCATATATATTCTAAATGGCCCGCCATTTTAATTTGGATAAGATACTTGGACTAGGGCCTTTGGTAACAGAAACGTTGCGTCTCAACATAACTCTGGAGCCTATACCCAGTTTCAATACGTGTATCAAACCACCACAGTTATTCGTTTCAGCAGGAATAACATTTAAAGGTGGTAGCCTTCCTTCCTACTTCTCACGACTTATGTGAAGTAGTTCAACCTAATACGTACCTATGATTATTTACACTAAAAATGGAAAAATAATCAATTTAAGAAAAAGAAATTGAACCGATTTAAAAAAAAACATCTAACAAAAATTCCCACCTAAAAACACTAAAAAGCAAAAAAAAAAAATCTGAATTATTAATATTATTATTTTTAATAATACGACTTCTTCTAACTAATTAAATCAAAAACTTTACGTGGTAACTATAACTTACCTATTCTCAACAAAATTCTTAATGAAAAAATGGTATAGTACCTATACGAGTATAAGTATCATATTACTAAGCGAAAGTAACTTCGTTCCGACCGGGTTATTGGATTTCTGATCCTAGATTTCTCAAGACTCTGGACACCGACCAAACACCCGCGCTTATTTGCGCCACTGATACAGAGCCTCAAGGGCCCTCGCCTCCAGGTCCCACAGTGGAGTTCCGGCCAGGAGATTCGCCGCCTCAAATCAGATCGTGCGATACCCCTTTATGACCCTGATGGCCAGCACTCGTTACGTTAGTGCGACGTTGCTGGCCTTCAGGGTTTCCGATTGGCCATGAACCGCACAACCCCCGAGTAGAGTCTCAGTAGTAGTCTCTTTCTGCAGTAGTCATCGGGTCCCCTCATGTTGGGCAGCAGCCGCGCCAATGCACGCGCTGCTCCAATCAACTTCGGGACCAGACCTCAGAAATGGTGTTCGAAGTCCGATCGGCTATCAAGTACGAGCCCCAGATACCTCATCGAGGCCTCAAGGCCTCGGATTTGTGCCGAGTCACTTCAAGCCCCAGCCGGATCCACTCCACGACTTGGGCAACCCCGGCCGTGGCTCTCAGGGTTGCCTCACGGTGCGTTCGGCCGCACGCCATCACGAGTGTGTCGTCCGCGTAACACGTGACGGCGACACCATCCAGAAAGGCACCACGAAGCACCCAGTCGAAGCCGATGTTCTACAAGAGTGGCCCTAATACCGACCTCTGTGGGACACCGCACGACATTTCACGTCTACCGAGACCCGTCCTACTTGGGTAGACGACGGCTCTCTGATAAATATGCCCCGACTATAAATAAATTCGATTATTCCTACGATTATTCGTATACAAGTGAATTTAAAGAGTCCAACACTACTGTAAAGTACCTAACTACGTGACTTTGAAACGAAGTCTTAAAAATTAAGCTATCTATTGTGTATATTGGTTATTTTGCTTTAAGAGATTTGAATTGGAATTTAGTAATTAAGAAATAAACATCGTGTGTTAAAATAAAAGTAGCTTTATACTTCTATGGTTTTACTGAAAAGAATATTGAAATTGTGTGAGTTACGCCTATTCAAAATTGTTTCGTCTTGAAAAGAATGACCGATGGACTATAGTTAGGTCCTCTGCCGTAGTGTTGGGGCTCTTCGAATTAACTTGAAATCGAATAATCGTTAAAATGTAAAAAAAACGAGTAATGTTTACAAATCCCGCACTAGGAATATATCCTGTGTCGCGGGGGACTTTACTAACACACATGAAACGGACAGAAAGATCACCCAGGCTCAGAACAACAAATTGTGGATCACACAAAGTGTAGTCATATGTGGGGATCGACCCACAACACTCAGTGCAGTGGGAGCAGCGAGGTGAGGCTTAATTAAAGTTAAAAGTATGTAATTTTAAATAAATCTTTGTCGCCGCCCCCCTGCCTGCACGCCGCCCGGGGCGGCCGAACCCCTACGCTACGCCGCTGAACACGACAGTAAACCTCTAAACTAAAGAAGTGGTAATTGTATGTGACGGAGGACCGGTATCTAGGTTGTTTTTAAAAATGGTGACGTTGACAAAGCTGACATCATTTTTCATCATTTTAATTATTATTCTTTTTTTATAAAAAGACAACTCCCGCACTAGGAATAAATCCTATGTCGCGGGGGACTTTACAAACATACATTAAACGGACACAAAGAATACCCAGACTCAAGACAACAATTTGTTAATCACACAAAGTGTCGTCCCATGTGGGGATCGGACCCACAGCACTCAGCGCAGTAGTGATCGGCGCGACCGCTCAAACCACTACGCCATCCGTGCAGAAATGTATTCCAAGTTCTTACTAAGAGTTGTACATAGTCCGTACGGTCCGACGGTAGTAAATAAAGAAAACAGTAAATACATTTAAAGATGTATTGTATTGTAAGGTCTTACGAACAGTCGTAGATAGATCCATAGGGTAGTAAATAAATACAATTATAGATGTATTTCAAGGTCTTACTAAAGGACGCATTGCTCGTGCACGTGTTGAAATGTGTGGCTAGGTGCATTAGAGATTGCTATGTAAAGTAAGAGAAAATTACTGAAAAGTTAGACAGAAACAATAAGATAAATATACATACGTATCAAATACCTACACATACATGATATTCGTACGTCTGAAACAATAAAACTGTCATGAAATTATGAACTTAAAGCTGGCTGGCTGACTTGAATAGGCAATGTGATACGATACGATACTGGTTTGACTTGAAGTTTACGTTTACATGACATGCATCAATTTTGACTTGACATGTCTTGACATGGGGAGCACTAGTTCTGATGTTTGCCAAACCATAACATATCCAGATTCTATTCAGATTCTACTATACCTACTGTCAACTACTACATACATTCATGCGTAACTTCATCCGATGAGATAAACCTAATACCCCTTAAATTAAGACTCCTTTTTATATTCTATCAAACATACTTTTAGCCTCTGCTTCGATTTTCATTATTATTTTGTATATTTAGTAAGTCAATAGTTAGTTAATCTAATATATAAAATTCTTGTGTCACAATGTTAGTTACCATACTCCTACGAAACGGCTATACCGATTTTTATGAAATTTTGTGTGCACATCGGGTAGGTCTGAGAATCGGCCAACACCTATTTTTGATACCCCTAAATGACAAGGGTCACCCCTAATTTTTTTTATATTTCTTTGAAATAATGTATACAGCAAAACAACGTTTGTCGGGTCAGCTAGTTTTAAAATAAAAGTATTCAGATCTGGGTAAAAAAGGGGTCATTGATTTCTATATTATAATAACTGATATGATTTCATCGTTATTAAATTGTTTGTTATTAAATTATTAAATTGTTTGTTGGTGTGAGTGTAATCGTGGTGAATATTGTACGTCTTGATCAAATATGTTTCTTTTTTTTATATTTTCATTGTAAGTATTTTTTAGAAAAATAAATTAGCTTATGTCAAGGTTTACTGACATTTGCTTTTCTCATTAGTATTCAGTAAAACGAAGAAATCGTGAGATATTGAAAAAAATACACCAATTAAGTTTGATTGAGTCATAAAAAGGGAATAAACCCTCGATATAAACAAGACTACTTATTGTTAAAAGTATTGAGTTCATGTCTTTTATTGAATCATGTCTTTAAAGTGCTATTTAGTTAACTAAGGAGGGACATTAAACGCAACCAATTAGATACCTATATAATTAAAAGTAATCACAATTTGTGTAAACTGTAACTTTTAAAGCTAAAACAAAAAGAAATTGCAGATTGTAATATACCTACCTAACCGATTTAGTGTCTGTTGAACTTGAGAACAAAATCTGAACATTTTCACATAATTGATAACGGAAATATTGTAGTTGCGGTACATAAAAATTCATTATCCATGTGCATTGTGCATACTTGCGATTCCTGTAAAATAATTATATAGGCATAGAACTTGATAACGCTCCAATTTTTATATTCATTCTTATGCATACCGGAGAAAACTTATTTTTCCTTGATAGCCGCTAAAATATAATATAAACGATATTTATAAGATACTAATTTAAGTCGTATCTTTTTACCGTTAAGGTTTAAAATCGTATTTTTAATACGTTAACGGTGGGCGTTGTGTCGAGGAGCTCAGAAATCGATGATTGCAGCCTGGGGCAAGCTGCTGGAGCGTCTGGCTGGGGTAACGGCGAGGTTGCCAGGCAACATCTACCACGCAACCTCATAAGTTTCAAGGCGTTCTTTGTTGATACCAATGCGATGAATATGTTGAACTGATTTGAGAACGTAATTTGCCGAAACGTCAACGCCTAACTTATAATCATTAACGTATTCATAGTTTTGAAATTTAGTTCGAGTTTTAGGTGAGTAGTGGTCGATATGTGGTTAGTAACAAGAGTTATAGATATATATGTACCTGAGTTATTATATGGCGCCCTTGGCACGCGTTCCCGATCGCCTGGGTGACGCGCGGTGAGACGGTGACCTTGGTCTGAGTTGACGTGATTTTGCGAATGTTTGATCCATTCGTTTTGTAAATACCACAGTACTTTCTTTAAATTAAAATTCACCCGGTTGCGTAATATCAGGAACCATTTTTTACTAGTACCTAACTAACTTAGATTTACCTCTTATTTATTATATGTATAAATCAGTTTAAGTAAGATGTGCCTATATAGTAGGTTAGGTTAGGTAATTACCACTAAATAAAATTAATAATACGGACGTCTGAAACACAACGACATCTACACTCGGTTCCAAAAATTACGGGTCAGTCACAAAAATTGAAATACCTCCACAACTGTAAAAGTTAGATCAATGAAATAAAAAACAGAATAAAGACTTTTAGTTGCGCTTCTAATAGCATATTATTAAACTGGTTGATGAAAAAAAACTTCATTAGGAAAACAAAATTAAAAAAAATGACTATTTTTAAAAACAAAATTTTTGTTTCCTTTCATTATGGATGCTTTCCATTTCTATTCCGTCACAAAAAAAAATTATCGTGAACGTCTTCCACGTGCATAATTATTATTCTGTGAGCCTCTCGAGCCAATCCACCATAACAGGTCTTACCGCCGCGATGACGGCGTGCCCGGCGCTCGGCTGCCCAAGTCGTTCCCTCCACTCCCCTACGAGGACCCGGCGGAGTTGGGATTTCCGGTCATCGATTTCTCGAGTTTCAGGACTCCGACCCATCTCCCGCGCCTCCTTGCGCCACTGATACAGAGACGCAAGGGCTCTCGCCTCCAGGTCCAGACCTCGGAAATGATGTCCGAAGTCCCATCGAGTACGAGCCCCAGATACCTAATCGAGGGCTCGATGCCGATGCGAGTGCCTCCAACTAGGCTAGATCCCTCAGGTGGCTTTCTCCGAAGCCCATGGAAGAACAAGGCCTCAGATTTGTGCAGAGCCACCTCGAGACCCAGCCTCCGGATTCGCTCGACGACTTGGGCAACCCAAGTGGTGTTGGCGGAGTCCTTGGACACCGCCAACACCACTTCGCCCCGGGAAACTGCTTCCTCCAGAGCCCTGACGCGCATGATCGCATCGACGGTGGAGCGCCCCTGACGGAAACCGTACTGGTTGTCCGCCACATCCGGCCCCACTATGACTAGATGCTTGACGAGGCGCCTTGCAATCACTCGTTCAAAGAGTTTGCACACCTCGTCAAGCAATACTATGGGCCGGTAGGCGGATGGTGAGTCCGCCGGGCGCCCCTCCTTTCGGATGAGGACCAGTTTCCCCGTCTTCCACAATTTCGGAAACTGGCCCCGCTCGAGACATGCGTTGAAGAACCCTCGCAGTCGGGGCTCGAGAGCCTCGTCATCTAAGGCCAGGACTCACGCTCGGCCTGGGAGGCCATCGGGTCCCGGGGCGGTGTTTTTAGCTTTAAGCCGTAGCACCGCCACCCTTAGTTCTGCCCAAGTGACCTCATGCACGTCTTCGTCATCCACGTTAAGCGCCTCAAGCGCCGGAGGCGGAGCCATCTGTGGTGGAGTATGCTCTACCACTGATGGCTGAAGACACTGTGTGAGCGGCAGGGCCCATGGGCGCATCTTGCCCCTAACCATACGGTAGGGGCGTCCCCACGGAGCCCGCTCCAGTGTCTTCAGCATCTCGCGGTGGGCCTCACTTTTGGCCCGCTTTATCGCTGCTTAAAGGGTCCTCTTGGCAACCCTGTATTCCGCCAATAGCTCCGCCTCTCTCGCTGCTGCATCTTCGGGGTACCGACGGAACCTGGACCACTGGCAGCGCGCGGTCACGCAGGCTTTTGCGCAGCCGTGCGATCTCCGGCGACCACCAGTAGACCTGGCGCCTCACAATATTGGGCTGAGCCCTAGGCATCGCCGCATGGCAGACGCGAGTCATGGCCTCCCGGAACCACTGTGCCTCAGCATTGACGTCAACAGGCCTGTCCGGCGCAGGGGCCCAGGCCTGTACGATGGCGGCTTCCAGGAGGAGCTCTCGATCTAAGCGCCTCAGCGCCGAACGTGGTTCAGGTTGTGGTCTGACGTCAAACCGAATATATCGGTGATCCGAACATGTTGTAGCCGCTTTTCTTGTCAGGCGGACTACTCACCGGCTTACCCAGTGGAGAGATTCACGAGATTACCTCAGGGCGCCTTGTAGAAAACAGAAGTGTGTGCGTGTGGGAAACCTATGGGACTCCTTAGAGAAAGACAACTTACACCTCAGTCATACATACATGTATATTTCCAAAAAATAATTAAGTTACAATAATAAAAAAATACTAAATTAGTGGGTATATAAAAAAACCGCAGCGGCGCGCGTCAGAGCCGAGCTGATGCTGCTCGGAGCCTCCTCGTCTTCAATCCAGGAGTTCCCCTTCCGCCCGAGTCGGCTATTTATATTAGGTATAAAGGAAGGTTCAATATCGATATTAATAACGTTAACGTTGCTTGGTGAGCCGCTTGACTGCCAGTTTGCCAGAGGGTACTGAGAAACTTGATTTCGCACCAGAAGGCCACAAACGAAAAAGCTCGCCGTCTGAGACTGATTGTCTTGACCCGAAATCTGGAGCCCACTGGCGTGGGTACTTCGAACAGATAAAATATTACTAAGATGAAATCACCAGACAAACAAAATACTATTTAAGATCGAAAGACAAGAATTAGCAGAGTGTCCCCTGTGGCTGAAAGCCGGACTTATGTATGTTCGGTTTGTGAAGTTTCTAGAAAGAATCCCTACTTTAGTCATTTCAAACTGTCACTCAAACTATCAACGAGGTTAACACGAACCAAATCAAAAGTAACTCGCTTCCTACCATAACAAGACACTTTTAACACCAATACAATTTGTCAGGATAAATTAATACAATGACTTACCTATAAAACAACGCCATCTAGTGGTCCGATGGCGGACGAAGAACAGATGGGTAAATCTATAAATGCGACGCGGGCAATAGGTGTCGCTGTTTACAACTCCGTACGCAATACTAATATAATAAAAAATAACTGTTACAATGTCTCCTCCCCAACAACGACGCACCAGCCCTGGACACGACGCGCTAGCGAGGGGCACGCCTCCCGGCATTGGAGAACTAGGCCAAATCTTTCAGCCCAGTTCCCCAACCACCACCAGCCAGCCAGACGGCAGCTTCCAGTCTCCGCCACGGCGAGTCTAAGCTCGTCCGCCGTGACAGAGTCGTCCAGGCCCGTAATTCTGATTTCGGAACATTTAGTGGGCCTGGACACTCGGACATCAGCTGCATCCAGTGACTCCCTTAGCATCGCTGCTAGGGCGTCGGCTTTGGGGGCACTGGTGGCGCCGGCGACCTCGAGGAGCCGGGCTCCCGTCCGTGTGTTTTTACACCGGACGCCCGGTATCTCGAGGGCTTTGAGGTCCACGTTGGCCTTGACTTTCGCCAAGACCTCGGCATACCCCACGCCCCTCTCCGCTGCCTCTGCCGTCAGAGTAATAATAACGGCCGAGGAGCGAGGGGCGCGGAGCCTTCTCGGCGCTCCCGTCGCGGCGGCGGCGTCCTTTCTCGCCTTTTTGGCCGCTTTTTTGGCTTTTTTTTTTACTATCCCCGGCTACCGTCCAGCCCCGCTCCATCGGGCGCTGTGCGGTGTCAGTCGGGGCTGAGACTGGGGCTAGGATTGGGGTCACCTTCCCCTTTCCTTTCCCCTTTTTGGCCTTCTGGGGTGGTGACTGGGGTCAGACTATTTTGTATTGCGAAAAGACGCTATGACTACTCCCGTCACTGTGGACCGCCACAGGTGGCCTGTGTTGCTCTATGGATAGAATACTTATTATTATTATTTTCGTAAATAGATTCATATTAAACATAAAAAAACACCCTAACTCCGTAACAACTATTTGCACTGCGCCACCGACGCATCGCGTTAAGAACAGACAACAAAATTCCGTATTCCGTGTTGTGACGGATTAAAAATACGGAGTGTTGCCACCCCTATTCATCCCGTGGGTGTCGTAAGAGCTGACTAAGGAAGCAAACTACGCAGGACAAAAGCACTGCAAAGAGAAGGAAAACTTGACACAAACCCTATACCAACCCGTCTGGCTAGCGTGGTATAGTAGGCCAAACCTCCTTTCTAATAAGAGGCCTATGTCCGGAAGTGGACTATTAAAGGCTGTTGATGTATGATGTGATGATGATGATGATGCAATTGTCAATGAAACGGAAACTATGGCCGTATAAAGTTCATATTTTTACCTAACTAATAGCAATAGTTTGGAACTTGTAACGATTCATCATGATCCCCTTTTTTTTCCGTTTTTTTTTCCGTGCGAAAATCCCCTCGGATACCACCTGTCGGTGGCATGTCGGACTCGAATCGACTAAAACCGCACGCCGTCACGGGTACTAATAGCCGGGGAACCAGGTATACCCTAGAAAGGAAGTCCCTGGTGCCCCGACATACCTTTGGGTCATCTACAGACGAGTAGACGACCCCCCCCGCGTGTGGGAACCCCATGTTCCCTTGTGCTCCCTGGAAGCGAGCGCGCTTCGCAACGCGCTCGCAGCCACCCCGGCCTGCTTCTGCTAGGGTGACAGATGGCCTCACCTGTCACCCCCCGGCGCCTGAGTCGCCTGCGGTACCTGGCCCGTTCCCGGGCCTGGCGGGCCGGGAGAGTCCTAAACCTCTCCCGGTCCCGCTCCGCCGTCTCCTTCGCGAGCATTACTTGCTCGCAGAAGGAGACGGCTGAGTTCCACGCACTCTCGCTGCGCACGATAGTCGCAATCAGGTTATCGAGCGAGAGAACTCCCACTCCGATGGCCGCCACGAGGTCTCGCCTCTGCTCAATCCACGCCGGGCACTCTGCCAGCGTGTGGAGAGCCGTGTCCACGGTCTGGCCATCGCAGTGGTGGCACTCAGGCGTTGGCTCCTTGCGGATCAGACACAGGTGATCCCCGAAACATCCCTTCCCAGTGATCACCTGCGTCAATCGGTATGAGAGGGTCCCGTGACGCCTCTCGAGCCAATCCTCCATAACGGGTCTTACCGCCGCGATGACGGCGTGCCCGGCGCTCGGTTGCCCGAGTCGTTCCCTCCACTCCCCTATGATGACCTGGCGGAGTTGGGATTTCCGGTCATCGATTTCTCGAATCTCGGGGCATCGACCCAACTCCCGCGCCTCCTTGCGCCACTGATACAGAGCCGCAAGGGCTCTCGCCTCCAGGTCTCATCATGATCCCCTATACCAACCCGTCTGGCCAGCATGGTATTCATATTTTCCACTTTCTAAGGAGAGGCCTATGTCCAACAGTGGACTGTTAAAGGCTGTTGCTGAAAGTGATTGATGAAACAACAAAAAAAAAACCCGAGTACGACTACTACATAAGTAAATAAAACAGACAACACATATTTTTAACATTACATTTATTACTTTAATTACTAAAATTCTGTTAAAATGAAGTATTTAAACATCTAATAGAGTCAGTTTAAATATATATAAGAGTCATAAGGTAATGTTGTTTTTTTTTATTAGATCAACCTTTGTATACTCTGTATGTATTTAATGAAGTAACTAGCTTTTGCCCGCGGTTCCGCCCACGTGTGTGTTGGTTATCGTGGTATAAACCTATGTATTTTATCAAGAATCAAACTATCTCCATACCAAATTTCATTTGAATCGGTTCAGCGGTTATTGATTCCCCATACAAACTTCTACTCTCCCTTTCACCCCTTAAAGGTTGACTTCTAGGATAAAATCTATCCTATGTCCTCTACTCTACTCTCTCTCAACCTCCTCCAACTGTCTCTATACCACATGTCGTCTAAATCGATTCAGCCAGTGGCGGATTAACCCTAGGGCAATGTAGGCACGTGCCTAGGGGCGTGAGGTTGCTATCCAAGATCCTAGAGCGAGTCCTTAACAACTGCTTGAATAAGTATTCAACGAAATATGATGGCTTTGAAATCCAACTAATTGTTTTAGAGATTATCCTTTAAAAAAAAACACATGGTCACAAAAGAACTGGTAGATTTGAGTCATATTGACGGGGACTGAAGGAATATTTTCTTTCTTTATTTAACCGTATCCTATAATTTAGTAAATTTATAGGATACAGTTAAATTGCAATAACTTTGAAAACTTAACGGAATCCTAAAAATAAATCATGTAAAAATAACTGACCAATAGAATACATCAGTCAGGTTAAGTTACAGGTCTTCGACTCAGACCCTCTCTGACCAGCTACTACTTACACTGCCTAAATTTCTTCCCTCTTGTGCCTTTTTCCAGTCAATGGCGATACGCTTGCTTCCTATTACTTGATTAGGAACAAATTATAACTGTTAAAATGGTGTTTCATAGCCTCTATATTATTATATAAGACATAGAAATTATTTTAAATTATAATCATAATATATTTATAGCGAGCGTTATAATCATAGTAAGTTGCAGTGGTTTTGTGAATTAGTCACAGGTGTGATTATACGATTTATCATATTATTTATCACAGGTGATTGTGTTTTTATGCCATCACTACTATACAACGTGTATTTTTTCATTTGACGAATCTTGAAACCACATATTCTGCACTTTATTTCTCGACAATTTGCAAAATATGTGTGTGTAGGTGTGATTTAGAAGCAGTACATTTTTTTTTTGTTTTTGTAATTAGCAATATCATGTGTGCAGGCATAATACAATGACCTCAGGCGGCAATCAGATGTATACTCGGCGCGGTAACATCACACGTTGCTGCTTTTACTACACTCGAACCAAACGAAATATGTTGATTATTGTGTTATCAGGTTGAAGGACACGCATTGTTATGCTGTTCTATGTCCTTGTAGATGCGCTCACGACTAATTATCGTACAAATAATATTGTTGTTGTTCGTGAGATATTTGTTTGTAAAGTTTTGTTGTGTTAATAATTGTTTAGTCTTATTACGTTCGTCATAATACTCGGCAATGGTGTGAACAATTAATTTTATCGTGTGCGCAAGACTTCCTGTTGTAACGAGTCCCGCTAATTTTATTTGGAAAAGTGTCTGTGAATTTGGGTTCATTATCAGTCTTTTAATTTTATTGGGTTATCAGTATCGACATCCATAATGCCGCGAGTGACCTTCACAGCCGTGGAATATCCTGACATGATGTTAATTTACGAGGAACTCTATCGAAACGCATCTTTAGCTTTACGGACAAACCGAGGTATGGAATCAATCGTGTACGTCCTACAGACTGCCGAATTTTTGTAAGGGCGGTTCAAAGATTACGAGGCAACCAAAGTACCTACTTTTTCAAGGAGTGACACGTACTGCCGGGTCCTAAGCTAGTCGAGCATTCTCGAAATAAACACGTAAATAAAATCGTATTTTTAATAAATTGATTTTATAAAGCAAGTGAAGTAAGTGATTAGTAGGTAATAAAAATGTATATTTCGCCGGCTCGTCGCTTTGATGTCGCCGACATTGCGACGCTTTCGTCTACAATTCAGCGACTCATGTTAACAATGGTGTTCTAATTCGGCAATCATTTTATTTATTTTGTTCTAAATTTGCATTTCTGTATTTTCGTACTGTCTTTTTTTTAAATTTTATTTTTAATTTCAATTTTAAGATATACATACGTAAGGCTCGAAATTTTCAAGGCTCAAGTTTTTTTTTGAAGATTCAAGAGAATTGAAGGAGAGGATATAATGAGATATCACGTGTATTTATTTTTTGTTGAACGCACGATTTCATTTTTCATTCATTTCATTTCTATGTACAAATATGTTTTTATTTTTATGCCAGTCAAAATCACCCTGCAAAGTTAATGTCTGTCTGTAGGTACATGTTTATCACGATGCTTAATTTTCCAAAATTTAATAAGATTATACTTGTATTTAAAGATACAAGTATAGATTAGAATATCCTGAAAATTTCATGTGATTAATGGACGACCCCTTATCTGTTATTTCATTTTTTATGATTACTTACGTGTGTTAAATACGTCTCTACAATAGCGGAAGATGTCTTTTCTTTTGTATTTTTTTTTAAAGAAAGCTCATCGCTCGGGTACTGTATTTCCGAAGTGGATTACAGTACAGGTGTGAGTGTAATGGATTACGTTATGGCGATTACATTTGTCCAAGCTTAATATTGCAAATCGCTAACGGGAATTAGTTTTGTTGTTTGTACTTTTTATGGCTCCATGGAAATTTACGTTGTTTAGTGATTATTTTAAATACTGTTTATAAATGACTGTTTACTGTGTAAAGCTGCAACAGTGTTGCTGAGAGTTCGTCCCATAGTTTAGTGCAGTGTGCATCATGTATTATGATGTTTGCCGTAGATACAAAATGTTATATCAAGTGAAAGTATATGGTTAATTATTTATGTATCTGTACGGATTTCATATTTTAGAGTTTTGCTCAGTGGCGGATTTACATATTTGCCGCCTGTAGGCTATTAAATTTTTGCCGCCCCCACTAACCCCTGCAATTCAAATTACTTTAAAAATACTTTATTGATAACTTTGACTTTTATATGACGTCATAATTGTAACTTAAATATTAATAATAATATTATATCCTATCCCTATCCTATGTGTGACGTTAGTTACTTAATTTTTTCGACCCTTTTTAGTTCGGAATCGTAACAAACTTTATGATTTTTCTTTTTGGAGAATGGAGATTTTTTACAGCCTAAGGCTAAGAATCAAATCCAAGAAATATCTTTAATAACTAGTGAACTATTCTCTTTCATAAAATAAAGTTCTTATCTTCAACGTATAAATTTTTCGCCTTTTACTAAAGATTTCCGTTTAGGAAAGGGAAGGGAAGACGTCACAGTTTTCTAAGCATTATTTCGACGCAATTTTACATCACTATTTTACCTCAAATTTATGTCATCCTGACGTCAGCTAAATTAAAAGTACGTCGACTGGACGTCATATTTTAGTAAGCATCCGGTAGCAACCTTACTTTTCTATGAGATCAGAAATGTCATTCTGACGCCAGTTAAGTCATAATGATGTCAATAAGAGGTCATACTTACGTCATCTATATTTCTTAAAGTATTCTATAATAAGTGGGATGAGTCCTATTTGGCTCATATATGACTCATATATTACGCAAATCATGACGTGGTATGAAGTCATTCTGACATCAGTTTGACATAATTGTGTTCACTGGGCAAGGCATCCGGACTATCAATTCAATACTCTAGTTCTAAACCAAATACTCCACTATCATGGGGTGCCAGAGTATCTGAGGTGGTAGAGTATCTAGTGGCAGGCTATTTAGAGGGATGTACCGTCTTGTATGAGAACCGAGATAGATATCTGAGGCGTTGGCCCTTGACGTACAGTATTTCACAAGGGTCTGTTCTTGGAACCATGCTGTGGAACATAAGGTACGACCGCGGCCTTCGAGGAGACTTCCCCTCGGGCTGAGCATAATTTGTTACGCCGCTGACAGCTCGGGTAACGGTACGGGGGACAGCCCGAGAGGCGAACCTTCAAGAAGCGGCGCGCCAACACCCGCACTAGGAATATATTTTAGTGAGTTTACTGCCATATACTACTTTGTCTTACTAACTCACACTTTTTAATGTATGCTGATGATATCAAAATTTACAAGGAGTGCTATAGCCTACAAGACTGTTTACTTTAGCAGGACGACCTAAACCAACTTTCATTATATTGTTCTCGTAATAAACTACACCTCAGCATACCCAAATGTAAAGCAATAACAAAGAAGAAAAAAATCTTAATACACAATTACACTATACACGACATTGCTTTACAAAAGGTTGACTACATTCGTGACTTGGGTGTCACCATTGACTCAAAACTACATCTAGATCTACATATAAACAGTATTTTTAGTAAATCTTTTCAAATGTATGGCTTTGTTATGAGATCTTCCAAAGATTTCAAGCGCCCGTCTACTTTACTACTCCTATATAATACTCTTATAAGATCTCAACTATACTTTGCGGTTCCAATTTGGGATCCTATTTATGACAAGTATGGAACCCGACTTGAGATTTTGAGAAGTTTTTGAGAACCATACACTACAAATATTACCACTATAAATTACCCTATCCAGATCTTCTTGTAGAATACAATTTATTAAGCACAACTTATTTATTAATTATTGCAATTTATTAATTAAATTATTATTATTAATTCGTTGCCAGGGAGAAACGGGTGGCGAAGGCACGTATTCTAAGGCCTCACGCCGCCCTGAGTAATGATTAGCAAAAAACTTAGTCAAAATTATTAATTTAAAACCACTATTGGAATATTTTAAAAATCCACATTCACAAAGGTATATTTCACGAAGCGTTCAGTAATTTGTCAAATACAGATGTTGAAGTATTCGATAAAATATTATTTTTGTAAAAATTTCGAGTCTTCTTTTCTCCGTGTATATAATAATAATATATATTCTACCACATACACACAACGCCATCTAGTCCCAAACTAAGCAGAGCTTGTACTATGGGTACTAGACAACTGATATAAATACATATATACTTTTTTTTTGTAAATACATACATATTATACATATGTTTGACAAAAAAAAAATTGGCCCAAATTTGCCGCCCTAGGCTCTTGCCTACTCAGCATGCTGGTAAATCCGCCACTGCTGGCACCAAACTGGTCGTCAAGAGGCAGTCTGAGATCCCGAAAAGGATCAAGGCTGGACTCCTGGTACCACAAATCGGACCAGATGATACACTGGTCCGTATACAAACAAGGCTAAAGTATCAGAATAGCCAGTACAATGTGGCCAACTGGGCCCTCTACCATGCTGAGGCGCAGGAGGAAAAGAAATGTCTCTTCCTAGTGCTCGGCATCCCAGAAGAGGACGTCGTGAAGCTCAAGGCTAGCGAGCGTAGAGTATACTACAAACTAGGTAACCTCTACGTTCGCTTCCTTGATGAACGTCCCGCCCCACCAACTAACCCAGACGAGGAGCCAGAATCGGCCCCACAACACCCTAAGGACGGCAATGGAGGGGATCCTCTGATACCCGTTGAGGAGACAGCCTGCCGGGGTCCACCTCCTGAGGAGTTGGAGGACCTACCGGTGGGCGAGAGTGACCTCGACGACATAGAGGATATGCTGAACAGCGATGATGGCGCTGTCTGCACCCCCCCATAACACCCTTATAGCCATCCAAACCAACCTCCAGCACAGCCATACAGCAACGGCTAACCTACGCAGAGAGCTGGAGGTAAAAACCAACACCGTAGCCCTAATCCAGGAGCCGTGGATTAGGAAGGGCAGGATCTGCGGTCTAAACAATATTGGAGGTAAGATACTTCTCAACACTATAATTGATAACCCGCGCACTTGTATTTATACACCAAAACATGCGTGTACTACCTTAATGACCGAGTTCTGTTCCAGAGACCTTATCTCTATTAGGTTAAAGGAACCCTCATCAAACCTGCCTGACGTGGTGATAGCATCGGCCTACTTGCCGGGCGATGCTGACATCCCCACTCCGGAGCTGGCTGCGCTGGCACACCACTGCGAGCGCGAGGGTCTGGAGCTGATCATCTCTGCCGATACCAACGCGCACCATGCGCTGTGGGGCAGCAGGAGCAACAACCAGAGAGGTGAGGTATTTGTATCGTTCCTATTATCAACTAACCTTAACATTATCAACGTGGGCTCGGAGCCGACATTTGTCACATCCAGGGTCCAAACTATAATTGATCTTACATTAGCAAGTGAGCACGCATCGCAACACATATCGAATTGGCATGTTTCGAACAAAGCATCGTGCTCAGACCATCGCTGGATCAAATTTAACTTTGAAATGAAACTTAAACTACCCGATCCCCGACGGAATCCCCGCACGATGGACCGGAAACGGTATGAACATCTTACTGCGGAGAATCTGCGAAGCATCAACCCAACATACGCTACGGGGACTGTTAAGGACATTGACAGTCATGTCGTCAACCTTACACAGACACTGATCGATTGCTTTGAACAAACATGCCCACTTTCCACACCCAGAACTGGACCACAGAACAAATACCAATGGTGGGGTCCGGAACTGGAAAGACTACGTCGTAGAGTGAGAAAGCTGTTCAATAAAGCAAAAAACTTGCGATTAGAGCAACATTGGGATGCCTATACGCAGGCCCGACAACAATATAAGAAGAGAATCAGAACCAGGAAAACTGAGTGCTGGAGAAACTTCTGTACTAACATAGAGAACAACAACCAGGCTAATAGAGTCAAAAGCATATTGTGTAGTAGAGGCGAACACAATCTTGGCTCCCTGAAGAAGCCTGATGGTGAGTATACCAAAACGGACTCGGAAGCCTCAGAGCTGCTATTAAAAACACACTTCCCTGGATGTCGCATGTCAGATGCGATGGAAATATGGGAAGACAGATGGGAAAAACCACCAGATGATACAGACTGGGATACGGTCCGCAAAGTTGTCAACCATGACAAACTAAGATGGGCAATTGACAGCTTCCTACCATTCAAGGCGCCAGGACTAGATGGTGTCTTCCCAGGCCTACTGAGATGGTGTGATATGACACTACTGGACCATCTTGTAAAAATCTATAGGGGCTGCCTGGCGCATCAGTACATCCCCTTGAAATGGAGAGAAGTTAAAGTCTTCATCCCCAAACCTGGTAAAGGCGACTACACACAACCCAAATCACACCGACCTATTAGTCTCACATCTTTCCTACTAAAGGTTCTCGAGAGGCTAATAGATAGGGAAATCAGGGAAACTGCGTTAGTCAGTCACCCTCTACACCTCAATCAACACGCATACTCGATGGGTAAATCAAAGAATCTGCCCTACGTCGAGTTGTTTCATATATAGAAGACAATCTAAATCACAAAAGGTCAACACTGGCCACCTTTATCGATATCGAGGGAGCCTTTGACAAGACCAACTTCACCAGCATTAGCCAAGCTCTGTCTAGGCATGGTGTTGATTCCACAATCTCAGGGTGGATCGACAGCATGCTAAGATATAGAGGTATACAATTCACTGTGAGCGAAGTGACTAGAGGAGTGGTGGCTAGAGGCTGCCCCCAGGGCGGTGTACTCTCACCCCTTCTATGGAACATTGTTGTGGATGAGCTCATCACACAACTTAATGATCAAAGATTCCTCACAATAGGCTATGCAGACGATCTTACTATTCTCATCAGCGGTCCTTTTGAGAGCATTACATGCGATCAAATGAGACTTGCACTGAAGATCGTGGAACAATGGTGCGTAGCACACAACCTGACAGTGAACCCATCCAAAACTGAGATGATCATGTTCACAAACAAACGCAGCCTAGGAAATCTCAGACTTCCCAAGCTATTTGGAACACAACTTACTCTTACCAAAGAGGTCAAATACCTAGGAGTAATACTGGACAGTAAACTCCTGTGGAACAAGCACCTCGATGAAAAATTGAATAAAGCCTGCATTATTTTCTGCCAATGCAAGCGGCTACTCGGCAAAAGCTGGGGACTATCACCCAAAATTACTTTATGGCTATACAGAACAGTCATAAGACCGATAATCACTTACGGTGCTGTTGTCTAGTGGCAGAGAACAGAGCTAAGCACCGTCATAAACAAACTGCAGCAATTCCAGCGACTCCCATGCTCCGCGGTCACTGGCTGTATGCGCACAACGCCTACTGCCGCACTGGAGGTGGCTCTTGGTCTGCCACCCCTGGATCTATTCATACAGCAGGAGGCCGCCATGGCGATCATTAGACTCAAACACCTGGGTCTATGGCACAAACGTGGGGGATCGCACTCTAAATTATGGGATCAATTGGTGGAATACAAACCACTGATAGCAGCGCCATGCGATAGAATCCCAAAACACCATATCTTCACAAGAAGATACTACATCCAGATACATGGAAATGACCGAGATCAATCCGGCATTAACGAAGTCCGAATTTACACGGACGGTTCCAAGACTAGGTCAGGAACTGGAGCCGGAGTTTTCTCGCAAGACCTAAACATAAACATATCACTAGCGTTAGGCCAACACAGTTCCATATTTCAATGTGTGGCAATAACTTACGCTGCCACAACGGCCATGGCAAGGGGTATTAAGGACTACAACATCCGAATAATATCCGACAGCATGGCCGTCTTAAAGGCATTGGAGGGCAACACAATGACCTCTGGTATTGTCTTCGAATGCCACCAAGCACTGGAACAGCTCGCTATATTCAATGGGGTAATCCTCCAATGGATTAAAGGGCACAGTAACTCACACGGGAACGATGCCGCAGATGAGTTGGCAAGGAGGGGCTCGGCAACCCCAACCTCTGGCCCAACCCCACGCCTGCCCATATCGTTTAACCAAATACGATGCTGGGTCAGGCAACGGACCTGTGAAGCACACAACCGGAGGTGGAACAACTCACCCGGCTGCAGACAGTCCAAACTGGTGCTGAATCAAGTCACACCACGACTCACCTGCAGATTGATCAGTCTTAGCAGACCGGAAATCAGAACGGTTGTCGGAACTATTACAGGACATCTAGCCCTGAACCGACAACTATTCATAATCAATGCGACGGACAGTCCCCTGTGCAGGGGATGTCTGGAAGCTGAAGAAACGGCCGTCCACGTAGTCCTGGAATGCGAGGGAGTGGCCACACAACGGGCAAGTATCATTCCTGATACAAAGTCGCTCCTAGAAGCCTGTGAACGCCCCAGGAGGCTTCTGCGCTTCTGGAAGGAGCTTGGCTGGCTCACCTAGTCAACCAATCCTCGACGCATAAAGGACCACTCTGAGTCTAAATGCGGAAACCGAAGCCCACAACCAATACCAATACCAATACCGCCACTGCTTTTGCTTCTTCGCGCTAGATATTTCTTAGTAAAAGAACATCTATTAGGTACATTTTATTTACATAATAAATATAACACCAGCTTAACAGTCCAAATACTTGACTAAACTTGCATCTATAATTTACTAGGGCCAGCGCAGACAACGAAGAGCGCAGCGGAGATGATTTTTTAAAACACTCATAAAATAAACTTTAAAACAATTACTTAAAGTGCGGACATGTTTGAACATTTCAAAAAGTGCTTGCACGGCCTCGGGCCATGTGTATGCACTTTAAAGCAATAGTTTTAAAGTTTATTGCGGAGTGTCTTAAGAAAATCTTCTCCACTGCGTTTAAGCTTACAGGAGAAAAAAAAAAAAAGGAATATTAGACCTTTTTTTTTTTTTTTTTTTTTAACGTGTGGAAATCCCCTCGGACCGTCACCCCACCGGGGTTTGCGGCGGGGTGGTGTGTCGGACTCGAACCGACTAAAACCACACGGTGTGCCCTCTTTGCGCTTCCAGTTTAGGAGGGGTCCAGGTAGTTATCGCCTTCTGGACCCCTCCCAGCGCCGGCCCGCTCCTGGTGCGGGCTCCGTCTTCAATTATCCTCTCTTTAGGCGACGTCCGGCACACGCGGACGCCGCCCCCTCGCGGCTGGCCAACTAATGCGGGTGGAGGGGAAACCCACCCCGTCCACCCGCGGCCACACTCAGGGCGGCATGAGGCGCAGGTAAGCGCGCCTCCGCCGCCCGGTTCGCCGGCGGCGGATCAGGTCCGAGTGGAGGTCGTCCTCCCGGGCCTTCTCCGCCGCCTCCTTCTGCGAGATTACCTCCTCGCAGAAGGTTGCGACCGCGGTAAAACAACTGTCGCTACCGGCCATGGAGCGAATTACGGCCGGTAGCGAGAGATCTGCTCCGATGACTGCAGTGAGGGCCCGGCGCTGCGTCGCCCATGCGGGGCAGACCGCCAGCGTGTGCTGGGCCGAGTCCTCACTGCAGTCGCAGTGGTGGCAGGCGGGACTCAGTTCCCTCCTAGCGACCGAGTGCAGGTACCTTCCGAAGCAACCGTGCCCGGAAAGCACCTGCCTCGGTGGACACCGTGCGGTATCCGCGTATGGCTCTGACCGCCAATATCCTCTGGGGGCGCCAGAGGCGCGCCCTATTCGGGGCGGTCAGAGCCGCCACCCACACCGGTGCACCATAAAGCGCCATGGACCGGACAACCCCCGCGTACAGCCGCCTCGTGGGAACACTGGCCCCGCCCAAATTGGGCAAAAGTCGCCCTAGGGCGGAGGCAGTGTCCACCAGCTTCGGACCAAGCTGTCGGAAGTGCTCGTCGAAGAGCCACCTACCGTCTAGGACCAGACCCAGGTACCTCATCTGGGCCCGGACCGGTACGAGGACCGAGCCGACCTCGATTGAGGCGCCGGCGGGTGGACCACGACGGGGCCCATGAAATAATAGGGCCTCCGTCTTATCCAGGGCCACCCGTAATCCCAACGCCTCAATGCGCCCGACCACCTGGGAAACTCCCGTGGCGGCCAGGCGCGCCGCCTCCTGGAAGTTAGCCCCCCGGGCCGTGACTAAAGTGTCATCTGCGTAGCAGAGTACACCCAGCCCGGGGGGGAGACGCCCTCGTAGGGCCCAGTCGTATCCAATGTTCCACAGGAGTGGTCCTAGGACAGACCCCTGCGGAACACCGCACGACATGGCCCTGCGTCTCAAGACGCCATCTCGGTCCTCGTACATGACGGTTCGCTCCTCAAGGTAGTCTGCCACCAGCGTCCAACACCCCCCTGAGGTGGTCCGACATGTAGTCGAGGGCTCGGGCCATCACTCGGGCTGGAACCCCGTCCGGCCCGGGGGCAGTGTTCTTGGATCTAATCCGTAGAACAGCCGCCCCCAACTCCGATTCCCTGACGGGCGGAACATCAGCCTCGCTGCCCCCGTCGTCTCCGGCTGATGCAGCCATCGACGGGGGTGTGTGCTCCGCCCGCTGCGGGAATAGGCCCTCGACCACTTCCTGCAGGAAGCTGGGCTGGAGAGTCTCCGTAAGGGGGGGGCCCGACGTGCGGAGCTTTTGACGCACCGCACGATAAGGGCGACCCCAGGGGTCACGCTCGAGACTCTCCAGCATCTCCTCTCTACTGACATCCTTGGCGCGGCAGATGGCCAGCCTCAGAGTTTTCCGAGCTTCTCGGTACTCCTCATGAAACCGGTCCACCTCCTCACCGACCCCGCGGTGACGTCGCCGACTACAGTTGAGGGACCTCCGGGCACGTACACAGGCCGCACGGAGGTCCGCCAACTCCTGGGACCACCAGTAGACCTCCTTCCTTGGAGGCCGACAACCACGAACGCGGGGCATGGCCGCATCGCAAATCTGCGTAATCGCATCGCAGAAGCGACCAGCCCCCATGTCGACCTCCTCGGTCGGGGCCTGCGGAGACAGCCAAGAGTGAATAATGGCCGCCTCCTCTAGTAGGTCCCTGTCGAGCTTGGCGATAGCCCACCGCGGAAAGCGGGAAGGGCGCCGCGCCGCGTGACCCCTACTGGGGTCCTGGGACCGGGAGAGCTCGAATCGGATGTACAAATGATCCGAGAGCGTCTCGACCTCTTCCAGGACACACCAGTTCCTTACTCGTGCGGCGACTGCAGGGGTAGCGAACGAAAGGTCCACTATCGACCCCCCCTGCTGTCGCACGCACGTGTTGGTGGAGCCTCTGTTCAGCAAACAGAGGCCCACCGACGCCGCCCATTCCTCAACGGCTTCGCCCCTGGCGTCCGTCGCAGGGGAACCCCACGCAATGGACTTTGCGTTGAAGTCCCCCAGCACGAGGACGTGCCCAGACACTAGTCGCCGCATCGAGGCCTCCAAGTTGTTAAGGAAGACCTCGAAGTCGTTCAAACTCCGGTTGGGGGAGAAATATACACCATAAATGGTGATTCCCCCCCAATCGGCGGCAACATATCCAGTACCCTTGTCTCTTAGCGACAAGGGCGGGGAATGAGCCGCCGTGGAGCCGACGACTGCCACGGAGCCGTCCCGGTCACCCATCCAGTTTGGACGGGGAGGGACAAAATAGGGCTCCGCGACTACGGCAACACCTATAGACCACTGTGCCATGGTTTGCAGGAAGAGATCCTGCGCCGCAGCACAGTGGTTCAGATTCGTCTGGACCAGGAGGTTGGAGACTTGATCCATTACTGGATCGTCTCTACAACCTCCTCCATGGGCGTCGGCGTCGACGCAAGATTGACGTCGGAGGTAGCCTGGGTCGGCAGGCTAGCCCCCGGTGTTTGCCGAGAAGCGCGGGGAGGCTTGCAGCCCCCCTGCCCCATCTGGTGATTGGCAGGCTTTTTAGCCGCCGCACACACGGGGCAGTGAGGGGCGGCAGAGCACTCTGCCGCCTTGTGCCCGGGTTGACCGCAGCGGAAGCATAATCCGCTGCAGTCAAAACAGCTCTCGCACTTGGTGCGAGTGTGTCCCGCGGCTAGGCACTTGAAGCACCTCATCGGCCTCGCGGCCAGAACCGTGATTCTGGCATTTACGAAGCCGACGAGAATGCTTCCGGCGTCGCCCAGTGCTTTGGCCGACGCCACGGGACAGCTCACCCACACCGCACCGAGGCCTCCCGGGCCCGGACGGACGGTGCCGACTCTGATGGTGTCCGCGGTGCACCCAGTCTTCTCCATGACTGCATCGCGGACATCCTCCGACGTGATGGAGTCGTCCAGGCCCGAGATGCGCAGTTCTGCGCATTTGGTGGGCCTGGCGATCTTAACACCGTCCGTGGCGGCGAAAATTCCCCGCAACTTCTCGGCGAATTTGTCGGCCGTCGCCGCGCCTTCAGCCCCAGGGAACTCGAAGACCCGAGCTCCCGTCTGGGCGCGGCGCAGCCTCATCCCCGCCTCCCCGAACTCAGTGGCGAGACCGGGCCGGGCCCCCTTGAAGAGGGCCGCATACGTGAGCCCGCCACTGGCCGCCTCCGGCGACAGCGTCACGACTACAGCCGCGGTTTTGGGCGGCTGCAGCTTCCGCGGCCTCTTTTTTGAGGCCGTTGCCACCGGTGGCGAAGGCTGGGCTTGGGCTGCTTTCTGAGCAGCCCTTCTAGCCCGCCTTCGGGACTTCTTTGAGCCCCTCGCCTCCTGCCAACCCTCGTTGGAGGGGGCAGGTGCGGAGGGGCCCGGCAGGGATGTCGGAGCGGGGAGCGGAGGGAAAGCCACTCCGCTCCTCTTCGCCGCTTTAGTCTGGGCCGGCGCCTTGGCCGGTGCCTGGGCCGGCGCCTTGGCCGGTGCCTGGGCCGGCGCCTTGGCTGGCGCCCGGGCCGGTGCCTTGGCCCCCTTCCTCGGCCCCTGGGGAGCCGGGTGGAAGTCGGGGCCGACGCCGCCGCCGCGTAGAGACACGCGGCCTCCCACTACGGGGAGCGCAGTCGGAGCCGCGGCCCCAGGCCGCTGCGACGACGCGAGCGGGGGGCGCACGACCGGCGCAGGAGGCAGTCTCGCCTCCAGACCGGCCAGACGGCCGTCCAGCATACGCCCAACTGCGTCAAGAATTGACCGCAGTTGGGCGTCAGGCACCCCTGAGGTCGCGGTTAGGTACAGGCTAGGGGCGTGGATGGGCCCTCCCGCTCGGGGAGGTTTCGCCGGAAGCGGGCGAACTGAGCGCTCAGCCCGTTCACCCTGCTCCGTCAGCCTGTCATTGGCCATCTGTAGGGCGAGGACACGTTCGCCTACTAGGCCCTCCACGACCTCCGACATGGCGGAGGAGGAGTCCTTAAGGGCCCCTCACAAAAGAGCCCTTAAGGTTAACTGACTTGGTGGCTACCTTCTGGATAATAGCCACCGCCGCCCTCGCCCTCTCCTGCACAGACACGGGAGCCCGGGGGGCGTCATCCCTCCACCGGCTCCCGAATCTTGAGCAGGAGATCCGCGATCTCCTCCTCCGCTGCGGCCTCGCTGTCCGCTCGGACACGCCTGTAAGACTCCGCCCCAGAGAAGGCGGAGCCCGACGGCACGGGGACAGGGGCACGCGACCTCGCGATCGGCGTCCGTGACCGTCCTCGCTGGCTGCCGGCCACCTTAGGTGGCAGCATGTCTTGCGAGGGGTCTACACCCTCCTCTCCGGAGCGTCCACGCTTGCGACTCCCAGTGTCGCGGAATTCAACATCCATAGCGTCCAGTGCGTCAGTCGACACACTGGAGCCACCGTCTGATGAAGCCGCGGACCGGGAACGAAGACGCTCCGATGTTCTTAGGCTCCCAGCAGTCAGTCTACTACAGACTACTACTGGGAGCCCCACCGAGATAGGTGTTCTCGACACCACCTCGCCTTCAGTGGACGCCGAATCCACTCCACCACTCTTCTTCTTCTCCTTCTTTCCCACCGTTTCGTTGTCCTTTTGGCTTGCCTGTTTCGTTGTTTGTTTGTTTTGTCCTTTTACTTTATTTGTTTCTTCAGTATCCATTATATTCCCACGAGTGGGGGAGAAATAAAGGTCCACCCGGGCAGAGATCCCCCAATACCCGGGCAAGCGTAAATTTATGCCCAACCGAGGGGTCCGCAAGTGCCCCGGCTGGGAGTGCGCTTACGACTGAACTACCCATCAGCCATGCATCCCCTGGCCACGCACCAGAACACGGGATTCGGGGCATTTTTTAGAGAGGTTTGCATCCTCGCGGTCCGGGCGGTTAAGCCAAGACCCTCGCCCCCGATCAGAGCCGCGAGACTTGACCACAGCACTCTTCTCGGGATTACGATATGCCGACGGTGACAGGGAGACTACGTCCCCCTGCCTGCTCGGTGGTAGTGTCAGTACACGCCGAGCCCGTCCTCCTTTCTCCACCGCTAACAGCGGAGAAACTGGCCCCTATAGGGCCCCACCTTCTGGTTTTTTACCGAGGTTTCCTCCTCCATGCTCCGAAGAGCGAAGAGCCAGCAGGGCAACCGGCAGACACGCCCACCCTGCTGGACCAGGCCTTGCCCGAGAGCCGATGAACGGCTACCTCTTCTGCTAGAATATTAGCCGCTGGCGATAATCCTCTCCTCCAAGAGGACAAGGAGGAAACAGTGCCATCGCCAGCGTTTCCAGGGTGCACCACGAGGAGGTTTTCTAGCCAGCACCCCAGGAATATTAGACCTAGGTTAGCCTAAGTAGATTTAGGTCTAATATTCCTGCTTTATCTACTTAGTTTGCGGGGAATATAGTCGGATCACTGTACGGAAGTAATAGTCTGTTCATTTCGTTATTTGTACTACAGATGGGAAAATATTGTATAATTATTTCGTTACAGAAATAAATCACTCTCGTAAAAAGACCTAACATCTACGAATAATCATTTCTCGGAATCGAAATCAAAGCGACAATTATAATTACTGTTCTAGAGAAATTATTATTTGTAGCCTTACATACAACATTTTAGTAACCTACAAAGTTTTAATACATGGCTCAAATACACTATCTATAAACGTGTTAGATTTGCGGATGCTTCACATTTTGGTCACCATGATTGTAGGAACTAGGTTTGTACAAATATGATTACATCGCATCGCACGTCAACAGACTTTAATAGTCAGAACGAGGACAGGAGAGCCTCAGAAAGGAGGTTTTGACCTACTGTACCACACTGGCCAGACGGGTTGCCATAGGGGTTGCTGCGCTCCGGATCCGCCGTTTCGTCGGATGGCGCTGACGCCATGGAGGCGGAGCGAAGCGACAGCCGGAAACGAGGACGCTCCAGGGACGAGGAAACCGACACGTCCCAGGAGATGATGCCACCGAAGGTGGCAAGCAGCCGCCGAGGGAGGGCACGCAAACCTGCCCCGGCCCCGGTCTCGACCCCGTCAGGCTCCGCGTTCTCCAACGCGGAGTCGTACAGGAACGTACGGGTGGACGGCGAGGCCGTAGCGGAGGAGGAGATCGCGGATCTCCTGCTCAAGGTTCGGGAGCCGGTGGGGGGGAAATGCCCCCCAGGCTCCCGTGTCCGTGCAGGAGAGGGCGAAAGCGGCGGTGGCCGTCATTCACAAGGTGGCCACCAAGTCCGTGAACCTTAAGGGCTCGTTTGTGAGGGCCCTTAAGGACTCCTCCTCCGCTTTGTCGGAGGTCGTGGAGGGCCTAGTGGGCGATGTGTCTCGCCTGCAGGTGGCCAACGAGAGGCTGACGGAGCGGGTGAACGAGCTGAGCGCTCAGTTCGCCCGCTTCCAGGCGAACCTCCCCGAGCGGGAAGCCCCGTCCGCGTCCCAGCCTGCCCCTACCACCAACTCAGGGGCATTTGACTCCCAACTGCGAGAAATCCTCATCGCAGTTGGGAATATGCTGGACGGACGCCTGGCTGGCCTGGAGGCGAGACTGCCTCATGCGCCGATTATGCGCCCCCCGCTCGCGTCGGCACAGCGGCCTAAGGCCGCCGCTCCGACCGCGCTCCCCGTGGTGGGAGGCCGCGTTTCTTACGCGGCGGCGGCGTCTGCCCCTACTCCATCGGCTCCCCAAAGGCCGAGGAGGGGGGCCAAGGCACCGGCCCAGGCGCCGGCCCAGGCGCCGGCCAAGGCACCGGCTAAGGCGCCGGCCAAGGCACATCCCCAGGCGCCGGCCAAGACGGGGCCTAAAACGGCGCCGAGGAGCGGAGTGGCATTCCCTCCGCTCCCCACTCCTACACAACGAGGGTTGGCAGGATGCGAGGGGCTCCAAGCTCCAGCTGTTTCGACTGCGGCGGACTGTGCTTCCGCTGCGGTCAACCGGGGCATAAGGCGGCAGAATGCTCTGCCGCCCCTCACTGCCCAGTGTGTGCGGCGGGCAATAAGCCCGCCAATCACCAGATGGGGCAGAGAGGCTGCAAGCCTCCCCGCAGTTCTCGGCAGACGTCAGGGGCTAGCCAGTCGACCCAGGCTGCCTCTGATGTAGTACGTGCGTCGTCGTCGTCGCCCATGGAGGAGGTTGTAGAGACGATCCAGTAATGGATCAAGTCTCCAACCTCCTGGTCCAGACGAACCTGAACCACTGTGCCGCGGTGCAGGATCTCTTCCTGCAAACCATGGCACAGTGGTCGATAGGTGTTGCCGTAGTCGCGGAGCCCTATTCTGTCCCTCCCCGTCCAAACTGGATGGGTGACTGGGACGGCTCCGTGGCAGTCGTCGGTTCCACGACGGCTCATTCCCCGCCCTTGTCGCTAAGAGACAAGGGCACTGGATATGTTGCCGTCGAGTGGGGGGGGATCACCATATATGGTGTCTATTTCTCCCCCAACCGGAGTTTGAACGACTTCGAGGTTTTCCTGACCAACTTGGAGACCTCGATACGGCGACTAGCGTCTGGGCACGTCCTTGTGCTGGGGGACTTCAACGCAAAGTCCATTGCGTGGGGTTCCCCCAGGGCGGACGCCAGGGGCGGGGCCGTAGAGGAGTGGGCGGCCTCGGTGGGCCTCTGTCTTCTAAACAGAGGCTCCACCAACACGTGCGTGCGACAGCAGGGGGGGTCGATAGTGGACCTCTCGTTCGCTACCCCTGCCCTCGCCGCACGAGTAAGGAACTGGCGTGTCCTGGAAGAGGTTGAGACGCTCTCGGATCACCTGTATATCCGATTTGAGCTCTCCCGGACCCAGGACTCCAGTAGGGGTCACGTGGCGCGGCGTTTATCCCGCTTTCCGCGGTGGGCTGTTGCCAGGCTGAACCGGGACCTACTAGAGGAGGCAGCCATAATTCACTCGTGGCTGTCTCCTCAGGCTCCGACCGAGGAGGTCGACGTGGGGGCTGGCCGCTTTCGCGATGCGATTACGCATGTATGCGATGCGGCCATGCCCCGCGTTCGAGGTCGTCGGCCTCCAAGGAAGGAGGTCTACTGGTGGTCCCAGGAGCTGGCGGACCTCCGTGCGGCCTGTACACGTGCCCGGAGGTCCTACACGCGCAGTCGGCGGCGTCACCGTGGAGACGGTGAGGAGGACCGGCTTCATGAGGAGTACCGACGGGCGCGGAAAACTCTGAAGCTGGCCATTAGCCGCGCCAAAGAAGAAAAAAGACAGGAGATGCTGGAGGGTCTTAATCGTGACCCCTGGGGTCGCCCTTACCGCGCGGTGCGACAAAAGCTCCGCGCGTCGGGCCCCCCCCTTACGGAGACTCTCCAGCCCAGCTTCCTGCGAGAAGTGGTTGAGGGCCTTTTCCCGCAACGAGCGGAACACACTCCCCCGGCGATGGCCTCCTTGGCCGGAGATGACGGGGAGCACGGGGAGGAAAATGTTCCGCCCGTCCGGGATTCGGAGGTAGGGGCGGCTGTTCTACGGATCCGTTCCAAGAACACCGCCCCTGGGCCAGACGGGGTACCGGCCCGAGTGCTGGCCCTGGCCCTCAACCACTTGGCAGACCGCCTCGGGGAGGTGTTCGACGCTAGCTTGGCGTCGGGACGCTTCCCTGAGTGCTGGAAGAGCGGGAAGCTGGTCCTATTGAGGAAGCCGGGACGGCCTGCCGATTCGGTCGCGGCCTATAGGCCCATCGTGCTGCTGGACGAGGCGGGCAAATTGTTTGAGAGGGTTCTTTCTGCCCGCATCGTCCGGCACCTCTGCGAGGTGGGCCCCGATCTGTCGGACGCTCAATTTGGTTTTCGGGCGGGGCGTTCGACAGTCGACGCTGTGTTGCGCCTGAGGGCCGTGACCGAAGAGGCCGTGAGCTGTGGCGGCGTGCTGTTGGCGGTGTCATTGGACATCGCCAACGCATTCAATAGTCTGCCATTCAGCTGCATCAGGGAAGCACTCCACTATCATGGGGTGCCAAAGTACCTGAGGCGGCTGGTGGCAGACTATTTAGAGGAGCGTACCGTCGTGTACGAGGACCGAGAAGGTAATTTGAGGAGTCGGCCCATGTCGTGCGATGTTCCACAGGGGTCTGTTCTTGGACCCCTCTTGTGGAACATAGGGTACGACTGGGCCCTTCGCGCCGATTTCCCCCCCGGGCTGGGTGTAATCTGTTACGCAGACGATACCCTCGTGACAGCCCGGGGGGCAAACTTCCAAGAGGCGGCGCGCCTGGCCACAGGGGGAGTCTCCCTGGTGGTCGGGCGCATTGAGGCGCTGGGCTTACGGGTGGCCCTAGATAAGACGGAGGCCCTGTTATTTCATGGGCCCCGTCGTGGTCCACCCCCTGGCGCCTCAATAGTGGTCAACTCGGTCCTCGTACCGGTTCGGGCCCAGATGAAATATCTGGGCCTGATCCTCGACGGGAGGTGGCTCTTCGACGAGCACTTCCGACAGCTTGCTCCAAAGCTGGTCGGCGCTGCGTCTGCCCTAGGGCGACTTTTGCCCAATATGGGTGGACCCAGCGTCGCGACAAGACGGCTGTACACGGGGGTTGTCCGGTCAATGGCACTGTACGGTGCACCGGTGTGGGCGGCGGCTCTGACCGCCCAGAATAGGGTACGCCTCTGGCGCCCTCAGAGGGTAATGGCGGTCAGAGCCATACGCGGTTACCGCACCGTTTCGACGGAGGTGGCGTGCGCGTTGGCCGGAACTCCCCCGTGGGATTTGGAGGCGGAAGTGCTCGCCGAAGTTTATCGGCGAGTGGCTGACTACCGGGCGGAGAGCGGATTTCGCCCTCCGCCCGAGGATGTGCGCGAGTGGCGCGAAGCCGCTCGCCGAGCCACGATGGCTCGTTGGTCGTTCCGGCTGGAGACTCCACGCGCTGGCTTCGCCGCCGTGGAGGCTCTCCAGCCGGTCATCGCCGAGTGGGCAGGGCGGCAGCACGGGACCCTTTCCTTCCGGCTGACGCAGGTGCTTTCCGGGCACGGTTGCTTCGGAAAGTACCTGCACACGGTCGCTAGGAGGGAACTGAGTCCCGCCTGCCACCACTGCGACTGCAGTGAGGACTCGGCCCAGCACACGCTGGCGGTCTGCCCCGCATGGGCGGCGCAGCGCCGGGCCCTCACTGCAGTCATCGGAGTGGATCTCTCGCTACCGGCCGTAGTACGCTCCATGGCCGGTAGCGACAGTTGTTTTACCGCGGTCGCAACCTTCTGCGAGGTAGTAATCTCGCGGAAGGAGGCGGCGGAGAGGGCCCGGGAGGACGACCTCCACTCGGACCCGATCCGCCGCCGGCGAACCGGGCGGCGGAGGCCCGCCTACCACAGCCTCATGCCGCCCTGAGTGTGGCCGCGGGTGGACGGGGTGGGTTTCCCCTCCACCCGCATTAGTTTGGCCAGCCGCGAGGGGGCGGCGTCCGCGTGTGCCGGACGTCGCCTAAAGAGAGGAACATCTACATCGAGACGGAGCCCGCACCAGGAGCGGGCTGGCGCTAGGAGGGGTCCGGATGTCTTAACAACAGCTGTTCCCGGATCCCTCCTGTTACAGGCGCAGAGTGGCACACCGTGTGGTTTTAGTCGGTCCGAGTCCGACACACCACCCCGCCGCAAACCCCGGAGGGGTGACGGTCCGAGGGGATTTCCACACGTTAAAAAAAAAAAAAAAAAAGGGGTTGTGTCAAGTTTTCCCTTCTCTTTGCTCTTAAGACACCCACGCACGAGATGTATGTCAAGAAACCTTAAAATCGTACATGATCGTTTTTTTAATCAAACGTTTTTACAAATACTATAAGTAACGAGGGTGGACCTCTGCCCGCACAACACATAATCTTTCACTGGAAATGAAAGAAAACTGTAATTCCCATCAAAAGTTAAAAAGCTTTGAGATTGACATCTGTACTTTTAATAATTAGCAAAACATGAGTGCTATTAAAAAAGCTAAACACGTTTAGGTAAATATCTGTGTTTTACTTAAGTTGAAATAAAAAGTACTTATTAATTTATCTTACATACGAGGGCTGCTATTTATGTATCCGGAACTAGCTAGTTACAAAACAATATTAAAAAAGTAATTATAACATTTAAAAACGGAACTCTTTGGCTGAAGAATATAATTTGTTTTATGTAGCTGTCATTTGTTTATTCTTTGTGGCGTCATTTTGAAAATTGCATTATCTTTATCACTATGGATTTAACTCGTGAAAATTAATAACATGCGCCTTGACTAATGACTCAAATATTTTTGAATTAGTTTTATTAAAGGCAGTACATACGAGTATAGTATTTATTAAGCCTGTGACAATTCCAAGATATGTAATACCTAACCGTTGCGTTGAAAACCGTGTGTATAAATAATTATTTACAAATTTGTTTAAGCGAACTTGCACTAATCCATTAGAGATGACAAAGTGCAGCACATTTACTATATTTATGAATATTGAGCTACTTATAACAAATAATGTCATCCACATATAGTAAGTAAAAACCCTGGGCCGATTGTCTGGAAAACCTTCTCACAGGACATTCTGTTCAAAGAGGTTAATGATTCTCTTTTCTTTGGAAAAGATTTTGCTGCCTATTTTTAATATTCAACGAGGCAATAGTGTAAACTTTGTTTAAGCGTTTCACTCTTAACTTCATGGAGTAGTTGGACTAAACGGCGGTGTCAGTTTGTACATGATAGATAAAATATTTGTAAAGAAAAAGTCCCAATCTTTCATCTCTGACTGATGAAGCGCTGAAAAACACGTAATTGATTTATAATTACTATCATTTAAGATATTTCCACACAGGTGTGGCGTCGTAAAAACAAGCAGCGATTAGCTTCCATGGCTAACTGGAACTTGGATGACAAACAATTATGTGACATTTTAACATAATTTATTACGCATAATTTTGGATTACAAACCATAAAATTACGTAAGCATTCTAAGATACCTCTAAACCTTTTATAACTTCCAGAGCAGGATGTAATTAAATACAGGAATTCCTAAGCATGTTTGATGCATCTGCGTGCCACCTGCAGTGTGAATGACCGGCTTTGGGCAGAGGCAAATCATATTCAATCTTCAGAATCTGGTAAACGCCCACTATTCGTTTAAAAAGTATTTAGTAATCGAACATATATGACTGCAACGAAATCATGTTCTGTAAATTAAAGCGTTGTAAAATAAAGAGGATTTTTAATAAATGTCCACTTATATACGATGGTAAAACAGCATTGCTTCAACGATTCGCTCACATATACCTATAATGGTCATTTGTCCTATCAAAATAAAAGTTTTTATGATGTGTTTGGGCCCCCGTAATGGCAAATTTAAATTTTAGAAAATCTTTCCGTATATTCAAGACTTTTATATACATTTTGACTATAGTTTTCAATTCGGCAAAAATATCTTTATGTGAGGACTTTTACGCAGTACAATGTTCAAAAACATAGAACCGGTTTAAAAACAAAACCTTGTTCACCCTACCTCAATACGAAGGTATTGTGCTACGACCTTCGAGTAAGGTCGAGGTGGAGCACGCTACGTCAATTATTAAATTATTATTGTCATCATTAATTACGTACGTACTTTTAATAATGGGTAATCATCGTTAAATTACTAACTAAATGAATAGGTTTCATTTAGTTCGTCATTTAATGATGAACAATAAATTAAAAACTTCATATACTTAACAAGTCCGTTTTACAGTAGATCTATGTACCACAACGTCTTTATGCTATTATAGAAATATCTTATTTATATTAGAGTTACCTAAAAGACCCTTGTCAGGGTTCCGTAGCCAAATGGCAAAAAACGCAACCCTTATAGATTCGTCATGTCTGTCCGTCCGTATGTCACCGCCACTTTTTTCCGAAACTATAAGAACTATACTGTTGAAACTTGGTAAGTAGATGTATTTTGTGAACCGCATTAAGATTGAAATAGAAAAAAAACAATAAATTTTCGTTTCAACAAATCTATGGATAGCTCTTCGAAAATAATATTGAGGTTTCTTATATCATTTTTTTCTAAACTTAATAGTTTGCGAGAGAGACACTTCCAAAGTGTCTCTCGCGGCAACTTATAAATTAAGAGAATGATAAAACTAAAAAAAATATATGATGTACGTCATAAATCGTAAACCGCAATTTACCTTTCATTAAATCAACTCAAATATATAAAAAAACATTTAATTTCATAAACATAAACCGGTAATAGGTGCCTATCGGGGATCGGTAGCGGGTGCGGAGCGCGCGGGGGGCACGTTCAAGAACTTTTATATTATGTTGCTGCTGGCTTCATTGGCGAGTCCGACTTTTTTCTTTTTTTTTTTCCTATGATATGATTTTTTTTTCCAATCCCCTTGGATTCCACCCACCGGTCGGATGGTTATGTCGGACACGAACCGACCAAAAACCGCACGCTGTCTCGAGTACCAGTTGCCGGGTAAACTGGTGTACCCTAGAAAGGAAATCCCTGGTACTGCCTAAAAGACCCTATGACGTGAAAAAGGTCAAAATAGTTACAGTTCAAAATAGTTTTAGGATATTTTTCAAAAATATTCATTATATACTTCCGTGTTTCAGGTGGCTCCTCAATTCAGATGTTTAGATTCAGGAGCCACTTTTACATTGATATAACTTTGGATATATGTTACTACAAATTTCAGGATTTTTCCTGCTAAATTATTTGCTAACCTACTAAATATGGTGTGAGTTTCCGTTTAAAATCTAAAGTGGCTCTGGTAACGCCACCTGTCCATAGAGACAGGAACTCTGTAAGTTTCAATCCATACGGACACCTTCATTTTATACTACGTGAAGACTTACAGCAACGTTGGTATGACTAATTGATCCACTATCCCTTCCATATACACCAATACTACCATTACCATGCACAACCAAATCCATTAACGCAGAGCCATGTCTTAGTTTTAACATAAACATCACACTCACGTGTAAATGTTGCATTATATCTATGTATTTGCACTAATAACTGTGTTCTAGAACATAGTACTAACTATGCTTAGTTTAATGTTCCTAAAGATAACGATATGTAACATATCCTATATATCTAGATACAAATACGTGTAAAGAATTCTTCATATTAGAATTCTTCTTTTAAGTTTATTTCTGACATATGAGATAAACGAGCAGTTGGGTCACCTAATGGTAAGTGCAATTTAAGAGTCACGAGATCATGCTAATAAAGTAAATTTTGCGAAAGGACAGTTGTTTTTTTTAAATATATTTTAAGGCTTTGGGACTAATCCCACCCACACGCCCACCACTGTAACTCCTGTACACCAGGATCCACAGCAGTGACCCACGAACACACCGAGTTATGACACTCGGGAAGTCCCAGGAAGAAATTAAACTGTCTTGGAACCCGCAACGAAATTAATCAGAAGAAAATTGGAGGAGTTGGAAATACAGTAAATCCACTTCCCCCCTTAGCAAAGCGGGAGACAAAATGAAGTAAAATAGGCATACACCCTTTTAAACAGGGAAGCACCACGGCCACAAAATATTACGGGTCCTACATGAGCTATATTTTATTTCTATAATATGTATGGCAGAATCGCCTAAACGCACGGAAATTCACCCTAGTTGACACAAGATCCCCATAGTATACCGCCCCAGATGTCACCTGCAAGCTATTCAGCATTATATTACGTTCATTATACCAAAGACTACATTCCCAGAGGATATGATGAGCAGATTGTTCATAATGAGAGTTAGGTGTTGAGCATTGACACAATGGTGACTCGACTAATTTAAATGAATACAACTTGCTCTTAAAGTTACCATGACCGGTAAGAAATTGAGCGACACAGTGATCCACCTCAAGCCATGTCCTCGACAACCGTTCGCGAACTGATGGAAAAAAATGGGTAAAGATGGCGCCCCTTGGATGATTCGTCCCAGCGTTGCTGCCATTCGTCTATGAGGTCATTATAGACATCGGACTGCTGTTGAAGCAATCTTGTAATTTTACCGCGATCCCGCGCGCCCAAGAAATCGCATTCCATGTTTTGTCTTGAATAGTACATGGCTGCACGTCTCTGCACCTCGAGATCGACCGGAAGCACACCAGCTAACACCGGCAAAGCCTCAGTGCTAACCGTCCTATATGCCTTGCAATATCAGTGCAAGTCGTTGGCCTTGTAACAGTTTAAGGCTTATGTAAATTACTTCATAGGCTTGCCATGGTACGAAATCTAAACAAAGACAGTTGAAGTTGGGTCTAAGTCACAATATCGCCAATCACCACATCGATCGTTGCTATATCGAAATTGTTCCATCGACAGGCACTGTAGCGAGAGTACGCCATATCGATGGTACGCTGCATCGACAGGGCACCATATCGATGGTTGCTGCTTTCTTAGTGGGTGCTTATTGCTTACAAAATCAAAAGCATCAGCTGTCAAAATTTCAATTTCATTGTATAGTGTATCCTTTGGGAAAAACAAACATCAACCATGTGAACAATAAAAAAATGAGGTTGTACAAGTGTAAGGTTTAGGAGTTTTTATACAGAATCGAATAGAATTGATACTTTTAAAGGGAGTAATATTTGGTTTCGTTGAAATCTAAGTTTTGAACCATCTAAAAGTTCTGAAGTTTTGAGTAGGTGGTTGGTGTCGTTGAAACCTAAATTTTGAACCACCTTTAAGTTTTGTTTAAATAGATTTAAGAAGTGGTTGATTTGCATGAAACCTAAGTTCAGAACCACCTACTATGTTAAACCTAACAAGTTATGAATAACATATAAGTTTTGTTGTACAATATTGGAGTTTCGAATTATACGAGTAAGCTTTGAAAGATTACTTGCTGGAATAACCCTTTAACAAGTGGTCAATTAATTGTCAATTAATTTAAAATTAATTGACAATTAATTGAACCCTTTAACAAGTAATACGTATGTTATATATATATCCACGGAGGTTTTATCTATAATCTAGGAGGTAATCGTATAATATTTTGGACAAAATAACATTGCAGGTTTACTATAAGCAGGTTTTGCAGGCGTCGAAGCAGATTACTCGTCAATATTATTCACATAATAAAGTTAATTTCTTCTTAGATAAGTAGATAGGTATTGTGGTGCGATTGAAATCCGCATTTACAATTAAAGTATATTAACTAATATTACATTATATAACAATAATTACACATACAAGAAGCTACTTACTGTAATATTGTCGAAATTGTTTTACAATCTACTTACGTCTAAAAATGTAAAATATTATAATACAAGATAAAAACGTCAAAGCGACCGTTATGTAGACAAATTGAATGGGACCTGTAGAGTTGCATTAAAGTCGTACGAGCTCAAAACCTAGACCTATTTGCCCTCCCGTTTCGATGGATTGCAATATAGTAATACTAATGTATTATTCATGTGACCGGTTCTCGACGCGTCTCGACACATTTACATGAAACAGCAGTAGGAAACAAACACATTAATATACTATCTGATGATTCGTTCGCATGGTATGTTAATCATACTAGTCCATGGTTCACTATAGAATAGAAATATTCAATTTATAATCTTTAAAAGTCTGAGTAGGTCTATCGATTTTTGAAGTGAATCAATCGATGTCAATAACTGTCCCGCAAAGGCGAGCTACTTGAATTTATTGACTAGTATTCTAGTACCTTATTATATTACTGTGATATAAGAAACGTCAATATTAAAAAAAAACAGAAAAAAATCAGTTTAAATTCAGATAATATTTATAAATTTAATGATAATATGAGGTTTTTTTTAGTTTTATAAATCTAGTAAAGTCAACTTTCTCGAAATGTAAAACTTTGTTTGTTTTTAAATTGACGCTCGCCACTACGACTAAAACATGCTTTGATACTATGGCATCGCCTAGTAGGGCTCTAGCTAGTAGATATACTCGAACTCTATGTTATCCATTCTCTACTGGCTGATGCTGTCTCTGTTGCTGACAAGATAATGCTGTGTTTCATTCTTAGGTGTATCACAGTTTAAGGTAAGACATCGTTTCGACACGTCGAACATGCAGCTACTAGAGTGGTGACCCGGAAAAGAAACTGTAATCTTCGATAGACATGCGGGAGCGGTCTCCGAGGTTTTTCTCTAAATTTTTTAGAGAAAATCTGTAAATTTTTTCATAATTTAAAGTCATGTAGAACCAATATACTCGAAGAAGTCGAGATATTGCTCTGAAAGCTATGAACGTGGTATAAGACTCAAGAAGCTTCATCACAGCTTTAAAACAAGTATTTGTATCAAGAACAATGACATTATGACGATATCGTTTGAGGACATTGGCACAGTGTTCAAGAACCATCCTACGATATTTATTTTAGGGAAATGGATTTTCGGTCATTACTCTCGGAGATAGTGAATGTATGTATTTTATATTATATATATTTCATCACGTATCTTGTAGTGAGTTTTGTGTGCCAGAAGTAGGGTAGGGTAGAGTATAGTATGAACAATACATAACATCGCATAACTTAAAAAGGGAGAGGATATTGATAGAAGGAGATAATAATAAGTTAGGGTGTAAAAAAAACTTTATCATTTAAAATTTTTTTTTCGTTTTTTTGACAAGCTGAATTTATCCTGTGTCGCGGGGAACTTTAATAACATACAGTAAACGGACACAAAGAACACCCAGACTCAGAATAACAATTTATAAATCACACAAAGTGTTGTCCCATGAAGTGATCGGACACACAACACTCTGCGCAGTAGGAAGCGACGAGGTGACCGCTTAAACCACTACGCCATCCATGCAGTCAACTCTATTCTTAGTGCGACAAATAACTGATAAATAGGCAACACTGAAAATCCCTTTGGTGAATTGGGCTTTCAGCATGGAAAAAAAGTTACGAAAAAACGACCCGCTGCTTAAGTTTTTCTCTTCTCAGTCTTTTCTCAAGTTACGGAAGCAGTATCAAAAGTCTGACTAAGCCTAAACCTCGCCGCTTCCCACTGCGCTAAGTGTCGTGGGTTCCATCCCCACATAGGACATCACTTTGTGCGATCCACAAATTGTTGTACCGAGTCTTGGTGTTCTTTATGTCCGTTTCATGTAAGTTTGTAAAGTCACCCATACAGGATATTCCTAGTGCAGGAGTTGTCTTTAAAAAAAATATGATGGCAATTTTTATAGTATTGAAGAATGGTGTCCTTGTAACAATGAGCTGCCGAAACACGGCCTTGCCAGAAGGAGGGTTACGCTTTACGTGTGTATGCATACATGTTTGTATGTTTATTTCTTGGCACTCTCTGTAGCCTATACAATTGAATTTGGCTTGAGAGGTCTCGTTAAATTCGACTTAATTGTGGGTATATAGGAGATTGTGTGTGCGCCAAAGTCTGCCAGGAGCTTATAACGATTGCCTTTCTACCTAGAAAGGCAATCCTTGTACCTACACCTGAGCAAAAGACTTGATGTTGGGACACCGTTTGGTTTTCACTCGGTCCACCGTGTGGTTTGACCCCGGTGAGTGGTGATGACATTTTTCTTTAAAACAAATGGCAATAACTTGTACAATTCAGTGACTCTGTTTATAAATTTGTTCTTATAGAACATGGCCTACATTCTGTTAATGAAAAGAAAACTCTTCCACCTGAGAACCTGGGTTTACCGGGAAATCGGAAAATCCCGGTAAACACTAGTGTTTAGATTAGAAATTAGAAAATAACATGTATGATCATTAGGTTGATAAAAGACTATTCAATCTACTGTAAAGTACGCGCACTAATTCTTTCAAATCGCATTCTATAAAGTAGAAAACACCTATAGATCTCTTAAAGTGATCGATCAGTCTAAAATAATAACACAAAATGAAATTTATTTTGTTATAGAATAAAATAACAAGAACATTTCGCATCCTCAGTAATATAAGGGGTCAATAAAAATATTTGTGACGTGCGATTTTAAATGCTTAGGGCACAAGATGAAATTCTTTACCGGTTAGCACTGACAGAGAAAGAAAAAAGATAAAAACGACTCTGTAAATATATTTGTGCCTCTCCCCGCTCGTCTCCCGTTTTTAGTGCTACAAGGTCACAAGCAGTAACATGTCCATATTTGCAGAAAGCGAACCGTCAAAACTTTGTTCTATTAGTGTGTGTGCAAAAAAGGTGGGTTTTGTTCTAAACTTTTTGTGTTAAATAGAACAGTTCGTAGTTGCCGTAGTTCCTATTTTACAAAATTTAGTAAATTTTTGGGCCTGATTCATAATAGATCGCTTAATTGCCAAAAAGTGAACATTGTTTTTTGATATCAATATCATATATATTATAATTTTTTTTCATGGCTATTTATAGTATAGTTATAAAATAATAAATCTGTTAAATTTCACATTTATAACTTTAATAATAAGCATTTTATTTAAAAAATAAGCTGGAACGTAAGAATCTACTTTTTTGTTTTATGTCTTTATATTACTAAAGGTGCGATTTTTCATGAGAAGGTTTATTTATTATGTAGGCATTTGTTATAAAAAGTTGAAGACCGTCCTATGATAATATTCCTTACCAAGCAAGGAAAGAACGCTCAGACCATTTTGAATGAAATGCAAACCGTTTATGGGAGACAGTTCCCTAGTAAATCAATAATTTACAAGTGGCATGGTCTTTTTAAACATGGTCGGACGTCGATTGAAGACTGCCCCTGCTCAGGAAGGGCCAGTTGAGGCCACCACATCAGACATTTAGAAAAGAAGTGATACTTTTAGATCTAATAACCATTTCCTGTGAACATTATCAGTTCCAGTTTACCAGATGGATCCGAGATCGAACAGAAATATGGAAATCGAAATATAGTATTTGCAGAGTTGATATATCCTTTGTAATCTGTTAAACCGTCTACGAGTTATCGGAAACCATAACAGAGTAATCAAAAACCGTAAATTAAAATTAAAAAAAAAACCGCCTAACCTACTCCTTTTAAAAACAAAACTACTAATTTTGTTACGAAATTGACTCAATTGTGGAAGCATAAATTATATTATATGTCCGTAAATGCAAAAAAAAACACCAAGAATCAATGTTAGGTACTAGGTAGTTGCGATAGCAGCCTTGAGATATTGCATTGTGTTGTGTGGGTTCTCGTTATCAGTGACGAAGTTTCTCGACGTAGTGCGTAGGTTTATTATTACTTGCGATAAAGATTACCTACGCTATAACAAATCGTCATTATACTATAGTGCAATCGTACCACTTGTTTTTTTATCAACTGTAGTACTAAACGTATTAAATAAATAATGAGCTCAAAACAATTTAGAAATATGCAGCAAAGTAAGGTAAAGTTATTTCTTGTAATACATATTAAATAATGACTGAATCATTTCGTTTGCAAAGTAAACGATGTACATTGATGGTAAGCATTTAGAATTTCGGAGAGATTTATGGCCTTTATGCCACAAGTCTGTGTGGTGACGGATTAAGAATACGAAGTGTCACCATCCCCATTCATACATGGGTCTCGTAAGAGCCGACTAGGGGAGCAAACTCTGCAGGACAACAGTACTGCAAAGAGAAGGAAAACTAAAAACAACCCGACCATACTTTACCGACCCGTGTGGCCAACGTGTCATAGTAGGCCAAAACCTCCTTTCTAAGGAGTGGCCTATGTCCAGCAGTAGACTTTAGGCTGTTGATGATGATGATTTGCCTTTATACGTTTCCTTAAAACTAAAAGGCTTTGACCTTTTAAATTCGTAAACGAATTCATAAAAGTTTTTCAGTCACTTTTTTGTGTGTTTTTCGCGATATCTATGCAAGTTGTGTCATAATGTAATGTAAATAACAACTATTGTTTTATCGGTCGATAGTGGTAGTCTTGTTAACCCTAAGTCAATCAATACATGATATTGATATAATGGTTTTAGCTATTTTGACCTACATTGTTTAATTTACTATACGAGTAGGTACATATTATGACAGTTGATAAGCAGATGGCATGCTGTAATATTTATCTACGTTTTATTATGCCTCTTGAAGGGGTTCGACGACCCGCACTAAAATCTGTACTGTACTGACTTGTACTAGGTCTTCTAAAATATTCAAACATTGCGAGGTCTTAATTGGAATAACAGTAGTACTCGTAGAAGAATCAATCTCAAACTAGTTTGATGCTGGACTTCAATTGCGCTAAGGTCCCTAGTCCTTGTTAGTGTAATTTAACAAAATATGTCATTACCCCAATTCTGACATACATATACACTCGTAGCGAAAGTCCTTGTCGTATGTTAAGAATTGCAAATTTATTTTAAAGTTGCAATTTATCTGTGCGACAAATACAGACACCGACGTACTGTACCAGGAACTCTACATATTACGCTGCAAGGGTATTGATATCGAGATTAATATCGAAGAGGACTTATTGAGCGCCACGCTTGCACATAGAATGACGAACGTAATTCGCTCAATCTTTGCTCAACAAATAATTTTCCTCTGTTCTTTATTGCTCTGTGCTTCTTTTCCTCCCACAATTCCGACTTAGTGAACTCTTCGTTCTTTGTGCAAGCAGTACTGCCCTGGAATGCGCTCCCACTTGAAATCAGGATGTCCACAAACCGTTTCACATTTAAAAAGAATGTACATAATTACCTTCTGAGTTAACGGAATTACCTATTCAATAGCACACCTCCACCATACTGTAAATTGGGAATTTACAGTATACTAATATAAAGTATATGTATTTATGTATATTTATATGTATATTTCTATATTTATGTATGTATATGTGTTTATGTGTGTATGTAATTGTACATGTTTCAACTTTATAACTACTAGCTATTACAACTGTAACCTCTGTGCATCTACCTTGCCATATTTCTACACCACCCCAAAAGTTGGTTGGTAGAGAACGCCTAGGGCATTAAGTCCACCGATGTACACAAGTGCATAATGTTGAAAATAAATAACTAAATAATTGATAATCTCTATTTAATGATCATAATCACAATATGTTTATAAAGCCGGACAAGTGAGAACCTTTCTGGTGCACAGCGGACTCCGTACAAATTTGTATCTAGATCGTTCGTACATTGTCTCACTTTTCTAACGAGTAGAAAAATTAACTTTGCTAAATACTTTTAATATGAGTTTGTAATCGCAATTGTTTTATGTAATATGACAACTATTTAACAATTTTCGGATTTTTATCTATATTTGTGTAGTGAGATTTGCTTTAATTTGCTTATTGTAAAATTTCATGGGTCTATACTACCATACTACTACTATATAGAAACGGTATCATAATAATAATCATCATCAGCCTCCACCGCCGCCGTCCACTGATGAACGATGAAATTATATACATATATTGTATGTTCTGATTTAACTGTGAAATGTTTAGCTATTGAGGTATCCTAAATTAGAAGTAGTAAGTATATCTCTTGATTATTTTGATTTTATAGCTTCGAGGGACCATTAATTTCAAAGCAAGGTAAGTTGGTTTTTTTTATGCCGCTGGTGGCAATTAAGCAGACGGGTCCCATAATGGTAAGTGATTACCGCCGCCCACGGACACGTGCACTAAGTAACAAGTTGAAAGCTTGAAAATTGTATCGGGCCGGAAATATCGAAGGCGGCAACTTCTTTCACAACTTAGTTGATTGAAAGCGAAAACGTTTGTGAAAAGCATACAGCATCCATTTAGTATCATTGTCATATTCTTCGCTTGAAGATATAATGGGATCTGAATGCACTGAATAAATAGGTAAACTACGATCTAATTGCTGTAAGTAATCTATCTAGACATTAAAATAAATAAAGCATCTTGAACAGTTTTTACAAAAAGAAACCATCAAAGAAATGGACATAGATATCTCCAAATAACCGGTATAAAAATGAGATTGACTATATTATGTCGTGGTGTGGTGACGGCTTAAAAATACAGAGTGTCACTACCCATATTCATCCCGTGGGTGTCATAAGAGCAGACTGATGGAAAACTACGCAGGACAACAGCACTGCAAAGATAAGGAAAACTTAAAACAAACCCTATACCAAACCCATCTGGACAGCGTGGTATAGTAGGCCAAAACCTCCTTTCTAAGGAGAGACCAATGTCCAGCAGTGGACTGTTATAGGCCTTTGATGTTGATGCTGATGTTTATATTATGTCAAACCCTATAAAAGTTTTTAAAGATATGTCGATTTTAAACAATTTTAATTTAAACTCAGATCATAGAAAGCTTAGAGCAAAACTATCAGGGACACACAAAAGAGCATAAAAATTTCACAGTAGTATGATGGCCATTGACTGCACGGGTAACACTGATTTACTTCTTAACAACCTCAAAATATCTTTACAAGGTAGGGGAAAAAACTTTTATCGACTCAAGAAAAATACAACAGATTGCTTAAGCAAAAACTAAAACTACAAAAATAAACATGACTAGTAAAACAGCAAAGTAACTCAAAGTAAGCAAACTTTTAGAACAAGAAAAGAGTAATAAAAAGAATGACCGAAAAATAGCAGAACTATGCAAAAAGATAAGCGAACAACTTAGAAGGGAAAGAAAACGAAAGGGCTAACAACATTAAAAAACATATAGCAAAAACGGGAGGAATAAAAAAGGCGCTAAAAGAGCTGAATTACAAAAAAGACTGGATAATAAATAGGAAAAATAAAAATTTAGAAAAGACCTGCATATGATCAGACATTTCAGCAATGGCTACGGAATAAAGATGAGAAAATTCAGAAAATAAAGATGAGATAATACCAATTCTAAAGGAAGAAAAAATAAAAGCTATCAACACACAAAAACTAGATAAGGCACATGGATCTGATTTAATCACCAATGAACTACTAAAAACTACATAACCAACTTGCAAATTTAATGGAGTATATGGTAAATGAACAGATAGGTCACTTGATGACAAAAGACCTCGATGAAAATAGTATTTTATATGCAACACTAGCGATCCGCCCCGACTTCGCACGGGTGCAATGTATATACTATTAATGTGGTGTCAGTGTGGAGTAATTAATTATACTTTTATTATGATAGGACTATACTATTGTTGAAATAGTTTCGTAAATAACCCATGATTTTTTTGTAACTTTTAATTTTTTTACTGTGGATTGTTATCCTTGATTTTCAAAAAACTTAGTACGGCTAAAACGGCTATTTCAAAAACGTAGTAAGTGCATGTGACTTGCTAGCTTTTGAAGTAGCAAAGGCGAGTTACTAGGTTTTTAATATGGTTTTTGATATAGTATATTACACTGACTGGATCTTAAAATATCTCTTATTTTTAAGATTTTTATAAAACTTCGAAATACGCACAAAAAGTGATTTCAGAAAATGTCCTTTATTGGGTTTGATCTGGGGCAGTGCGCTACCCACCATTACCTACCGGCCGGAGCGCAAATATGCGCTTGTTGTAAATCGACTTTTTCAGTATTTCTACTTGATTGAATAAAACGGTATTTTACCACGATGTAGAGGAAATCTCGACGAACAAAAGCGTTTCTGAAAATTCACTTCAAGTTGTCCCAAATTTTTTTTAAAGCCATCCAATGCCTTTTTAATCCGAATGCCTTTTTATCAGTTTTTTTGCTGATCTTGCTGAAATTGTGGGCTAACTGGAGGTTACAAAACCCACACTAAAAGAGCGGTATTTAGTAGTTTGCAAAAAAACTATTCAATTAATCGGGACTTTACAAGTCTCAATATGTTTGTCTTTTTTTTGTCCATTCTTCGTACATTTTCACTTTCTTTGTACGATTTGAAGTTTTCTTGTAAAGCGTGATAAACCGTTTTTGACAGTTTTTGACACATTTTAAACAATGTTCCCATGAACGGATCCGCGTTGAAATGAAATATGTTAATCGTAACGTTGTCAACTAACGGATAAAAAAATAAAATGGAGGTTATCAATTTCACGATTTTTAGACCAATTTTCCGCTAATTCTATCCGACTACTACGACTACTAAACCATGTTCTTTAAGACTAATTTTTTAAATTTTCGGATTTTCTCTACTATTATAAGCATCTATTTTATATTTTAACCTTGCTCTTAAATTTCTCTCTTTATTGGTGAAAACCGCATTAAAATCCGTGGCTAAGTTTAAAAGATCCAAGCTTACAACAATAAATGCGACTTTATTGTAAACTATGTAAAGATATTATACATAGGTACATATTGTTTTTAATTTCCAATGATTCACAATAGTATTAATTCATAACATTATGTTTTAAATTTAATACCTACTCATGCCATTTTAACCTCCAAAAATGAGGGACACTATAAGTTTAACGTGTATATTTGTGTGTCTGTTTGTTATATCAGATCGTCCTGAATGTTTATAACTTTTACTCAAAAATGATAAACATTCAGGACGATATGAAATGGTATATATATCATAACTGAGAGCTAAATTTAACCGTATCTTTATATTTTTTTATGGTCTTGCTGAATGGAATAACTAACCTTTAATTCATAATTATAATTTAAATGTGTGTACGTTACAATTTTTATTTTTTTAGACATCTCCCGCATTAGGAATATATCCTGTGTCGCGGGGGACTTTACAAACACACATGAAACAGACACAGAGAACACCCAGACTCAGAACAACATTTTGTGAATCACACAAAGAGTTGTCCCATGTGGGGATCGGACCCACAACACTAAGCGTAGTAGTGAGCGGCGTGGCGACCGCTTAAAACACTACGCCATCCGTGCAGTCAATCAGATATTATAATTGTATTATTATAATATAATAACATTATAATTGAATCATGCATTCCACTTCATAAAAATTCAATATTAAGCATTCCCTACAGAATTCTACTAGTGAATTTATTAACGTGGAGTGATTAGATGAACTGGAAATGAATCGCTTGACCATGTTGAGCATAGATACTGCATCTGTGTATATTAGTCTAACTTTAATGAACTTGATAAATTCTTACGTAACGAAGGACAAATTATTCTATCCGTCTGTCTAGCTACAGTTCTATTTGATTGCATATGTGTTTGTGTTGAATAAACATTGCATCTAACATTTTTTTTGAACGGATTTCTTCACCTAATTCAAATTAATTTCATTCGATGAGATGCTTTTTATACCTGCTATTTAAGCGTGCATTCACTAGGGGACATACCGTGAAGACAAAGCATCCGATTTTTACGCGGTTTGACTCTGCGACTTCTTATGATGCTACGAATACTAATTTCTCTAGAACAGTAACCCTCCTGTAATTGTCGCTTTGATTTCGGTTCCATTACGCACACAAACTAACAGCAAGTACAACGAAACACTTTTACTCGATCATAGGCAAAACTTGCACGTGATTGGTTGCATCAAGTTCACGACCATTTAGGCATTTTGTAACAGACGCGTGGATGGTATTATGCAGGATAACGCCAAAACAAATAAGCTGGTTTACGTGTTTTTTTTTTTTTTGAATGAAATTACCTAAATAAATGTACTACAAGGAAAATAAATAAATTGTGTGAGAACTTGTATGCTATAAGTTTTTATTAGTCATGAACCTTCTGTAGTTTATGATACTGTTACGACGGGTCGGGTATTCAATAAATAAATGTAGTCGGTTAATTACTCAAATTGCACTGTATTTAAAAACACTCACTATTACAAACGAGAAATCACTAGATAACTCGTTAGTCACACTAGAATATCGCTTCGATGTTAGTTCGCTGTGTCGTAAAACAATATAGTGCTAATATAGTGCTATCGAAATTAGTAGACTAATCCCGAATATCCGATGGAATATTGCAGACAGAAAACAAAACGGTCTCGTACGGCTAACACGCTCCGGTTTTATCGGCTATCGAAATAATGGTTCCAGACAAATTAGAATTTTCCAGTATCAGTAATCTTCCGTTACCCGTTACTTGCCTCATATCAGAATTATTAATCATAATCTCAACAGTTATGCGTCACTTGATACTAGATGGCTGTCGTCCAGTTTTCATACGACTCTCGAACTAAATACATAATACGACAACCAATTAATCATATATGGCAACAATACGTTATCACTAATTTATAATTATTTTCAGTGTTTGTCGACATAATTATTTCAATTATTTCCACAATTCTTAGAATTTAAATGCATATATTATTCTGCTTAACAAATATAATTATTGCAAATATATACTGAGTACTGTATCTGCATCAAATATAATGTACATTAAAAATTACAAAAAACTAACTCACAAGTTCACAACACACAAAAGACAAAATGTAAGTCAGTTAATGCAGAGTGCAGTGGACACGGTGTCTTTTCTGCTGGACGGAAGAGTACCTACTAGTATTTTTCCGTTTCGTTCCCCGCCTCTTCTGCAAATGGAACTAGGTATCGAATCGAATTTAAGACGCACTTGCACCATTTCAATGACATTCGGTACCATAATAATGAATATTATTTTACGATATATAAATCTATCTACACCAACACTGATTATATCTTGTATAGATAGTACTTCGATATTTTTTTAATAAGTCTAAAACCCCAGTCAATATAAAAGTTGGGAATTGACCTTGCAAAATCTGACGTTGAAGTTCTGCATTACCCACCACTGCGTGTATGTGTCGCTGTGGTCATGTCGTCAAGTATTTGCCAGCTTTAATATTAGGTATATATTTTGTGACAAAAGAACAAATTCATCGATATGCCTACTATCTATACACTCGTTGTTTTTCAAGATTTCTAGTGCATTAGGGTACTAACAGATATGTTACTTGTACTATGGTAATGTGCCCTGGTTTTTATATAACATAGTTATGATATTATTATTAGGAATACTTTTTAAATAAAATCTTGTCAATCTTGAGGACTATCAATTAAATTTAATTAAATTATTATAATAATTTAATCGTGCTTGTAATTTTGACAGCAAGAAGTTAAATTCTATGCTTTGAATGGAAACAAACGTTGTCGCTTGTCTTCGTAAATAATTAATCGGGTCTTGTGTGGCATTGCCTAACAAGACTGGATGCTCTCAAGTGTCAAGTTGAATAAATTGCATAGAAACGAACGCATCAACCATAGTCGATTTCAGGCCAAAGTACCCAACCCGGCCCGAACCAATCGTAGGTGGTGTGCACGTACAGCACGATTTATATATATGTGTAACATGAGATGATAATGTTTATATACATTCAGCAGCTACCTATTTCTGGTGTTGCAATATTACATAATTAGTTAGTGGCAACGTTAGAAAAAAATAATGTAAAATACCAAATTAAAATTTAAATACACTTTATGAATTAACTTTCTTTCTTCTCTTTTTAAATATGTTTATTCATAAAAGACAAACGCGCTGTTGTACCTATTATGAGCTATAGCGCGAGGTGCCAAAGCAACAACTTTATTGCAAAGAGAATTTTCTGAAAACGTCATGAAAGTAAATAGGTATGTAAGGTATGTATGATGAAATGCCTACGAACGTACTGTTACAACATTTATAATGAAACCTTATGTCACCTAATGTTGGACGCACATACCTAGTCTTGTATGGGTATTACCAAGACGTACAAATGGAATTTTCTGAATGTTGGGGTTATATCATAGTTTTATGCTCATACCAGTGAACCGTCACACGAATATTCTACAAATATTACAACAGAATACTACGATAACGTGAGACTATTGTTATATTGCACACATTAATGTAATATTTACATTATTATAGCGTTTGGATAGTTGCGTTAGCGTTAATAACACTAAATATATGACTGGCGAAGCACCAGGAACCGTGACTAGTAGGTAGTTAGTACCCATTGTAAGCTGAATTTAGAATTAGTTGTACTTATTGCACGCAATGTCCTTATCCACGCAATATATATGTTTATAAAGCTTTCCGAAAGTAAACATTGGTTATGAACTATTTAAGATGAAACTCAATCTCAAAAACCTTAAATTAGTTCGAAATAAGCTAAAGCAACCACACAAATAACTATAGATAAGTCTATAGTCAATTATATTATAAAGGAAGAGATTAATATTTATTTATAAATGACTTCATAAAAAATTTTTTATAGGCATTTTATTCGAAGATCATAGATGTAATATCATCGAAGAGCATTTTGCACGTAAGGCACGTATTCTACCAGTTACCTACCACTATCCGACTTAAACCTCGAACCTCAGGAACTAATAATATTTCATTTCAATACGAGTTTGAGCTTGGTTGGCAGGTTACAAAATAGAGAGTATCCAATAAAAAGACAGAAGCTTAATATATCTGATGCGCAAATAAATACAGTTTTGCAATTAACAGTACCGGTTGCAAAATAGTGGTAGTTCATAAAAAAAAGTGTGAATATTTTAATTAAATATAAAGGAATTACCAATGTATTTTTATTTTGACGAGCCTTGAACGTGCAGACTTAGTTCCTAATATCTTTGGAGAACTCGATGAAAGTCCTTGTAAATATTATATTCCATCTAATTTACTACTGTGCGCTTTTCGAGACACTTTTTGCCTCGCACAACCAATCTGTGGAACGGGTTATCGTCTGTGTTATTTTCGGACCGTTAAGACCTTCAAACCTTCAAGAAAAGAGCGTACTCCTTCCTAAAAGGCCGCCAACGCGTTTGTGACTCCTGAGTTGCACACGTTCATGGGCGGCGATAGTCACTTTCCATCAGGTGACCAGTCTGCTCGTCTGCCCCCTCTAACATAAAAAAAAATATCTAAGAGGTACTGTTCTGACAGATTGAAGAATAAGTAGAGGATCAAAGAAATCGATTGCTACAATATCCGATTCTTCAGAGATATCAATTTCTTTGTATTTACAAATTGATTACAGTTTTACAGATTTATGTATGATACCTACTGTATAAGCCCGTATATTATTATATCATAGGTTTTACTAGTAAATCTATAGAAGTAATGTAGACAAATGATGATCGGTAAAAACAAATGAACACACTTAAATAAACGCAAATAAATACCTCAAGGTTTGTTTTATACTTACTGGTAAAATAGGGCGAAAATACACCTTGCACCTAATTTTATGGTATTCCTCACATACATTTAACAAGAAACAGTTGCAAGCAATTCTTGCCCTTAATGAAATTTCTCTTAAAACGTGTTTTTTGGCATCTATATACATATAACTGACGATGATCACGAATAAAAAAAATTAGAAACTTGGAACTTCATTAGGTCGAAAATTGCATGTGGATATTTTTTTAAATACTCATTCACGAAAACTATAAATAAAATGTATTTTTATGCTCAGTACGTTTGGAGAGTACCTGCACAACATTCGGTTTGCAGCTAATTTCATTGGCGCAGCCTTCGGGCCCAAGGAGGCGTCGCCGCCCCGAAGATGCGGCAGCGAGAGAGGCGGAGCTGTCAGCGGGTTACAGGGTTGCCAAGAGGACCCTTCAGGCAGCGATAAAGCGGGCCAAGAGCGAGGCCCGCCGCGAGATGCTGGAGACACTGGAGCGGGATCCGTGGGGACGCCCCTACCGTATGGTTAGGGGCAAGATGCGCCCATGGGCCCCGCCGCTCACACGGTGTCTTCAGCCAGAGCTGCTTGAGAGGGTCGTTGGCTCCCTGTTCCCAACGCGAGTGGTGGAGCATACTCCGCCACAGATGGCTCCGCCTCCGGCGCTTGAGGCGCCTAACGTGGATGACGACGACGTGCCTGAGGTCACTGGGGTGGAACTAAGGGCGGCGGTGTTACGGCTTAAAGCCAAAAACACCGCCCCGGGACCCGATGGCATTCCTGGCCGAGCGTGGGTCCTGGCCTTAGTCGACGAGGCTCTCGAGCCCCGACTGCGAGGGTTCTTCAGCGCATGCCTCGAGCGGGGCCAGTTTCCAAAATTGTGGAGGACGGGGAAACTGGTCCTCATCCGAAAGGAGGGGCGCCCGGCGGACTCACCGTCCGCCTACCGGCCCATAGTGTTGCTTGACGAGGTGTGCAAGCTCTTTGAAAGAGTGATTGCAAGGCGCCTCGTCAAGCATCTCGTGATGGTTGGGCCGGATCTGGCGGACAACCAGTACGGTTTCCGTCAGGGGCGCTCCACCGTGGATGCGATCATGCGCGTGAAGGCTCTGGCGGAGGAAGCAGTCTCCCGGGGTGAAGTGGTGTTGGCGGTGTCCTTGGACATCGCCAACGCGTTCAACACTATGCCCTGGAGCTGCATCAGGGAGGCGCTCGTGTATCACGAAGTGCCTCTCTACCTCCGCCGCATAGTCGGGGCATATTTGTCGGAGAGAGCCGTCGTCTACCCCAGTAGGACCGGTCTCGGTAGGCGTGAAATGTCGTGCGGTGTTCCGCAGGGGTCGGTGTTAGGGCCACTCTTGTGGAACATCGGCTACGACTGGGTGCTTCGTGGTGCCTTCTTGGATGGTGTCGCCGTCGTGTGCTACGCGGACGACACACTCGTGACGGCGCGCGGCAAGACGCACCACGAGGCAACCCTGAGGGCCACGGCCGGGGTTGCCCAAGTCGTTGAGCGTATCCGGCGGCTGGGTCTCGAGGTGGCTCTGCACAAGTCCGAGGCCCTGTTCTTCCACGGGCTTCGGAGGAAGCCGCCTGAGGGATCTAGCCTCACGGTAGGAGGCACTCGCATCGGCATCGAGCCCTCGATCAGGTATCTGGGGCTCGTACTCGATGGCCGATGGGACTTCGGATATCATTTCCGAGGTCTGGTCCCTAAGTTGGTTGGGGCAGCGCGTGCGTTGGCGCGGCTGCTGCCCAACATGAAGGGACCCGATGACTCCTGCAGGAGACTCTACTCGGGGGTTGTGCGGTCCATGGCCCTTTACGGGTGCCCGGTATGGGCGGGGGCCCTGAAGGCCAGCAACGTCGCGATACTGCGACGACCGCAGCGAATGCTGGCCATCAGGATCATAAGGGGGTACCGCACGATCTCCTTTGAGGCAGCGAGTCTCCTGGCCGGAACTCCACCGTGGGACCTGGAGGCGAGAGCCCTTGCGGCACTGTATCAGTGGCGCAAGGAGGCGCAGGAGTTGGGTCGATGCCCCGAGATTCGAGAAATCGATGACCGGAAATCCCAACTCCGCCAGGTCATCATAGGGGAGTGGAGGGAACGACTCGGGCAACCGAGCGCTGGGCACGCCGTCATTGCGGCGGTAAGACCCGTTATGGAGGATTGGCTCGAGAGGCGTCACGGGACCCTCTCATACCGATTGACGCAGGTGATCACTGGGAAGGGATGTTTCGGAGATCACCTGTGTCTGATCCGCAAGGAGCCAACGCCTGAGTGCCACCACTGCGATGGCCAGACCGTGGACACGGCTCTCCACACGCTGGCAGAGTGCCCGGCGTGGGTTGAGCAGAGGCGAAACCTCGTGGCGGCCATCGGAGTGGGAGTTCTCTCGCTCGATAGCCTGATTGCGGCTATCGTGCGGAGCGAGAGTGCGTGGAACTCTGCCGTCTCCTTCTGCGAGCAAGTTATGCTCGCGAAGGAGACGGCGGAGCGGGACCGGGAGAGGTTTAGAACTCTCCCGGCCCGCCAGGCCCGGGCACGGGCCAGGCAGCGCAGGTCACTCAGGCGCCGGAGGTCGCAGAACGACCTCCGTCCTCCATAAGCGCAGGCCTGGGGGTGACAGGTGAGGCCATCTGTCACCCTAGCAGAAGCAGGCCGGGGTGGCGGCGAGCGCGTTGCGAAGCGCGCTCGCTTCCAGGGAGCACAGGGAACATGGGGTTCCCACACGGGGCGGGGGTCGTCTACTCGTCTGTAGATGACCCGAGGTATGTCGGGGCACCAGGGCCTTCCTTTCTAGGGTATACCTGGTTCCCCGGCTATTAGTACCCGGCGAAGGCGTGCGGTTTTAGTCGGTTCGAGTCCGACATGCCACCGACAGGTGGTATCCGAGGGGATTTCCGCACGAAAAAAAAAAAAAAAAAAAAAAAAAAAAAAAAAAAAAGCCTTCGGGCCCATATTGTAAATACTAAAAGATGTTTGGAATTGAAAATGACAAGTTCGATATTCGATTATTCTTACATTTTAACGATTATTCGTATACGAGTGAATTTGAAGAGTCACAACACTACGGTAAAGGAACCAACTACGTGACTTTAAAATGAAGTCTAAAAAAATATATATCTATTATATTTTTTGACTACCGTACCGATAAGTTAGCAAACCGAGCGTATGAAAGTACCGATTACAGCCAATATTCAAAACTGAGGAATAATCTAAAACTACACGTAGAAAAAAATAGTTTTAGTGTTACCAATGGACACTTAATAAAAAACTATTGACGCTATCTCTGCACCAAAATTTTATTCTCCATTTGTAGACCGGTGTTATTTAACAGACTTCAAAAAGATAAAAGAGGAGGTTATCAATTCGTCTGTGTTTTCTTTCTATGTTTGTTACGCGATATCTTCTTCAATTGTTAACCGATTTGCAAAATTATTTTGTAATCGAAAGGGTATGCTCCCGAGGTTTGTCCCATTACCACCAAATCAGGATCTCATGTTGGGATTCTAGAGACATCGAGAGAAATCCTCAAATTTTACAGGCCCGACTACGTGTTTTAGCTTGTTAGCTGTATAGGTATTTGCGGGGAGGGGTCCTTGACCTTTAGGAGTTAGAGGATAACTCATTCAAAAATCTAATCATGTATTGATCTTGTTTTTTATTTTAAGATATTTGTTAGGTGTTTGTGTTGGGTTACAGAGATGTGTGTACAAAAGAGTAATACGAGTATATAAGATTAAAAAAACAGTTAGACAAAAAAAATGTTTGTTAATGTTAGGGACCTCAAAAGTCTTTTATTTGTAAACGGATCTCCGGCTCTTCGGGGACGCAGGAGCCAGGAGTATGTGGTGTTTCCACTAAAAACCACCGTGACAGCCGGTCTCAGGCGCCCTGCCCTGGAGAGGACCCGGACAATGTTATTTCAGGTTCCCCCAGATCAACGCCGCGCCCAGCCAGGCCCTATCCCGGGGAAAGAAGGCTTCCCCCGCCTATCGGAGAATCCTTATAATATGTTGCAGCCCGATCGCAGTTTTGCGACCAGGCCGCCATTCTCGGCCTCGGCCTCGATCGGCCCTCTCCCGATCCCTTTCAGCGGTCTCTTTCTGGAGCATTACAGCTTCACAGAAAGAGCCCGCCAGCATGGCAGCAATGATTGTTGGCGGGGGACAGGTCTAGTCCGATTTGGTCGACTAGGACCTCGCGTTCAGACCATGAGGGGCAGTCTGCCAGCTTATGCTGGGCGGAGTCGCAGTCGGCTCCATAGTGCTGGTATTCATTCAGATTCAGGTATTCACCGAAGCAACCATGCCAGGTGAGTACCTGCGTCAGTCGGTAGGTGACGCGACCTCCCTCCCTACCCAAGCTTCGAGGCCAGGCAGAACGGCACCGACAGCGCGTTGGCGCGCATTCTGCGGCTGTTCCAGCGGCGCGCGCCCGCCGCATTTCGAGCTCGTCCTGATCTTACCCACCTTCACTCCGGCGGATTGCGCAATCTTGTCATAGACCCTAGCGTCCATATCCGACAGGATATCAAAAGGTGGGAAACGTGCCAGGACGATACACGCTGCGCTTGATTGAGCTTAGCTCGGCAGCGGGAGGAGGCCGATAGGCGCTTGGCCCATATCGGCGCTCCGTAGAGGGCCATATGATCGTATCATCGCACAGTAGAGGCGGCGAACTTCCTCTCGCAGACCCCCTAGATTAGGCAATAGCCTCTGTAGGGAGCCCGCCATCCCGCGAACTAGGGGGATCATCCGATCGAAATGCTCCTCGAAGCTCCAGCGGCTGTTCAGGGTGAGGCCGAGGTATTTGATGTACCGGGATGGGGCTGTACCTACCGTTTTTATGGCACGGCTACATTAGAAAACAATTTTAAGTCAAATAAAAATATTTAAGTTTCATGTGTTATTAATAGTATGAATAGGATTTTGATCTAATTATTCTGCATGATTAGCTATAAATTTAACCAACGTATAATACCTACACGTAAAATCAACAAGTTTTATGCTCAACTAACGACAAAGGGTTATTTTGGTTTTGATATTAAAAAAAAAGCTGAGAATCAAAAAGCCTAAGTTGCATTATCGATCTATTGAATGGGGCTTGGTCGAAAACAATTTTAGACACATAAAAATGCTTAATTGAGTTTGGATTTCTTGTATAATCATTTGTATCTGTCTCTGTCTGTCTGTACTATAACAATAACTATTAACTATTTACACAATTTTAATTTAACTAAACCAACTAGGTATTAATTTAAATAAACTAATAGAAGCAGAACTAATAGAACTAACTAATAGAAGAACTAGTAGAAGATTATGTTATGATAGGTCCTATCATAACATAATCTTCTTCAGTGTCAATTGCAACTTTTGTGCATTGTAAAATATTTGTAATATAAAACAAACTACTGGCTCGGCTTTTGTATAGTACAAAAGTAACGTGGAATGTATTATAAACCTAAGTATTAATCATAATAATTGAAATGAAACAAAAACATATTTTGGTTATTCATTGTTATTTGATTATTGCCCGACACTTCGAACTGTTCCCTAACAGATTTTATTTCCCTTGACTCAGATGTAAACACACATTTATCAGCTAAATCGTACGTATTTCATAAAAATAGATGTATAATAGAATTGAGGATTAGCATGTTTCCTGTTTTTTTATTCATTGATCAATATTAATGAAAAAAAAACAGAAAACATTCTATACCTCAATTTTATTTTAACAGGGAATTTTAAAGCTGTGGCAACGCTGATGGAGGGGAGCAAGTTGTAACTAAACGGCTATGTATTGTCTATTAATAAAAAAATCCGCTCAAATAGTGTTTACGTCATTGATTTATGCACATAAGTGAGTGGTAATTATGTACAGTCAACGACAAAAGCGACCCCGACCGACGCGTGCGGCGTGCAACTTGCGCATGTCTGTCGCGCTGTCTGACGCCGGCAACGTTTCTGAGAACCCAGCGCTGAGCATTTCCGTACATAGTATTCGTACGTCGCTGGCGGCGGACTCGCGTCGGTCGTCGGTCGCACACGACCAACGTTCAGAGAACCCCGGGCCTTAGAGAATAGCAATGCAGGATAGTTAGGACAGCGTAAGCGTGAATCCTAATGATTTTATTCTTAGAGGAAAAACCGTTAAATTATATTTTATTTAATCGATTACAGATCGCTTTTGACAAATATAGTTGTAGTATAAATAAACATTTACTTGGAACGGCATAGTTTTATTCTAAAGAAATAGCGAAATAAATATACAACATTTGACGTTTGCCCCTTATAAGCCTTTTAAAAATTATCTAAGCTAGAGATCCACGATCAAGCGTTTCGTATCGTAGCGTGTGGGAGGTGTTGTTCATTCTGTTTTGTGCAAAAAGTTGTCAATTTCGCAGAGAATATGGGAAAATAAAACATTTTTTTTTAGTTAACAGGTTATAACTTCATTTAATGTATCTAGATAAAACGTGAACTTGATTTTTTTAAAAGGAGTAGTAATTATTATTGCTCTTATAAATACCCTTCACATTGCATACATACTGTTACGAGCGGGTATATAATAAATAAAAGTTGTCGGTTAATTACTTTTATTGCACTGTATTTACAAACACTCACTATAACAAACACGAAATCACTATATAACTCGTTAGTCACACTAGAATATCGCTTCGATGTTAGTTCGCTGTGTCGTAAAACAATATAGTGCTAATATAGTGCTATCGAAATAAGTAGACTAATCCCGAATATCCGATGGAATGTTGCAGACAGAACCACGTACAATAAGGCATCTAAAAATGTCTAAAATCTTCGGATATTCGACACTAGATAGCACTGCAAGCAAGTATCGGAATTAAGAACCATAATCTCAGTGCGTAGCGTTGTGTCCAACTTGATACTAGATGGATCTAGATATATTAATTTCATTAAATTTACACATACACATACATTAAGGTACAAGCTTTTGTGCACGCGCACAGCCGCTAACTAAAATTATATCAATATATTAGGACAAGGGTTCTTTAAATTTCCATTAGATATTCAAGCAAGCTACTTAACAACCTGTCAGACCGGAAATTCGACAAGGACGCCAATAGACGTATTAATATATTGCAAAAGCCCAAACCATATAAGAATAAATAATTAATGTCAAGTTTCTGATTTATAACTTTAAAAGAACTATCTTCAGCTGTTTCAATAAATAAGTTAAGAGACACGATTTTAACTTTGAAGATCATAGTCAAATAACCTGTAGAAGTAGCAATAATTTCATATTTGAGTGTTCTTAATAAAGTAAGACTCATAAGAGGAGTAGAATGCCGAGGAATAACAAAAATCATCATTTCATGCCGGATAAAGATAAAACGGTCAGTAGGAATCAAGCTGTAATAATTAGTTACTGTGGTCCGAGATGAATACATTACGTTACCTTCTCAGGCCCCCTTTTCTTAGGCACGTGTTTTGCTGCCTGATGCGTCTCGTGCGGGACAGGAGAGTACTAACAAAAAAAATAGTTTAAAAAAACTAAACAACACGCTTTTATAGCCATGTGTCCTCAAACACAAGCATGTAAACAGGGTGTTTGGCTTGGCTCGCGTATGCTCGTCGTCGATCGGTACTATAGTGTCGGTTTTTTAATACAGATCAAAGGAAGCTCGCGGCAAGCATTTGCGACGTATTTGCACGTTGGCGCGAGCTTGATCCCTACTGCTCAATTTGATATTACAAATATTTTAGTTGAGCAGTCTGGAATCAACATTAAGTCTCAATGCTCCACTGATTGAGCAGTTTAGTTGAGCAGTAGGGCTATAGAATATGTTTAAAATATGTCCACGTCTGCTATGTTTGCCTGTCCGGAACACAATAGCACACTCGCAAGGGTGTAAATGGCATCCAAGCGTTTGTAAAGACTTGGAGCTTATGGACGTTTACCAAGCCTCGGCACGCATGTAAACTTGGCATAATGACTTGATCATGCTGCATCGCCGTCCTGCCACGCATCTGCCCCAACCGCAAGCCTTCGCGGTGCTATTACGCAAACGTCTTCAGATCTATACAAGACAGAAACTTTTCCAACAGGCGATCCTAGTAGGCGCTAGTTCTCTAAACTAGTTGTTAGGAAAAGAGGATGCTTTTATCGCCGCTCGGAAAAGATAGTTAAAGCGGCGGTAGTCTAGTGGATAAGGCATAGGACTTGCGATCAAGAGGTCGTGGTTTCAAATCCCGACCACAGTACAGTAACGATGTGATCTCACTCATAACACAAGCAATTGAGCTTAGCTGGTGGTGGTGGGGTTAACGGGAATACTAGCTAGAATTGCTAGTAAACCTTTAAAAAAATTGATATCGGGTATATTACGTAGTATATTATTTAAATTTTAAATAGTAATAGGAGTTGAGAGTTGGAGAAGTTGGAGATTTTTAAACCAGCATTTTCAGATTTAATTATTGTTTCAATATACAACAACAACGATAGCAATATCATTTGTTTTAGATAGTGTTTTGTTTTTGGGAAGTCGGATCCATATGGATAAACTGCAAATTCGTACAGTTTTCGAATAAAAGTTCCTACCTGAAAATACCTTAACGACATGTCCCGTACATGTCATATCCTGTACGACAACCGTAAGCGTTCGTCTCAGTGGGGGACCCGGGTACATCACCTAATCAGTGCACTAAAAAAAATACCCATAAGCAGATGATGCGGACTGTTTGATGGACCAGTGCCAGACATGTACATCAATGGCAAAACAGTGATGGCAGATGTCTATTGCGAAGAATTGCGAACCATGATGGAGAAGCTCGCAATTCAACAAAGCTACAAGAGTTATAGCTGGAAGCTCTTCGTCACCCAACGTACTCACTAGAACTTGCCTCAACAGATAGAAATCTGTAGGGGCAAGGACCGGTTTTTTCAAAATTTAGTCAACTTTTTAAGTGGGGAAAAAATCAACACCCGAGAGGCAGTACAGAACGATTTCGCTGACGTCATCGCCTCCCATCCAGCCATCTCCTACAGTAAGGGGATAAACAAACTGCTATCAAAATTGCAAAATTGTATAGATAATTTGGGCCAGTACTTTGACTACCCAAAATAAAAAATAAAAATCAACATTTTTATATTCTAAAATTTTCAAACTAATTCTTAGATAAAACCTAATATAAAATAAGTTAAATATCAGATGCCCACCCAGGACCAATAATTTTGTGACGAGCACGGTCCTTTGTTTTGTGTCTGGGAATAATTTATCTCTAATATGTATTTAGTATGTATTTAGAAATATATAAGTATGTTTTTCAGCAGTCTGGTTACTATAGACTGGCTCTGTCTAGTTTGGGATGAAACAGCTACTTTCTAAGGAGAGGCCTTAGTCCAGCACTGTACTGTGGCTGGACTGTTAGGGGCTGTTGATGTGATGATGATATTAGTACAGTGTGTGTTGATTTGATTCCATGAAGTACCATATGAGTTATCATATTAATGGGTTATCTGTTGTTTCAAGACCATTTGCATAATATGCATCTACAGGTATTTAATCTCAGTGTGAAATCATTTAGAGTAACAAAAATTTAAATAAGGAGGTAGGTATACATTGTTTGTATAATATCGAGAGAACATTTTTGTTAACTAGTTTTATAATATTGTTTTTAGATTACTCGTTTTTTTTTCTACCTGAATATTTCACTAACGAAGTAGGTCATGGATTTGAAACCATTATTTTCCTCTACCTTGTCTCAATTAGTTGGAATTAAGGAAGAACCAAATACTGTTTTATGTGTAAGTAAATGTTTAATTATAATTTTCTAGTATCATTTTAATTACCCCGTTTATATCTTTCATCGAATATATAACTGCTTTCTTACCATTTAACGTTTTTGTAAGACCTCTGTCATTTCTTTTAAACATCTACCTTAGAACTCAACATTTCTTTGTCTGCCGGAGTTTACCGGAATTGAACAGTTTTTGTTGAAATTTAATTATTGTTCTAGTTAATAATGCCTTTAATCTGAAACCTATCTTTTGTTACCTTATTTTTTAGAATTCCATGAAGTTCAATAGTGGGATGTTTGCCAATCTAAGCTGTAAAACAGGTATTTAATTTATTAAATTTCATAAAAAAGAGAACTAGGTAGGTACCGTTTCTTTATTCTGTCTTTTTGACGGGGGTTCAATGTTCGTGGGCCAAGCTCGGGTTATTACTACAATAATATGTCTGCGCTCAAGTATGAACAAAACAATGAGGAAAAACTGAAAATGGAGGTGTTGGCTCAACATCACAGTATTAAGAATTTTACAGACTTTTGAAAAGAAACAAAAAAGCTAAGCGGTATAGACCAGGAATAGGAGTCGACTAGACAGGTGTTTAAAAAAAATGCCAACCAAGATATTTTGACGTATTTTGTTTCCTCTCGGTACATCTTAATAATGTTACTAAAATGACAGCTGAGACCTGAGAAATATAATGTCAACATTATTTCTTATTTTGCTGTTATAGCTGTTTTTCGCCATTATAATTTACCTCGACTTCTTAAGAAGAAATGTATTTTGAGAAAGTTATAGATATTAAAAATATCTGGTTATTTTGTTTTTTTTTACAACATGCAAAAAACTGCAAAAAACTGTTGTTTTTTGAATACTTTTTAAAATAAGTAATTATAAATGTAGGCTTACCAAACTTAGGTAAATCATAGGCTCTGATGTGTAGTATATGTTTTATTTTTTTACCTCAGTCCGTTGCATAGTTTTTGCAAAAAAACATTTATTTTTTAAACAGGAACATTTTTGCAACATAATTATTACAGCTTTGGAAAGTTGTACAATGTTGTATTTAGGCTCATTCTCTTCCTTAAGAGTTGTGCTTTGAATCTGTGTTTATGACTAACCGATTTTTCAAAGGGGGCCTTGCAAAATGAGTTGCAAAATGTAACAACAAGGCCAGTTTTATTGCAATCACTTTGGGAGTTTTATCAAGAGAAAAGCACGTTTTTTTTCTAATTAAAAAAAAATACAATTACACTAGAAAAAAAATACCCTCTTCATGTAGGATAATGTGGTTTACAAATGCATATATGTCCATGAATTACATTGTGCATCTAACCAGTTGGACATATTTATGAGCAATAAATTAGTGTACCTACACAGTGGTATGATGTTGTTTTTGTTGAATAGACCCGCTCACCTTGCACTGACATAACTTTGTAGTGTCGTTATGAACGATTACTTGAAACCGATATTGAAGAAAAGCAAGTCTCTGTAATTGAACAGCTCTTTATTTAAGAAATTATTTATTTTTTTGTATATGTTATAGATGCTTTGGAAGCTGTGAAACTTGACCCTGCCGTCCTTGAAGCTCAAGTGACTGTCCATGACAAGGCTAAAGAGAACGGAACGGATAAAAGTGGAAACCATGTAAATCAAATTAACAGAGGTGTACTTTTTAATATTGGTAAGATAAGAGTGTATAAGATAAGATAGCAAAGAGACTCGAGAGGGTACGGGTCATCTGATGGTATGGGCCTCCTAAGTGGCATATTTCCTTGGACGAGCGACTCCAAGGAAATATGCCACCCAATCATGAACTATAATAATCTGGCATCTTGGAACAGATCTGATCATAGAGCCAGAAGGTAGAGAGTGGAACTCTCTAGCGGCTACTAGTGGGCTGGGCTTTGTGTTCTGTCTGACAGACAGAACACAAAGCCAGGCCAACCAGGCCTTTGACGGACGCAACCGGTCTTTCGACATCATTTCCACGTCTGGCTTGATGTACAAATCACATGATGACATTAACCTCTATGTCATATAACCTTATTTTCTATCTGGACAATGTCAAGTCACAATTAAAAAGTCTAACAATTAAAAAAAACAAAAAACGGAAATATATTGTTATTTTATTTCAATACAAAAACACGGAATAATTTTAATTTACAGTTGCTAAATAAAATATTTGTATTTCTTTCAAGTTCATACATTTTGCCGTGAAATTAATAAAACGAAAAAGTGTCAATCTTTAAACAAAAGGTAGGTACAAACGTCAGTTTCAAAATATTTATTTAAAAATAGGAAATGCCGCCAAAATACTATTAATATATTATTGTAAATATTTTTTCTGTTTTTTTTTTGTTTTGGTGATGCATTTCTGGCCTTATAGTGTTATTTTTCAATGACATAGACTGCAGTACTACTATACTTGCTTTACTTTACTGCTTTATGCAAAAAATATTTCGCAAACAACATAACCTACCGTGGATATAGTCATATTTCATATAGTCATAGTCATGAGTCATATTTCTTGATTATGCAATTGTCCGTGTGGTGACGGATTAAGAATACAGAGTGTTACCACCCCTATTCATCCCGTGGGTGTCGTAAGAGCCGACTAAGGGAGCCCACTACGCAGGACAACATCACTGCAGAGAAAAGGATAACTTGACACAAACCCTATACCAACCCGTCTGGCCAGCGTGGTATAGTAGGCCAAAACCTCCTTTCTAATGAGAGGCATATGTCCAGCAGTGGACTATTAAAGGCTGTTGATGTGTGATGTAATGATGATGATGCAATTGTCAATGAAACTGAAACTATGACCGTATAAAGTTCCAAATTGTTCGACTAAGTTTCAAGCTTACCTAAGTTTTAAGCTTAGTTGTTGGTATTCAAATGTACCTTTTCCCTTGTTTGTGTATAATTTAAACTTACCTATAATTCGACACCACACACATATATTAAAAAATAACTTATAATTTATATTTACAATTAAAATAATTTATTTTATATTTACAATGCCTAGAAAGGTGTATGACAGGCATCAAATGTTTTAAACGATTTCAAAAAATATCCATATTTTTCAATAATTCTGGAAGCTTATATAATAATATGATTAGGTAAAAACAACTGACTCGCTTGGGCTCGGACCGAGTGCGCTCGGATGATTACTCGGATGCAACTTGTATCGTGAATCGCACCTGCCACAACTCTGCGTCAATGAGTTGGCTGCAAACCGAATGTTGCGCAGGTACACTCGCAAACAAACATACTGAGCCTAGAAACATTTTATATTTTTGTATGAATTATTAGGCTACAAACAAGTAATATTAAAATTCAATTTATTTAATTCTGAATTGTAACTAGTATACACCGTGGTACCAGAGTTATGACAAAGATTTGAATCACAGATAACACAGTTCATTTTAAGTCGGTAAAAATAATAAAAAAAGATTGTACAAAATACAGAAATACGAATTTAGAACAAAATAAATACAATAAAACCTGTAGATGACGCGACGGCAGCGATGCGAAAATGGTAGAAACATCAAAACGAGCCTAGCGACGCGGCGACGGTCCGGTTTTCGACCTGGTCATAGTACCACTGCTTCCCTAGTCCATATTAGGGAGGATATCAGATCTGCTATGGAGAACGGCGAGCTTACAGTCCTAACACTAGTGGACTTAAGTAACGCATTCAACACTGTCGACTTTGACGTTCTACTGTGTATATTATGCACTCTTAACATATGCAACAACTGCGATTGACTGGTTTCACAATTTCCTGCTTGGTCGCCGGCAGTGCATTAGTATTTAGAGTAGTGTTTCATCTTGGTGTAGTACTACAGCCGGTGTATCGCAGAGCGGCATGCTATCTCTCCTACTTTTTTCTGTTTTTATCAACACTATCACTGATGATCTATCTTCTTCCTACCACCAGTGGTCATTGTCGTTGGAAGTTCGAGAATGATCTCCAAAATTTACTGGATAAAACTGCCTCAAATCACTTGCAACGGCAGACTTATTCTGTACAGTGATAGGGTCAGGAAGTTGGGTATTTATATTGATACTACCTTATCTAGGGGACCTCAGTTACAAGAGCTGGGTCGCAAAGTGTTTGCCGCTGCAGGCTCTTTGCGCCGACTTCGCAACTTTCTACCTACCAAGATTGCTTGCACAATCCCTTCTTCTCCCTATCCTTGATTATGCTGATGCTATCTAGATCTTACTGAAGACAAATTGAATAAGCTTGAGAGACTCCAAAATCTCTGCATAAGATTCATATTTGCAGTTTCTGAATATCGCAAAAAGCTCAAGTTCTTTCTCTTCTCTATAGTATTCTATTTAATCCTTTTTTACTCCACGTTACCTCAAATCACGGTTTACGTTCTCGAATGACACACCCCAAACAGTTAAGATCGTCATAGAACCTAAAAAGCCGGGACATTCCACTAAATTCCTCGACGCCTCCTTCTCTGTTCAAGCGGTTGTAGAACGCCCTAATGGTCGCAATCAGACGCGCACAAACACTTGCCTCCTTCAAGAACCAAGTGAAAGAATTCTACCTGGGAGACGTCAATGTCAATTAACTTCTACAAAGTCGACAAGGTCACATTATTTCTTAAAATATATGTATTTAGAACTAATAAATCACACGTATTTATTTAAATATATGTATCTAATAACACCACCAGCCGTGTTCAGCACTTGACTTCATCTTTTTTTTCTGTTTCCTAATACTCCAGCCACTACCCAATACCTCTCCCCTTCATGTTTTCTCTCCATACCAAGGTTGCCTGTAAGAGATTACCTCTGAGTGATAAGGCCGTCACTTGTACTAACCTAGTTTAAGACAATTCTTGTATATTTATATCTGGTGTACAATAAAGGGATATATTATTATTATGGTTACTTTCAAAATAAAATCAGCGGGACTCGTTGCAATACAACACGAAGTCTTGCACTAACTGTCCGACTGACGCTACTCTACTTTCTAGAAACCGGAAGTCATCAACTATTAAATAATTAAATTAATACTGCCAATTGTCAAAGCTCGAAAAACATAATTAAAATGAGTATTCCCGTAGTAATCATTACGTACTGTAAATAAAACATTTATTATAAACAATATAATTTACGCAGCCTAATAATATTAAAATACTTATTTATTAGCATATTTTGTTTATAATCAATATGTACAAAAAAACGCGCAATTATGATGCATAATGCAATAGGTTGAGAGCGATGATCCCGATGACACAGTAACCAATTACATGTTTCTATTTTATTTTCGACGATACTGACCAACACAAGTTTATGAACCTTGTTGTCAAACACAGTACTATCTTCCGTATGCTGTTGCAATATATTTGAATTTATTTTTAAGAAATTCTTCTTTTTAAATTTTTATTAATTATTATGTCGTAACTTGTGCGGTAATGTTTGTATAGCGACAGCGGAAAGGTCATTGACACTTAGTATTTTAGCTGTGCGTAAACATATGGTGTTGTAAATTACGATACACAAAAATCAGTCCTGTGGCCAAACTACTGAATGTATTTTGTTCATATTTTGCAAATCGTCTAGAAATCAGGTGTAGAATATGTAGCTTAAATGTTTGTCAAATGACAAAATACACTTGATATAATGTACATGTGTATCTATTTCCGACCGATTACGTTAATATTTTAAATACTATAGTGGCAAAAAAAGAAAATACATATCACGCTTTTGGTAACAACTCCGGACTACTAGGGAATACGTTATCAAAGAATAGACAGTTCTAGAATTATGTTCAAAACTTAATCTATTGAAGTGGCAAATTACTAAAATAATATCTATAATAATCTGAAGCAGTTCTCAGTAAATCGGAGTTTTAAAAGTAGGAAATCAACTTACAAACATAAACAAAACAATTACAAACAAAGCAAATAACATTACTAACAGTTTTTTTTAACAATTATGTTCACAAAAGTATGTTTGAGCAAAGCTGATAAGTCACTTAATGTTTTAGAGCGAGGTGCGACCCTATTGACCTTGCAGCGGTGCATAGCGTCCGCGGTAAAATGCACCCCGTCTCTTTCCGATGCGCAGAAATTACCCCTCTAATACCTAAAATTTCATTTTGCTGCGCTTCTGGCGCGAACTTCGTTGACGCAGAGTTATTAGTCCAGGAGCCAGGTACATTTTCGGTCAATTATTTCTTCTCGAGCGAAACTTCGTAAAATGCATAAGGGACTTATACTATGAATACTCGCGACCGTCAGCTGCGACTCCGTGGGTGGGGTGGGCAGTGGCAGCCTCCCACGCATGGAGAAAAAAAAAGTTTTTTCAGTAATTTCCTCTCATTTGAAAATTTATCAGAGTATAGTTTATGTAGTATTTTGAAAGAAAAACATAGTCAGCTGACCATAACACGGTGGATTATACGTCATCTGGCTCCTTGAACATGAGAAAAAAAATATATTTTCATCAGCTAGCTGTAAGCCAAGGGAAAAGCCGTCAGCTGATAAGTTTCAGTAGGTCATAGATGCTGTTGCGTTACACCTTTCAAGGTACCAGCTGACAAACTTTCCACTGATATACAGCAAGCTGACATTAATTTTCATTCATAGTAGCATATAAACGATCACCAGGTAAATTTTTAGTTGAGAGGAAATCATTGAAAATATATTTTAAATATATTTTTGAGAGGAAATGACTGAAAAAACTTTTTTTTTCTCCATGCGTGCGACTTGGTCATGGAAATCTGTCACTGGCTCCTGGACTATATATGGCGCGTACTGTAAACACGCCATCCGAGTGCACTCGGGCGTCAGATACCGATCAGAGTGAATTCGGACGCGGTTAAATTTTTTCGAGTTGACTCGGATGATTTCATGTAAACAAAAGAGCGTCAACAAAAAAAGTGGAGTGAACGTGACACTATGAGGTTTGTGGAGCTTAATGAAGAGGAGAAAATGTTGTGGAATGTAAGGCTACAAAAATATAAAAACAAAGACGCCCGAAATGCTGCAATACAACGCATAATTTATATTTTACACATAGCTGAACCTATGATACCAAGACGTGAACAACAAATTCAATAATGTCCAAAATACTATAGAACTATTAAAAGTAAAAATAAAATCAACAGGGTCTTTTATTCAAAATAAAAAATCCATCATTGGTATGGTTTAAAACTGCAGATAGATTTCTATCGTGTGTAATAAAAAAAAGAAAGATTTTAACAAATGTTTAGGGTTTATAACAGTTAAATAATAAATAACATTAGTAGTATATTTGCTGAGGTTTTAAAAACATGTTTTACTAATATAAGAAAACAGTTTTTTTTCAGAATATTCAGCTAATTTGCCATGTGAAGGCATATTCTCTCATAAAGTAGTGTTTGAATTCAAATTCTTTAAAGTTAAATCAAATCTTTTAAGTTAAATTCCAAATTTGAAATCAGGCTAGACTAACTCTAGACTAACTAGAATATAACGATAAACAGGCAACTTATCATTTGTTTTAAACCAATAGCAAAAGTCTACTCTAACAAAATATTAATCGACCTTTCAAGGTTTGTAATGCAGCATGAATAATAAACTATTTGTATTGATTTTAGAAAAGAAAGCGACGCCAACAAACACAGTAAAAGGTTTTGAGAATATGATATCACAGAACGAAGCGGCGCTCCTGTCGTTAACACCACAGCAACTAGAGCTTTTGATGCAGTATGCTGACATGTTACGTAGGCAGCGAAGTCTAGCTCAGAGGCATTTAGTAAGTTTGGATTTTTCACAAGTTTCTACAATAAAAACTACCCTATGTCCTTTCCCAGTACTCTGACTCTATACCAAATTTTATTTAAATCGGTTCAGCGGTTTCTGCGTAAAGAGGTAATAGACAGACATACAAATATATTTTTGGCATTTATAAAATTAGTATTGAAGTATGGATTTTACACAGTACGTGTCTGTTAACTAGATATTGTAGTTGGCAACCTTAAACTTGACTGTAATTATAAAGGTGTGATGCATACAATTTGAATAGAAATAATCAATGTTAACAGTAATACCTACGTATGTAGTTGTAAAGTTACAAAGGACTATGAAATGACACTCTAAAATCACTTTGTATTAAAATCCAGGTGCTCAGGCTGATAAGCACGCACGCAATTAAGCGCGCGCGTGTGTACACGTAAATTTTTGTAGATTGTGATTTTTGTAAATTGATGTGGTGTAGATTCTCTGGCCGTATTTTACCGCCTCTACTATAAGAACCGTTTCGATGAACTCTTTAGAGTAATCCCGACTTTTCCTTTCTTATATAAAATATGTGGCGGGCTGCGTTGTCGCGTCGCCATGGTGCGTCTTCTCTCAAACCAAAACGGTTTACTTCAGTTTTCTGCCTTTTTAAGTCCCTCAAATAAAATTAAGAAATCTTTACTTAAAGTCGTATATTTCCTTTAAATACGGATTATGTAAGTCGGACTACAAAAAGTGCCTATAAAGACAATCGAACATCATCAAACGAAAGACCACCATGTAATGAATGGTTTGGGTTGAAAACTTAGATATTGAAGAGCACAATATGTGCCATACCTGAAATACCATCCCGCCACAGCGGTCTCCTGTTACAGAACTTTTTTCGATAATATTTCTTGGTATCTTTAAGGTCTAAACTGATCAAAGCAAAGATTTCTATATTTGTTATGCAAGGGAAGAGGTTGTCATCTATCCAATAGGAATAAGAAATCATATTTATTATGTATACCGAAATTAAAAGTTTATTCTTGAATAATAATAATACTTTATTTCTCTTCACAATGGTATACTTATAGCTAGTTACATTTACACAGTCTAGACTAGTTTTCATATGTGAAGAGCTGGTGTCTGTGATGGGCATAGAATGCCTGTGTTACAAATCACCAGGTCCTCACCCCACGGACATACAGATACATTGTTGACCGGTGTATTATAACAAACGAGTTTATAAGTACTTATGAAAAGAGTAAGTGTGGGATATCTGTGAAAGTGTTTGATGTGTAGAGTAAAACGTGTCGCATGAAGTGTATTGTTTGTGTGTGTTGTGTGTGTGTGTGTGTGCGCGCGTGCGTGTGTGCGTGCGTGCGTGTGAGAGTGCGTGCGTGTGTGCGTGTCTGTGCAATAAAGTGTTTGAGTCAATTTGAATGGAGTAGGTTTTCTGTGCAATTGTAATTTAGTTTCTGTAACCAGTTCATAGTCAAAAACTTACATTTTGTTTTTGGTAAGGGATATAAACTTAGCGCGCGATTTAATTTATTATATAAAGTTGGACCTTGGTAACCAAAAAAGCGATGTGCAAGACTGGTCCTAAACAATGGTACAGGGCAAACTTTATCCTTACGACGCTTGTGTCGGTTTTTTTCCGGTTCATATGTTGTTACACAATGTTGTTTAACCACCGTATGCAATATATAAAGTTGTCGCACTGTCAACGCTTCTGATTTTTTGTAAAGGTCGTCCGTTGCGTGGTAAAAAGGTAGGAACAAGCTTACTTTCAGAAGGGCTCTTTGTGCTCTCTCAATTTTAAGGAAGCTAGTTTTACATGCGCCACCCCAGGAGGTGATGCAGTACGAAAGCTGAGATTGACAGAGGGCATAGTACACAGATTTAATAACAGCTTTTGGGGCAACTTGTCTTAAAGCTTTAAACAAAACTATTAATTTGCGTACTCTCGCAGCAAGAAGATTGATGTGCTCATTAAATTTTAGATTTCTGTCAATGATTACGCCTAAATATTTGGTTGATGCAGTATTTTTAAGCTCAGGGCATGAGCAGTCTGTATCATTGACATTACGACACGAATGTGAGATTATACGAAGAGAGGGATCAGGTGCGTCATTGGATTTGGTTGAGAACGTTATATAAGTAGACTTTGCGACATTTAATGTGAGCATATTTTTATTCAACCATTTTGTAACGGTATTCATTCCTCTCTGGGCATTTAAAAATACTTCGTTCCATGAATTGCCACAAAAGAGTACAGCAGTATCATCTGCAAACGTGACGATCTTTGTATTTGGAAGCTCAATCTGGCAGAGATCGTTAATGTACACTAGGAACAAGGTCGGACCCAAAATGCTGCCCTGAGGAACACCAAAGTTGACGGGTATCTCTTCGCTGATTGTATCACCGATTTTTACACATTGAGTTCTATCAGTCAAGTAATCTTGTATAAGTTTCAGTTGTAGATCCCTGACACCGATGGTCTCAAGTTTTTTTAGCAGGATAGGGACAGAAACTGTGTCAAACGCTTTGGCTAAATCCAAAAATAATCCTATAGTTTTCTTTTTAGTGTCTAAGTTGTTGACTATGTAGCTAGTAAGATCCAATACTGCATCTGCTGTGGATCTTTTTGCTCTGAAACCATATTGTGCTTGTGACAATAGATTTTTATTTTCCAAATATTTAACTAGTCTATTGTTAATAATGCGTTCTAGTATTTTTGAGAGAGTAGGGAGGATGGAGATAGGTCTATAATTATTGACACAGCCTCTGTCACCACTCTTATGTATTGGATGAACTCGTGATTTCTTATAGATTTTTGGAAATACTCCGGTTGTAAGAGACAGATTACATATGTACGTTATCGGTGATACTAGAATAAGCGTATTTGTCTTTAAAATGTCACTAGATATTCCGTCCAGCCCAACCGAGCACTCACTTTTTAAGCCTGCTAGTTACTATTGAATCAATTCAATAGTAACTAAATTATTTATTCCTTTAGCACATAAATACAGCGGACTGTAATGGGTTAAAATTAATGTTGGTACATTGTTTCTTTGTATGCAATAGCAAGAAGTTGTCTCACTTCTGTTATTTTAAATTGTATTGAAAGTATTTTTCTCCTTACAGGAATGTGCGTTTTGTAAAAACAATGGCCGATCATCCAGCTGGTATACGTCACATGTGCTGAAAGACGGGCGCGGTCGGGTTCAGTGTCCGGTACTACGCCGGTACCGATGCCCGCGATGCGGTGCCACAGGCAACTACGCTCACACTATCAAGTATTGCCATGACAACTCCCTAATAGGTTAGTACCTAATGGCTAAACTTCTTAACATTGTTTGATGATTCAATTTTGGTGACAGATCTACTATTTTAGGAACAAATATATTTTTTTAGACTGCGTTTAAACCCGCACTAACAAACCATTCAATTTGACTTCTGGAACCATCTCGGGACCCTTACCTGCCTCAAACCCTAGCATTTCCGTTTTGGATGCGTTATATGTCATGCCGTGAGAAGTGCAGCGAGCTGCACTAAATGGGGCAACCCCCATTTCACGTTATTAAATTGGGCTTCACTTGTCCTAATATTATTTATCAGTACGGGCCGTAAAAGGCGCTCCAATATCTCACCAATGATGATACCAAATGAGATTGGCCTGTAGTTCGATGCAGAGCCGAGATCTTTTATTTTGTTCTTAATAATAGGTACGAAAATTGTTTGCATCAGTGCTTGCGGTAAGGAGGAATACTGAATGCATAAATTAAACAGCGAACATAACTTATAAGGTAATAAATCCCCAGCATATATCATGTATGTTCTATACTCAAATTATCATGCCCAGAAGATTTACCACGTCTTAGTCGTAAATCTTCTGGGCCTGATAAGATGATTCGTCTTAGTCGCCTGGTTAATATCCGATGTTTGGAATCTGATCACCACGTTTCTTGAAGTACTATAATATCCGCACCAGCACATAGTTGCCTAACCTGGTGCACAGATATCTTTAGGTTCTTACAATTAAAAGACATCATTGTTACCTGTACATTTTATAATTTATAAATAATATAATAAAACGCCGTTACGCCAGTTTCGTTTTTAAGAATTTATTTAATTTATTTTTCAACACAATAATTTTGAAATAACGAAAATTAGTTTCCTTATTTTGGTTAAGAACTTGAACATCAACACAGTCCTCTCCCATAGTGCATATATCCTCAGTGATATAATATTTTTTTGAATTTGCTGTGTTCCTGGTTACATGTTCTTGTTGTTTTGTGCAAGATATCACGATAAGTCTGTGGAGCGCGCGTCACTGTGTCTGGCTATGTGTTTGCTCTTCACACTCACTCGGCCCACATATTTGCAAATCATTGTGACTAGCAATAATATTAACAATTGACAGTCTTTCTATATTATTTTGTGTGACACTTCTCGCCGAGCCATTTTCGTCCTAATCGCACTTATTATTGGGTTCACTATTGTAATCACATGTGTTGTTAACGCTGTTCAAGTCAATTACCTGTGAATCTTTCTAAGTATTGTTTATATACATTTCTAAATCCTTTTTTGACACTGCACTACTTCTTAATTTATGTAATTTACTTTTTAACACATTCATATCCTTTAGTAAGCGGGTCACATCGACATAATCAAACGTTACCGGAGGCAAGCGATTCAATTTTTTCGCAACAAAGATTGGCTGCACTAACGGATCCGATTCCTGAACGCCTTGATGACATCCTTGATATTCTTCCTGTTTTTATCATCACCTTTTCGTTATAATATCGTTATAGGTGTTCCTTAAAGACTGCATTAAATAGTTCGGTTTTTCCCTTTTTAATGTCGACATCAGTAAAATTACTCCCACATATTTGTATTATACTCAGTTCGTCTAACATATCTATTTTATTTCGGATAAAAGTTAAAAACTAGCGTGCGTCGCTCACAAGTGCGGCGATGAGAAGACATAAGATGATGTACTATTGGATACTAGGCAGAAGGCACACCGTATCTCGAGAATTTGTAATTTTGGGACCTAGGAGTCTGTACTAGAGGTATAAAGATGGCAGAAAGATGCTTTGTGATCTTAACCTTGATGGAATCCTTCGGTATGATAAAAAATACTGCATTAGAACACGTCTGTTATCTTTTAGAGTATGGAGCATTTTTCCTCATATACGTAAATACTTTAATAGATTACAGCATTATTATTAGTGCACAATTATAAATTTTAATTTTGGTAGTACACTACATACAAAATACTGTTTAAATACACTACGTCTGTGTTGCAAGCCGTTGTCCATTACAATTAATTATGACAATAAGAGGAATCATTTGTTCTATTCTTATCGGAAACCACTTAACAGTGTATGAGTTGATAGGTCAGTATCAACAGCTACGTTTGATTGCCAAACGTGTATATGTGTCATAGCGTATTAATACACATCTAGATAATAAAATATGGTAAAAATGATGTAACTTTTGGCCGTTGGAAGCTTCAAAATAAAACTTTAGTGTCAATAAAATGAACTCGTAACTACTTACTGCCAGTTTTTAGCGCTAGCGGTAAAATCATGCCCAGTCACCATAAATACATAGCTGCAGAACTAAGCAGCGAAATGATTTTACTTTGGATTGAATCACTTCGCCGCCGCGCTGGCTGCAATTACTACCAAGATAGAGCTGTCCATTTTGCACAGACTGCAAAAAAGAAGAAGTTTCTTAGAAAAGAGACTTTGACGTGTTTCGAAAAAAAAAACAGGGAATGGTATCCCGAAATGGACGAGCTATTTATATACAAGTTTCTATGGAACCCTCGGTGTGTGAGCCTGACTTGTCCTGTTTTTTATAACTTATCCATAAAGTGCAGCAAGCTGCTAGACAAACTTAAAATCTAATCGGGCTTATTAAACTAAAGTTTATAGAATCTAATGTCTGGTATTTCGATAACATCATAACAGTAAGTAATATTACCAATGCTGTGTTTACTCAGTATGTTAATTACTTCAAAAAACTACTACTGTTATTATTTTTAAACAAATTGAAAAAATTATAATATGTGACACTTTTTACACGACTGCCAAGGAAGGGTTGTGTTTATTGCGCGTATCTTGTATGTTGGTTTGTAAATTTCTTCATTACCTCGTATCTTCCAAATGGCTGGATGGATTTCGACTGTTGAGGCATTGTTAAAACCCAAGACTTAGTGTCGAGGGTGTTAAATTCGTTAGCTCCACGTGCGCTAAAGTGAGAGATTTTGTGAATGTAAATCTGATTTATGTTCGTTTATGTCATAAAATCCTTTAGGTATAATCAATTTTAAAGCTGTTGTGGTCTGGTCTGTTATATAAATACCCGTCTGTTACAATCTAACTTACAAGGTAGTTTTAAAGTCGTCTTATATCATGTCTTGGTACGGATAGGATGTTTCACTAGAATTATAACATGCTATCTTAACATACATTTGTAGATAAAGACCGATCGGTCGACAACTTATTATTGAAATTTCAATGAAAAGTGTATTATAAAAAGACGCCTATTGAAGAATGAGGAATGAATATGGTTTCAACTAGGTTTTGTTATAAATTCTTGTCAATTGATAACACGTATTAATTATTCCTTACAAGTTGTTGGTATTCACTTGGAATAATGGTCATTAAAATGCATAACCTTTCTATTCATACCCGCAGAGTTACAACAGAAAACAAATGTAATGTTTTATAATATTTTCACTTAAGGAATTCCATCTGTCTGACTTATGGAATTTGTGTTATGGTACAAAAGTTTTACTTCTCGTAAGGCGGTTAATAAATGATAAATGATATTTATTCCTGTAAGTAAATCTTTTCAGATATTTTGACGAGTTTTTTTTTCCTAGAAATAGCGACCAAAACCTTTAGAAGTAAGCTTCTTCTTATGTGCCCAAGTCCGTCTAATTGCCTATAGTTTCTTATGCTTCAAACTTGGTGTCATATACACGATTACTAGTATCTGTCTAAAATGCAGTATATGGCTACTACTCGGGCGACTCCTATGGATCGTTGGCGCAACGTTAGGTAACTCATAAAACTGAGTACCTAAAATTAGTAAAATAGAGTAAGATCAATGTTACCGTGACTATGTTTTAACTGAAAACAAAAATGAAAATAAATATGGAACTATATTAACTTATTTCTTTTTGTATTTAATCTTTGAAATAATAAAAATAACTTGGCTTCGTTTTTTGTTCTCAGATACACTGAGTAGCTGTTCCGGAAGTCTGTTTTAATCGCACTTGTTACTTTATGTTTATGAAAAATAAACCGTTTTAAACATAAATATATTTTGTGTTTCATTTGTTACCATATCCAACTTTACCTCCTTTCTAAGCAGAGGTCAATGCCAGCAGTGGTCTACTAAAGGCTGTTGATTAACTTGATTTAAATCCAACTTTTACTTCTAAGTATAATAATAACTTTACACATCTCACACAAGGCCGTCTGATTCCAAACTAGGCAGAGCCAGTGCTATGGTAACCAGACTGCTGATAAACATATTTAAATATTTCTAAATACATACATACTATAGATAAATGCGACTAATGAGGCACATCTCTGCAATAGAGAGCGCTCATCGTCATTCGCCTCTGGCTCCGCCACGGGGGACATATTTGACCGCTGCTAAGTCGGGCTTAACAGGACCCAGGAAAAGGGGAACGTGACCCTGACCACAGCTTCAGTTATAACTCCGGCTGACCCAGCACAGCGACTGTTGGAAGAGGGCTGGAAGATAGCCGGGGAACAAAAAAAGAAGCGGAAGGCCGCCTAAAAAGCGGCCAAAAGAGGCGCCGTTGCGATAGGAGCGCCAAGAAGGCTCCGGGCGCCTCGCTCTGCGGCCGTTGTCGTCACCCTGCAGCGGAGAGGGGCGTGGGGTACGCCGGATACAGGGCCTCCGGTGTTAAAGCACACGGACGGGAGCCCGGCTTCTCGAGGTCCCCGGCGCCACCAGTGGCCCCAATGTCGACGCCCTAGCGGCTAAGCTGAGGGAGTCACTCGATGCCATTGACGTTCGAGTGTCCAGGCCCACTAAATGCGCAGAAGTACGATGACTCAGTCGCGGCGGACGAGCTTAGGCTTGCCGTGGTAAAGGCCAGAGGCTATTCCCTGGACTACGTGCAGGCCGGAGCAATACGCTTCGGGCCCAGTGGACAGAGGGCAGCGGTTGTCAGTTGCCCTATCGCAGCGACCCAAAAGGTCGCCAAGGGACGAAGCCTCCTGGTTGGTGGTTTCGTGAAGGCGCAAGCACGACTACTACAGGCCCGGCCGGAAGTTGCTTCTTTTTGCCGTGCACTGAATCCCCACATGTTCTACCGATAGCGGTGGAACATGTGGGGATTCAGTGCACGGCAAAAGTCACCGTAGGCGACCTTTGCTTCCGCTGTGGGCAAACCGGGCACAAGGCGGGTACTTGCAATGCTCCGCTGTGTTGCCTCAGGTGCGCAGCAGGAGGCAAGCCTGCCGACCACCGGGTTGGCAGTAAAGCCTGCGCCGGGTCAGGACTGAATCCGGGGAGCCGGCCTTCTGCTCCTAAGTCGTCGACGGAGACAGAGGGTGTTGCTGGAGAGTGACAAAGTTCGCAGCGTGATGCGGAGATGGAAATCCAATAATGGATCCACATATCCGAATCCTACAGGCGAACGTGGGTCACGGTGCCGTTACTCGGGGATTTCTGTTCCCAGATCATCGGGGGAGCAGAAGATCCTGAGTCCTGAGTCAACACCGGGGTTCCCACACAGGAGGGGGTCATCTAGAATCCGTAGATAGCCGAGGTACGTCGGGGTTCCCGGGATTTCCTTTCTAGGGTACACCTGGTTCCCCGGCTACTAGTACCCGAGACGGCTTGCGGTTTTTGGTCGGTTCGAGTCCGACATAGCTACCCTACTGTTGGGTGGTATCCGAGGGGATTTCCGCACGAAAAGATAAAGGATAAATTTAACTTAATTTTTCTATTCTAATTCTATTCAAAGTAGCTCATATATCACAGTAAACCAGCATCATTTACTAGTTATTTATTAACTCAATTACTTTGGGATAAAAGTTTGTCTTACCCATGCATGAGCTTTCGTAAGATCATACAACGATCTATGGGGTGTCATTCCATTCCTTCGTTGCATTCGGGTTTGTTTTTAACCTCATTCACACGCTGACACGTGTGTCAACGTTGAGGTTACAGCCAAACCCACCCCTGATTATTCCTTGGGGGCACTTGCGACTCTCAGAATTGCAGATGGGTGGCTGTAGTCCCTTACTATCAGGTGAACCATCTGCTCGTTGGCCTCCTACCACCTACTCCTACCATAAATATATCATGTAAACGAAATGTACTTGTAGAGGTCACTCATTTCTTTTAGATGTTTATTTGATACAACTTCATAATTATTATCTTTTAATACCTACTCGAACACGAAAATAAGAATCTTATTCGCTTTTTTACAAATGTACCGAATTTCCAAAAAGTATACAAGAATAATTGGAGCAAAAATAATGATCCTAAGCTAACCATACAAGTAAATTGGACCAACTTTTAATGCTCCAATCATACTCAAAATAACTGCTCTGAAATTAGAACTGTGGCATGCGTAACGAATCAATGACTTTTTTGTATGTGGGTAGGTAAGTATACCCATTTACCGACAGTAGGCATATTTTTAACTGACGATAATACAGATTCATTAACTAGACTAATTTTAATGTTTACGACATTTCTTTGTACAATATTATCAATATTTATCTCAATTTGTTGCTATGCACGTTTATGACAAAAAATATTGTGATTAATTTAATACCGACAACACATATGCAACTATAGGTAATAACATATAATTGTCCCAATTCTTTTTAGTTATTTTAGCTTTATCCTCAAAAAGGGTAGGTTTTGATTTTAATAATTTACGGTTAACGAATCTGCAGTAAGTATATATATATTTAAACAGCTCCTTACAAAATGTATTTGAATGTTTAACCAACCTATACCTACGAATTATTTTTAACCAACTTAAAAAACACAAGAGAGGAGGTTATGAATTCGTCAGTATTTTTTTTGTATGTTTGTTAAGCGATATCTCCGTCAATTGTGGACTCCGTCGTTGTGAAGTTCAAAATCCTAGAGAATGGGATCCTAGACAAATCGAGGGAGACCCTCAAATTTGATAGCCCCGAAAACGTGTTTTAGCTTATTCTCTAGCTTTATAGGTATTTGCGTTTAGTATTCGATATGACCTTGTTTTATTCTTTCAAGATATTCGTTAGGTGTTTGTGTAATAAATGAGATTACAAAACATTTAGATAAAAAAAGTTTGTTACGCAAATATTTTCATGTTTGTTACCTTAAAACTCTTTTATTTGTAAACCGATTTAAAAAAATCTGGTTTAAAATTGTTTTTGTAATCGAAAGACTATACTCCCGAGGTGGTCCATTACCACCAAATCAGGATTTGGTAATGGGATCCTAAAGAAATCGAGGGAAAACCTCAAATTTTACAGGCCCGACGTATTTTAGCTTGTCTAGCTAAATAGGTATTTGCGTTTAGTAATCGTTATGTAAGATGCTGAGCTAATGATGGAAGGGTCCTTGACCTTTAGGAGTTACAGGATAACTCTTTCAGAAATCTAATTATGTATTGACCTTATTCTTTTCAAGATATTTGTTAGGTGTTTGTGTTGGGTTACAGAGATATGTGCACAAAAGAGTAATATATGAAGATTACAAAATCTTAAGACAAAAAAAATGTTTTCATGTTACTTCAAAACTCTTTCATTTGTAAACCGATTACAAAAAAAATCATATGGCTCTACCAAAAAATAATAATATTTTTATAATCTATATTTCCCTTTTAATTCCATTCAAACTGTGAAGAAAAAATACCACTCCTAGTTTTGGAAAATTAAGTAATGTGGAATTATATGTAACATCTTATTAAAGTATATTTAATATAATCTAACATACTACACTTTGGTACTGCACATTACGGTACGTAGTGTTTTAAATATCGTACTTACCTACTCATTACAAACATATCTTACACAAAAAATTGTAAAATAAATCTTTAAAAAAAAGCTGAACCGAATTCAAACAATACTGACAAAGAGCACTAAAAATTATAAAAATAATTACAAATATAACTAAAAAATATAATAAGTACCCTCAATATAACAGGTCACATTATAATAGCAATAGCCGTTCTAGTCTTATAAATTAATTATAAATATAATTACAAATATAACTAAAAAATATAATAAGTACCCTCAATATAACAGGTAACATTATAATAGCAATAGCCCTTCTAGTCTATTTGATGTTGTGTTAATTAGTAAAGAACAACCAGATCAATTACGTGCGCAAACTTATCAACTACCTAATAAAGCATTTAAAATAAGAACATCATTGGAGATGGGCGTAACCCACTTTAGCTCGTTCAGCATGTTTTGCGCAGCATGAAGACTGTGGCAGCTGCCGCGCTACATTCTACCAAGGGTATCATTTGACTTGGCACCGACTTCAAATAGACTAGAAGGTACTATTGCTATTGTAATGTTACCTGTTATATTGAGGGTAATTATTATAGGTTTTTTACTTAGATTTATAACTATTTTTGAATTTTTAGCGTTTTTTGTCAGTATTGTTTGAAGTCGGTTCAACTTTTTTTAAAAGGATTTATTAAAAATGTTGTTTGTCTATTTGTGCCGCTTAATTTAATTATTTTCAATTATTCAATTTCATATCAATATCAATCAATATATTAACTATAATAAATAGTAATACACACACGTAAACATCACACCTACACACTCATGCAAAATTAATAAAATATATTATAACGTAAGTACGTTTCAATGTTTCTTTCAATGTAGGTATGTTCCATATGTAACAATTTATATTACAATTAATTATTAATACCTCATAGTAACAATTTATTTGATCATTGATTTTTTGGGAAGCAACGGATGCCCGATATACAGCTCACGCTAGTTTGGGAATCAGGGCTTGCACTTGTATTGTATGTACCTTTTGTTACAAGAAAGAATTTATTATTATTATTAACTTATTATAAAAAGAATAATTAGCTATGACTTGAGATTAGATACCAGGTGCTAAATGTAACCTAACCTACCTATGTATGCTATTAATACATATGTTACATATGTACATGTCACATAATGCAAAATATTTAACAATAATGTGATGAAAGTTTTTTACTAAAATAGAAAAGCGCGTAACAAGTATAAAGAATCAAAGACGAAAATAAAGTACATAAACATCATGAATGGTGCTCGTGTCCATTGGTGCTCGTGTGACGCGTAACGCGATGATCAACGGCCTTCAATCGCTACTTACTAGTGTGTTGCTGTCACGTGTGCCTAGTGCGACTTTTTATCGCAATGTGCAACATGATGAAATATTAAATAATAATCATAGGTAAACAGTTCAAGCTACAGTGTATCAACACAATGACACATGAAAATAAAGAACGAAAACAAAAAGGTGTACCTACCTAACTCAAATACTTAAAACATTTCAACAACACTTTTGTTACGATTTACTCCTTGTTTGACCTTCTGTTATAAAAACCATAACGATTTACGCAAATTAATTTCCTTTTGTCTTTTACACCCTTTATAATTCCGAGTATCGTTATTTATTTTTTGAATTACTTACTTTATAAGTTTTATTTAATGTTACATTTCTTATCATAACTACTTTGTGCACGGTTCACTTAACGGTAAGTAATTACTGATACCTACATGCAACGATGAAATGATGGACTATGTCCTATCTGTTACTACTCGTACCTACAAAATATAATTAAGAATAGAGGTAGATAGATAGAACATTTACTAAGTTGACTAAGTCAATTATGTACTGCCAGATTCCACAAAGCTACATGTCACATTTTTATCACGCTATAGAGTTTTAATGTTATCATTGTTACTATTTGCCTACGTATTATTTTTATGCACAGAGGGCCGAGTGCAAGTTTATTTCACTCGCTCTCGATGGCGAGCGCATTTAGCGCTGCGATTGGTGGAGATTTCAGAGTCAAGTGCGAGTTTATTTTACTTCTACTCCATCGCCACGGTGATCGCGTTCGGCAGTAAAATAAACTCGCACTTGGCTCACTGTTCGTTCTCTCCAAGGACTTGCATTCGATCAAATCACGGGTGACGCAATTCACTCGGTGAGTTATAGTGCATCATATGAATATTTTTGTCGAGAGAATACGAATTACTTCTATAATATGCTGTACACTGCCGGACATTTAGTTATTAGATACCACACGCATTTAATTGACATCTTCATGCAAGGGTGGATCCAGGGAGTAAGGTAAGGTAAGGTTCGTGGGGTCATGTCCTCCCCTGAGCTGGGTCTGGCTTATAGGATTTCAAATAGGTAATAAAAAAAAAGTTTTTCGTAAGTAACTTACTACACAAAAGAGGCCCCTCCCTGGGTTCGAAACTGAATCCGTTCATGCCTTCAAGTTCATTGGGGGTTTCGGTAGGTCATCGAAGAAAATCAATTGAGCTATTGACAAATCTTTATCATTTGTGTGCTACCAACCCATAAAAGAATTAAAACAAGGCGAATTGCCAGATTAAAAATTAAGGTTAGTTGATTATTTATTCACTTGCGTGTCACAATCAAGCAGAAGTCTGCCACATTTACATCATCAAAGTTAAGCATTTAAAACATTTTTTTTCCTAATTTATGTTAATGAAAAAGTCTGAAATTGGCGATACAGTTGCCAGTACCTTTCTGGACATAGGAGAGCTATGCTTTAGCACAAGAGGGCCGGCTGTGAGCCTTACAGATTCTTTCGTTGCATTCCACCGAGCGAGTCAGACTAACGTGAAACAAATCATTCCTGGGGCCTCTTAACTGTTAAACCGTTTATGGCAACGTATACCTTTATAATACATTACAGATGCCTTCTCCAAGTCATGTGAATACGTAAGATGATAGGGCCGGGTTCTGTAATAAAAATCTAGAAGCGGACTGCGATTAGAGTGATTGATCATCGGCCTGAATTATTTTTTAACAAGTTTGGCAATGTAAAAAATAAAAACCTACCAAGTAAAAAATATTTTCGAGAAGTGACTATCTATCAATGAGAACTGGTACTTCTAGAGTGTAAAAACAGGGCATGAAAGTTGTTAGTTATGGTATATATTCAGGACCTATGAGTTCTTAACATTTACAAAAATATTTTCCTTCTAAAATTTATTTTATTCATGATTCTTCTTTATTCATTATTGATTCTTCTTTCTCTATTAAAAATACAGATTGTCACCACCCCTATTCATCCCGTGGGTGTTGTAAGAGTCAACTAAGGGAAAAAACTACGCAGAACAACAACACTGCAGAGAGAAGGAAAACTTGACACAAACCCTATACCAACCCGTCTGGCCAGCGTGGTATAGTAGGCCAAAACCTCCTTTCTAAGGAGAGGCTTATGTCCAGCAGTGGACTATTAAAGGCTGTTGATGATGATGATCTTCTTTAAAAAAAGGCAATTTTCGCTCTAGCAATATATCCTGTCTCGTGGTGACCTTTACAAACATTCATGAAACGGACACAAAAAACACCCAGACTCAGAGCAACAATTTGTGAATCATGTGTTGTCCTATGTGGGGATCGAACCAGAAGTGACCGCTTAAACCACTACGCCATCCGTGCAGTCAAGTCGATTACTATGGTTGATCGAAATATTAAAGTTCAGAATCATGTTTATTTAGACTTTGAAAAGGTTAATCTAACATACTTTATCATTCATCCTATCTTTATATAAAAATTAAAGTTGTTTTTTTTTTGCGGTTTTCACCAATAGAGAGAGTGTTTCAAGAGGAAGGTTTATATGTATAATACATGCATATCATAGTAAAGAAAATCCGAGAATTTCAAAGATTTGTCTTTAAAAACATGATGTAGCGCGCTTACATTGCAAACTCCGACTAATTCTGACAAGATAGACCAAAATAATGTACTACGGAATTGTATAACTTAAAAAGATCTACAAAAAAGTAGCAGTAGTATATGGCTCTTAAGGCTCTTAAGCTGTTAAGGATAACCAACAGTTACCATTTATTTTTTACGAAGCTTTTTTAAGCAATTCATGATTATTCCTAATCCAATTAAATACGGTGGATACGTTGTCCATTTAATATACATTAAAATTCCTTTTTGCAGCATATCATTAAAATGAATATTTAAAAAAAATTAGAGCCACCATTTCGGGCCGTACGTCACATAAAGATGTCCTGTAGTATAGTCCTATCATAGTAATAGTATTGTATGTATTATAGTAATTACTCCACATTGAGACCACATTAGCAGTATTGGTAATATCTGTAGCGTAGTGTCTGTAGTATATTGCACAAGTGCGAAGCCGGGGCTAATCGCTAGTTGTATATAAAAACAGTTAGTTGTGTTAAAATCGTCAACCATAAGAAAAATGTGATAAAACGTCATCGTAGATAACACTACATTACGTGCAGTACGTAGGTACGTGCGTCTTTGGGCATTGGTAAATTGTTAACTTACGTATTTTTACGATCATTCGTAGCCATATCATAACTTCATGAAAGAAATGACAGATTGACTCATTGTGTAATCTTAGCGTACGTAGGTATACACATAAATTTCATTGTTGAAACTAACTGAAGTAAATAGCGGAATTTGCCATCATAACTTTCTATTTTGACCGGCTTGTTAGTCCTAGTGGTTAGTGACTCTGACTGCTAATCCAAAGGTCATGGGTTCAATTCCCAACCAGACCAAAAAAATGTGTGATGAGCACAATCATTTGTTCTGTCTGAATGTAATTTATCTATAATATATATGTATTTAGAAATATGCAAATATGTTTATCAGCAGTCTGGTTAACACAGCACCGGCTCTGCAATATTTATTAATTATCGAAACTTAATAACTTAAAACATAAACAAACATACAAACAAAAATAGAATAGAAGTAAATAGAATGGCAAATCTTAGATAAACAAATTCCCTTTGTGGAATTTGTTTATCTAAATGGGTAAAATATGGGTAAAAAGAGTAATGGATTGTTTTAGTTTAAGAATAATTTATTTCTTAATCAAACAGACAGTAGTACAAGAAAGTATACAAAATTATATCTCATTAAATCATCACTCATAATTTGCGAGTAAAACTGCTGTGAACTGGGTAAGGTCTTGTAGGTAGAAACCTAGGTTATATGAAACCTGTGTTCGTAATCGTAAGAATAACACTACCCAACTCCCTCGACATAATATGCTAAATATACATTATGTGACACCTCTGTTTATAACATTACATAATAATAATAAAAAATAAAGACGTTAGTATGTTTGTAAAGTCCATGCGGGAGTTCCGCATGGACTGTACAAACATACATGAAATGAACACAAAGAACACCCAGAGTCAGAACAAAAATTATTGGATCACACTAAGTGTTGTCCCGTGCAAAGATCGAACCCACAACACTCAGCGCATTAGGAAGCGGTAAGGTGACCACTTAAACCACTACGCCGTCCGTGCAGTCAATTTATGTTATTACTTCTGATTTCTGTGTCATGATCATGACATTCTAACATTCGTGGGAGAGCCATCCCAACAAACATTTTAGTCATTAGGTATAACCTGTCGTCTTAGTAACGCCTATACAACTTTTACACCGACATTAATCGTATTAGAGTTGCGGGAACTACTTTTACGCCATGGTCGTGTAAGAGTGATAAAATGCACTCCTAAACGATTTTAAGTCAATCTGATCACTTTTATATAACTTTACAGTGACTAGATGTCGTATTAGTGTATAAAAATTCAGTAACCAGACATTCTTTTATGATTCTCAAAAATAACTATATGACGTTACAATGAATAGAAAAAGCTGGGCAAAGGTTACAAAAGTGGTGCTTTTGAAAGATAAGTAAAAAAAAAATACAATAATAAATCACAATTTTAATATCACAGAAAATCCGTGCTATTCAATCGTTACTTTTCACCGAGCGTGTGAGGCTACCGGACGCCCAAACCCCTCTCCCCTCCTCTCTCTCCTAATTCTGGTGGGACTTAAAGGGCAGCAATGCACTTCTGAGCTTGAGTTGCAAGTATCTATGGAAAAAAGTGTAACACTCTTTTCCGACACTATGGTAAACGCCTACCAAAAAGCAAAAGGAACTCCCTATGGAGTTCCTTTTGGAGTTAAAAATGGAGTTAATAATAGAGTTAAAAAAATGATTGAGATTTTTTTAATTTTTTATTTAATTTACTTAATTCTTTTTACACAAATATAAATTCATTGCACAATGGCGGACTTAATGCCACAGGCATTTTCTCCCAGTCTACCTTAGGGTAGTGCGGAAATGACTTAGTTGGTGCACTGGACTTAAGGATATGGACAGAAACAGTGAGACAGATATACATACATACATAAATACTCCTTAAGTTACATACATATATATACACACAATATAATATATAAAACTTTAGGAATGCGATGAATCTGCTAGAATGTCGAGAATTCGAGATTCTCTTAAATGAGAGGCGGCTGGGTGCTATCCTGATTTCGTGTTCAGTTACCATCAGATGATTAGTCTGCTCAATTGCCCATTTATCAAAAAAATGTCTCTTACCAGTCAAACCTGATAAAAGTGCTGTTGATGCGAAATCTTACAGATCCATCAGCTTGCTACCCATTGCATCAAAAGTTATCGAAAAATTAATCTAGAGAAGACTGATGCCCATTGTCTCTGAAAATAACCTCTTACCTGACCAACAATTTGGGTTTCGACAACAGCACAGCACTATAGAACAAGTACATAGACTCATTGAAAATATTCATAAAGCATTCGAGCTGAAACAATATAGTACAGTGGCCGAAAAAAACAGTTTATGATCTATGTAAGGAAGCATTAGGTCCAAATACAGTTTATTAAGCCACCAATGTGTGACAGTTTACAGGAAGGACTCGTTTTATAAAGTGTACCTAAATGTAGTTACTAAGAACATTATGAACAATGATCCCAATCCGCGGTTGTATAACATCGCGGCATTGCGATAAAGCACTGAAGGCGTCAAAGATAGCAGCCAACCATTAGGTAAATCGGGTTCATTGACCCGCACGTTATGACGATGCGCCACGACGCCATCACTGGATGTGAGGCAGGTCGCGGACGGGGAACACTTGCCGACATAATGCCACGTAATACCTCAAGGTCTCAGAACTTGACACACAATACATACCTACACGCGCGAAGCACAGCAGATATAATTTGATTGAATCTGTACGTAGATCTATTTTGTTTTCATTTATCATTAAAACATTTAGATTTAACGACTTGTGAAATAACAATTTGACAAAAAAACAAAGTCATTTTCATTAAATATTACATGATATACTACTATGACATACTAGTAGGTAAATATAATTAAGCTGAGTATGCGTATAGGGCGTTGTCAACAAAAAACCGTGTGGTTTTATTCTTCTCTCTGCTTATTCTATAACAGTTATTATGGAGAGTGCTCCGAGGAATTGTTTGGACAGCCTCGGCTGCACTTATCAGACCCTTTTTCCTTTTTTGTTGACGGGGTAGAAAATTCCTTTTGATTTCCGGCCTCTTGAGGACGCAGGGGCCATTGGTATGCGCTGTCTCAATTCAAAACTACCCTAAAGGCCTCTTTCAGTAAAAGCAGAGAAATCAGTAAACTTCTTTCTGTACTGAAAGCGATAAACGGTTGCTTAGTCTAGATAGTCTGGACTATATACAAATACTCGTTCATGCCTGTGTCACCTAAAGGGCCGCCTAAAGGCGGAGGCCTATTTAACTCACACATTTTGCACAAAGGCACATTAAACGAGAGTCCCAGTCGGGAATTTACTTCAATTTAAGAGTATAAATTAACAAATGTTGAAACGGTAAGATGGTGACCATTACCAGTTATTTACAGTTGTACCTTTGTGTAGTCAGCCTAAACACTGCATTACCAAGTCTAGCTGCTTTCGGATGCGCCGTGGGGAGTCTCCTCCTCCTTCATGCCCCTAAGGGTTAGATGTAAGATGGTAAGAAAGAAAAGTTGCTTGCATACAATGAGTCCCTGGCTATTGTTGGTATCTTCTAACATTTTTAGTTATCTGAAATACAAATATAATAAGGCGTGAGGGGTCGGCACTAAGTTTCTTTTGATTTTTGGTAGACGTTTACTACAATTATGAAAAATCGGAAACAAGTCTTGTTACTAATTTTTCGGTCTCGCTCCCATCGCGCTCAGAGCGTATTACGCTCGATAAGGAACTTGTTTCAATAAAAAATATGACTTTTAATTATATTTTTACCTAAGACAAGTTATCTCACTAATTTCAGGGGAACAATAGAATAGAATTATAAAATCGAAATTGTAATTATACAATAGGTACCAGCTTTTGACCGCGGCTCCGCCGAATAGGTTCCCTAAGTTGGTAATCGCTGATAATGTAGCCTTCCTTTGGTAAAATAATTTTATAATCGGTTCATTGGTTTAGGCTTCAAAGCGTAACAAACAAAAATACCTTCACATTTATAATGTAACTATGGATGCGTATCTTGTTTGATACCTGCCTGCGCTAATAATGTCGATTTATTGCTGTCTCACTTTCAAAACGAGTTTTGTATTCATGTTTAAAGCGATGAGTTAGTACAAAACATCGCGTTAAATTGCATACTTATCTATCTTTGTTCTAAAACCGTTTTTTATTAATATTTAAATACGAACATTGCTAAAGGTTATATTCGCGCCGCGCCAGGGTCATCGAGTTATTATCATAGGACAGTTCTTGTTCGAGTTATATCAGGTTTTTAATTATATAGTCAGAAAAAGAACAGTTGTACAAATAATAAAAAAAAAATATCTTGCCATTATTTTTTATGTGCCATATTCATTAAAAACGTAACATTGACAATAGTTATATGTTAATATTATTGTAAATTAGACACGATAAGTAATATTTTTCATTGTCATGAAGTATACGAGTGTTGCACGGAATGAAAAGGATAGGATAATTTTAAAATTCTAAGTGGTGATCTACTAGTGTCATCTGTTATTACATGCATTGAGTCACTTATGAAGACCATGTTCGTTACTCTACAGACAGAGCTTAACGCTTTCTGTGGAAAATACGAGAATGTACACGACTGTGTGGCATTCTAGTGTCGATAGCAAAACAAAGATGGCGTTAACAACGCATTTAAAAATAAACTTAGGTAAATGGAATTGTATAGGAAAATGACACCAACAGCAATGTTGTAATGCTTCTTTTGCCCCAAACTGATAACTGACTAACTAAACATTTGCAGTAAATAAAATATTCATTTGGTATAAAATTAAACGGATATATGAAAGTAATCACCAAGCCCTCCTTGAAAATATTTTGAGACCTGACGACATATCTTCTAACAGTTTGAAAATTTCAATAATTCCAATAAGGATTCCGCTATAAGGCCGTAATTCGTTGAACTAGTCTTGTAAAGCGGCGCTTGCGCTTGTGAGTGATTGTCAGCGTCAGGCCGTCATCGTCAGCCCCCCAGACACTCGTCATTTCGATGTAACCAAGAGCGGTCGTGTTACTACAGGGCTCATTGTAGTTCGCACGAAAGCCCTTTGCAAGTGCCTTTTCAAATGTAGTCCTTTTGGTGTGATTTACGTCGAATAATTGTTTTTGAACTTCGAGAGGAAAATCGATGAAATCGTAAGTGAGAATCCTTTTTTCTTTATTATTTCTCTATTAGTCATTGAAAACATATTGCACAATTCACGAAACAATTTCCATAGTTTTCAAGGAATAATGAATTTTCCGAGGAGTTCATAAAACTTTCATTAGATGGCATTTACGTTTGTTTGCTCGAACGCCATTCTTTGTCCACTTTCTCTTCCTCGAAGTTAAATTTTGTTAGCAACGTTTTCTTAAAGGAAACGAGAAATAACAGTAAATATTCATGAGTCTATCCTTTTCAATCGAAGTTTAAACCTTAATAAAACTCGAACTAACTCTACAATTCTATCCTACCAATTAAACGCCAATGTTAACTAGGCGACTTACCATTCACACACACAGAGAGGAGAATAGGCGTATACAATTTGACCCTAAATCAGTTTCCGAGCCGAATAGCTTCGAACAATGTCCCTTCAATGCGCACGTGGTTTCTATATTTAGACCACGTTGCAGAGTTGTCTCGACGTGAGCTGCTACACTTATTACTGTCAAAAAGAGAGATAATTAAGTGAGAATTTTGACACAAACTCCTATAAGAAACATACAGGCTAGAAAATTATTCAATATTAACGAAACTCTGGTACTTTCTCGATATGTTTAAAGTTCGAGTTTTCGTAATTTAGATAAATTAGATTTAACATGGTTTTTTTTAAATAAAGGAGAATCATAAACATATAAATGGATTTTTTCCTATTAGCAGAAGTATGCGTCCTTATGGACATAGAATGTAGGTTAGTTTTCTTAACTGCTTCTCTTAACTGAGTGGTTAAGAGCAGCTTATTTGATTTCGGATAAAATAGTTCTATTGATTCAAGCTTCATTAAAAGTAAAGTAATAGGTACTAGCAATTAATTGCTGAAACATTATAGTTGTTTGTTAATTATTTACATTGTTCAAACATTTCAAAGGAAACGACGTGTAGAAGTCTACCTTGAGTCATGCAGATAGAGAGCTCGTTAAAAAGTCCATGGGAGCTACATACTTTATAGTAATTTTATTTTTTTGTAGTTTTTTGTTCAAGTTTATAACAACGCCGCTGGTTCTAGCTGATAAGGTTAGATAACGTTAATAACGTCTTAAGTAAATCTAAATTTTATTTTTATTTCTACATCGTCACGATTTAAAACCATTTTATTAATTGGATAAAAAAATTAGTTCCACTATAGTCTGATATTTTAGTGCCTTACGTAATTGATTTCAATGGTATTCGGGACTTTGATTAAACATATTATAAAGCTAAGTAGTTTCTTTAATTCTTGGTATATTTGAACTCCTAAAACTAAGGTTTAGTTACATTAATTTAAAAAGGCTTATCGCGGTACATTTTTTGCAGATATGGAATACAATATAACGCGATATCAGTTAATAATGGAAAACGTTGGTTAAAACCGGAAGCAACAGTTGATTAACTACACATTAGATATAAGATTACCAAAGATATTGCATGACATTTTTGTAATTACTTTTATTATTATTTTTGTAATAAATATTCTGCACAATTCATGCAGCCTAACCATTATTCAAACTCAACGGAATCTTATTAAAGTAAGGGTTAAAGAATACGGATAAACATAACCAGGAATATTTTTATTTCATTCTTATTAACACTTGGATTCCAGAATTAAGAAAAATTTAAAAAATTAAGCAAGTTACAACCATACTTAGTACTTAGATACCCTCATTGCTTGAGATGCCATATTTGAATTACACACATTCGTGGTCAATGAGCGTACGATCACCAAGGTTAACGCATTACCTAAGCAATCTGAATAGCATAACGATGTACAAAGTCAGGAGCTGTAATTTTTTTGTAATAAACCACATTTAAAAAAAAAAGCATGTCATTCTGACATAGTTATAGAATGTTTGGTACTTTTACCCCAAGTACTAAGGAAATAACCCAATTGACTAATATTTTTTGGAAGATTTTCAAAATGCTAGCTCAGTTTGTAATGAGCGGTGGTTCTCACAAATTTTCCAACTTAAAATTAAGGAGCTGGCTCAAACCGCTAAGTTTTTCATATCCATACTGTAAACAATCGTACAATAAGGAAAATGTTTCAGTTGTTCAATTTATTTCCTGTCCGAGAGTTGACGAGAATGGTCTGAATGTGTGAACAAATGTTGATAAATGACATTGTGATGGCACAACAGTATTAGGAAGAAAAAGTAATTCCCACTCGTTACTATAGCATCATATTCTGCTCTCGCAGCCTAAAATATTATAATTTCAGTACAAAAGAAACTATAGTTTTAGCTTAGAGTGTGTGCTCATGGTATGAGGTAGGCTTTGATAATTGCCATTACTTAGAAAGAAAAAAACAATCGTGCGACAATTATTCTATCAGAACAGTTTAATCTACAGATTAATTTTAAGATTGTTCTAGGACTGACCACTGACCACGTAGATCGCTCCTAAAATTATTTTATTAAACTATTATACATTAGACCTAAGATAGCAATTGCCGTGAATGGCAAAAGCGATCTTAGATCTAATTTATTTATGAATTTGTAACTGTCAAGTCTTTACAAATTGTAATTGTGTAATACCCTCTAAGAACATTTAGAGCAGATATTATTGCCAACCAATCATAGCTTGAAACTATTTGAAACTAAGTATACTTAGGTAGAGTTATAGCTGTTGACGAACTCCCTGCAGTTTTTAGTTTTCAACGAACCTAAAATTGGCAATAAATTTATTAAGGTACGATTGAGTGATTGGTACATGTCTATGAATCACGTATAGATTTCGTCTAATCAATATTTTAGTCGCATATCGTGCGCTCATACGTGACGTCTGATGCCTTTTATCACTTGGTTCACCACATTTTTCTTTGCATTGCATGATAGATGAAGAATGATTAACGCCTATGACAAACAATATCTAACCAATATTATGTGACAGTTCCGTGTAAAAAAATATCTAGCTTACATGTGACAAAGCCATGTCAGTCTTTTGCTTTATGGCAGTTCCTATAGTTGTACCAGACCAAATTTTCCGCATTAGAGTAATCTAATCTGTCTCAATTACGAACCTACTCATATTGTACTATTTTTAACACAATATGAGTTCGGTGACTCATATTGTCTCACTCATCCCATGTTATAAACATAAAATTCTTAAAAAAATCGACACACATGAAAAACCAACAACTTGATTAATACAATGAAGTCGTTTTAATGTTGTTTTAACTTTCATAATCGTTATGCATTTTAATATTAATATATTCGTAACAATTAGAAGAAATATAATTTTGAGTGTTAAGAGTTTTTATCTCTGTGTGTAATCTAGCTTATATACACCAACAATCAGAGCGAAGATCGTCGTCAAACTCGACAAAACACAAAAATTGCGTCTGAGTGTAATGCTTTATATATGTATATTTTTTGCCCGTACCTGCTCATCTTAATGTCGCTTTTCTCAAACCCATTTTTCATTGATAAAAACTAACCTGTGACCTGTTCCTGATTATAATCTACCTCTGTGCCAAAATCATCTAGATCCCGTTCAGCCTTTCTGGCGTAATTAAGGAACAAACATCTATCCTAACTTTCACATTTTTAAGATATTAGTATAGATACTGTACATGGAGATCAACTCATAGAAACTCGCAAAGCTGGAGTAGATCTCGTTTTTTTTTTTGTGTACATGTAGTAACATGTCAAAAGGAAGAAGATTATTCTGGGTAGTCAAGTTAACTATTTTGGGAATATTCGTTTTTAATAATTTAATCACTGTGTCCTGAATTACTCGGCAAAAGTATTTGTTTTCATACTGAAAATTTTATCTTATATCGACACTTATTATATTTATAATTATATTCTCCTCCATGAATACCCAACCTTGTTTACTTAATTAATGGTAACTATTAAAAAAAAACACTTCGAATTGAGAACCCATCATCATCATCATCATCAACAGCCTTTACTAATCCACTGCTGGGCATAGGCCTCTCCTTAGGAAGGAGGTTTTGGCCTACTACCCAACTCAATCTTTTTTAAGTCGGTTAAATACTCAAAATTCTGTTTTATTATCATGAGACACAAAAATTATGTCTTAAAAATTATATAAATAAACTACGAGTATTTGGTTTGCATTATGCTATCGATATTTTTAGCTCGATTTTGTTATCACTACATCTCCAATCTAATACCAAATGTTAGAGAACTGAAGCTAGGTGAGAAATGGTATGATAACGAAAATTTAGTGAATTTCATTACAAGTGTTTCATTTCATAGGTTATAGTAGAACTTTAACTACACATACAAATCTTAGAATTAAATTGATACCTATGCATTAAAAATTTAAAGAACATCGGCCTAATCGTACTTGAGCATGGCCACATATGTCATATACATGAAAAAAAAACATAATTATTTAACAGTCTTAGAAAAAACAAGAAACTTGTTTTTAGAAAGCCAGAAAATAAGACAAACTTTTTTAAATAAACGTTACCTGTGTTAGAAATGAGTAAGTTTATACATTATTCAGGTTTCTTTCGCTGAAACGACTGTAAAATCATAAGTTCCATAATTATTCAAATTTTTCTCAGTTATTAGCAGTAATTCAATTAATTAAATAGGTAAAAACCTAATCAGCTCGAGGTTATTTAATTTAATTAATTATTGTCATAAAAATAATTAGGTGTGTGTGTAGTAATCATCAGAGTTAAAGGCGTAAAAAGGAACAACAAATGTTATTGACGCCAATAATGTAGTGTTTTCGAAATATGTAAAAAAAAATTGATGCATCGGAGTATCCCTTGAGAGGGAGTAGAGATAAGTTAATGTTAAAAGAAAAAAATAAATCCACAAAATCTGTTGCTCAGAGATCTAAGCGTACAACACAAAAAAGCGACATTATTTTATACCAAATATGCAAACGCCAGCTGACCCGCTAACTCAAAGTAATAAATTTTGATTGTTTTCGCAACATTTTTCATTGATACTCGGCTCCTATTGATTGTAGCATGATGTTATGTAGCCTATATACTTTCTCGATAAAAGGGCTATCCAACATTAAAAGATTTTTTCAATTCGAACCAGTAGTTCCTGAGATTACCCCAAATATCTAAAGTCACAAACTTTACCTCTATAATACATTAGTACAGATAGTATAGATTCATATTTTGATTTGGTTTGAAGTTATAATTTATATTGTCTTTGAAGTTATAAATAGTAAATTTATAATTTGACAAAAATTAAACAGTGAAAAAATCACCTGAAAGTATGTAAATAATACCTCTCAATGGGTTTTTTTAGTGCTAACTACACCTTCTTTAGCACCTCTTCTTTTGAGCATAATTTTTAACTCGGCATCGTTTTTTTTTCTTTTTTTAGTGGAGTAAATTTTCGTGAAAACTCTCATTGTTACAATGAAAACAATAACAATTGTGATGTCTGCAGGCAATGAGCAGTGGCACTTCTTTAATTACGCTAAACTATATTATTAGAAATCGGAAGGACCTGAGCTTTAATAGTTGCAAAAGACTGTTTTTTTTCGGGCAATGAATGAACTCATTCGTGTATTGGAATAGGTAATAAACTAGTGTTGTGTCGCCCTAACTTTATACGTTCTCTGTGTATTTTGGTAATCATAAGCATATTAGTCTGACGTTTTTTTTTGTGCCAGTAAGCAAAGATTAAACCAAATCCTTATGGTATCTATGTACCTAGTACTTACGCACTATGTGCATACTACGATAGGAATAATAATCTGGTCTTGCGAATGACGCACTAGAACAGTTTGTTGAATTTGACGTCACAGTGTGAGACTTGTCACAAGCCAGGAAAAATATTTTGCCGCGCATTACTCGTGACAACGCGCCAGCCCCGATTATAACTATAATGTCTATGTCAATAACGATAAAAATACACTAAGAATGTTCAGTACTCATTTGACCACGGAATGTCTGAAATTTAAACAAAATTTTAATACGAAACACTTAACGACTTTTAATAACTTACTTAGATTCTGATAAATTTTATTTTTATTTTTTTGTATCTAGTTTTGTAAAGAAATTGTATCCCAAGTAGTACTTAAATATTTACAAATGTTTTAAAAAAATTCTGATATTGACTAATAGTACTCCATAAGCTAATCCGGTTTAAAACAATGAATAAAAAATAAGATACGAGTGATCACCTAAGCCTAAGTCAGTTTGTAACCTTTTCTTAGCAAAGTTAGAAAAGTTATCTTCTTATTCTAGAAAAGAAAGAAGAGAGAAACAATAAATAGCGAGCGACATAATTAAATGTCAATACACGTACGATTTTCATAAAAAATAGGAAGTAGTAGGCTTTTCGAAACATTTACCACATATAAAATAAATGACTACACAATATAAAACAATGCATATAAAATAATCAATATAAAACACGAAATTATACCTAATTTTATTCAAATTTACTCAGTTACATGCTCACTCTCACTCTGAGAAAAGATAACTTTTGTGATAGAATGGCCAATTTATCTGCTCTAACGGCTCAGTACGATAACTATAAGCCCCTGCTTTTACTTTTTAAATCTCTAATTATGTACTTAAGTCTTTTTTAACATTCGTTGTCATTTAAAAAGATTATATTGTCATAAAAATCATTATATAAGTTAACTTTAATTTACATTAACTTATGTTCGCAGTGACTTAGTGTCAGACACTCACGCTGTAGGTACCATTTTGTTAATAGCTGGGCCACCTCGACGCGTCTCGTCGTTCATCTCATCTTGTGTCTGGGACTTTGTTTACAAGTACAGGTGATTACAATGCGGTCATAACCATTGGTAATAACCAGAGTGTCGGATAACCGTCGCCCGCGCCGACCATATTACCTACCTGCTTTTACGACCTACAGTAACTTCAGACAAAGTGGCTATTATGGCGATAAAACTGAAACAAGGTTCAATGAACAGAACATTTAAAGGGTACTCTGCCACTGGTGTAGTCAAGAGCGAGTCCTATACTTTTTTCAATACGTTCTTAAGAGGTTTCCTACATATTATTTATTGGATCTTTGTGCCAACACAGCCAGACGAAAATACACGTTTTTGGAAAATTAAATAAAGCATGTTGTTTTTTTTCTGTTTAATAAATGCAACCTGTTACGAATCAAATGAATGAAAAACGATTGTGAGTATTTTTTTAGTCTGCATTATTTTTAGACAAACTTAAAATTAGCCATAACGCAATCAGTTAGTTACAATAAACATTTTTGGAGGACCGTATGATTCTCTCCATTTTTTTGGGCTTGTGTACGTGCCAATTCTGGAATTCTAAAATGGAACTCTGAAAACATGTAACTTTTTAATTTGCGAGACTGTCATTTGTTTTTTCATTGTGACGTCCTTTCGAAAATTGTGTGTCGCTATCAAAATGAATTTAACTCGTAAACATTTTCATTCAACGATTTCAATGATTTTTGTTGTGGCTTAAGTCAATAAGAGAGTTGTCAGAGACTTCAATTTTCATTTGGTGTTGAAGCACCATGTTGCAGCTCTGTGTATTCGTGGTTTGTAGAATTCAGACGTGGACGTAATCATCCATGACGAGGTACGTGAAGGTCGGCTGGCGACTGCGGTTACAGACTCTAATATTGACAGAGTACGACAACTTATTGAAACTGACAAGAAAATTACTTACTTGCCAGCAAATTTGTGCTTTGTTAGGCATTGGAATGAGCCAAGAGCAAACCTTTTTTCATGTGCATCTGAAGGTTCAGAAGCTTTGCACTCGATGGTAACCGCATGATTTAACAGCGGACCAGAAACGACTTCGTGTCTAGTGGTGCCGTAAAAAGATAAAAAAGTTTAACGGAGGAGAGTTATGGCTGTCTATAATATAGTGACAGGTGACGAAACCTGGGTGTACTGCTTTGAACCAGAATGAAACAGTCAGTCGGCAAAGTGGGTCTTTCTTTTTAAAGATTTGCCAACGAAAGTTAAGAAAAGTCGAAGCATTGATAAAAAATGGTTGCTCCTTTTTTCGGAAAATCAGAACATTATACTACAGTATAACTTGAAGATCAAAGAACAGTGACTGCAGATTAGTACGTCAACTCTTGCTTGCTCAGAGTCTTAGAAAAAGATCGCGAAAAGCGTCCCTGAAGCAAGGTCCTCCTTCACCACGATAAGACATCCTCACATTCCACTAAGGTAATAGAAGCCTATTTCAGGCTTCAAATGTGGAACTGATGATGCATCCGCCTTACAGCCTGGACCTCGCATCCTGCGACTTCTTTTTGTTGCCAGAAATTAAAGACAACCTTTTACGAGTTTTACGAGCCCTGAATCGGCGGTGAATGCGTTCTATAAAAACATAAGGAAGACTGGTTCAACTGCTTTGTACCATGGTTTCAGCGAATGCTGGAATCGAGGACCAGAAATATCAACTCTGCCAGGTCCTCATGGAGGAGTGGAAGGAACGACTTAAGACCCGTTATGGAGGATTGGCATCACGGGACCCTCTCATACCGGCTAACGCAGGTGATCACCGGGAAAGGATTCTTCGGAGATCACCATGGTCATTTTAACCTCTTTGTTTTGCCCAAGTTCTCCAGGTCCATAACACATTAAATTTTTAGAAATCATTGCCTGAAATAAAATCCACGCGGTGACTGTTTTTGTTCGGAGACTAGATTAATTAATCTTTTGCTGTAAATATTGTTTGCTATATTTATTTGATTTATTTAATAAGTTCATTGCACGAATGGCGTATTTGTTTAAGCGGTCACCTCGCCGCTTCCTACTGCGCTGAGTGTTGTGGCTTCTTCTATCCACATGGGACAACATTTGTGTGATTAACAAGTTGATTTTCTGAGTCTAGGTGTTCTTTGTGTCCGTTAATGTATGTTTGTAATATATTCCCAGTGTGAGAGTTGTATTTTGAAAGAAAAGAAAAAAAATACTGTTCGTTTTTCATGACACATATATTCTATCAACTAATAAAGTTATTCTTTTCCTATTTTTAAACGTATATTATTACCCTTGTTCCAGATCAGTTGCGGTTTAGATTACTCGACAGTCGTCTTCCGCAGTCTCCGACAGTGTTCTATCCCGATGGGTTGAGTACGCCGACACTTTGTGTTAGTGGTAACACCACTCACGCTGTAAGTACATTTTGTCATACCTATAAAAAATGCATGCAAAAAATACGTGTTTAAAACATAAGTATATTTTAAAACTATTGACTAGTCTATTCCTTGTGACCGTATGACGGCAGCATGACAATTCAAATCATCATCACCTTTCACCTAGGGGTGCTGTGAGAGATGGATAAAACACAAATAGTATTAAATAAGTACCATACAATCAAATTGATATGACGTGTTTACTATTGATACGATCTATAAAAGGAACTTCAATAAAGAAAAAAGCCAAAGATTTCTTATAGAATTTACTACTAGAGAATTCTTTACGTATGGTAGCAATGGATTTCTGAATGGTGTTAAGAAATGAAGACGGTTTCCTTTTGAACTTAACTAAAAAAGACAACTAAGGAAAGGTTAAGGTTTGCCAGCCTCTCCAGCCTTTGCTATCTAAGTCCCGTTCACTGCTTTCTTGAACCGCGTTAAAATACCTATCTTTGCTAGTGTAAAATTTTTATTTCTGTTATTTTTTTGGCTTTTTTTTGGGTTAGATTAGGTTTTCGCAACATTGACTGAATAAAAAATGAGTTTTAGATTATTGAAATTACCATTCGTAACCTAGAATTGTGCAAACATGTAGGTAATAATAATATCACGTTTTTTAAATTGTTACATCTGTATTGGCAAATAATAAATATGGATGTAGAGTTTATTGTAGAGTATGTATATAAGTAGATATATGTTTATTGCCAATACAGCAACAAATCGTGCCTTTATAAATGTAGGTAGGTAATTGTTTGATCGTAAATATATAAAAAGATATCCAATTAGCGGGTCCTACTTTATATTAAAAAACTTAACTTTGAAAACTCACTTCAGTAATTCAGCAATTCCGTAAAAGTTAACCTTGGCATCTTTTATGGCATCGTTATATTTTTTTAACCTTTACTTATGATCATGAAATATTGTATTCACAAAATTTCAGGCATACATAATTTTTATATTCTAACTTATATTTTTGAATAATAAAGTATATGAGTTAGTTATATATATACCTATATAATAAAATATTTTCTATACATACATTCTATATACTTTCTATATACAACATTATTTATGTAATCCTAAAGATTCTTTTTGCGCACACTACACCTATCAACGATTAGCGATTTAAATTGTAATAAATTTAAATGTACCTAAGATTTTTCCCAAAATGTGAGTTTCTTAAGACATTAATACATGCTCGTCTATAAATAAATCCATTTGTTGCATTGAGACAATAAAAAGGCTACTATAATCTATATCAAGGCGACCTTTAATGAAAAATAATCAGTAAACATTTTCAAAAAATTATTGACGCGATATGCGTATGGTATACACATAGAGAGAGGGAGAATATTTTGTAAGATATAAAAAAATACGTCCGTAGAAGTAATTGTCTTCGTTATATTTTTGTGTCACGAGTTTGGCGACTTGTCATTGGTACTATAAATGGTGACATTGAAATATTTACGTAAATTAACATAAAGGTGTGTATTAACAGTTATATTTGCAATTGGCGTTTTTAATGTGACTAATAGTGATAATATATAATAGAAGACCTTCACTCGCTTCATCGACCAAGCGTAAAAGTTAGGAGAGTATACCCTATGAAGACAGGAATAATTTCTTAAATTGTAAAATTTATTGCACCGTAAAACTATTACATTATTAACTAGAATTTATTCACCATATAAAATACTTTGAACATTTTTTATTTGCCATAGCAGCAATTTGAAAACTTGCAAAAAAAAATGACTTAAAAAATGAAAACTTACAAACTATTTCAATATCTGTTTAAAATAAATATAGCTACGCAATTGAGTCGAGATGTTGGAAGTAAAAGTTGTAAGTAAAAGAAATAAAATATTATTGTCAAAGTCAAAATATTTTATTTACATATCTAGATCACAAATTGACACGATTATCTTAAATGTCAAGTACAAAAGCGAGGCAATAAAGGAGTCTATTTGATGTTCACAATTCTGTTCAACAGTAAAACACCAGAACCTATAATCTACAAAAATCTAAGTAACACACTCAAATACCCTAAGCACGTATGAAATATCATCATCATCAGCAGCCTTTCACAGTCCACTGCTGGACATAGGTCTCTCCTTAGAAAGGAGGATTGAAATATATTTATTTTTATTTCATTACTTATGAAATACATTATAATAGAGTTGAGAATTTATTCTTATGATGTATAAAATGTGTATGTTGTACTGAAGTACCTGTAATCTAAAATTTAAACATTACAGGTATTTTGTTAACGACTATTAATACTGTTAACGACTTATTAATCACTGTGTGTATTAGATATTTGATTGAACCGAAATGTTTGAGTAGAAAGTTGAATTAACACTTACGAGTGTCATATCACCATATATGATCATATTTCATTATTCTGTTACATGAATTAAAAGGATATTGAAATATGATCAACGACTAACCTTTAGTCTTAAGACGTTTAAAAAAAAGTTGGGGTAGAGACCGACCGAAGTGGAGTTCTACATTAACTAATACCTACGCTAAGTTACAATCTGCCGCCTGCTGTACCCCCTGTACTCTGTGCCCCAGCCTTAAAAGGAATATGCGGTGATAGGGTCGCGCAAGGCGCAGCTGTCCATGTCAATCGTGTGATCGTTTCGATGCGGGACGGCAAGACGAGGCTAATGACCTTCCACAGTGAAGCATTCAGTGCTGCGATCTGCGGGTGCACTTATAACGAGATACGCACTAACTGTGTTGTTGCACTCACTGATTGCTACGTTCTTATTATGTTTGATAATGAGAATACCATATTAGCCTTACTCTCTCAGGGATGTCAGCCGATACGTGAAACAATGTTAACTTGACAAACTAGACTGCAATACTCGCATAATACTACAACTAAATAATATAATCAAAGCTGCTACTAGTACTAAACTTATTTCAGTATTAACTTGTATTAAAAAATTTAAGATATTTGTAAAATTTTAGTTAAGGGAATTAGTTTTTAATTCTTAATTTTTATTTTATTAGAACAGCCGTGGTAAAACAAGTTAATTTTACAAAACTATTGTATCGATAAAGGCCGAAGCTACAGATGTGGTGGGATGAACACAGATAAGTTTTGAGTAAAATGAATTTACAAATACAGTTGTCATAGACTCAGAAACTCACACTAGACAGAGAAATATTTTACAATTGTGCAGATTTGTCTATGGTTTGAAAAACCTTTAACTCCAAGCGTCACAATTAGGCCACGTGCATTTATAACAAATCTTTGATGGTTGATTCAATATTTATATATTTTATTTATTAAGAATGGTTTTACTTGGGGTCCGATGATACTAATTCGCGGTTCAAAGTGTACACTTATTACTACGTTCACGAAGTCTATATTAAACCAAAACATTAAATGTTATAAAAAATATTGAAACGAAACGAAACGAAAAAATATTTACGGTCTATTTAATATTTAATACCCACATATTTTCGTGTTCTGTTTTTATTTTGTACCTTCTTATATCTCTTCTAATACGAGTATATTATAAAGCTGTAATATTATTATTAACAGTTTGTTTGTTTGGTTGAAAACGCTAATCTGAGGAACTACTGGACCGATTTGAAAAAATATTTTAGGGTTAGATAGCCCATTTACCGGGAAGGCTATATACCATCACGCTATGACCAATAGGAGCGGAGTATCAATGACAAATGTTGCAAAGAACGGGGGAAAAATTATTCGTTTTGAGAGCTTCCGTTGCGTGCGCTGCGTAAACATTAAAGTTTCGCAAAGAAATCATGTACAACAGAATTGTTGACCTTTAAAAGTTCTAAAAAAAGTCCCAGACAGCATATGTCTATCTTTAAAGGTTGGCTTACTAAAACCTATTTTATGGCAATCAAATTTGTTCTTAAATAATGCATTATTAGCGAAGGTGTTTTTATAAACATAACAATAATTCTTATCCAAATAAATACAATCATAGGCTACTTTTTACCGCGATAACCGACATACACGTGGGCGGAGCCGCGGAGAAAAGCTAGTCGTTAATGTGACGCCTGAGTGAGTGTTCAATAGTAATACAATAATAGATACCAATATATTTAAACATATAAAATTTTGCAAACGGAAAAAGGAATAAAGAAGAAACGTGAAATTTAGAATACGTAACTAAATATTAGGTTTAGGACAAGATCAGAAAGATAAACTTTTAACCATTGAAATATCTTTAAATTAGAATTTTAAAATTAGTTATTCTAACCACTACAATAAACCAAAACCTTTAATGCGTTATCATCGATATTACGACCACTAGGCGATTCTTAGTATTATGTTCTTATCAGAACTTGCTATTAATTCTTTTCATCCTCATTTTGCTTTTCATCCTCGTAAAAAATTGTAATTTTAATAAAATCAACATACCACAAAGGTTAGATTTAAAAACAGGTAGTAGAGCTGGTGGGTAATTCAGGCTTGACATCTGCTCTTTTTTAATTTTTGTAACGAAATCATTTTCCTAGATTCTAATATTTACCGTATACATTTGTGACTAGCTGGTACACGCGAATTTGAAAAGCACTGCCTTAGTGGGGTTCTATTCCCGGACCGGGCAAAATTTTATAGGGTTTTCTAAAAGGAAAAATAGTCTAAGTCATTCCTTATATGTCTATATAAGGAATGACTTAGAATATTTTTCCTTTTAGACAGCTACCTGGTAGTACAATATTATTAAAATCGGTATAGCCTTTTAGAAGATTACCTACCTACCAAACAGACAGACAGACAGACAAAACATTTTTAAAATGTTTTTTAGGCATAGGTATCGTGCAAATAACCGTGTGAGCATGAAAAAAAACATTATTTTGATATTACAAACAGACACAAATTTTATTTATTTGTACAGATTAAGGGAATTTTCCTTTAGAGATTTCTAGATTTGTTAATGGCACTTCCTATAACAGACAAATAGGTGATAAAACCTGTTTATAAACTTATTATCTACAGATATCAGTAATTGCAATTAAATTTATTACGTTCTGGAATTTAAAACTGTTGAAGTTTTACACAATGTTTTACTCCACATTGTACATAAGTTGGCCTGTTGGTCTAGTGGTTAGTGACCCTGACTGCTAAGCCAAAGGACGTGGGTTCAAGTCCCACCCAGGACAAATATTGTGTGATGTGCACGATCATTTGTTCTGTGTCTAGGTATCATCTATGTATTTAGAAATATATAAATATGTTTTTCAGCAGTCTGGTTATCGTAGTACGCAGACGTAGTAGGCAGAGCCTCTGCCTAGTTAAGGATAAGATTTCCGTTTGTGAAATATTATTGTTATAAATGTCATTTAAGCATAGAGAAAGTGAACGAGATTATAATTAGGATTATAAATGATATATTGTATTATTCTTGGTAATCTTAAACACGGCCAATAAATACAAATTCAAAATATCTTTATTTCACAAACAATTTAAAATTGTTTGAAATCGTCTATTATGTGGACTCTAAAGATGTAGATCAACACACACAATAGCAACAATCTCTGTTTTGTCAAATAGTTAGGCATTTTTTAAAATAAAATACGCTTCTACAAAATCTATGATATGCCTGTGCCGATCCACAACCGCCCGTTTCCAAGGGGTTGAGCCTTATGAGAAGAAAGGGCAAACAAACACATGAGCAACTCAAAAATATGCGGGCAGCACCGCTATACAAGTCAATAGCCCCTTTTTTCCCAGACAGGAATTTACGTTCAGTGGCAACGTTACCTGGGGTCGAACGGGATAAACAACCCGATGAAAAAAACTCTTGAAAAACTGTTAAGCCATACCTTATACTTTGAGATGCGGGTTGGAATTTGAAGATTTGAATACCTTTTTTATCTGTCATCTGAAATGAAATGAAATAATATTTTTTCTGTACGTAAATCTTTTTTTAGATATTTTTACAAGTCGGACTTTACAGCTAGATGGAGCCGGCATTTCTTAAGACTCATTTTGGGAAGAAACGCCGAAGCGAATCACAGAGGTGTCTTTTTTTTAGTCTGTAAACCAAGGTAAAGAAAACTGTGCGAGTACAGTGTAGGGTCTGGGTAGGTCTTTTGAAGAAAGGACCATAGTTTTGAGTCGGCCTGTCCATACGGTATACGACGGCAGCCATCATGTAGCCTAAACGATATTAGTCAATATCAACGACCCGAAGCGCGACAGTACCGCGAGCAGGACATTTGAGTAGGCCGAGGAAACACTCAAAACCACCAGAAAGTTTCTAAATATGAACTAACATTATAGGCCCACATTATACTTCCATTATACAGAGACGGAAAAGGATGTATGAGGGTAATTAACGAACGCTACATTGTTATCGAATTGCCATCACCTTTAAGAGCCTTTAGTGGTGGCCATTGAATTGACGGACGATAAATCGATATCTATCGTCACTTAATAATTTACCTACAGAAAGTACTTACATTTATTAATAGGCTTTGCTTGAAGTACCTTCTACGTCATTTCAATTATTCTACATATAAATTTTAGTTTATTTACAAAACCGCGTTATTAACAGATACGTATCTACTGAAACCTATTATATACCTACATAGCTTGTTTTAGCTCATCACGTTACGATTTTTTTATTGTTACCCGATACCGCAAAATTGGGCCCTTATTAGGAAATATTATTTTTGTTTTACTGATTAGAATCTGATTCTCGGAAAAAAAAGACGGAAGTTTTTAAAAATTATACCTAAGCATACATAACCGTCGATTAATAGTAACCATGGGCATAGATATATTCAAACCCAAATAAAACCGCTAACGAAGGCTAGTATAACAAAAAGCTTCAAAATAATGTCATTCATTTTCAAATTTTAAGTCCATTGTATGTAGGTTGATAAAACCGGGCAGTGTAACACGCCTATCACTGCAAATGATTGGACGTGATAGCGCGTGTCAATCTTGTAAGACGCACGTGTTTATCAGTAAAGACCATGACATTTTTATTGTACTTGTGGTTCTTTATTTATTACGTAGGTAGTATTTGTTTGAAATTAGTAGATTGAAGTGAATTTGCCACCAGGGCGGGTCGATACTTATCTATATTTAACAGTAATTTCTACATTAAACGAGTTTATTTATCTTCGTCAACATAATTCCCCGCTTAAAGTCCACCTACCTTCACAGTTTAACTGTCTTCCTATAGAAATACCGTTTACAGGTAAAAATAGATTCCTCAACATTGTTTCTTTCTAGAAATTGTATGTGGGCAAATAGGTACACACACTTCTAGAATTAGTAATTATTAGAACATAGTACTTCAAAGAAACGCTACTCACTGGGTATCATTGTTGGCTAATGAAATGACTATTCTACAAACTACGGAAGCAATATATTTTAATAGAAAATATCTTGTCATCTTTTTTTAAATGAGAAAATTCGTTTCTTAACTCTAATACTTACCTGTTTAAGGTAGTCAATATTAAAATATTAATATAGGAGGAAGGGCAAATCGGGCTTTGAGAGCCGTCATAGGTTCATGTTCACGCTTTTGACGTCACTATTGCAATATAGCAATTCATAAAAAAGAATAGTCATACTTATAATTAACGTTTGAGAAAAAAAAAGACTTCGTCGGAGTCGGAGTTAAAGGTTATTGCTCTCTTATTGATGATATTATTTATTCTGCTCGCATATTTCATAATTATCATGATCGTCGTCTTTGTGGCTTTATTCCATGAAGTTAAGTTGGTATGACAGATTTTTTTATCTATACGATTTTAGCTGCAGTTATTTTCAATATTCCACTTTACACGTAATTCATATTCTTTCATACAAGTCTTATTAATCACCCTCTTTCAGCGACAATGTTATTTATAAATGTTACAATATTTAATGAGAACCGATCGAGACCAATTCAATACATCGACAGTGGTTTTTAAATATTATTCTTAATCCAAACTTTTCGTCTATAGAAAAATACTATAAACGATTTTCTTTAACTGTTTATTACAAGGCCGAAGGTAAATAAACTGGATCGTATATTCATTATCAAAGCCACGTGTTTAATACACATGCGCCAATTCGTAAAATCAAAATTCTACAAACAGCTATTTCAGCGTATTGCTGCACTACCGCATTTTACTCAATTCACTTTAAGCAAATCGATCTCTGTTCTAAATATGAAAAAATTGTCACAAGTAAGTGTCAAATGATCAGGTTTCAACATTAATAGTAAGCTTATTAAGACGTTTGTCATGTACGAGTATTATGTTGATATGACACAAATAATTGTTGCCGTAGCTTTGTATGATACTCGTATTAAGTTTGAGTTCGAGACCTTTTAACTTACCCTTGTCTTAATAAACAAGTAAAAAAACATGTATACAGCAGCAAACGGAAGGTCTTCGGAAAGATAAACAATGTTCAATTTACCTTTCAGAAATTTCTTCACTGTTTAAAACGCAACGCTTTGAAGGATGTTTAAGTTCGTTTTTTTTTATTACACATGCTTCAGTCAGATGCTATAGCACACTATGTTCAAACTTACAGACGTGGCGATTCGCATGGTATAAGAAGCTACTTTATAGAGCTCCTGTGAAGTTCGTCTTTAAATCAAATATCACTATGAAGCAAAGAAAATGCGATAGCATTTAAAAAAACATCATTTCAGTCAAAAACAATGAAAGCTCTGCAAACATTGACACAACAATATATACAAAGCATAATGTACTTCTATTTTGTAAATTATAAATGCCTTATTTGTATGTGGATATAGGAAATAATATTTGTGCACGTAAAAGTAAAGTTCGTTAAAATATCTACCAAAAATACACCTTAACACCTACCGAGAGCCTAGTGATGTCAAATTTATCGATACGATATATCGGTATATCGATACAGCTTTACATCTTCAAAAACATCATAATTTAGAGGTTCACTTTAGATAAACAGTTAAAAATTAAATATATATTGAAATACAAAAAAGGCTGGCTTATGTGTAGAGTAGTAGACACATTCGCATTATTTTGACCGTTTAGTTTTAAGTTTTTTTTTTAAATGGCACAAATTTGTAACAGGTTTTATCTGCAGCGCTTATCAAAATAATTGCTGTTGCACAGTTACAATAATGATTACTTAGTGTGAACTAACAAAAATAAAATCCTGGATATAGCTTCTGAAGAACATGTAAGATTTTCTTTCCTGTTCAAAGTAAAAAAAAAACATCACTAAAACATTTTAAAACCTATACCACAGCAGTATGTTTAATACATTGCGTATCGATTAAAGTGCAAGGGATATGCTTAAAGTATTATATATCGATACGAAAACCTTCTTTGGACATCTCTACGAGAAACCATTACCAGAATGGATTCAGAAACATCAATTCCAGATATATATCAAGTTCGCATGAGCGTCTGAATGATAGGTGCTCAGTATGACGCAAAATAACATTTTAGCGATGTTATTGCAACAAGAAACCCAAGTCAGCTAAATTACGTCTGCTTTAAAATTGTGTGATTTTACTTAAATGTAGAATATGATGACAACACAATATTGTACCCAAGTTTGTAACATAACCAACGGTGGGAGACTTATGATTTAGCTGACATCAGCGACTTAGATCTTTAAGTCCAGAATAAATAATATCCACATTTTAAACCCAATCATATATTTTTTACATCATATACACATATTACGTTACTGAAAAAAGTGTCAAGTAATTTATTATATCAGTTTACTAATATCTTTAAAATGTTTAATATTTAGCTGCGGGTCATGGTAGTAGACGATATGTTTCTTTTTGTTACTCAATAAAAAGATCTAGAATCTTATGTGAATCTGTATGGAATAAATAAATAAGAAAAAGAGCATTCTTTTAAATGTAGAATTGGGAGAAAAACTTCATTAATTTTATAAGACAGCGAAAGACTTAACGAAGTCTTATTTCGAGAATATATTGTGTATTTTGTTGTAGTTTCATTATTCAATTGATCCTCGCTTTCTGATACTTACGAATTAAATTTTAAAATTTAGAAATGTTACTAACACTGCAATTGAAAAAATACGGGTCTTATGTTTTCCTATGCCAGCATTTCACATGCTCTTAGAATTTTATTGACAACGTAAGATACTTTAAACAAGAAGGTTTTAAAGATATTTAGGTAAAAAAATTACATCGCGAACATTTTATGTGTACCTACTTGATACGTTGATACTTATGAGCACTAACTAAAGGTACTACAGAACATCATCATAAAATTCATAAAACCAAATGTAAATTCTGTTCTAGCAGACCGCATTGATTTACTTTAGGTATGTTTACGTATCCACCGAACGTACTTTTGCAAATGCGGATCTAATATTTATAATAAAGTAACATAAATTCAGTGGGCGCTACGAGAATAGCTCGTCTTTGATTCTATTAGGTGTTGCTCTTATTTCTGTTGCTTCATCTTTACTATAAAACAACGTCAGTCATTTATTTGCAAGGAAATTATTTCGGTTGTGTTTTACCTTGGCCGTGATCACATTACGTTTAATCACTTCTCACGTCCTCTCACGGATCTCGGGTAAGTTGTCATTGATTGTTTAAACATCCTTTGTCCGTTTACTTGTGAGTGCAACCTTGCGGTGCATTAGAAACCATGTAGTGGATGTACTGTCATTTAATAATCTGTAATAGGAAGTGTGGTGGAATAGGAGCCGCTTCTCAGTTGCCATGGCGCTAAATGTATGGTCCCCGTGGCAACAGAGCTCATATGGCACGATAAGAACAAAGCATGCTATTACTCTGCAACACGAATCACCTGTTTCGACTATCAGTTCTCTATGACAACTACTTGTCGCTAAAAATAAAGAACTGTTTAGTACGATAGGGTAGCTATTTGTTAATGGGACTGTTGGATATTATTTTAGAAATCAATATTTGTTAATAATTTACAGTCAGGTTGAGTTATAATCAAAATAAAACAAATCAATAAACTTTTATTCTATTCTATTAGGAATTATAAAGGAATAAGATGGGTAAGGAGAAGAAAAGTTATATCACACATCAACAGCCTTTAATAGTCCACTGCTGGACATAGGCCTCTCCTTCGAAAGGAGGTTTTGGCCTACTATACCACGCTGGCCAGACGGGTTGGTAAAAGTTATATATTTTTTAGTATTATGTTATCCAAAACGTTTCGATTAAAATACTTAGGTACATGAATAAACGGAAAGGTTTTATTACTTAGTTGTATTCTTGAAAACATTGCCCGGCTTTATTTTTCGGTTTTTATTAAGATAGGGTACCCAGTCTTTATCGGAAATTAATCGTAATTTAAACCGTGAGAGAGCCGTGTTTCGGCACAGCTGGACCAGGCTCGACTGGACTAATACCACGGCCTCTCAGAAAATCGGTTTGCTGTTTTTTTGTTGCTTTTCACCGAGTGAGTAAGGTTACAGGAGTCCAAACCCCCGTCCCCCTGATTCTAGGTAGAGGGGAAGATTCTTGTGTTGCCGATGTGTACCATAATCATTGTTATCAGAAGTTGTAAAGTAAATCAAGCTCTCAAAATGCCAAATACCTTTTTAATTCAATTCCATTTAAGTCAGTTCCTTAACTTACGAAAATGGGTAGGTTCAAATGTGTATCAATTGTGCAGAGCTCCTCTTTTTACATAAGATCATTTGCCATCATATATAGATGTTGTACGACGTTTTTGGAACCACTCGAGCCAAATCCATAGCTATTTTGGCAACTTCTTCAAAATCATTGTGTTCTCTCCTCTCGTCGTTTTCAAAGCCCGTTTTATTCAAGAATCGTATTTGACTTTTGGTGAACTGAGATCTAAAATATATTAAAAAGAGGTACTCCGCCAATATTTCTCAATATCAAGATACCTATCTATACGAAGATGATGGAGTAAGTAGATAGATAGATATCATTTAATCAGTTTGCCAATGTTTTCGTCACTGAACAGGAAAACGCTTGCCAATTTGCTACATATTTTCGTCATTAAATTATACTTTACGTTACATGATTTTATTTACGGTTCGGTGTACACGTACGTACACGTAATGTGATCACACCAGCCACCATAATAATTGACTTGAGTACTGACATTAGTCCTTAAGATATTTTATTTGTACTAACCCTATCGACTATGTCTGAAATAAAGTATTTGAATTTGAATTTATGCCTGATGTGAAAATGGTTGTGGAGCATGGCAAGTCTGACAGACACATCCTATCATAAACAGCCTTTAATAGTCCACTACTGGACATAAGCCTCTTCATAGAAAGGGGGTTTTGGCCTACTATACTACGCTGACCAGACTACTACTATACTACTATAGGGTTTCAGTCCCGGATCTACGATTTTTCGAACCGGTGCAGAGTGTTAATAATAGCGTCCCGTATCTCCAGCGTTCGAGAGAAATAAAAAACGTTCAAATATAAAAATATTATTGGGTATGTTTGTGTTTTTTGTTATTTCTCATGAACTAAATGACGAAAAATGCCAACCATATTGGGACAAGAATATATAATATAGGTATAATATTTTGGTTTAGATTGATCAAATAATCATTTATATTCGGACTATTTCTAAAGGTCAAAAAAATACCCTCTAAGACATAGAGACATTAGCATAGAGGGAACACGGGGTAAAGCTGCCGAGAGGTTGCGATAGTTCCCTCTGTCTCTGTTTAGCTAAGCTGCGGTTGGCTATCGTGAAGTGAGCATGGTTTTGACCGTAGAACAGGCGGGAGATTAGAAATGTAGCGAACAAATTGGGTGTAAATAATTCAAACACAAGGTAAACAAAACACATAGCTCAAAAACTTGACGTAAACATTTAAAAGCCGTGTACATGTTTAAATGCACAAGTAGCAACTTTGCTACTTGTGCATTTAAACAATTACTTTTAACAATTACTTAATTGTTAGCAGGAATTCTGAACGACATCAGTTTAAGGTCAATAACCTCACCTGATAAACATAATGTAAAAAATGAGGAAATTTGTACATAAAAATCAATTTAAAATTGGAACATGAAGCTAAAATGTATTTAAAATATAAAATAATATCAAAATCTGTAAATATATGTATGGTTTATCTTTAAATAATTTAAAATTAAATTATTAATTAGTATAGTACGTACCTATAGTTCAACCAAAGACAGAAATGAGACAGTGTATGAAAATTTTAATATTATAAGTCTAACAAACTTATTTCACAAATACGTCTATCATATTATATTATTAAATTACATACACTGGTAAAATCATTGTAATAAAACGAAAATAATTGAGGTGAGAATCGACTCAAGTCTTTATTATATATTATTATTTATTATATATTATTATATATTATTAGAAAGAGATAGAGGGAACTATCTATCTGTCTATTATACATCTTTCTCGTTGCCTATAGTGCAAGATTAGGGCTCTTTTTCACTCTATGCTTTCTACCGCTACCCTATGCTCTAAGAAGAATGGAGTTAGACAATTTGTTTATTAGAACGTCGAAATGAGTAACGGATATAACAAGGTATGCTGCATGCTAGGCGATTTGTTAAGCAAGTTTTTATTTTATTTTAAACCTTATTATGTTATGATTTTGGCGCCCCTTGAAACAGTCGCCCGGGGCTGGTGCCCCAGTTTGGACTTGCCCCGTTCCCCGAATCCAGGGCTGAGGGTTTGTTGCAAGTTTTCCTTCTTTTTGCAGTTCTGTTGTCCTGCGTAGTTGGCTCCCTTAGTCGGCTCTTACTACACCCACGGGATGATTAGGGGTGGTGACACTCCGTATACCTAATCCGACACAACACGGATACGACAGACAGATTGTATTAGTTAAATTTTGACATTTTAAAATAAGTTGTCACAATAAATACAGTAGGCTTCAAAACAGTAAATATAAGTTATTTGAGCTATATTTACTGTTTTGACCGTATTAATATTTGTATATTATTTTTATTTCGTTCTACTTAAAATTTCTTCAAGATTCATGTGTGAATTCGTTGTTAGAAGAACAATTTTTTGATTTTTTTATCATTTAAATCTAAGATTACGTAAATATTGAAAGGAAAGACAGCAACCGTAGTAAATATTTTGAACACAGTACATATGATACAGCACTCGTATATTTCTTAGTTTGAAACAATATAAGAATTTATTATTATTATTCGGTGTAACAACGGTTTCGCTTTCTCTGTTTGTCATTTGTGTCATCTACGCAATTCTTCTACGTTCAAGTAAATAAAACTAATCATATATAAGCACAGCAGGATTTCAAGTTTTATAAATTGTTACAAATTTTAATTTATATTATAATACTGTACATGATTCTATAATGCAAATTACTGTTTGGTTAGCATTTAATAAATATTTGTTATGAAGTCTATCTTAGCCTCAAATATTTAATTAAATTCATTGTGGGAAAGAAGTTATAATTATACCACGAGACCGAGAGCCTTCTACAGTAAACTTTATCAGTGGGTTTTGATTTTCATGACGTTTCGACCAGAGGGAAAATCTCGTATCTCGTAATTACGCCGTTGTGCCAATGCTTTGTATGAGATTCCTAAGACTATAGAAACCATTTTAATACTAGAACTAATGATATTAAATACAAACATGGCCTATAACTAAAACTAACTACATTCTTTAACTACATTACATTAAGATTAAAATGTAATAAATTAACCTGTAAAAAAAGCAAGATCAATGTTTTGTCAACAATTATAATTTTAGATTTTAATATATATAAATAAGATACGGCGTAAATTCTCAAACATTAGAGTATATTATTGACATAATGATATGGTCGTATGTGTACCTGACTACCGAGTTCATACTTAGTCGTCATTAAGAGGACCCGACACATGTCTGATATTCTGTTCAGTGATTTTGTCTGTTTATAAACTTTAGTTCAAAACTATCTTGAATAAAAAGTGATTTTCAGTTTTCCAAGTAAGATTCCGTTACAAATATCGCTCGGTTTTTATCTTCGACAATTAATAAAGCAATTACCTACCTATACCGGTCTTGCCCCTTTGGAAATTTACCGAACATTATCAGATACTATTGTTGTAGTAATATGTTTGTGTTTTAGTGCGTAGTGTACTATTAAAATGTTTATAGTAATAAATTATTTATAGTAGTTGAGGTGTATAATGTCGCTTACCAATAATTTATTCCTGATTACAAGATTAACAAGTAGGTATAAAATTTTCTAATTTATATGAAGTATTTCGGTGTTTCGGTTTTCTAATACTCTATATTGCTTTAAAAGGGTTGGCAGAGGTGTATTTTGTTCCTGCATCAGGGAAGCACTCCACTATCATGGGGTGCCAAAGTACCTGAGGCGGCTAGTGGCAGACTATTTAGAGGAGCGTACCGTCGTGTACGAGGACCGAGATGGTAATTTGAGATGTCGGCCCATGTCGTGCGGTGTTCCACAGGGGTCTGTTCTTGGACCCCTCTTGTGGAACATAGGCTACGACTGGGCCCTTCGAGCCGATTTCTCCCCCGGGCTGGGTGTAATCTGTTACGCGGACGATACCCTGGTGACAGCCCGGAGGGCGAACTTCCAAGAGGCGGCGCGCCTGGCCACAAGGGGAGTCTCCCTGGTGGTCGGGGGCATTGAGGCGCTGGGCTTACGGGTGGCCCTAGATAAGACGGAGGCCCTGTTATTTCATGGGCCCCATCGTGGTCCACCCCCTGGCGCCTCAATCCTGGTCAACTCGGTCCTCGTACCGGTTCGGACCCAGATGAAATATCTGGGCCTGATCCTCGACGGGAGGTGGCTCTTCGACGAGCACTTCCGACAGCTTGCTCCAAAGCTGGTCGGCGCTGCGTCTGCCCTAGGGCGACTTTTGCCCAATTTGGGTGGACCCAGCGTCGCGACAAGACTGTACACGGGGGTTGTCCGGTCAATGGCACTTTACGGTGCACCGGTGTGGGCGGCGGCTCTGACCGCCCAGAATAGGGCACGCCTCTGGCGCCCTCAGAGGGTAATGGCGGTCAGAGCCATACGCGGTTACATGGCATGCGCGTTGGCCGGAACTCCCCCGTGGGATTTGGAGGCGGAAGTGCTCGCCGAAGTTTATCGGCGAGTGGCTGACTCCCGGGCGGAGAGCGGATTTCGCCCTCCGCCCGAGGATGTGCGCGAGTGGCGCGAAGCCGCTCGCCGAGCCACGATGGCTCGTTGGTCGTTCCGGCTGGAGACTCCACGCGCTGGCTTCGCCGCCGTGGAGGCTCTCCAGCCGGTCATCGCCGAGTGTGCAGGGCGGCAGCACGGGACCCTTACCTTCCGGCTGACGCAGGTGCTTTCCGGGCACGGTTGCTTCGGAAAGTACCTGCACTCGGTCGCTAGGAGGGAACTGAGTCCCGCCTGCCACCACTGCGACTCACTGCATCGGAGTGGATCTCTCGCTACCGGCCGTAGTACGCTCCATGGCCGGTAGCGACAGTTGTTTTACCGCGGTCGCCACCTTCTGCGAGGAAGTAATCTCGCAGAAGGAGGCGGCGGAGAAGGCCCGGGAGGACGACCTCCACTCGGACCCTTCCGCTGCCGGCGAACCGGGCGGCGGAGGCGCGCTTATCACCGCCTCATGCCGCCCTGAGTGTGGCCGCGGGTGGACGGGGTGGGTTTCCCCTCCACCAGCATTAGTTTGGCCAGCCGCGAGGGGGCGGCGTCCGCGTGTGCCGGACGTCGCCTAAAGAGAGGAAAATTTTGAGACGGAGCCCGCACCAGGAGCGGGCTGGCGCTAGGAGGGGTCCGGATGTCTTAATAACAGCTGTTCCCGGATCCCTCCTGTTACAGGCGCAGAGTGGCACACCGTGTGGTTTTAGTCGGTCCGAGTCCGACACACCACCCCCCCGCAAACCCCGGTGGGGTGACGGTCCGAGGGGATTTCCACACGTTAAAAAAAAAAAAAAAAAAAAAAAAAGGTGTATTTCGTTCTCCATTACTACGGACTGCTTGTTGATCACACGCAACGGAGAGCGATCTAGCCAGTAATTTCTTAAAGATTGCTACACTAAAAATTGCAGACAGGAAAACCTAAAAACAATTAATGTGGATAGTAGTAGTGTAGTGTTACTCATTCAAATAAATCAACTATTAAAACATTTAAAACAAAATCATCTCTAACTTCCCTTCGTTTTTCTATTTTAATAACATCATCATCAACAGTCTCTAATAGTCCACTGCTGGACATAGGCCCCTCCTTGGAAAGGAGGTTTATATTTAATGATAATTTAAAATTCTTTGGAACGACGAAGTACCGATGACTACTATTTACATAGCAGGGTAATACATCATAGTACTTGTCTCGTGATGATGCATAGCAGATGCTATATTATAAACTTCTTATATGCATAACAACTATCATCTATATATATATAGACGAGTAGAGGTCAGCTAAGAACGGATTTTAAGAAATTCAAAAAAAAAAAAAAAATGTAAATAGCAAAACAACGTTTGCAGGGTCAGCTAGTTTAACATAAACCAAGTAAATAACCGTGTCAGTACCAGTTTTTGGATGATTCTTCGCTCTTAGCTACATTAGGAAACTGTTACTAACTCTATAAATGTATCTGATTCTGTATTTTCACTTACGTGTTGATACCCTATCGCCTTGTTTTAGAGAGAATTAGTAATGGACATGACATACTACATATGTGTGTGGCAGGCGTTTATAGGTCTATTACGATTTCTTACTATTAAGTGTACCGTATACTTATATGTCTTTGCGGCATTTAAAGGCCTCTAAAGAAATTTTAATGTATTACCATAAAGCAGCTGCCTGCGTTTAATACTAAATTTAATAAAAAAAATATAATTAAAAATTTACTTAACATTTTCTAAGTCGAATGCTAATAACATGTCTGTAAAAATTCTATTGAAAAAATTAAATTAATTATTTTCATTATCATCAATTACTTTGTTAACACAGATGTGGGATCAAAACATATGACGTTCGGTTTCCATTTCCAACCAATGCATATTTTTTTAGGTTTAGTTTTTTTTTTATAAAAAAGACAACTCCCGGAGTAGGAATATATCCTGTGTCGCGGGAGACTTTACAAACTGACATGAAACGGACACAAACATCCAGACTCAGAACGACAATTTATGGACTACACAAAGTGTCGTCCTAGGTTATGTCTATTTATATTGGCCTGGGCGTTCCTATGTATAATATGTATATATTGAATTCATAAAAAAAAATTAGGGATAGCAGCTGAGAAGGGCTAACTTAGAAGGACAAGTAACCGGTGAATGAGTATTAAAGATCTGATGAATGTTGTAGCGAGATTACGATGTTTGTGAGGGTCCATGGCATTCCAGCGTATCTGCCTACTCCAAAGGCATGTACAATTTATTGACCAGAAGAAGTTAAGACCTGGGTTAAAATTGCAAGTTATGTATTCTTTACTGAAAGTTTTTTTCTTTTGTTTCAGGTTTGCAAGGAAAACTTAGTAAGAAACGGGTGCAAAAGTTCACCTCAAAAGTAATAGGCAAACGGGCCGTATCCAATGCCTTCTCCGAGACCAACTTTCGGAGCATTATCAGTGGCACCGTAGTCACCTGGACGTGTCGGCATCATTTTAATGGTCACTCTCCCGTTGGAGAAAATAATTTACACGCACTGTCACTTCATTGTTATTAAATTTCTTAACATTTTTTTTATTTTGTAGTATTTATAAATCTATTTGTATTCAATATTAAAAATGACCAAGATATTGAAAGTTGTTGGAGCATCCTGGCTCCAGACCAAGATAAGCTCTTATATTCTTGGCATTCTCGGCGTTCTGGCTATTTTGGCTCTCTTTATGGGACAAATTGAAAGGTTAGTTAACGTATTTTTTTAGTTAAATATTGTATAGTTATATGTTTATTATATAGTTCCTTTTACTTATATGTATAGGTAATTGAAATAGGTTCTTCTAGTTTCTAGTTCTTCTTCTTTACTGCTCAGACTATCAATAGATATCATATTGACGAAATACTGCAATTGGTTTTGTATAGATTAATAAAGTTAGTCAAGTTTATCAAACAATTATCATATCTCTGAAAATGTTTTTCTCCCTGACAGTAAAATGGCACTTAAAAATGCTTGCTTACTCGAGTGATTTCGAATCTGACAATTATTACTAATTTACAATCTTGCGTCTTCACAATTTGAAATAGCGTATTTTGTCCCCATTTACTTAGAATTTAGCTTTAAAACAACATAACATCTATATAAATATTTGGTGATAATCGGAATAAAAGGTAGACAATTATTGCTTTAGAAATAGATAAAAGAGCTACAATGGCTATGTTTCAAAACAATAAGCACTGTAATTGTGTAGTTAACAGTTTCATACAATGTAAGAACGTTTTTATAAACACAAGATTTTTCTCAAACAATTACCATAACATCAATACGGTAGTTGACTTTTAAATCAAACCAGTTACTTTTTATTAAATGCTTATGTTCTTTAACTACTTGTACGAAATAATAATCGTCAAATCATTTACTTTTAATATTTATTTCATTTTATGTACATATGAATACATCGTCAAACTTGAAAATAATAACGATTCTAATTTCTGAGTCTTCTTTAAAACTTAACTTCATGAGAGAACCAATTGCGTCAGCGTTGAATTTTATAGCTTTCGATTTGTAGATGCAAAAACATTTGATTAGGGCGTACTCTAGTAACGTATGAGAGTAGGTATTTGCTTTAATATGCATACAACTTCAGCAAGAGGTTTTTAAACTTTTTTTAAAATAAAGAAAGCAAATTATTTATGTTTTAGAATTCAAGAAGATGGAAATTATGCGGCGACTGTATTTTTCTCAAATAAAACTGGTTATCGAATTGAATACTGGGGACAAAGCAACAATCTGGCAGACATTCCACGAGGTGTAGCTAGAGCGTATTTTAGAATGGATATGGATACTACTGGGTGAGTTTTTATTTATTGTAAAAATCATTTCCTCAACCAAAAACACGTATTTGCTTTTCAAATTTCGTTCTCAGTCCAAAATGTTCTCACTAAAATGTTTAACTTTAACATATTATTCACATGATGTATGTAACTTCATAATGACTTTGGTTGTTATACAGCTGGTCGATTCTAGAAATAGAAACTGATCCTTCATACTCTGACGAATATCAAGCGTATGCCGCGGGCATAGTCGAAGGTGCTCTAACATGGTCCTTGATACACGAACATCAAGAAAATACCATCAGCGCAAAGTGCCAGCCTGTAGAAAGGCAGTGTGATGAGTTTCGGGATGCTTTGTACAAGTCCGTTAACAAATGGAAGGCTTTCGCTGACGAACATGCTGCATCGGATCCTTTCTGGCACCATGTAAGTGTTGCTTCATTTTTACTATATAATAAATTGTATACAAGGGGTCTCAGCTTTGGCTGTACGTAAACCTTTTGGAATAAATGTCCTATGTATCCAGTGTCATGAGATTCTGGAAGATTTTACAATGTCGTTCACAAACCATTCATGTAATTTATTATTTCAGTCCCTGACAGTAAAATTTATCAAAATATACTATAGAAAAGACAATATCAACCGACATTTTCCCAAATGATTTCTCTTCTTATGAACCAAATACATACTATTTATTGTTGACTGATGGTAGTTGGTGGAACTTGCTACACATATTGCATAAAGTCACTTGTATTGTTGCACAATATTTATTTACTAAACTTCACCGGTTTCGATTCACGGCATTTTCAAAGGGTATTATGACAACAACTACTACTAAGTACTTATACAACCATATACTTATATACATTTCAGGTGAAATTATACTACACACAAATCAATGGCATGTGGACTGGATGGAAGTATGGAGTTGAACGCAGCTCGAAGCCTTACGATACTGACATCTCAAACTTGTACTGGCTAAATTTTGTCAACGAAGCCGTCGAATTCCAAAGAAAACTAAACATCTCTTTAGGGGGGGATTCTATTGAAAAGCTTCCAAATTTGGGTAGTGCCTTTTTGCGAGTAGTTGATACTATGGCTAAAGATGGAACCCCAACCAAGAAATTATACTTATCACACAATGCTGCTGGAAAGTATTCTTCTATGACTCGTCTACTGAAGAGATACAAACTGAACTATCACAAGACAGCAAAAAGTTCTGAGTTGGTTTATGGTACATCTGTTGCCTTCTCTGGCTACCCAGGATCCATCACTAGTCAGGACGAATTCTATATTATAAACGGTGAAAATCATAGAATGGCCGTAACAGGCACAGCTTTAAGGAATTATAATTCAAAGCTTTGGAAAGACGTCAGCATTATGGATCAAGTAAGTAGCGGTTACCTTAACCGTTGAAATAAACATTACACGCTTATGTGATATGATTTAAGTGTAAAACAAGAATCTGTAAAGAAACATGAGTGAGCTATGTATTTTTTTATGAAAGAAAAGTGTTTAATAAACAGCATAAACCCGTCAGTGAAATAATTATCTATCCAAGATATCTATGGATCGAGTTCAAGGCAAACTTCAGTCACTAACATATTTGGTTTGAGTTGAATTTCTCATTCGTATTCCCTCTTTTTCCTATTCTCTTATATTCAATATTTAAGAACTGGAATAGTCAGTAAGTAGGTATTATTATTTTACATGTGTTAACATCTCCAAAGTTTACGATACAGCTACGACAACAAAATTGACAAACATTTGATATTTAGTCATTAGTTACACGAGTACCCATCTAAAAGAATGGGTGAATAATAAAATAAATGATATTACTAAAATATTTACAGGTACCTGTAGGCCCCCGTATCGTAGCAGCTAATCGCCTAGCCACAAATGTGACTGCCTGGGGACACATACTGGCGAGCAGTAATTCTGGCACCGCCAGCAAACAATGGCTAGTGGTGGACTTCAACCGATTTGATCATCTGCACACCCTCGTGCCACGGACTGAAATTAAAAAACCACCACATCATGAGATTCTTTTCAAGAGTACTGTAGACAAGTGAGTCAGAATTTTACATGTTCAATGCTACTACTTTCGGTAGAAAATTTTGAGACAATGTTTCCCCACTCGAATAGAATCCTCCTTGTCCTAATATTTTCAGCTTGGGTCTCCTGTCAGAGTACTTTCTGTTTGTTAGGGTGACAGTTCTTAATGTTTCCTAAATGCCTAGTCGTTACTTATTAAATAGCTCAGTTCTCAGACTAACCACACGTGAACTAATTCAAAGTCCTATCTTAAGGTTCTAGGCCGCTAGCCGAGAACTCACTTTATTTACAATGATTTTAGAATCATTTCTTTACCTATTAAAGTAACAAAGTAAACTATACAAGGTTGTGATCCAACCAAATATAAATACACAAAAAAATGGAATATTATTGCATAATTTTTACACGCGCTATAAGGAATTACTTACATTAAACTTTGATAAAATGTTGTTATCTGAACAAGGCTTACCATAACCAATGCCAAGTTTTTACCTTACAAATATATATACCTACATTACAACTAAATGAAAATGTTGAAATTATATTACGCAGACACAAAATTAATGATAATTTTATAATATAATTCACGTCTCTAATTGAAAGTAAGGGAACAATATTATTTTGTTACCTACTAGAGACTAGATTGATTGACCGTATCATTTATTGCTTCTTCTTTATTCTTTGATTTTTACTTATCATAATTGTTTTTATTAATTTTTATTGAAGTATATTTGGCGTTACACAGGGATGTCAGACACACAGTGGTGTTCCGGCACAGTAATGGTCATTCCAAGGGTCTAGTCGCACTTATCGAGCAGGTACCAGGCCTGACACACGCCGCTGATTTATCTGACGCATTCCTCGAAAAAGGCTACTGGACAACATTGGGATTACCGTTTTTCAAAGTAAGAATAACCTTCTGTTGTTGTCTTTGACGTTGATCAATGTTAGCAAATACATATTTGCGTAATGAATTAATTAGTTCCTGTCGGCTTTTTTTTTAAGGTGTAAAAGAGTTATGCATACTTAAATGACGGAACTGCCCTTGTAATGTAAATATAAAAGAAATAGTAGTTTTTTTTATGCATAACTAAGTCAATTATGACTAGGAACTGTATAATCAAGTGTGACAAGCGATTGATACATAATTGCAGCTTTAGTCTGAGTTTTTACTTAGACTTTACATCTTTGATTTTGACGGACACATTTCTTGACATCTAATTTCTTCTTCTTTCGCCGAGCCTTTTTCGTTTTTTACCAAACCCAACTCAACAAAAACCCAAGTACTAGGCGATATCAAAGTTCTGTAGAAAGACTTCTCAGACTTTTAGGGTTCAACTACCCATAGCGATCACCAAAGATGTTCGTATGGCAAACGGGACCGACTGCTTAACGTCCTCTCTGAGGCATTGAAACCCCTTCAATGTTTTAGGAACGGTCACCAATCCATAGACTGACCTGACTAGGATTGCTTAACTTTGCAATGTGTTAACCGACTCTGTTACCACTTACTTATCGGTTATTTTTGACAACTAATAATTTAAAAAAAACTTTTATATTTCTAAATTTCGAAATTAAATATAAATGAATTATTTGAATGTATTTAAATTTATTCAATCACAATTTTTTCTTTTCAGGACATCAGTGAAGCTACAAATATCAACAAAATGGAAAAACAATATGGAAATATCTTCTCAGAATCCGAATCACCTCGTGCAATGATATTTAAGGAGAAATTCATGAACGCCACTTCACATGACAGTATTCTAGGCCTAATGAGACAAAATAACTTAACTGAAGCAACTGGGACGGATACACCCTCGCAGGAATGCTCTAATGACATAGACTGTATCTTCCGAGAGCAAGGCTACTGGTCCGTTGTCGGCGTGAGAGGAGACATCGTTAATATACATAAAGATGCCTACGGGGTGATTGATACAAAAGTCGTAAGTGGTAAGTAGACACGTTTTTGAAGTGATAATTTCTTATGGGAGTTTAAACCGTTTCGTTACGTAACGCCTTACCCCGCTAGTCTGTCTGGCTTCCCTTTCTCTCACGCATACGGCAGGGATAGGCAGGCTTGTCCTCTCTCACTCCAACCCACAGCGCTAGCCGTATTTCAGGACAGACAGGACAGACGCTTTACATAAAATTTAAGTAATAATCTAAGCTTTTCTAAAGTTAAACCTTTTCAGTATTAAATAGTTCATTAGATTAGTTTAAGTTATCACTTCAGTCGGGCGTCCCGAGACGCACACTTTGTTTACTATAAAAACCGTTGTAATTCGATTACCTTCAAATGTTTGCCAATTTCGTCCAAGTTGCACGTCAATATTGCTATTTTATTGGAGTTAAGAAACGCTTGCCATAAAAATATTTTCTCAATTGTTATCAATATATGTGCAACTATACAATTTTCTTTTGTATGTTAAATTATCACACCGAGACACACATTTGTCTTCACGATTACTTGTATTCTGCTTTTAACATAAATTAAGTATCCGAAATAGTTATTGGTTTTAGCTATTTTAAAATAATCTTTACATGGTGTAAGTATCTATGAAAATGTTTATTTTATATAATTTTCTTTCCAGGAGTTCTGAATGAAACAACTTTGGAATTTATCGCTCTATCTGGACCAACGTATACAGAGATACAGCCAAATATGACTAGAATAGCCATGAACAAAGCAAATGTGGCTCCAATTTATACCCAACTACTTAATAATAATAGTGACGTCAATGCATTGGAACTAAGAGAACTAATAATGCAACAACGAGAGAAAGCCGAAGAAGACAAGATGGAGTTACTTAATAAAAACTCCATAAAGCCATTCAATTGGACAGAAAGTTTATTCCAGAATGTTCCGCATGTAGGTTTACCGGACAAGTGGGCCTTCGAACCTTTCTCACCTAATTGGTCGTGGTGAATCTCCAAGTCATGTCATAATTTTCATAATAATTTGATATAATTTAAGTTTAAGTCCTGGTTCATCACTACCACCTAGCTACTAAGATTTCCTGGTCGTAAAATAAATAGTTTTCTGAAAGACACCTTTACCATCTATTGAGAAATAAAGTCATGGTGAGTTTTTGTTTAGGAATCACATTAACCTCTATTCATTCATTCGTTTTGTAATTTTAGTCAATGTGTAGGTACATTAAGATTATTTATTGGATTTATGTCTGACCCATTTATAATCGTCTTTTAAGTGTTTTAGTCCAATTTGTTTGTCTAAATCAAAACTGTTGTATGTATGGAAGCCTAATTTCAGTAGTTACGTTTGAAATCTGATTGTAACGAATATTGCACAGTCTAAGAACACGATATTAACTTGACATGTATCGCAAATGGCTTAGTACTTGAACGTGTACTTATTTATTCTATTTTTACATTAGCATTTTATTTTCAATGTATAAGATTATGTTTTTGTATGTATTTGTTACCAGTTTGAAGTGATAAATCTGTATAGTGAGTGTTTAATAAAAATGAAGTGACTTATAAGTATTCGATTTTGTTTTCTTGTTAAACATCGTCGTGGTCGTCATTTTTAATGACGATTATTATTTATTACCCTTAATTATTTTCTTATTTTTTATAACCATGTAATGAATAAGATAATAATTCAGTTCAACAGTCATCCATATTAACTTGTAGGTATAAAAAGACGTGTTACGATATATTTCGAAATTCTTTAGATATGGTTATGTTTGAAAAATATGTTATTCATATTCCTCTTCTCTGACTATCCCCTCATAGTTCTGAGACAGTATGAAATGTAGTTTTATAGTTGAAATAGGTAGATCAGATATCTACTTATTTCAACTATAAAACCAAATATATTCGTCATGTAGATCAAAAACGTATAAAAAATCATCAGGCGGGTCCACCCAGAGCGCACGCGCGTATCTGCTCGGTCTGTGTGAATGTGTCTCGAGGTAAGATCTTAATATTGGAATACGTATAGGGTCGCTGCCCGGGGCTCGCCTGGTACTGGTGCTGGACGTGACAGCATACGGACCACTAGTGGCTCTGTGCTTAACAGGCGGGCGAGGGTCGGGGATCTTGAAAATAAAATGACACAGCCGATCAACGGGGAGGGCTTGGATGATGCTTTACAGAGTAGGGTTTCGCCCGTAGAATCCGTTGGCTCCACGGTTGTTTGCCAACATGTCAATGTAGTGCATCCCTCATTACACTGTTATTACACAGAATGTGTAATAACAGTGTAATGAGGTGTTTATGTTAGAGGGGGCAGACGATCAGACGGGTCACCTGATGGAAAGTGACCACCGCTGCCCATGAACGTCTGCGACTCAGGAGTCACAAACGCGTTGCCGGCCTTTTAGGAAGGAGTACGCTCTTTTCTTGAAGGTTTGCAGGTTGTATCGGTCCGGAAATACGGCAGAATAGTAAAAAGCAAAAGAGATGAATGTGTTTTTAAATTGTTTTATTTATTCTGTTCAAAGTATTGTATTACACATTTTTTATGTTGAAAGCACTCTTGAATCTTAGTTTATTTGCTACAACAAACCCAAACCCAATGAAATTTACAACAGGTTATGGGCCCAGGGCAGCTGTGAAAGGGTTTTGTTGGAAGCAAGGCCAGGAAAGTGACCGAAAAGAAGTCAAGATGAGCAGTCATCGCACAGCAAGTCAATGTTGAGTAACGTACACGCAAGTCGCTTTAAGTCAGAAAATCGCCACGAAAGTTTGTAAATTCATTTTGTTTATTTAAAAGTTGTCAGAAGTCAGTCAAATTGTAAGCAAAATGGATACTGTAAAATCTCAGTTGGAGATGCTAAGTGAAGATAGTCAGGGAAATGTCAATTTCATTTCATGGCGATTTAAACTAAACCTAGCACTAAAGAATAAAGACCTGTACGACATTGTGACAGGTGTGAAAGTCAAACCAGCAGATGCTGTGTCAGAAGGAAAGGTTTCAGCTTGGATAAAGAAAGATGTCGAAGCTCAAACATTGAAAGGTTTAAATGTAAACAGTAAGATAGCGAACAAAATTACAAACTGTAAAACTGCCAAAGACATGATGGACAAATTAGTAATTTTATATGGCACAAAGACTGATGTAACTTTAGAAACGTCTCGAATTAAATTCTTTACCTTTGAGTATGATGAAAGCAAGTCAGCAGTAGCGAATTGTATGGAGAAAGTGCTGAGGAGACTAACAACAACGAAAATGGGACACAACCGCCAGAAGAAGAGCCAGGAAGAAGAACTTTGCGAGATCGTCGAACTTTGCAACCGCCACCGAGACTGAAAGACTGCGTACTTGACTCCAGACGTGGAGGAAAGAGCGCAAAAGTAGCCATGATTGGTGAAATGGAAGACATCCCGGTGAGTGAAGCACTCAAAGATGAGAAGTGGAAACAAGCAATGCAGGAGGAGTAAGACTCGTTAATAGAAATGAAAACTTGGGAACTGGTGAACTGTCCAGAAGGAGTGACACCGATCACTTGTCGTTGGGTACTTCGACAGAAGGTAGCCAGGGCAGAGATACAAGCAGATGGTTGGGTAGCGACTTCAACTGCAGAAGCCGAGTACCGAGCCGTGGTGTCTGTGATCGACGATGTATGCTGGATCAAGAGAATCGCACTGGAACTTGGTATCTTGGAAATTGATCAGCCGATCACTCTGAAAGTCGATAACATGTCAGCTATTCACATGTTACAGAACGCACACGAAGGAAATACAACCAGAAGTAAGAAACACATTGAAATACCACGAAAGTACATCCAGCAACACTCTGGCAACACTGTGATATTGCAACACGTCGAGAGCAGCAAGCAGATTGCAGACATTCTCACTAAGCCACTCAACCGAAGAGTTTTTAAGATGCTACGTTGTAAATTGATCAAGGAGTGTTGAGAATTGATCAATTGACGAACCTCTTTTCTACAACCTCATGTGTGACAGCGTCAAAACGAAAATAGAATAGAAAAGTAAAAAGCAAAAGAGATGAATGTGTTTTTAAATTGTTTTCTTTATTCTGTTCAAAGTATTGTATTACACATTTTTTATGTTGAAAGCACTCTTGAATCTTAGTTTATTTGCTACAACAAACCCAAACCCACTGAAATTTACAACATGTACCTACACTAAGAATCCTAGGTCCAATTCGTTACTAACTTAGTAATGTAAAATTCTGCAATACACTACACGGTAGAAGCTAGGCTACACCCCACCGAAATAAAAACTTTGTGGCCCATTTTACGATAATAATATTATTGTTTCCCTTTATTTTCTTTTATTATTTTAATGAAACGACTTACTAAATAAAAACCTGTTTTCTCTTTCTGTAATTACAGAGAAACATTTCAGCGACTTCTGTGTTTATTTGTAAAAACTTTTAATGCTTTTTCTACGCAGAGAAAGTCACGATCCTTCACCTATAGTTAAACCGCCGTAAGCTTGGCCCTCCTGATGGTTTGGGGGACGCGGGGCGGGGGTGCATTCAACCAATTAGCTCGTGCGCCGCCGGCAGTGACTGACGTGAAAGCATGGCTGTACGTGTTATTTTTCTTACACGGTATTATTTTGCTACATGGATAATCTGCCGACTCTGCGTCACAAAAAGATTTAAAAACTTGAAGTTCGGCTTACAGAGGTTCTACTGTTAAAGTTCTAAAAAAGAAAATTTATTATTTTACTTAATTTTTAAATTGTATCTGAATATAATTTACATGATGAAGATAAGCTGATTTTATTAAAATTATTTAAATTATTTAATTATTAAAGTATTAAATTTTACAATTAATCATAAAAACTTACAATACACTGACATTATATCGACTCACATCGTGCGTAGATTAAATCTCAAACAAATAAATCTGAAGATATCGAGTTAGTACATCGTGTCATGTATAGCCGAGCGCATCACCAGCCCCGCGTCCCGCAAACCATCAGGAGGGCCAAGCTTACGGCGGTTTAACTATAGTACATCTCTAAGAGACAAACTGTCAAACTAATTTTTTACTGTCAAATCAACTAGTACCATCAGTATTTCAACTTCTCACTATTATAAGGAAAATACATAACGAAAAAATACAACTAGATTGCTTTAGCTACAAGGTTACTTAATGGATGAAGGTATTAAAATAAACTCCACTTTATATGGCTAGGTACTTTCTAGTATTCTGTGCTGGCAATCGAGCTCCATGAAGCCACAATTGACAGCTAATGTCAAAGGATTGAATCATTCAATGAGTCATCTAATTGTCATTTTTGTATTTTATCAGCTGTTTGTTTTGCAATTTTGTGTTTCTCACTATTATAGCTTTTAAGAAATACATTAAAGGCATCGATATTTTATCTTACTTTATTTAAAGTCATGGATTGGTTATTTGGGAAAACTCCAACTGTTAAAGGTGAGGCAAATACAATATTTACACAACACACTCTAAAGAAGACTTCTTTATAATTTTAGTACTATAATAAAATGTTTGACTTTCCATGTGTGTATATAAAAATTGAGCTGATATAGTGGAAAATACGATAAAAGGTGTAGTTTGAAAATTATGATTGTAGTTAAGTAAGTACATAATATAGAAATAGGAATGATGTGATCACTCAAGATGAGTTTATTAAAGAAAATTGTGTTACAAGGTCATAATGAATTGTTATTTTCATAGGGATTTATGTTTAGCCTTTTTACGATAAATTTAAATCTGGTATATTATATTTTAAGCTCTTTTTGCTATTTTTCTCTATACTTTTCCCTTTGTTCCTAAAACCCTAGTGTTCTAACAAATTGAAGCTGTTCCCTAATAGTTACCAAAGTATCTTTTTTTTTTTACAAATTAGTTGACAGTGCCCTTGTGCTTATGCCCCAATGAATCATGTAATACCCTATTACACACATCCTAATATCAAGAGTGTAGTGAAACTACTGTTGCATGTTCAGATACAATTTTATTATTTAGGTGCCATCCATAAATTACGTCACACGAAAAGGGGGGGGGGGTATCACCGGAATGTGACATTTGTGACAAGGAGTGGGGGAATTTTAAATATTAAAATGCATAATTTATATGTAAATAAAAAACTTTAGTAGTCGTAGGAAGTGATGTCAACAAGACTAAGTTTGCTCCATTATTACTACAGCTATCAATAAATCACCAAGCATCATCCTATTTGAAACAAGTTCCATATGACAATTATTGCCCTAGTGTCAAGTTATACATGTTTAAAAGATCATGTAGCATATGTGGTCTATATTTTTCTTCATATAAAGCTGCTAATCAACATAAGCTATAGCATAAAAAACAACAGAGTTACCCATCACAAAAATTCGTCCTCAAAGAATAGCGGCTAAATGTGCCCGAGACATTCTTTGTTTAGTGAATGATGACAATGCTTTATGAATGGAAGAATATGATGTTGACACAAAGGATGCTCCTGACATTCAAATTCAGGATGAAAATATCAGCAAAACTGAAACTGAAGATCATTGAGGCTTAAAATTAGTTCGGATAGAATAAGAATAAGTAAACAAACAAAACGATGTTATCTCAGTTACAGAGGTTAATGCATATAAAATTCACTTGTTGTCTCAGTTATAGAGGCAACTATCGATGAAATCGAAAGAACGAATCCCAGATATAGAGGTTTTGCTTCGTCCCACTAATAGAGGTAATTCAGTGCCTAAGTGTTGGGACCTCAGCATGAGTTCCAGTTATGGCGGTTTCTCACTTATCCAGGTCCCACTTAACCAAGTTTCACTGTATTATGACTCGGTCAGTGTACATTATTGGGGCCTATGAGCCTTATTTAATATTTACTGCCTAAATCACTTCTAATATGAAAATGTGTTTTAAATTTAGAACAACAGAGGCAAAATGATCGTGAGTTACGCAAAGCAGCTAGAGATATAGACAGAGATAAAGCGAATTTAGAAAGGGAAGAGAAAAAGCTGGTAAGCGATAATAAATATAAAATATGTAAGTAATCATCAACAGCCTTCAGCAGTCCACTGCTGAATAGTTTGCTCCCTTAGTCGGCTAAATGTAAGTAATATACCAAAAGAAAATTAAATGTATGTTAATAATGTTTCAATTACAGGAGTTGGAGATAAAAAAAATGGCAAAGGAAGGCAACAACGATGGATGTAAGATTTTAGCAAAGCAATTAGTTCAATTAAGAAATCAGAAAGCTAGAATGTATAACGCCAATAGTAAGGTAACACTAAAATTATATCCATACTTATATTATAGAGGTGAAAGTGTCAATTTGATTGTATTTTTTTTGTTTTTGTCACCTCTAAACTTTGGAATTTATGAACAAATCTGAAAACGAACAGATTTTTGCAAGGTTAGTTGGGTATTCAGTATAATAAGTTTACCCTAAGAAAGATAGCAATAAAATCTTTACATAAGAAGCAAAATTGATGTTTGAGTTTCTTATATTAGTGGCTAAGATAATTAGATAATATGTTATTGTATACGCGAGGATTGGTGCTGATAGCCACAATACAGGCTGTGCATAGTTTGGTTACAGATGCTCACTTCAATAATTTGTACTTAAACAATGTCAGCCTACTATAATTTGCAGCCTTTATTTAATATACAAATTTGTGAAATATACGTTATTCTTATTATAATCTAGAAACTGTTGACAGTATAAATAAAATAAACTTTTGTTCCAGATTACAAATGTGCAGATGCACAATAAAGCAATGACGTCCAACATAGCTATTGCCAATGCAATGGGTACAACTGCTCAGACCATGGGTAACATGAACAAGATAATGAACCCACACCAGATCGCCAAGGATATGGAGGCCTTCAAACAAGCTAACGCCAAAATGGATATGACTGATGAAATGAGTAAGCCTCAGTTTTTTCTAGATACAAGTTTTATTTTCTATATAATTGTCAGTAAGACTTTACACATTTTAAATTATTAATAAAAGATATGACCAATACCTATGTATGTGCATTGAATCATAGAACAAGTTGCAATGAATTTTATCACATTAGTATAGCTTTATATGTATATAGGTAAAAAAATAAATAAATAAATAAATATGTAACTTCAATCTCTAATCCTGACCACAAATTCAGATAAGTTTGTATTTCTGTATTAGACGCACTTAAAATAAATTTAATTTATATCTGATAAGATGCTTGTGTTCAAGTGCTAAGAGTAACTTAAAATATGTATTGTACCTGATGTCTGCACATGATTAATTACCAAATTAAAAATATTAACATAATATGTTATACCTACATAAAATAACTTAAATAATCACAAATCTAATAACTAGTTTCAGATACTCTGGACGACATAATGGCCGAGTCTGGCGATGAAGAAGAGTCTGAAGGCATTGTTAACAAGGTTCTCGACGAGATTGGCATCGAAATTAGTGGCAAGGTTAGAATATGCTATTTTTTACTAGTAGGTGTTAATTAGCCATCTGCTCCTAGAAGCCTGTGTAAGCCCCAGGAGGCTTCTGTGCCTATGGAAGGAGCTTGGTTAGCTCACCTAGCCAACCTTTCCTCAACTCAAACTATGTTAATTTTATAAAAAAATTAGTCGTAGATCAACACTCTCAATAGCAACACTCTTTGTTTTGTCAAATAGTGAGGAAAATAAATTGAATAAAAATTATACTTATAAAAAACCTATGATATGTCTGTGCCGATCTACAACTGCCTGTTTCCAAGGGATTGAGCCTTATGAGAAGAAGGGACTGACATACCCATGGCCACTCTTTTGCAATTTACAGATAGATACAATGGCATCATTAAATATACCATAACATTGTTCTGATGTGTGCCAGTATGTCCGTTATTAATGACTAAAAGGTAAAAAGACAAAAAAGAGTAAACAAGATTGAGAAAAAAGATCAAATAAATGAGAAAGTGAAGTTATATAAAAAAATAGAAGAAAAAATCACTAGCCTACATCACATTTCCACTTAAGAAATAGCCTGCGCTAAATTAATCCCAAGCATTTTTGTCTTTTATGTAATACACAATTGAGTAACAGGCTTCGTTATTGACGTTTGACGATTTGACTTGACGACATTGACGACGCATAAAGGACCATTGTCGAGTCGAAATACGGAAATCGGAGCCTACTACCAGTTAATCAGGCATAGAAATAATTGCATTCATTCATTCCTTTTATTTGATGAAAGTATTTTATTTCACTTGTGAAATTTAATATTATTTAATATTGTAATTAATAATAAACTTGTGACAGAAAATTTAAAGGTATTTGAGCATTTGCTATTCTTAACATAATAATGATATATATTGGTTAGTGACCCTGCTAAGCCGGAGGTCGTGAGATCCATTCACACCCAGAACAAATAATTGTGTAATGAGCAAATTGTGTCATTTGTGATCTGGGTGTAATTTATCTATAATACGTATGTATTTAGAAATATATCGGTATGTTTATTAGCGGTCTGGTCACCATAACATAGGCTCAGCCTAGTTAGGGATCATACTGCCGTGTGTGAAATGTGTTAAGTTATTATTATACTGAATTAACCGACTCCTTTGGTCTGAATTTGAAAAACTATTCCAACTCGAAGAAGAATACAGGTTATAATAATGTATTATCTTTAAGGCCCATTAAAGTTAGTTATATTTTTTTCGAGAGTTCATTTGTATTCGAACATCCCTTGAACATCATTTGTTTTTAAATTTTCAGATGGCCGACGCACCATCAGTGTCGCGTAACAAGATCGGGGCAACTACTACAGATGCGGATAAGGAGCTGATGGCACAACTAGCTAAGCTTAAGTCATAAGTATCACTTACACTCACGTCTTTAACTTTCATTTTGTTTAAACTATGTTAATATAAATATGAATTTACGAAAAGATGTTGTATAATCCATTATTTTTAATAAATCATTAGACTGATAAGTAGCAGTTTAGTTTCTCTTTATATAAAACCGGTACGTTATGTAAAAAAATGTAGGAAATGAGTTATGACGTTATACCTACCGTTGCCGAATCCAAAGAGTATATAAACACTGAATATACCAATTCATTGATTTTTGATACGTAGTTCTATTATTTAAAAATGCTATGTAACTTGAAAACAACAACAATAATAGTTTTGTACAGTGTGGTCATACTTATATTCATTGGGTGAGACACGAAACCTGCAATTTATTTGCACCATATTGTGTATAACATTGCAGTTACAAAATATCGTCTCACATAGCATTTATTGGATTGTATAATTGTAACAAAGAAATTGAAGTGCAATTATTATTACTTAGAAAGTTCACGTCTTTAATCCCCAAAACGATAGACAGAGACGATTTAAACTAACATTTTACCGTCTATAGTTACATTAACATAATTTGGCTCACATTGGCTCCAATAGTTACTATGACTAAAGGCATTATTTTATTTTGTTCCTGTTTTTCCGAAGACATTTCAAGTTGGCCATAGCAGGCCAAAACCTTTCTAAGGAGAGGCCTATGTCCTGCAATGAACTATTAAAAGCTGATGATGATGATCTGACAAAGAAAAAGTATAATATATAAGTATTTATCAGTCAATCTATTTCTGCAGCCTTGTTATAGTTTACTTAAACGTCATTATAAGATCCTCAACGGATTGTAAATAGGTAAATAGGGGCAATGATTGGTTCTAATTGTAAACAAATATTAAGTTTTCTGAAATCATGTGAGAGCCACGCTTCGGTATAAACGTGTCGTCCAGTTTTAAGCACTTCTGTAGTTGCTGCTTACGGTGAGTTTACAGGAGGCCTTCCTTCACTCAAAAAACGGCAACTCGTGCCTGATGAGTTGCAGGTTTCGATGGGTAGCATTTAAAATAAGGTGCTCATTTGCCCACTATTCTTACAAATAAGTTGTTTTTCTAATGACCTTTACAAATGCCTGTTAAGTAACTTATAGAGTTACGTATTAAGTTTTTAATATCAAAGTAACCTGCGTAAAATATGTTACATGGGAAAATGCACATCTTTTTTTAATTTCCCTTAAGTATCTTATAATACAATATCACAAGTGAATGGGTAACTTAAATGTTGTTTCAATCAAGTTTTAAGATTAAGAATTTAATATTAAGATTAGAATAAAAACAAAAAAATGTAACTACGAAAAACATTTGGTTATTTTCAATAAAAAATATGATAGTTTCTGTATTCAAGGTTATGTTATTTATAAGATACACAAATGATATACGTCCAACGTTACTTTTATGCTTTTTGACTATTGTTATATTAGATATCTAATATATTTTCTATCTTACGTACCTATAATGTGAAAATAACTAACTGTGATATATTTCTATATTATATGCTACGAAAGAACATAATGTCTTTCATTACCTTCAACTTCGTTGATGCGACAAGCCTGTTTAATGTTGTTTACGGGTGTCTTCAGTTGCTGAAAAAAAAAGCGATTGACATGGGCCGACACCTCAGATTACCACCTCGGTCCTCGTACACGACAGTACGTTCCTCTAAATAGTCTCTAGATATTGGGGTGCTTCCCTGAAGCAGCTGAATGGCAGACTATTAAATGCATTGGCGATGTCTAATAACTCCGCCAACAGCACGCGGCCACAGCTCACCGCTTCTTCGCTCACGGCCCTCAGGCCAGCATGGCACTGACTGTTGAACGCCCGGCTCGAAAACTATGGCGGACGATGCGCACAGAGAGTATCCTCTCAAACAATTTACCCGCCTTGTCCAGCAACCCGATGGGCCTGTAGGCTGCGACCGCATCTGCACACCGTCCCGGCTTCCTTAATAGGACCAGCTTCCCGCTCTTCCAGCACTCAGGGACACGTTGGGAAGCCAAGCACCTCCCTGATATCTGGGTAGATATTAGAGATTTAAAATGCGGGGGCAATGCGGCCATCACCGCGTCGTGCTGAACGTTCTGCAGCGGCAGCGGCCAGCGTGAGCGGAGTGGTCCTGCAGTATAGTCTTAACATAATAATAGTGTAATTAATCACTCCATACTGACGCTACATTAGTAATAGTAGTATCTACTTTGCAGCCGTGCGAAGCCGGGGCGGATCGGTGACTATATCTATAAAAAAAAAAAAACTGATCGACCAACGCACAACTGAAACCGCTGGGTCTAGGAGCATAAAATATGTGACGTAGGTGTGCACTAAGAAAGGATTTTTTAAATACCACTCTTAAGGGTGCAAAATGGGGGTTGGAAATTTATATTAAACTTCTTCATTTTTGGTATTAGCGTTTTCAAACTTATGGTAAATACTCATTATTAAAAGTGTTTAAAAATGTTGTTACTAATTTTTCAAAACTGCCCTTTAAAAGGAGTGCTAATTTTTATGGGAACTGAATTTTTTTAACTTATCGATTCTAAACTCTTAGTATAATTATATTCTCTATCAGAAATCATAATTATTTATTAATTAATAATAATTAAGCACCTATTTTTTTAACTTTTCAAAACTTATGTTTGTTCGCAATCACGCCAAAACCGCTTTCAGGATCTGCACGAGATTTGGCACATTGATAGATTATAGTCTAAATAAGAATATCACAGATGCTACTATTTATCCTGACCAAATTATTGATGAACTTTACATTTACGCGAGTGAAGCCGTGGGGAAAAGCTAGTTATAAATAAAGAACCGAACCAGTCACCTGCCCGTTAATAATAGGCGATGAATAAGTCCACCAATCATCACGCAATCCATAAAGTCATATGTTGAAGATTCCCTTCCTAGCTGATTTCTACCTATAATCTACGTATCTTATCATCATGGATTAAACACTCAAGAAAATGTCCGAAATATGAAAAGAAGAGACATGAAAAATGCTGCCAAGAAAATCACATTATTCCATCTATTTTTGACATTGTACCTAGTTTGTAAATTAAAACATCATGCATTCTTGAACAACCATTATTTCGTATGGTGACGGACTAAGTGTACGGGTGTCACCACCCCTATTCATCCTATGAGTTTAAACTACGCAGGAAAACAGCACTGTAAAGAGAAGGAAATCTTGACAAAAACCCTGTACCAACTCGTCCGGCCAGTGTGGTATTGTAGGCCAAAACTTCCTTTCTAAGGAGAGGCCTATGTCCAGCAGTGGACTTTAAAGGCTGTTGATGATGAAGAACATTAAGCTGCACATAAGATTGAGACCAAGCTGAACATAAGTATAATAAAAATGCACCAAAGAGCATATTAATGTAACATCTGTCACCTATGATGTTAAAGTACGCCCTTAGAGTTTCTAATGTTCGTTATGTGTACTAAAAAAAACATTTCATGACTAAGAAATGTTTCATATACCTATCGTATAGTTAATTTACTTTTAGTAACCTATCATTAGAATAGTGCCTAATGGTGGGTTTGGCGCTGACCGCATTGATATGCAAAGAGCGACGTCGTCATTTACTTTAAAATTTAATTAAATTTGACTAACTTTGTTTACATTTCGATAGCGTCAGTCCACGGTAAGGCTACCGTTAATTTACTTCACATTTTGGTCTAAAACCTTTATACACCATAAAAGTAACGTGTGTTCTGACTACGGCATGACTATACCTGACCACCTTTTTGACGAAGGCATCAATAACACATTGCTGCATCATGATATGCGACATCTTCAACAACAGAATAAAGTAGTGTACGAGAGAACGCAAAGGGAGTATGTAAGTAACTAACTCATAAAAACTATTTACATATTATTTTACGTCGGTGTGACCTAATTTTACCCAACTACTTAGTAAATGTGTTATGAAAACAAATCTGTTTAAAAACCCTTAGAACTGAAATTAATGCTCATTCAATTTGTATAAAACTAGAAGCTTGGATTTTACAGTAACCAAGCAGGCATTGTATAAACACGGTATATTTTAAATTTCATTCAATTTGAACCAGTAGTTTAAGAATTATAACATTATTAATATTTAATATTATTAAATAATAGTCAAAATTTCATAATTTTGTCTCACAGAACGATTATCAAAACTCTAAGGTACTTCTAGCAGACATAAATATAAGCTAATAATTTAGAGTGTAAAATTTAGAATACTATTAGTGGTTAGTGTATAAATCAAGGCAAACTAAAATATTTTGGAATTTTGGTCCAATTTGTATAGGATTACAAGTTACATTTACAGTTAATGAATCAGTGTACCTGTACATATATATATATATATATATATATAATAAAATGGAATAATAGGCGTAGATAGGATAATTATGTTCAAAGGTAACTTGTAAAATGGTCCACGGAATGAAAAAGACAGACAGACATGTCTTACTTACGAAGTTGTACCAAAATCTGACTAAATCGCAGGTATACACATAATTCGAGATTTGAGAAATAGATGACCGGAAATCCCAACTCCGCCAGGTCATCATAGGGGAGTGGAGGGAACGACTCGGGCAACCGAGCGCCGGGCACGCCGTCATCGCGGCGGTAAGACCCGTTATGGAGGATTGGCTCGAGAGGCGCCACGGGACCCTCTCATACCGACTGACGCAGGTGATCACTGGGAAAGGATGTTTCGGGGATCACCTGTGTCTGATCCGCAAGGAGCCAACGCCTGAGTGCCACCACTGCGATGGCCAGACCGTGTACACGGCTCTCCACACGCTGGCAGAGTGCCCGGCGTGGTTTGAGCAGAGGCGAGACCTCGTGGCGGCCATCGCAGTGGGAGTTCTCTCGTTAGATAGCCTGATTGCGGCTATCGTGCGGAGCGAGAGTGCGTGGAACTCTACCGTCTCCTTCTGCGAGCAACTTGCGAGACGGCGGAGCGGGACCGGGATAGGTTTAGGACTCTCCCGGCCCGCCAGGCCCGGGAACGGGCCAGGTACCGCCGGCGACTCAGGCGCCGGAGGTCGCAGAACGACCTCCGTTCACCATAAGCGCAGGCCTGGGGGTGACAGGTGAGGCCATCTGGTTCCCACACGGGGGAGGGGGGGGGGGGTCGTCTACTCGTCTGTAGATGGCCCGAGGTATGTCGGGGCACCAGGGACTTCCTTTCTAGGGTATACCTGGTTCCCCGGCTATTAGTACCCGAGACGGCGTGCGGTTTTAGTCGGTTCGAGTCCGACATGCCACCGATAGGTGGTATCCGAGGGGATTTCCGCACGAAAAAAAAAAGGTATACACATATCCACGTATCTTACGCACATTGTATCAGTCAGTATGAGTATAAAAATTTCAACAATCTCTATATAAATCTAATTCTATAGAGAAATAATGGGTTAAGTAATTTATTCATTTAAATAAACTTTTAGTGCATTTTGCGTGTGCTTATTCTAACTTTTATTTCATTTGCATCATTTGACCTTCTACATGCAACTTTTTACAATTAGAAACTGTGTTGTTAATTTCAAAAGTTAGCGAAACAATCCAGCGCAATATTTTTCGATTTAGAAATTTCTCACTCGATTTTTTATTAGGGATTTAAAATAAAATCTGTTTCTTCCAGGGTTAATTTTCTTTAGGTTTTTCTTTTTCCTTTCTTAAGTTTTGATAAAATTATACAAGTATATGAACAAGAAACCGTAAGTTAATTGTAACTCATATTACAGTTTTTGGTTCGAAAATGTATTTCATCCTTCAAGGAGGAAAACTTTATAGCCATGATACCAATAAAAAATATTGAAATGTAGACTACTGTATAACTTATAAAAACATTGGACTATATAACTTACATAAATATAATGTGAGTTGTTACAATTATTTGCCTGTTTCTTCTTGAGTATTTTTCTTTCCTTCTCACTTAATTGCAGTAAATAAAGACATAGAAAATTGTCGGAGATGTGTTTAGCAACATTTACATGGAGATTACTTAAGTAATTAAACTAATTCCATTGTTCGATTTTCTAGGAACAAGAACAACGTGACATGCTGTCATCTCAAGATGGTGATACCTGTGAAATTCATGACCAGTTCTATAGAGACCATAAATTACTTTTAGTGCTTTTTCGAGCACTCGCAGTCATGCCCATAACACGCTCGCGCCCAGGTATTAAAATAAGGTCATAGAATGCCATAATAAATATGTGGGAGATAGGGATTTTGTAATGCCTATTATTGTCTAAAGTCTCATTGTATGTGTTTTAACGTTTAATAATTCTGAAGTGACCATTGTCTATCAATTATATATCGCCCTTCTCTCTGGCTACCGTGCAGTTCACAGCTTATTCAATTTGCTTCCAAAAATTAGTCAAAATATAGTGCAAAGTAAATTTAGTGGCAAACATTTTCAGGAAAAGTGTTAAGTAAATTTTATCCTCAAAGTTTTCAACAGTGCCTGTTACTAAAATACTGATACTATAAATAATTAAACAATAACTTTATAATCATCAGAATAATATACCGTCAACAAGTGCCATTTTATAACTACGCGTAAGCGAATATTTAGGCCCTGATTAACCCCTGCACTTTTGCGTTGCATTAGAAACAGGGACAAGCTTCATGAGAAATCTAAAAAGAACCCGGACAATGACACCCTTGACACAACTTATAATCGTTACCTCAATTTTTGTAATTCTTTGCAGAGAAGGCTTAAGAGATATTACGAAAGATCTCTGCTGGTCAGTGCGAAAACTAGGAAAGACTCTTGGAATGCCATAAAATTAATAATTAATTATAGTAATCCCAAGGCTACGGCCGAGGACTTGCTGCATTCCTATGAAAATATGGAAACGGATTTAGAGCATATTAACAAATATTTCTCTAACATAAACAGTTGGCAGATGCGGTCGTCACTTCTGCTGAGTTCAGTTCTGTCTCATAAAAAATTGACATACCTAGTAAACTAAATAGCATGGTCATTCTTCTTCCGAATGAGGCATAGCTAGAATCATGAATAATGGACCTTAAAAACAAATCTGCTACTGGTTGGGACATAATACCTGGGCAATTACTTAAATTATCTGAACACATCATCAATCATCATCAACAGCCTATACTAGTCCACTGCTGGACATAGGCCTCTCCTTAGAAAGGAGGTTTTGGCCTACTATACCACGCTGGCCAGACGGGTTGGTATAGGGTTTGTTTCAAGTTTTCCTTCTCTTTGCAGTGGTGTTGTCCTGCTTAGTTTGCTCCCTTAGTCGGCTCTTACGACACCCCACGGGATGAATTGGGGTGGTGACAATTTGTATTCTTAATCCGTCACCAGACGGATACTGAACACGTAATAATAGGGATTATTATGTGTTCAGATAACTTAACTAAAGTTTTAACATCACTATCCAAAATTTCCCTCATGCACTTTCTTAAACTGAGTAGTTTTTTCCCTTAGTCAACTCTTACGACACCCACGGGATGAATAGGGATGGTGACACTCTGTATTCTTAATCCGTCACCACACGGTTCCGGTTCGGTTCGGTTAAACCTATCCTTACTAAAATAATACTATAAATGCAGAAGAAACTTTGTTAAAGCAGAAGAGAACATAGGTTAGATAGAATTATTGTATTTATATATCGATAAGATTAACAGTAAAAATTTCACAAACATTTCAGGCACCATCACTTTTAGTTGGAAATCCTCAGCTACTATATACGCGATCTGCTTCTACATTTTGGCAACAGCTGTAGTCCTGGTGGTGGGATATGAACGTCTTATGATATTGAGATCTATCAGACGCTTTGATGACTACATTTATGCTATTATTTTTGTAATATTCCTCGTCCCACATTTCTGGATACCATTTGTTGGATGGGGCGTTGCTCATCAAGTTGCTATTTATAAAACAAACTGGGGGAAATTTCAGGTAAGTATTGCAACTGTGACTTGTAAAAACTATCTAGTATAGTTCAAAATGCTACGGTCACGTGGTGCGGCCTTATAGTTCGATCGATCTGTTACACGTGTTGACCGAATATAGTTTTAAAAAGAAAGATTGGACCTTTTAATAAATTTATTAAAATAAATTGAAATTAGTACACTGATTAAATATGAATATTGAGTCGAACCGAGCGACAAGGAGGTCTGAAGAGAACTTAGGTGCAGGTGTGGCTGAAGTCATGGGAAGCTTTAAATATGCTGACTGGGATTAATGAAAGGACTAGGTAAGCAAGTTTCCTAGGGTTGTCCAGCGTAACAGATCGAGCCAAGACAAAAATTATTTTAAGTGGGATTGAAAATATTAAAAAATCGAATTAATCGATACAAAGGTACAGATCAGCACACATGTTTATATTAATTACGAGAAGAGTTTTGTTTGAGGTTATATTATTTCAAACAGTATATTTATACCTGTGTCTTTTAAGGTTTCTCTAGTCTTAATAAGGAATCTTTAGGTTGTGATATTTTATAAGCATTGAGTGACGATGAAGCCTATTATTCGATTGGACGATCCCCTTTGCGTAATATTAACCCTAAAAGTGCATTGCTGAAGTTAAACTTGGTGTTGAAGTTTCAAAAGAACAATTATTTATTTATTTTATTTGTTTAATTATTTTTGCACAAACAACAATTTATTGTACAATGGCTGACTTAATGCCATGCAGGCATTTTCTCCCAGTCTACTTTTAGGTGGTTGGGAAATGTCTGAGTAATTATGGCGATAGTATTAATCTAACTTAAAATAGTCGCTGGCAACTTATAAGCGGGTGTCCATTAATTACGTGAGGGGTTTTCGGCGATTTTTGAACCTGACTTTCTGACCCCTACCGCCCTGGTGAGATGTTATGAGATTTGATTCAACCCCATCCCCCAATTTCACGTGAGATATTTAAAAATATGTTTTTTAAATATCTCACTGGATCTCACTCACTGGACTAGATCAGACTAGTATTTAGGATTGCTTCGAAAGTAGGCCAGTAAATATTATTGTATAAGATTTGGCCATATTTCCTGTACAGGTACTAGTACTAGAACTAGGTACATGTTTTACTTAATTTAACTCAGTTAATTTTATTATGTTTCTTGCGGATAAAAAATTACGTGATATTTGCCGAGACCCTCTCCCCAAAGTAAGTTAAGATTTGGCTCGACCCCCGTAATTAATGAACGCCCCCTAAAAATAATCTACTAGGAGAATTTTGTGTATTACAAAAATCTCACAAAAATTACTTAAATGAAGTTGCTACTTATTTAAAACGGTAGTATAAAACTACGACAATCTATACTGCGCGTTGCCCGGCACATGCTCGTGCGCTTTTTATAGTACAAATAGAATTCAAATTTAGCAAAGAACGAAGCCTTTTAGAAGTAGGTTTTTTCACATTAAATTAGGGGCAAAATATCACAAGTATATTATGCAGCTGCATACACCATCGCTGTCGCAATCTGCAAGCACTGACATCTCTTTTTACGTTTCTTAACTCTCCATCGTCACCATCTTTCCTAACTTTCATTTCCTGTTCTTAAATCATGATAGATATCTTCGTCCACAAAATAATCTGCTTCTCTTACGCTTCTGATTCTTTTTCTGTAAGTCTAGGAATGTCCATCAAGATGTTCACAAACGGTTAATACACTTGAGAAGAGAGTTATAAATATTTATACGTAAATGCTTACTTAAAATTAATTTTTTTAGGTGCGCTATTACCGGGTCACTGGTGAAAATCTCAAATTTCCAAACTTGAAGACCACAATCGTTATTATCAGTGTGGGTTGTTTGCTTCTCGCCGTTGGTTTCTTATTGAGCTTGTGCGCATTACTCGACGGATTTCTATTGATACACACAACGGCCTACTACCATATCATAACTATGATTAATATGAATTGCGCTCTTTGGTATATCAATTGCAGAGGGATTAAAATCGCTTCTCAAAGTCTATCCAATTGCTTCCGCAGGGTAAAACAGTTTTCTTACATTTTTATATTATCTTTTTAACATTAAATGACAGATTCGATTAAGCTAAATAAATATTCTTCAACTTATACACAGGGATGAAAATCATTCTTTATTTTTATGATTATTACCTGGCAAACAAGAATATATCTCAAGATGATAGCTATTTCATTTTTATTACTATAAATCGAACAATATCAGAGGAAATTTCAATATAACCTGGTTTATATTTTTCACAGGACGTGGAAATTGAATGCTCAGCAAAGTTAATATCTCGATATCGCTACTTGTGGCTCAACCTGTCGGAGCAATTGCAAGCATTGGGGAATGCTTATGCACGAACCTATTCTACATATTGTTTGTTTATGTATGTTTTTAAGCTTTGTTTATAAATACGAAATTAACAAGTGTAATTAATAAATATCTGATGAAACTTAGCCAAGTAAATACGAAGCATTGATAAAAATAAGAATCTGAACTCCATAACCAAAATTGCCAAAGTTTGAAAAGAAATCTCCTTATTAGCATCCATATTTCCATACTTATTTTATAAATGTGTAAGTGAGTTTGTTTATTGTTACGCTTAACCACTAAAGTGATATTAAAAATTCTTTCACCTATGGAAAGCTACTTTTTACCGCGATAACTGACATACTGTACATACGACGAAAGCTAAAAAGTGATATATCTAAGCTTAAAAGTAATTAGTCACTAAATTCATAATTAAAAAAAAAACTTCAAAAGTTGTTAACAATGAAGCTCACAACAGCCTTTTAAGAAACAAGTAACTGTTGTTAATTTATAAATTAATGTTATTTAACTCACTCGTTGAACTAAACAACAAGTCTTTCTATATTAAATGTATGTTGAAGATTATATAAATGTACCTTAAATTAAATTATTAAATATTTTGACCTTTAAATGTGCTACTTTGGTATAATAATAATATAAAATTTGACATCTATACCGATCATGCTATCAGAAAACTGTAAAGGTTTCGAATTAAATAATTATTTCTCTCATTTGTTGGATTGGATTGGATTGGATTTGCAAGCATAATTTTTTTTTCTGTAACTTTGTAGGTTCGCCAACATAACAATAGCAGTATACGGAGCTCTATCAGAAATAGTGGATCACGGTTTCAAATTCAGTTTTAAAGAGGTTGGACTGGTGGTGGATGCTGCCTATTGTTGCACTTTACTGTTTATATTTGTAGACTGCTCGCATAAGTCTACATTGAAGGTAAAACAGTAGTTTACAACATGCCAACACATTTATTATTATTCATCAACAGCCTTTAACAGTCCACTGCTGGACATAGGCCTCTCCTTAGAAAGGAGGTTTTGGGCTACTATACCACGCTGGCCAGACGGGTTGGTATAGGATTTGTTTCAAGTTTGCCTTCTCTTTGCAGTGCTGTTGTCCTGCGTAGTTTGCTCTCTTAGTCGTCTCTTACGACACCCACGGGGTGAATGGGGGTGGTTACAATCCGTATCCTTAATCCGTCACCCATCACACGTCACACACACCAAACTCAGTTTTATGAACAAATGTTTCTTATTTGTAATCCTTGATTGTATAAGCATAATATCAATGTTCTGGTTGGAGTAGTAATGTACATATAAGTTCATCCTGTCTCAGGCAGTTCAGCACCTTTATACTTATCTTACATATTATTATTATACGTTAACTTTACTTTTATTTTTGTAAAATGCGTTGCGCACAAAATTGAGAACAAACTATTATTATTACTGCAGCTATTATAAAGATTAAAATCTTAATGGCAGCTAATGACGACAAAAGACCTAAACAACAAAATTCCATTCACTGTACTGTAGGTATACCTACACGTTTATGGTTCATTTATCAACCGTGGCGGTTAATTGTGGTAATTATATACAAATGTATTTGCTCATTGTCGTTTAAACAATGCGTAATTGGATAGAACTAAACCGAGGATTTATGGCACAAAAAATTTATGATGATAGAATTTGTTCTGGATAGATTTGTACGCTCTGCGTTTATAAAAACCGTTGTCCAAGGCAATCTTTATGTAAAATACTAATGACATCATAGCGAGTGTATTATAGGAGTGTGTGGATTGATACTAAAGAGGTTTTTATGTCACAGTTTTTTATCTGTTACAGGTTGCTGCTGGTGTTCAGGACACTTTGCTATCTATCGATGTTCTCTCAGTGGATAGACCTACACAAAAAGAGGTTGTATACCCATTTACGGATTGAAACCGTTACCTTAATAGATTAATGTTAACTTTCATATTGAAGACAGCGCGATGTAATTAGAATAGTACTAGTAATTAGTATAGGAAACTTGAGATATTGGAGGCGGGTAATATGAATTCTACGTTTCAAAATGACTACAGATTTTATAGGTACTTTAGTGTCAGTGTATTTTGTGTTGTTTTCCTTTGAACCCTTGTTTCTATATTTTTTAGTTATTGATTATTTGATTTATTTTTAATATTTCATCTATCTCCCCAAATGATGTAATCTGTGATCTTTTCGCTGAATCGTATAATATGTACCAATCTATCATCTAAATCCATAACTTAGCAGAGCGGCACTGTTCCTATACATTATCGGTACCTACTGTAATCCTAAATCGTATCCGTTAAAAATATTTTGCAGATCGACCACTTCATTCAAGCTATTGAAATGAACCCCGCTGTTGTCAGTTTAAAAGGGTACGCCCACGTCAATAGGGAATTGCTGACATCGGTAAGTGCTCTCTAATTACATTTCTGAATATCAGTTTACAGTAAATTACCAAGACGCCTAAGTCGACAACATCCGGTTTCGTCAAAGATGAACTCATGAGAAAAAATCCTTCTTAAACTTTTAACTTATTACTATAACAGAAGACACAAGGACCTCGCCTCGTCTCATGCTTACAATTGTTCTACTTTCTAAAAAGCATCTGCAAGTTTTTCGAGAGCCTTTACATAGACCGGTATAAAGGATGGCTTAGCGGCCCACTGCGCAATGATGTCATGGGTTAAAAGCAAATATAAATTTATGGCAGAAATACAATTCAAAATCAAAACACACAGTCAAATAACATAAGTTTTGTCGTTAATCATCCAACAGCTTCAAAATGTATTAAAAAAAACCCTTCGTTATTTAATTTGATGTTATCTTCCTTTATAATTTACCCCCGATTCCAATTCAATTAAAATTGACTGTCAGAATCAAAATTTGTGTCTTTTTTATTGAATTACCCAAAGACCTTTTATATTGTAAAAGAATAAATTACAACGTTTGCATTACGGATTATTTAATCTTCGAGAGTGTTTATATGACAGCATTTTGTGGAATCTGACTTCTTTTCTTGGTAAAAAAGATATTAAGCGGTGCTCGGTGTATTAATGATATGTGATTGACCACCATCATCGACAGCCTCTACTAGTAGGCCATAGGCTAGTAGAACATAGGCCTCTTCTTAGAAAGGAGATTTGTGCCAGACGTGTTGGTATATTGTTTGCTTCAAGTGTTCCTTCTTTTTGTCCGTTTCATGTATCTTGGTGACGTCCCCCGCAACACAGGATATATTCCTAATGCGCATTGTCTTTTAAGAGAAAAGAGAAAAATAAAATATAAGGACCTAGCAAAATAATAATTATTATATCACTAAAAGACGATTTATAGAAAATGTTATATGGATATATTGGAGATTGAAAAGGGTTATTTTAAATCTAAATATGACTAACGATGATAAAATAAAAAGGTTATCTTAGGGCTCCAAAGCAAATTACGTTTTCTTTTTCTAAGGTTTACTATGACTAAGGTTGATTTACTAGGACTAAGCCGCTATTCTTTATTGAAAATATTGAAACAAAATGGTTACCGGCTTTTTTGCTCCGAAACCTCGCACGAAGATTTTCACGAGCTAATGTGTTTTTGGAGACAGTAATCATCCGTATCACAAATATTATTTATAAAAGTGACTAATAAAAATAGAAGCCAGTGTATTAAGTTTCTTTTTTAAGTAGTTTTGGATAAAACCTTCTAACTTTTTTGTTCATCGAGTAAGTTCAAATAGTTGGTAACTTATGAATATTTTTGAAAATGACATTCATTAAGAAGTAATTATGTATATTTTACGCAAAGATTCTAAATGAACCCTCTTATGTATTCACTTACCACAAACGGCCTTATTTTCTTATTGCGTCAAGTACACTTTCTAAAACTTTATTTTTTCACAGCCTCTAGGGACCACTGCGGAAAATTGTGGGTATTGGATACGTCCACGGGTACCTAAAATAAAAGGGTTTTTAAGGACAGATAGACAGATGGACAACAAAGTGATGAGCGTCAATATTTTTTTCTAAGAGTTACAGAATGCTCAAAACGTAGTAAAACATTTAGGGTTTTACATAACTTTATTAAATACTATAGTAGCAATTATATCTTCTTAAATATTTATAGAATGTTACATAGCCAATTACTTTAATGCCTAAGCTGATAACAATTTAGTATACCTAATAAAATAATAGATTTGTAGTGTACATCTGCTTAAATCTGTTAATATTTTATTTTCAGGCCATAAGCATGATAGCTATCTACTTGATCGTTTTGCTCCAGTTCAAAATATCTCTACCCAAGGACCCTCAAATAAAAGGTGCATAAATCAGTATCATATTACGAGTCTTGATTTGGCAACAGTTTAATTGCTGGGATACAGGCCCTACCATGGATAGGGTTTGTATTGGCCCAAGCATTATACAAGATGGCTTTGAATATCTTTAAACACACGACTCGAAGAGGTCTTACATCCACAAAATATGTAGCTGCACCAATAGAAAATAAACTTATTAATTAAATCATATGTTTTTTTAACAAATAAATTAGTTAGATTTTATTTTGCGTTTTTGTAAAGTATTTCTTTATTAATACTGTGAATGAGGGTTTGTTTGTTAACGTTTTAACGACACATCTTACACACACACGTAGCGAAAAGGACACACCGTATATTTTACCCACAATTGAGTCGTCCCCACTTCCCTGAGGAATATTTAATTGATTGACGAAATTTATATTGACGTGAGCGTAGCTGCCAAGAAAGAAATACAAATAAAATTAAACCGTGAATACGATAGGCTATTGACAGTTTTTTAAGGAAACTAAGACAATAATTTAATAAATAAAACAAAAAACCGCACTGCGGTAAAAATATTAATTGAAATACTCGTGATAGCTAGTTTGGTAAAATGGGGGATTTTACCAAACTAGCTATCTATCAGTGTAATGTCTAAATAAAAGTGTAATGTAATGTCTAATCAATTAGTGTAATGAGAGGTAGGTACGTAATATGTGCATGGGTATGCATACGTATGTATGTATGCATGTATTATATACTTACTAATCCGAGAGTCGGGTAAAAAAAGATTTCTTTCTAGAAATGTGAATTATTAACTACAAATGTCCTTGAAACATTTCACTCGCATCTGTATGCCCTCGTAGACGTTTTGAGATCCCAACTGGGAACGCGTCAATGCCGCACTGTCACTGGATGTCCTCCATAATCAATTTGGAGATGTTGTGACAGCTACAATGAAAATTCATTAATCAACTTTTCCAATTTTCAAGCAAATCTAGTTCTGTTATCAATAAGTTTAACGAAAAACCCTCCTCAACTGGATTCTGATGTAAATTTCCTACTCAAACCGCCTACGATAATTGAAAAGTTTGTGCATTTAAAAAAAAATATTTCTATGTGGATTGGTTAAAAAACTAACAATTAAAATCTATATTTGAAATAGCGATATAAGTGTTTGTGTGTTTGTGTTTTTAAAAGACAACTCCCGCATTAGGACAATATCCTGTGTCGCGGGTAATCTTACAAACATACATGAAACGGACACAAAGAACACCCAGACTCAGAACAACAATTTGTGGATCACACAAAGTGTCGTCCCATGTGGGATTTGAACCCACAAAACTCAGCACAGCAGGAAGCGTCGAGGTGATCGCTTAAACCACTACGCCATCCGTGCAGTCAAATATAATATCACATATATTAAATATAACATGAAGTAAATATGTAAAACATGGGCAACCAAAATATCACTGAACATAACAAACAAAGTCAAACGGGCCCACATAATATACAAAAGTTCCCTTAAACATATAACATTAGAATTACAGAAGACGTATACTATGCTAATATATTTACTCAGCCGATTTTTGTGACGCAGCCCATAAAGTGGATAAATTAGTTTGTATGGAGAATATCCGAGTTGGATGAGCAAAATGGAATAATATTTGTTTATTATTGACAATGAATATATAACTCTATATAATGTAGCTAGACAATACATTAGAGTGCTATTAATAAGTACTTTTAGATAGGAAAAATAAATTTTATGAGAGGATATCTCATGTGGACAGATTTTGTTATCATTGGTCATTTTAAATGATTTTTACCCATAAAAGAAAACCAATTTATGTGTTACTTATGAGATTTAAAAATAATTGATGTCACAAGGATAAAGTGTATTCTTGTAAAGTTTCATCAACACAGGCATATATTAGTGCTAATCTAACGATAAAATCAACGTTTCATAAGTTTAATTAACCTCGGACCGTCCACCCACCCGGATCTGCGGCGCGGGACGGTGTGTCGGAATCGAATCGACTAAAACCACACGGTGTTCTACACTGCGCCTGAAATAGGAGGGATCCGGGAACAGCTGTTATTAAGAAATCCAGACCTCCACCAGCACCTGTCCGTAATTAGCGAGGATACCACCTCGGGTTAGGCCAAAGCTGATTGTCTCTTAAGCTCCTTCTCTACATAAAAAATTAGGTTGCTAGCCATCATTACCCATCTGCGATAGTACCTATTTGCCATTATAGTACAGTGCAGCACAGCTGTCATTTACGTTAGATTTTACTTCTACTACTAATAGCTTTCTTGCAAAGACATGCATGGCTTTGGGTGAGTTACGCCATATTTTCTTCAAAGGTAAATAATTCTTCTACCGAAGGATTATTTGGTATGATATGATACTTTATATTCAACCCCGTCATGAATATTTTGTTTCAACTTTCAGACTTATCGATACTCTGTCTATATAATGTATAAAGTATTAAATGTCATATTGAAACCTTTAGAGAATGTCAACAATGAAATGGTTTACTTATGTGAAACATTTTAAAGCGCCTATCCTGAATGAATATTATTTAAAGAGAATAAAATTAAAATATTCATTTCCATATTCATTTGTTCATGAGTTCAGTCAGTCAATAAAATAAACATTATTATGAAAATACAAAAGCTTTACAACATGTAGGTGACCTAAATTTTATGGAATGCCTCTGAGAATCGTCGGCATACAGTTGTCGTTTATCAGCTGTATAAATTAAATTTGGACTTGTCAATATGCTTCTGAAATTAGTACTCAAAGTGTACCTAGAATAAAAATGTAAGTACGTGATATATAACGTAGAGAAATAATCTCTGACGTTATTTGTGTGGTACTGCTACATTTATTATTGGAGGTGTATACTTTTTTTTTCTGTGCGGAAATCCCCTCGGATACCACCAACCTGTGGTGGCTATGTCGGACTTGAACCGACTAAAAACCGCACGCCGTCTCAGGTACCAGTAGCCTGTATAATAGGTGTATACATATCTCTAAATCAAAATAACGATATAAATTTGTCATATTTTAATTATTTACAATCTATGTTATTAAACTCAAATAACAGTTCAATTTACTTACTTATTTTTAATTTTCCGTCGTAAAATTTGTGTTGTAAATGTAATTATATGATACCAATAATATCTAGTGATACGCATGTAAGCAACTTAATGTCGCTGCTTAGGCTCTTCCAAATTAATAGTTTTATAATAAAAACATTAGGATATTGGATTTAGTATTAACTAATGACTTAATTGGTAGGGATAGATGAACCATACCACTTTCTGTGTAACTTTACCATGCTGAATTATTGGTAGGTCCTTTGAAAGAAAACAATACTCTAAATACTGTTTTAATAAAGGAGATTATACAGTCATTAATGAAGAACTTTTAAATACAGACTAGGACAATATTTTATATAAAAAGTCTATTGAAGAAACAGTATCGACATTCTATGATATTGGTTATAAGATTATAAGTAGGAATATCTCCCTTAAAACTGTTAACACTGACAGATATCCTGTTTGGTTCAATTTTAATCTTATTAAGTTGTATAAAAATAAAAATAAGACTTGGATCAAACGGACAAAAGTTAAGAATATCTTAGATTATGAATCGATGTCATTATATAGGTTAAAGTTTAAGAAAGAGTCTGAAATATGTCACAAGTATAGATTTAGTTGAAGAAAATCTGAAAAAGAATACAAAATATTTTAGGACATATATAGGTGCAGATATACCAAATAGTGTGGTATATCAAGATAGTGTATCTACAGACCCTTACGATGTTTGTAATAAGTTCTCATTTTTTTTCAAGTCGGTATTTGAACGTTCGGATGTCACTGATAAGTTTGACATATCAGACATTGGCATTGATGACTCGAACTATAATAATGATATATTAATTAACAATGTTACTTTTCCCCTGACGATATACGTAAAGAAATACTTAAGTTAGAAGTTACTATTGCCTCAGGAACAGACAAAGTTCCTGCATATTTCTTGAAGGCGACTGCTGATATAATGTGCAAACCACTTCACTTTTTTTTTTAACAGATGACTTCAGGAAAGGGAATTTCCAATAATTTGGAAATCAGCACCTACAGTTCCCGTTTATAAATCTGGTTTCGAAAGGGATGAGAATTATCGCCCCATTTGGATTCTGTCGGCTTTGTCGAAACTTTTCGATAGACTCATGCACAACTCCATTTTGCATCCGGTTATTATACTACAGCAATACAGATTCGTTTAACGCAGATCAACTATGAGTAATTTAGTTGCGTATACATCTCATATCTTTAAAAACATGAATTATAATGTACAAACTGATAGTGTGTGTACTGATTTTGAAAGAGTTGACCATAAATTATTACTAGAAATTTTTTACATTTAATGGAATAAGAGGAAATCTCTGGCGATGGTTCAAATCATATATATCAGATCGCACACAAAAAGTTGTCATCAAATGATCAGATTGTGTCATAGTGAGGCCTATTTTGGGACCCTTACTGTTTATCTTGTACATTAACGATATTAATACATCTTTCAAGTACTGTGTCTTCTTACTCTAAGCTGTTGATCTAAAAGTATACCATAATTTCAAAAGTGGTAAAGATCAAATTAATTTTCAAAGTGAATTCATCGCCTTACCAGTTACTGTGAAAGGAATAAGATATGTCTTAGCATTAGTAAATGTAAAACGATAACGTTCTTGAAAAAATGAAATATATTCTCCTCATACTCCACTATGTAACACTAATTTCGAAAAAGTATGGTCTATTAGGGATCTTGTTGTAACATTGGATAGTAAGCTGTAGTTAGATTAACATATCGAAAACATAGTTAATAAATCATATAAAATGTGTGGCTTTGTAATGAGCTACGGTTTAGATTTAAAACAAGTTTCCAAATTTTTTTATCTTTATAAGACACTCGTTCGTTTTCAACTCGAATATGAAATTTAAGTGTACAATCCTTTATATACAAAATATGTCAAAAACAATCACACAATCTGATTCATATCATTTGATGACAACTTTTTGTGCGCGATTTGATAAATATGATTTGAACCATCGCCAGAGATTTTCTCTTATTCCATTAAATCCAATTCTATTAAACTTCTATTAAATAACAGCAAAATAATAGTAAATATTAAACAACATTCCAACTAGACCATATAATCAACCGTCTCGTTCTCATGAGTTATTTTCAACCTTTAATGTATCGCACTAATGCGGTTAATAGATCTCCAATATATCGTTTTGTTAACACCTATAATACAAATTTGATTATTAACTATTATTATTAAAACTAACTTACTAAACTTTGACTATTATTATTAAAACTGATATTTTTTAACTGTCAGTAGAGAAATATAGGAAAAGCGTAACTGACAAATTAAGAAAACCAACTTAAGCTTAAATAGGTATGTGTTGACTTTGCAGGTTTGTATTTAAAGCACATTTCATTTTCTTGATGAAATTTTATGTGTAATTCTATGTTAAAATGATCATTCTTTATCTGTGTGTAGAATTGTCGTTTTTTTTACATTTTATTCTCGTGTTCATATTTAAAAATAAGTGTGAGCTATTTAGGTCACACTTGGGTTATATGATAGCCTCCATTCCACTTATTTCTATTGTCAATTTTATCTGTGGTCAACGATGTTGGTTTCATAATTATGTTATCCTCTATCAATATCTTGATCTAGTATTATTACGTAACTGTTTGTTAGTCCTTAATAAAAAAAAAGATAAGTTTCACATTACATCATCATCATCAACAGCCATTAATTGTCCACTGCAGTGCTGTTATCATACAGAGTTTGCTGCATGGAGTGTCACCACCCCTGTTCATCAAGTGGGTGTCGTAAGAGCCGACTAAAGGAGCAAACGACGCAGGATAACAGCACTGCAAAGAGAAAGAAAACTTGAGCAAACCCTATACCAACCCGTAGTATAGTAGGCCAAGACCTCCTTTCTATGGAGAGGCAAAAGTCTAGCAGTGGACTATTAAAGGCTGTGGATAGTTCCATAATTCGCGGTACAATAATTGTAAGATTTCCAATTATGTATCAAAAATGTATTAAAATGTATTAAATGATATTTCTTAGTACGAGTAGTAGTAGCATTTAAAAAAATAGCAATTGGCAAAAAAAATAACAAACCTCTAAAGGTGCCTCGGTTGCGTCTCAAATTAATTATAAATTGGGTTAGTTAAAATTAAGATTTTGTATGATTAAATATTAGTGTTCACTGTACGAACTCCGATAACGCGATACAGGGTTAGTTCGTTCCTGCTCCGTTTCTTTGTGTTAGATGGCGTTTTTACATTATAGCCCAAACTGTATTAATGTTTTATGATTTCTTTAGCAACAGAATTCCCTATCTAAACAAAATGTTGTATCTGTATCAGAATAGTAGTATAAAATATTATTTGTTATACTAGTACAATGAATCTATATTTGATTTGTACAGCGGATCAGACTTAATGGAATTGGGAGTTTGATTGATATGGCCCATGGCGTTTACCTCTTGATATTTGCTAAAATCCCTGCACCTGTGAGAATAAACTAGTTTTATTATACTCGTAGATATTGAAATTACTATTGTTTTACGTTTCGTTTTTGTCATGTGATCGAAGTATCGTGTCTGAATATTGTACAACATTAAGTTCCACAAGAAATAAATGTAATCGGGTCCACTCGCCTATAGATGTTCCATAATATGCTACACGGATGCTACACTACAAAGATCACATGTGTAGATATGTGTTATCCCTCCTCACAATATTCTTTCAACTATTTCAATTGTCACATGTATGCATTAATAATGATGGTGATTTACTAAAAAAATACTTCGTCTGTTTCATTTTGTTTGTTTTTTATCATCATCATCAACAGTCTTAATTTTTCCACTGCTGGACATAGCTCCTTAGAATGGATGCTCCATATTTACAATAAATTCTATTATTCTTATATTATGAGATTGCTAAAGTTAAATCGATTGCTGACATTCTGAGTTTATAAAGGTAAGAAAATTAAAAGGACAATGCATAATATTGACTCTTAATTATGTTATTGCTTTCAAAAATTCAGAATATAGGCGTTACTACTTTAAACCTTTTATGCACGTGTTTTGAAATAAGTGAAAAAAATACTTTTATGTTTTAATCTATAGCCATAGAGTAGATAGTGGCACTGATGGAATCGGTAAAATTAACAAGGTCAATAAAAGCATTTCAACGTACTCGTGACGAATCCATGCGTTTTGAACCAATTCCATTATCTAGAGTGCTCTTCACAATTAATAACCGCACTTGAAGCTGAATGAAGTGGTTAAGAGATACAAATATCCACGGAACCGTTGGCGATATGCTACCGAATGATGTCACACATATTGCGTCAATAGTTCAGTACTAACTGTGAACCCAAACGGAGGATATTTTTTATCTAGCTTAAGGATATCCATGTTTTTTTTTTTGCTTTGTGATTGTATTGATTTATTCTTTCTATTATAATAAAATTGAATAGAGAATTAACTATGTTATGTTTAGCAACCCAATACATTTAGTTTATCAATTTTTTGTTTAGGTTCAAACGCGTTTATCTCTTTAATATGTAGATAAAGTAGTCATCGAAAAACGTTATACGCTGTGTAACACCGAAAATATTAATTATGATTATGAACCCAAAAAGTTATGCACCGATTGAGGTTATTTTGAGGGAAATTTTGACATGATATACAAACCACTTGAAAGATTGTTTTTATCTATTATTCGCGTCACTTTTGTTCTTCGTGCATACATCAATGCAACCACAATGTGCCGAAGCTAGTATCATATAATTGTATTTATATTCCTATATCATATATTGTACATAAAAGCCTCTCTACCCTTTAGTTGGGTGTTCGATTTCATATTATTATTTAGACATTGCTAGAGAAAACTTTCACAAATTTCTTTCGGCCTCATTATGATAAGTCAATTTCAGGGTTGGTTGAACTATCCTACATATAGCAAGAATAATGGAATAAAATTTTCATTTGAGCAGTGTATATAAATATCTTTGTAAATAATGAGTTTCGGCGGAAATAAAATATTGTGTTACAAAAAAAATATACCGAACAAGCCGAAGTTGTGTTACAAAAAATAAACAAACCGAAGTTGGTCAGGATATTATTATCTACGATTATAATAAGGCAGATTTCAAAATATTTATTTGTTTAAATCATAACAGTCATAGCTTCGCTTGGCTATCCATGTTATGACGGATTAAGAATACGGAATGTCACCGCCCCTATTCAACCCATGGGAGTCGTAAAAGCCGACTAAGGGAGCAAACTACGCAGGACAACAGCACTGTAAAGAGAAGGAAAAATTGAAAATTAACCTATACTCGTCTGCCCAGAGTGGCATAGTAGGTCAAAACCTCCTTTCTAAGAAAAGGCCTATGTCCTGAAGTGGACCATTAAAGGCTCCTGATGATGATGACGATAGCTTGGCAACAAGACGAGGATGACGAGAGGAGAATTTCATATTTACATTTGCTACAGCTGATTGGAAACTGCAACTTCTGAATATTAGAGTTTCAGAAAAAACATGTATTATATAGGTACCTACCTCATAGATGTTTGGATACAACGATGATAAATTATTTTTCAATTTTAAGTATCGACGCTATCTAACCCTACCATTATGTACAAAACCTACCATATATGTGGCAAGATGCTGAAGGCGCCATATAATTATCGGCTGCAAAAAATTTCGATTAATATATTACTCGCTCGCTCGCTTTAATCACGCGTAGGTCAAATATCCTTGTAAATTAATAATTTATGCAATTGATACCTATTATTAACATGATAAAGGAAAACATTTTCAAATTGATTTATAGTATTACTCCGAGGTTCGCTATTAAAAATATAAAACCTCATCTGTTATTCTTAACTATGACAATAAAATTATAACTTAAAAAATATATACCCATGTATTGTGATTAACGAAAAGATTGTTTAGATAAACGTTATTCGCCTGTTTATATTTATCAAATTCATAGTAATGCTAAGGAGAAAGGAAAGAGGGATACGAGCAGAAGAGCCACCTGATGTTAAGTTATCGTTAAGTTACCCCGTAAGTAAGGTAATGAGAATTCTTGTGAAAATCATTTGACAATACAAGATAAACTTTGCGCCCGTTTTATGAATGTTTGTAAAGAAAATTTAGTTTCATTACATTCTATTGTGAGAATAAGCTAGAGTAAGTTTTTGGATTATACTTAGAGGCTGTTTATAGAAAAGGAAATCCGACCACAAGCTTGCAGACCTTGGCCACTTATCACCAATATAGAAGATGTTATAGACAAGAGTGTTGAAACTTTTTAAGCTTATTGTGAAGCCGTTAAATATACTGAAAAAAACAAATAAAAAAAAAGAGATTGTATAAATGTAAACAAAGCCGATGCTTGTGCAGAGTTAAATTTTTCAACTTATCGACTATGTTGATGTGTTTTATCTCGACTTCATGTCATGGTTACCTATGAGACAGCGCCGCAGTTCGAGGGCTCTGACTATGTTGCACTCTCTTTTCAACTTACGTAACTCACCTACCTAATTAAAATCCCACTTCCAATGTCTCTGCTCCAATCATGACAGAACTCTTCGCTTTTCTAACAATCTTCTCCTTCTTTATCCTTCACATATTTAACACTTTAAGTATCTTTATTATCTATGTATTATAGCCCTATTTCTTAGCGTTCCATGGATTCACCGTGCGAGGGCCGGGTCCACCGCGTCATACTCGTAGATGTGGGCAACACATGCGACTTCGACAGCGCCTGGAACTTGCGACCCAGGTATAGGTTTAGGGAGTACTCCTTACGACGCGTCAGCGCTCACCTCCACTGTCTCCTGTGTTACCCCCTCTACCTAACCATATTTGATAACAGCCTAGCAATGCCGCTTTGGATATTCGTTAAAGAAAAGACTGAAGCTCTTGGCAATCCAAGGTCTTTAAGCAGGTTATAGAGAGATTTAGCTGGTATAGCACCCACTTCCATGGCATACATTGCAACGGCATAACCATTTTAGTTAAGTCAAAGTACTTGTTTCCTTTTAAAGCGTGGTCTCTAGGGATGTTCGTTTCCCACTGCACCGTGAGTTCTACTAGTACTACACGCTTAATTGAAATTGCATAAAGAAATATGTCTGGTATGGACGCCGAGGCACAGATATCCACCGGTATTCTGTAATGATTTTCATACGTGTCCACTAATAATGTCCAGTCACTGGCAGTATTTTTAATTGTGTACGGCTTTTGCCAATTCTTTTTTGTTGAGCCTTCCTTTACAAACGCGATGTTAGTTCTTATGTTTGCTGTTATTCCTTTTTTCGCTCTCGCCAGCGATAAACTTATAGCTTCGTGTATGGTTTGTAATACCATATCATGGCGATGTGAATAATGACCCCGGTCTAATACCCTGCGCCTTACAACCTGTCAGTAAGTGCCTGACTGTACCTATTTCCTGCACATCGTACAAGCCTTTTCTGTAGCTTTTCCCTAGGTTGCTTTTACTAGGTTGTTTTGATCGCGAAGAGTCGATTGAAATGCGTTGAGGTAAAATTTTAACAGGGTAGGTGACTAATCGTATAAAAGTGTGCGCCATTTCAAAGCTGGTGGGATACAAAATTCACCTAGAGTTAACCATTTATTCTGCATTTCTAGGTTCATGTCGTGCACCATGTAGATCTCATTTTCATCTTGTTGTAGGAAAGATTTTGTTATCTCTTTGTCGGTGTGTCTTCTAGTATTTCCCAATCCAACTCTACTGGACTGCATACCCACCATGAATGTCTTGTAGGGTTGGAGCCGTGACAGGCTTTTGGATGGGATCTAACGATTCCGTCTTGTGATTTTGACAAGACATGCATTTTAGTAACTCTTAGGTGTTTGTAGAGTTATATTTTGATATTTATATGTATAAACTATATGCATGTGTACCTATATATCTGTATGATTTTATCTCCTTTTGTAACATTCGTTAATTTAGTCTCATCCTTACCTATCCCAAAAATATACACCTGGCACACAGCTTTGCAACACCGAAAGGTTTGACTAGAAGAAAATGCCCTGGCATGAAGTCCGCCTTATGCAATATGATGGCAGGAAGTCTCAATAAATAAACAACATATTGTGAATTTTACTAGGATTTTCATCACAAAATGGGCTACATTTAGAACAAAAAGTTTATTTCATAATTAGCAATAGGTATATTAACTACTTGAATTTAAACAGTGTTAACGTTAGCTTTCCGTTAATGTCCGATTTTATTTTATCCACATACCATTTGAATTGTTCACCAATCAATTAAATTCAAATCAAAATTACAAGTGACCATTTTAAACATTATTAAAATGCGATGGATCCACTAAAGCGGAAATATATTTCGTCAACGTTAAAAGAAATTTATTTGTTAGCATCAATAAATAGCTTCTCAACGTCATGAATCAGCGAACATGTTATTTGTCATATTATTCTTTAGGGAAAACTGACTTGAGTCAAAGAGCAAAGGATATATTAAATTTCCTATAGATAAAATATTAGGATAAAAATTTAACGTGTGACATAGACATGTTAGGTATTCTTGGCCGTATTTTTGGACGGTCGGCGTTGAATCATTAAGAGACAGCGTTCATGAGGCGCCAAAGCGTCAATTAAGAGGCCGGGCTCACCGTGATGTAGATATTAAAGAAAAATATCTCATTGTTGTTAATAAAGATGAGGTGATCGTGCTCCGCATACGCGACGATACTCAAAGACTTACAAATGTTGACAAAATAACGGCCAAGTGTCCGACGTCAAATATGAAAATTACACACAAAGTGGCACTTAATTTTAAACGTGACAGATTAGGGAGCATGCTGAAAACAACTGAAGAACGATTGCTGTCGTGTCAGAACACTAAGAGATGTGATGAAGAATATATTTCCTATAACTATCGGAAAAGTTAAACTATAAATTTAAGTTCATATTATGCATCTTACGTTATTGTGATCGTATGAATCAAAATCCATAGACACGAGAGGAGGAAGATACTACCTCCTTCATTATTATTAAGGATCTAACAGATATAGGGTAATGATAATAAGCGTATCTTTATGTCGTTCCTTGTGCAATTAGGGTTGAGGATTTTTCTTTAATAGTATTTATAATACTTTACCGGCTAATAAAAACAATGTTCACATAGTCATCAAAAGCATTAGTATAAAATATTTATTTAAATAGAGATTTTTTCAAAACATTTTAGAGAACAGTGTAAGTTTTGAAATAGGTTATAAATGATTATCGCACGTACTATGATATACACTCAACCGATAACATTAAAACCTGAGAGCAACTCACATTATAACCGAATCAATTGGCTATTGGCGTGAATAAATTGCTACATACTCACTGCGTCTACGACGTCTACAGCGTAGACAGAACCTCTACGCTATGAGTAAAAACTTTAAACTAACATTCTGGTTGGCTTTAATTAAAGCAAATTATATGTTTTAATCACATTCAGTAAATAGTATGTTCTAGTTGAAGAACAAATGAATGATTAAACAATCTGTGCTCGATAAAGCGTTGGGGTGTAGGTTTACTTTCAGAATTAAGATTGCCAATACAAAAAATGTTATCTTATAAAAATTATTATATTTTCTTTGTTTCAAAATACACTGTTTTAGACTGTGGATAAATTTTACTATTTTATGCTAAATTTACTGCGGTGAAAAACTTATAAACATATCCTGTCTTCCATACTAACATGACTAAAACAAGTTAAACTATTAATTTTATATTAGGTTACTCCCCTCGGGGTAAAGTGTCCTAGATAGCTTGTGGGATTCTGTATTTTTTATGTAATAGAGGGCAAACTAGCATATGGGTCACCTGAGTACGTATTTACCGCTGCCCAAGCACACCTGTAACTCAAGAGATGTGTGAGATTGTGTGACCACCTCCAGAATTACTGATTCAACAAAAAAACCTAAATTACTGTTATTTGTACTATTAGTATAGTTGTTGTTCAGACAATCAAATTTATAATCTTTTCGTATTTATAATAAACCATTCTAAATCGTATTCTACTTGGTTGATAATTGCGAATCTTAACAGTTGTTATTGGCAGATTAAACAATTTTTTAGCCTTTTTTATTCTTCTAATGGTGCTTTTAAAACTTTGTATAAGTAAGGGGTACTCAAGTACCTGTTTACTTTATTTAAGTGATTATTTAAGAGCATAATCTTTATTTTCATATTAAGTATTATTAATATTATATTTATTAACAAGAGACCATAGGATGATCATAATTTTTAAAATTATTTTATTTTAGGGAAACCTATTAATATGTGGTACTTAAATTCATTTTGATTAGAGTAAATTACATTTTTACTTAAATTTAGGGCAGTTAGCAATAAAAAATTAAAATGTTATACATGCTTTAAACTTATTGTAGTTTCTTTTAATTTTTTTCAGAGTATTCTCTTAGAAAGTTCTTCTAAAAATCTAGTTGATTACAGTCACTATTTTAATTTAAAATAAGAATCTGAAAATATCATACCTATTTCATTCTAGGCTGACACTAGTATAACAATATCTGAGTTCGATAAGAGAAAAAAAATCATAACATATGCGATTGGCGTGTTGGTCTATTTTTGGATTGGGTTTGGTTGCCACCCAGCAAAAATAATTGTAATATGAGAACAATCATTTGTTCTATGTCTGGGTATACTTTATCACCAATATGTATTTTTATTTATTTATTTATTTTTAAAAATAAAAATAAAAAATAAATGTATGTGGTATGTTATCCATGTAGTGACGGTTTAAGAATAATGAATGTCATTACCCCTGTTCAACCCGTGGGTGTCGTAAGAGTCGACTAAGAGCGCAAAATAACGCAGGACAACTGCAAAAAGAAGGAAAACTTGGCACAAACCCTATATCAACCCGTCTGGCCAGCGTGATATAGTAAGCCAAAACCTGACTGGACTAGATCATGGACAATACCAGGGTTACATCTGGAGCGGATAATCAGTCGCCACCTGTTCGTTTCTATTCAGCGCGTATGTTACTGTACTCTTACTTTTTCTTTAACTGAAGTGAGTTACTCAAATATCATACGGCCTTTATTTCTCCCGGTACACGGGTATTGTTTATCCAATCTATATCTCTATATCTATCTATTTATATACAAATGTTGTATAAACAAGTTGATTTGTGTACGCTTCAAAAACTCAAAAAGTTGTGCACCGATTAAACTCTAATTTTCACACGGTATACAAACCGCTTCAAGGATTGTTTTTATCTATTTTTGTTCCTCATTTCTCTTTAATGCAACCCCAATGTGTCACATGGAAACTTGACAGGTAAAACGCGAAGATGATTCTTTGCATTTTTTATAAAAATTTCGTACATGGAAGAATGGGAAGTTTGAAATACTTACAGGTTATACTTAACATAGTGCAGATTGCTGCAGTATTAAATACAACTATCCTAGTCACTATATATACGTGGCAGGTATTTATTAATTGTATAAAAATAGACTGTTAAGAATTATTTAACTAAAACAAAAAGTGAGAGGAACAATTACCGAAAATGGTGCAAAAAATTGTAAAGGAACTTACATACCTATCATAAATTCATAAACCTTGGATAATATTGGCTAAAGTGGCATATCAACATAGCGATGTGTAAAACCATTATTTGAAACACTGTTGATCGGGTACCATAAACGCCGTTCGCTTTAATATCGGTTTATGGATATGACGTACCGGCAAGAACGTTTTAATGCTTCTTTTGATTATATTATTCATTTGATAATATTGTATCTAGGGACTCTTAGAATTATATAGTAGTTAGTTAAGTTAGTAGTAGTAATAGTTAGTAAATTCTTAGAACCTATATATTAAGTAGTAGCTTTACATTCCTATAATTTTTTTATGGTCATCATCATCACTAATACTCAAAAGCCTTTACTAGTCCACTGCTGGACATAGGCCTGTCCTTACAAAGGAGGTTTTGACCTACTATACCACGCTGGCCAGACGGGTTGGTTTAGGGTTTGTTTCAAGTTTTCCTTCTCATTGCAGTGCTGTTGTCCTGCAGAGTTTGCTTGCTCTTACGATACCCTCAGTATGAACAGGGGTGCTGACCCTCCGCATTATTAATCCGACACCACATAGACATTTTTTTATGGTATGGCAAACGATGTCTGATAGCAGTCGCTCCTAAGTCCGCTAAAAAATAGAAGTTCAGCGTATCATAGTAGACTTAAAAGCCGACCCCATCTTAGTTTGGGAAAAAAAGGTCGGAGGACGCCTTCTTCCTCCGACCATTTTTTCCCAAACTAAGTTGGGGTCACTCTTGAGTCGCAGGTGTCCATGGGTGGCGGTAGTTACTTACCATCAGGTGATCCGTCTGCTCGTTTGCGACCTTCTTCTTAAGTGAGAATGAGCATAGCCGCAGTAACCGCCCCTTGAAGTATTAGGGAAGAAGGGGTTTGGGCTCAGGTATCCACACTCGGTTAAAAGCAATTAAGAACTTGCTTAACACCGACTCTCCATGAGGCCGTGGTATTACTCCGGTCGAACTATAATTAACTTAGTAGGTAAGTAAAACATGGCCCAATTAAAAGTATAGTAATTTGTTCGTTATTAATAATGGCATCTGTTTAAACAATTATTACACTATGTACACTTTAAGTACTTATATCTTAATCCATAAAATAACAACTCTATTGTATGGAAATTTACCTGTGAGGGTTAATAAGAAATGAATTTGCGCGTGTGTTATGTTTTACACAACATATGAAACATGCTTCTGTAAAATGTTTCATAAAATTTTCGCCCGGGATGTCGGGCAAAGGGATTGTATATTTTAATTAAAATTTCAGTTTACTGACAATCTTTAAGGTTCATTCATACAAAATTTTCGTGTTTCGGTTTGGAAAATAATTAATAATGAGTTGTCTCACTCTTTCCTATACCTATTGTAAATACAGAAAGCCAGCCAGTTAAACCATATTTAGGCTATTTCTAGTGAGAGATCATTCTTGCTGCGTTAATTTATACTGCCTAAGTTCACCAAAGATGGATCAATGACCATCTTATCTTATAAAGTAAGATAGAAAGACCGTGTATGTAGTATTACCAATGACTTACACTATATCTCTTTAAGGGTATTTTACAGCGAGTCTATAAAACGCTCTGATAACATATTTTTCAGACAGATAACAGTTGCAATGACAAAATATTCTGTAAATATTTTTCAGTAAAGTTGTTGTGTATTGCAAGCGAGGGTATAAACAAATGCTTCGAACTATTACATATTACCGACAGTTTCACAAACTTATCCTACACTAAATTCAATTGGGATCCTTTGAACTTACCTCTGGGCTAACTTTGGGGAGGCTTTGCCATGCATAAGTTATGGATTGTTTAAAGGCCATTTTGTTAAAAGTATTTTATCGTTTTTTCTAACATATAATGTTAACGATAATTAATATTAATAAATTGTGTGTCGATTAAGCGCGTCCTGCACATATGTAAGATATCTTTAGGAAAATACTTAAACACGTAATGGAAATAGCGGAACATGGAAATAAAATATTTTCGCTTGGTGAACAATTGGCAAACTAGTTTTACTACAATTCTTTTCGTGGTTCCACAATCGCCAGAAAACTCTTTCTTATGTCTATGGAACCCAAAAAAGAAAATGTAAAAAAATCTCATTGAAATGGACACGTAAATATCTGCCCTACATCGTCTACGAACAAAGTAAAAACTTCGTTACGGTGAAATTCAAGGTTCGTAATTTTAACTGAAATAAAGTATTCTGTTTTCGTTGAAGAAGACGAGTGATTAAGCCTATAAACTGTGGCTCTATTTTAATAACGTAGTTTTGGATTACTTGTTCACTTTGAAAAGCCTTTTGTATAACTTTGATCAACTGTCAAACGCTTCAATTTATACAAATAAATGCAAATAACTATAAATCACTACGTGCTAAATGCAACTAAATGCAAATGATTACAAATCACTACGTGCTAAATGCAACTAAATGTAAATAATTACAAATCACTACGTGCTAAATGCAACTAAATGCAAATAACTACAAATCACTACGTGCTAAATGCAACTAAATGCAAATAACTACGGAAGCTTCAGTTACCAAGTTATTACATTATTTTGAAATGATGTATTAATGTTATGTATGTATTAGCTGGCGAACCGTGAGTGTTTGAGTGAGTCTCATACTTATCTGCTTATCCTTTCGGGGGAGAGGGGCTTAATTGATTAAGTGGAACAAGTAGTAAAACCGACTGTGTAAACGAGAGGTGTTTACACGGTCGGCCCTACCTTGATTTAAATTCTGAGCAATAGCATCATCACTATTTCACTTGTTCTCCTGACGAACTTTGGACTTACAGGTTTGACCGAGCTGTGGTCGGTCTGGAATATCAATGGTAATACGAATACAGGCTTAGAAACAAGCTTGGTGGTGCGGAAAACTTACTCTTAAGGTATAAACTGGAAAACAAACAGACAGTACTTTTAGTCTTAAGGTATTCTAATTCATGAGTATGCTTGAAGTTAATTAGAAAAGACAAGTTTATTTATGCCGCTATATTTTGAACTTACTACCAGCTTTAATTTAAACTTCAATACAACACTACAATATAAATTTCAAGTGATCGTAGTGGGGAGCACACTAAAGAGTCAAGTAGGTTAGATATGGCGGTCATCATACTAGTTGTCTAGTAAAGTAGTAGTAGTAAAGAACCTCGGGTTATATATCGACTTGTCACTTGACTGGCGGACACAAGTTACACACGTCAGCCAGAAAGTCACCACATGTCTCCGCGCCTAAAACGAATCTTTTCTTTAAACAAAAATTAGTTACGCAGTTGTGCAGTATGTCTGTTGTAATACATTCTGTTTTAACAGATACCTGTCAGCTTTTGTACTTCTGCAATGGTATCTTCGTACTTCATGAGACTGCAAACTAAACAGTGTTTACTAAACTAAACATGGACTTGGCTATATCTCTAAAATAACCATTCTATGTTATGTAGAAGTCTACCTTCTGACACACCAAATCACTGCTCATGAGTTACCTACGTCCTAATAAAGTAAAGATTACTCCTAGTAGAGTATTCTGTTAATACAAGATCTCAAGATCGCCAGATCGAGTAAGATTCACTTAGACGGGTCCACGAAGAATTTAGCGTTGGAAACACAGGTATTTCAACTATTATGTTTGCAGGTACTTTAAAATGATTTGTTTATTTATTAACCTCGAACTGAACAGTTAAGAGTTAAAGAATTAAAGATTTAATACAAATCATTAAATCCATGTGCGTATAAGACTTCCTAAAGCCCAAAGTAAAATTCTAAATATATTGCAAATAACACAGCATCCATCTGAATTCATTCTGCGGTTAAAATTAACTTACTAAAATGCAGAGTACTATGAGACTTGTGATCTGTACTGTGTTATTTCACAATTCACTGCCAGTAAACTTGATATTATGAATATTTACAATATTAATATAGTAGCTATAACTACAACAATTTGACAAGTAAGTAGTTAAAGTTATAATAATTTGGTAACTCTCAAAGTCATACAGTTATCTTGTAAACGACCATTGAAACTGTGAATCGTGCTTTTAAGTAAACTAAACTTTAAATCTTGTTGATTAGTATTCATCTGGAAAATTGAGCTCACTTGTATAATTCAGATTCACTTACTATTGTAAGTCTAACCGTTCTGGGATACATCAAGGTGACAATCTACAAGTGAAAAGTACGTCGAATAGGCTGAACTCCTAAGAGATCGTTGTCCATTAACTAACTCTTTCTGGACCGCTCACTTTGAAAGTTATGTTTTATATAAGTCTGCTATTCCCTGATTGGTCTCTTAGCTTGAGTTGGCGAATGTGGCGAGTGGTGGCCTTTGTTTGATTCTCGCCTCGAATAAAGTAACACTGTATTTTATATAAAGATATTGCTAACAGGAACCCAGAGTTAACAATAATATCTACACTGGGAATAAAACGGCGTTACTGTATGAATATATGAAAACCTTTTTTTTGAGATACCACACACGGCCGTCTGATATTTAACTAGACAGAGCCTGTATATATGGTTACTTAAACTGCTAATAAACATACCGACGGCAAAATGTTCATAAATTCCTAAATTGGAAAACGATCAACAATTTAAAAAAAATCGTCTCTAGTCTTCATGTCAGACTAGAGACGATTTTTTTTTAAAGTTTAGCGATTTCGATATTGGCTTAGCTGATCTTAGGTTAAATTATGGATGAATTTAGAACCCCCCAACTGTATCCTCACGTTGACGTCGTGGGGGGGCTTGCGCGGGTCAGTGATCTCTGAGGCTATGGGGGTAGAGTCACTCATGCCGGATTGGTTCAGAGGGAGACTCCAGACTAAGAAGGATACTCGGTGGGGCCCTTCTTGGCCCGAACCGATAGTTGCTCCACTGTCCAATTAACGCCTCGAACGCAATACTTATAAACAAGTAAAACAAACTTTATACCTCTATTTAAGTTCCAGCAGAAACATAAATGTGAAAATAGGAGCCAAGTTCAATATTATGATAATTATGATGTGATTGTTGACTTAACTGACAAAAGACTTGAGATCTAATTTTTTCCTTCAATAATATAATATAATAAATGATAATTAAATGGTATTTATTTCTGTAAGTAAATATTTTCAGATTTTTTACAAGTAAGACTTTACAGCTAGAAGGAGCCGACATTTCCTAAGACGTACCCTAGGAAGAAACGCCGACATAAACCACAGAGTTCTTCTTTATTAGACCGTAAACAAAGTTAATTAAAAACGTGCGAGTATAGTATAGGGTCTTGGTAGGCCATTTGAAGAGTGGACCATAGTTTTGAGTCGGCCTGTCCATACATACGGCATATAGGCCCCAGCCATCGTGTAGGTTAACCGATACTGGTCAAGATCAACGACCCGAAGCACGACACTGCAGCCAGCAGGACATTTAGGTAGGCCGTAGAAACACTCAAAACCATCAAAACGTTACTAAAATATGATTTAAAATTACAAGCCTACACTATACTCATATTTACATACTTACGCAAAAAAACTATGCAATACAACGAAAAATAAAAAAATTCAAAACAAATAAAATACGAAATACAAAAAAAAAAGTCTCCATCACTCTCAAACATAACAACAATGATAGGAACTTGTGATAGGTAAATGTGGGAGTGAGCAGCAATCCCAAGCAAATTTGTCATCTAAATAATCTGTAACCGTGTAGTAAGCATTTTCACATCGTTTTTGTTTAACTAAGGACTTAAATTTGTTAATACTTAATTAAGTTTATCTTTATTTCTAGTGTTAATATTATGAATGTCGCTAAACTTTGTGAATAAGTGAATATTTTTCTTAACATACACTAAATTTTCATATATATATTGAGATGCGACTGTCATAATACCAATGTCTTTAAACTTATCCCTCAGTGACCGCCTATAACTGAGATTATAAATTGCGCGAATAGCTCTCTTTTGCAACACAAAGATACTCTGAATGTCAGTAGGCTTTCCCCACAACAAAATACCGTATGACATAATTAGTTTTTTTTCTTGTTTAAAAGTATGTTATTAACGTTGAACCAGTTCAGGACCTCTGAGAGAGTGTTATTCACATCGTCAGTAACTGATTGCTGTCGTTTCAGTTTAAATAAAAGTGAAGTGTCATCCGCAAATAGCGCTATGTCCTGGTTATCTTTTATCAGATTAGGTAAGTCATTTATATAAAAGAGAAACAATAATGGGCGAGAATTGAGCCCTGCGGAACCTCCAGAGTGACCAGAGACCCGAGGGACCTCTGTCCATTAACTTCCACTCTCTGGATCCCAAATAAGAGATAAGAAGATCCAAAGCAGTATTCCTTATTCAATAGTGATGCAATTTCCTCAGCAATGTTTCATGAAAAACGCAATCGAATGTCTTAGACAAATCACAAAACACATCCAACGCACCCGTTTTTCCTCCCAGGCACCAAATATACTTTCCAGAAGTTCAACACCAGCATGACTCACGAGCGACCTCTTCTGAAGCCAAATTGCTTTCTGTGTAGAATATTATTTACACTTACGTGAGTTTGTAGCTGGTCTAGTATTATTTTCTCAAAAAAAAAATACCGAAAGTAGGTAACACTGAAATAGGTCTATAATTTGTAGGATCAGACGTGCTACCCGCCTTAAATAAAGGAACGATCTTACTATGTTTCCTTAGGTCAGGAAATACACCACATTCAATGCACTTATTGAAAATGAAAGCCAACTTTAATGCACCTTCGCTAATAATTGACTTTGCTATTTGTACAGAATTAACAGGCTTTGAAAGAAGAAAGAGTGCCTGTAAAGTAGGTAGAATTTATTTTATTTATTTAAGAGAGTCTAGCACTCATGTAAGGTCGGTCACGGGAAACACTGATCAATTCAGTGTTTCTGTAGGCTTGCACCAGGGACACGGTACTATTATAATACAGTAGTGTAACTCGGCCGCATGATAGAAATAAATGCCTACAGCCGCGCGGTACGTAAACATGCGTTAGGGCTGCCCGTCTCCAGCATTTTAATTATATTTGTCTACTTTCTGTTTCTATTTAGATTTGTAATTGTAAATATCCTTTTTATATAAATAAATGAAATATTTTGTGTATTGAATAGGAAGTGTTCAATAAAAATGCGTGTTGTTTTTTGATTGGTAGATTTAATTATTTTATTTTCTTTCTGCATTGGAGGAGTTCAAGTTTCAATTTTCTTTTTCTTGGAGTGTTGCTAGAGAGACTCGTTGAGGTTTGTTTATCTTCTTTTAGAGATACTCCTGGATCAGTACTAGCTAAGCTTGGCAGCATCAACAATAGTAGGGCATTCTTTTTTTAAAGTTTTCTATTTGATGAATGTAATACATCCTCCAAATTAAAATGTTTTGTCACTTTGTGAAAATTTCGAAAACTATCTAATGACACACAGACGGTAAAAATTTTTTTCTAGTATTATTCATACATACAGAAAATAAACAAATATTATTAAAAATAAAATACCACGTCTTTACTTTGAATTATGAAAAGTAACAAAACACACATGCACCGAAGTTTTAACACAAGCGTAAGTAGGTAGGTAAGTACCTACCGTATCATGATTCATTCAGAACCTCATATAACTACCTATTTCACTCGTCTCAATAACTTTCCGTTACTCTATTCGCTTTATTTATTAATCCAAACACCTTTTTTTTCGTAAGATAAAAGGAAATACTTATCCATTAAAAAGACACACATTATGTACCTACCTACTAGTAAGTAAAATTATTTTATAGTCGCACCTTTCAGAGTTTCCAGGTAATTTAAAAAAACTTATGTCTGGATGCGTTATTGACGAATTCATACAACCAAAAACAGCACAATATTTCCTACTCGTCATATTAACTGATTTTTAAAGAAAAAATCGCGCGGTTATTGTGAAAAAAAAACAACACACCGTCCGTTCGACACTGCGGTACAGCCGTGACTGTCTGCGCCCCGAGCGCACCCCGAGATCGAGGCGCGTAGGTATAGCTCGTGTTTCGTCCGTTTGTATGAAGTTGGAGTACTGTATTATAATTGTACCGTGCCAGGGATCAGCTCTGAGCCCATACCTCTTCCTGTTGATAATGGATGCTCTGACATCGGACATACAGGAGGAGGCACCTTGGTGCATGCTATTTGCATATGAGATTGTGTTGGTCGGTGAAGATGGGGTTGGGGTCCAGAGCAGACTGGAAAAATGGCAGCAAAGACTGGAGAATGTTGGCTTGAAAATCAGCAGAACCAAAACTGAGTACATGTTCTGCAATTTCGGCGGTCTCTCCAGTCCTGAAACCATTTCGCTGGATGGGATAGCGATAACAGTCTGCTCGAATTTCAAGTACCTCGGCTCCCTCTTCAATGTGATGGTGAGATTGATCGAACTGTACAGCATCGAATCAATATGGGATGGATGAAGTGGCGGCAGGTAACGGGAACAACTTGTGACCCCAGTTTCCCTTTAACACTGAAGGGACAAATTTATAAAACTATTATCAGACCTGCCGTCCTGTATGGCTCTGAAAGTTGGCCCATTAAGAGAACGGATGAGAGACGCCTGAACGTAGCCGAAATGCGAATGCTGAGATGGATGTGTGGTGTGAGTCAGATGGACAAGGTTAGGAATGAGTATATACGAGGGAGTCTGAAAGTAGCGCCACTGCATGAAAAGTTAAGAAGTAATAGGTTATCTTGGTATGGACATGGCATGCGGAGGGATGAGGAAAATGTGGCGAAGAAAGTTTTAGGTATGAGAGTTGAAGGGTACAAGAGAAGAGGCATACCGAACAAGAGGTGGATGGACTGCGTCAGGGAGGATATGGCTAGGAAGGAAGTGAAGAGTGAGATGACGCATGACAGAGTAGAATGGAAAAATCATACATACTGCGCGGACCCCAAATAAAAATTGGGAAAAGGGTAGGCAGATGATGAAGCTAGAGGTTCCTAGAGGTGCCTCTATTGAAGGGTCTATTTGTAATCTATACTCTAAACAAATAAATAAAATTGAAGTGTCTGTTTGTAATGTCAAAATAATAGGTTTTTTCATGCTCACACGGTTATTTGCACGATACCTATGCCTAAAAACCAGTTAAAAAATATTTTGTCTGTCGGCCTATCTGTCTGTTTGTGCCGGGTAATCTTTTAAATGGCTGGACCGATTTTAATAATATTTTACTACCAGGTAGCTGTCTATATAAGGAGTAACCTTAGGTTATTTTTCCTCTCAGAAAAACCCATTAAAATTTTGACCAGTCCGGGAATCGAACCGCCTGAGGCAGCGCTTCTCAAATTCCACGCGAATGAAGTCACGGGTACCAGCTAGTCAATTATATGTCTGTGCCTGTGTGTTAGTGAAGAAGGAGGACGTGGGTTCGATTCCCACCCAGGACAAATATTGTGTGTTGAGCACGGTCATTTTTTCTATCATCATCATCATCATCAACAGCCTTTAACAGTCCACTGCTGGACATAGGCCTCTCCTTAGAAAGGAGGTTTTGGCCTACTGTACCACGCTGGCCAGACGGGTTGGTATAGGGTTTGTGTCAAGTTTTCCTTCTCTTTACAGTTTTGTTGTCCTGCATAGTTTGATTCCTTAGTCGGCTCTTACGACACCTGTGGTGACAATCCGTATTCTTAATCCGTCACCACATGGAATTTTTTTCTTTGTTTAGGTGTAATTTATCTATAGTATGTATGTATTTAAAAAAAATAGGTATGTTTATCAGCAGTCTTGTTACCATAGTACAGGCTCTGCCTAGTTTGGGATCAGACAGCCATGTTCGAGATGTGTGAGGTATGTTATTATATTATATTATTTCCAAGGAGTTGAGCCTTATGAGAAAAAACGGCAATCAAACTCACAGCCATTCTTTTTCAATTATATTGTAATGTTGCAAAATAAAGGATTTTTGTAACTATGTGAACTAATAATGTAATAATAATACTACTAATTAATTATGTCACAGATAACAATAATGCTCTATCCCGGTTAAAGAAAAGACGGATTTAAATTTTTTTTGTTGATCACACTGGCTTCCGTAATCTTTAAAAGGTACTAAATAAAAAACAAAATAGTTCATTTATGATTGATGAAGAAATGGTACTTAACTTATTTATTGAAAAAAGTTTCGACTGCAATACGATAATTTTTGAATACTCAAAACAAAAAGGTTAGTTTTTAAATCAATGTATTCCTTCTAGAATATCAATTAGCCAATGCTATCACTAATGCAAAAGATAAGATACGAGAATAATTGTATATTGGTTAGAGCGGTCCGCCCGCGCCGCCCGCCCATTTGCCAGCCCGCCCAAAGCTCACGCACCGGATATATAAGCCGGTGCCAGCCTTCCAACGGCACAACGCACTACAACCACCGGCACTCACGACCTCCTCTCTCATCTCCGAAAGCAGACGATCACAGGTTAGTACACCTTTAAAAAAAAAACGATTACATTTTTTAAAATAATTGTCTATATAATTTAAATCAGAACGGTTTAAATCGGTAAATGATTACAACAAAACCAAAAAAAAACCTTATCACCATAAATGTTCAACACACTATAAACATTTTATTAAGTATTCAACTAACTATTCTTAAAGTTCATTAGAGTTGCAGGATTATTTTGTTACTTCCCTGCATACAATTTGTCTTTCAATTTTCGGTCTCAAAATATATAATATTAATCAATAAATATTACAATCCAATAATATTTTTCTAGTGACAGTAAAATGATTTATTGCGACTTCTTGTCTGTAACATTGTCATTGAATTTAGCTTCATAAATAAACGTATCAAATACACGTGTTGCTCCAATCGAAATGACATCGAGTTCACCGACGTTCACAAATAGCTTCCTCATCACATAATCAGCTTCTATTATTTTCAATCAAACGTCATTTTCCTTTGACGCTTTTAGAAAGATACGTCAGTTAATAATGTCAGAATCTGAGATTCATTAGGTATTTGAATATATAATTATTATAAAACATTTATTCGTTTATATATGTACTTATAGGAAAATCTTCTTGCTTGTGCTGCCATGTAATGGTAAATATTTTAAACGTATATGTCATATTTTAGACTAGAATTATTTCATTTGTTACATTTATACCCTGGGTATTCTATTTCCAGATATCACATGTAATTTTTAGATATTATTTTATACGTGTTTTAAATGAATATCTTATACCACTTTTGTATACTATGCTATAGATAAATGTAAGTCGTTGTAAAAATCCTCAATTCTAACTCGCCTATACATGACAAAGTGAGATTGATTTTTATTACGCTTTCATATCTAAAATATAAAGCGATCATTATAAAATTTTGCAAACATGTTGTCATCGATATAAGAATATACATAAAGTACTGTTCCCAGGGGATATCCAAATAAAATTAGTTAATTGATCAAAATTCTATGAGTGTAAGGGTTAAATGCATAATTTTTGATTTAATGGCTTCGGGTTCGAATATAGCACCTGTAGATAAAATAAAAAAAAATACAGACTACAAAGCATTATAACTTAAATTCTTTGCTAGGACTATTGACAATTTGTGATCCGTGTTAGTAATATTATGTTTTAATAAAATCCACGCATACGCATGTTATGTATATTTTTGAGGTAGGAAAAATATAATTAGTTTCGTATTGCAGGAGTTCATCTTTACTACTAGCTCATATTTGTTATTAAATAACAAAATTCTTTTTCGATGGCTGCTAGTATTTTTCTGCCCCAGATCCGCTTTTACATTGCAGTTCAAATTATTAAACTTTATTATTTTTCACATTATCTGCCGAATGGGTGTCATGAATGACTAAAAAGGGGGTTAGCTTTTTATTTTCATCTACTTAAGTCCAGTTAACAGTAGTATGATATTCAGAAATTATCCAAGATTACACAACGCTATAGATGTCCATACTAAATAGAGCTCATACCTAATATTCTACAATTGTAGAACAAGGAAAAAATCTCTATAATATTTGTTTCGGAAATATATATACAAGTATGGCACATTTACGCATAAAAATATTTGTTATATAAAGTGTAACTACTAAACCTTATGATACCCACTAAAACTTATACTACTCGTATATTGTTCTAATTCATTATCTACTTTTTGCAAATACATTGTATAAGGCGGACTTAATGCCATTACATTTTCTTCCAGTCCCACTTTCGGTGATGCAGATCTGTGCGGCAGGTGTATAATTAACTGTATATTTAATTCAAATATTTTACTTGGACTTTTTTTGAAGTTTTAAAACATTAGGAATATATGGACGTTGGTATTTAAAATATATTAAATAAAGTGTAAAAAAGTACGTAAACACACACATATTTATGATGTATTTCTTTAAAAATAAATGCCGTTCCTGCTTCCGTATTAGTTTACCACATTACTTATATTTACTTTTATGAACAATATTTTAATAAACATTACAACATCATCAATAATTATAGAATGAATAGATAGACAGGATGATCGATTCAACTCTTTGTACAGCTCTGCATTTGTCATCGAATGAAGATATATCAGACACCAATAAAAGCACAGAGGACAATAGGGATTGCTCTTCGAAATATCGACATAAAAGGCATATTATTCTATTAGTATTTCATGAAAATGGAATTTGTAATATGCTCATTGAACATATCTTTTATTAACAACTATTTAAAGAACACAAATATTTTATTTAAAAACAGTATATGCAAAGCGTATGACACAATTATTCACATTTTAATAACTTAAGCGTTGATGTCTTTTTCAGAAACTTATTCTAGGTAGGTTTTAGGTAGGTTTGATGTTTTTTTAAAGTCAGTCAAAAATATAACAATGTTTAAGAAACTCATCATGTTGTGTGGTTTTTCTTTCCAGGTCTTTTATTTTCCTAGGGTTCATTCTTGGGTCTCTCAAATTTAGGATTCTCTAAAATTTATGTATTTGTCACTTGATATCATAGGTCATTTCTATCACGTGGTGTCCCTAAATCAGTATTCTTCTTGATAATTGTTTCACCGTATCAAGCTAAGAGAAATGACCAGAGGTCTTTTTTATTTTTCTGTTCGTATTACATTTTAGTGGATGAAGAGAGCAGATAAAAAAACCTGAACGGATATATAAATGATTTAATATCATTATATATGTATAATGTATATATATATATCGTCCGTAGGCTCTATTTTTCCACTTCACTACTACAAACTTATTTGACATCTTATATTTAGATAAAATATCTTTCAATTTTTAATAAATTAAATATATAGTTTCAATGAAATCATACGGTTTATTACATTCGTATCGTAAAGCATATCTCAATGCAATTTCTTTATTGAATTTTATACGATCTCCTGCTTCATGATATTGTGAATCGCCTCGCATTTCTGTAGCTCAGTAGGAGCTTAGGATTTAATAAAAATTACGTAAAAAATCTTAAGAGACAACCAACTCGTTTTTTTATGATGTATGTTAGCAGTACTGCCTTATATGTCTTCCTTCTTTTTGATGTCAAGGTATACTGCCGAAGTTCGTTATTTAAATAGCTGGTTACTGAAATCACACTTAAAATAATTCAACTAAAATGCCATTTATAAATAGGATACTACATAGAAAGATATTTAGCAACCAAAATGTTCTAGGCAGAATGATGCGAAGTGCCGGCGGAGCGCTGGCCGTGGCCGTCGCCGCGCTGCTTGTATGCTGCAACGCTGATCCACACCAGGTAAGACTTCCAACGCATATTTTCTTCTTATTCATGTATTTTTATGGATTTCTATATTAGTATTCTCCTATTGCCAGTGTATATTGATGGCAATTTATATACTACGTCAATGGGACCTACATACATATTTCTGAATAAATTTAAAAATCGGATTCGTAAAATGTTACTTCTATAATATATATTCTATAATATTATCTTCTTCTATTTTAAAAAACCGTGTTACAAACTAAGTCGGTTTTTTCGCTATGTATATAACAAAATAGGTACAATGTTTTCAATCATAACCTCACTGTAAAATTCGAAGGAAGGTAAAAAAGTGTGTATATGGTGTATCATATTTTAAGTATTATAATTATGTTATATCCAGACAGAGATAACTTTACGAATATGCATCTTAGATTAGTTTAAGTTAACAATACATAATAAATCCTTAAAATTGAACAATTGATGAAAAAGTACTAGGTACCAATACATGATTTATATAATGCACTAAATTCTTAGATACACGCATATTCAAATTAATGCTACAGGTTTAGCAATCCAACTTTTCATTTAATAGACATCCAATAGTACAATACATTAGTTTATTAAAATACCTTGTTAAGTCTAAAGCTATTTCATAACTATTGGTATTGAACATCGGAACCGGAATTTGAATCCACAATTACGCTCTTAGGATTTAGTAAAGGCACTCAGAGCAACCACGCGATAAAATTACATAATTCACTAAATGCAGGCGAAATCTACAGTTGCTAAAATGGTCCATTTCTCTTTATCATTATTTTATTTCGTTCTACAGTGCTAGTAATACACCGCAATTATAGAATGGCAGATTTATTAACTAACAGAATAAATGACGAATTGTGATTGGGCCCTTTCTCCGAAAATGCTATTAAAATATAAGCTTCAAATTAAGCTGTTTAATGTTTTGTAAGTAAAGTAGAATATAAACTGTAGCCTTTTTTAATTTGAACTTTATAAAACAGTATATGTACAATATTAAATTGATGTATATACTTCAGGTATTGTTATCGACGTGTCATAGTCACAAATTTGTGTTGCCGAGCCATGCATCGGATGATGTGCATCATATAACATCTTTATCTATATTTATGTTACTTGGATATATTCTAGATCGGAATTCAAAGAAAATTATCAGTCATTATAAATAATTAACTTCAATTTTACGTCTAGACATATATCCCTAGGATAAAGAAGTATTTCATAATAAGCTTCTCTCAGGTCTGAATAAAGAGAGTATTAGAATATATAAAAATAGATCACGGCAGTTTTTAAAATGTTAAAGTTACTTTAAAGCCTTTTTGCTTTAACTGGTCACAATAGTACGGTTAAATTTATAAAACTAAATTCTTCTAACTTCAAACCAAAGATCGTTTTAAAAAAAGAATCTTGAAAATGATAATTAAAAGCTATTTTGCCAGTCTTAGGTTTGATTCTGTATACATAGATTGGTGAAAATTTGCGTTCCATGCAAAATGCAATTTAAAATCACCAATATTTGAAGTTTATTTTTGAACTTAAGGGTTCGTATCGGTGTTGTAGACAGAGATTAGCAACCATTATCATGTTTAATTTTGCCAACCCTGCTCATCGTTAGATAAGAAAAATAATCTTAGTATCCAACAAATATTCATTAATGCAGTTTGTGTAACTTTTGCGTTGCCTAACTACTTCTTTGTACATCATGAACACATATATTGGCAAGAGTTACAGGAAAGCACATGGGCACCTTTCAAACCAAAAAAAGACTATTTTCGACTGATAGACATGATAGACTGATAGACAAACTTTCCGCGATCAGCAAAAGCTAATTATCTGCACAATATTGATATGTTTTAAATAATGTTTTAATGTAAATATGTTTTAATTAAAAAATATAAATGGAAAGCTAATTTCATTCTTTACAATACATATTTGCTTTCCTATTATAATATAATTTACAGATCATTTTCCCTTCAATGAATAAACCGGGATGAATTCTATTACATATACAAAGAGTTGAGCAGGAAAGGATAGTTATGATTGTACACCATTACTAATTCTGTAAAGCATCCGTATTACACTTATTATATCCACAACAAAGTTTTAAGAATATCATTAATGTCGTAAGTACTATAATTTTTTAATAACTTCGCTTTGAATTTCTAAGTATCAGCAGATACAATTCATCAATAAAAAGATACGATGGATAATACCCTAGAAAAAAAATAGCTTTCAATCATTCAAATATATCACACGTCTGGAAAAAATCTCAGCTAGCTCTCGCCACTACAGTATTAGTACAAAAGTACTTTGTCATAGATGCAGCCAAAATAGTGTAGTTTACATACCTAGTGTATATAATATATTTGTATAAATATGCTTCTTCCTTCAGTCGACCAGTGATATTTCTTCCTTCCGTTCTACAAAAGATTGAGTGAAACACTGTTTTTTCCACTGCCGTTTTCCAAAACAAATTCAAGCAAAATGAGATATTTACGTCTTTTATAATAACATGTTAGCAATTACACACAGGTGAAATTGTCTAATTTTTTATTGTACAATGGGTATCTGTCCGCACTTTCAAACATTCTTCATATTAATTCTCAACTTCAAGCCTTCTTCAACTTCAAGCTTCCTGTAGTCGTTTAAATGACTGACATATAATGTCAGTCATTTAAACGACAAAAGGACGACCGTTTAAACATTATCGCCAACAAATATATAATTTGTGTCTAAGAATCTGTTACAATATTGATTGAATGCCTACTGATTACAAAAAGTTTGAAGACGATTGCAAATCGAAAAAAATGAAGACGAAATGCAAAAGAATGTACTTGATTTTACTTACTTCATATTAAAAAAAAAACAAGTTTTTACAAATAACATCACATTATTGAAATACTATGCGTGATTCCATAATTATATAATTAAGTAATTATAATTATCATTCCATTATGTCTTTTATTGAAAACCTATTACAGCAAAGACTTAGAATTAAAATGTTCTCATAAAATCAGAAATTACTGATAAAATTAATAGGCATTCTTGTCTAGTGATGTAATCTAATTTTATAAAGATAAATGCGTACTTCATAATAACTTCACGGTCTTACAGTAATTAACCGACTTCAAAAAAAGGAGAAAGTTCTCAATTCGACTGTTTTTTTTTTTTTTTTATGTTTGTTAGCTCAGAACTTTTGTTTTAATAACATGATCCGGTGCTAAAAACGTATTTAATTTATTTCTTAGCTTGCATACTACTAGTCACTAGGTTCATAATGTTTTCAAGATACTTTTAATGGTATTTACGTAACTCAAATAAAACAAACAATTTTAGTTAATAAAATATACCTGACTGAAACCAATACTTTTACACAAATGCTCAATGTTCATTAGTTAGTAGGTACAAGATATCATTACAGTTCATGTTCATTTTAAATGCGTAAATACACAACACGCTTTCAATGAACAAGAAAATTTTATATTCGTTAAATCATTGTGGTAAGTTAACAGGAAAATTATACTACGCGATATGTTTACTTAAATTTAACACGCGTCATTTACAAAATTTGAGTACATTCAAGGCAATTTTATTACGTGCCTCCGTACAACAGATGAAGTAATGCTTACTAGCGGTCAAAATAAATATTAGGTCTACTAATATGTTTAATAAATGAAATAAAGTAATTCATGATAACTTCCGCCTCGATATTGACACTGGTAGTTACTTAATTTGTAATTATCGTTGCGTGTATCAATAACGAGAATTAAATAAGTAGTTAAAAATGGATTTATAGAAGAGAACAAAAGTGAATTAAACTGATCAAAATAATCGAAATGAAGTTATGTTGTGTATTCACGGTTTCACTTTATTTGATAGCATTCTATAACTGTATTCAAGTCCTCCCATATTTTGGGAGTAAATTCATCAAAAACTGTTAACTATGAATTCTTAACCAGGAACAAGACGTGAGCGGAAGCGACCACAACTCCGGAGAACGCTACGATGCCGCCGGTAAGCTTATCCTTAAACCCTCTCACAGTACATACATTCCCAAGTTCCACACTATTGTTAAATATTGAATTTGTACGCACACATAATGTTAACACGGTTATATTTTACCTAGCACATTAGAGGATAAAATTAATCAGCTGCAAGGGTAATATTTATATTGAATTAGTTCATACAAAGAGAAATTGCTTAAATTTTGTAATGTATAATATGAAAATATACTAAAGTCAGTTTTGATGTTTAAAAATTGAACTAATTCAATTGTCCATTTTGTAGAGATTTCAAATGCGTGAGCACCAAACATGATTTTAAAATATCTTGCACCGTTTTTAAGCTGCTAATGTACTGTACACCATACCCTTTCAAACCTAATTTATTACAAAGTTTCAAGTTATGTGATACTTACTATTACTTACAACTGTTATTAAATTCTGATACAAACTATTCTCCTAAACACCCTAAGCTTATAAGTTAGTATTCGACATGCGTCAGCAAGTAAAGGCGAGCGTTTATAGGTAAATAAAGCAAAATGAATCTTTACTATTTAAATTTGGTAGAGCTGAAATTAGTACCTGTATTGTCTTTGTTATAAAAAATTGCATAACTTGAAATCCGTTTTTACACATGCACACTAGTCGGAAGTTATTACTCACTCCCCTGCACAACAATTTCATATTTTAACTTACCTTGTTTTGTGAAGTCCGTGAGAAACTGCACTTAGTTTGTAACTAAATCCTCTCCGTGCACGAATATTTTAAGGTGATGGAAAGCTGCACAAATCACAATGTTTCGTCCCTGCACAAGGTTGAATCATGACGCTTGCGTAAACAAAATATACATGTTATGCACATAGTGAGGTAAGTACTTGTTATTATAATGTCCATTTTTGTAAGTACAGCCCTCATCTGTTTACAATCGCTTAAACCTAAGATCTCTTGATGTTGTTACAGATTATAACCGAAAGGAAGAATTAGAAGATTTCCTACGGTTCCTCTTACAATACGAAAATAAAGCGTCACAACGCAGTTTCCTCAATGGCATCAGTGGTAATTCATTACTAGGAAGAAACCTCGAGGGCTTATACGGGCGAAGCCGTTTGGTAGGTATCGGGGGCAGCACACTTTTGGGAAGGAACGCTGACTACAGTCAGTATGGTACAAACAATCACAATATCGAAGAATCATCTCTGTTGGGCAGGAATTTAAAGGGAATAGGTGGTTCAACTCTCCTCGGAAGAGATCTAGAAGGAGACAAAAGATTACACTCGAGATTCATTGATTCCCTCGGCGGCGGAAATTTTGTTCGTAACCTGGACTCTATTGGTGGAGGCAATTTTGTAAGAAACTTGGACTCTCTCGGTGGAAGCAATTTCGTTAAGAAAAATCTAGACGCACTTGGTGGACCAAACCTCGTCAAAAGGAATTTGGATTCTTTGGGAGGTGGCAATTTTGTCCGAAATCTAGACTCCATCGGAGGTGGAAACTTTGTCCGCGAACTAGATTCCTTAGGAGGCGGCAACCTGGTTTAAGCCACATTAATGTTTACTAGTTATTCAATTAATTATCTAATTTCTTTTTCCCAAATGAACAACATATATGTAAGCATCTATAAGGTTTGATTTATTGAATTTTTGCCATCACTTGTCATTTGTTGTTGAAATTTTAAATAAATACATTGCAACCAATGTAGTGTCTTTACTTATCCCACATAAAGCTAATATTCGTGTTCAGGATAATAATGATACAACCTCCATAAGTAAATGATTTAAGAATGTCAAAGTACCTCTTACGACAGGTAAGGTTTGCTCATCTTAAATGTCGTTTTTGTAATATTTTGTGAGAACTGTTTCTTAAATCTACACCACAATATACCTAGGACACAAGACTCGGAACCTGGAACCCCTTGGAGGTGGAAATCTGGTCCGTGAAGCGCGCGAGATCAGACGTTCAGCATATATGCCGTACCTTATTTCTAGAAGATACGATTTTGGAAGGTGAGTAACTTTATTCACACACCAGGTATCCAGCAGCGCATAATTCATCTATGAGAAAGGGGAAATCATGGATCCTTTTTCTCCGAGATCATTCCCAAGTATGTTGCTCATACAAATCCGTATCCAATCACAACAGAGACAGAAAAAAGACACTATTCTAAAATAACTTTAGGTTAGCAGTCTTTTGATTTAGCAATGTTATTATTTTCACCAAACAAAAGTAAGTTGGTAAACTTGTGTGTGATTTAAAGGTTAATAATAATTCTTGAATTCGTTCAAAGATGATTATAATAATAATAAGCTCATATATCACACAGTAGGCCAAATCCTCCTTTCTAAGGGGAGGCCTATGTCCAGCAGTGGACTATTAAAGGCTGTTGATGATGATGATGATATCACACACACGGGAGTCTGATCCCAAACTAGGCAGAGCCTGTACTATGGTAACCAGACTGCTGATAAATATAATTAAATACTCTTAAATACATACATATTATTGACAAACCACACCCAGATATAGAACAAACGATCGTGCTCATCACACAAATACTTGCCCTGGGTGGGAATCGAACCCACGACCTCCGGCTTAACAGTCAGGGTCACTAACCACTAGACCAGACCCGCCAAACAACAAAAGATAAATTTGAAGTAGATTTTTGTAATAAATTACATTACAAAAGTAAGATATGTACGTGACTTTTTGCTATTAACTTATACTTTTTTTACATTCAATCATAATGACACATACCCTAATGTTTTGTAACTTAAAACTGCATCAAAAACATAGGTCAAAAGTATAAGTAAAAGTCAGGGCAAAATAAAAACTACATATATAATATAAAAGGAGTGTTTGGTCTCAGCCCGTACGGCGGCAAGCGTGAACCATGGCCGTTGGCGCCCGTTGAATACAGCGGATATTACGGAGATGGACTCCCCAAGCGCAATTTCGACGAAATCGACAGGTAATGTAAACCTCTCTTTTTACTTTTTTATTTGTTTTACCGTTCCATCTAACATCGATGAAAGTTAAACATACTTCAACTACGTATATGTTCGTTTTACTAAAGCAAATATAGAATTACTTTAGGCTATTTTAAACTTTATTGTCCGACCGAAGCAGGTGTTTACAACCGAACCCGAAAACGAATTTCGCTATCAGTCTCAGTTTGTCTAAAACTAAACTAAGCTGAAACCGAAAGTTTGATCGTATACTACTTTAGTTATATATATATTTACCCGTATATATTGTACATTAGCTGTATCAATTTATAGTATAGATTTATCATTATCAAATTCTGACCTAGGGAGAATGAGCTATGTTAAACATCAAAATGAAATCAATTTTGCACGATACGTGTTTGTATGACACGGTTCAGTTGACCGATACCGACTGAATTGCTTTGACGTTTAAATTCCAAAATGTATATGAGACCTTTGCTGGGAAGTAAAGGAAAAATAGACAAGTAAATATATTTGCATAGTACTTTGAAATACAAACTTTATGTGTGATATTCATATTTGGTATATGTAAGGTTTGACACCATCGCGTCAAGACGTTTCACTCCTCAGAGCCCTGAATGTGATCTTACATAAGTACAAGTGATTTTGGAAGTAGTTATCTTGGTGTCATATCGCTTAAAAACATCATTTTGTTAACTTCTGGCCTTTGAAAATTTACTGTTAAGTATTTAGGTATGTCGATGCATTTTTAGAACGGAAAGTAAGATTCTGTCTTTTGCAAAAAATACGAGTAAAATTCTTCGAAAAACGTTTCCCGAGATAGACGACTATCTATATACAAATTTGTACGATACTTTCGGTAGCTGAGTCAGTCTCACAGTTTACCGATTTTTATAATTCGTACAGTGTACAATAATCCTTTAAAAAAAAATTAAACCGACTTCAAACAATACTAACAGAGAGCACTAAAAAACAACCAGCAATAGCGGTTGATTTGCTGTCATTCTTGAAGAGTTCCGTTGTCTGTCTCCGAAACTCATCATCAAATCTATATGAAACTGAAATGGGGCCATTTCAAAATAAACCCTTTTCAAACAAAAAAAAATAATTTTGAAAATCAATATATGACGGAGTTATGCCCGAACATACATAAAAAAAAATAAACATCCGAATTGATCACCTCCTCCTTTTTTAAGTCGGGAAAAAAGCATACAACATTTGTGCGGTTCTGTAATTTAATATATTTTTTAGTTGAACAACAAGCTGTGTGCTTGTATTCTTGTTTAGTATTGCGAGTAGTAGTTTTGTAATCATAGTTGAGTAATTTGTCACTCGTCCCAGGGTTAAAAGCGTTTTAATTATTACTTATATAGGCCAAAACTCTTGAACACTGTAGTTAGTTAATAATATATAACAGTCCTACATTACCGTTTTCCATAAAAGATAATTTAGGCAGGTGTTCCTTATTCCTAATTGCTACCGTTGCCTTGTATGATAATAATATGCGATCGTATCATCATGCAATTATTTGAACTCTTCACAAATAAACAGCACCTCCGCTATAGTAATTATAGCCAAATATATGGCTATATAAATTGTGATAAATAAATAATATAAAATAAATAAAATTTGATCTTTACCGTAACGTAAATATGATCGCAACAATTTTTTTGTCATTGAAACTTTTTCATCGTTGTCTTTAATGTACAAATGAACTTCGGTTTCGACTGCGGTACGATATTATAAAAGTTCGAGGACAAAGATAAACAGATGCTATGATAACCAGTGACTGAAAAATAATAAACATTTTAGTGTTCCACAACGTTCGCTCTCACCGGAAACCCTAGATAATTAAATCATGCTAATTATTGTGCTGCCCACCAGTATTATACGTACTACCACTCAAAGAGAATTTTCCTAATTAAGTTATCTGTTATAGAGAGTATTCTCTGAAATTGTCATTTGTTGTTATTAACCACAACCATTAACAGTTAAATTACTATGTGAATACACAATATGCTGCAACTCCAATAATACCTAAGAATATTATTCTCATTAAAAATATAAACGCGAAAGTAAGTTTGTTTATATGTCACGCTTGCACGCCTTAAATACTAAACAGACACTTGACAGTGATCCGGAAGAGAGAGATAAACGGAGTCGAGTGCAAAAACAAGTGAAAAATAAAAGACTTCTTTACTAGGAGTTTGTCGTTTTGTGGTTTAAGTGTAATGTAGTATAAAGTAATGCGAGTAAAGAAGAGTAAGAATGTAATATAAAATAACAGAAACAGAATGATCTGTAGCTTTTTTTTAATTCTGGTCTGTTTTAAACTACTGTATACTGGTCATAGTGTGGTTATGTCATTAGAAATTTAAGTCATTTCGTCTGTTATTTTAACTATTAACGTTAATCACTATATAATTTTTTTTTACGATCCCTAGGTCTGGCCTGGATACATTTGTGAAGAAACGCAACTTCGACGAGATTGACCGATCATCGATGCCGTTCCCCTATGCCACCAAACGCTTCTACCACCTGTACGAACCTAACTACCTAGATATTGACACACCTGTGTAAGATGTGTTAGCGGCCATTCGTTGTACGAAACACAACACTTTTGATGTGTGTGAACTGAGGTGCTTGATATGCAGCAACATACTGCTACTGGTGACCTGTAACACAGGTCTCTTTTTTTAAACCTGCATCAGGCACCAGGCACAAAGGTGGAATTCGTCACTACCTACTTTAATATATTGTCTTAGGGCATCCGTTTGTCAAAAGAGAATAAACTTTATTATTATTATTATACTGCACGTGCTCTACATACACTAATAATAATCTCGAATATATTTTAGAAACAACAATACAATCTTACCTTCAGTAGCTCTGACAATGGTCGATTAAGGAATTTGAAAATATTCTGATTGCACGATTCACGATTAATTTCTACTCTAATTTTAATTGTAAAATATTTACGAAAACTTAATAAGAATTTCTGCACATTTTTTTAAACATTTATATTTTATATGGGTTGTCCCAGTTAAAATATTCGGCATACGACAATCTTTTTCACTTTCGTATTTTAATTCGCTTTTTATAAAAAAATACGAGTAACTGTCGCGTCAACTGAAACGTTAAATCAATTATTTAATCATGTCGATGCACCAATATTTGAATGACACTTTACATGTAATTCTTACCCTCCTTAAGCGTTATGATTGAAGAATTTATATTTATAACAAGCAAGTCAGACATTTATATGTCCAGCAGTGGACTAGTAATGACTGTTGATGATGATGATGAAGTCAGACATTTGCCGTAACGGTTTGACAAAGTAGAATATTTAATATGTATAATATATGTAAATTATAATTTAACTCATAAATGGAGGGATACCGAAACTTATGTAAATGTATGTAAATGTCCTAAATCAATAAAGATTTTTAGAACGAATAACGAATTCAAATATATGCAATGATAATATTAACTTACACTCATTGGTTTGTAATTTTCAATAACTGTTTTCATAGTTAACATATTCTCTGTATTTCAGTCCAAGCGGAGACAAGAAGAGATACCGACCCGACTTCCCTATGGATGAGATTGACCTATCCCACTTCCCCATTGGCTCCAAGAGGTCACCGGACAGTTATCCCCTGGTGCCCCGTAACCTGCTCTAAACAAAAAATCACGCAGCCGTGTCAGTTCAGGAATAATACTCACATTCTTTTAAAAAAAATTGGGACAGTAGAAGTTGAAAAATGATTTAAAAAATGACTAATGGTCTTTAACTTTCCACAAGTTTCTTTTTTCTAAAAAGTTTAAAACTAATATTTTTTGAAGTTTACTTGGCTATGTGACGTAAATCGAAGTTAATATTTTCTTTCATTGGGATTTCTATTCAACTATGCTGCGACAGATAACACATTAACTTTACACTCATAGATTTATATGATATTGTATATTTCTGATATTGTAGTTACAATTATAATTAAGGAGGGAGAGGTTTAGATTCTTTATATTATATCAGTATTATCTTACAACGTTAGACTATTGAAAGAAAATAATATTGTCTGTGAATGAAGTTTCTCAGTTATAAACATTAAAAAAAAATGTAATTATATCTTTAAGTTACTTTGATTGTGAAATAATTACAGAGTAAATAAGGAAATATGAATGTTCAAGTTGTGTCTTATTTTATTTTAAAAAGAAACCCTGAAGTTGCCCTACTGTGTGTAAATCACTATTTAGTGTACTTACAGACATTAAATAGTGAGTTACACACATACATAGGTTTGTACTTCAAAGAAAAAAAACGAAGAGTGCTAGTTAAAAAAGACATTGAAACAGAAAACATCGGGTTATCCATTCGGTGTAATGACCTAAGCTTTTATCTAGGCACCTGTAAGAGGTGAAGATTCTATGCAATTCGTAGGAGTATTCGTAAATGCGGAAATTTCAGCAACGCAATATCATTAAAAAGTATATAGTAGACCATTGACACAAAGATATTTCAACAGCTCTAATAACAACTACAATTAAAATTTATTTGTTTCTTGGGTAATTTCGTTTAAATAGTGTCATATTCAGCTTCTCAGAATCTCTCTCTCTCTTATCTCTCTTATAAATAAAAATATTAAGTTGGTTCGTGTACACTTCAAAAACTCAAAAAGTTCTGCATTGATTGAGCTCAAAATTTGACACGATGTAAAAAGTTATTTATTTTTAAAACAAAGTTTACAAAGTTAGTTATTTTTAAAATTTATTTTTCGTGACAGTTTTGTTTCTCATTGTTTATTAATGCAACCAATGTGTGAAACAACCCAGTGTTGGAGGGTACAGTTAGTTTACTATATTTATTAGATGGGAATCAATTCCTTCGAGAACAATGTCTTTTTTTATTGCAAGTCATCCTATAACAAACTTTTCTGTGAATCAGCAAGAATTTAAGGAGTAAAGAGGTTACAAGCATACAAAGAAATCCATATTTATAATATACATAGGAAGATAGTATAAACGGTACTTCTACTGCTGTATGGTGAAGCTTAATTCATCATCTCATTAACTGGCACCCGGATGTGGTAACAAGTGTTGACGAGGGCTAGTGTTTCAAGTGGTTTTAAGGGGAGGTGAGGAGGAGGGGTTGATTTTCTTAATGCTCACTAACAATCTTGTAAGCCGTGTATTTGCTAGCTAATTTAATTTTAATAAAATTAGAGTTTGCCATCACTCCAAAACGTCGGTGGTGAGTGACACTATACAGAAGGGACAGGATACATTAATTTTAAGCTAATCTACATTAAAGTAATACTAAAGGCGAGTTCATGTGATTAAAAACTGACAATACTTTATGACTGTATTTAATTTAATAGTACGGTTAGACTACAATGTATGTTTAAAACTCAAAACTAAACTTTACAAAAGAAAAAAAAAATTAGTTTGAAAGAAATTTTCTTTATATTTGTCAAAGTTTTAGCAAGAGGCGTTTTTGTGTGAGTATATAATACAATACACATTCGAGAGATACGACGTCCAAATAAAGATGAGTCCGGGTGGTGAGGGGCGTCCATGAGGTGACGGATTCATTCTGTAGGTATCGCAAGAGCCAACTAAGGGAGCAAACTACGCAGAACAACAGCACTGCAGAGAGAAGTAAAAGTTGACACAAACCCTATACCAACCTGTCTGGCCAGCGTGGTAGAGTGTGCCAAAACCTGCTTTCTAAAGAGAGGCCTATGTCCAGCAGTGGACAAATAGAGGCTGTTGATGATGATGACGAAAGATACGAATCCCAGTCACATGAGCTGAACTCAGTGAAATAAATTATGATGAATTTTACAATTTAATGCTCCTTAAATTAAATTTAAAACATTTATTTGTAACTTTATATTACATTCACAAAAATGATTAATTTTAAGCAGTTTCGCGAATATCTTAGGCTCAAAACGCCCACGCTTCAGTTTAGAGCCGTTGGAAATTATACTCGTAAATAGTTTTAAATTAACTTTAGAGTCTTAAGCCGTCGTCTTACAGTACCCTGTGGTTACTTCCTCCGAGGCATACAAACTGATTGAGCCTGTTCTAGGTCTGCATAGATTAGAGGCAGTTCCATTCTAACCTTGCAAAACTTGTTGTACTGTTAACAGCGATGAATTTGACTGTATAACAGTGCCTCCCGCCATTATTCAGTATTGTGAGAATTCCGGTACATTCTTCATCTTAAATACATAGAAATATATCCATTGACATTAATGAATACTAAATACTAATAAAATTATTAATCGAATATTGCAGAATATAAACAAAATCTAAGACGGCAAACGGAATATTTATGTGAACCGGATTCATTAATCTCTTGTGTAGTAATAATAACTACTTCATACGTAATAATTACTTATGATAATGGTGCTTTATCAAAAAAATGGCGGCTATTATTGTTATGCAGGCACATTTAGTGATACCTAGGCAGTTTTAGCTACATTTTAATTGATCCATCCAGACCATAATTGGGTACGGGTCTTCTTTCATAACGTAAAAAACATAATCAAATAACCAGATGAAAAGGTTAAGTGAATCAAAGCCGACGAAACAGCTCATAAAAGTAAGGAGTGGTAAGAGTGTGGCGACAAAAGCTACGAATGGCGATGACTAACAGTTCTAAGTAATTAAAGTTCGCGTTCCGCTAGAGCGCAATCTATCTGAACAATCTAAACTCTGACAAATACGAACCGTACAGGCCACATTCGATTTAAAACTCTGCGGGAACAGACTCGAAGAGAAAAAGAACACTTGTACTTGTAGTATTTGATTTAAATTCACTATCATAATTTTAAATTATATGGAAATCTAAATATGGTTCAGAATTCTTTGATGGGAAAGCTGTTTTTCATTTTTATGACATTAGCTTGACAAAAGAAGCACTTGAAACACCGATAAGAGAGTTAGTAATTTTCATACAAAGTTTTTGTTCCTAAAGAACATCAATCTATTTTTACTAGAGTATGTTGCTATCACTATTGCTATTAATTGTTTTAAATTTATTTTAAACGCATAAAACACATAACAATATATATATAATATAGATAAATAGTAGTATAGATAATAGATAAATGGGAGCTACGTCTGCCAACGAACTGTTGTGCAGTTTGGCAGAAGTAATTGAATATTGTAATACGTTTTTAAATTTAAATAAACAATATTATTATATTATTATCAATTAAATCAAAAATCACAAATACATCGTTTAGATCTGGACCGTAACGTAACTCATATGTGCATTTGCTTTCGTCGCCTCAAATGAATTTGAACTTAACTCTTCTATTACCTAGCTGCATTAATATTAGCTATTGCAGATGTACCTACACACGGTAAACAAAAAACCTGTATCAGTAGTACGAAGTACCTGTGATTTTAATAAGGATTGTGTTGGGTTGCATAGTTTGCTCCAATGTTCATATTTTCCTAAGATTCCTATTCCGCTAAGTTATCGACGTTTTTCGAGAAGGACAGTTGATTAAAAAAAAGTTACTTACCACCTTTCAATACAGTTTTCTTTAGGCAAGAGCGGTGAAAGACACTGTTAACTAATATCTATGTGATCTGCATGAAATGAAAATAAACTATACTTTAAGAAATCGTTTAAAAACTGACGAAAAATGTAACCAAGTTCCGTCTGAAAGACGAACAAGGATTCAATTTACCATGTGTCAGACTGAGGTATGCCACTGTTTTTGAACTTGCGCTTTTGTGTATCACCTTGATAGATAACTGACAAATGGTAGCCATTATTGTTGGCAACAGGCAAATGAGTTTATTGTTTAACCTATTTTAGTTAAAGATCTAAATAAGTTAGAAATAGGTAATGATCTCTATTGTATATTTTTCTAATTATGCAAGGATACAATCTTTATCATCAACAGACTTTAACAGTCCAATGCTGGACATAGGCCTCTCCTTAGAAAGGAGGTTTTGACCTACTATACCACGCTGGCTAGACGGGTTGGTATAGAGTTTGTTTTAAGCTTCCCTTCTCTTTGCAGTGCTTTTGTTCTGCAGAGTTTCCTCCCTATCTTATGATACCCATAGGATGAATAGGGGCGGTGACACTCCGTATTCTTAATCTGTATAAGAATCAAAGATCCGTAAAAGAAGTATTAATTACCTACGCTCAAGAGCGTTGGCTAGTAATTTGATGTTTAGTGGACTGAGAAACTTCGTTCGGTCAAAAAATACTTTTCTTATTGAGTTTTGTTTAAATAATACATAAAACGTTAGAAAAAAATCCTTTTATCATCTTTTACCCCTTCTGTTCCTGTATTATTTATTCGATTGCACACGCGAGATAACTTCAAGGAAGTTCACGTATGAATATTCAGATTGACTCGCATTACATGTATCAAGTTCTTTAACATGCCTGTTAAATATTCCAATGGCTTGAAAGTTAACCAAAAGTTTCGCTTACTTAAAAGTGAAATTGTCTATAGCTCACAGGCATCTAACGTTTTAAAATTTATTATTATAGTTACCCAGGTAACAGTTATTATTATAGTTACCCAGGTAACATTTGATCTGTCAACATGTTTCCACAATTTTTATTTCATTTTCATTTAATTTATTTGTTATAACAAATTTATAACAAGTGTGTTGTTAACAACACACTTGTTATATATTTGTGTTGTACACTTTGTTCGATAAACTTTGGGCGATATACCTATTTTTTATATTTTACACGAGTCTTAGCCGGCGTGTTAAACGGTTCTCGCGGTAAAAAGTAGTCTATGTTACTCGCTGATGATGTAGCTTTCCCTTGCTGAAAGATATTTTCAAATCGGTTTAGCGTGAAAACGTAATAAACAAACTCACTTTCACGTTTAAAATGTAAGAATTTATAATATAAGTATGGATTTATGTGAGTAACCAAGTACATATATTTTACTTTGCACAATAATGTTAATTAATATCAATTTACCCATCTACTCGGCAATAAGCTATTTAACATTACAGTAACATTACAGGCAATATGGATAGGGCCGTCCGGATTGGCGCGTCGTTGATCCCGGGAGGGGGGGTCGTATCTTTCCCTGAGTAGGGCGCCTGAGACCGGCCGTCGGGATAGCTTTTAGTGGAAACGCCACATACTCCTGGCTCCTGCGTCCCCACGGAGATGTTGTTACAAAACGGTTTTCAATTCTGTCAAGAATTTCTGTCAAAAGAAAAAAAATATAAGGGCCCTTACTGTATTTGTACTTAGAGATCTGGCACAAAATATTGACTTAAAAATTTGTTGTGTATCACAAGCATTGTAATCGGGGATACCTATTTTAACAATCGGACTTTGACTAACTTGTAGTTGGCAAATTTTAGGTATTTAATCCCATTCTGCCTACCTTTTTGAGGATACAGACGTGTAGGAATCTAATGATGTTTTAAAATTTATGGTAACCTCTTACTGCATTTAGATAAAAAAGTTTACTTGTCCTGATAGATTTGAATACTAAAATCGCGGTCATTTTCGCACTAATCTGTGAAATTAGTCAACGTTAGGACAAGATTCCAATATGTATTTTCAGTTACATTAAAGATTCAGAGGACACTTTGTTCAGCTTATTAGAGCAAGCGATAGGCATCTCTAATCATCGTCAAAGTTAAGCACGATTAGCTCATAAAATAAAATAACTTTAACTTTGATAGAAAAATTTAAAGAACCTAGTGATAATTCTTAAACTGACGGTTTTCGCCCCGTGATTTTATACAAACAGTGCAAAGTAATATATTTCAAAAACAATAAAATTCTCTTAACAGCTTTTCACTTGAATGCTTATTGGAAAGGTTCGTAGGTATTTCTCTACCTGAGAATTGCTTTTAATACAGAAACTTTCTTTCAGAGCATAGGAGCATAAGGATACAACCTTAAAAATAGCACGTAAAAACGTACAACTTCTGAAAAAGTACATGGCAAATATCTGATTCTCTACGGAACAGTAAATCGTAGTTTGCAATACAACGATGAGTAGAGAACAAGCGACAAAGTTACCAAACCAAGTTAGGAATCAAGTAACGCCTTTGCTGACGTGTAAATTTAAAGACATCGATGGAAGATAATAATCTGACAGCTGTTATTGATTAAATTGGTTGTATAGAAATATATATATAAAACATTGCTATTTTTTTTAGCAATGCAGTATAACACATAAAGTAGTGCCTATTATTTCTTCAACTAGAGGAGGTACAAATGGATGCACACCTTGAATGTCCCTTTTCATACAGTAGTAGGTGGCTAGAATTAACACGTACGGAGACGTACGAGCCGTTAACCTAATTCCTTGGCTCCCAACTACTCGAAGCAAGGATTACCGTCGCTTTCCATTGCAGAAACCTAATTCATAGAATTTAATAGGTGGGATTTATAGATAGGGAAAAGCATTAAGGATTAACTCCTCTGAACCAAGAGTCGTATAATACATAATAATTATATTGCTCTATTACGATGCTTTTCTTCAGTTATTTTATTTTTTCTATTTATTTGTTTAGTTGATAGAGATGCAATATTGAAAATTATATTTTCGAGAATTTTAAAACATCTGACACATCAAACCTATATTACAATAAATTTAAATAAGCACTACCAAAAAAAAACAAGAACGATAAATTATGTATTTGTGAATGGGAAAATACTATTATCCAAATATATTTTTCGCGTCTGCCTAAAAAACTCTAATTTTTAAGGTATTATCTTCACTTGAATTCTGTAAGAAATTATATCATTTTTTGTCAGAAACATCAACTCAAATCTTAAGCGTGCAGAAGTCGCCCCAATAAGGCCTATTTATTATGCTACTTAAGTCGAAAGTTGTTGCAAAAAGCTTATGGTTTGATCTCTAGCTATTAATCATGAATTCAACGATTAGATTGGATTTGTATCCGCATAAACCGAGTCCACAAATTGCCTTTAACTTTAGTGAACTTTGTTCAACGATGCGTGTAAAGCTTCCTCTTTGAATGAAAATGTCGAATGCAAACTTGAAAATTAGAGCCATAGAATGTTTGAGACTGCTTTTGATTGATCGACAACACATGTTAAGTTCGTACAAATTATTAGAGGACATATTTTTTTTTAACTTCTATTCCGATTTGTACATAATATGAATATATACAATACAACAAGATGAAAATGAGAACTACAAGGTGAACGCAATAAACCTAGAAATGCAGAATGAATGAATAACTCGAGGTGAATTTTGTATTCCACAATCCCACTAGCTTTGAAGTGGCGCACACTTTTACTTTTACACGATTGATCACCTACCTTATTAAAATTTTACCTCAACGTCTTTCAATTAACTCTCCGATCAAAGCAACCTAGTATAGTAGGAAAAACTACAGAAAAGGCTTGTACAATGTGCAGTTGTAAGACGTTATTAGACCGGGGTCATTATTTATGTCGCCATGATAGGATATTACAAATCATACACGAAGCTATAAGTTAATCACTTGCGAGAGCGGAAAAATATAGTAACAACAAACATAAGAACTGACATCGAGTTTGTAAAGGAATGCTCAACAAAAGAGACTTCACAAAAGCCGTACTCAATTATAAATAACGCCAGTGAATGGACATTTTCAAGTGACACGTATGAAAATCATTACGGAATACCAAATAATATATATGCCTAGGCGTCCAAACCAGACATACTTCTTTAGGTAAAGTCAATTAAGCGTGTAGTACTAGCAGAAATCACAGTACCGTGGGAAACGAACAGCTCCAAAGATCCTTTGACTTAACCAACGAAATAACTAGAAATGGCTATTTCGTTGCGTTGTATGCCGTTGAAGATGGTGCGAGGGTTATACCAGTTAAAATCCTCTATAACCTGTTTAAAGACCTTGGATTGCCAAGAACTTCAGTAAGCTCTTTTCTTGAACGAATATCCAAAGCAGCATTGTTAGGCTCGTTTCAAATATGGTTAGGTAGAGGGGTTAATACGGTGGAGGTGAGCGCTGACGCGTCGCAAGGTGTACTCCTTAAACCTACTCCTGGGTCGCAATTCTCAGACGCTTTGTGAGTCGTATGTGTTGCCCCCATGGTGGCGGTAAGCGGGGGATGGATCCATGGAAGGCTAAGAAATAGGTCTCGATACAACACATAAAATTAATTATTCAGTATCAATTTTCTTTTGGTTTTAGTTTAACTTTTAATTTGAGCTAATCAACCTATGGTTTGTGCTAACCGAAAACGTAAATCCCGGTATTCTTCAATTTCTACCAGTTCTACTTTCTATCTGGTACCGGTACTTACAATCAGTATCGGAAATTTCAGTACTTTCGAGTCTTCATAACTTCATTATGAAGACATTCCACTTTCTAATGATTTTTTATATGTTTAAATCGAAAGGAATAGCGTAGTCAACACTTTAAGCCTGGGTCTAAAGGTAAATATGGACTTCAGAGAGATAAGCACTAATGAAGAAACTTTAAGACAAAATATAGCTATCATAAATTTTGTATTATTATGAGTATATTTAAATCAATTAAGCAGCAAAGTTAAACGCCAGATACATTAGGTCCAAAAGCAAATATGCACTTCAGATTTAATGATTTCTTAGAATAATAATATTTTGTATGTAGCTTATAATTGTTATTATTACTGTAAACAATTCAAACTTGACAAAAATAAGTACAAATTTACCTGTATTTTCGTATAACTTTACAATTTTTCGCGGTGATCCGGCACTGGCTTAAGTCTAATACCGAGAATCTTGTATCTTTCATCAGTACTGATAGTACTAATTATTATTACATACCTTATGCAACTGGTGAGTGCCGTATAAGTAGGTATACCTACCGCTCTATTAAACCATATACTGTCAAACCTTAAGTCTTACACCTTTTACCTTATAATAATTATTCTAATACTTACTAATCTACTCTTGTAACTCTCTATCCAATAATATAATTTTAAAATTCGATAGCAAAATATAAGTTAACTGTGTTTTTCATTTAAAACTGAACAAACAACTGTTAACTGTAGAAGCACTTATTAGTAAATGATCATTGCCCTTTTATCTGTATCGAATGTATGTAACTAAACTAAAAAAAAATAATCTGTATTCAAATTCGAAATACAAAGTTATCTTTAACAAATTTTACCTTTGAAAAACTTTCAATCACTTAGCTTGTACAACATATACCTTTTTGTGATTTAGAATCTACGACAACGATTTATCAAAACAAAGGTATACGAGAACAATACATTCTTTTAAGTTGTCGCTTACGTAAGAAAAATACTTATACTTTATGTATTCTGTGATCTAACATCTATTTCCGATTTATAAATTTAAAACTCTAATAAATAATATTATGTTAATTTATAACTTTCAATATTAATGAATTCATATTAATATAATATCAGCGAACCCACGGTAGCCAAAATCGCTTTTACGCCTATTCCTCTAAATCAATCGGGAAAAAATTGGAGTATAGATATAGCATACGCCTCTCTGAATTAGAAGGCAACGCTCCCCCTAGCACTCAATCTTGGGGTCACCTGTTTAGTTGTCAAAGAGGCAATCTAGTCAGACGAAGTTCACAGGGATTTATTTTTTAGGGTAAACTTGAGACCCGATTCAGACTTAGACAACTATACGAATAGTATGGTTTTAGTCTTAAAGGAGTCATGAAGTGATGACTTGTGATGTAATGACTCGTCAAAAAGCGGTATATACCTAGACTATTTTGTCTCATGAGTTCTCGTAAGTAACTATATGTGGTTTACTTACGAGTCTTCCACAAAAGAGGGTAAACCCAAAAAACGGGTAAATAATAATGAAAAAATAAAGTAGCTGAAGTATTTATTTTACGCAAACGGAGTTCCGAATACGAGCTAGTATAGTTGTTTTGATTTCATTTATGAGAAAACATGTTCTTTTGTCCTCGACAAGAGAAATATTTTATTCAGATACCAACTTACTTCTTTTTTCTTAGAATACATTAGCAAGAGATTAAAATTGACTCTCTGAGTCTTTCACGATGTCGTGAATGTTTTTCTTTGTGTATGTATTTTTTACTTAAACTGGAACTCCTTGATATTTGCTTCACTTCACACACATAAACATTATCATTAAACATTTCCTTCAATGGCTTTTCAAATGGTATATTCTCTGTCATTTATTTTCAGCAAATATTATGCTTCACTCCCACCAGAGATGTATTAGTGCCGCAGTTTCTTCTTTCAGCAGTAGTAACAATTATTATGGATAGGGTTGAAATTATTATAAACGGTATGGTTTTAGAAAACTACAATAAATATATTATAATTAGCTTTTACCCATAGCCTCGCTAATGTATATTCGTGGTTTTGTCAATTAATAGAGATATCTCTTGGAAAAAAGGATCTTATGTAATTTTTTGCACCTTAAATGTATATGTAAAGTATTATGATCGGTTGATTAGTTAAGACCCGAAAGCTAATAAAGAAATAAACAGGTTTTGTAGATGACATTCTATGTTATCGGCTTTGCGATGTAAATATTTATTTATTTATTTATTAAAAACAATTACAGTGTCTTTACAGGATTTATCCCAAAACGATAAAGATAAACGATAAATATGCTCAAGATAACAGCCCTATCATAGAAAACGGCCCCGTAAAAGGCGAAACACACACATCATCATCATCAGCAGACTTTACTAGTCCACTGCTGGACATAAGCCTCTCCTTAGAAAGAAGGTTTTGGCCAATTTAAAACACTCATATTACATGCATAACTAGTAAAACAGTAACAGGAAAAACAAAAAATAGCTTGAACCGAAGGACTACGCCACTGGGTCCACACAAATTAACTTTTCTTGTAGGTTCAGCCGGTGAGGTGGAGCGTCTTAGACAACTCTGTAATATATTAATTCAACCCCAACAGTTCTTAAAAATAATAATTTTGGCAGTACTCATTCCCTTTTTTTTCTCTTTCTGCGGAAAAGTCTTTGCATCCCTTACTGAATGGACAAGCTAAAATTTTAGGGTAAGTATTCATTACCTTTGAGTGTACATCACTCGTACTCATATTTATATGCATGTACGTGAGTACGGCAACGTACGTGTCACTGTTGGTTGAAGGTGGCGTAGTCAGTTAACATCAGGCGACCCGACTGTTTGTTTGCCCCTCTTTACCATAAAAAACAACCATATATGGACACATACACAAAATATACACGACTAAGTAATATGTGTTTACTAAACACGACTAAGTAATAATATTTCGACTGCACGGATGGCGTTGTGGTTTAAACGGTCGTCGAGTCGCTTACGCTGAGTGTTGTGGATCCGATCCCCACATGGGACGACACTTTGTGTGATCCACAAATTGTTTTTCTGAGTCTGAGTGTTCTTTGTGTCCGTTTTGGTTATCTGTCCGTCCCTCTGCCCGTCCGCGACTGAGCTTAGAGACCGCTTAGTACTAGAAAGCTGTATGATATATGAAGCCATATACATTAATCACGCCGACAAAATGGTAAACTTTTACGCGTAAAGTGGCAATGATTTTTTTTCCTCGTCTATCTCATAATCGGGATACGTATCACCAGTTAGGTCTATCAAACCTATTGAGGAAATGTAAAGACAATTTTTCGATCCAATTATCCGGTAGATTGCTAAATAAGTAACAAACTTTAAATCGCTAATTTATGTTAGAGTTTGTAAATTCGTAGAGGCTAATCTGATTAAAATATAATAGTAGCCAATTATAACAGACAAAGAAGGAAAAATAATAGGGGTTAAAGTATGAAATTGCCGTTGTATAGTTATAGATACTTTGAATTAGCATAAAACCTTCATGGCATGAAATTTTCATGTGAAACTTTTTTCACATGATACTTATGAGGTTCTTCTTTTGAAAAATGTGCAACATTCGATTTTCGACTTCGAATTGTTTTTTTTATTCAGTTGTATGTAGAAATATACTTAAATATTCTGATTTTGAGTCATAAAAGCACATTGTTGTTTTAACATATTAAAATTAAAAGTCGTAATTTTTCTGCAGCCATGTTCTGACGTCATATAGGCAAAAACTGACAGTTCAGTTTAAACAGCTAGGTACATAATATGTACCTAGCTTACTTACTCTGAACTGTCAGATATCTACGAGTATCAATTTTAACTTCCAGAAGTAATAATTGGGCTCTATCGTCAGTGCATTTTATTTTTACCTATTTATTTTTTTAAATGCAAACCAGTTTCGAAAAACAAATAGTACGAATCTGCAAATCAAAAATTCAATGGTTGCAAAGTTCTTTGCATGTAACCCAGACTTCTGTTCTGCCAAATTCCGGAATGTTAAAACATCTTTGTTAGTGTTACTTGCTATATTATACTGTTTTTCTATGTAAGTGCCAGGTATATCTTATTAGTAAAAAAAAAATAGGGGGTTTTACTTACATTAAAATGATCCTCATGTGATGGTACCTCAAATACCCTAGCCTGAGTAAAGCAGTTTTTCAACTAATAAACACGTAGCCAGCTCCCCTTCCATGTGGGGGAGGTCTAACGCTCCTCCATTTTCCGCGTTAGGCTGTAAGACTCGACCCTGACTGGACATCTTCCCACTGGCTTTTAACGTTCGAATAAACAACAAAAGACCGCGGTAAGAGGGAATCAAAGTCTAAATGAAATAATTAAATACAATTGGTATTGGTTGTGATTGCTCATCAGAATTCCATTCATTGTGCGCTTAAGCTTAGAGTGAGTCAATCAACTTCTACAACTGAATGGTCAAGGCCGCAAGGTCAGACACGTGAATACTGCTCGTCTGATGTGGCATTAACCCTTATGCTACCGGACACAACGCGTGCGCCGACGGCGGACTCGGACCGCTCGATCTCCATCAATTCATCAACAGCATCAGCGCTTTCCCGTAAGCCGACCACAGGATCCGCCCATTAAAACGCCCTTCACTCAAGCACACGGCATGTATCAACCACATCATAAATACTCCACAGTAACGGGTCACCGAAGAATAACCGTATAGCAATGACAGCGGCCTGGGTGTCATCCCAGGGTGGCCTCACCTCAGCTATAAATCGATTCACCGCACTGAAAAGACCTATAAAGGGTCATTAATCATTCTATCCCATTCAAAGGTACCTTAACCAATACCAAATGCTTAAGTTAATTAAACAGTGACACTACATCTAATTACTCAACTATTACTACGTTACTCAGACCGGAATATAGATACGTATAATAAATTAATCCTAAAACATAATAACCAATAAAGACTCACCTAGCGGTTCTCAACGTTCTATATATTTAACTTACTCAATCTAGCTGCAATACGCACGTCCGAGCACGTTTAGCTTTTGATGATCAACCTCGCCTCCTAGCTCCTAAGCCCGACTGTCTTGTCCTACGCCTTAAGATCAACTGTCCGTTCCTTATTCCTTATCGTTCCCAAAAGGACTCCTAACTAAGGGCTTTTCTCACGCTTATTCGTGTGCTGTTTTGCACATGTGTCCACGATAGCAATTAAGAACGGGTCTTAATTGCTATCGTGGACCCTTGGCTATCCCCTTTTTTATGGAATTCGTCTTAAGAACGCAATAAGTCTTTTGTTCATAATGGGCCGTCATCCACTTTGCAATACTTGAGATCATAAAGTTCACTTATTTATTAGGGTCTGCTTTTTGTTCGTCTAGACCTTAAATGCACGTGTAGATAACTTTCTAACATTACTTGTTTAAAATAACATTTATGTGAAGTTTTATAATTACGTGATTGTAGTACTATCACACTCACAAAAACACAATCGACTTTTAGTTGAAATTGACTTAGGATCTCGTTTTGCGAGTTCCAACCAAACATTCCTCATTTCAATATCATCTGGCACTTTGATAAACAACATTTCTGGAGTTTTAATGCTAGTATTTGTACAACTAGACACTATACACCAACGATTGTAGTTCATTAATTTTCCAAAAAACACCAAATATGTTTAGCTGATAACGTTGAATGAGTGCCGGTAGTACATACATGACTGTTGTTTTTACCAATATGACGTCACAAAAATGGCTGACAGCGTTTTCGCGGGAATAAAAAAAGGTAATTTAATTTAATTTTATGGAAAGAAAACGTGTTTATTTTGCCGAAATATATTTTTTGGTGACTTTTTTATTAAGAAAATTAACATTTTGAAGTACTTTTTCAAAGACCAATTTTTGACCATCCTTCCGATTCATCCATCGATTGTCCTCAAAGTCTTCAACTCTGGTTCCCACCAAAGACCTCCATTTCGATCGTTGAGCAGCTGATTGCTTCCACCCTGAAGGCTCAAAATCGCACTTTCTTTATGTGGCGCTTAAGAACATCTTTATACCTAAGGAGTGAGTTAGTTAGCTTACGCTTGCCCTCCTCAAGTTCCTTGAAAAAGATGCACTTTGCCGTACATTTTTCTGCCTTTCTATGTAGAAACATGTCCACACCAGCGGAGTTGCCGAATTCGCAGCACTTCCGTATTTCGAATGCGATCAATCACACGGGTGTTGAGTATTTTTTTGCACAGACATTTCATATGGAAGCGGTCCACTTAGCAGAGAACAGTATGTTCGGTAGAAAAATATATCGCTAAATGAAAGTCTATGCAGGTAATAAAGATGTGTAAAATAATACATCCCATTAATCATACATAGATGCTAAGGAAGAAAAGGCGGCATTCTCAAATGTTTTATGTACTTTCTTTTATTGTTCACTTCTATAGTGCGTGCGCCCGTGTTTATCAAAAATTACTAGTTAACTACCGCAGTAGTTCCCCAAGTTGGTTAGGGTCGCACGTGCATTGGCGCGGCTGCCGCCCAACATGAAGGGACCCGAAGACTCCTGCAGGAGACTCTACTCGGGGGTTGTGCGGTCCACATGGGGCCCGGCTTTGGCGGCCAGCAACGTCGCACTACTCCGACGACCGCAGCGAGTGCTGGCCATCAGGATCATAAGGGGGTACCGCATGATCTCCTTTAAGGCGGCGAGTCTCCTGGCCGAAACTTCACCGTGGGACGTGGAGGCGAGAGCCCTTGCGGCTCTGTATCAGTGGCGCCAGGAGGCACGGGAGTTGGGTCGGAGTCCTGAGACTCGAGAAATCGATGACCGGAAATCCATACTCCGCCGGGTCATGGTAGAGGAGTGGAGGGAACGACTTGGGCAACCGATCACCGGGCACGCCGTCATCGCGACGGTAAGACCGACGCTTGAGAGGCATCACGGGACCCTCTCAAACCGACTGACGTAGGTGATCACTAGGAAAGGATGTTTCGGGGATCACCTGTGGCAGAATGATCGGCGTGGGTGGAGCAGAGGCGAGACCTCGTGGCGGACATTGGAATGGAAGTTCTCTCGCTCGATAACCTGATTGCGGCTATCGGGCGGAGCGAGATTGTTGAACTCTGCCGTCTCCTTCTGCGAACAAGTTATGCTTGTGAAAAAGATAGCGCAACCGGACCTTGAGAAGTTTAGAACACACCCGGTCCGCCAGGCTCGGGAACGGGCCAGGTACCGCAGACGACTCAGGTGCCGGAGGTCGCAGAACGACCTCCGTCCTCCATAAGCGCAGGCCTGGGGGTGACAGGTGAAGCCATCTGTCACCCTAGCAGAAGCAGGCCGGGGTGGCGGCGAGCGCGTTGCGAATCGCGTGCACCCTTCCGGGAGCACAGAGGTAACATGGGGGTTCCCACCAGGGGGGGTCGTCTACCCGCCCTCTAGATGGCCCGAGGTACGTCGGGGCACCAGGGATTTCCTTTCTAGGGTACACCTGGTTCCCCGACTACTGGTACCTGAGACGGCGTGCGGTTTTAGTCTGTTCGAGTCCGACATTGCCACCGGTACCAGATACCACTTGTATCCGAGGGGATGTCCGCACAGAAAAAAAAAGGTACCGCAGTAGTAATACCGTAGCAGTACCGGAACCTTACATACCTTGGGTAATATTTAGTAATCTATGGATACGAATTTATAAGAAAAAATTGTGTCGGTTCTGAGGATTCTCCATTTAACATATAAGAGCAGTATGAATTTACCAGAAGCCATTATATTTCTTAACAGTCTTACGAAAAAAACATCATTGAAGTCGGTTAATTTTGAAAACTGCTATAACATTTTCGCTGTATTGTGCTTTGCAAGATTGTTTGAATATAAAAAACCGCCAGTCCAATTCGCATACATCGCTCGGTTTTTTATAAACTTGTTCGTCCATCAAGGAAATTAATTCGATAAGATTTTTGCCCGTTTTTTACGAGTGACCAACTTATCTTTGCCATCATAGAAATACTCTTTTATACATCGAACGAGCGTTACGGTCAATTTTCCAAGCGCACAAACGTAAGTTTGTAATTACAAAAAACATTACTTATCTATATATACCTAACAACAATTTGACGACTTTTCTATTTCTACTTGTGATGTGAGACCTTGTCTCAGGTCAAATTTTGTGAATCTCGGTAGTACAATGGGAAGTATCCTATAGGTTTTAATTAATCTGAAAGCAATAAATATGACGATTCTTAATTACTAATATTTTTGAAATAAAACTTCTTTACGCACGCTTGACTTGGTAAGTAAGCTGCTGAATGCGTGACAAGCGAGTTAGTGAAGACAGAAAGAGAGAGAGAGTTACGTTTCATATATTACTGTAGGGGCAAGAGATAGAGGTGCGAGCACACATTTTCTTTCTCTCTTTCTCTCATAGCCAAGAAGTTTTACTTCAGTCGTGTGGTCTAAAGGTCACACTCGTTTTTTGAGAGAGTTTATTAAGCAGTTTTCCACTATCTTAGCACACTGAATAAGTCAAACGCTAGAAAAATAATACAAATAACATCAAGACCAAAATCTTGTCACATAATACTAAGAGAACACACTTATCACATCATTATATCTGGCCACTCGTAACAAACTTAGCCTTAATATGCGTTTAGAAGTCGCTTGGGACATTTTGTTTTCAAGTTTTAAGAAGTTGCATTACTTAAGCCACTAGAACATTTTGCATTTATAATTCTCGGAAGACGAAAACAGGAGGAGTACTGACCTACTTTTTGACTCGTTAGTTAGTTTCACACGAATCTCTTCAAAGACACTCTATCCATCCATCCGAGCCGCAGAACCAACAGAGCGCTTTAATATGGTAAATACACATTACCAAGGTTAAGTTTAATGATAATGTTTTAATGAAACTAAAGTTTAGAACTTTGAGGCACTCGTCAGATCACAATAAAAGAGGTTAAGAATGAATAACAACTATCGTAATTGGTATTCTAAAAGGCAGGTCACTTCAACTCTTGATTATAGTAGACTGGTAGAGAATGCCTATGGCCTTACCATAGGCATTCTCTACCAGGCCGCCATTGTACATTTGGTTCAAAAATTAAACTAAGTAAATAAAACCATATCCATACTTGTATGTAATGTAAAAAAACATCATTACAGTCATTTTTAGAGATACTCTGTTGAAATATATCGTCTAGACATTACTTCTTATATTTGTACAAAGGTACGTTTAGTATCGTATGTGTTAATTACACCTGCAAAGTCAACACAAAAATCTAAAATTAATTTACAAAGTTTGTTTTCAGTTCAGAGCCGTCTAAAGGGATTGTACCTACACTTTAAGATTGTTACCGTTGTACAAAATTTAATTAATTTCCATAACAATGTTTGGATTCTGTTATCTTGAACGTAAAAATAAATAAACTTTATATTATAGTGTGCAACTATGAGCGATTTTGAAACTAAAATGATGTGAGTAATAATAGTTTAGTAAGGAATATGCCTTGGGAGGAAACATATGGGTACTTTGAACAATTTGAAACTAAGGATCTCAAAAGTAGCGTGATCTTATACAATTTTAGTGGGTATTAATGCATGTGTTTATTAAAGCTCTGTTATTGTAGCTCGAAGATACTAAATGCTGTGATTAATTTTCTTAATAAACTACTAAATAGAATTGTTTAAAAGCAAGATCAATAGGTGCTTATTTTTTTTAACATCATGTGACATTGTTTTCAAGTCGGTGCTTTTAGCTTATGTAATCAACTATTATTAAGTCCGCCAATACAACAAATTATGAATTCTTGTAAAATGTTCTGAAAAGTCTGTAATTTTGTGTAACTATATGAGGTTTTGAGGCGAGACGCCGTATGCGTATAGAATAATATGGACGGAAAATAGGCACCATCGTTTATAAATTGTGTTACGTGGGAAGGATATGGCTTTCTGCGCGTACGACAGATCACAGGATCTTAGTACCTGGGGATCGTGGTGGTAAACTTGTTTATTTAAGATTCGCTTAAGAGTATAGCAAATCTCAAAAAGAAACCGTGAATTTAGCATCTTAAAATAATAATTTACTTAGTTTTAAATGGATAATTCTAAGCAATACATAATAAGAAGTAGTAACGTTGACATTGAATTTTCAAGAACGAGACGAGATATTATTAAGTATGTACACAATTTAGTTTTTAACGTTCCCATCAATTACTCAACTATCCGTGGTTTCTGAACAGAATACAGAACACTTTGAACTTACTGTATCCAGCGTTAAGTGAAACTGAAAAGGCTTTGATACGTACAGTGGCACAATGAAATACTGCGCAGCACATCAAGACAAAGAATAAAAAATGCATTTTTAAATGCGTCAGCAGCAGACAATACTTGTTACCTTGTTACGAATACAACGCTTTATCTAGATACAGAAGCACTAGAAGAGCGTTAAACATTAACTACATAAATTTATATTATTTTTTTAAAGACAACTCCCGCACTAGAAATATATCCTGAGTCGCGGGGGGCTTCACAAACATACATGAAACGGACACAAAGAACACCCAGACTGCGAAAAATAATATGTGGATCACACAAAGTGTTGTCCCATATGGGGATAGAAAGCGGCGAGGTGACCGCTTAAACCCTTATACCTACACTATTAGATATAACCTGTAAGTTTAAAAATTTTTACATTAAAAATGAAAAATATGAACTATTAAGTAAATTTTAAAGAAAGTATATCAAGGGCAAAGGTCGTATGAAATAAAGCAAAAGAAATATACTTTAGAAGAAAGATTATATTATAATTGTGAAATGTCTTTTGAGTTCAACGTTTGTGTCGTCGGGCATACGATTATTTGACACACCTAATTGACATACATTACAGGGGGTAAACAACAGGGGGGGGAACATTTAAGCTAGCCGTGTATCACAAAAAATGTATTAATGACGAACAAAATTCCACGATAGTTTGACTAGAAATTATTTTAACTTGGATCTTTGTACATTTATTTACGAATCTTTAAAAACGAGAATGGATTGCTTACTATGCTATGTGTTGGCTTTTTATATCTTTGTCAGATGATTATTTAAGTAGAGTCTTTGTGGCAACTTTTAATATGGCTGTGTAGGCGATGCAAGATCGGCAGTAACGCCCACACTTTGAGTTTAGGATCGTTTGGAGGTAAGCCTGGTAAATCGATCTTCTCGGCCATGTGTCTTTTTCAAGCCTGTTGACCAAGTCTGGCACCATCTAGTGTCATGCTGCGAATTGAGCACATGTGAAAGCTGTTGAGTCTTCTTACATGCTTTGCTTATGACGTCCAGGTTTCAGTTCATAAACCATCATTTTTGCCCTGGTTGTAAGATGTTTGTTTATTGTCCACACGCTCGCACTATGCCTTCCGAACATTGTAACCGCTTTTCTTATCCGAGTCTCAGCTTCTACATCTAACGACAGTTTGCTTGATATGATGGCATCTAGGTAGCAAAATTGGTCCACTACATCAAGAGGTGAACCATTCCACAATATTCTAGGCTCTGAACTGTAGCCTTGTTGTAGAGCCTTTAGGCTTTTTTTGAGACTGGAGTCTTTTTTGAACAACAGGCTTATATTAGGGCTGAAGCCATTTTTGAGACAGTCTAAGTAAGCCATCATATGAAAACAACATTTATTTTATATTGCACTTATTTTAAGAAACAGAAAAGAAAATTATAATTTAATCTAAGTATCTCGAAAACAATTTAGCTAAGATGAAAGGCACATTGAGGATGTTTTTATTAGACGGCCGATTTCCTTTCCTATTAATCAAATTTCCTGCTTCCGAAAACGATTGTTCACTGGGAACACTTGCATCAGAGGTACATAAAATACCAAATGCCATATTTTCGCGCTTGTTTGACTCAACCGATGTACTTTTTGGTTTTAACGTAGAACTTTTTAGTTTATTAAACTTCAAATACCTATAGACACGGTTCAGTTTCTTTTTTGTTACATTTTTAAATTAAACTCATAAAAAATAGAACAATTTAAAAATGATTAAAGAGCAATAGAAAGAGCATCCACTGAAAAGTAAATAATTCTGAAAATTCGAGAATATTGAAGAGACATCGAACAAAGAGTTAAAAATAAAATAAATAGTAAGTCAAAGTTACTTATATAGCTACAGCTTCGAGGACTAAAAGCTGCATAGCTTTCATAGACCCTTCAGATGGTTAATAAGCGTTACTGTTATTAGACTAGCCTTAAAAAAGCTTAGGTCTTTGCAAGACTTTGGACCTAAAACCAAGAGTCTTGAATAGGCTTAGCCTAAAGTTCTAAGAGTCTTTGTAGGCTTTACCTATTCACCTATTTATTGCCTATCAAGCTCCTTAGTCACGAGTCTAGGCTTAAAAAAGGCTAGAAGCCTATAATCTCTCTTTTTCGCATTGATCGACATAGAGAAGAGCTAGCAGGCACGTGCAAACTTGTCCAGAAGGAGCTGCAATTCCTGTAAGGTCTTTGCAACAAAGGCAGCGTCGTCAGCAAAGAGCAGGGAGTCGACATGTAGATCGCTGCGTTTACTACGTAACTTAAGTACAGATGGATTTTACAGTTTCCCGTATGCTCTTGTGTGAGTGAGCGAAGAGTGTTGGTGCCAAGACACAACTCTGCCGCACTCCCCTCCGCATATCTAAAGGGTTAGATGTTTTGCCATCATTAAGAACAACGCCCCTCATGCCGTCGTGGAGAGACCTAATTAAGTTAAGGAGTTTTGGTGGACACTACATGCTTGAGTGCGATGCATCGCACTATGCTATAAAAGATTTGTAAATATGTATGTAGCTGTGGAGACTAAAGTCAAGTGCAGTGAATACTGTAACGCGAAAACCCATCTAATGTGATGCTCTACTATTATTCTCGACATATCAGTTCTAGTATTTTAGAATCTATAAAATATTCAACCACTTGTTACTTGCTGTTCCGGACAAGTGCAGGGATGCGAATAAAACATTTTGAAACAAAATCGTTCCATCACAATAAATCCAATTCCATATATTCAGTAAAAGGCCATGAAAAACGTTCGCTTTAAATATCCATCCAATTTTAGTGTCGTATTTTATTATTGGAGTTGAACCGAACATTCGGTTAGTATATATTCGCTTAAATTGTTATGTTCTAATGTCGCATGTAATAGTTCTTTACCTATGAAATTGCCGTTTTGTATGCAATAACTGAAAGTACTTATTTTTTCAAACTTTTTTATTTCTGTTATTCGAAGTAATCACCCATGCAATCGACGCATCTTTGCCAACGCATTGGCAGTTTATTGGTGCCCTTCTTGTAAAAATCAGCTGGACGGAAGGCAACAAACTCTTCAAAGGCATTTTGTACTGCCTCTCGGGAATTGAATTTTTTACCCACTAAAAAGTTGTCTAAATTTTGGAAAAAGTAATAGTCGGTAGGTGCAAGGTCTGGTGAGTACCAAGCAACCAGCTTTGGTCAATCGGTCGTCCCCACTGCTCCTTCACGTTGCGTTTTCTTTGCTTTGGCAAAGATGCGTCGATTGCATGGGTGATTACTTCGAATAACAGAAATAAAAAAGTTTTTTACGTTATAGGCACCCATTACGAAAGGATATTCGGCAATTTAAAAAATCGGCGTAAAATAAGGTATGATCGGTTACATGTACCTAAGTTTGTCATTTTCAAAGTTAGAAACATAAAATGATCACACGAGGGCAGCCACAGGCAATAATATATATATAATAAGCCTTATCTAAATATCTGTGGGGAAGTGGCAAAAACTGAGAAGCTTTTTACAGAAATAACTCAATGATTCTTAATGACTCATGATCAATTCTTGAATTCATTCATTCATTCATCAATTCATGAAGATTTATTAGATTTCTTCTAAGAGAAATTGTTTAAAAACCCAAAACTTAATTTTTAAAGGTATATAAATTATAAAAAAAAAATATAAAACAGTTTTCAATTTTCTTTAAAACCGCTGCCCCTGCATCCAGGTAATTTTAATAAAAAACTAAACACTGCACTAAACTTTTATCTAAAACAGAAATTACGATTAAAACAAGTGCAATTGGCACTCAATGCCTATACTTAAACTGAACAGTAAACTTAAGTCTACAGTCAAACACTTCAAACATATTTGTTGGACTACGAATTATGTAAGCATTGCTAAAAACAAAATATACCTACCTACATATTACTCATGCTTACGTACATACTACACGTAAACAGTCTACATGTAAATATATGCGCTTAAAACACAAAAGAACGTTCTTTAATTTAGTTTGTTAGGGTTCGTCTTACTTCGATCTTTTAAATTCAAGTAAACGTGAGAGGGGTTTACAAATTATGTTTTAAAATGCACGTTGTGAATAAGGCCATAAGATGTTATTATATTTTCAAAAATCACATATTATGTTATTTAAGTTTACATACTGACTAATATAAGTGGATTTAAGTAACTGTCAAAAAAATCTAGAATACACAATAATGGAAAAAAAACACTTTTAATACTGAAAAGTACTAATATCATATAGTGTATAAAGTGTCGTATAACTATTTAAGTACTTTTTTGCTTATATGATTCAATACCTACTGGTGACTAAGATTGAAATCAGACTCTAGCAAATGTAAGCAAGGGTCAAATGCGTAACATCGGGCAGTTAAAATATGATAACTTCAAATGCACCCAACCCAACTCAAAGATTAACACTTTTGTTTTTCATATTTAAAAATTACCTACTCTATTCCACTCTCTTACATGTTATCTTTAGTTTCCAACCACTTTTAAGGATGTTTAATAGATCGTTTAAGTTGACTTCGATGAGAGCCCATGAAGCTAACAGAAATTAATAATTGTTTCATCATTCACAATGTTTCAGTAACAAGATGAGTTAGAGTATTTAAATCGATAGAAATAAAAGCTCAATAACTTGCCAAATAGACGTCATCAATTGAATTTTGAAACGAGAATATCGTAACCCACGTGCAATAAAGAATCTAATTGAACAATAAATCCAGTAGGTACTAGCAATAGAACAGCTATAGCCTTGCGACATGAAACAACATTATGAAAAAAGTTTATGTTACTGCTGGAACGAACAGGCATAAGAAATAACAAGAAATATTCCTATGAAGGATACGAAAGTTAAGTGTGTGTTCACATATGTGACTTACTAAAAATGAACAGCCGTTGCGTTGTCTGGGCAAAATATAGTTTAACTACAAATTATTAGCGATAACATTGCGACAAAAACAAATACGGTAACCTTCAACGGACTTCAGTAATTCTTTAAATAACGGAAATATTTGTGAATGAAAATATTTTACTTCTAAGGGTGGCAAATTAAAGAAAGAAGTAAAAGTACAATTTGTTCTGAATATTCATTGAAATTAGTACTAATTTTTAATTTTATGCACATAGTACACATTGATAAATGAAAATACTAAGAATAAAGGATTGCTTGCTTTAAGTATAAAGTTACAGCCAGACTGCCCGAGCTTTCATAGGTATCACCGTCACGGTTCCGCGGACGGAAGCTCGGGCAGTCGACTATTTGACATATGACGTACATGTCAAATTACAAAAATATTGGTTGACCATATTGATCAGACTGGACGCAAATGAAAGAATTCAACGCCAAAAATTCGGAAAATTTGCTTAATAATACCTATAACTAAACATGTTATTACTTTTACGATAATACCTTCTAACGCCTTTATACCTAGGTCATATAAAATAAATGAATATTTTTAGTATCCCATTTCTTTTTAGGATTCGTTACTATAAGTCAATTGTTCATAATGAAAACAATTTTTGGCAGTATTGCATTTATTTTACATGCGGCCATTAATTACGTAAGGTTTTTGGGAGGGTCTAATTTCACGTGGGGCAGAGCAAAGTTCTCGTCGAATATCACGCAACCAAAGCACTCAAGTGTGCTTGATGATGAGCCGTAGAGATTCGTCTATAATAATCAATCACCATAATCTGCACCACCTCACACAGTGCGACAGTGTGCAGATTTTTTTAGAGTAGCTAAATCGAAAAAAATCGGTCCCGTTGTACACTCCATACTCCAAACCAAATTAAAGATTCATTAGGAGCGTGCCATGACTTTGGTGGTTCTGGACTAAAACTACTTCTAGCCCCGTAGTTGAGGCTCAGTCCCTTGTTCAAAGAGGGCGCCCATTAATAAACGCTAAGCGATTTTGATGAGTTTTCGATCCTTCCATCCCCCTTGGTAAGGTATCGAGAGATTTACCTCGACATGTGATTTTTCGGAAGCCAGACTCATTCAAAAAGTTAATAAAAGAATTTATTTTTATTTGAGACTTGTTCAGACAAACTGATAGTTTAGTTGTACACTTTTACGTATACTTACTATTGGTTGGAATTAATTAAGTATTTTAATTTAAATAGTAGTTTAGGAGTGAGATCTGTGAAGTTATTATTATTATATTAGTTTAATTTTACATTAATTTTAATACACATATTTTTGGACAAATTGGAGAAAATACCTAATTGGAAAAACATTATTCATTCTAATTTACCGACCAATTTATCGAAAATAACTTAAAATGCAATATTGGTAATACTTAAATTTCTCACCTGTTGGTTAAGGAAACTTTCAAACTTTTTGCTTTTATAACAACAAAAACCATTTGAATTTTATTTGTGACACGATACTGTAATGAAAATTTGTTCTATGTCCTACGTCGTAAGAGATGCTTGAGTGTAGTAATGGGCATTAATGCTAATTAGATTTAATTTCATTAATTGCGAATTCTGATGTCTTAGCATATTAATTGCTAATGCTAATATTATTTGCTAATATTGCAATTTCGTACGAGGAGAGCGAATTAAAACGATCGTAACTTGTAGTTAGGTATATCACTAAGTACTAATTATACATAAATAACTTATTGGAACGAAGTTCCTTATCGCGCGTTGTGAAAAGGGGCTAGACGGAAAAAAATCGTACGAAAATTTGTCACGGCACTTTTTAACATAAATTGACGTCTAACTGTGGATACCATACATTAAATTTGCTCTAACGTTCGCCAACGTCCATACCATGTTGAATACACCGGTTCTCGTCCGATCACCGAAGTTAAGCAACATCGGGCGTGGTTAGTACTTGGATGGGCGACCGCCTGGGAATACCACGTGATGTTGGCTTTTTGCTCTTTATTTTCGTGTCATCTTGTCAGACATTCAGCGCCATCTATCGAATAGATAGGAAATCATTTCGCAAGGAGATTTTACCAATGTATAAATTGTTTTAATTGTTTTTAATATGTAGGTAATAGCCGCTTTCATAGATGGCGTTGTAATTAAAATCGTGTCAAATCAGTTTTACTCGATCGTCACAACTTCGTTCCTATCGGATGTCCCACGACACCACACGGCTTTTTATTTTTATTATATTTCAACTCACCGCGATCAACATTATTACAGAAATAATGCAATATAGGGTTTGTTCTTGGTTGCTAGCCTTCGTAAATTCGTCACTTAACACTATCTATTTACCAAAAATTATGCCTATCTACAACGTCAAAATACCTATTTACAACGCACACGTCACACGCTTCAAAACTTTAATTACCTGTACCTACTTTATAATTAAACTTCTTATTAGCAAATACTATATAGGTACCAATTCTATGAACAACTTCAAACAATTCAACAAAACATTTATTTTCAAATATATTTTTTTATACTACTATTCAACAAAACATATATTGCATGGAATAAGCAAAATAAAATATTCGGGCATTAAAAATTCAATGAATGATATTAAAAATATATTTATGCAATAAACAGTCCTAAATACGTGCATTTATTTTAAAATAAACAATAAAATCCTTTTTACTCTCAGAAATAGCATCAATCGCGCCACGCTCGGTCACTGTTCCGAGCGAAATAGGTACTTAAACATGATAGCAGACTGCATTTTCCTTCATTTAGTAATTTAGCATTAGCAGTTGTATTAATATTTTAGCACGACGATTTATTAAATTTAGTACGCGAAATAATAATAGTAATATATCGCTTTAATGTACACCAGGTATAAATATACTTGTAAAATAATTCACTTAAATTAAGTTAGACAAGTAGGTACAAATGGCGGCCTTACTGCTCAGAGGCAATCGTGGTATGGAGAGGAAGCATGAAGGGGAAGAGGTATAGGGTAATGGCTGGTGTGATAGGAAATAGATAAAAAGGGGAAATCAAAGTAATATACATATATAATATAGTCATAGTTACACATAGTATCTATTTGTTGTACTTTGGTGAGTATATAACGTACTAGAGAGAATATACTATGTGCAGAACATGGCTGGTTCTGTTATTACATACATATAGTGAAATAAATACCTACGTGTGATTTAAATCTACTAAATACATAGTTATATTGTATGAAACCTTATTGACTTAGTAGAAAGTTAATAACTTATGGGACATTGATATCTCCCAAGTAATATTCTTTCACTTGCTTTTTGAAGGAAGCAAGTGTTTGTGCACGTCTGAATTATTTAGCACTTATTTAATTTATCATTATTATTTATTATTAATATTTTAGCGAAGAATAATAAGCTCATGAAGCGACCAAATTTCGTATACGTATTAATTCGTACGTTCACGAAATTTCACGACTACAATTAATTTGCTAACTGCTAATTTGAAGTATTCACAATTAAACATGAGTGTAAAGACTAATTATTCCATCAACTACTTGAGTGTTCTCTGTTCACTCAATCGACCAAACACAAACCACATCCGCTATTTTGTATGATTTAAAACCGTAGTTGGCGATATCACAAGAGACGCTTAAAATATTTATAAAATCATTTAATTTATTGTTTTTTGTACTTAGATATTTTTTAGACAAATACCTAAATTATGTATGGAACGTATTACAAAAGTAAAAATAAACAGACGCAAGCTCAAACTGAAGAGTGAGTACTTTTTAATTTACCTTCAAGTCCGTTATGACTTTGAAACAAGTGTTGTTTTGTTTTCTTTCTTCGCACGGTGATGTTCAAATTTCCTCTACGATTCTCATCATAACATGTATGACAACAGCAATTGATTTTAATTTTGTATCGATAATTCAGGCCAGAATTATTTTTTTATTCCAATAAGGCGGCATTTTTAAGAAGTCTCTAACGTTAAGGATTTGTGCAAGGTGTGTTGTAGGTTAAGGTTTCTTTATGCTTGACAAATTAATTAACAAAAAGTTTAAAAGAGATACAAGTTTTTTTAATTATAAGCTCTATTATTATTTATTATAACTCTAATAAGACATAATTCAAAACACACTATTATTAATGCTAGTCAGTGTGAAGATTAAATGAACAACCTGTATAATTTTTTGGCACTTACCTGTATTTGGCACTTAGAACAAATAAGCACGCACAAATGAACAGTAACTTTGTGCTATCCATCTCTAATGAGGTAATGGCCTAACTCCACATTCTTAATTTCGTTTGTGAATTTTTGTTCTATCTCCATACAAAATCTGTAAAATAAGGTATATTTAATTACCGTCAGTAGATGAAAATTCTGAAAATCGATTCATTAGTATCTCATGTATTAAGAAAGACTTTCAAATCTTAGAACTTTATTCTGAAAATAGTTCATTCAATTAAAAAAAATTTGACTGGTTTTTTGGTAAAAAAAATCATCATGCATTGTAAGTGTATTCTAGGGTACAGAAAATAATATAATTATTTTTCGTGGTAAGTTGTGCTTCATCTTTAAATCTCCCGCTGCGTAAATGAAAACAGCTTTAAGAAGTACGTACGAGGGATAAGTCGATAATCTCTGTAGTTCAAAAAGTGTCGCCCTATGTGGGGATCGGCGTAGTAGTAAGCGGCATGGCGACCGCTTAAACCACTACGCTATCCGTGCAGTCAACGAAGAACGACCTTCAAAAAAAAGAAAATTGAATGGAAATTAACTAAATACAATGTACGATCAATGTGTTTGAGACCAGGATTAATAATACGTTTGTATGTGTTTTAATAAGAAACCTGTAACTTTGTTATTTAAATGCAATTGAATACCTAATTCATTGCTTCTAAATTTTATGCATCCTTTTACTCTTTCTGCTTTCTATACCTACAGGAATCCCTTTAAAGGCACGTATAATAGATATAGAAATTGATATTTTATTTCTACTAGTATAAGGTATAACAGGATTCAACTTCACAACCTCATTCAAATTTTTTTTGCCACCAATTAACCAGCTAATTTTTTTTTCAGTTCAATGAACAAATTTGCAAAAAATGAGCAAAATACATCATTTTTATTTCGCCGATCGAATTTGAAGTCCCTCGATCGAAAAAGTTCAAAAGGGAAAAACGAGACAGGTGCCGAGGACTCATTTAAAACATGACTTGTACACATTGTTAAATGACAATGTTAAATATCAAATTTAGCAAATCAGTTTGCGGAACTATAAAGTTAAAGACTTGAACGAGCTACTATGTCAATTCCAAAATAAAATTTAAATCAAATTTTCGATTTTTTCGCCAGTATATTGCGATTATTTATTTGCCAACCAAATTTGATATTTCCGTTGGCAGATTAACTGTTATTATAACGCCTACAAAGCTTTAATTGCAAATATTGCTAATGGGTTTTAAGCTTTTTAAAAATACTGTTTTCTTAACGATTTTTGATTTAAAACGTTAAAAAAATGTTCCATCACTCACATTAAAATTGGAGGTATTTCATAAGGACGTTCCTTATCTATAAACACAGTCAAAAATATATGATACTACCTGTTAGGAGTCATGCCTCTTTTTTTTTACATTCTACTGGCCTAATTTTCCTTCGTTTTCTATCTAGTAGAAAAAGAAGTTTTGGCAGTTTTACTATTTATTTTTGCAGTATAAAATATTCATAAAATTATTTTACTATATATTCAATAAAGACAATAAACCCACGACCGACTGTTTTTATCGTTTAATAGAAATGTGAATGCCATTGACAGGTTAATTAGTTTAATAAAATAAATAACCCAATAAAATAAATTAAATAATACATTAACCCTTTTTAACAGTATTGGTAAGGATTTTGATTCAATGTGGATTTCTGAACAGAGTGCAGGTGGCATTGGCATTTGGCATTTTAGCTGTAATACCCGACAATATGAAATGTCCATTAAATTGTATCCCATATGAACGAAACTATCGAACTTCTCTTTTACTCGCACTGATTGTTACTATCTACTAGCGCTGTATCGAAATTGTACAAAGGTTAACTTCTTTGTTTTTCACTTAGTACGTTTACTAGCATTATAAGCAAATGGCATCGCGTGAAAATGACAGTTTCAACTGTGGACGAAAAAATTATTTTTATTAAAGTAAATAATTGTGATTGTTGAATATATTTGTATATTCTGAAGTTAAATTTTGCTCAGAAACACTCGAATAAAGTGTAAATGAAAGATACAAAATTTAAAAAAAAATTACCACACTTCACAGTCAACTATCAGATGTTCTGAGTTCTGTGACTGATCTAGTGTTATCATTAATTTGTGCATGTGCATTGTGATATTATAAAACTTCAGAAAATGACGGAAAGTAGCGCTGTAGCCATGGTTTCTGCAAAAGGTTTAATAGACAAGTCAAAAGAACTCCAAAAGGAGATTCTTATGGAAAAACTGAGATCCAAAACATCACAGTTCAAAAACTTAACAGAGACTTCCAAAGGTGTTCGAATGGCTTTGCTGGTACGTAGTTTATGTTGTCACTAAATTATTTGGTTTTTCAAGTGCAATTAGATAAATTTTGGATAGAACCTGCTCTTGTAAGCTTATTTAAGGCTGACTAAAATGTACATTATTGTACTATTATAAAAAGTTAGTTATGGTTACTAAAAAGAAAAATATATCACTGCTTTAAAATTGAATTTTTTTTTAATAGTTTCAGAAAATTGTAGTATCAAATGCAAAAGCAAAGATATACTGTCTCCAGGAAGGTCTTTGGTTTTCTGGGTGGATATTTGTACAAGAACTTAAATATTAAGCTATCACTTCGTGGCTAAAGTCTCTCAATTTCGAAGCAACCGAAAATCTGGTCAATGTGCCTGTATAATATCATAATTATGCTTGTATCGTTAAATCAAAGATGAGCGAATACATACAGTCACACATGCACAAACTCACACACACATACACTAAAGCACTGTGTCCTAATACAACCTGAATGCAGACCTCCTTAACAAATGTGACCGACTTCTGAATAACTGCATTCAATTTATTTTTAATTGTTTAAATTTGTCTATGTCTCCTCCTTAAGCTAATTTGGCTTAGGATTCGTCAGCGCCGTCAACTGTGCGCCCTAACCACTCTTTATATTATTCTCAACTCACTTACTTCTCCAACTTACTTGACATCCTCCTTCCAACTCTTGTGTTCTAATCATGACAGAATTCTTTGCCCCACAATTGTTTTTTTTTGTTATGCCCCTCTCATGCTTCCGTGTGTTTACCTACTTCTTTCCTCATTCAATCTTTCTTCCTCTGGAACGCTCTTCCCCAGAAAATCAGAATGGTCCCAGTAGTCATTTGTTCAAAAGGAAAGTAAGAATTCTCCTTACACCCAAAGAAGCTACATGGTCATTGGATTAATACCAATATTACATGATATACTCGTATATATGTATATATATTTGTATCTATGTATGTGTAGGTATATGTATGTATGTAAGAAAGTCTGAATGGACATGTATATATATTTATATATTCCCTCTTTCTATCCCCGTTTCTTTTTAGCCTTTCAGGTAAATGTATTTCTTGATCAAGGCTTGTATATTTACTTAAATTTAGAGCACCTAATCACTCATTTCTACACACATCCAAGGTAGACCTGCAGAGACTGCCTATGGCATTAAGTCCACCTTTGTACATTTCTTTGTGCTTAAAGCATTAAATAAAAAACATAAACTCTCACCCATTAATTATGCAGACACTTATTCTTAGTCTACTACAACTATGCTTTCAGTTGCCTAGAGTTTGGAGAGGCTGGTAATCTGTAATACAGGTCTCCTAATACGGAATCCAGTCTCCCACACCCCAGCTCCTTTGATTTTCATAAAATTTAGTATGCAGGGGGTTTTGGGGGCGATTAATCAATCTATCGGTGTTCAATATGCTGTACTATTTTATTATTTATTATGATTGTTCACTGTGTGAGAGAAAAAAATAAAGTTATTTGTATAAGGGTGAAGAATATGGTTCCTAATTTGGATTAAAAAATTATTACTCTTGAGAATCTCTAACTCTATAAATAAATAAAATATTTTGTTCTAAACTGAAAGACAAAACAATTCTATTACATAAATATGTTTTAATATATTTTCCTGTCAGCTACTGAATAGATTTCGAGTCCCTAACATCTGCAACAGCCAACCATGCAACAAATTTATAAATGAAATTGGTATTATATTATTTGTTACTTATGGAAATGTATCAATTAAATACAAATTAAAAACAAATGTCATGTCAAAAAAAATAACATCAGACACATCAAATACAGCCATCTGAAGGCCAATTCTCATAATAATAGTTCAGTCGCAATTCAGTTTCTACCTGTCAACTGTCTTAAAAGGTATTTTCGTAGTAAAGTATCAAACCTCCAATGTTGACTATAATGTGATCTGCTGGCCTTAATAATACTTTACTATTTACTACAAAAATACCATTTATGACAGTTGTGAGATCGAAAGTTGATCAGAACTTAATTGATACCAAATGTTTATTACAAGAATTGGCCTTCTGATGACAAACAATACAGAGTGTCTGTTATTTTAATCAGACTGCTGTTGTTGAACATACTTGTAAATAAATTTACTAAATATATACAAATTACAGGATAGAACTGACAAATAAAAGTTGATTTTGCTCATCACTCTATTATTTGTTGTGGTTGGTTACAGAACCCGCAACCTCTGACTTAGCAGTCAGGATCATTGTTGCTTAGTATGATTATAACTTTCAATGTAGTTTGTATGTCTTCCTGTATATACGTAGGTACTGTATATAATAATATTACCACAAATTAATACATTTATTATGGTTGGTTTCCTTAGGACAAAAGATGGGGAATAGACAGTGCTGATCGTATGATACTACAAAAGTGCCTTGATAGTCTACAACATTGCATCAAAATAAGCTCCTTGCAGAGTCTCATTGAAAGGCTTGAATGTTTATCCAGGCAACTTGGGTTTGTATGATTCTTTCTATTATTTGTTGTAAAAACTAAATATTTCATTATAGTGCAAATATTTATTGGATTTATTAGTAGTTCATATGTATCTTATGTAAGTATGTTCTTCTGATTGAGTTAAAGTCAGGTGATTTGACTATTCAATCAGAAAGAACACAACACACTCACTGTAGTGGAAACACAATTTTTTTAAGTAATGTTATAGTAGCTTTTGCCTTATTTACCTGTGAGCTGCGTTTCTTGGCACAGTTCCACTAGTGTTTTCCGACAAGCTGTGTATATGTGTTGGGTCTCGGTTGTCTTTAGGCCCTTCTATTTGGGAATAGAAGGGCCGACAGAGTTCACCTGGGGGTGAACTCTGCCATTGGGGCTCTTAAAGTGTCTTTTGACTGTCAATATTGTAGAGGAGGTTTCCTGCCTTATCAAATTGCCAGCGAAATATCAAGTTTAGAGCTTGTTATAATGTATTGTTATATAAACCCTTTTATTTGTCTTATGTATAACTTTTTTAAATATTCTCCTAATATTTTGTACACTCTGTTCCATAACTTTTGCAAGTGGTATTCCTTTTACTATAAACCCAAGTTTGGCAACCATAGAGCAGTCTTAGTAGTATGAAGGTGTCTACAGAGTGTCATAATTTTGTAGTTACCTATTATTTCTTGATATGAAATAACAGGCAACTAGATAATTATAAGATGAGAGAAGAAGAACCCTTAGATCTTTGGGTTATTATGATAGTGCTATGTTGTCTGCCCTCTGAGATGCCTCAGTCAACACTTGTGTCCTTATTCTTCAATCAGTCCTTCGAGATTGCAGAATATATACTCTGAAACAGCAATAAAAAGTCTTGAAGATAAAATGGGTTTATACCATACTCTTATTTCTATATTAATCTGGTGGTCTTCATTTTGTGCGTTATTATACTATTTAATAAATGTTTTCTTTTTCAATGTTTATGTAGGTTTTTGATTTTTAAATGGTTCAGGTGCATTGCAGATTATAGAGTAGTAATACTATGAAAATAATTGTTGTAGTCATTTGTAGTTTTGTAGTAGTATTTTATGGATCTACATAAAATACAGCAAGAAACAGTCTGGTGTATCTATACTAATATTATAAAGCTGAAGAGTTTGTTTGTTTATTTGTTTGTTTGTTTGTTTGAACGCGCTAATCTCAGGAACTACTGGTCCGATTTGAAAAATTCTTTCAGTGTTAGATAGACCATTTATCGAGGAAGGCTATAGGCTATATATCATCACGCTAAGACCAATAGGAGCGGAACACCAATGAAGAATGTTTAAAAAACGGAGAAAATTTATTACTATTGAGAGACGCAGACGAAGTTGCGCGGGTCAGCTAGTCAAATATAAACCTAATCACCCTATCCCTACCAATATACCTATATAGCAAGTCTAAACTTGCTTGTTCAATTGATTGACCATTGTTAATCCCGGTATTTACTTTTCAGGCTTTCTATTTCTAGTGAATTTAAACTGAGTGTAAAAATATATGCCTTATTATTCAGGTTGAAGTTTGTGTTTAATTAATTATTACACATACAAAATATATTACATTAATTCATGTTTATTTATTTCAGGCTTAAATTTGTGGTAGGAACTTCAGGAGTCAATTTATTCATCTCATCAGATATGTTTTATTTGGAGATTTTAGTTGAGTCTTCGGGTTCTGTTAAAGATGTCAAAATTCATCATGAAGGGAAAGTAAGTAACTTTGTTGGTAATGATATATAATTATTATTACTTAAATGCAAACTATATTGTAAACTTTGTAACAGATTGAGCAACAGAGTTGTGAAGAACTAGTTTCTTGTATATCACGTGGGGACTTTGCTGACTTTACAGCGCAACTAGAAGGCCTCACAGCTGTTTATCAACTAAATGCTGAAAAAAAGGTATTACTTTTATATCTCATCACTATGTTTATCATGTTCCTTTTTAACGATTAGGGATTTTGCCAACACCATTGTTATTTGTCCTAAAATATAAAGGTATACAAAACTCAAAAATGTATAATATTTAACCTACCAAAATATTGTTTCAGTATTTGAATCATAAAAAGATAAATATAATAAAATTCTTTGTTTGTATAACAGGTTAAGTGCAAAGCATTTAGTGCCTTACAAAGTTTGGAAGAAGATTTATGTACATTGAGACAACTTCAAAGTTTTATCAAAGATCCATGGGCACAAGTTCACAAAAGCCCAATTGGTTTCTTACAGAAAAGAAGAGGAGGTATGTTCTAAAGAAAAAAAAATGATAATTTTTTACAATGTAACTTTCTTTGTAGTTAAGGAATTCAAGCTCCCTTTTATCATTTTAGGTCATGCGATGCGTCTTACTTATTTCGTATCACCTTACGAGCTGCTAGATAAAGATAAGGGCTTACAACCTTTAACAACAGAGCTGCTTATGACAGGCAAACCTTCAGCATCCAGTGGCCTTGCATCACTAGTTGCACCATCTCATACGCCTATCGGACATTCTGCAACAGTTCTTCTAGAAGGTTCTATTCCTAATAAACTCCAGTTGTCACCTATTTTATCTGGAGGACCTAGGTCTGGAAAAAGGTGAGCAAATGCAGGAAAATAGCTCTTAATCTAATTTCTGTTTTTAAAAGACTGAACAGACTCATCAACTGCTTTTAGTAGTCCACTGGGTTTAGGGTTTGTTTCAAGTTTGCCTTCTCTGTCACAATACTGTTGTCTTGTATAGTTTGGTTCCCTAGGCGGCTCTTAAGACACCCACGGGATGAAAAGGGGTGGTGACACTCCATATTCTTAATCCGTCACCACATGGACTAAACGCTAATCATGATTTTTTAAATGTACTTCTTGGTGGTGACCGAGTGAATTAAGAACTATTTTCGTCCACAACAGGAAAAATGATGTTTGCATTTTTACTAGGCTTTTATTAATATGATAATTTACTTTTTTACAGTAACGGGCCTGTATATGCTCAACTGGTGCCGCAGAACAGTGCCATGTTACCCGCTTGCTTCACATTGAAACTATCCGCTCCAACTCCTCTGTGTGCTGGACTTGCCAAACATATTCATGCCACTACTGAAGTGAGTATCTAAGAAGTAATAGGGTGACGATTAGAATCAAAATGCTAGGTGTATTTATTAATAGAAACTAGTAAATGCACAGACCATGTAGTAAATTGCTTTGGTATCATAGCTAAATTATAGTCTAGAATAAATTTCCGACATTTGTATGGCCTCTGTGGTGTTTTTACACATAATTGAAAAAAGTAATTTAAGTTATTAATATTTTACATTGTGACCCGCAAACGCTTTTTCTCTTTCGATCGGCTTTTTAATATATTCACAAGAACTGCAGGATTTTCTGTACATAATGTATAAATGTATGTAAAAATAAACAGTGCAAATGTTTGTTAATTAATTAAATTTTTGATTTAATTTAAATTATATTTAAAACATTTATACTAATAGTAGATCATTGTTGATGTACTTTACTAAAATTTACCAATATGCTCCCCAGACTTAGCGAGTGCCTGTATTTTGGGGGCCAGTGTTCAACCCTAGAAATGATACAGTTCAACACAAACTTGTTTTACTTTGCATGAAACTTAAGGTTTGTTTTACATTTTCAGGTTGAAGTAGCTGGTGATTGGGGAAACGCGAAGCCCATGTTGGGTTTAGTAGCTCAACAAGCATACAGCAAACTATCGCCAGGAAAAAGTATTGAATTAAATCTCAGCAAAGGGCTTTTCGTGGTAAGTAATTAATGAACAAGACGACGAACAGTATAAAAACTCATAATATAATTATTTGGTTAACTTAAAACTTACGCTAGGCCTGGGATATAAATCTTGAATAAAGTCGCGATCAGATCTAAGGACACTCGCTTGTAGATATTTCACCAGTAATAGCTTTTGCAAACCATAAGTATATAACTAAATCTTCAATAAATTATTACAAGACTGAGACCAGCATCATCTTATTGGTTTCTTTGCAATGATTATTTCATAAAGTACCTATGATTTGATTATATTTTTTTAGTTTTTCTATCTTGATGATAAGGCTGTTTCAAAATAAATATTGTATGTGGTTTTACTAATGTTGGTTCTTTTTGCTGGAGTCTATGTTCACTAATGAACGGCGATAGACTGATGATGATGAATACCGTTTTAAATTGTTGCCTAGACTAATATAAATATTATTATGGTTGAGTTGTGCTTTTCTTGTTTTCAGAACCTACCCGATCAAACGCAATGCTATTTCCTGTGCGAGGCGCGTGGGCTAGAGGGCTGCGTGGTGACAAGTGTACCCTTCACGCATCCCTCGCACGTGCCGCCACTGCTGGCATGCCTGAGACAACAGGCGCTCTTCAACACGCTCATCACCAGCTGTATCAGAACGCAGTCCAGTAAAGGTAAACGTACTTCTCCCATTGAGTAAAATTACGTTTGTTATCACATTTTCTCTCATGTATGTATAATATAGAAATCTTTATCACTTTCGAATATGTGTGTCTGGTTTAAATCTGATGAACTATCATACTTATATCGATTTACGCTCGTTTAACAATTTTTTTTAACAACTTTTTTTGGGCCCTTCAAAATCAGAAGTGGATTAAGTAGCTTCATATTAAGTGCTTAAAAAAAACCATTAATGACAATTTTGTCCAAAGAATTTTCATAATAAATATCACGAAGTGAGTGGAGAATGTTCCTTCAATTTGTTTTTATTGTTTGTGAACCTGCTAGTGAAGGAATCGAATATCTTAAGATGACAATAGAGAAACTAGACTAATTAGATACATATATATTCGATTGGCTCGGTGATGCTTGCTGAGGTCTCGGGTTCGATTCCTGGGTCAGACCAAATGTTTGTATGATCTGTAAATATTTGTTTTGGAGTTTGGGTGTTTTCTATGTATAATATGTATGTATTTACAAAAAAAAAAGGTTAATAAGTATTCTATCAATCAATCTGGCTTTCATAGTACAAGCTCTGCTTAGTTTGAAACTAGATGGCGTCGTGTGTTAGATGTCCAAAAAATATTATTATTATACTTACGCGTGTATGTATTTGTTTCAGGCGCAGATATAGAGAACGCGCTGATGTTCGAGGTGAGCGCGCTGTCGTGGCAGCACATCTGCGTGTCGCTGGAGCACCCTCTCGACGAGAGCATGGCCACGGTGGAGCTGGAGCTGGGCGACCCCGCCGCGCCCCGCGCCACGCTCTACACGCTGCACGCGCCGCCCAAGGACCACGTCGACGAGTACATCACCAGGGTGCTACAGAAGACGCACTCCATACCCATCACGCTTAGGTAACGCATTCTACCCGTTTCATATCCGTAATTCAATTAACGAGTGACTGAGACTTACTCCTTTGGAGGTTGGCATATCTGATTGGCAAACTCATTTCAGGCAATATTAATATGAGGCATATCAACAAGAATCTTGACTGTATGTTTAACTTTTCATAAAAGTTGTTACAGTGGTTAAGTATATGATCTATTTTAACACAGCGTAATGGTTTGTATCATATTACAAACATAGTCCTGGTCAGTAAAATGTATTTATCCATAAGTGGTAGAGATATAAATTTAAAAATCCAATTGTAATCAAATCTCTTGGCATCTTTTTTTTTCATTTTTTACTGTATCGATGGCGCAGTGGTAGCGTATGCGACTGCTGTCCTGACGTCTCGGGTTCGATTCCAGGATCGGACCAAATGTTTGGGTGTTTTCTATGTATAATATGTATGTATTTACTAAAACAGCTTTATGAGTATTCTATCAGACAATCAAACTTTCATAGTACAAGCTCTGCTTAGTTTGAAACTAGATGGTGTTGTGTGTCAGATAGTCGATTTTTTTTTTAACTTACGTGAATCTATGTACGTTTTTCAAAAATTATAATATAAAAGTTACATATATATTAACCGGTTGACTCATCTAGTCCTGGCTAATACGATAGTGCAGTGCAATCTATAATTATCATTTGCAACAATCTATATAATTATATGTTCAAACCAAAGGTACCTAAAACTAACCAACCATAACAAAAATTATGAAAAGAACAGAAAAATGATGATTTGATCAATATCCACATCATGATTTTTGAGTGGTTTGAGTTTCACTTTCAGACATTCACTTTTCTAAAACTTAGATCTGAGCAATTTTTTGGGTAGATATATGTTCATACATGTCACAATGTCATGGATACATGTCACAATCTGCTGTCCTGACTAAAATATTTTACATATAAACTTGAAATGATTGTAATTTATTATTGTGATCTATTTGCATATGTAATGTATATTTATCAATTTTCTGCATAGGTCCCTTATAAAAATCTGGGAGCGTGAAGCAGCCAGTAAGCAATTAAACGGTGGCTACTCTGCTCTGGACCCAAATTTTAGCTGTGGCCTTGGGGGGCTCGATCCAGGTGGTGACCATGTGAAACACGAACCCGGTTCTATGCACTCCTCGCGAGCCATGTACCCTTCTAATGTCAATCATCCGCATCAGGGAGGTAAGTTCCGCTCCTTTGCGCCATATTTAGCAACTTAATTAAATTATACCTAATTAATTTTGTTGTTATTGATTTAAAAAAAACATCCTATATAATACATACATGTATTTTTGTTACTGATTCATAAATTTCTTTATTCATATGTTTGATTCCATTTCATTTCCTTATTTAATAGGAACTTATCTCTCCGAGCAACAACACCATCTGTCAGTGATGTGTCAGGATTCAGGGGCTACAGACATCAAACCCCAGTTAGAGGATCGAAAACCTAAGAAAAGAAAATCTGAAGAAATGTGGTCCTCTAGCCAAAAGAAAGGCAAAGGGATCACCGAAATGATGGACTCGGATAGCGAGAGTGACAACTCAGATGGATATGTGAATGAGGATGAAAACACAGTAAACAGTAACTCGACGAATGAGGACATAGAAGGTCGCGAGTCTTCGGTGTCACAGAATGAGTTCGCGTCCGACATGGAACTGTCTGGGATGGATGCCACCGACGCGCTCGCGCAAGACAACAGAAACTCTTCGGATATGGATAATTCGAACGATGGAGATGTCGATGAAATAATCAGGTATGTACCTACATTATGTATTACAGTCGCATCTAATATTATGATTTGATGATTATAATGACTGAGGGGTAATCAAGAACACAGCTTAGCATGCAGCTGAGATTAGATAAACGAGGTACTTATTACATATTTTATTCTACCACTTCCTAACAAATTTGAAGAAAAATACATAAGAAACCAAAATATTTAAATTAAATATTAGCTTGTTATAACAGTAGTAGTAGTACTCTATACTAGATGGCGCTGTTCTCAATGTTATAATAAATATAAAAATCCCTTTTTTGAAATGAGTAAATTTAATTACTTTAAAATTTTTAGTTTTAGTAAACTACGGGCAATTTTCAAATAGGTGTTTTACTATAATATTTGTAAAAATGAGCCCTATACGTTTGATTAAAAAAACGAGCAAGTCCGATTTCAAGGTCTCTTGACATACAGTGCTATCAAAAAAAGAGCGTAGTCCTTCCTCAAAGGCTGGCAACGCGCTTGTGACTTCTGAAAAAAACTGTGCTTCGGTATAACAGAAAAAACGGTTGGATCTGTTTCTCCCAATCTCTTTGCCTACTTGCTACAACTTTTGTCTGATACCTCTCCAGTCTTTGGTTAAATCGTTCCACCTTTCCGTCCGATTGTAGGTGGTAAGAGGTGGTTCTGGTTTTATAAGCATCCATCACTCGACACAACTCTACGACTATTTGTTACTCAAAATTTCTTCCATGGTCACTATAAATTTCTAAAGGCACTCCAAAGCGACAGAAGACTTCGTGCACTAATTTATCTGCAACTGTTGAACCGTTATGGTTGAAAATCGCGAAGACTTCTGGCCACTTTAGTGAAATAATCCATTACAACCAGGAAGTACTTGTTTCGGCTTTCACTTCCAGGAAAAAGGTCCCGCTACATCTATTGCAATCCTTTTCAAGGTTTACACCAACGTTGTACAATTTCAATGCACCCCTGCTACGTGTAAATTTTCACGGCCGCACAACTGGTACACTTGCGATACCAGTCCTCAACATCATCACGACAATGAATCCAGTAGAATCTCTCCCTTATCTTTAACAATGCTCTTAACTCCCATATGGCCTCCTGAACATCTGTTATTGTAGAGGGCAGGACAGCCGGTATTTGAGCTTTAGCCCAATAACTCTTCGTGGTCGAACTCATCGACCCACATCGCTCTAGTGAAGCTTAGGAGTATCAGCTTTAATCCACCTGAAAATCGGCTTGATGTCTGCATCCTCCTGCTGTGCTTGCTGTAGGCCTTCCTTCCACACATTGCTAAGGTCCGTCTTTAGCGTCCTTACAGGCACAGCTTCCTTTATTTCTTGCTTGACACAGTGCTTGCAGTCTTCAAAACAAGGTCTTCTCGATAATGCGCCTGCGTTTCCATAAGTTTTTCCGCTGCGATGTTCAATCATGAAGTCATATTCCTGAAGTAGTTCTATCCATCTTGCGACTTGTCTTTCAAGATTTCTGAATTGCAGAAGCGAATTTACTGCCTCCATATCAGTTATCAGGTGAAATTTACGTCCAAGCAAAATATTTGTTGAAATGTTGAAACTCTTCTCGTGACGCAGTAATTCCTTTCCGGTTTCGACAAAGATTTACTGAAGTATGCTATAACAACTTCTTGATCACCTTTCCGATGCGATAAGACACCGCCAAGCCCAGTATTACTCGCATTTGTGTCGACTATGAATTCATTTTCGGTATCTGGATACCCAAGATAGGTGCATAGACGTCTTTTTAGTTCTTGAAATGCAACGTCACAGTAATGTATTTTCATCCCAGTAAGTTTATGAAAGGGTTTGGCATTATCCGCAAAGTTTTTCACGAATAGACGATAGTAGGATTACAAGCCCAAGAATGCTCTTACTTGAGTCTTATCTCTTGGGACTAGCCAATCCTTGACGGCAGCAATATTTTGCGGATCTGTTTGGATACCTTCTTCGTACCAAAAAGCTTACTAGGCGTTTGGAAAATAAACACTTCTCAGGACTTAATATTAGGATGGTACTTCGAATTTTTGATAGCACGTGTTCCAGGTTTGAATATGTTCTTCAAACGTACGGCCCACGATGACACCATCTTCAGAGGCTCGCTTTAGGCAGCTGGATTAAGGGCCTGATGCAGAAAGTAGTCATTTTCGATGCGGCATGTATTGTGAGGAAGCTTCTATCTATGGAGTCCCAACCACCGGTATCTTGGTCCCGGTTCACGATACCGATGGGACGATATGGATGGATGGATTATATTTTTCAAATGTTTTTTTTATGAATCAAAAACACATTTAAAAATGTAATTTATTTTAATGAAATAAAGAGAATAATAATATATTTTTTCGGACATCTGACATTGTGTCACCGAGAAATATTATCGCTATCCAGTTTCAAACTAAGCAGAACTCGTACTATAAAAACTAGATTAATAGATTGATATGTAATGCAGTAGTCCATAGTAATAGTACCTCTGTATTAATTAATATATTCAATATAAATCCATGTTAGAAAAATATCCTGTTACGTCAGTGCCCAACATAACTCTTTAAGATAACTCATAAAGAGTTATGTTGGACATTAGTTTTTGTTCTATAATAGTCATCGCCCATCTAAATGTACAGATAAATAATAAAGTTATAATACCTTTATTGCAGGAATTCTTTTCACAAGTCTGATCACAAAAGGCAAAAACTTAAAAACAAAGATTCTGAACTGCGATCCAGCAGAAGCTCGTCGTCCCTCCTTCTGGACTTGACTGAAGGTAAATCTTACATGCCATCCTCAGTTAGTATTACTCCAATAGGATCCAGTACATCAAACACACCAAATGCTAGTTCAGGCTCGAGCATAACATCAATGCTGTGTTTAGACCGGCGTCCAGGTATTGAAATTATCCCAATAACTGCAGCTACGCCAGCTGCACTACCTAGTTCCATAACTATAACACCGATTACAACATCGCAGATGAAAAACCTTGACGATCGGATAAGATCTGAAAAGAAATCCAGCAGATCCGGTGAGGAACGCAGCAAAGAAAAGAAAAAGAAGCGCAGAAGGGATGATCCTATGGGGCCGCCTGAAAAAGTACCCCCAAAACAAGATCCGCTCACTAAACCTGTATCAGTCAGCATAAAACCTACAGACGGATCACCTTTACGCTCGTCGTCCCCAAACTCTCTTATAAGAAAATTTAGTCCCAGTCCGACACATGGTAGATCTGTTTCGATAACAAAATCGTCCAGTCCTAGTACTGTGAAAGGACTTGGCAAACCATCCGGGACTTCTAGCCACCATAGTAGTCCAAGACATTCGCCAGTTCAAAATAGCCCTAAACACTTGACTGGCTACTCGAGTCCAAAAAACCACAGTATCTCATCGCCGAAACAAAGTTCTTCAGGGTCGGGCAAGCCCAGTATGTCCGCACTTAAATCGGCCGCTAGTGGTTCTCCCTCAGGTAAATCAGGAACGACCGGGTTCGACCTCACAAAAAAAATATCTAAAGACAGTTACGGATCCAGCTCGGTGACTTCCAGGGATAAAGAAAAAAAACATTCCGGTTTATCTTTTTCTAGTTCCGGTAGGAGTAGTCCTAAGTTAAAAAACCAAATGAAATTGAAACAGTTGGAAATTACTCCAGTTTCGTGTGATAGTCCCGTAACAGAACCACTTATATCTCCACCAAATGTTGAAGTTAATAAGTCAAACGCACCGAGCCAGGCTCGCAATAGAAAAGGTTCCCTCAGCGCTGTAATAGACAAGCTCAAATCCGCTCAACATTGTGGAACTGATTCTGAAATAGGTAGCAAATCTAGTAGCTCTTCTAGTAGTGCCAGTAAGTTTTCAGATCAGAAAACGAGTACTATGGGTAGTAGTGGGAAAATTAGTGAAAGTAAAAATCAAGAATATATGGTGAAACCGAGCTCAGACGGCATGAAGATAACTATAAACAAAACTAGGACAAAAGATTCATCAAGCAGTAGTTCCAAATTAAACTACAGCAGTTCTAGTAAACAATCGTCGCCACAGCTTACTCCACCGAGCCAGGGTTCGCCCAAAACTCACACAGGACTTAAACCAGGAGTAATTAGTGGACCTGCATCGAAAAAGACTCAAGCGATGCAATCGTCCAAAACAGGCGGCTCTTCAACAGGAAGTACACCCCCTAAAGCAAATTTGAGCCCATCTGAATCTTCCGGGTCAAGTAATCCAAATATGCCTAAAGTGCCTTACTCTAAATCATCGAGTACGAGCAGTACAGGGATAAATTTGTCTAAGTCTGGTTCCAAATCTAACTCAGGCTCGCCTAAAAGCAGTAGCTCAGATTTAGCTAAAATAATTAGAGACAGAGAAAGAGAAAAAGCTAGGACAAAGTTAATGAGTAATTCCGAGAAATCAATATTTTCTTCTAAATCTGAACGCCATTCCAGCCCCAGCAGCTCGAGGGATGACATTGATGGCGATAGGTTTAAGTCATCGAAAGAATCAAATTTTCTCGTAGAAGGCCTAATAAAACCACTTGATACAAGCAAATTTCAAATACCTAAGTTAAAAAACTTAAACACTCCGGATAAAAACAGCCAATCCTCTCAGTACGATAGCCGGTCTATGGTCAATGATTTTGCTCGTACATTAGAACAGAGTAAATACCAGTTTCCTCATTTTGATAACCCTAACGCCAGGACAAGTGACTCTTTACAGAAATCAGCGTATCCTTTAAACGTACCCAAACCACTTCTTAACATGGGCGGTATGAGCCCTAAAACGATCCAACTCAATAAGGGCGATCAATCGGATCGTCCCCTAGAATTTTCCAAAGCCATATCTGACAGTATATCCAAAGGAGCCAGTCCTCAGAGAAATAAGGATGACCCGAAAGACGGATATCCAGGATCCTTTTCAATGTTGCCGCTTGATTTTAAAACAGAGCTGACAAAGGGGTTTGCCACTCCTAAAGGTAGCTCAGAGGACAGAAAAGGTGCTGACTCTTGTATGAAGCCACCTGCGAGTGGATCCGTCGCCCGTAGTGGCGCTACCACACCCCAAGAGGCGGCCGAGATGTTATTAGATTTCTCGTCATCATCTGGCAATAAAGTGTCGGGATTGGTGGCTGTGAGACCAGTGTATCCGTCGTCGCCTGCTCTGGCGTTGCAACTTGCCAAGAGCCCCGCACCGTCTCCGCTGGTTGCTCCCTCACCGCACTCCAACTCACCGTGCATCACAGACGACGAACTCATGGATGAGGCTCACGTGGGTGCGGGCAAATAAATGCGTCTGTAACCCCACACTAAGCACGCACTCTGTCAGATCACAGATTTACAAAAAAAAAAAGATTTATTATATTGTTTTATTGAACTGATCATCGATTATTCGTCGTCTAATTAATTAAATATAAGGATCGATATTTATTTATGAATATTTGTAACATCTATATATTGCAGAAACTCATTTTCTGATTGTAGTTGTTTCGTTTAATGACCTCAGATATTACTTTATGTATAAAAAATAATATGTGATTCAACTGTATTTTAGTAATTAAACGTATTATAATAATGTTATTTGTGTCATAATTTACATGTATAATGTAAAAAAGACGATGTAAGTCCATGTATTGTTATAAACGAAGGAACCACTTAATACAACTGCCATGAGTATAATCCAACTCTGTGTACAATGTATTTCTAGCTTAAGTGAATCACTTGAATAATAATTGTAAATATATAAATTAATATAATTATATTGAATTACTTTTAAAGGCATATGTGCTTATAGTTAGATTTTATAGAAATAAATACAATGAAATGATCACGAAAATCTTTGTTTTATTTATTAAATACACTTAGCATTACAAATAAATTAATAAATATTCTTTTACGTTTAAATTAATAAAATCTTAGAGAGCTAGGGCGATAAAATGCATAGTACGGGTAAGCGGAGTGAAATCTTCTGTACGGGTACCTGTTGTAACGTCGTCGTATGGCGAATCGCCGTCGAGGGTTTTGCTTTCTTCTAAAACTAAAAATTGGCAATGGAGCAAAACCCTTCGCGGATGCCATTATTTCATCTTGAATGCGGCTTTCTAAAGCATTCCTGAACAAATAGTGGGTCATAGACAAGCCGTTGTCAACAGTACTCTGTATTTCCGGGGTGCTTTCATATGGAGTTGTGTTATCTATGTCTTCAGATGGAACTGGGTCCTCCTCAATAACAATATCTACTACTCCGTCCCCGAATGTAGGTGTACCGTCACCAATATTGGATGCAACATCTGTGTTTTCAATTTCCTGTGTGTTCTGTAATGGTTTAATATATTCTTCTGCTTCATCAATTATTTCGTTTTCCTTAAGTAGCGTATTATCGGCCGAATTAAATATGACCTCTATGTTGCCGGTTTCCTCTGAATTTCCTGGTATGTCATATGTCGAACTATTTATAGCTTCAATTTCTTTTAAAACAGTCTCTCCGGTAAAATCTGTGTGCAACGATACATCTGTATTGTCATTATTTTTAACGGATTTTATACATGGCTTTTCACTTGACGTCGTTACCGGGTTTGAGATTACACTCGCGAGGCCCAAAGTTAATATTAAAATAATGTTCTTCATTTTTTCTGTAAAAAATATACGTATTATTAGGCTAGACAATGTAAGGTGAAGTGTAAACGATATGCGGTATCACAGATTTATACTGTAAAAGATCTAGGGCAAAGAAAGGTGCTAAGTAAAACAAATAAGTAAGTTAAATAAATAAGATGACACAGATGCTGTTAGGAAAACCACAACGTACTTCCCAATATAAACCTATACTTTTATTCTTTCATATTTGTGAAGTTATTTTAAAGTATCAGTGTGTATTTCTAGACATTCACAATTAAATTCAAATTATTCATTGTTGTCAAAATAAACACTACTTAAGAGTCAAAGTACTTAGATTTCTTGTAGGTAAGACTAAAAATATTTAGCACCTCTTTGCCGCGCGGGTAGAGTCGATTACGACGACAGAGGTCGCATACTCGATTCTTGCTCCGTGCAACAATTAACACAGAGTTAATTCGATTTATAAATTCAAGATTAGACCATAACCCAGATTCTAGGAAGCCCAAAATATTAATGTGTGCATGTTATATTAATACATAAAATGACTTCTGACATTTCGTTTTAAATTTCCTGGACGTGACTTTCCTCCTGAGAAAAACGTGACTTAAGACGTCGACAATATAATTTAATTTAACACGACGAATAGACCTAGTTAAAAAAACGAAGTAAATCATTTACCCAGGAAGCTCGCCTAGGTTATATTTTCTTAATATTTACACTCCTTAATTGTGAGAAAAATAAATCATTTTTCTGTAATATTAGGTTTTCAAATGATATTTTTAAGTCATGACTATTTTACTTATTTGTATATGCTACTCACATAATACCGATGGTGGCATGGAAACCGCTCTGGTTGATGCGTTCTTCTTTGAGCTACATAGTTTCTCCTCCGAGCTTTCGCTCGCTCATTCCGCTCTCTTAATGCTTTCATTGCGAATCTAGGCAAAAATGGGTTCTGCGACTCTGCTACCTCCATTATGTCGTCACTGTCCGTTTTTAATGCCGGTATCTTAGATTGCTCCGAAGGGTTTGATCTAACATATACTATAAACAGGAATAAAAGAAAGCAGAAAACTTTAAAACGAAACATCTTTCTAAAAGGCCAGTCCTTCGGAGGCTAATCCAGCTATATCCGAGGTACAGTGAGTGATCATGTTTTATAGGGACTATAATTAGCATCGAATGACACACATTGAGTGCATCTGTTTACTCCACAGGGTATTTTAGGAAATGTAACGGGTCATACGGCCGGTTCCAATTAACACGTCCGCCACTCACATTCATAGTCTGATACAAACGGTAAGACCCACATTTATATAACGGATATTACTCTATTGCATGCTCCTAAACTGTAATCTACTATAATTACTGATAATAAACTCTCAGTACCTACCAAAATTCTCCGTAAACCGTAAATCTTTAATTAATGTTAATACCTCTCGCGACCAGGCATAACTCTGGCAGTGGGGGCCAAACTGCCTTATTTGCCTCCAATGCTTACCAGATTTATCGCTATCGAGTTATCTCTATTGGCGTTCCCACGTAAGCGTTCTCTGTAGTATATATATACTTACAAATCAATCTTATTTTATGTAATAGAAATATATGTTTTTTTTTATAAATTGCTCGAAATTAAAATGTAAAAATCTAATATTTTCTATTGGCAGTACAACAGTACATACTAAACAATCACTTCGTCGTTGTGGTCGTGACTGTTAATGGCAGGCTAGCGGATCGCCGTCGCAGTTCACTTTCGAGGCTGCTGCACGTCTTGCGAGCACATTGTACTGTTCACTGTAGCTGTATGATGAACTAAAAAATATATATAAAGCTAAAACTAAACTAATAAATAAAGCCCTTTAATATGTGAAAGGTTTAGGCTTAATTTAGATCATGCAAACAAGTACCTATGTATTGTTTTATTTGTATGATCTGAGATGCGAGGGTACTATGGCACAATTTGGGAGCAGCTTTTGTTGACTAGTAGACTGCGATAGACTAATTGATTGATTGTTTGAAGTCTTTTAATAACATCAGGTCTCAATAAACAGTTATTACCTACTGTGGATACGTGTGCTATACAGTGACTCATATTTATACAAAAAAAAGTGTTCTTTTACATGATGATCAATTAAATAATTGAACTAGCATTATTTATAAATATTGAAAGCCTGAGTGGGTAAAATTCCCTTATTCAATAACGATTCGGGTATCCAAAAATGGCATATTCGCAGTCATAATGAAACTAACTTGTAATAAACATCAATAACTGTGACAACTAATGATAGCGTAATGCTCTTATGATAGCGTCATAAAAAAATCTAAGCTTGTAGTTAAAAAAACAGCGTTTTTTAATTTTATATTTTAAAGGAGCTTTTCTACTAAAATGATACGAACCTCTTAAAAATAACCATGTATAAATAGTAACCATGAATCATTGAGCTTACAAGTGGGTAAGCGAAACTTAAAAAAGACACTGAAGTTAAATGTTTCCAACATGATAACTGAAAAATGAGAAAGAAAAATTATATAACTTTTTGTGCTTAAAACTTAAACCATTACGTTGAAATTTTTAATTTTGAGTAGGTAATGTTTTATTAAGACCTATATGTACGTCTCTGGGGTCAGCATAGCATAACTAGCATAACTTTAAACTAAAACATTGATTAGTTACATAATTTATGATCTATTTGCAGTATTATTATTACCAATTTCTAAAAATACATAAACATTAAACAAAAACCTCCAATATTCCCTTATCTCATAACAATTGTATACCTACGCTACATACTTTCTTCCCATCACATGCAATGGAGTAAATTAGTATTAATCTACTTCGTCTTTTCTACTGTCCACATAGAACGAATGCGGCTCTTACCTTACTACGAAATTAAAACAAATATTTTTATGCGTACTCTCTTATTACTAGTAATAAATTATACGTAACATTCGACACCACAAATAATCTAATACAAAATATTGACGAATTTAATATTTCTGTCCCTATTTCTTGTGAACCGGAAGAGTGCATCTCACATCTTCAACATCCTACGCAATATTTAAATATACTACAACAAAATATCCGTAGCCTGAACTGCAACTTTCAGGAGTTACAACTTCTACTTAAACGATTGAACTTCCCCTGTGATGTTGTAGTGCTGTCAGAATGCTGGCTGTCTTGTGTCGTGGGTTTGCCGGTGCTTGAGGGATATAACTCGTTTAAAACCAATGATAACTACAATCAAAACGACGGCCTTGTAGTCTACACAAACAGTAACCTAGAATGTATTGTAGAGGAACCCACTCTATTGGAAGCTAATTGCCTTACAATTAAAGTACAAAATCATACAATATTAATCGCGATTTACAGACCGCCAAGTTTCAAAACACCTGATACCTTCATTGATTCCCTACACATACTACTAGAAGGTTGTTCATCTTTCAAAAATATTGTTATAGTTGGCGATATAAATATTGACCTCATTAAAACGAGCCACACCAATACAGCGTATATGGACACTATCACCTTCCATGGACTACTTCCTGCCATCTACACTGCAACTAGGGGAAAATCCTGCTTAGATCACGTATTGCTAAAAACGAAACTAAATGCGTTTACATTTATCCTAGGAACCAGTATCACGGATCATGAATCAGTCTTATTTAGTCTAAAAGCTGACGTTGCTATAAATAAATCTACAAAGCTAAAAATGATCTGTAAAATTGACAAAGAACGACTAAAATTCGACTGTGACAAATATAACTTTGCTAAAAAAAGTCAAAATATAACTTTGCTAAAAAGGTCTCGGTGTTAAATAAAAGTGGACTGTATGTTGCGCTGGTTTTTAATGATCACAAGGATTACGTTGAAGGAGCAGTGATCCCGTTCGAGTATATAAGGCGAGTGCGAGTACATAATAGCTTGGTGGGAGCCGTTGCGTCCGCGCCCCCGCTTCTCGCTGCCTCCCCGTCACCCGCGCCGCCGCACGCCATTTGCTAGCGGTTCAGCCGCTTGTAAGCACCGGCAAACCGTGATGTCGAGGATCGAGGTTTGATTCTCGACATATTCCCCCCAGGATGAGGAATCAAGAGTCTTGAGCTGGAAGAGGGCAAATATTGTTAAAGGCTCTTCGTATGATGCCTCTCTTCGTCTTAATCTCGGCGACACGACTGATACCATCGATACCAGGATAAACCTTGATGATCCTTCCTAGAGGCCACACTAATGGTGGAAGGGTGAAATTCTTAATGAGGACTAAGTCGTTGGGTTTAAGCTCGTTGCGTGAAGACGTAAGCCACTTCGTCCGCTGTTGAAGAGTGGAGATGTATTCCTTTCTGAAACGGACCCAAAAATGTTGTCGGATGTACTCGATCCTTTTGTAGCGGTCAATGATGGTAACATCTTTCTCCAAAACTTGTGGATGTGGATAAGTAGTGAGTGGTCGTCCTATTAAAAAGTGAGCGGGAGTAAGAGCAGTAAAGTCGAGGGGGTCTGTGGAAAGATGAGTGAGGGGACGAGAATTTAAATAGCCTCGATTTGAGCCAAACAGGTAGCCATCTGCTCGTAGGTAAAATGAACAGCTTGTAATTGACGCCTAAGATGATACTTTGTTGAGCGGACAGCTGCCTCAGCCATTCCATTAAAATGTGGGCTATAAGGAGGAGTGAATTTAAAATCAATGCCTTCCTGGGCCATGTCATATTGAATGTTAGATTCAAGAAGAAACCTTTGTAGATCATTGGATGCGCCAACAAAGTTCGTTCCGTTATCAGAGGAGACACTTTGTGGCTTCCCCCTCCGAGCGATGAAACGGTTCAAAGCGGCTATAAATGCTTCCTTCGTAAGTTCTGTAACAAGCTCCAAATGTATAGCTTTAACAGAAAAGCATACAAAAATACACAAATAGGACTTCAAGAGCCTGCAGCCTCTACCTTTGCGGTCAGCTATCAGCACCGGTCCAGCATAGTCTACGCCACAATGCAGGAAAGGAAACTCTAAATTTGTTCTGTTAAGAGGAAGTTGGCCCATTAAGGGTTGCACTGTTTGAGCCTTAACCCTAAAACATTTCAAACAGTTATGGACTGTCACTTTAGACAAATTTCTGCCGTTCAGCGGCCAATAGATTTGACGAATATTTGATAATAGAGATTGTGGGCCTGAATGTAATAATTTAATATGGTAAGTTTGAAATATCAATTTTGTAAATTGATGTTTGCTACAAATCAAAATTGGATGTTTAACGTTATAACAGTAAGGTGAATTATCTAATCTACCACCTACACGAATGATCTGGTTTTCATCTACGAATGGTGACAAAGACAGTAATCGATTTTTTCTAGGAAGAGTCTTTCCTGCTCTTAGGATAAGAGACTCAATAGGAAACATCTCAGACTGAGCATATAGAACAATAATATTCAATGATTGTTGTAATTCTATATTGTTAAGACTATTGGTAAGCTTTTTTGATTCTTTTTTATTTTTTAAATTAAATATAAATCTTAGTATGTAAGCCACTACTCTTTGTAATTTATGAAAATTGGAATATTTATTAATAAGATAAGATATTATGTTACAGTTTTCATTATTTTTATTTGATATTTTATTTGTAGATAGACATATTTTTTCTTCGCGTACTAATTTATTGGATTTATTTGTGTTTGGCATTTGGGGCCATTGAGACGGGTCTAACAAAAGAAATTCAGGACCTCGCCACCACAACAATGAATGTTTTAATTGATCTGCTGGTAAGCCTCGCGATACAAGGTCAGCAGGATCAATTTAGATGGCACGTATCTCCAGGTGTGGCCTAAAGTTTTTTCCTGAATTTCGTTTATACGATTACAAACGAACTGTTTATATTGATTAGGCTGCGATGATAGCCAACCTAATACTACAGTCGAGTCGCACCAGAAATGACTTAATTTAATATTTAATGTTAGTGCGGACACAACTTTAAAATACAGCCTTGCACCTAACAGAGCACCGCATAATTCCAGTCGCGGAATAGTGATTGGTTTTATAGGGGCAACCCTATTCTTTGACGCTAGTAACTGCACATTAACGTTACCTAAACTGTCCGACGATCTAATGTATATACATGCACCGTATGCATTCTCTGAAGCGTCTGTAAAAACGTGAATGTCGATTCTTTGACAATCATTACAAACAACCCAACGAGGTATATTTAAGGTATTAAGATGGTATAATTTATTTACAAAAGCAAGCCACAAATTATTTATTTCATCAGATAATTTTTGATCCCATGAATAGTTTTTTATCCATAATTTTTGCATGACAATTTTACCTTCTACAACACATGGCCCTATCAATCCTAGTGGGTCGAAGATTTGACCGATTATGGAAAGAATATGTCTTTTGGTTATTTTTCTATTATTGTCAATTTTTATAGAAAAAGAAAAAGTATCTGCACTAGGCTCCCAATTTAATCCTAAAGTTTTTGTTTGTTCTTTAGATTTCGCATCTGTAAAATCCCTAATAGAAGAAGGCTCACAAGTAGAAATAGCTTTCAATACATCAATGCTATTTGACTGCCATTTCCGAAGATTAAATTTTGCACTTGATAATGCTGAAATCACACCTTTACACAGCTTTACTGTCGCGTCGACTGTAGAACCTCCGTCTAAATAGTCATCGATATAAAAGTTGTGCTTAATCGCGTATTTAACATCATCATCATCTGTGGTAGATGCCAAACTTAATAAACATTTTGTGGCTAAGTAAGGCGCTGACGTCATGCCATACGTAAGCGTATTTAATGTATAAGTTTTTAATGGTTGAGAAGAATTGTAACGAAAAATGATTTGTTGTAAATATCGTTGATTCGGATTAATTTCTATTGCACGATACATCTTTTCAATATCTCCGGATACAACATATTTATGCTGTCGAAAGCGTAAAATAATAGAAAAAAGATCGTCTTGTATCGTTGGGCCTAACATTTGCAAGTCATTCAATGAAACTCCTGTTGTGGTAGCAGCGGAGCCATCAAACACCGTACGTAGCTTCGTAGTGGTACTCGACTCGCGAATGACGCCGTGATGAGGTAAAAAATAATTTATATTTGAACCGCTACTAGTAAACAATTTATTGTTCTCGGTCATGTGTCCCAAAGACTCGTATTCATGCATAAAAGCTATGTATTTTTCTTTGAAATTATGATCACGAGTAAATTTACGCTCTAACGCTAAAAAACGAATTTTCGCCATATGAAATGAGTCACCCAAAATAAGAGGATCACATTTCAGAGGCATGGTTACGACAAAACGACCGTCATCATTACGATAGGTGTTATCAGCAAAACTTTGTTCACAAGCTTTTTCTTCTAATGACAAAGAATGCTCAGCCTGAAGTGTATCCAATTCCCAAAAACGGGAAAGATCGGGATTAGAGTCAACCTGGGACAAAAGACAGAGGTTAGAGGAATGTGGCATCGTTGCAATATGTCTAGTGACTAACCACCCTAACTTTGACTCCCGCAATACTGGCCTATTTTTACCTAGGTCAATAGATTCTCTGCCTAATACATCCCAAAATACGTCCGCGCTCAAGAGAATGTCTATACTCGAGGGAACGTTGTAAGAAGGATCGGCTAAAGAAAGACCTACTGGTAGACGCATGTTACTGGTGTCTATATATGATGATGGAATCGGTGGGGTTATTGCAGGGAAAACAACACAGTTTATATCTACGCTATAGTCACTACAAAGGGATTTAATTGTGATGTTACAAGTTTGCGTGCTAGTGGTTAAATAGTTATTAAAACCCGATACCGCCGTAGTCACGCTGCGTAGTGGCAATTGCAACATATCAGCGCGGGATTGCGATATAAGATTAATCGCGCTGCCGTTGTCCAGCAATACTCTGGCGTTGTGTTCTTTGTTGTTGCCATCAATCACTCGTACGACCGCTGTGGATAGAAACACACGAGAAGCAGTAGTGTCTGTGATAGTATCACTAGTTAGTATGACGCCCTCACTGTGAGACTTGGAAGAACCAAGCATAGCATCGGTACGTTCGAGGTGTAACAAAGTACTATGTTTATATTTGCAGTATTTACAGTGAGTCAAGTTACATTTATTACTCGTATGGCCAGGACGTAGGCAATTTAAACAAACTTTGTACTGCTTAGCTTTGTCTATGCGAGCTTCCACAGTAAGTGCCCTAAACGATTCACAATTAAATAAGTAATGTGACTGATCGCACATGGGACATTGTACGGAACTGGTTTTACAATTATTATTTTCACTTAATTTGGATTTAAACTTGTTGTTTATGTTGTAAGAGATTGAACGGTTATCGTGGTCATCCAAACTTTCTAATAAATCAGCCCTATTTCTTAAAAAGGAAAGGAAGATGTCTAAGGTTGGACTATCACTCATCTTGTTTCTATGTTCTTCCCAGTGACGCAGGGTAATTTTATCTAATTTAGAAGACATCATAAAAATAATTAAAGTGTCCCAGTACTGAGTAGGCTGATTTAATGTAGTAAGTGCTCTAATATTCTTAGTAGTAGTGTCAATAAGGTAATGGATAGACTTACAGGATTCTTTATGTAAAGGTTCAATGCTAAATAATGCCTGTACATGGTTGTTAACGAGTAAACGATTATTATCGTAACGCTCCAATAATAAATCCCACGCAATTTTATAGTTGTCACTTGAAACATGAATATGTTTAATAATGAAGGCCGCGCTCCCATGAAGAGAAGCGCGTAGGTAATAAAATTTGTTTACGTTATCTATGTTTTTATTGTTATGGATAATTGATGTAAAAGTATCCCTAAACTCAAGCCAGTGCTGATAGCTACCGCTGAAATGAGGTAAATCTATTTTAGGCAACCTAACGTGGCAAATCTTGGAATCGTCACCTGATATAGCATCATTGAAGCTTGCTACAGATTCACGACGTTTATTCGAAGAGAGAAGGCAGCGCGCACACGCTACTAATGCGAAATATTCATTCTCGAAATGCTCACGCTCGGAGATGGACTCGTCTTCCTCACCGCTGGACTCATCACAAAGTGCCTCGATCTCATCCTGTAACGTATCGAATTCGCAATTTAAATTTTCAATTTTGCTTAAACGGCATTCCAACTCAGCAGTTTGCAGTTCACTAAGGCTTTTACAGCTTTTAAGGATATTAAGATGTTTGTTGAAGGTAGTAAGCTTTGATTTTAAGGCAGATCTTTTCTTAATTAATGTTTTAATATGATCAGGCATGATGAAAGGCCGTGGAAAAGATTTATAAACTAATAAAACGATTAACTTATAGTTATTTAGTAAGCAAATATGTTTAAAAATAAAATGAATAAGATGAACTATTAAAATAAAGGGTATTTATGAAGACTCGTAATAAAATAATACAAAGAATAGCTGTCCGCTAACAAAAGCCACGTGCGTAGCCGGCGTAACAAACCGGTTTTGCAAATGCGACGATGAATATATAAGCGAAACAACGATGTTAAATTTAATACTATTTATATTTATCTGTAATGTAAAATGTGTTTGATTTCTAATGAAACTTTAACAATGCTAAAAACTTTATGTTAAGTTTAAGATGGCTGCGATGGCTGGCTCAACTTGGCTATTTGAAGCAAGGCAGGAAAGAGATTTAAAAAATATGAGGTAAAAGAGATAAGCAGGAGTAAAAAGGAAAATGGAACGAACTCACAGAATGTCTTATCCAACCACTATATTCTTCTCTTCGTCTTCGTCTTTCAAATGTCCTCTGTCGTTGAAAAGGCCAACACGACTCGAAAAAGAGGGTCGAAGTCCGCTCGTCCACCGTATTTCTACTTGCAAACACTATCGCGAAGGACCAAATTGTTAAGGTCTCGGTGTTAAATAAAAGTGGACTGTATGTTGCGCTGGTTTTTAATGATCACAAGGATTACGTTGAAGGAGCAGTGATCCCGTTCGAGTATATAAGGCGAGTGCGAGTACATAATAGCTTGGTGGGAGCCGTTGCGTCCGCGCCCCCGCTTCTCGCTGCCTCCCCGTCACCCGCGCCGCCGCACGCCATTTGCTAGCGGTTCAGCCGCTTGTAAGCACCGGCAAACCGTGATGTCGAGGATCGAGGTTTGATTCTCGACAGTTTATCAGGAAGCAAATTTAAATACTGCAATGACTAATTTTATTACTATTATGCAGCAATTAATTGCAAAAAATACGATAAAACACTTAACTCCTAGAAATAAATTTATAATAAAACCCTGGATAACTATTGGTATGTTACGTTGTATACGCACAAGGGATAGAATGCACAAAAAATTAAAATCAGATAAAACCAATGAAATATTGAAAATATTAAATAAAATATAAATATTTAAAATATCGTACATAAGATATCGAAACTATTGCAATAATTTATTAAAAAAACTGAAAAAACAATACGAGAGAGATCAACTAATATTGTCTAAAAATAATGCAAAAAAGCTTTGGTCCGCCGTTAAAACAATTACTAACAGTAGTAACAAAAATCAACAGCCACAACATCTTTTAACAATCGCTGACAATCCTAAAGAAGCGGTTTGCAAAACAAATGAATATTTCTCTAGTATCGGTGAACGTCTAGCGGATGCGATTGTGCGCGCTCGCTTTCCCAATTTAAAAAAAGTAATTAAGCCCCCTGCAAAATCTTTTACTCTTCTACCAACCGACGACGGAGAAGTTGAGAGAATAATTCAGCAGCTAAGAAGTGATGCACGGATGGCGTAGTGGTTTAAGCGGTCGCCACGCCGCTTCCTACTACGCCGAGTGTTGTGGGTTCAAACCCCACATGGGACGACACTTTGTGTGATCCACAAATTGTTGTTCTGAGTCTGGGTGTTCTTTGTGTCCGTTTCATGTATGTTTGTAAAGTCCCCCGCGACACAGGATTTATTCCTAATGCGGGAGTTGTCTTTTTAAAAAGAAAAGAAAAAAGAAGAAAGATTGCGCACCAGGTTGGGATCAGATCAGTGCCGAAAGTCTCAAAATTACATCCAATGCAATAACACCTGTTCTAACTGATTTGATAAACCGCTGTCTAGAGGCTGGGGTTTTTCCGGATGCATTGAAAAGAGCTGTAGTGCTTCCTATACACAAGGCGGGTGATAGGTGCAGTGTTAGTAACTATAGACCTATTGCAATCTTAACTACAATATCGAAGCTATTTGAGCGCATTATTAACACTCGGCTTATTAAATACCTAGAAGACGGCAATCTACTTTCGAACTCGCAATATGGGTTTAGGTTAGGCCGCTCAACCAACAATGCTGTACTTGACCTTGTCAACTTTCTGGTATCTAAACTAGATAATAAAAAGAAATGCTTGACTATATTTCTCGACCTTGCAAACCGACCTTTCTGTCCCCTGCCTTGTGGAGACACTGGAGGCTCATGGCATAAGAGGCATCCCACTGGCATTGTTGTCCCATTATCTACACAATAGAACCCAATGCGTGAAAATCGGTGACAACATTAGTGACGAATTGCCAATTGCATTTGGGGTGCCACAAGGTAGTATTCTCGGCCCAACACTCTTTATCTGCTATATCAATGAGCTCTGCTTACTTAACATTAAAAACTGCCGCATCTCGGCTTATGCAGATGACACAGCTCTTACCTTTTACGCAGATTCATGGAATGAACTTTTTAATCTTGCACAGGAAGGATTTAACACGATTTGTCACTGGCTAATAGTTCACTCTCTTACCTTAAATGAAGATAAGACCAAATTCATTGTGTTCTCTATCCAAAACCGAAGGGAAATAGCCGATCTTACCAATAATATATATGTGCATAAATGTAATTCTCCTCCTACTCCAAACTGTACATGCACCAAAATTACCCCTACAAAATGTATTAGGTACCTGGGAATCGAAGTTGACGCTAATTTAAATTTCGAAAACCACATACAAAAACTGTCCAATAGAATACGAAAACTAACATATATATTTAAAGCACTACGCGGCGTAGCTGACAAGCGGACTGTAAGGTTGGTATACGAGGCCCTAGTGCAGTCAATACTATCCTACTGCATCACTACCTGGGGAGGAGCTTGTAAAACCAAAATGATAACCCTCGAAAGAGCTCAAAGGATACTGAAAGTAAGCCTATCAAAACCTCGGCTATTTCCAACTTCTAAGCTTTACGACGAAGCACAGGTCCTCACTGTACGCCAACTTTATATAATGCTGTCTGTGCTTCATAAACATACTGACTTGTCGGAAGACAGAAGAAAGTACATAACTCAGACTAGAAGAAACTATGCAGTATGTGAGCCTACTACCGTAAATACCTCATTTGCACAAAGGTTTTTATCATACCGAGGAGGTATGCTATTTAACAAAGTAAACAAAATAATTCCCTTGTCCAACTCTTGTAAAACCGAATGCAAAAGTATAATTCAAAAATGGTTACTGAAGCTTAGTTACTCGGAAACAGAAAAAATCTTAGATGTAAGAATATAGATTGATATGTTCATTACGTGTACGTATGAGTTTGTATATGTATACTTATGCATATGTTACACTCCTGATATTAAACTTTGTATATCACTATAGGTATTACTTACTTAATTTATAACACATTTATTTATGCTTATTATTTATACACCTATCTACATACAATGGACGAAAATTTAAGCAAAATTGATACTCTAAAAAAAAAAAAAAAAAAAGAAAAGTACAAGTCCTAACCATCCTCGCACACACGCTACACACACACACACACCCACACACCAGACGCCCATACACACACACACACACACACACACACACACACACACACACACACACACGCCCTCACAGCGCAACCATTCGTATATATATTTTTAATGCAAAATCTTTTTACTGTTTACTCATTCACACACTCTAGTACGCTTTTCACATGTTGACAAATCTGCATAGTGTTATGTAATGGGGGGCCTGGAGATCTATAGTACAGGCCTCGGCTTAGTTTAGACTCCAGATCTCCCACAAATTGCAAATTTCTTGACAGTTTTCCTGTCAACTGTTAAATATAAAACAAAATGTAATTTGTGGAGATGAAATAAACATTTTTTTATTATTATTATTATTATTATTTAATTTCTATTGACGTTAAAATGTTTTTCTTGTTGTACTTGTTGGCCATGCTAAAGATTAGGTCATAATCATTCATTTATCGTGTTTGTTGTAAGATGTACAAAAAAATTTTGATAAAAATATATATCATATTAATCATATATATCATATTAAATATTATTCAATATTCGTTTTAGATAATTTTTTCAGCAATACTGGACCAGCGATTCCTATTTTTTCAATTTTTAACTATAAAAAATAATAATTTGTAAGTAGCTATATTGACATAAAGTAATGTAAGCTCATCATCCACACGCAGACACAGTGAAATTAATGATTATAAAACGAATGCGAATTAGCACAGTTGTATTATAAACTGTTTAAATTTAAAATAACGTCAAATACGCCTAGTAATAACATAAAAATGCCTCAATTAAAATGTAATTAGTAAAAACATAAAAACGTTCTCTGAAATTATCGTCTCTAAAATTTTACAAGACATGTATGTACCTACTTAAATCGGCTGGACTATGAATATGAACTCGATGATTTACATATCAGTCATTGTCAAGATGTTCTGGTCTGAACTTCTGAGTCACGAGGTCATGACGCAGTATGTTGGTCATAAAGCATTAATTAAGTACAGCACCTAAACAAACATGAGATTCTTGAAGTCAGTTGTTTATTTTGTACTTACCTTATCTACGTCATTCAAATCATTGTATATTATTAAGGGTTCGTCATCATCATCATCAACAGCCTTTAACAGTCCACTGCTGGACATAGGTATCTTCTTAGAAAGGAGGTTTATTAAGAGTTAAACTATGAAATTGCCGATTTGTACTGAAAAATTTAAATTCTTTTTTTCTAAGATGTAACATATTTATTTAGTGAGAGATTGGTGTAAGATTTTCGTGTGCAACTATTTTCATATAATACCTATGAGGTTCTTCTTTAAAAAAATGTGCAACATTCGATTTTCGACGTTCGATTGTTTTTTTTATTCAGCTTAGACGTGAAGGATAGATACTTCGAAAATCCGAGTCTTTTTTGAATACGAGTTTCAACGCGGAACTACCGCGGCAGAAACGGCTCGCAATATCAACGCTGCGTTGGTAGAGGAGACTGCCAATAAAAGCACCTTGCGATTTGGTTTAAGCGCTTTCGTAATGGAAACTTCGACTTGGAGAACGAACAAGCGGTATTCACTTGTGTGGGCAGACCGCCCACACAAGTGAATACCACTGAATTGAAGCAGATGGTGGAAGCCGACCCGAGTCAAACTAACTACGAATTAGCGACATGGTTTAACGCTACCCTACCTACACTATTGACTCATTTGCATTAAATCAATAAGATAAAAATATATGAAAAAATGGGTGCCTCATGGTTAGACTGATCTGCGGAAAGATATGGGTGTTGAAACTTATGTTGCCTTGTTGAATCGGTACAGAAATGAAGGAATATTGGATCGAATCGTAAAATGATGAAAAAATGCAATGGCTGACCCCAGGTCAAACGCCGCAACAGTGTAACAGGTAAGCAATGCTTACCAATAAAAAGGTAATGGTAACTGTTTGGTGGTCTCTTCATGGTGTTATTCACTATAGCTGTCTCAGGTCTGGTCAGGCAGCCTGGGGGTGACAGGTGAGGCCATCTGTCACCCTAGCAGAAGCAGGCCGGGGTGGCGGCGAGCGCGTTGCGAAGCGCGCTCGCTTCCAGGGAGCACAGGGAACATGGGGTTCCCACACGGGGCGGGGGTCGTCTACTCGTTTGTAGATGACCCGAGGTATGTCGGGGCACCAGGGCCTTCCTTTCTAGGGTATACCTGGTTCCCCGGCTATTAGTACCCGGCGAAGGCGTGCGGTTTTAGTCGGTTCGAGTCCGACATGCCACCGACAGGTGGTATCCGAGGGGATTTCCGCACGGAAAAAAAAAAAAAAAAGGTCTGGTCAGGCAATAACAGCAGATGTTTACTGTGCCGAAATTCGAACAATGATGGCGAAACTGGCAGTGAAACAGCCCCAACTCGTGAATCGATCTTCACCATTATTGCTCTATGATAACGCAAGACCTCACACTGCATGAGAAACCGCTGTAACTCTACAGGAGCTGCAGTTAGATACCATACGTCATCCTCCATCCTCGCCAGAACTTGCTCCAACAAACTACGGTTTTTTTCTGGATTTGGACAATTTTCTACGTAAAAAAAAACCTCTTCCGAGGAGGCAGTACAAAATGCTTTGACACAGTTTGTCGAATCTAGATCACCAGGGTTCTATCGTAAAGGCATAAATGAACTTCCGTTTAGATGGCAGCAATATATAGATAATGAGGGTAAATATTTTGATTAAATAAATATGTTACATCTTAGAAAAAAACGAGTTTCTATTTTTCTGCACAAATCGGCAATTTCATACTTTAACCCCTAATAGATACCCTTAATTTTTTCTGAATAAATTTCTTAGTGACAGTTGCTGAAGAACGTAATTTTGACGAACTTCATAAAGAGGCATTTCGACTACAGTTATAAACAGTTGTATTCGCAATAAAAATACATTAAAATTGAAGTAAAAACACAGGTTAATGAATAAATGAAAGACAATAAATATAAAATAGGATCACCTCTTGGGTCGGTGATTAGCTACATTAATACCAGCATAATAGATTCAATGTGTCTAAAATAATATATTAGATAATTTCATTACTTTAAATATTGTTAGATAAAATAACTTTTTCAAAAAATTATTTCTATTCATGGTCCAAAGTGGAAGTGCGTGGGAATCTGCCGTCTCAATTTACGAAAAGGTTATGTCGGCCAAAGAAGCGGCGTAACGGGAATGAGAGAGGACAAGAACTCTCCTATCCCGTAGTAGACGAACCAGGCGCCTTATAGCGCAAAACAATCTCCGACCTCCGACCGTTAGCCTTGCAGAAGAAAAGTAGAACCTTGAGACGGTGGCGCACCGTCCTCCACACGCACCTCTGATCTGGATGGGGGTTAGGTCCCCGTACTCCACAGTGTGGTCAGCTGTCACAAATATGCAAGAGATTTCGATTTTTTGTTAGGGTACCCCGAGTCCTATCATCATCATCTGCCTACCCTTTTCCACATTTTATTTGGGGTCGGCGCAGTATGTATGATTTTTCCATTCTACTCTGTCATGCGTCATCTCACTGTTTACTCCCTTAATAGCCATATCCTCCCTGACGCAGTCCATACACCTCTTCTTCGGTCTGCCTCTTCTCTTGTACCCTTCAACTCTCATACCTAAAACTTTCTTCGCCACATTTTCCTCATCCCTCCGCATGACATGTCCCCCGAGGTACCCCGAGTCCTATGCAATAGATTAATCAGTGACGAAATATCGTCTAGTTTCGTCGGTTCCAATCCTGCGTACTACATCACCTTCGGCTCTGGTGACCAAAACGGGTCACCATCCGTTTTGATTTCTTCAGGATAAAAATATAAGGTATTACTAATTGTCTACTAATCCTACTGTCAATAACAAAATAAAAGAATTATAGATAATTTTCTGCGTTTTATTTTATGAGTACCGTATCAGGTTGGAAAGAATAATAAACACTGACTTTAAATTACACATACATTTCAAGTTAGTGTTTCTTATTTATACAAGATGTTACACAAATGGTCATATTAGTAGAACAGTCGTAGGAAAATCTGTAACTTTCAAACTTCAAGTTTTAAACTTACACATCTATACTAATATCATAAAGCTGAAGAGTTTTTTTGGAAACAATTATCTCAGGAATGCAAGTGGCCTACCATGAACTCTTAAAACAGAACGAACTTTTAATTAGAAAACAGAACAGAACTTTTAATTTTAAACCAAGAATTATTTTGTACCATAAATGTGATTAGCAGGCGAGTCAGCGATCCCCGGTAAAAAAAAACAAAACTAGGTATTTCTTTTATTTTATTTTTTTATTAACATTTCACTTTTTAATAGTTCAACATCCGAACACTGACCTGTCGTGCAGATATTCCGCAGGCGTACAATAGTAACTTTTATTGAACTATTTTGTGTAATTTAAAATGAAACACGTAAGTAATTGTTAATTAGTGCTTAGAATATTTAAGTTACATCATTAAAGATTATTGTCAAAAAGAAGTATGGGTTTCCATAACACTAAAAAAAAGTAAGTGACAATATTAATAGGAATGTCATCCGAAATTTAATCAAATCATTCGAATTGCAAGAAGGGATGCTTATACAGCTACAGTTCTTTTTTTTTTACGTGTGGCAATCAGTAAATAAAAGTAAAACGTAGCTAGCACGCAAAACAGGAAGCTGGTCTGGAGAGTCTCCGCAACGAGGAGCGGGGGGGGGGGGGTCGACGCACGGAGCCGCACGGAGCTTTTGTTGAGCCGCGCTGTAGGGATGACCCCAGGGGTCACGGTAGAGACCCTCCAGTATCTCCTTTCTCTTTACTTCTTTGGAGTTATGCAGCGATATAGGCTAACGAAAGAGGTGTAGGTGTAGCTAGTACTTGAGCTGTGTAGCTTCGGATTGAAAAAAATATTTTTGTGTTGGATAGCCCATTTTTCGAGGATGGCTATATAACCACACTACGGCTAATGGGAGAGAAGCGTTAATGAAAAATGTTGCACAAACGGGGAAAATTTAATTCTTTTGAGAGACGTCAACTAGTTGGGTCAGCTTCCATTAGGTAAAGCGTTAGGAATTAGGTCCTATAGTAAATACTACCTATGTATTTTGCGGTTGGAACATTGACTGTGACGAATAAATTGTTACGTATTAGGATTCGTTGATTTGGAGTAATAAGCCTTCTGACGACTAAAGAGACTTTATTATCACTACACTTTAATCGTTCACACAATACTCAAGAATAGTCCGGAATGATCACCGAGATCGCTGGGTTCTATTCACTTCAATCTTATATTTATCTATAATATGTATGTATTAAGAAATATATAAGTACATTCTGTGTACTAAGTATCGGGAATTTGTCAATAAAACAAAAAATACAAATTATTCATCTAAATTTATTTTATCGCCTTCAAAGTAGGCCCCATCGCTTGCAATACAACATCTCCACCGCTTCACGCAGTCTTCCATACATTTTTCATAGGCTATTTGCGGTATGGCCTTTAGCTCATTCAGCGAATTTTCTTTTATGGCTTCTATCGACTCAAAACGTTTTCCTCGAAGTGGTAATTTTAACTTGGGAAATAAAAAAAAGTCAGACGGAGCCATATCAGGTGAATACGGTGCTTGGTCGAGAACTTTTGTTGAATTTTTCGCTAAAAACTCTTTCACTATAATGGCTGTGTGTGATGGTACATTATCATGGTGCAGCATCCATGAGTTGTGTTGCCACAAATCTGGAACTTTCGGCGGATACTCTCACGCAAACGCTTCATGACGCCTAAATAATATCCTTTATTCACTGTTTTTCCCTCTGGAAGGAATTCGGAGTGAACCACACCACGGTAGTAAAAAAAAACTGTCAGCATCACCTTGATTTTGGAGCGACTTTGCCGCGGTTTTTTTTGGTTTCGGCTCGTTTTCGAGACGCCATTCTGAAGACTGTTGGCTTGTTTGCATGTCGTACTCATAAACCCATGTCTCGTCGCCAGTTATTATACGTTTCATAAAGGTCGGATCCGTAGAAGCTCGGGAAACCATGTCTTCAGCGACATGCTTTCGCTGCGCTTTTTGAACAAAATTAAGCTCTTTTGGAACTAGTCGAGCGGCGACGCGTTTCATGCCTAAATTGTCAATGAGAATGTTGTGGACGGACTTAAAAGATATGTTCACCTCACTAGCCAACTCTCTCAGACTCATACGTCGATTTTCGAGCCCTAGCTTCTTGATTCTGTCGATGTTTTCTTTGGTCGTAGCGGTTGAAGGTCTACCAGAACGAGGCAAGTCTGCTACTACTTCTCGGCCTTCTTTAAAAGCCTTATACCATTCATAAGCCCTTGTTTTCGATATACACGAGGTAGGTAGGTCGCCGTAGGTATTTCGCAACATTTTTAGTGATTCACCACAAGAAATATCATTCGAAACACAAAATTTAAGGCACACTCTTTGTTCAACAATATTTTCCATTGTAAAAATCGCCGAGGACTCAAAACTATCACCAACAAAAAGTGTAGTTTAAAACAAATTAAATGACAGATCCCGCTCAAATTTTGCGCGCTTAATCAGTACAGTGCTACCAACATGCAGTAAAAAAATTAGAACGACCTCTTTTACGCGGGTCTTTTTATTGACATATTCCCGATACTTTTTACACAGAGTAGTATGTTTATCAGCGGTCTGGGTACGTTAGTACAGGCTCTGCCTAGTTTGGGATCAGACGGCCGTGTGTGAGTGTGTGAGATATATTATTATTATTATATTATATTATATTATAATCGCTTCGATGTTTATCGCACTGTAGCTCGAACTGCACTAACTCCAACGAAGATGAGTCCGTATTTATAATACTCGTAAAAGATCATCTAACACATTCCAATCCCTACGAGAACCGTCCGTTTCTGAGAAATACAAATTCGTTTCAAATATAAACAAGGTAAACCGCGACAATCTTATTTCGCTTATTGTTCCGTGCCAACCTGCATTGTTGCTAAACGGCTCCCGGAATCCCGGTTAATCGAACTTTCTGGAATGTCCGAATTTTCTTCGTGACAATATTAGTGTCCGACCGAATGTTCGGTTTCGGTTTCGGTTTCGGTCGAGTTTCGGCAAAAAAACGAGTTTCGGTTATGTTTCGGTTTCGGCAGCAAACCTGCCGAAATACGACCGAAACCGAAACTGCATTCGGGAGTTTCCGCGCTGTGCTCGGGTGTGTTCGGCGCGGTAAATGACATCCAAGCGACGATGACATTTGGCCGCGTCCACGTGCGTAATCATGTCGTAACCTGTTTGTTTGCAGTGCATTTTGTTTGTTGTGAGTTTATCATTCTGGAGAACCACAGCCATCTTGTTCATCCAGAATAGTGTCTTCCGAAAAGCAGAAGGGCTTTTGGACGCCCATGATAAATCTACTTGTAACTTTATAGAAACTTCTGGTGTGGAGAACAGTGATTGTTTAACTAAAATTAAGCAAACTATTCAGGCATACTTGTCAGAGCCTAGATTACAGAGAAGTGCAGATATTTATTCTTACTGGGATTCTAGTCCATATCTGTCTTTGAGAAAGGTGGCACTGAAATACTTATCAGCTCCACCAACGAGTGTTTCCAGTGAACAATTATTTAGTGCTGCTGGACAAATTTATTCAGACAGAAGGAGCAATCTGCGAGGCGACAATGTTGATAAACTATTGTTTCTTACCTATAATATAAGATTGTTTAACTATGAATATTAATAAGAAGTAACATTTAAGTATACGATTAGTTTATAATTTAGCTTTTGTTTTTTGTTGAAGTGTTTATACGATGATTAAGTATAGAAGAAGTTAATTTGTTTTTAAGATAAAAGTGATTTATATTTTTTTGTTCATTACTTAAATATTAAGTACCTATCCACCTATAACTGTTGTGATATTAGGTAACAACATAAATGAATAAGTATTTAAGCTACCTATGTGATTTAAAGAAAAAAAATTAAAACTGACTAATAATACATTTTCTTTATTTTTTTCTGAAAACATGATCCTTATAATAAAGTTTCGGTTTCGGTTTCGGTTTCGGCCGAAACTGAGACCGTTGCCGAAATTCGGTTTCGGTTTCGGTTTCGGTCGTAAAAACCAGTTTCGGTCGGACACTAGACAATATTATAGGACGAAACTCATCGAGAGTATATTATTATAATAATATATTATTATTAGGTCCTTACATATGAAATTGGCGTTTTGTACAGGTGCAATATAAAGTTTTTTTTTTGTAACATGTATTTAATTAATCAAAGTATGCACCGTTTTTATCTATGCACTTTTGCCATCTCATAGGTAGTTCATTGATCCCTTTACTAAAAAACCATGGGGGGCGAGAATCAATAAACTCTTTGAAAGCGGTTTGGACTGCCGGATCGGAGTTGAATTTTTTTCCTTGTAAGAAGTTGACCAAATTCCGGAAAAAATGGTAATCTATTGGAGCAAGGTCCGGGGAGTACGGTGAATGTCGCAGACATTGCAATTGTAGCTCATCTAACTTAGTGGTTGTTTGTTGTGCAGTGTGTGGTCTTGCGTTGTCGTGAAGCAGCAGTGGCCTAGAGCGATTGACCAAGCGGTTCTTTAGCAGCTGGTTCTTCCTTCATGGTTTGCAGTTTCTGACAATAGATATCTGCCCTAATCGTTTGGCCAGATTTTAGAAAGCTGTAGTGAACGACACCGACGTTAGTCCAACAAACTCTCACAAGTAACTTTTTCTGAGTTAATTTTCGTTTAGGGCAGGATTTGAGTGGGTCTCCAGGGTTCAGCCATTGCGAGCGCTGTCGATTATCGTACAGTATCCACTTTTCATCACAAGTGATGATTCGATTTAAAATCCCTTCATTATTGTGTCGGTTGAGCAAAGTAACACAGCAGTCCACGCGGGTTTGCAAGTTCGATTCACTCAATTCATGAGGTACCTACCCCTTCAAGTTTTTTTACTGTCCCGATTTGCTTCAAGTGGATTAATACAGTTTTATCACTTACCCCGAAGCCTGCAGCTATCTCTGAAGTGCTTTGTGATGGATCCGCTTCCGCCTTTAATTCTTCATTTTCCACTTTGGTCTCCGGCCGTCCACGGGGTTGCTTCTGAAGGTCGAAATTTCCAGAACGAAAACGTTGAAACCAAAAACGTACCATTTTCATGTTTTCCATTGTGTGGTAATAAGCGACGCCAAAGAAAAAAATAATGAGGAAAAAACAAATGAATGACTGTTTTCTAAACTCAAATGTACCAGCTAAATGAATTTATAAATTTGAATTTGGAATTCTTAACCAAAGAGGAGATATTTCAGATCAAAGTGGTCAGTACGACAAAACGCTAATTTCATATGTAAGGACCTAATATTATAGACGCCGAAGATTGGACGAACTTTCTGTATTCAAGTTTATATGGAATCCACGATGCATGAGTCATACTCGCACTTTTCCTTGTTTTTTATTGATTATTTGGAGTTGGATATAATCAAAACTGCAATACTTACCTAATTAAACCTGTATTAAAAACTAATAAATTGCTTTAATGTTTGTACCTAAAATTCGTTATTCAATGTGAAATTGATTTCTTCTGTTTTGAGTGTTGTTGTGAGTTTTTTTAAATCTGTGAGACTATTTAATCAATTATTAGAAATAGGGAAAGATAAAATCAAACTAAATGATGTTATCTTTCCCTATTTCTCAGAACTTCAAAAATACAGGACAAGCCTGTGGGTCTAGCGGTTAGCCATCCTGGCAAGCCAGAGGTCGTAGGTTAAGTTCCCGCCCTGGACAGATATTATACTAGGTATGTATTGAGAAATATATAAGCATGTTTATAAGCTAACTGATTACCATAGTACAGGCTCATATATGTGTACCCGGTTAAGATATATTCCATAATAAACTTGTCTCACATTAGGTGAGTGGATTAAAGATGTTAGTGTATGTGAAGTGTCGTAGTTATACCAGTTTTTTTTTAATTCATGTCAGTATGATCCGAATACCACCTTTTTAAGGAGGATCCACTAAGTGTTCCGTTTTATTCCTTTTGAGGTATGGAATCCTAAAAATGACCACACTTCAAAGATTATTTTTATTAAATACCGTGATCCAAACAAATTAACGACATTATGCTACTTCATAAGTCGGAAGTAGTATTAATTAAAACAAAGACGTAATGTACGTGGTCAGGAGGAGGAGCATTCTAGACACTTCTGTATAAAAACAAAAGAAAGCAATTTTTTGTTTGTTTTCAGTACGGCTACGCTGTTATAATCTAATAAAAATTCGTCTAAAACCAAGTCATAAACGAAAATCACAAAATGCTTCAGAAATTTTATTGATCTCTTAAAATAAACACGAAATATCTAAATTAATATAATTTTATTATGGTGATTGATATGACTAATATAATTGTTTATGGGAAGTTACCGGCGAAAAATTATATTTATTTTTGCAGGGAATTAATAACATCTAGGAAAATTAAGTAGTAAAAAGGTGCTACTTGTGTGAAATTCTTGCTTGCCATAAAATAATACCTATTGGTTTAAGTCTCACTGAAATAAAATTCAAATCATTTATAATTTGATGTTGTAAATATAACGTTATTTTTACATCAATCATTTTAGTGTGTCATAATTAGTGCATACAAATTTGTTAATTATTATTAAGTATAGTTTGACCGTTGGACAATTTCATTTTTTTCTAATTTCAGTTCAACCTGTTGTATGTCTATACGAATTGTTTGAGGCTTGTTCACGGCTACATTTTATTAGAAGGCGCTTCGTTTTTATAAAGTTATCTAACACCGATTGTGAAGAAACTTCACAAGAACTGTGTTAAATACTATCTGTCGCTAAAATTGTCTTTAGGCGTGAAATTGATCTTTAGAATCGGTCAGGCGCTGAGTACGGAAGCGCCTTCATTTTTTATCACTATAGCTATAATATTGAAGTTAGGTACAATAGTACCTAAAGCACTGTAGCCTAAAAGGTGCAGTGCTTTCGAAACTAGTCGCAGTCCTGTGTTACATTACATTTTAAATAAGAATCAAAACTTTAATGTAGTTTAGACGTGTGTATTGCCTTGCTACGGGCAGTCTTCAAGACGTATGATTTATACGTGTTGAAGGCTGTGCGCAGCATAGTAGAATATGTAAGCTTTATAAATATTCCTCTTGGAAGTCAGTCTGCACAGATGTCCATGCTTCTGGATGTATTAAGGTGGCGAGGAAAACGTGCACAAACGAATTGTCGAAAATCGAAAAGGTTTTTCAGACAAAGCCTTTATTAAATCCGTCAAGGTTCAAGGTTCCCACTTAGGATCAGTTCTCTTCCTTATTTTATAAATGATATACGTTCTAGTATTAAGCTCCGCAAAATATCACTATTTGCTCATGATAAGATTTACCATCCAGTCAAATCAACCAGTGATTCCCAACTAATACAAGATGACCTTAATGCAATTCTAGATTGGTGCAACGTAAATTGTATGAGCCTTAATGTTAAAAATGCTTTTACATCAAGTCCACCCACAAAAACTACTACTTCTTAACGCTACTTCTTACTAAGTATGAGGTTGCCGCAGTCTATTTGAATTCAAGGAAATTCGTGATTTGGGCGTTATCATCGATACAAGGCCAACTTTTACATCGCATATTGACAAACTGTGACTTAGGCATACAAATGCTTGGTTTTTTGAGGAGACACACCTCAGATCCGATTAAAAAACTAGATACTGAATTACTTCTGTACAATGCAGCATTCTTGAATTTGCAAGTACTGTATGGTCACCATGGTACCAAAAATCTTGCCTACTCTTGCAAGTGGTTTTTATGGACGAACATAAATTAATTAATAATAATATACAGAACAATCACCCATTAGAAAAAAATATCTTTGAATTTCCCAGACGAAAATACCTAAAATATTCCACACACAATTTTCAAGAACTAATTGACGCCAACCATAACTCATAAAACTTACTGAACCATCTTAAGGTTGACTGGTAGATAATGCCATGTGGCATTAAGTCCGCCTCGTGCAAACTGTAATGCAGGAAGTATAAAATAGAGTCCTTAACTAATATAAAAGTATCCAAACTCGTAATCCAGAAATTTACATATTGAGCCAATCGTTTAATGTATTTAAAACTAAAATAATAAATGTTTTGTGGCCATTAACTTCAACCCCAAACAAATCGCCATATTCGTAGAATAGTGTCAGATCTGACATGTATTAAACTTTACAGGGCAGCGATTTCAAATAATTATTTTATTTGTTTGACATAACTTTTGAAATTCTAAATCTGTATTTATGAAAATTAGCATACAAGTCAAAAATAGGGTTTGTTTTAAAATGCAATAAAATTAGCAACTAATAATTTCACATTTTTTTAGAAAAATCACATGCTACTTAAATGTAGTAATTATATATTAAGAAAGGTAGTATCCAAATATGGTAAGAACTGAATTTCGTATTTTTTTCAAAACCGACATTATTATACGATCATGACGAAATATTAATAGGTATAAAATCGATTTAAAATAGTATTAATTCAAATGTTTTTTTTTTGTTTTGATGATTGATTTGATTATTAAATTACTAATCTTACACTACTACATTACAGTAAATGTTATGTACACCGTAATTGTCATACATATCAGATATAATGCCACAAATTCTTAAAATTAATTAGAATTTTAGTCAAAATTTGTCAAAGTATAATATGTATAATGTGGTAGTAGTTATTAATATATAAATAAATCAACATCATATCAAATATCAAAAAGGAAGATAAAATATGTGATTTGATTAATGGTGCTTATGGTAGGGAGCCCATGATGCTAAATCGGGATTTACTTGAGGGAGGGAGATGAGAGGAGGAATGGGGACCTATTGCATTTATAAGATTAGGTAATAAAATGAAAAAAGGCTAAAAAAGTTTTTACTTTCAGCGGTAGGAAAAGCTTCTAAAGGTTTTCAAAAATGTCCCTACATTTTTGAAAGGAGGAGGGGAGATGATCGTAAAACAACAACGGGCACATCATATATTTTGGGGATATGTTATTTGGACGCCAAAAATGTTTCTATGGAAAGGTCTGTCGATTTTAAAGTAACACAAGCTGGTAGCAAAGAATCGAAAATTCAAACTGCAAATTCGAAAAATATCAAATAATAATATATATGAAATACCCGAGCGTGTTAGATTTTATACAGACGGTTCAGCTTGATGTTCCTGTCATACTAGCCAAAAAATCTGACGATAATTTTCTAGGGGATTTTAAATCTGACGAATGTTTTGTTCTTTTGTTTATAAAATGTGACAAATAAAGGCATGAAAATTATGTAGACACAAATAAAAGGTTTCTTTCATTGTTTGCTTCAAAATAAAAAAAACGGTCAAGGTCATGTGTATTTTTTGGCACTTTGTGACTCTGTTTTATGTCACGCTCAAATCGTCCGACTTTTTAAATACCTACACACTCATAATTGTATCGACTTACTTTAATCTTACACGCTCGAGTATTTCTGGGCATAGTTTTTTTTTACTAATCTGATGGGCTGCCCTAGACGATCCCCCCTGTAGGTAGGGCTCATGTATGGTGGAGGTACTCAACTGGGTGTAAGGTATTCCTCCTATGTTAACCTGCCACCTCGAGTGAATCCCGAAATCTCTTCTAGGGCTCCCCTACCCTCTACCTATTACTCTATTATTACTTAGAGCATTAACTGGAATAGTTACTCTATTATTTAGTTATCCGAAAATTGGGATGCTTATCGTAGGTACATTTTATGCAGTAAAAGCATAATATATTTCGTAACAATGTCTTCATTGCTTACATATAAACATCCTCAGTATTGTAAATGTGATACGAGTATATTGTTTGTCGATATTGTTTGTTCACCTCATGCATCTAGGGAATGATATCATTTTAAATAGGTAGAAATATTTAGGTGTAGACAGGCTATATGTTGAAAAGTGACGTAGACTTTATTGTATCCGAACTATAAACGGATCCTATAAAATCTTCCTATCGCACTCTGACGGCACTGAAAAGACATAACAGAACGTTGAAAATTATGCTCGTTTATGCTGATGACTTGCAACTCTATTATCAAGCCTCTACAGACGACATGGTTAACAATGACCTAGGGTTGGTTTGGCAGTGAATCCAGCGAAGTGCCAAGCCATCATCATAGGCAGTCAGCGTATGCCTAGAAGGATGGATCAAGACAAACTGCCATCCATTACTTAACTTGTTAAGAACCTATTCCTAATTATCGATTCCTAGCTCAGCTGGCAAACCCAAGTCACCAGCGTCAACCAGAGAGTCACAGGTACGCTACGGGCCTTCTATCGGTTTAAAAACTTCCTTCCTTCCGACCCTGGTACAGACCCTTATTGTCCCTATCTTGGATTATGGTGATGTATGCTATTATCACCTGAATACAGATCTCCTCAATTAATATGACCGCCTTCTGAATAACTGCATTCGATTCTTCTTTAACCTTCGCAAATACAACCATGTTTCCTCCTCTCATCGCGTATTGAACTGGCTCACGATTCGTCAGCGATTTTTGTCAGTGAAGTGTCTTTTGACATTTCTATTATTAAGTATAGTCTTAGCTGTTGTAGTTGGACGGATCATAGCGGTCACCTTTTTTAGGGATCGGACTAGGAGTTCGGGATGACACGACGCCTTAGGAGCCATCGCTGGAGCACACGTCTTCAACACGATATCGAGGGAAAAGAGTGCTTTACTAACTGATTTTTGGGTGAACCGGATTTCCGGCATACAGCTCCCTACGGTATGGTTGGCGATACTTTTCCCCGTCTTCCAAAGTCGACTTCGATGCAAAAAGTTCGCCTAGGAGATCGGTTTTCTCCTTGGCATCATGGGGAATAAATTATCTCACATCTGCAGGGTTGGAAAGGACAACAGACCCTAAAGACCCAGAAATGGCAACAGACCAAAATGCACGAGTTCCAGAAGGAAGTCTCGCCAGTCTCTTACCAATCTTAATATACTCGTATATATAATAAAAACTTTTAATATAAACTTTAAACGTTAAAAGCTGATGATGTTAAGTGGATGTTACGGTCTCTTTTATAAATGGGAATTCCTGTTTCTCTTCCATCACGGTGTCCTTAACGACATCATTTTTTTGGTAGTTGGAAACGGTAACAGTGAAGACTATGCCATTAACTGTCGAAGACGGAGAGACCGTTGTTTCAATAGCTACAGGAAAGATCGCTGTGAGGAGAAATGGAACCTTTTTAAAGCTGCTAGGAATCGATGTAACCAGGTGATACGTAACGCAAAACGCCGCTATATCATTCAAAATATAGAAACCTCTTCAACTTCTAGTGTGTGGAAGTTCCGGAAGTTCCGTGGAACGCTAGGCATTGGCAAGCAACAATGCCAAAATGCAATGAGTTTAAGATGACAATTGGTCTAGATGGCTTTCCTCCGGTATCTTCTGAGGACATCAAAAGAATTATCTTATCCATTCGTTGCAATGCTGTGGGATGTGACGGTATCAGCCGTCGCATGATTGTTACTATCATGGATGACTCTGCAACCTTTCCCTCACTCTGGCATAAGGCCTTCATCATCCCTTTACCCAAAAAACCAACCCCTCTCTCCCCGAACACTTTCGACCAATTTCTATACTTCCCTTTCTTTCTAAAGAGCTAGAGGCCTGTGTACCTAAGCAGCTCTCACAGTTTGTAAATTAGCAGAATCTTCTTAGTCCTTTACAATCTCGGTTCAGACCTGGTCACAGCACAACCACCGCTCTCTTCAAAGTGACTGGCGATATAAGGGAGGGTATAGAGGACACTAAAGTCATAGTGCTGGCTTTGATTGATTTCTCGAATGCCTTTAATACCGATAGTCATGACGTTCTACTGGTCATCCTTTCCTATTTTATGATCTCTTCAGAAGCTCTGGAATGGTTCTCCTCGTATCTTCAGGGACGACAACAGAGTATTTCATATTGATGACTTGTCGTCGAGTTGGTGTGATCTTCTTACTGGCATCCCTCACGGCGGTTATCTCCCTTATTATTCTTAATATTCATTAATCTTATAACCCAGCACCTTCAGTGTAAGTATCACCTGTACGCTGATGACTTATAAGTGTAGACACAGTCAAGGGTTGAGGACATGACATACGCCATCGACAAAGTCAACAAATAATAATAATACGTAATAATAATACCCTCAAACATCACACTGGACTTACTAAAGAGCTGGTCAACAAGGTTTGGTTTGTCGGTAAATTCAACCAAATGTCAAGTGATCGTCATGGGGAGCAAACAAATGATAAGTAGATTGAATATGGCGGTCATCCCACCAGTTGTCTACAACAATGTGACTAAACCTTTTAGTGCACTGGTAAAGAACCTGGGATTATTTATCGATTGGACACTTGACTGGCGGGCACGGGTTACACACGTCAGCCAGAAAGTCACTACATGTATCCGTGCTTTATATCGTTTGAAGAACTTCCTTCACGCTAAAACTAAGACTACGCTATATTATGCAGTCCTAAATTATTCCCTTAATCGACTATGGTGATGTGTGTGATTTCGACCTGAATGCAGACCTTCTTAATAAACAAAATCGCCTTCTCAATAACTGCATTCGATTCGTTTTCAATCTTCGCAAGTATGGCCACGTGTCTGCTTTACGTTCCCAGCTGCAATGGCTCCCAATTCGTCAGCTCTGCAATTTGCGAGCACTGACTTCTCTCTTTTCTTTCCTCAACTCTCCATCGTTACCTGAATACCTCGGAAGTGGGGTACTTCCGTTTCTTATGCTCAAATCGCTCAAATCTTCGGTCAACTCCAACTTCATCAACTCCTCCTTTTACGTCCAGCCAGTTCTTCTCTGGAATGCCCTCCCTGCCGAAATCAGGATGTCCACAAACCGCCTTGCATTAAAGAGAAAAGTGCGCGATCTTCTTCAGAGTGAATTGGCAACTGGCATTTATATATTTTATTAAATGTATGTATGTTTACTTATGTATGTGTGTTTATATATTTTTGTATGTCTCTGGACTTCAATTATGTTAAATTTAATATATACCTACCGCATTATATTTCTACATCACCTGAAGGTTGACTTTCCAGTCAAATGCCTAATGGCATAATTCCGCCGTTGTATAACATGTGCATTAAGTTTTAAATATATAAATAAACCACTCTATCGTTGGGTAGAACATTACTCTAGTCTCCACTCCAACACTACCGTAATTTAATCTGAGGGACTCGAACGCATCCCTGATTTGCCAGTACTGAGCGATCTTGACTTTGCTCCCACTATTGCTGACTTTCACTATTAGCGGAACGTATTTATTCAGAAACGCAGTGTGGATTTCGTGCAAACCGCGCCACCAGTGATACGATCTTCACTTGAGAAATGCAGACAGCACAGAACCCCCCCTGTTAATAGCTTTCGTCGACTTAAATTAAGCCTTCGACACACGTCAGCATTGAGGGGTTGTACGCCATACTTCTTAAGGTTCACACTATGGCCGAGGTTGTCGTTCCCGAATCGGACTTACGAGTACAAGCCATATTCGTGCCGAATATCCACCACTGATGCCGTATTAGTAATAATCTTGTATAGATTGTTTTAGGCCTATGATTGATTGATGACTAAAGCGGACATAAAACTAGTAGGTACATGACTATTCTAAAATGTGCAAGACTGAAAAAGTAAAATCAAAATATTACAAATTATTTTGCAATCGCCCTGAGCTAGGTTTGTAACTTGTGTTTCAGGCAGTCGCAGTTGTTGACTATGATGTTAGATACAAGGACGTTAAATATTTTAAAGTTCCAATATATTAATAATGTAAATTACATGAGACTAGTTTCTATACACAAATATCTATTACTTGTTGTTTAATAACTTAATCGTAGTCAAAATTACATCATTTTAAAATTGCTAAGATGTTTTCTGTTTGCATAATTAAGCTTACCTAAATATTCTCCTACTGGATCAGTTTGTTTAAATGGTTAAAGCACACAGATGTAAGAAAAAAATAACGAGTCATCTCATTACCCAAAAACTATGTTCTGTGCTAAAAGTGTAAATGGATCAATCATTTAAAAAGGACTTTATCTTTTGAACAATAGTAATAAATTTTCTACTTCCTGTTAGATTATAGATATCGGAACGTAGACATAGCCATGACACGTTCACGTGTATTTATAGGTGTGTAAGTGATCTTCAAACAACGGGGTAGCAAAGTTTAAAAAAAAGTTGAATTAACTCGGTGTTGCTGCGCCGTAATTCAAGGTCTTTGTAGTTCATTGATGGTTGAAGAGGTGGCGGTAGATTTAGCAGGCAACGCGTGTTTGGAGGCCAGAGCACGTCCCGACGTCTGGTCTGCACTCGGTACTCGACGTCAGAGGCGCGCAGGCTCGCAGCTGGCACGCGTTTCGCCAACTTTAGTCGCGTTCACTCGTTGGACGGAGCGGTCACACCGCAAGCGTTTCAGCTTTCCTTCCCACTCAACACTATCGATCGTCTTCATTCACAATGTTTTGAATGTAATCAAACAAACGTGTAGTACAAACCGGCCTTATTGGTGCTAAATTAAATCATTTAAATATGGATTTGTCCATGTAATTTTTGGGACTAATTTATATTGTTACTAGACTTTCTAAGTTCAAGTGAGGACGTTAGCATATTTTAAGAAGGTAACTTTTGTGCCAATTCAAAATGAAGGATAAGAAAAAAAGGTAAGTAATAATAAACATGAACTAAAATTGTCAGACACACAAAGAAATAGATTAGCACCAACAAAAACCATGATTTACAAATTTTTTTAAGTACTTAGTTCTAATTTCAACACTATGAATTGTGATATCCCGGTAAAACAGGTAACGCAATTAATGGTTTAGAAGCAACAAGTTGTGGTCCATTCATTTCAAAAGGGCTCTGGAAGTATAAACAGGTAATTTGTCAATGTAGAGCAATTCGTTTAGTACCTAGTTAGTAGGCATCTATAATGTGACATACTTTCCTAATTAGAATAGAACGCATTCTAGAATTTGATTAAATATGTATATGTATATATAATATGTATACCTTCATCTGTCATTTTGATAAAACTTAACCTTTTTTTTTTTTTTTTTTTTTTTTTTTTTTTAACGTGTGGAAATCCCCTCGGACCGTCACCCCACCGGGGTTTGCGGCGGGGTGGTGTGTCGGACTCGAACCGACTAAAACCACACGGTGTGCCCTCTTTGCGCTTCCAGTTTAGGAGGGGTCCAGGTAGTTATCGCCTTCTGGACCCCTCCCAGCGCCGGCCCGCTCCTGGTGCGGGCTCCGTCTTCAATTATCCTCTCTTTAGGCGACGTCCGGCACACGCGGACGCCGCCCCCTCGCGGCTGGCCAAGTAATGCGGGTGGAGGGGAAACCCACCCCGTCCACCCGCGGCCACACTCAGGGCGGCATGAGGCGCAGGTAAGCGCGCCTCCGCCGCCCGGTTCGCCGGCGGCGGATCAGGTCCGAGTGGAGGTCGTCCTCCCGGGCCTTCTCCGCCGCCTCCTTCTGCGAGATTACCTCCTCGCAGAAGGTTGCGACCGCGGTAAAACAACTGTCGCTACCGGCCATGGAGCGAATTACGGCCGGTAGCGAGAGATCTGCTCCGATGACTGCAGTGAGGGCCCGGCGCTGCGTCGCCCATGCGGGGCAGACCGCCAGCGTGTGCTGGGCCGAGTCCTCACTGCAGTCGCAGTGGTGGCAGGCGGGACTCAGTTCCCTCCTAGCGACCGAGTGCAGGTACTTTCCGAAGCAACCGTGCCCGGAAAGCACCTGCGTCAGCCGGAAGGAAAGGGCCCCGTGCTGCCGCCCTGCCCACTCGGCTATGACCGGCTGGAGAGCCTCCACGGCGGCGAAGCCAGCGCGTGGAGTCTCCAGCCGGAACGACCATCTAACCATGGTGGCTCGGCGAGCGGCTTCGCGCCACTCGCGCACGTCTTCGGGCGGAGGGCGAAATCCGCTCTCCGCCCGGAAGTCAGCCACTCGCCGATAAACTTCGGCGAGCACCTCCGCTTCCAAATCCCACGGGGGTGTTCCGGCCAAGGCGCAAGCCGCCTCGGTGGACACCGTGCGGTATCCGCGTATGGCTCTGACCGCCAATATCCTCTGGGGGCGCCAGAGGCGCGCCCTATTCGGGGCGGTCAGAGCCGCCACCCACACCGGTGCACCATAAAGCGCCATGGACCGGACAACCCCCGCGTACAGCCGCCTCGTGGGAACACTGGCCCCGCCCAAATTGGGCAAAAGTCGCCCTAGGGCGGAGGCAGTGTCCACCAGCTTCGGACCAAGCTGTCGGAAGTGCTCGTCGAAGAGCCACCTACCGTCTAGGACCAGACCCAGGTACCTCATCTGGGCCCGGACCGGTACGAGGACCGAGCCGACCTCGATTGAGGCGCCGGCGGGCGGACCACGACGGGGCCCATGAAATAATAGGGCCTCCGTCTTATCCAGGGCCACCCGTAATCCCAACGCCTCAATGCGCCCGACCACCTGGGAAACTCCCGTGGCGGCCAGGCGCGCCGCCTCCTGGAAGTTAGCCCCCCGGGCCGTGACTAAAGTGTCATCTGCGTAGCAGAGTACACCCAGCCCGGGGGGGAGACGCCCTCGTAGGGCCCAGTCGTATCCAATGTTCCACAAGAGTGGTCCTAGGACAGACCCCTGCGGAACACCGCACGACATGGCCCTGCGTCTCAAGACGCCATCTCGGTCCTCGTACATGACGGTTCGCTCCTCAAGGTAGTCTGCCACCAGCCGCCTCAGGTACTCCGGCACTCCGTGGTAGCGGAGCGCTTCCCTGATGCAGCTGAATGGCAGACTATTGAAGGCGTTGGCGATGTCCAAGGACACCGCCAACACCACTCCGCCGCAGCTCACGGCCTCCTCGGTCACGGCCCTAAGGTGCATTACGGCATCGATCGTCGAACGCCCCGCTCGGAAACCGAATTGGGCGTCCGACAGATCGGGGCCAACCTCGCAAAGGTGCCGGACGATGCGGGCAGAAAGCACCCTCTCAAAAAGTTTACCCGCCTCGTCCAGCAACACGATAGGCCTATAGGCCGCGACCGATTCGGCAGGCCGTCCCGGCTTCTGCAGCAGGACCAGCTTCCCGCATTTCCAGCGCTCAGGGAAGCGTCCGGACGCCAGGCTAGCGTCCAACACCCCCCTGAGGTGGTCCGACATGTAGTCGAGGGCTCGGGCCATCACTCGGGCTGGAACCCCGTCCGGCCCGGGGGCAGTGTTCTTGGATCTAATCCGTAGAACAGCCGCCCCCAACTCCGATTCCCTGACGGGCGGAACATCAGCCTCGCTGCCCCCGTCGTCTCCGGCTGATGCAGCCATCGACGGGGGTGTGTGCTCCGCCCGCTGCGGGAATAGGCCCTCGACCACTTCCTGCAGGAAGCTGGGCTGGAGAGTCTCCGTAAGGGGGGGGCCCGACGTGCGGAGCTTTTGACGCACCGCACGATAAGGGTGACCCCAGGGGTCACGCTCGAGACTCTCCAGCATCTCCTCTCTACTGACATCCTTGGCGCGGCAGATGGCCAGCCTCAGAGTTTTCCGAGCTTCTCGGTACTCCTCATGAAACCGGTCCATCTCCTCACCGACCCCGCGGTGACGTCGCCGACTACGGGTGAGGGACCTCCGGGCACGTACACAGGCCGCACGGAGGTCCGCCAACTCCTGGGACCACCAGTAGACCTCCTTCCTTGGAGGCCGACAACCACGAACGCGGGGCATGGCCGCATCGCAAATCTGCGTAATCGCATCGCAGAAGCGACCAGCCCCCATGTCGACCTCCTCGGTCGGGGCCTGCGGAGACAGCCAAGAGTGAATAATGGCCGCCTCCTCTAGTAGGTCCCTGTCGAGCTTGGCGATAGCCCACCGCGGAAAGCGGGAAGGGCGCCGCGCCGCGTGACCCCTACTGGGGTCCTGGGACCGGGAGAGCTCGAATCGGATGTACAAATGATCCGAGAGCGTCTCGACCTCTTCCAGGACACACCAGTTCCTTACTCGTGCGGCGACTGCAGGGGTAGCGAACGAAAGGTCCACTATCGACCCCCCCTGCTGTCGCACGCACGTGTTGGTGGAGCCTCTGTTCAGCAAACAGAGGCCCACCGACGCCGCCCACTCCTCAACGGCTTCGCCCCTGGCGTCCGTTGCAGGGGAACCCCACGCAATGGACTTTGCGTTGAAGTCCCCCAGCACGAGGACGTGCCCAGACACTAGTCGCCGCATCGAGGCCTCCAAGTTGTTAAGAAAGACCTCGAAGTCGTTCAAACTCCGGTTGGGGGAGAAATATACACCATAAATGGTGATTCCCCCCCAATCGGCGGCAACATATCCAGTACCCTTGTCTCTTAGCGACAAGGGCGGGGAATGAGCCGCCGTGGAGCCGACGACTGCCACGGAGCCGTCCCGGTCACCCATCCAGTTTGGACGGGGAGGGACAAAATAGGGCTCCGCGACTACGGCAACACCTATAGACCACTGTGCCATGGTTTGCAGGAAGAGATCCTGCGCCGCAGCACAGTGGTTCAGATTCGTCTGGACCAGGAGGTTGGAGACTTGATCCATTACTGGATCGTCTCTACAACCTCCTCCATGGGCGTCGGCGTCGACGCAAGATTGACGTCGGAGGTAGCCTGGGTCGGCAGGCTAGCCCCCGGCGTTTGCCGAGAAGCGCGGGGAGGCTTGCAGCCCCCCTGCCCCATCTGGTGATTGGCAGGCTTTTTAGCCGCCGCACACACGGGGCAGTGAGGGGCGGCAGAGCACTCTGCCGCCTTGTGCCCGGGTTGACCGCAGCGGAAGCATAGACCGCTGCAGTCAAAACAGCTCTCGCACCTGGTGCGAGTGTGTCCCGCGGTTAGGCACTTGAAGCACCTCATCGGCCTCGCGGCCAGAACCGTGATTCTGGCATTAACGAAGCCGACGAGCATGCTTCCGGCGTCGCCCAACGCTTTGGCCGACGCCACGGGACAGCTGACCCACACCGCACCGAGGCCTCCCGGACCCGGACGGACGGTGCCGACTCTGATGGTGTCCGCGGTGCACCCAGTCTTCTCCATGACTGCATCGCGGACATCCTCCGACGTTATAGAGTCGTCCAGGCCCGAGATACGCAGTTCCGCGCATTTGGTGGGCCTGGCGATCTTAACACCGTCCGTGGCGGCGAAAATTCCCCGCAACTTCTCGGCGAATTTGTCGGCCGTCGCCGCGCCTTCAGCCCCATTGAACTCGAAAACCCGAGCTCCCGTCTGGGCGCGGCGCAGCCTCATCCCCGCCTCCCCGAACTCAGTGGCGAGACCGGGCCGGGCCCCCTTGAAGAGGGCCGCATACGTGAGCCCGCCACTGGCCGCCTCCGGCGACAGCGTCACGACTACAGCCGCGGTTTTGGGCGGCTGCAGCTTCCGCGGCCTCTTTTTTGAGGCCGTTGCCACCGGTGGCGAAGGCTGGGCTTGGGCTGCTTTCTGAGCAGCCCTTCTAGCCCGCCTTCGGGACTTCTTTGAGCCCCTCGCCTGCTGCCAACCTTCGTTGGAGGGGGCAGGTGCGGAGGGGCCCGGCAGGGATGTCGGAGCGGGGAGCGGAGGGAAAGCCACTCCGCTCCTCGGCGCCGCTTTAGGCCTCGTCTTGGCCGGCATCTGGGCCGGCGCCTTGGCCGGCGCCTTGGCCGGCGCCTTGACTGGCGCCTGGGCCGGTGCCTTGGCCCCTCTCCTCGGCCCCTGGGGAGCCGGTGGAGTCGGGGCCGACGCCGCCGCCGCGTAGGAGACGCGGCCTCCCACCACGGGGAGCGCGGTTGGCGCAGCGGCCTTAGGCCGCTGCGACGACGCGAGCGGGGGGCGCACGACCGGCGCAGGGGGCAGTCTCGCCTCCAGGCCGGCCAGACGGCCGTCCAGCATACGCCCAACTGCGTCGAGAATTGACCGCAGTTGGGCGTCAGGTACCCCTGAGGTCGCGATAGGAACAGGGGGGGGCGCGGACGGGGCCTCCCGCTCGGGGAGGTTCGCCTGGAAGCGGGCGAACTGAGCGCTCAGCTCGTTCACCCGCTCCGTGAGTCTCTCGTTGGCCACCTGTAGGCGAGAGACATCGCCCACCAGGCCCTCCACGACCTCCGACAAAGCGGAGGAGGAGTCCTTAAGGGCCCTCACAAACGAGCCCTTTAGGTTTACGGACTTGGTGGCCACCTTTTGGATGACGGCCACCGCCGCTTTCGCCCTCTCCTGCACGGACACGGGAGCCTGGGGGGCATTTCCCCCCACCGGCTCCCGAACCTTGAGCAGGAGATCCGCGATCTCCTCCTCCGCTACGGCCTCTCCGTCCACTCGTACGCTCCTGTAGGACTCCGCGTTTGAGAACGCGGAGCCTGACGGGGTCGAGACCGAGGCCGAGGCCGGTTTACGCGCCCTCCCTCGGCGGCTGCTTGCCACCTTTGGTGGCATCATTTCGCCGGACGTGTCGGTCCCCTCCTCCCTGGAGCGTCCGCGTTTCCTGCTGTCGCTTCGTTCCGCCTCCATGGCCTCCGCGCCATCCGACGAAACGGCGGATCCAGAACGTATACGATCCGATGCTCTTCGGCTCCCAGTGACCAGAGTCAGACTGACCTCTGGGAGCCCCATCGAGATAGGCGTTCCTGACACCATCTCACCCTCAGTGGACGACCCATCCGCTCCACTGTTCCTCTTCTCCTTCCTCGTTGCCGTGTCCGTTTGACTTGCCTTTTTTGTTTTGTTTTGTTTTCCGATCGGTTTTCTTAGATTTTGGTTATCATTATCCATAATAAATCCCACGAGTGGGGGAGAACTAAAGGTCCACCCGGGCAGAGATCCCCCATTACCCGGGCAAGCGTAAGTTTTTAACCCAACCGAGGGGTCCGCAGGTACCTCGGCTTGGAGTGCGCTCGCGACTGAACTTCCCATCAGCCATGCATCCCCTGGCCACGCACCAGAACACGGGATTCGGGGAATTTTTTAGAGAGGTTATCTTCCTCGCGGTCCGGGCGGTTAAGCCAAGACCCTCGCCCCCGATCAGAGCCGCGAGACTTAACCACAGCGCTCTTCTCGGGATTACGATATGCCGACGGTTGACAAGGAGACTACGTCCCCCTGCCTGCTCGGTGGTAGTGTGAGTACACGCCGAGCCCGTCCTCCTTTCTCCACCGCTGACAGCGGAGAAACTGTGGCCCCTACAGGGCCCCGCCATCCGGTTTTTTACCGAGGTTTCCTCCTCCATGCTCCGAAGAGCGAAGAGCCAGCAGGGCAACCGGCAGACACGCCCACCCTGCTGGACCAGGCCTTGCCCGAGAGCCGATGAACGGCTGCCTCTTCTGCTAGAATATTGGCCGCTGGCGATAATCCTCTCCTCCAAGAGGACAAGGAGGAAACAGTACCATCGCCAGCGTTTCCAGGGTGCACCACGAGGAGGTTTTCTAGCCCAGCACCCCGATAAAACTTAACCTATCCTAACCTTTATTAAATGGCTTTGCACAATAAGCAACGAACTTAAAAGTAAGAATATGATTTATTTAGTTTTACGAGTTGCATAAGTTCTAAAACATTTTTTTTAATTCTAGAAGTTCTTTTAAAAATCTGTAAACATAAGTTTATTAATCAAGGTGTATCAATCAGGTACTTTTTGAGTCCGTAAACATATGGCGAGCATAGATGGCGAAAATAATTACATTACAATTTGCAATAGGCAATAGATAGCAATTTCAAATAAATGTGATTTTCTTTAAAAATTTTAATAAAAATATTAAAACTGATTGCAAACAGCTTAAAAAAAAAAACAACTAACAAATCCATACGTCTTGAAACACACCTAGGTATACCTACTACTCTATTGACTACTATCACTTAATTGGTTCGTAAAGTAACTAAATGCTATACAAGTGTTTTATGATGTTTTAAAAGTATATTCATCTGTTAGTTAATTTCTCTCCAATGTTAGTCTTTTCAGGAACATTTTTGCGTTGAATAAAAGGCCAGCTATAAAACAAACAACACGAAAAAAACGTCTGTAGTATTCTAAGTTACCCATTACCTTTGCTATTATTTTTACAAGAGCCGCAACAAGTCACAATCACAATAATTTCCATCCATCGCATTTTGCAGTCACGATTTTGATTCAATGCTAAAATGTCATTGTAAAATCACATGACAACAGTTCACTGTAAGAAATTTCATCTCAAATGGATTTTAAAATTATAATATGTTCGAGAATCGGCGTATCTATTATTGTTACTTCAGAATTGATATTGTCAATACTGAATGTCAAATAAATTTAAAATTGGTCTATTTTATTGGTAATAATTTACTGCAATCTAGTGATTCATATATGATTTAAATTGCCTGAAACGAATATGGTGTGTGGAGTTTTTTTGAGGAAGCTTCTTATGTGAAGCGAATTTTTTTAATTTTTTGTCATAGTAGAGACTCAAGTAATTTGCAATATCCGGTCCGCCGGTGGTCTGTGTGCTCTATGTAATTTGCAGACGAGATGTCTAAAAAGTTTTACTTTATAGAACTTGAAAGTTAAGTTTCGGTATTTCATAGAATTCTGGAAAAATTACTTTAATTTGTCTGTTTTAAAATTAAACAGTTTTAAAATTAAAATAAAACAGTTACAAACTCAACTACAATTCAGATCAAAATAATATTTACCGGCGCATATAATTATGGTTAAATTCAATTAAAAAATCAGTGTAAACTATCTGGTGAATTAAAATAGTCGCCGTGAGTTTGTTTGCTCTATTTCTTCTCACAAAGCTCATCAATTTGAAAACGGGTTTTAAACTGACACAAGCAGACACAGTATTATCTCTTTCCTTTATTTTGTTAGCATTGACGAAATAACCCATTGTTGCGGTGACTTTGGGTGTGTTTTTCTATAATTTTGATCATGGTTAAAAAAAGACCATCGACGATTGCAAATAATTAATGGTAACCAATTTCATGAAATAAAATAATTATTTGTTTTTTTACTGAATTCAGAGCATCTGAGTTTAGTGAAAATTCAGCTGTGCACTGAATTGTACACGACGTGTAAATTTACTAAGTATATCATATTTGTCACCTTATGCCGTTCACTGTAATTGATGTGAAATATATAAAAATTAATTGTATTATTATTTCTTATCAATAGCCGATTGAAAAGTAGTTTTATCACATTTTACACAATACAATTTTTCATAATAAATTACGTGAAAATGGACATCTCGTGATGTGATTATTACTATTAAATGAATAAACAATCGTTTCGCTTTAAGTTCGTTTGGTTCGTTCTCTTTTCTAGGGCAACAAATAAACACAATATTATTAATGAATGAATGCAAATAATGAAATAAAAACTTATTTGGTTAAAGGATTTTTAGGTATTTCAATAAGCAATTTAAAAAAATAATATCTATATAAATGTTTTCTTATTAAAAATATCTTACAAGTCATCTACCTATGCGTACTTAAGTATGTCTAATAGTATTATTTAAACTACAAGGCCCACGCGTACATATTCTTACCTTATTGTTATGAGCGATGAAATACATCAATTTTCATAATAACATGACATTACTCTTTTACTAATGAAAAACTATAATTTACCTACAATTTGTTTTACTACTTTTTGCTTGAGTTTTATGGCAATTATACTTTACTTGAGATTTCATTTATCTATCATCATTAAGATTTCATTTATTTATCTAGACTTAGTTATCTATAATATAATTTAATATGAAGTTAACGATATACTGTTTAATTAGAAGTAAGCATAAGGGTAGTTAAAGGATTATCGAAACTCAAATTATGTGATCTTAAAATGAATTCAACTAACCCTAGACGTAATCAGAATACCGTAATAGTTTTCATTTACAAAAATGGTCTCAGGGTAACTTTAAAAAATAATCTGATTTTCAAAAGCTGACAATATTTTTTATAAAAAAAAAACGTAAAACTTTTGAGCTTAGTTTATCTTATCGTTCTCAGAAAAACTTAAAAAGAACTTATGCAATACTTTAGTGTACGCAATAAATAATATTTGAAGTAATTATGGTGCAATATTACAATGAATATACGAATTTGACCTTAGCCTTATCTAAATGCTGCAAAATTAATAAATGAAACTACAAAACTATTCTTATCATGGTAATAAGGTATGGACTGCAATAAACTCATCGATTCATTGATGATTCGTACAGAAGGGGCAGTCATGCTTCGACACATATAATCATGGGCCGGCTTTTCTTAAGTGATACTACTGCCTCGGGCGAGGGTTTTAAAGGTCGACAACGCAGTCGTGTCTCTATGGTTGCAAGTTGGAAACTTGTCCTTTTTTTCATATTTTTAAAGTAATATATTAGAAATATACTGTCAACATTTTAAACCGAAATTCGAAATTTTAGCGAAGTCTAGTCGCATTACACCTGCTTCGAGGATCGGATTGTCGCAGGTTACAAAAAGTGACTAAATATGAGGATTAAGAAGCAGTTAAATATTTATAAAATACACCAGGTGTAGAAGATTAGGGTAGGTATTTGTTTTAATCAATATTTTAAAACTTGAAATGTGCTTTCCGCGAAACAACATTTCTACGGTCGGCCCGGACGAAAAAATTCTATCCAACCTATTGAGCTGGAATTCGCATAAGTTATTATACTTATAAATGACTCTCGCAGAAACTACCTACGTTCTTTTATTCGTCGTTTTTTTAAACTTTTATTAATTAATTTAAAGTAAATTGTTTTAACTTTAGAAATTTAGCTCATTGCTCTTTTGCTCTGAGCGTTTTTTTTCAGTAACCGTCGTTGGGTTACAAGGACTCATTTTGATTGGGATACAATGTCAGCGATATTCTGTAATATTCATATTTAATTTTATCTTGATAAATTTTAAAGTTTTTTTGCATCCTAATTTCTTCTCCACTTGAATAAATATTACACCGATTTTTTACAAATTAGAGCATACGATGTACGAAGTTAAACCTCTATACATTGTTAAACACGATGTTCCAATTTAAGAGGTACAAAGATCGCGTGACTGCAGGTCAAACAGTTTTAAGTATAATGTAGTAGGTACCTATGTTATGAATAATTGCGTTAACTGAGGGCCAGGGATGTTAGACGTGCCAATTTCTTGGTATACGTACCATTCTTTAGGGTCTTGTACCATGTACCAACTAAATGTATTGGTACGTAATAATACCAACTTTCTACTTTGATCATACACAAAAAAAAACTTGTATCTAACAATATAAAAGTTCTTGCTGTAACTTGTATCTTACTTCAGATTAACTTTATCAATCGAGCGAATTATCCATAGATGTCCATGTGTATCATACCCGATGATTTTGTCAAAAAATAATATAAAAGTTCGGTCAATGTAACTCACGGCTGAATTAGTTTTTTTTTTTCAAATTATGTCCAGACATTTATAAGATCTAATAATGAAAACGTCAACGAATAATGAGAATAAATATTATTAGTTATCATTTTAATAATAACTATTATTGTTAATTTTTTAGCGGGTATGATGTTTTTTTCAAATAATCAAGAATTTCTTCGATAATCCATAATTTTAATTAAAAGAACAAACAAAAAATTAAACAATTTATTACAATTATTTTTATTAATCTAACGTCATTGTGAGTGTACAACTTTTTTTTTGAAATGCCAGTTTTTAGAGCCTTTCAGCGACATCTGTACCAGCTTTGGCTCTCCACAATCTAACATCCTTGCTGAGGGCCTGGGATGAGTGTATTTTTCTTCGACTTGATCTTCACGGTGACCGCGCAAGCCGTCGACAGCGAGTTGATGTGAAATTAAATCACACTAGGCCCTCTGTTCACATATTGAAGTACTTAGATTGTCGACCTTATAAAAATATTCTGAAATATTCTGAAATCGGTAGAAATCCTTTTCTATGACCAGCATCGTTCATTATCTATGGAAATTTTATCCAATCTATGAATGACCAGTACAAACCAGAATAACTAATATACAGAATAAGATATGCAAAATAAGATTTTGGTAAACTATAATACGCTAAAAAGAGGTCTAAAAGGGTCTAAGTATTAGTAGTGTCTACGCCATGTAGGCGTTATAATCCTTGACGGATTGTCAATGTTACTTAAAACTTATATTCCCTTTCTCCTTTACGTGCAGCAAAACTTAACCGAACATCGTGTAGGTAGATCAATACTAAAAGGCATTTAAAAATTATGGATCACCTTCGGTTAAACGAAGGGCTTCAACGAAAGTTATAGTCGAAGCAGAAAGATTAAAAAGTTAAAATACAAATTCTTGGCGGAGGATGCGTCGCGCAGAGGTCAGTAAATAACTAAAACAAAAAGCAAACAAGTTAGTACCACGTTAGTACGCTCATTTTGATTGTCTTTCTATGCTGTAACCATGTTTATGACACCAAAATTCAAGTTCAATTATTCTCATAAAAATACTTTTACAATGTAAATGTAGGTATAAGTAAGTATTGTTTTATCTAGAAGACTTTTTAGATTATTTAATTCAGTATTAACTATTATTAAACTAGCTGGTGCCCACTACTTCGTCTGCATAGAACTTTTTCTATTGACTTTTTATCCCTTATTTATAGGGAGGAAAAATACCAACCCAGGTGACCAATCGCTATTTAGGGCAGAAAATCTAGGGACAAAAACGCTATCGAGAGAGGACAAATACCAGTCCCAATGACGAAAGAGGAAAACTAAACTTAGTATTAAGTATCACTGGTTATTTCCCCCTGCAACAAAAATACGGAAAAAACGCGGCATAAACATCAGCTTATAGACTAGTCTACGAGTACTTTACGACTAAAGTGCAAAAATATCTATAGTAAACGAAATAACTATTCAACATTTTCAAGAAATGAGATGTATTTGCTTTGATGTTAACGCGGTCTGTTTTGAATATGTATCATAAACTTAAAGCGCATGTTATCTGATTTATTGGTCTCACAATAGCGACTTATTGAAAAAAGGCTTTAGCTGTGTTGAGGACATAGTCATATGTTTTACATAAATGCGTGTACGTAATGCTTTCTGAGGTGGGTAGAAATCTTATAAGTATAGCTAGTTTTAGATGATTGACTTGATGATGTCACAAGAAGTTTAAAAGATTATTGAATGTCATTGGGGATATACGAGTATATTACAATGGACTATACATTTTTTTTTAGAAGGACTAAACCCTCCCACACAACTCCATCAGGTTAGAATATGCCTTTGCTGAGTCTGACACGTCTAAACAGTCATTACACAAAAATTTAATAGCACTTTTTAATATTTTAACATTTTTTATAGGAAATGGATTTTAAAGCCAACGCTAGTGGGTTTCTTTTCATATTGAAAAATAACTTCTTCTCTAGGTTCCGAGCCACTTTTAATTATTTTCGTGTTAGTTCAGAGCTTATATCGTAAAAAGGTTACAAATAAAGAGGCCGAGTAACTTTCTGATTTGCAATATTATGTAATCAGTATTTATGTAATCATATGCAATCTGATAGCATGCATAGGTCTTGCATTTAAATGTTACACTCTTGACAAGCTTTTTTTAAGTTAATGGTCAGGATCAAAATCGTTATATTTCTGCAATACTTCCGGGTCATCTAACTCTAGTACGCACAATTTTTTGTTCAATGAATTTTAGCAAGGCTGTGAGCGTGACGGATAAAGAGTAATATAAATATAGCATCCGTTATTTCGTTTTTTATTTAGTTCTGTTATACCTAAATAAGACGGAAACTATTTAAAACAAAACTATCATCAAAAAACCTGAACATCGTAAGATAAAAAAAAACTAAAAAAGCTTTAATAACCTAAATAACTAGAATTAGGTATTCACTAGAAACTCTACTTCCTCCCGCGTCCTTGCTAAAAATCTCAGTTTAAGCTGAAACTGAGAAACAATACACCTAACTTCAATATTATTGATCATACTATATAAAATCAATTATTTAAAAAAATCTTGACTTAACATTTTTAGTGATGATTACTGGTATGATTGTTAAAACGATTCGGATCGATAGACGGTTCTTAATTAGACCAAAACAAATTCGGATCGCAATATTACACGGTTTCTCGCCATGGGAAGCCTTATCGCTTATCGTGTGCCAAACGCAAACATGCTACTTACCTATAGGTACAACATGCTAACAGAATGATGTAGTCATATTTTGTGATTACTATGTAAGAATTAACTTTATGCAACAGTTTCAATACCCGTTTCAATGCTTTGCACTTTATGAGAAGCGTCTTCGCAATTTTAAGATTGTAACGGTACTTTCACTGTTTCGTTTTTTATTGTCCAAACAAGAAAATAATTATTTTAAGCGGTTGTCTATACTTTAAAGTTGTAACTATACTGCAGCGCTCCTACGATCGTAGCGTAGTGTTGCTATGCCGTAACTTTTAGTAATAAAATAATTTAAAGCTTATACATAGATACTGTACTAAACTTTTAATTAAAATGCGATAACTCCTATACCCAAAGAACGACTCTTGTGACAGGGCTCATTTTCAATAATGTAAAAAATATCGGATATGAATAGATTTCCTACATTTTAGATAGTCAAGTGTGCAGTGTATATAACAGTCATATAGATCTACTATATAACTATAAGAGGCATCATGCCAAAAGGTGTTTGGAGCAAGGTTTTATAAGCGGTAGAACATGCAAATAATAATAACTTCTCACAAACGGCTCTCTGATCCCAAACTACGTAGAGCCTGTGCTATGGTAACCAGACTACTGATAAACAAACTTAAATATTTCTAAATATGTACATATTATAGATAAATTACACCCAGACTCAGAATAAATGATCGTGATCAACAATTATTTGACCTGGGTGGGAACTGAACCCTCTATTGGTCAGTCTCTTCTTGAGGTTTCAATATCTTTCGTGACTTTAGGATCGAATCATCAAGTACCCAGAATACCTCACCAAAATACCTCCCTGACGACTATTTGAAATCATCAATAGCCTAAGTTATAATAAATAAGTAATAAAAACAATAAAGAAATACGATTATTAAATACGTGGGTACCTACCTCAAGTATTCTAAAACCAAAACTTTACTAGCATGATCGCATGCAAACAAAAAACAATTTTGCAAGTCATACTCCACAGTGACATGACGTAATACATCGTTCTAACTCATGTGAGTAGAATAACAATAAATACATCGATTGGAGCCATATCAATCCAATCTGATTTCATATTTTTAATATCTCAGTCATTGACATTATACTTCACAAACTCTGATAAAAATGTTCATCCATTAAATGTGCTATTACTGCAAATTTTATATCACGCACTAATTGCGCATGGGCTGATTCATTCCAATATTTTTTCTATTCTCGTAATTAGCTGCTAATAAGGGATGACCCTGACCCTACCCTATACCTACAGTAATCTGTGGCCAATGGCTGAAGGGACACACTAACATCAAATGGAAGAGAAGGCAGGCACTCCTTTTACACTCTGTCTATCTGGCTTAGCCTAGTGTGGCTATCATTGTTAAACAAATTATGTCTGTCTGGACTTCAAATAAATTTACTATTATTTTATTATGCAAAATTATCTTTCTAAATTTATTTCATCAAGGCTGCGGGATTAGCAATATGTCGTAGCACTCATAGCCCTTATAGAACTTACAGGAAGTAATTGTTATTATGCTGTATATTACGCTGGGTCGAAGCATCGAACCATCGATCAGAAATCTTTTGCTTAATACAAAAGAATTATCTTTAGATAGTATAAAATGAAACGTTTTTTTTTGCTTGTTTGTCTTTAATGCGGTTTTCATAATTAATAAAATGATATAAATAATAATTTAATATAATATAATATAATTTAATATAAACTTATTTAAATAATCCACAACACTCGATCTTTTTAAGATCGAGTGTTGTGTATTTATTGATCTTGACCTTGCCTTCCAATTATTGATTGTTTGTGCTGTTAACTTGGCATAGCAACTGTCAATGATGATTGAATGGTGGCTTTTCCACTGAAGTAGGTCGAGTCTTGTGTATTCATTGTGTCCGTTACATGTTTATAAAAGTGAATTATAGATAAACAAACAAACAGTCCATTATTTTCGTACTGATTACAGCTACCAATAAATAAATAGAACTATACAAAATGATATCAATTTCTACCAGTTCTACCACGGTATAAGAGGTCCGGTACTACATGTGTTCACCACAATATAGTCACGGATGGGATCGACATGGATAAGTAAATCTGTATAAAACACAATGGATGTAATCATGAATGACGTCGCGATATAAACAGTTATTGTAAACGTACGAGCCGCCACCCTGTTACGTAAGTCGCTATATTTATATAAGCACGTTAAATAAGTATTTGCGTGTGAAAAAATATAATGAAATAGTTGTGTAATCTTTTCTATTATTGCATATTTCCTAGACATTCCTGCAGATGATGAGGAAGAAACGACATAGCTACTGATTTCTGCTAACAAGAAGCGTGCGAAAGCGCAATCTCAAAGTTAACTCTGTCTCTTTTGACTCTTGAACTGAAACTGAGTTGCAGACGTTCATGGGCGGCGATGGTCACTTTCCATCAGGTGACCCGTCTGCTCGTCTGACCCCTCTTAACATTAAAAAAAAAACTAGTACACAGTTAATATTATTTCCAATACCCCTGATATACTATAACCCGTTGCCACAACCCTGTATATTAAAAATGGGTTATGGAAATGGGTTATAATAACTTCGTTTGTACAATTTTCTGATTTCGTAGTGACCATAAACAGATTCTAAATAAACGAATCTGAACAATTAATTACACACAGTTTCTTGGGATCATAATGAGAGAAGTAGAGTAGAATAAGAATAGACAGCAAACTACAGATAAATATTACGTCCTTTCTTTTAAAAGCAATAGTTGGTTGTGGTTCGTAATCGTACGATCCATTAAATTTTAACGAGAAAATGTTATCACAAACCCACATGTTTTGGTATTCTTATACGACTGAATTATGTTCGGACCATTGTGGACTAATACCAAATGCGATTTATGACACGAAAAGGTAAACCTATAACTTCAATTATTTACACACAGTAAGCCCGACAATCGTACGTCAAACCTATCACTAAGGAATTACACAATATTGTGAGACGCCGTTTTCTCAAAAGTTAATTAAAGCTTGCAAAACATTAGATAATACCTTTATAATCCTGTCATATCGACTAAACACATTGTATGTCAATCACAGCTTAAAGAATGTGTCTTGCTTTCAACCAGGTGGAGTTATATTTAATCAAAACCGGTTTTGCCTTGTCTGTCATAAAACTTTTAGATCCTATGCATTGCAATAAATCCAATTTCAAAGGATTCTATTGTTAGTTAAATCAAAATCTGTATTGGAAATGCAAATCTGCATTAAAAATATGCTGCAGCACTGTCCGGTGCAGTGAAAGTTTTTGAGAACCTAATTTTTAATCTTGGCACCTAATTAGCACCTAAAAAGCCCTTCATTTTGGCTTTTTTTAAATGCAAATTTCTGACTTTGCGTTACTGGCGTCACAGAGCCTGGCTCTGAATGAGTCTACTCTTGCGGTGGAAAGCGGGTTTTTTCAGTAGACTAAACTGTAGTGTAGGCCTAAATGTAGTCTGGTCAGATGGTAGATGGTCGAATGTAGGCTGGTTGGTAATTAAAATTGTAGATAATGTAAACGGAATCATAAAGTCTTAATGTGTTCATCATCTTTAACAGCTTTTGATAGTCGACTGCTGGACATAGACCTCTCCTTAGCAAGGAGATTTTGGTCAACTATACCCTGCTGGCCAGACGGGTTGATATAGGGTTGGTTTCGAGTATCCTTCTCTTTGCAGTGCTATTGCCCTGCGTTGTTTGCTCCCTTAGTCGGCTCTTTCGACACCCACGGGAAGAATAGGGGTGGTGACACATCCGTATTTTTAATCCGTCACCACACGAATAGCTAAATTTGTTTCTATTCATTAAAAATGCAGTTAAGTTAGGTAATCAAAGTATGAAGGAAACATACACTTTAATTTACAATGCACACTGAGTATTCTATACATTGATGCAATGTGGGCTTATCGAATCTTACAGAATTTTTTGTCAACAATTTAATTTCAAGGATAAAAAACCTTTAGGGAGATAATGTTTTGACATGGCGTAAACGCATCATTTTACCACATTAAAAGCTTTGATAAAATTATGTCTTCGTGATGATAACATTGTGATGACAAGCTAGACTGCAAAAACAATAGAAAACGCCAGTAACAATACGTACTTATATTATAGTTAGTTAAATATTAACTACGTGCTCTTGAGCCACTTAACCTATCTAAACAAACTAGACGAAACCTTATCTAAACAATTAATTTTATCTTAACAATTAACCATACGAGTATCGTAGATCTTATATTTAAATATAGTATATTATTTATACCCAAAAAAAAAATGACGAATGAAATAAATATTTGTTTTATAAATTAATAAAAAAATTGGTAGTATCTCAATAAATGCGATCAAAGTAAGTAAGTAATCTTTATTGTAGATCATAGGTACATTATATTAGATGATATGGCTATCGGTATTTAGTCCGACTATGTCCCGCCCATTGGGCATACAATAGATAAAATTATTATAATATACTCGTAGGTGCATGCAATGAATAATAAAATTTGTTAATTCAATGTGGATCACATTTTTACAGAATTTGCAAACAGGCAATAATAATGTAGACATACAATAATAAGAGTAGGGAACACTGAACACATCATGACTAGGGTACAGAGTAATGGAGCAGAGACCTGTCGATCATGTAATCTTGGCCGTATAATAACATTTATTTATCATTTCATGCAAAAGTCATGTAGTTTCTTTTTAAACATTTTCATTTCCTTAACCTTCCTGATGTCTCTTAGAATATTGTTGTATATACGCGTAGCTATACAGAATATACTTCCATGCATCAAATGTGTCTTGCTAGCAACAAACAAAGGAGGTTGTCCATTCGGCTGTACTTCTTTTATGTTTTTGAGCTCAAAACTCCGTTGTTTATTTTTTACCAATTAGAATATTGATTTTTTATTTGAAAGGGTTATACTTCCAGTCCTCTTAACTATGTTGACGGCCGAATGGGGTAGTGGTTTATGTAACTGACTGCTAAGGCAAAGGGGTTGTAGTATTTACAAAAAAAAATATGTATGTATTTATATCAGTTGTCTAGTACCCATAGTACAAGCTCTGCTTAGTTTGAGATTAGACGTCGTTGTGTGAAAGTGTCTGCATATATTATTATAACTGTCCATAAAAATTAAACGAATGCAACATACATCTCTTTACTTTACAGACCTAAAAAAGACCTTCAATTCAGATAACCCAGGCCGCCATCAGTAAAATAAAACATAATTATCTATAAAATCTGAAAAATAAAACTTACTAAAGTCTCTCACAGAGGTGCCGTCGTTCTTAAATAGCCGTGTGTAGTAAAAATAATAATTATAATGAATCTATTAAAGGGCCGGGTGATTAAGTAGGTAGTGCATTGTTGTACCCGGGTGTCTGTATCTCGCTAATGTTAGTCATTAACAGGGTTAAGGGTTATTTCGATAATAACTTTATATACATTGAACCAGTTGCTACACTGCCCTATGGAGAACAGGACGTAACGAAGGACTAGTGATACTGTGAATAGACATAGTGAAAATCATCATGCCACTGAGATTATGTTGTTTTGACTGCTATTGTAAGCCGGGTTTTAAAATAAGACGAATACAAAGGTGAGTGGCCCCTACAATACTAAAAATACAATATAATATATGATTTTACTAGTCTGGCATCTATAGGTTAAAGGTTCTTACTTTCTTCTTCCTGAAGAACCTTGATCTTACTAGTCTGGGATATATCAGTTAAAGGTTCTTACTTTTTTCAGCAGATTGTCATACATTTGTACGACAGGCTGCTGAAAAACCTTTAAGTATACAAGTAAACTGTCTTATTTCCTTTGACTTTAAAAACGGTTAATAATGCTCTTATAGGGTAATAATAAGGAGATGGACTCACTGGAGGTCACTCTCGAACTGTGACAAAGATCAGAGCATCTGCTCAAAGCGTCTAATGCTGATTGCAGATTCAATAAAAAAGAAAATAGAGTTAAAACTGTACCTTGGACTAGGCAATAGTTTTTTGTAATCTAGTGACTACTTGTTAGGTTAGAGTATGAATGTGCATTTAAGGATATGCCATCACTACTACAACATACTAGAAACATACCAACGAACACACCTATAAAAATATCACCACTATCGTGCTTGGGTTATCATAATGAGTCATTTTTTCCTGTATTTATGTAGTACATTATTTAAGATTTAAAAAAACAGAAACCGGTCCTTACCTGAATTCATTTCAGTAAATAGCATGAGCGCTCTCATACACATAACACTACGAATAATGTCTCTTATTATTCGTAGCAATAACACAATTAATTTTAGCTTGGGAGAGTTCAATACAAGCCACTTATAATTAAATACACATTATGTGTTATACTGTAAATCTAGATTTGATAGGTACATATTTCTGAAAATAAACTAATATTAAAATTGTGAAACAATGTTTTATGAATATCAATATCGTATTTATAAGCTGAGATCAAAAATATTCATTTGTGAGCTCTTTACTCGCCATCACTCAGTCATTTATTTCTTTTGTTTAAAAAATAATTATCTAATTGCCGCCAAAGACTCATTACTTATGATATGTTTGATTGTCGTTGATATATTTATCGTTGTGTCCGTTACTAATAACCAAACCCTGTGATTGAAAGTTGCTCAAGACAGGAGTGTAATTACACCAGAATATTATATAAAAAAAAAAATGTACTTAAGTACATATAAAATCGACATTTGTTTCGAAAATGTAAACCGGTTTCAATGAAATAAAGGAGGCGTTTCAACTAATTATCTACAATTAATTATAAGTATTTAAATAAAAATATATTTACATCTGAGTCTATCATCGTGATAACGTTCAAGGCTGCGAACTAGAGTTGTTAACATTTTTTCAATTGAAAATGGTGTTCTCGAAAAAATAATTACGTAATACAAAGAGTACGTTATTGTTAATTCATTATAGATATAGTCCTCAGTTCAAAAAATTATGATAGGATTAGAAACCTAGCACTTATTTTTGTAAACAAACATAGATCACTGATAAAATATACTTAAACTAATTTTAATGCATCTTGATCATTCATACTTTCGTACATTTATTTCTTTTATTTATTTATTTTATAACTTTTTGCACAAGTACATGCATCGGCGGACTTAATGCCTAAGGCATTCTCTGCCAGTGAACCGATTTGGCGATGCTGAGAAAGAATGAGTTAGGTGCATTTATGGGAGTGATAGAGGTTTTATTAAATGCCAACTATCTTAGAATTTGGTGTATATATCGAAATACCACATACATACATATATTAACGTAAATACATACATATATATTCAAATATACAGATATATTATAAAAAAATATAGTAATTTTCGGCGATGAACTAAGAGCTCGTTGAATCTGCCATTTCCCTTAGCAAAAGCTATTTCACTTGCGTCCTAAAAGAGTACCGATTTGTGGCCATCCTTTTACAAGACACAGCAACCTACAACGGAATGATATAAAGTACCTTTTGTCCTATCTTCAACAATCGACAAAAAAAGTTGCAAACTGCCTGTCTGTTTCCCATCTTATGTTCAGTAATACTCCATTTATGTTACAAGGCAAGCCATTGATAGCAAGTATTGCAAGAATCCGCTCCATACAATCAATGTTTATCGGTTGAAATGATGACTGTCGTTTTATTACGTAAATTAATGATGAACTTTGATTAATTTCCATTTCATGTACTTGTTTATAAATTTCATGACAACTTAAAACAATAGGTATATTGTGCCTCAAGTCGTGAGTCATGAACGGTTTATTGTGAAAATTAATTTTAATTTCACATTGTAAACTTATTGGAAGCTTCCATAGGCTTCACTTCTTCCTAAATTACAAATGTCAACGTTCATAATTTCTGGTCATACAGATAGACGATTCTATTCTAGCGAGATTCAGGATCGATTAGCCTTCAGTCCCTAAAACTTCGGAATTTTATTTCTTTAATCTCACATCAAAATAAATCCGTAACCAAAAATGGTCGCTCCTCAAAGTCAGCTCAAAACATATATGTATTTCCCTATAATTGTAACACGTAATAAATAATATTTTTATACTCAATATAGGTAGCTCGTTCGACTATAACTCAGTATTTGTGTTTTAAAGTAATTAGATAAGAATTTAAACTTTAACTTGAAAAGTGTTTAGTGTTTCGTTCTCAAACTACTAATACTTAAAAACTCTTTGTTTTGATATAAGTACGGACTGAATAGAGATTTACTCTTAAGATACAAAAACCTCAAAATATTAATTTGATCAACTCTCAATAACTTATTTAATACTAGATGGTACCCGCGACTTTGTTTGTGTAAAAGTAGAAAAGCGCTGCCTTAGTGGGTTCGATGCACGGGCCAGGTATTTTATAGTGGTTTTCTGAGAGGAAAAATATCCTAAGTTACTCCTTATATAGATAGCTATCTGGCAGTAAAATATTATTAAAATCGGTGCAGCCGTTTAAAAGATTACCCGGAACAGACAGACGGACAGACAAACAAAAATTTTTAAACTGGTTTTTAAGCATAGATACCATGCAAATAACCGTGTAAGCATGAAAAAAAACTAATATTTGGACATTACAAACAGACACTACAATTTTATTTATTTGCATAGATGTATAGATAAGATTAAATCGACTTACCCGCGGTTTCGCGTTAACAAGTGAATTTCAGTTCTAGAAACTGCGTGAAAAAAAATTAGGTAACAGATGTCCTGTTACCTAATTTTTTTGCATTGGTTTTCCTGTGAGTATAGTCTCTGAAAACTAAACTTACCACTGAGTTACACCACAGTAACTATCCACTAGCTAACTCTCCAATGCAAGGATATCCAGTTTTTTTAATAAATTAATCTGAAACTCCTAGTTTCCGCATTGACCATACGTTGCGTTGTGCTGTTGACGAGGTCGTAGGTAAGTGTATAGGATTCTGACGTTTATGATCGTATCCTTAGAGGTTATTTAACGATAATAATACATATAACAATCGGCCATGAATTCTGTAAGGTAAAAGTAAGAGCAGTTTTTTTATGTACTAGAATATAAACCAAATAAGGGCTAATACAAAATTTAGAGTTATTACTAAACTGTGACACATGTAACTATTAAATACTCATATAATATTTATTTTTAAGTAAAACTGCAATTGATTCATCTGTTTATGATTCTCAGCAGAAACAGATAAGGTATCAATCTCTCTTTCATCACTCTTTGTAAACAAACTATAAAATAGTATGTCATCATGTTAAGGGTTATCACGTTCAATATTATAATTTTATCTACATAAATTTCCTATATAATTATACCTAAATAATGATTTTTATTGTAATTGCGTTTGCTGCAATTCAATCTAACTGTACGTAAAAAATACTATTTTACAATACCTTCATACAAGAAATTATAATAGTACACGAGCTAATTAAATTATCTATATATATATAAGAGATTTCCACGTATATAGTCACTCATCACGATATCTCTGGAACCATTAGAGCTAAAGACTACAAATTTGGTAGGAATATTCTTTTCACTGAGTAGAGGTCAGCTAAGAACGGATTTTACGAAATTAAAAAAAAAAATAATAATTAAATAATGTAAATAGCAAAACAACGTTTGCAGGGTAAGCTAGTACACTATAATTTGGTAAAACCAAAAAATTATATCACATCAATACAGACGATTAAATCCGCTAAATCATTGCAATATTTAGATAGTCCGTTGCTCCGACACAACGAAGAGCTATTCAGATAGCACAGGGCTAAATAATATGTGCTTATTACTCGTATGTGCTCTTAGGATTTTTAGGAACTCATGGATTTTAAATTATATACTAATATCAATCTATCTAATGTCGATTCGATAACTACAAAAAGGTTATTTTTCCCACGGTGAATGAATTTTATTAATTTATTGAAACATTAAAATATTCATTAAAATATCTGACTATTTCACTCATTAACGTTTTTCATACAACTGTTTTTAATAATACATAATTTGCAAGCTTATCATAAACAACACTTGCCCATCGTTTGTTGCCAAGTAATGTTTTTTTAGTAAGCATTCCATATGGAATTTGGGTTAGCTATAGTTGCCAAATAAATAGAGCGAATGAGATATTGGCAATCCACTTTTTTTTTATAAATTAGAGGCATTCTTTCATACTGAAGAAAAACAAAACACGTTAATCATTTATCACGATTCCTACAAGTTCTACTGTTTTTTGTACTTGAACTTAATTTGATTGATTTTGAAATCTAAAATCTAGACTTCAAAAGACGAAAACCTTTAAAAGTCAGGATGTGGGTACAAGAAATTCTGTCACATTTGTGACAGAATTTCTTGTACCTCTTCCGAGGAGGCAGTACAAAATGCTTTGACACAGTTTGTCGAATCTAGATCACCAGGGTTCTATCGTAAAGGCATAAGTGAACTTCCGTTTAGATGGCAGCAATATATAGATAATGAGGGTAAATATTTTGATTAAATAAATATGTTACATCTTAGAAAAAAACGTGTTTCAATTTTTCAGCACAACACGTCAATTTTATACTTTAACCCCTAATATGTGTGCCAGTTAAGTTTGTTCTTGTTATGATTTAGTCATTTACTGATAGAAGTGGTACGACCAGACTTGTTATGCATATTTGTATACTTTATATACATCTTTGATAATATTTATATGAAAGGTGGGAATAACCTTGAAAATTACCATAGAGAAACAAATGCAATCTTTTTTGTTATGATATTTTTAGCAAGTAATTTAAAAAAATGTACGCAGGCGCAGATGTTCAGTTGCTGATTATTACATATCAGAAAAATAAGAGCGATTCCGAATTGCAAATCCATCCTAATTTTTGTGTAAAGGCCATGACATCATCGACTTTGTATTTATTACGAATACATTTTAAAATATTAAATTATCTAAATCGCTTTCAAGGCAAAGAGTGTTTATTTAAATGTGATTGATTTTTTCAAACTCTTATGTCCGATGGTTTTCTTTTAGTAGTAGTAGGATCTAAAAATACTGTATGAATTGTTACTTGTTCTGTAAATACCCATTTGAATTCTTAAACAATAGTTTAATTTAAAATTTGGCACTCATTCCATTACAATGTCAGCGACACGCGCGATCCGTAATTGAATCATAGTTATCGTAGATTTACATAGTGTACATAAACATAACTAATTTGTTTTGTTTTAATATACTTACATTTTAAAATGTAGCTTCATTTAATTGAACACAACATTATCATTATAAATTAAAAGGAAGTAAGGTAAGTATAATTTATTTTATAAGTACGCACACATTCGACTGTTTGCCGAAATGTTGGCGGTAAAGCAAATAATTATAATTTTCACAGGCAGTAAAGAAACCTGAACATGAACGGAAAATCGCAAAAAACTATAGCGAATCTGGAACAAAATTTTCTCATGTTCCCAATACCTGATACGTGAACAATATTGACGTCCAGCTTTAAACAGGATTTTTTAAAGCTGGACGTCAATATTTTTCTCGTGATTTCAGGAAAGTAGCCACAAAGAGGAGTACAACCCGAATAATGACTTTATGTTATTTTTAAAATTATTTCGTAAAATTAATAGTACGTGTATTTGTACATTCCGAGATTCAACAATTATTGCGTGAGACTGGCATAAATGTGTGTTTTTAACTAGCGCAGTGTGTTGTGCATTATGAATCAATTGTCATGGATAATGTTACCTATTAGAAAATATGTTATATACCGTTCACAAACTTGAATTAAAAGTTAGAAAAGTGATGTTCGTTTACAACATCATAGAGATGTATGGTTTAAATAAAATGGAAAAAAAAAACACAAATTTAGTTACACTGTTTTGAGTAGTAAACACATTTGTTTAATCAATTCACTTTGTAAACCTTGTAAACGTACTGTGAGATGAAAAATACATTGATAATTTTTACTCATTTATTGTAAGTAATCGGTTGTTCGACCTAAGCACGTGTAGACCATTTTATGAGCAAAACCTTGTGTAATGCCTTGTTAACTCTTAAAATAATAATGATTGTTAACTTATGAATTATCCTCTAATCATCCTTAATAAAATACAAACTGGCCACGACTTTCACTCAAAGACGAAAAAAAAGAACGTAGCGTGGCTACCAATCTTGTGCAATAAGTTATTATATTGCATAATATTTCGCCATAATTGTGTTGGAACTAAACTTAGTCTTGTAGTTGTTGTGTTATCCTGTTAGGTATTTTGTTGTTGTAACAAAGTTTCTTGTAAAAATGATAGACCAATTAGTACACACGTAATTTTCATACCTTCTTTTTTTTAATTGTATCACTATTAAACTTTAGTATTTCTTGTTTTACTTTATTTCTATTCTTAAATTCAGATGACCAGAAGGTTTTTGATGCAAATGTCTATATCTTTAAATTTGGAAAGAAGTAAAAAAGGTTTACAAATACTTATTTTGCATATTAAGTTAAAAGTAATCATTTTACTTTTAACCACTTGGAAACGCATTACTTAACCAGTCCTTCTCATCATTGATACCGTCGTAGAAAGGAAGTAGTTATAGGAAGTGAGTACTAGTAATCCGATTGAGCAAATACATATTACGTAAGAATGCTGAACTTACTGTAGGTTTGTAAGTCAACGGCACGGTGCCCTGGCTAAATTTATCAAAGCTCATATATATCAATTAGGCAGGTCGTATAGCTAAATAATAAAACCAACGCCAACGATCAACGCTATCATTGTTGTTGGCATTTATTTCCGAGCAATTTGGTTACCGACCTTGAAAACACTATTACAAAAATAAAAGAGTAGGCACATCCGATTTCATTACATCTATATTTTCCTATCATTAACGATTTTATGTTTGTCATCGTCCTCTACTTATAGAATTTTAACGCGACATTCTGACATGTTATTACGGTGAGACACGGGATTGTAATTACGTTTACGAGTATTACTTTGTAATGCTTTTAAAATAATAAAACTTTGACTTTATTGCTTGACATCATTCACGTCACATTTTATTAAATTTACGCACAAACGTCTTTGTACATATGAAGTGTTTGTCCTCAGTGATGGAGCCCACGAGGCCATGCTTGCAGAGGGTCAAGCGCCCCAGATCGTGACACAGAACAAAGAGTCAAGGAAACAAGATGAGTATGAGGCTCTACAGAGTTTCCTCCGTAGTATCAGCTCCACAGCCACGCTCCCACCTTACGTCAAAGGCGAGACTTACTCGTCTACTAAAGGTGTATTTAATCAGGTATGTATCTAGTAATGCTACTTTGTTATAGACACACACAGTCTCAGACAAATTAAGTTAAAAGCAAGCTGTTCATTCGTACTTCAAATAAGTAATGTTCATGTTTAAGTTTCATTTTTAAATAATACTGTATTTAGTACATTGTACCTTGATTTTGATTTCGCCAAGCAAGTGTTTGCCGGCACAGAATAGGCAAGTACACTTCATATGAGTGGCCGGTAGTTTTCAATGTTAAATCATTTTATGAAAATTAGAATTTACTGATTGTATGTTGAAATAGTAGTGTATCCTTATACGTTTATTATAAAAACAATACAGTGAACATACAGGGAATACCTAACGTGTAGGTACCATAACTTCTGTAGTTTTTCCGCAATTAAAATATATACGAGTATATCCATATCATCGTGACAAGATGCAAGATTAAACTACTGCTATTTAGTTGGCTAGTTAGATTTTAGGTACTTATCAAAGTTATCGACAGTATAGTTCAGCCTGCAATAGTCAGTTATAAATTTCGTTGATATCCATACTGCTATACTTTAATTATAAATGTGAATGTGAGTTTGTTTGTTACGCTTTCACGCCTAAACCACAAAACCGATTCAAAAAATTCTTAAGTAATGGAAAACTAAATTCTCAAGGAGTAACATAGGCTATACTTTTTACCGAGATAACTGGCATACACGCGGGAAGAGCCGCGAGCAAAAGCGAATAGCAAATAAAGTTTAAGGATAATCTTGGTGCAAATATTTGTTAACTTTGGTTTTTACCGTGTGTAACTTTAGCAACAGATTTTATAGCAAGTCATTCTATAGTAGCGTGATATTTTTACGTTTTTTGTTTTGGATAAAAACCTTTCGATTCCATAGTTTTTATGTCATTTATTGTAGATACATGTGAATACACTTATATTAATGAAAAGGTAAAGGTTAGAATTGTCCGGATTTTCTACTGTCTATTAATAACTGATCCGAGGTTCCTGTACGCAACATTCAATTGACTTGCTTGTGGTGGTTTACGGGTGGTGTGGGAAAGCGTTAGGTATAAGCAATATCCATTTTTCTAGCATTTTATACCCTTTTCATGTACAGTGCAACCTCGATATAACAAATCAGAAGGGAACAAGAAAATATTAGTTATATCAAGTAATTCGTCAAACTGAGGTTTGTTAAAATAAACTGATTATTATTATTATATTGAGGTTAGGTTGGTCTAAAATTTGTTACTTTCCATCAAACAATACTGATAAGATTGTTTTACGAAAAAAAAACCGGTCAGGTACGAGTCGAACTCGTGCGGTGCCTGGGTGGGTACACCCAGATTTTACGTAGATTTTCACGAAAATGGTATGTACCAAAATTCATCTTAATTTTCAACTTATTTTATTTTTACAAGTTTTCGCGAAAATCAAAATTTGCCCATATCTTTTTATCGTGTTGACTCGGGACCTTGACTTTTATACACCTAATAGGGTCCATAGATCTTAGTATCTGGTATAAATTTCAACTTGCTAGGTCGACCCGTTCCTGAGAAAATCGGTGGTGACACACGGACAGACGGACTAGAAAGTGATCTTAAAAGAGTTCCTTTTTTACCTTTTGAGGTACGGAACCCTAAAAAACGTGTCGAAACCTGTCGCGACTGAATCACATACTATGGGATTGAGGGTCATATTGGTAGGGACGTTATATAAAGGTTTTGGGTTGACAAAATTCGTTAATAGAGGTATTTTCGTAATGTAAAGGTATATTTCACATTGACTCTTATGGACAATTCAAGGGGATTACGATGAATTTGGTAAATCGAGGAAGTCGTTATATTGAGGTACGTTATATTAAGGTTGCAAGGTATCTATGTTCCCGACTGACGACAATAGATTTGTACCCATTATATAAGTTGGACCTATATATAAACTTGGCATATTTTTAACAGTGTACACATCTCCATTTATTTCCATAGTTTCTAGGATGTTGATAATTCTTCACTGGTTCGCAGCATAGAGCAATTCCGGTCCGCCGGTGGCCATTTTTGTTTTTGTTGACGGTGTGGAAAATCCCTTCGGATCTCCTGCTCCTCGGGGACTCAGGAGCCAGGAGTATGTGGTGATTCCACTAAAAACCACCCAGAGGGGCGCCACTCTGGGGAGACCCGGACCATATTATTCAAGGTCCTCCCCGAATTGACACCATGCCTAATCAATTCCTATCCTAGGGGAAAAAGCACTTCCCCTCAATCGCGACGTGGCGGCCCAATTACGTCTTAATGCAATCAGGCCATACTATCACCTACCGCAGCAATTAATCTGCCACCAGAGATCCCCACTCTCTGGTAGCCTGCGACCCCGTCGACAGCTGTTTTTTTTTTTGAGCAATTATCCAAAAACTATATCACTTTAAAGTCTTGAGGATCATGTACCATTTGCTGCATTGGCATTCTAGGAAAAAAAATCGTAGGTATCCTTGTTCTATCTGTTACTAACGTTGTTTCACGGTCATGACGATGTCGGTGTTAAGTCAAGCCATCACTTACACATTCGCTACAGTATTTGACATTCAATTACATAGATTCACCAACTGTGACCACCGTCGCGTGTGCATAACAATAAACTCATCACAAGAACACTATATTTTTCTTAGTATATCAAAAAATTAGAATCTGTCCAAACATCGATTTAACAAGCAAGCCGTAGCGCTCATCGGTTACACAATGGATCAAAGCAGTTGGCCATAAGGTCAATTTTCGTAATAAAAATTCGTTCAAAATTCAGTTCCGAGGCCCAAGTGTGAGTGAGAGAGAGTGAGCGAGTCGATGTGAAATACACTTGCACTGGGCCTACAAATCTACTCTCGATCTCACACATGTTATAAAAGGAATGTTCATAGCAAATTATTAAACATCCAACGTTGATTGCAATGTGATTATATAGTATTACTAGCTGAGACCCGCGTTGTTACCCGCGTTTGTTGTTATAACCGCGGGCAACGCCGCGGGGCGAAGCTAGTCTTAAAAAAGTAGCCTAAGTTACTCCTTATGTCATCAGCTATCTGCCAGTGAAAGTCCCGTCGAAATCGGTCCAGCCGTTCCAGAGATTACCCAGAACAAACAGACAGACAAAAATTGTAAAAAATGTTATTTTGGCATATGTACCGTGTAAACATACATTTGCATTTAGTAAAAAGCGGTTCTTTTAATATTACAAACAGACACTCCAATTTTATTTATTTGTATAGATGACCGATATTTTATCGATATCCTGCTAGTCTTAGTAATACTTTACTACGAGAATACGTCGAATACGAGAATTGAACTTCTGGTTGCGTCGTTGCGTGTTGGTCACACTCTTATTAGAAAAAAGGCTGAATCTTCTAGTTGTAATTGGAGTTACCAGAAACATTGGCTTGAACATTGGTTAACTCTATAAACCTATTTAAAACGTTTCAGGTTATATATTTTTAAATTAATCTCGAAAATTATGCCTATTACCTGCTATGAAAAGAAATAACTTTGCATTATTATATTCGAAACAAATAACATCAAGTTATCCGTAGTTGAATTGAGTAACTTCCTTAAGCGTTTTTCTCAAAATTATTAATTAAATAAATACCTTACTGTCTGAAATGATAAATTATGCACTAAGGTTAAGAAGTAAAAAAGATATAACGGCCTATTATCATAATAAATTAACTAACAGTTATACAACATCATAAAATATATGTTTTTGTGAATCTAAATAATCTATTTTTAAGTCATCTGTCACCTGTGCTTTATTCTCACCATTTCAGATTCTATAGATATTCTAAACAAAACACATTAAATCAATAATAGGTCTTTATTTACTTAAATCGGATGACACTAAATGCCGAATACATTAAATATTATTATTCACGTGCCATTAAAATATTTCATTTACATATTTGCGTAGCTACATCTCTTCAAATTGATATAGTTTGGTAAACGTTTACATTTATCCACATTGTACTTGAGATCTAATTTTAATTTTGGATTACACTATCAGAAAAAAAAGTACTAAAAAAGACTCCAAGGAAAGAAAGAGAAGTCCGAACTTTTTCTCATATAATTAACAAAATATTTTGAAAAACTTTTAGAGAAAGAAAATCCTTTAGGAAGAGGAAGTAATTTTTTTTCTGTGGTAGAATGCATAACGCATCGACAGATATCTAAGGCTCGTCCATTAATCTCTAGTCTAGTCTTGACTAATTTTATATCGTAAATAAGTATACGCGAAAACATGTTTTGTTGACACTGAACCAAAATAGAAATGGACTATAATAATACGAGTACAAGTCAGTGTCACAGCTATCGCTGTATCACCGAATGTAAAAATGTAGGTAAATGTGCAGATTACTACATTTTTTGATACGAAAAACAAAGTTATTTATTTATATCGGAACCTCCAGTTTAAAAGATTATTCTTTCTGTTTTGTTAAATAACCTTGCAGTGCTAATAACCTTCCTTAATAAGCGGTCTATTGAACAATAAAAGATTTCTTCAACCGGACTAATTAAACTAACAAATATTGAACCAACGAACGAACAAAATATTGAAAAAGTGTAAGTTTAAATTAGCGGGAAAAGATTTATCATAAAACAGTTAGTTTAATCTGTATCCGACTTTCATAGTTTATATGTGGGTGTTAACAAAATCCTGCCTACGAAACCATATCCACAACTAGAACGAATACCACAACGAATACCTAAACGAGCGATAAATACAAAAGCACCTGATAATATTTTATTATTATTATAATATTTTATTATTAAATTATCGGATTAAAAAATTTGACATTGCAATTATATATTTGACATTATGTAAATTGTTTATTGACATGAGCTTAGTAGTTTGTTATTAAACCAATCTTTTGTTGTAATATGCATGTACGTTTCAAATTTTGCATGTCAGAACAGACTGACGAAATATGTGTAATTTATATGTATATTCTATTCTATAATATGTGTAATTTATGTATATATATTCTCTTCTAATAACTATAAACAGCCCATGTACCATATTTCTGCAATTAAATTATCATTTCATTTCATTTCTAGTATAGATTCATCTAATGGGGGAATATCCCATACCGTAGTCGCCAATTCCGACAAGACCTTTCCAACAGTAGGTCCACTTACTATAATAAAAAAATATTCCATCATTACTTCCTTAGCAATTAGGTTAACTCAACGTCGATAAACACGTTTTCATGGCACTTAAATTAATTGTTTCTTATAAAGTAGCTCTAGTTACCTAGCTCTAGGTAGTCTAGGTAGCTATTCTCATTATATATGGCTTTATATATAGGTAGTTAGTAGTTACTCGTATAATCTATCCATTCAATTATTTTCTTTTGACAATTTATTAATCATTTTGTGCAAAACTGCTATCGATTTAGTTCGCAGTTAATTAGTTATTCAACTAAAAAACAGTAATAGTTAATAGAAATGACATTTATGAAAATGTAGTTTACATCCCTATTACGCATCCTGTTTGCAACGCAACGCAACGCAAAACAATTTGCATGCACAAAAATCTCGCTTCGCTGAGCCGATTCCACTAGAGCTGCGCTGAGCGAGTCCAGGTAAATGAAGTGATTCTATTGGTTCTTAACATCTACTCATTTAAACTTAAACTATTTATTTTTTTACATACATATTCTGTATTGCTTCCATGACATTTTATTGTCTAAGTAAATTCCTAAAAATTTCGTGCTCTGTGCCTCTTCTATTACTTGCTCTTTATATTTGTTTTTTTTTCTTTTTGGGGATTGCTTATGCCTTAAATGTATTGATTTTGTTTTATCGAGATTGATTATTAAATTATTACTCATTAGTCAGTTAATTATATTCTCTAATATCTGATTAATATTATCAAGAATGTCATTTATTTTGTATTTGTCAAAAAGTATAGCGAAAAGAGTCATAGAGTTAGTCGTAACTGTTGGAATGTCATTGATGGAAACTATAAATAATAATGGCCCCAAAACACTGCCTTGAGGTACACCCAGTACCGGATTTAAACTTAATGCCGCTCCTGGGCACCAGAAAAAAATCCGCCCCATTACTGGAATTTTACTTAAACTTATAGTTTATATATTTTATTTTTCAAAATTAAAAGAACTAATTAATTGCAGAAACTTTATTATATGTTATATGTTCCAAAAACATAAATAAATATTTGTTATTTTCCAACAATTATAAATTTGGCACTAATTATGAGTCACCCGACTCATAATTATATTACATCAATATTTTCACAGGCAAACACGTCTGACTTTTTGAATTGCGAACTGGTCGATTAAATCTTCGCAATCTAAACGTTGAAGTACGTCGGATTCGATGCATAGAACAGCTAAGCTATAGAGTCTATTAGCAGTCATTGTAGAACTTCAGAAGTTTTTAACTCTCTTCAAACATGAAAACGATCGTTCTGCGCTACAGTTTGTTACAGCTAATGTCATAAATATTCGATAGGCGATTTCCAGAAACTCAGTGTACAGGTCGTTTGCATCAGTAACTTCAAAAGATCGGAAAGCGAATTCTGTTCCATGTTATTTAAATTGTCTTTGTCACCCTTTTTATGTAGCGGTTTAAAAATTGATAACTTAAGATATGTTGGAAATTTATAACTATGGGCATCCTCGCATATCTCTCGGTAAAAAAACCCCTTTGTGTCCCTCCCCCTAGAGTCAGGGAGTTTGGGCTGACAACGCACTTGTGACTTGAGATGCAGGCGTCCATGAGCGGCGGTAGTTACTTACCATCAGATCAGGTAACCCGTCTGCTTGTTTGCACCCCCATAAAAAAAGTCCGTTCACTAACCAAATGTGCATAAATTATAAATAAATTGTATAACTTAATAATTTTGAAACGTTGTTGAAGGGAATTGACGTATTAAATACGAGTAGGCATTTCATAACTTAAATTATCCAACGCTCGGACCAAGTTGCATTGGCTATAGCCACAGGCAGAGTAAATGGTGCACGCCCTCTGTCGTCGTATTTTTGAAGTAGAAAGTGTTATATCCATCTAGGTATATCGTTTAAAAGTACAATATATTGACGTTATATATAAGAATATATAACGCAATATATAACGTTGTGTATATTTAATGATGCAATTGTCTTATCTGTTGATTAAAAAAGAGTGGCCTTGAGTTTGTTTGCCCTTTCTTCTCATGAGAATCAACCCCTTGCAAATGGGCGGTTGTAGATCGTACAGGCATATTAGAGATTTTCGATAGGTATATATTTAGTTTGCTAAATATTTGACAAAACGGAGATTGTTGCTATTGGGTGTGTTGTGATTTATGACTTGAGTCAAGAGAGATTTAATTTTTTTTTTTTTTTTTATGAAATAAAAATATTTTAAGTTTGAGTTATCTAGAATTGTAACCTCTGTTGGTACACAGTAACACAAGTTCAACGCGCCATGCTATATATATATATGTGTATATACATATATGTGTAAATGTATGTTCATATATGATAATGTAATCATCATGTCAATGTGATAAAGGTGTCCATTCACTTAAATACTTCAATAAATGGATTCCAATAATGGTATTTCCTTATCGCTATTTCCTGAAACTGTATTTATCCATTCTACTCGTATTTTGTGCTCTTGATTAGGTCAACGTTGCTGTAATCTGCTAATGACCTTTAGGTATGCATGACTGGCAAAATGCCACATTTATTTCAATTCGCGAAGGCCACTTAGTACATGTACTACATCTGTAAAGATTAAAAAAACAATTTTCCTTTGTACAAGGTAATCATTATACTTAAAGGTATAAACCATTACTCGTTTTTTTCTTTAACATAAATCTTATTAATGTTAACAATAAAACTGTTAAAAGTATAACACTTGTGACATGATAATCCATACTTATAAATGGGAAAATGAGTTTGTTTGTTATTCCAAGTAGCCAATGTTGCTCCCTGATAATGTATCTTTCCATTGGTAAACTAATTTTTGAAATCAGTTTCGTGGTATAGCCGTGAAAGCGTAACAAAACACAAACAAACTAATTTTCACATTCACAAAATAAGTATGGAAGTATGGATTCACATAAAAAACTTTTTCTGCAATAACTTCCATGGACGAGCGTCAATTACTTTGCAATATTCACATTTTTTGTTTCTAACTAATTATACATTCAACTTGTATGTTCTATTTGTATGCTAATAAGGTAATCAGTCAATTTAAAATAGTAACGGTTAAGATTTTTAGTGAAGCACAAAAGACAAGGAACATTGCCCAATTATACAGCTATCAGTTCCAGAGTTCAAACACATTTAGAAATATTGTCTAAATAAGAAGATGTATGTTTAAGTACGTCACAATTTATTTCCAATGACGGCCTTAATCCATAAACAGCCGTTCACGAAAGCATTACTGACGTCAGTACATGGATGAATATCCGCTTCTGTGGCTGTTAAACTCTAATAAATCTCAGGAACTACTGGTCCGATTTGAAAAATTCTTTCAGTGTTAGATAGCCCATTTATCGAGGAAGGCTATAGGCTTTATATCATCACGCTAAGACTAATAGGAGCGGAGCACCAATGAAGAATGTTTCAAAAACGGAGAAAATTTATTACTATTGAGAGACGCAGACGAAGTTGCGCGGGTCAGCTAGTTTGTGATAAATGTACTAGAGCATACAACATCTGTACGAATTTAAGCCACCAATTTGAGTATTAACCTACGTATTAGTCTACATTCTTAAAATTTCTCTACAAAATAAAGGTTAATGCTAAACCCAAATTTACATCTAAAACTAAATGTCTGACATTCTACTTAGACCATGACATGATATTTGTAAGTCATGGTCATGTTTGACTTCTATGTAAAAGGATACATTTTATTAGTTCACTAGTTTACAAGGTTTTGGTTTATTAAATAAAATAAAAACATTTTGATTAAAAAATAATCTTCTGGGCATCCTGACCTCTGGAAAAATGTCCAGTAGATCAAACTAAAGAGATAAATATGAAGAAAGAAACACAAAACACGTATAAAAGTAAGAAGAAAACATTTGGAATTATTTTTGGAAAGCTTATTATTTTTTTATGAGTATGTTCAGCTTCCTCTTTCAGAACACTTACAGTAGCCTTTTAGAATGTCCTGATCCTTTAGATCTTGATAATTCCTTTCAAATATTTTAAGATCTTGATGAAACTTTTCACCTAATTCGTGTCAATATTCAACAATTTGAGCTACTTACATCTGACAATGTCAAATGTAAGTAGCCGCTGTGCTTACATTTGACAATTTAATCAATAAAGTTTTATTTAATGAACAAATAAAAGTGTGAATGGTCAAGAAAAGTAGATTTTATAAAAATAAATTACCAGCTTTAGTGATTTTTAAATTGTTTTCCTTTTGCAGTTAAAGGCTCAGATAAAATATCTTCGTTCAATGTCTTATTTAGATATCGCATTCTTATTAACGCCAGTTTATTGTGCAATACAGTTAATATTGTGTTTTTGAATGACCTTTGTTGATTCATAACTGCCAATTTCCTCCTTGTGTGTAGCTTAAGGTCTTACATACGTAATGAATAAAAGATTCGCGAAAAGAAAAACATATAGTAGGGGCAACAATAGAAATAAATAAAAAGAAATAATATACGTTATTTATTCTTTATTAAACTTTATAAAAATAACTAAAATATCACGTAACCACTCAGAAATCACGAAGTTGCTCCATAGTCGGCAACCTTAAAAAAATCTTGTAAAATATAGTTGTAGCTATAGTATATCCTGCAGGAATTTTGAATTTCCAAAATTAGCAATTTATGGCAGATTAAAAAAAATACAGTTCGTTTTACGGTTTATCATAACTATACACTTTAATAATTAAAAAAAAAACGAAATCCGGTTTAACATACGATAAAGAAAACATCGAAGTATGACATTAAACTTCTATTAAATATCTTTTCTAATAAATTATTTCATTTCAGTGCCTGATCACATGTGCGGTATTAGTGCTAGCAGCGGGCGGCGGACATCCCATCGGCTTCTCTGCCGTCGCCTTGCCCCAGCTCAGGATCGAGAACAGTACCATGAGGATAGATGAAGAAATGGGTTCGTGGATAGGTGAGTTCATCTTCATATTTTACGCATACAAAAATAAAGTAATGAGATGTACTACAGGAGAATAATATCAAAAGAACATTTCAAATAAACTGTGAGGAAGAACACAATCAAACTAAATTTTTCAGATTCACTATCAGATATACTGTCTTTTTTTTTGCAACTCAGGAGTCACGGTCCTTTTAGGAAGGAGTACGCTCTTTTCTTGAACGTCGTATCGGTCCTTAAATACCGCAGACGATAACCCGTTCCATAGATTGGTTGTGCGGGGCAAAAAGTGTCTCGAAAAGCGCAGAGTAGTGGATCGCCAACTATCCAGGTGATGGGGATGAAAATTTGCCGTGCAGAACGATGTGGGGAAGTTGCGGCCAGTATTAGTCCGAACAATTCCTCGGAGCACTCTTCGTGATATATGCGATAGAGAACGCAGAGTGAAGTCACGTCTATACGTAATGCCAAGGGATGGAGCCGATCGGAGATATTTGGGCTATCGACGATTCGAGTTGCTCTTCGTTGGACGCTGTTGGGAGAAGCTGGTACTGAGGTGCCCCTGCATAGAGATAAGAATAATATTCCATATGCGGCCGGACTTGCACTTTGTAGAGCTGAAGGCGGTAAGCCAGAGTGAAATACTGCCTAGATCTGTTTAGCACACCGAGCTTCTTCCAGGTCAATTTGACCTTACCGTCTAAGTGACCCCGAAAATGGACTTCGCTCGATATGTCGATGCCTTGGATTCCGATACTGGCTGAGGCAGTTAGGGAGGTGCTCTTAACTCCCCCGTGGGATTTGGAGGCGGAAGTGCTCGCCTAAGTATATCGGCAGACGGCTGAGTGCCGGGCGGATAGTGGCAGTAGGCCCCCGCACGTGAAAATACGCGAGTGGCGTGAGGCCGCTCGTCGAGCCACGATGGCTCGTTGGTCGTCCCGGCTGGGGGCTCCACGTGCTAGCTTTGCCACCGTGGAGGCGCTTCAGCCGGTCATCGTCAAGTGGACAGGGCGGCAGCACGGGGCTCTTTCCTTCCGGCTGACGCAGGTCCTTTCTGCTTTGGGAAGTACCTGTACTCGGTCGCTAGGAGGGAATTGAGTCCCGCCTGTCACCACCGCGATTGCAGTGAGGACTCGACTTAGCACACGCTGGCCATTTGCCCGGCTTGGGCGCCGCAGCGCCGGGTCCTCATTGCAGTCAAAGGGGGGATCTCTCACTACCGGCCGTCATACGCTCCATGGCCGGTAGTGGCAGATGTTTCACCGCGGTCGCATCCTTCTGCGAAGACGTCATCTCGCAGAAGAAGGCGGCGGAGAGGGCTCGGGAGGACAACATCCGCTCGGACCCAATCCGTCGCCGTCGAACCGGGCGGCGGAGGCGCGCCCACCACCGCCTCATGCCGCCCTGAGTGTGGCCGAGGGTGGACGGGACGAGTTTTCCGGGAAGGCGATGTCCGCGTGTGCCGGACGTCGCCTAAAGGGAGAATATACCCGAAGATGGTGTCCGTGGCGTTGCGGGCAGTCGCTAGGAGGGGTCCGGATGTCTTAATAACAGCAGTTCCCGGATCCTTCATATTATAGGCGCAGAGTGGCACACCGTGTGGTTTTAGTCGGTCCGATTCCAACACACCACCCTGCCGCAAACCCCGGTAGGGTGACGTCACGTCCATACGTACAAAAAAAAAGTTAGGGAGGTGCTCTCAAACCGAGGTGATACTACAAATGGTATATTCTTGGCGGTGAACACATAGACCTGTCTTTTGGGTTGTCCTCCGCTAAGGAAGTTTTAATATCGGCGGGACGCCGTTCTAATCAGGAGAATAAAATACAGGAGGTAAACTAACCCCCTGATAATAACCCTGAATAAATTAGTTAGATTGTGTTCTTACTCTTATTTTAGTTTAGTATTTTACGAACATTAAAGTCGTATCGACCTCCTGGTTATATGGATACGACTTTTATGTGAAATAGTTTCCAATGATTTTTTTATATCAGTGAGATATAATAGGGTTTCTTCTGTGAGGGGCAAAGAATACCCATATTAATTGTATTTGGTTTTACTATTGCTTTAAAGTTCGCCTTTGCCATGACGTCACTGCAAATCAAATCTCGCCATACACAACTTACATTTATCAAATGTAAACATACTCGTAGAACAGACATATCGCTCGGACCTGTGGTTCTTGACACGTACACAAAAAACTGACAGAAGTTTATATTTTATGTGTACACACTGATACAGTTTCAGTTCAGACACATTACGTTTGGAGTTATAACTTTTACACTTCATCATCAGCCTATCCACTGCCTTATAGCCACTGTTGGACATAGACCTCGTTTACCCCAGCGGTTGTCGGTTCCGTTGCTAATATGGATAGCCCACTGCCAATTCTAACGATCTCTAGTCTTTAAATTAGGTTTTCTGGTTAAAGTCCAAAACAAAAAGAGTTTGTTGTTACGCTAACCAGAATTAGTTACAAAAGTCACAATTCGTTACTCTGGGACGAGGCTGAAACTACAAGGTTGCCTGAAGACTGTCTCAAAAAACGGGCCTTCTCACTGTTTTTATAGCACTTAAGACTTGACAAAAAGTTTGCAACTGTGAGAAAACCGTAACCGAATGCCTTTAGATCGGTTATTAATTTTAGTTTTACCTACTTAATTGAAGACAAATTGAATAAGCTTGAGAGGCTCCAAAATCTCTGCATAAGATTTATATTTGGACTTCGCAAATATGATCATGTTTCTGAATTTCGCAAACAGCTTAAGTGGTTATCCATTCGCCTTCGCCGGAATGCACATATTCTTTCTCTTCTCTATAGTATTTTATTTAATTCTTCTACTCCACAGTACCTCGAATCACGGTTTACGTTCTTGAATGACACACACTCCAAACTGTTGAGATCGTCAGAGAAACTAAAACTAAAAATGCCGGAACATTCCACAAAATTCCTTTACGTCTCCTTCTCTGTCCAAGCAGTTCGGTTGTGGAATACCCTACCGGTCGCAATCAGACGGGCACAATCACTTACCTCCTTTAAGAAACAAGTGAAAGAGTACTACCTGGAAGACGGCAACGTCAATTAACTTCTTCTAAGTCGACAAGGTCACACTATACCTTGCACCTACCGACTAATACTTTTTCCAAAATTTAGACAACTTTTTAGTGGGTAAAAAATTCAATTCCCGAGAGGCAGTACAAAATGCCTTTGAAGAGTTTGTTGCCTCCCGTCCAGCTGATTTTTACAAGAAGGGCATCAATAAACTGCCAATGCGTTGGCAATCATGCGTCGATTGCATGGGTGATTACTTCGAATAACAGTAATAAAAAAGTTTGAAAAAATAAGTACTTTCACTTATTGCCTGACCTAAAATTAAACATTAAATATAAGATAAACTTGCAGATATCCTCTAACTATAGCTATCTGTTGTTATCTGTAGAGAGCGAGTTGATGTGATATAAACTTGCATAAGGCCCTCAGAGGGCTAGTGTAAGTTTAGGTATTTGCGTTGTGGTTGGTGCAGTTTAATTTGAGCCAATCACAACGCAGACAACCCCGAACGCGTAAAAGTGACGATCGAGTAAAAGTGAAATAAACTCACACTTAGGCCTCAATACAATGGAGTGACGAGTAATTGTCTCAGGTGATCAATGTTGGATTTCTTGTGAGAACAATAACCTGTTCGATTTACAACATGAGTAATGAAAAATAAATAAAAAGCGAAGAATGCCGGCTTCATTTTATGATAATTATGTCATCTTGAAAACATCATTCATTAACAGTCTTTAAGCAGCAGTGGATTAGACTGCTAGACATAGGCCTCTCCTTAGAAGGAGGTTTTGACCTACTATACCACGCTCACCAGACGGATTGGTATAGGGTTTGTTTCAAGTTTTAATTCTCTCTGCAGTGCTGCTGTACTGCGTAGTTTACTCCCTTAGTCGCCTCTTACAACACCCACGGGATAAATAGGGGTGGTGACACTCTATTCTTAACAACGAATAAATGAAGAAAAAGTATTGATCTTTTGAATTTTCCCTTAGTTAGGTAGGTATATCATAGTTTAATGCAGTCGAAACCGGATATAACGATATTAAAGGGACCATATTACTTCGGACGTTATGTCCGAAAGTTGTTATACGCAATATATACTTATTACACAAGAACTCCTATTAGATTGTTATATGGTAAAAGTTTAGTTTTTTAAATATGTGTGCGGTATGGGTTTAGGTTTATTTATTTATTCACGGTTTCAACGGTTTTAGCAATTACAATAATTAAAGACAAATATACATCAACACAAAAAAAAGACAATGAAAACAAAGATAACATATAAATAATAAATAAAAATCATCGCTCCTGCTCACAGAATCGCAAGCATACTAACATTATATTCGGCCATCCATCTGCAAACAAGTCACAGTCGGATTGGCACGCAGGAGAGCGTCGAGTGCAGAAAGAGTGCGCGGTATGGGTGACTTAGCGCACGCCACGGTGCGACATGATGTTACATGATGACGACATGATGTTTGGACAAAAAATCGACACAACTCATCATGTAGGTATGGTGCATCAACTTTCCCTCTAAAAATCTTACACATAATTGCAAGTTGGTGCATCTACCGTCTGGCTTCCAATGAATTATAGCATAGACAACTGAGAAGAAAATTTGTGGGAAACATACATGGATGGTATCCGTAGACACACTTGTAGAGATATGTAAGGAAAGTTTTTTGTACTTTTTCAAGCAGAAGAGCGTATGTGTCCTCGTGTGGATTCCACACACACTTTCGAGCTTGCAGTGAACCAATGCCCCATAAATTACTCTTATAACATGATGTTTACTAAGCTCTCAAGAATTTCTTAGGATGAAAACCAAGCGTCCAAAAGACTCCTTTGCTAGTGTAATTATGTGGTCGTGAAACGTTAGTTTACTGTCAATGTGACACCCATGTCCTTTATGGAGGTTGAACGGGTGACGTTGTGGCCATTTAATTTATAGTTGTACTCTATTGATGCCGCATACGACCGAAGGTCAAAACATGGCAATTAGTAGGATTGAATTCCATCCCGGCTCCACTGAAATACAGCGTCAATGTCCTGCTGTAAAGCTAAGCAGTCTACATCAAACCTCACTTCAGTGAAAATTTTGAGGTCGTCGGCATACATTAAGCATCTAGTGTGTAGCAGTACGGTACGAAGGTCGTTAACCATCAACAAAAACAACAGGGGCCAAGTATTGAGCCCTGACTCACACCAGAAACGCGTATGATAGGGTTTGGACTCGTATACGCCTGTCTGTCAAACTGTCTGACAAACTGTTGCCGATCACGGAGATAGTCTGCAAGAAGCCGGAGAAGCCAAGCGGCAAATCCTAAGCTGCAAAGTTTTGTCAGCAGTATGTCATTGCTTAAACGCCTTCCGGAAGTCGTAGTAAAGAACCTCTGTGGAAGGTTATGATTATGAATAAAAAAAAAATGAAAAATATAAAATTTAAATTCGAAAAAGAAATAATAATGTACATATATTCTGAAAAACGTGCTGTACCTGCCTACAGTACAGCTTTTACACAACACTTCGTTTATAAGTATTCGGTAATGTATTGGTCCGTTTTTTTAAGCTGAGTTTTAAACGTGGTTTACATTTTACGTTTAATTCTCATCATGATTGATTGATTATCATCAGCATTAATTTTCAAATAAATTATTCACACTGTCTACTACCGCACTAAATATGTAAGTCGTAAAAATGCAAAGTCAAATCCGCGCAGAAGATTCGCAAAATATTTAAAAAACTACAGCTCTTAAAGTGCGGTCCCTCAGTACTCACAGATCATCAGCCAGATCTCGGAAAATATCCAAAAAATTAAGGTATTGTGACTACAACCATTTAGTTAAGGATTTGTAAAGATATTTACACAAAGCATCCAAGATAAAAATATATAACGACTAAACCTCATTCCTTACACACCAGAAAGATTAATATTTTAATGGAGAACAGCTCAGCATAATAAGTCAGAATATTCCTTCATAGATTAGAATAAGATTGATTATACTCGTATTGTTATTGTTATATGCGGTATGTTACTTCATTGTTTAAATAGGAATTCGGCCGGGACCTTGACATTCGTTCGTAAGAACTGATCTGTCGTTCTAAACAATGTCGTTATATTCTGTTTCTAAAACTAAGCAACGGATTTTCATCAATAGAGAGAAAGTGATCCAAGAGGAAGGTATAATACATGCATATTATAGTAAATGCGTAAATACAAGAATTTCAAAGTTTTGTCGTAAAAAAACATGCTTTTGTACGCTTACATTGCAAACGCTGCTTAACCTTACGAGATAGATCAAAATAATATACTATGGAATTTTATATCTTAAAAAGTTCTTCAATAAAGCCCGCGAAGGTATATGTCCATCTCGTAAGTAACCATTTTTATCTTTTACATATTACAAAAAAGAATGGGTATTTACGAAGCTATTTTGAGTCGTTAGCGTAGTTGTTCACGCGGTAGTAGTATAGTAGCGGTCTGTCTTTACGCAAGAATCAAAGTATCTAAGTACCTACTTTCATCTAAATCGGCTTAGCGGTTATTGATTCCCCATACAATCTTTCATCTCCCCCCCCCCCCCGCCCCCCACCTTTCAACCCCTTAAAGGATGATTTCTGGGATGAAAACTACCCTATGTCTTTTCCTGGGACTCGGACTATCTCTAAACCAAACATCCAAATCGGTTCAATAGTTTAAGCAGTAAGTATGAAGAGGTAAAAGACAGACAGAAAAACACACAGAGAGACACAAACACTTTCGCATTTATAATATTAGTGTGGATTCTCGATATAGGAGTGATATGAATAGTGCTGTGCTTGATATGCGTAGAAAGCGTCCCACACTTGTGACGTAGTTAAAGTCGCATTAGTTTACCTTTTAACCCCTTCAATAAATGGCGTGATTCTCAATTTGTTTTGTTTGTGACAATATACATAAGGAAGTTATAAAAAACAACATTTAAAAGGTATTAGTTTCAATACATCACATTGCTAGTGCGGCCGTGAAACCATATAAAACTATTTTTTGTTGAGTTTATTATATGGTGTTTATTTAACATGTGTAGTATACGTAGACAATCAAAATTATATAGTCATAATACTCTAGTCTATAGTTCTATACTCTTCATATGGCAATGCTTAAAAAATTCATTAATCGCTTATTGTCGATCATAAAATTTAAAAATATGATCAATAATTTCGGTCTCGCTTTTAATACAGGGTGGCGCAATAGAACGTGCATATTGCATCATCTTTTTTCGCGGGGTAGAAAGTGCGCGGGCGGGGGGAGCCTGCATCGTTGGGTAGGCGGGCTCATGGAGTTTTAGGCTGAAATTTATAAAGCGTACTTAGACTTTGCTCAGACTTTGCTTACGCTAAACTTACCTAAGTTCCTGCTCAGTGTAATCTTAGCATTCGAATTTATAGTCCTCTTGGGCTAAGAATTTACTGAGTGTATGCTAAGCAAGAGCTCAGGAAATTTTTTTAAACGTTTCGATTTGCATAGCATATTAATTTAAATTCTTGGTATTTCAAAAATATATTATTTTTAAAATAGCTGTAATAACCTAAAATATTAGTAATCTTATAAATTTTATCATATTATTGTATTTCAATCAATTAACACCTTTAGTTTTCATTGATTTTAAGTGATAAAAGGCAAAAATAACACATGTACAAGTAAAACAAAACGTACGTATATTTGACTTGTCAAATGTCATAACAATATTTGAGGTTGTCTCGTCTCGAGTTTATTCGCAAATATATCAATTTCTTGTATTAACTTTTTATCTTGACCCTGGCACACCCTTACTGACTTTTGTTACAACGCTTTCGAACTAGATTACGGCTTTTCTTCCTGGACAATCGAACCATCTTTTCACATTGACTCTGGCATATTAATCGTAAGTAATCGCTAAGTCATGGATTTTGGTGACTTAGACTATGCTAAGCATTTGCTCAGCTTGAGCTAAGCATTATGACTATAAATTTCAACGCACACTTAACTCGTGAGGTAAGTCTGAGCAAAGTCTAAGTACGCTTTATAAATTTCAGCCTTAGTCACTATGAGTCACTTCGACGGGAAGCGTCGCGCATTTTGCGTGCGCGCATTTTACGAGAACTCTCGTTCATACATCGTTACTAGGCGTTTATATTGTTCTGAATATGGACTACGGCAAATTAGTAAAGCTCCGAGTGCTAATTTAATTAAAATATGGGTACAGCGTTTTGAAGAGACTGGTTCAACGTTTAAACCACAAGCAAAAGGTTGTCCAAGAACATCTAGGACCGACGACAATATTGAGAGAGTTATGCAGTCTGTACGAGGAGATCCACAAATGTCTACTCGTAAGAGATCGTCTGTCTTACACTTATCGCGACGAAGTTTGCAACGAATTTTAAACTTGGATCTTAAACTGCATCCTTACAAGCTGCAGTTAACACAAGAATTGAAAGAGTCTGACTTCGGAGCAAGGCTCGCATTTGCTAATGAAATGCTTAATCGATTTTCCAAATTTGACAATATCCTTTTCTCAGATGAGGCCCACTTCCATATCAATGGGTTCGTAAACCGTCAAAATTGTCGTTACTGGAACAGTGAGAATCCCAAACTCAAGCACCAGAAACCACTGCATAGTCCTAAAGTGACAGTATGGGCAGCAATCTCTGGTAGAGGAATAATTGGACCGTTTTTCTTTGAAAATGCGCGGGGGCAAAACGTCACTGTTAATACCGAACGCTATGTTGTGATGTTGGAAGGTTTTTTGGCTCCAGAGCTTGAAAATTCAAGAATAGTGAATTCTAGGACTTGGTTTCAACAAGACGGAGCTACCTGTCACACATCAAATGACTCCATGGCGGTTGTGAAACAGATGTTCCCTGGCAGACTGATTTCGAAAAGAGGTGATATCCCATGGCCCCCACGTAGTCCAGACGTGACGCCTCCTGACTTTTTTTTGTTTGGATACCTCAAGAACAAAGTCTACAGTAATAATCCGAAAAACAACGATCAGCTCAAGGAGAATATCCGTGGTGAAATGGCAGCAATTACACCTCGTCGTAGAGAGGGTCATCATTTAGACGATGTTATTTTTAAAAAATAAACTTCAGTTATTTCTTAATAATACCTCAGTTTTATTTTAACTATACCTTTTGTATTTATTTTCTAATCAATATCTTAAATATGCACGTTCTATTGCGCCACCCTGTATATTACACATTAAGACTTTTTATGTTATTGTTCTCTGTAAATAACAACATTAGAAATATATACACCAGCTGTATGTATTATATAAGTATATATGAGTTGAATTAATTGACAATGATTAAAATGAAAATAAATGTAACTTTAATTGGGAGTAAACACCAATGAACATTCATTTATCTCAGGCAATCAGCTTGAATTATTTTTATGTCGACATAAAAATATTTACCCAACACTTCTGGGCCTCAATTCTGCTATTTTATGTTCACGCCAAGCCTTTTATAATTTTTATATTTTATTTTTTTAATAATTTTTTTATTTATTCATTTATTTTGATAATTTATTAAAATAAAAATAAATAAATCATTGCCTCAAAAATGTAATAAATTTTCAACTACCGATATTTATACCGATGCCAATGGCCACTCGATGGCATCTCAATAGCAACAGTGGTATGACAGTGGCTTGGCGTAAACATAAAATAGCAGAATTGAGGCCCAGTTATTACGCAAATAATCTTGCATTCTGTGAGTCCTTTATATTGGTTTGAACATTTTCGTTATTAGTTATTTAAATTTGTTTGGACATTTATATTATTATTTATGACGTCACGGAGAACACTATGGGCACGACAGTATCTCTTATTTTCTCAGGAGTCTCCCTCTCGTAACGTGCAAATAAAAAAAACGATCATCATAATATATAATAACTATTATCTTATGTGTGACTTCTGGTTCTTGAACACCTCCAAAACAAAACAATTTGATTCATGTCACCACAAAGTACCTAGGTACATTATCGGCACGACGATTGAGCTAAAATTATAAACATATAGATTCACTTGCGGCTGTGGTGGTAACAGGGAAACCAATAGAATGCGTCTCATGACCGCAATTTTCCAAAAGAGTATAAAATGAATTATCCTTACGAAAACGCGAAATGTAATTAGGTAAATACATGTAGGTACTGCCGCTGCATGTATTTACCTGTATCTATCTGTGCTGTCTTACTCAATGGTGGGTAGATATAGAGATTATGCGGTTAGTGCCAATAATACTTTCGATATTTAAATATGTATTCGTTTAGCACCAGTCTTAAATATTGCTTTGTTATAATATGTTGACATATTATTTGATCAACTACATATATAATATGTCAGCAACGAAACACTATAAAAAAAACACTACACCTATGGAAAGATAGCCCCTTGTGCAGCTTGATTTTTTCTAAATCAAATAACAGAATGAATGATTTCATACCTTGTATCTTATAGATACATACATTCGATTCCTATAAATCAAAATAATGACTTGAGAAAAAATAATTCAAATCGATGCAGTATTCTATCAACGGAGACCATTATTATTGCTTCATTTTCAAAGAACATTCAATTCGCAAACTTCGCGAACAAATTCGCTAAATTTTGCAAGCTGGGCCTAGTTACTCGTATTATTCACTTCGTTCCACTACCAAGCAAGTACGCCTCATGTGGATACGTGTTGATAAACGACTAACGTCACTACTATTCAAGTTCGAAATGAAAAATGAGACGATGATAGACATTAATGCTTCATTCTGGTATTCTGCTCGAACATAATAACCACCTTCGTGTAGTCACAACATGGTCGAGCGGTTAGACTCAGTGATAAACCAGCAATTTGACACACGTGTCTTCAATCAACAATCGTTAAATCTTACTTATATTATAAATGACATTGTGAGTTTGTTTGTTTGAACGCCTTCCATTCTTTATCTACTTAACCCCTCATTGTTAAATTTTGTGCAATTAAAGTTCAAGGAAAGGGTTGTGTTGGTCAGAGGTCTTGGTGTAATTTATCTATAGGTAATACTCATGTATTTAGAAATATAAAAGAACACAATATTTGTATAACTAGTCTGATTACCATAACACAGGCACTGCCTAATTTGGAATCAGACGGCTGTGTGTGCGATATCTCAAGTTATTAGTATCATTAGCACTATTGTACCGCGATCTATAGTTTTTTTAAAGATTTGTATTTTGTGACATGTAATAAAAAAATGACTTATTTATTGCATATTTTCTAAATATTAGCTGACTATACTCGTATCAGCTATACGCAAAAGTGTTATAATATAAAGTTTTAAGTGTCTCCTGAACACCCGTTTATTTTCCGTAGATTTCGAATCGTTTATTAAATATCTATGTATAACTATTTATTTATGTATACACGTGTTATTATTTAAATCAAAAACTAAGAACAGTTATATAAATAAAATAAATTTATAAGATATCGTACGATGATGTCGAATGTCTTACAATGATAGATGTTTAGAAAGATAGATAGAGTCAAGGACTAAGAACACCAATTACATACGTTGGTACTCACCTTTTTTGTTGTACTAATCAGGTTTGTGAGTGTGGGTGTGTGTGTGGTGGGTTTTGCATTCACAGTAAAGTACAAAATGTAACCTTTACAGAGAGTGGTTGAATATATCAATAATGTATATATAACATTACTATATGTATACATCTAAGAGAGGCAAGCAATCAAAGCTATACTCTCGTTATTTCTTTATTCGAATATAAAATCGTTAACCAATCAAAACAAGGGTTCGTGAAAATTACTAACGATTGTAGCCGCTTTTCTTCTCAGGCGGACTACTCACCGGCTGACCCAGTGGAGAGATTCAAGAGATTACCTCAGGGCGCCTTGTATGAGAATAGAAGTGTGTGCGTGTGGGAAACCTATGGGACTCTTTAGAGGAAAACAACTTACACCTCAGTTATACATACATGTATATTTCAAAAAAAAAACTTGATTACATTTACAAAAAGAAATTAAATAAATTAATCAGTGTGGGTACAAAAAAAAAACCGCAGCGGAGCACGTTAGAGCCGAGCTGATGGTGCTCGGAGCCTTCTGGTCTTCACTCTGGGAGGTCCCTTCACCTTCCGCCCGAGACGGCTATTTATATTAGATATTGATGAAAGTTAAACAAATTGCATTTATAAGTTTTTAAGTGAGTACGTAACCCTTCGGTACGGCTGTCCGCTTGCGTCGTGAGCCGCGCAATCACCAGCTTTGCCAGAGGGTACCGAGAAACTTGATTCTGAACCAGAAGGCCACAAACGAGCAAGCACACCGTCTGAGACTGACCGTCTTAACCCCGAAATCTGGGACCCACTTTAGTGGGTACTTTTGAACAGATAATATATTACGAAAATCAAATCACACAGCAATCAAAACACTATTTAAGATTGGAAGACACGAGATAGCAGAGTGTCTTCCGTGGCTGAAAGCCGGACTTATATATCCTCGGTTCAGGAAGCTTCCAGACTTTATCCCTACTCAACATTTTACTTTGACATTTAAATTTTGAAAGAAAGCAACGCTTAAAAAATCAAAAGTAACTCCTTCCTACCATAGCAGAACACTCTCAACACCTATACAATTTGTCATGACAGATTAACAACACAGATTAAAAAAAGTAAGTCTTTTTATTAATCTATCATGTCTCAAACAAACGCCATCTAGTGGACCGAAAGTGAACGAAGAAGATCAATACCGTAGCTACAAACTACTTTAGATAAATCAACAACAATGCGATGCGGCCAACAGGAGTCGCTTTTAACAATACCGTACGCATTACAAATGTACAAAAAAATAACTGTTACACGATAACGTTTGTCCCTTGTAATTTAATGATTATTATATATTTAGATAAAATTATTTAGTGTCTATGGTGTTTCAATAACTGAGAACGCCTTCTTAGTTTAATCTGTCAATTATTTTCTCGCCATAGGGTACCCCCTATGGAAAGAAAATAATTGACTTGAAAATGATTGATTGATGGTGTAGTCACCTGGAGAGTAGAACATGTTTTTGTTTTAATGAGTTAATATTTGCTTGTGATTTAAAGCCTACTTTTTAATGACAGCATTTGCAGCCGTTACAACCCGTGGCTTATTTGCTCTAGGACCTATACGGCACGTGGCCTGGGTGGCTAGAGGCAGCAGTCGTGGTTTATAGCTGTTACCAACCTATTATTTTGAATTGTTACTTAATATTTGACTAATAGTGACTAAAACTTCTGAGGTACAGAACGCTAAACCTCAATTTGAGTAAGCTCCCTACTCATAATTACCAGTCAGATCGTCGGAATTCATGGCATCAATACCTATAATAAAACAATTCAATATATTCCAGTTCCGAAAACACAAACTCTTAACATAGAATTAAAAGTAGTTTCAAATCTCTACAAATCACCCTACACTTTTATAGAAAATACCACCTCTAAACTAGTTTTATAAAGTGACTTCACAAAGGAAAAATAAATATGGCGGCATTTCTAATCCCCGCGTGCCCACTTTTTCATTACACCTCTTGTCACAATATCAACGTTCTTCGAATACAACAATTCTTCATCCTAGAAGATCACTTCTAAGGTTTTGAAAACAAAAGATAAAAAGCCTTACTCAATTTCAAATCAAAATTTTACATCTCCATTAAAACTTCTTTTCTAGAGAGGTAATTATACTTATGTGCATAGGTATCCTCTTACCTATTCCTGCGCCTACAAAGTGATGTGTATGCGTTAAAGGCCTGTTGAATGCACAGAATGGCAAAAGCACTTTGATATAAAATACGTGTTCATAATATCTAACGAAATAAATTGAACATAAAGTTAAGAAGTAGGTAGGTATGGTATATCAGTAGAGTTGCCAGATAGCCAGGAAATATGGGAGTGTCCCGGTATTTTGCTTTTTTTCCCGTGTCCAGTAATTTGGCTTTACTGTCCCGGATTTCGGTCCCCGATTCCCGGTCACATTTTTAAATAAAATTTTATAAGTTGTCAAAGTCTCCAAGTAGTACATCATCTTTTAGTCGTTGAGCGGGATTACGAATAGAATGACGATGAAGGGCTTAACATGACATTCAAGATTTCCCAACAATCTGACAACTAGCTAGGAACTCACTAAGCGATTTTGTCCCGTGCCCGCCGCCGTCCGTAGCCTCTGTAGAATGTAGATATTTATGTAAAAAATTAAAGCACATCTTACGACGAGTTTGCCCGCGTTGTGGGCGGTTGTTTGCGATTCCCGGTGCACCGGCGGGCAACTTGTAGAATCGCGCGGGCCGCGGTCACCCGCAGGTTCGGCGGGTTGCGACCGCGCACTTTGCGATCGCTTGGCGGGCGATCGCAGTAACCGGCGGGGCGTTTTAGACCAACGCGTGGAATGCGGCCTAACCGCCCGCACCTCGCTGCAGGTACCGCGATCATCTTAGTACCGTCCGCAAGGTTGCTACCGCTAGTACGTTTGATTTTTTTTCTCTTAGCTTTCATTCGTATGTTGTTAAGTTTGTTTTAATTCGTTAAATTTTTGTTACTTATTAAAACTGTTAGTATTTTGTTGTGTGGTAAATGGGAAAAAATAACCCAATACATAGTGGACTGTGCGAAAAAATAATAAGAGTCCTGAATTTCAGCAGTCCTCACCCTGTCCAATGACGTATTTATATATCATTCACATTTTTGTATACAACACTACGCTCTGATAATGATGATTGACACAGCGCCATCTAATCCCAAACTAAACTGACCTTGTACTATGGTTACTAGACAACGGATAAACATATACTTTTGATTTATATATATATATATACAGGGTTACAAGAAAAGTCGTGCTAGATCCGTTAAGGGCGTGGAGTACCCATCATTTCTGACATATTTCACTATGAAACACCCTACCCTTTTTTTTTTTTTTTTTTTTTTTAACGTGTGGAAATCCCCTCGGACCGTCACCCCTCCGGGGTTTGCGGCGGGGTGGTGTGTCGGACTCGGACCGACTAAAACCACACGGTGTGCCACTCTGCGCCTGTAACAGGAGGGATCCGGGAACAGCTGTTGTTAAGACATCCGGACCCCTCGTAGCGCCAGCCCGCTCCTGGTGCGGGCTCCGTCTCAGTGTTGTTCCTCTCTATAGGCGACGTCCGGCACACGCGGACGCCGCCCCCTCGCGGCTGGCCAACTAATGCGGGTGGAGGGGAAACCCACCCCGTCCACCCGCGGCCACACTCAGGGCGGCATGAGGCTGTGGTAGGCGGGCCTCCGCCGCCCGGTTCGCCGGCGGCGGATCGGGTCCGAGTGGAGGTCGTCCTCCCGGGCCCTCTCCGCCGCCTCCTTCCGCGAGATTACTACCTCGCAGAAGGTTGCGACCGCGGTAAAACAACTGTCGCTACCGGCCATGGAGCGTACTACGGCCGGTAGCGAGAGATCCACTCCGATGACTGCAGTGAGGGCCCGGCGCTGCGCCGCCCATGCGGGGCAGACCGCCAGCGTGTGCTGGGCCGAGTCCTCACTGCAGTCGCAGTGGTGGCAGGCGGGACTCAGTTCCCTCCTAGCGACCGTGTGCAGGTACTTTCCGAAGCAACCATGCCCGGAAAGCACCTGCGTCAGCCGGAGGGAAAGGGTCCCGTGCTGCCGCCCTGCCCACTCGGCGATGACCGGCTGGAGAGCCTCCACGGCGGCAAAGCCAGCGCGTGGAGTCTCCAGCCGGAACGACCAACGAGCCATCGTGGCTCGGCGAGCGGCTTCGCGCCACTCGCGCACATCCTCCGGCGGAGGGCGAAATCCGCTCTCCGCCCGGAAGTCAGCCACTCGCCGATAAACTTCGGCGAGCACTTCCGCCTCCAAATCCCACGGGGGAGTTCCGGCCAATGCGCACGCCACCTCCGTCGAAACGGTGCGGTAACCGCGTATGGCTCTGACCGCCATTACCCTCTGAGGGCGCCAGAGGCGTACCCTATTCTGGGCGGTCAGAGCCGCCGCCCACACCGGTGCACCGTACAGTGCCATTGACCGGACAACCCCCGTGTACAGCCGTCTTGTCGCGACGCTGGGTCCACCCATATTGGGCAAGAGTCGCCCTAGGGCAGACGCAGCGCCGACCAGCTTTGGAGCAAGCTGTCGGAAGTGCTCGTCGAAGAGCCACCTCCCGTCGAGGATCAGGCCCAGATATTTCATCTGGGCCCGAACCGGTACGAGGACCGAGTTGACCACTATTGAGGCGCCAGGGGGTGGACCACGACGGGGCCCATGGAATAACAGGGCCTCCGTCTTATCGAGGGCCACCCGTAAGCCCAGCGCCTCAATGCGCCCGACCACCAGGGAGACTCCCCCTGTGGCCAGGCGCGCCGCCTCTTGGAAGTTTGCCCCCCGGGCTGTCACGAGGGTATCGTCTGCGTAACAGATTACACCCAGCCCGGGGGGGAAATCGGCGCGAAGGGCCCAGTCGTACCCTATGTTCCACAAGAGGGGTCCAAGAACAGACCCCTGTGGAACACCGCACGACATGGGCCGACACCTCAGGTTACCTTCTCGGTCCTCGTACACGACGGTACGCTCCTCTAAATAGTCTGCCACCAGCCGCCTCAGGTACTTTGGCACCCCATGATAGTGGAGTGCTTCCCTGATGCAGCTGAATGGCAGACTATTGAATGCGTTGGCGATGTCTAATGACACCGCCAACAGCACGCCGCCACAGCTCACGGCCTCTTCGGTCACGGCCCTCAGGCGCAACACGGCGTCGACTGTCGAACGCCCCGCCCGAAAACCAAATTGGGCGTCCGACAGATCGGGGCCCACCTCGCAGAGGTGCCGGACGATGCGGGCAGAAAGAACCCTCTCAAACAATTTGCCCGCCTCGTCCAGCAGCACGATGGGCCTATAGGCCGCGACCGAATCGGCAGGCCGTCCCGGCTTCCTCAATAGGACCAGCTTCCCGCTCTTCCAGCACTCAGGGAAGCGTCCCGACGCCAAGCTAGCGTCGAACACCTCCCCGAGGCGGTCTGCCATGTGGTTGAGGGCCAGGGCCAGCACTCGGGCCGGTACCCCGTCTGGCCCAGGGGCGGTGTTCTTGGAACGGATCCGTAGAACAGCCGCCCCTACCTCCGAATCCCGGACGGGCGGAACATTGTCCTCCCCGTGCTCCCCGTCGTCTCCGGCCAGGGAGGCCATCGACGGGGGAGTGTGTTCCGCTCGTTGTGGGAAAAGGCCCTCAACCACTTCTCGCAGGAAGCTGGGCTGGAGAGTCTCCGTAAGGGGGGGGCCCGACGCGCGGAGCTTTTGTCGCACCGCGCGGTAAGGGCGACCCCAGGGGTCACGATTAAGACCCTCCAGCATCTCCTGTCTCTTTTCCTCTTTGGCGCGGCTAATGGCCAGCTTCAGAGTTTTCCGAGCCCGTCGGTACTCCTCATGAAGCCGGTCCTCCTCACCGTCTCCACGGTGACGCCGCCGACTGCGCGTGTAGGACCTCCGGGCACGTGTACAGGCCGCACGGAGGTCCGCCAGCTCCTGGGACCACCAGTAGACCTCCTTCCTTGGAGGCCGACGACCTCGAACGCGGGGCATGGCCGCATCGCATACATGCGTAATCGCATCGCGAAAGCGGCCAGCCCCCACGTCGACCTCCTCGGTCGGAGACCCTTTTTTTTTTTTTTTTTTTTTTTTTTTTAACGTGTGGAAATCCCCTCGGACCGTCACCCCTCCGGGGTTTGCGGCGGGGTGGTGTGTCGGACTCGGACCGACTAAAACCACACGGTGTGCCACTCTGCGCCTGTAACAGGAGGGATCCGGGAACAGCTGTTGTTAAGACATCCGGACCCCTCCTAGCGCCAGCCCGCTCCTGGTGCGGGCTCCGTCTCAATATAGATGTTCCTCTCTTTAGGCGACGTCCGGCACACGCGGACGCCGCCCCCTCGCGGCTGGCCAACTAATGCGGGTGGAGGGGAAACCCACCCCGTCCACCCGCGGCCACACTCAGGGCGGCATGAGGCTGTGGTAGGCGGGCCTCCGCCGCCCGGTTCGCCGGCGGCGGATCGGGTCCGAGTGGAGGTCGTCCTCCCGGGCCCTTTCCGCCGCCTCCTTCCGCGAGATTACTACCTCGCAGAAGGTTGCGACCGCGGTAAAACAACTGTCGCTACCGGCCATGGAGCGTACTACGGCCGGTAGCGAGAGATCCACTCCGATGACTGCAGTGAGGGCCCGGCGCTGCGCCGCCCATGCGGGGCAGACCGCCAGCGTGTGCTGGGCCGAGTCCTCACTGCAGTCGCAGTGGTGGCAGGCGGGACTCAGTTCCCTCCTAGCGACCGTGTGCAGGTACTTTCCGAAGCAACCGTGCCCGGAAAGCACCTGCGTCAGTCGGAAGGAAAGGGTCCCGTGCTGCCGCCCTGCCCACTCGGCGATGACCGGCTGGAGAGCCTCCACGGCGGCGAAGCCAGCGCGTGGAGTCTCCAGCCGGAACGACCAACGAGCCATCGTGGCTCGGCGAGCGGCTTCGCGCCACTCGCGCACATCCTCGGGCGGAGGGCGAAATCCGCTCTCCGCCCGGTAGTCAGCCACTCGCCGATAAACTTCGGCGAGCACTTCCGCCTCCAAATCCCACGGGGGAGTTCCGGCCAACGCGCACGCCACCTCCGTCGAAACGGTGCGGTAACCGCGTATGGCTCTGACCGCCATTACCCTCTGAGGGCGCCAGAGGCGTACCCTATTCTGGGCGGTCAGAGCCGCCGCCCACACCGGTGCACCGTACAGTGCCATTGACCGGACAACCCCCGTGTACAGCCGTCTTGTCGCGACGCTGGGTCCACCCATATTGGGCAGAAGTCGCCCTAGGGCGGACGCAGCGCCGACCAGCTTTGGAGCAAGCTGTCGGAAGTGCTCGTCGAAGAGCCACCTACCGTCGAGGATCAGGCCCAGATATTTCATCTGGGCCCGAACCGGTACGAGGACCGAGTTGACCACTATTGAGGCGCCAGGGGGTGGACCACGACGGGGCCCATGGAATAACAGGGCCTCCGTCTTATCGAGGGCCACCCGTAAGCCCAGCGCCTCAATGCGCCCGACCACCAGGGAGACTCCCCCTGTGGCCAGGCGCGCCGCCTCTTGGAAGTTTGCCCCCCGGGCTGTCACGAGGGTATCGTCTGCGTAACAGATTACACCCAGCCCGGGGGGGAAATCGGCGCGAAGGGCCCAGTCGTACCCTATGTTCCACAAGAGGGGTCCAAGAACAGACCCCTGTGGAACACCGCACGACATGGGCCGACACCTCAGGTTACCTTCTCGGTCCTCGTACACGACGGTACGCTCCTCTAAATAGTCTGCCACCAGCCGCCTCAGGTACTTTGGCACCCCATGATAGTGGAGTGCTTCCCTGATGCAGCTGAATGGCAGACTATTGAATGCGTTGGCGATGTCTAATGACACCGCCAACAGCACGCCGCCACAGCTCACGGCCTCTTCGGTCACGGCCCTCAGGCGCAACACGGCGTCGACTGTCGAACGCCCCGCCCGAAAACCAAATTGGGCGTCCGACAGATCGGGGCCCACCTCGCAGAGGTGCCGGACGATGCGGGCAGAAAGAACCCTCTCAAACAATTTGCCCGCCTCGTCCAGCAGCACGATGGGCCTATAGGCCGCGACCGAATCGGCAGGCCGTCCCGGCTTCCTCAATAGGACCAGCTTCCCGCTCTTCCAGCACTCAGGGAAGCGTCCCGACGCCAAGCTAGCGTCGAACACCTCCCCGAGGCGGTCTGCCATGTGGTTGAGGGCCAGGGCCAGCACTCGGGCCGGTACCCCGTCTGGCCCAGGGGCGGTGTTCTTGGAACGGATCCGTAGAACAGCCGCCCCTACCTCCGAATCCCGGACGGGCGGAACATTGTCCTCCCCGTGCTCCCCGTCGTCTCCGGCCAGGGAGGCCATCGACGGGGGAGTGTGTTCCGCTCGTTGTGGGAAAAGGCCCTCAACCACTTCTCGCAGGAAGCTGGGCTGGAGAGTCTCCGTAAGGGGGGGGCCCGACGCGCGGAGCTTTTGTCGCACCGCGCGGTAAGGGCGACCCCAGGGGTCACGATTAAGACCCTCCAGCATCTCCTGTCTCTTTTCCTCTTTGGCGCGGCTAATGGCCAGCTTCAGAGTTTTCCGAGCCCGTCGGTACTCCTCATGAAGCCGGTCCTCCTCACCGTCTCCACGGTGACGCCGCCGACTGCGCGTGTAGGACCTCCGGGCACGTGTACAGGCCGCACGGAGGTCCGCCAGCTCCTGGGACCACCAGTAGACCTCCTTCCTTGGAGGCCGACGACCTCGAACGCGGGGCATGGCCGCATCGCATACATGCGTAATCGCATCGCGAAAGCGGCCAGCCCCCACGTCGACCTCCTCGGTCGGAGACCCTAACTTAACCCTTTTCGAGATAATCGTCTTTTAATTTTTTTATTGAAATTTGCTGATTTTTAGGCTACTACATTTATTTTTGTTTATTTTGTGTATCTTATTATTATTATTTTTGCATTTTTACATGTGTAATAAGATGCTTTAGGACGTCAGTCATTAAAATAGTTCAAAAGTTAATTGAATAGATCGTAGTAGACAAGTGAAAGTAAAGAAATAAAAAAAAATATTAGAAAATTATTTTTCTCTAACGTATATCTAAAAACAATATTATGGTAATTGTTCGGCAGATGTTTTTTAAAATATCTACGTTTCATCAGCTATCTAACGAGGTATAATAATCTAAGGTTTTATTCAAATGCATTGAAAAAACTTTAGTTTCATAGGCGACAGTGGAGAAGAAAATTTATACTTAGCCCAAAAAAGTTAAATAAAACAATAATTAAGGATGAAATGTCATTTATTAAAGGTTTTCACACAACTTTTTCTTATTCTACAGTTCATGTTCAACATGGCCGCCTCTATTTCTGATACATTGTCGCATCCTTCTACGGAGACCAGTCTTCACTACTCCAGTGGTCAACGTGGTCCTCATTTTATTTGCTGCATCCACAATCCTTTCTCGTAAGTCTTCCACAGACGAAACTGGATTCGGCTCGCTGTACACAAGACTTTTCATGTGTGGGGGACATGAAAATCCATGGGGGTTAGGTCCGGACTTCTTGCTGGCCATGGCAACGGCCCACCTCGTCCTATCCATTTGTTTGGATAATTTGTGTCCAGCCAGTCCCTGACACTTCTCCTGAAATGGGCAGGGCAGCCATCGTGTTGGAACCACATGTCCCTGATCAGGTTGAGTGGCAGATCATCCAGCAAATCACTCAAGTCTGCTCTCAGGAAATTTTCGTAGCTTTCCCCATTTAGATTATCCGGGAGAAAGTAAGGTCCAATCAAATGATTGGAGATATGCCCATCCACACATTCACGCTGAATCTTCGTTGGGACCCCTTCACTCTTTTCTTATTGGGATTCCTTAGTTCTTTTGGGACCCAGTAATGGGCGTTGTGATAGTTAGTTATGCCATCTTTATCAAATTTGGACTCATCCGTCCACAAGATATTTCTTAGAAAATCTGGGTCTTCTACGTCAGCATTTAGCATAAATCTGCAAAAGTCCAATCTTCTCGCGGGGTTTCCTTCTTCAATAACGTGTACCGGCGTGTAATGGTACGGGTATAGGCCAGCAGTATGCACTGTAAACCACACTCTCCATTGCGAAAGTCCCAGATCACGGGCAACAATATTAGTGGAAGTAGTCGGATCCGCTCGAAAGCGTTGCACTATCTCATTGTCCTGTTCTTCGTCGTCAATTCGTGGTCTTCCCATGTCTGTATTTCGTCTCAAAACAGAGCCAGTTTCTCGAAGTCTTCGATAAACTCTGTCATAAACGGCCACATCCGGCACTCGACGACCAGGGAAGCGAGTTATGTATTCGTTGCGAGCTTGCGCAGACACACAATCGCAGTATCCGTAACAAATAAGCATATCAGCATATTCCTCAGGTGTGTAGGACGTCATCTTCAACACTTCCGTATCACAGGTACAAATCAGAGTCCGATTAACAAGCACAGTAGTCACAAATCAGAAGAAATAGTCCAGAATCACAGCCAAGTCGAGAAAAAGAGCAAAACGATATCACATCTACTATGTACGAAGCACAAAAGCAGACTGACAACTAGTGACAACCAAACAATGCCCCCTGTTGTATTCCCAGCCCTAACCGGTCTCTACACATTTTTTCTTTCATTCGCACCTACATAAATCGTCACTTGTCTCGCTCGCTTGCTCGCTTTCCTTCAAGTTAAGACGCACCTTAACTTGAAGGACAATAGGCGCGGGAGCGTTAGAACTGTTACCTGGAGCGTCCCAACTACTTTTTTTCCACGAAATGTAATACAAACCCAAGATTGTTATACCTCGTTAGATAGCTGATGAAACGTAGATATTTTAAAAAACATCTGCCGAACAATAACCATAATATTGTTTTTAGATATCCGTTAGAGAAAAATAATTTTCTAATATTTTTTTTATTTCTTTACTTTCACTTGTCTACTACGATCTATTCAATTAACTTATGAACTATTTTAATGACTGACGTCCTAAAGCATCTTATTACACATGTAAAAATTCAAAAATAATAATAATAAGATACACAAAATAAACAAAAATAAATGTAGTAGCCTAAAAATCAGCAAATTTCAATAAAAAAATTAAAAGACGATTATCTCGAAAAGGGTTAAGTTTAGGGTAGGGTGTTTCATAGTGAAATATGTCAGAAATGATGGGTACTCCACGCCCTTAACGGATCTAGCACGACTTTTCTTGTAACCCTGTATATACTATATTACAATACATAGGAGCACCCAGACCCGTAATAATTAAATATCTGTAGATAACGCAAATAACTAATTTTTATAAAAATATTTTTTCGTGTAACAATCTAATTCTTTATACCAAATGCTTATAAAGATTAGCGCTCACTTGAAACATTAGTACTTAATACGCGCGCTTAATACTTTGGGTAATTTTATATAGGAAAAAATAACACCTATCGGTCATTCGGATTAGCTAGCCATACACGCACAGATCTGCCTGCCGGATCTGTCCGACAGGCAGATCCGTGATTCGCCACACACGAGTACGGGCAGCAGTTCAGATCGTAATGCCAGCAAATACGGTCGTCTGTAAAAACTAGTCTTTTTAAACTAGTGTAGAAGCAATGGGAAAGCTTCTTTCCTTCTTCAATCGTATCCTACTCTAATTATCTGATGCGCCATAGGTGGTATTTTTAAATTTTCCACCCACTTGCTATTGTGGCGCCATGTTAATTTGCTGCCTTTCAGTGGACACTTTTTAATATATGAGATGGTTCTCCTTACCTCTACCCTCCAAACTTCGAGTGTTAGAGCACGACTGACGTCAAATCTGGCGGATACATCCGTCGCTACTCATACACGCACAGTTGGGAGCTCGGATCTACCCGCCCCGTGCCCGATCCGCTCGATTTGACCACGGGCAGCGGGCAGGCACCGGGCGTGCAAATCCGTGTCCGTTCTCACCATACACGCACGGATCTGTCCGCCAGGCACGTCTGTCGGACAGATCCGGCGGGCAGATCTGTGCGTGTATGGCTAGCTATTCTTCTGCTATCCGTACCCGAAGTCAGTGACGTCTCGTTTGACAGTCGTCTGGTTCGCTTGGTCGAGTAGTAATTACTTTGGTGCAAGAAAGGCCAGTCCTATGGGATAAGAGCTTAGAATAATATAAATACAAGAATTGGACGCTCAATGCATGAGAACAATTTTGTGGTATTTTAAATAAAGATTTTGAAATGATTTTGACGAGACAAAAAAAGGATATGGTAAGTATGATATAAGTTTATTTTTAAACGTTAGCGCTGATTGACTCTGGTTACCTATAACAAAGATATTATAATATACTTAACTAGAAACTATAACTACCTACAATAGTTTATTTCGTTAAAATTTGACAATTGCCTACTTAATGCTCCACTGTTTTACTCATAAAATGTTATTGAAAAACATCTCTAATATTAGTGGCTTGTCTTCCGCTGCGTATTGTTTGAGCTATCTGTATATTCTCAAGATTATGTATAAAATCTTTTTCTCTGATGTTATGACCGTCTCCAACGTCCACAAAAACAAATCAGTAATCCACATCAACTACAGCCATTATCACAAATGAAAAAAAAACTTTATAATTGTAGTAAGTTGAAGCACTGTTATCTGGTTTAATTATTCTTATGTGTTTCCCGTCTATTGCTCCGACGCAGTGAGGAAAGTTTACATATTTGTAAAAAAAATTGGCTGATTTCTTCTAAAACTTCTGTAGTGACTACCGGAAAACATTCAAGCAATAACACCTCCCATAATTTATCACATATTATTTTTATAATTGTCGATATAGTTGTGTGCCCAATTCTGAATGTGTAGTGTAAAATCTTTCATTGAAGTTCCACCTGCTAGGTATCTGAAATAAAAAATAATAATAATTATATGGCTTTCAGGGTTTTCATGTTTATTGTAATTAAGAAATGGAAAAATATGAAAGATTGCTGGATGAAAAATAATAACAGAGATAGCCTATAGCAGAGATAACCAAAAAGCACATTTATAATGATGAGATACAGTTTTTGAAAAAAGATGCCTATTGAAAATACCCCCTCAACCTTAACAAACAGTGCTACAGCTCAACAAACTACTAATACTGCTGTTGCATCAACTTCAAATGATTTTCCTACACTTACACCTGCCTCTTCTCAACCAGCTGCTAAAAAGAAAAAAAGAACGACACCGACAAAGCATTAATAGACTTATTGCCTCAACGCGAAGATAGACATTTTTCGTGGAATTTTACCTTCATTGCAAAAAAGAAGCAAACACAAGAAAATTTCAAATAGCAATTCTACAAATTATTGATAATCTTGATAATAATCTTCCAGATTTTTCATCTTATCTATATACAACATATAATTACAATCAAGAAAATAACAGTAATAAGTATTGCGGCTACCGTACCTCTTATCAGTCTACTGAAAACAATACCCAACGTCTTGCAGCAGTTTCTTCAGTTAATAGCAATTTGTCCAATTTATCAGATGATGTGTATTTTGATTAAAAAAAATATAATAATTAAGATATTACCACTAGTTGTATTAAAATAAGCATACATACCTCAATGTTATTGCCAACATTTCCTCGGGTGATATACGATCTCGCATATTAGTATGTTGTTTATAAAGAGCAGTTTTCATTGTTTTAAAAAATTCTATATAAGAATTTTTGTTCATCCTTCTTTAATTGACTAATAAGAATAACAAATAATCCATAACGATCTCTATCCTGAATCAGTGGATGCACCCAGAACCTGACCCTTTCGGCCTTCTTTTTTTGATTCTTTAACTTCAACTGATCGTTTAACCGCCCGTCTTGCGATCATCACCCGCCAAGTTTGCGGGCGATGATCTCAACCGCGACGGCTGCGTGGCCGCGCAAATCCACCACCACGGCTGGCACGGGACAAAATCGCTCCGTCAGTTCTTAGCCTAACCGTGACCGACTCAACCTATTTATATTAAATACTAGCTGGTGCCCGCAACTTCGTTCGCGTTGAATTTGAAAACCGCTGCCTTAGTGGTATAGTACAATACGCGACTGCAGTCCATAAGATCTCAAGTTCGATACCCGGACCGGGTAAAATTTTGTAAGGTTTTTCCGAGATGAAAAATAGCCTAAGTTACTCCTTATATATACAGCTACAGCCTGGTAGTAAAATATTATCAAAATCGGTCAAGCCGTTTTAAAAAAAATACCCGGCACAAACAGACAGACACAAAATATTTAAACTGGTTTTTAGGCATAGGTATTGTGCAAATAACCATGTGAGCATGAAAAAACCCATTATTTTGAAATTACAAACAGACACTTCAATTTTTTTTATTTGTATAGATAGATATCACTCACGTTAAAATTTTGTTTCTCGCAGCTAGTATCCACTCCGCAGCAACGCCATTGGGTTCAATGCTGTCGGGCCCCATCATGGAGGCTATAGGGAGGAAACGCACACTACAGTCATGTACTCTGCCACTCATCGTTGGATGGATCATCATCGGCACGTCCACGCATCACGCACTGCTGCTACTTGGCAGAATAGTTTGCGGATTCGCCGTAGGCATTATGGCTGCTCCTTCGCAGGTATTTCCACAAACGTAAATACATATTCTCAGGCTTTTCCTAATGTTATATGAGTGTGTTTCGAAATCGAGTTGCGTTTTCGTTCTTTCTCAATACGCCAGAAATACAAAGTAGTTTTGGTACTTAAAATTGCGTCATCATTTTGTAAACGTTCATACAGTAAACATTCGATTGCAAACAAAGAAAGTGTTGAAAAATTGTTTCTTTTTTTTAGGTATACTTGGGTGAAATTTCGGAACCAAGGTTGAGAGGATTGTTAATAGGAACACCTTTCGTCGCGTATTCACTCGGCGTGCTGTACGTATACGCATTAGGAGGGCAGTTACCTTGGCGAACTGTGGCTCTCCTTTCCATGGTGCTCCCGGCGCTAGCCTTCGTTGCTTTATGTTTGTCACCGGAGAGTCCTACGTGGTTGGCGCGCCGAGGCCGCTTTCATGAAGCCATGGCGGCGATGGCACGCTTGCGCGGCGACCCAGATACTGTGAGTATCAGCAATATATAACTAGAAACCAAAAGCGAGAACTTTTACATTATACAGCTAAAGCGATAAACGAGTATACTGTAATCTGAAACTGAAAACCGGAACTATTAAATATAAATGTCTCAGTATCTGACGACACCAGTGCTGTGTACTTACTTCACCAATGCGCGCAAGATAATCTTATCCGACGGCTCAATTTCAGATAGTATTGGATATTATGTATCCCTCCTTGGAAGGGCAGTCTACCAGATCCTATATTTGCTATCTGTTACTAAAATGGTGTATCATAATTTGACGAACATCGAAAGTCATTACCATTTAACTTCTAAATCACCCATTAATAACAATATGTACCACATGTTTTGTGTTATTACGTTATTAGGTACTTACTGCATACTGAAAGTTTCTAGATTCTGATAAATAAGACTAGATATAAGACTTACGATACATTTATTGTTTTTCAAAGTATATTCCCTCGCAATTAATGCATTTTTGCTTTCGTTGAAACCACTGTATTATTAAAGGAAAGGCACACACACACACGTGTATTACGTGCGGTATCCATCGAGTGCAAGCTTCCAAACCTTCAAATGCACATGTAAAATGTTTTGCACTTTTCTCATTCCAATGCCTATCAAAGCACGAATTTGCTGGCAAGTAATTTAAGTTTTAATAAGTTGTGGTTCGGTGTCAATATTAGAGTGTGTAACTGCAGTCGCGGCCGACCTTCACCTACCTCGTCATCGAGATGATCACGTTCTATCTAAATTCTCCAAACCTCGAATACACAGAGCTACGGCATGCTGCTTGATCACCAAATGCTAATTAAGTCTCTGGCAACTTTCTTGTTGACTTAAGTAACATCGAAAATCATAAAAAAAAACATTGAACGAAAATATTCACGAGTTAAATTCATTTTACAGTCTCGCTAATTAAAAAGTAACATGTTCCCAAAAAGTTCCATTTTCGAATTCCATAATTGTTTTTTCATTATTTTATTGTAGATGGCCAGATCGAGAGACTTTCAGTATGGCCAATATATATATAGGTATTAATATTTAGACTGAAAATTAAATGCAAAGTACGTACCCAGCATCCGTTTCTAACATTGATCAAATAAATAAACTCATCGTAACTTTAGATACTAATGTCGCTGATTGCCAGAAGACATTACGTCATCATGAGTTCATTTCTCTGAACACCGATGTATCAAAAACATCACATACATCTTTACAGTTAAAGTCAAGTGACACGAAAATTAATCTTATGCAGGATCCTGTGTATTGGGAAATACTAACTATAGTGTATAATCGTACCAAGTTTTCAAAAGGTCATATTGGCACTCACTTAACAATAGCGATGACTTAACGCTGGAGTTGTTTTGCTATCAAATCGCTAAGGCAACCACTAATGCTCGATTTATTCGTCTTACATACATTTCAGTAGGTAGAGGTACCAAAATCTATTTTTGTCCTTGTGCAGTGTTGTCACGCGATGGTGGAATATTAGAAACCAGTAGTTACGAGGTGAAACGCTAAAGTTAAACACCATTGTTTTTTTGGGTTATTCGCTTTAAGTAGAAAAAACATTAGATTATTATCTCTCAAAATTGTTTTTAAATTATAAGAATTATTTTTCATTTGAATGACTGACTCTTAACGTTGTTTATGTTAGTTTGGTAGTTTTATTTTCGTTACAAAAGCTGTTTTCGTGTTTCAGTAGTACTTACATTGTTTTTTTTTTGGATGGCTGCTTAGGTACTTTTGTTCATAATGTAGAACAGCGTTAGTATACTACTATCTTATTTTATTTAGTTAGAGAAATAGACCGGGCGTCAGAGGTAAGTGAGTATGCAAAACGTGAGGACCGAATTCCACTAATGGATTTGTGTTAACAAAAGGTTAAAGATTAATAATGGGGATCTTGCCAGTCAATTTTTTGATCAATTTATTTACCCCTTCGACTCTTTTTGGTAAAAGGAATGTACTTAGTACATGATATAAAATCATTTTAATGATTATTATAGTAAGACTTTAATAAGTAAGTAACATATCCGGTAAATTGTTGATACAATGAGTGTAGGTACAGCTTTCATTACTAGCCAGTGAATTTTTTGTTAGTAGCTATTCAATGTTCACAACGACAAGTATACATGCATGTAGTAAGTACCTATTCAATGTTCACAACGACAAGTTTACATGCGAATTCATTTCTGTAAAATGAACTCTTAATGAGCTCAACGAGGAAGGAGGCACAAAATGACAATTGATACATCAGTTTCTCGAACGTGTTGTTTAACCCACACTTTCAAACAATATACGTACGAGACTCACATACTGAATGGCCATATTGGTTCTGTATTTGTGTGTGTACATACAAAAAGCTGGTACTTATCTTGGAGTGAAGCAATGGCCATTTTAAATTATCATGACCTAAGATGTTTTGTAATTAACAAAATATTCAATGCGTTATAATGGACCAAAGTCCGCAGTGTCGTAAGTTTAAAATAACAAATTAGTATAAGGGTACAGTACAAGCAATCATCATCATCATCAACAGCCTTTAATAGTCCACTGCTGGACATAGACCTCTTCTTTCACTGCTGGACATAGACCTCTCCTTGTACAAGCAATATGTAACGAAAATGATTCATAAATCAACTCACTATTAGATATAACCTTTATTTATGCTACTCCAAAGAATCAAACATTGCGCATTGGTGAGATTTAACAGTTGACGCTTTTATTCGTTTAATAGATTAGTAGGAAAGTATAATATATTTAAAATAGTTTATTGTTTAGGTACTAGTCCCGACTGCGACTTTGCCTACGACAAATAACGTACACGACTTGTTTCAAAACCAAAAGTGTTTCACAAATAAGATATGGTACTAAACTATAAAGAACTTAATAATAACATAAATTTTGTACGACTTTTTTATACTAGCTTAGTATACCTACCTACGTAAAAATAATTTTTAAGTTACATTCCTTTGTTAATCGTATAAATAACAAGTCAGGGCAGGGTATAGTATTCCATTGTTTCATGTCGCAACCACGTCGTTCCGAGATCTAAACCCTGCAACTTATTTATTGATGTGTGTATATTGAGAACGGTACCCACTTTAAAGAAAGTAGTAAAACGAGAAATCGCCAGTCATTTTCGACATAAGAATTGAGTCGCTTGCGTTAATTTCAAACTCGGATTAATCCAATTCTGAGAATTTCAAGATTTTGGTATCAAAACAAAGGGTTAAAAAACAAGCTTTGAAACAATTTCCTCAGTTGTGTATAAAGCCGGCAAGGTTTTTGAGAATAAAGATGTAAAGTCAACATATTTTATCAAAATCAGATAGATCCATGAGACATGTTTTTTCAATTGTTGTTAAGTCTATCCGAGCCAATCAGCGAATTGCTTTCGTTCAACATGGCCGTCAGTTGACTTAAACTCTGCGACAATAGTACAAGAGTCTGCCGCTTTTTATTGCTTATTTTTAATAACTAGCGAGTTCTAATGGATAATTCCATAAAGATTGTACATTCAAACAAACCCCGCAAACGGCCTGGGCCTTAATTCTGCTATTTTATGTTTACGCAAAGCCACTGTCATATCACTGACACGATATTGAGATGCCATCGAGTGGCCATTGGCATCGGTATGAATATCAGTAGTTGAAAATATATTACGTTTTTTGAGGAAATGATTTATAATATTTATTTTCTTATTTTAATTTTTTTTTTTAATAATGTTTATATTTTTTTTTAATTATTTATTTTAATTTATTTAATTCTTTTAATAATTTATTATAATAAAAATCAATAAATCATTTCCTCAAAAAACGTAATATATTTTCAAGTACCGATATTTATACCGATGCCAATGGCCACTCGATGGCATCTCAATAGCGTGTCAGTGGTATGACAGTGGCTTGGCGTGAACATAAAATAGCAGCATTGAGGCCCAGGGCCTCAAGACGGCCGTAAGAAAGAGGAAAGAGCGAAAGTTCGATAAGTTTGTAATACCTATCATGCGTCGTTTGGAAGTCCTGAGTTGGCAATAGTGTTGTTCTAACCATTATCGATGTATCGATTATCTATACTTTGTTGTTCTACTGTTGCAAAATAATTTGGATCTAAAAAGCATCTATACATTAAATATTTTTAAATATTACATGAATTATCCGAACATATTTGTGTAGGTATACAGGAATAAAATATAAGTTTTTAAATATAAGTGCTTGTGGAGTTGGTCGTTTGGATACGTTTTGCAATTTTTTTATGTGCATACTACATAAACTAAATACATAAATTAAAATATAATTGTGTGAAATGTCCAATACTTAATTGTTTAGAAATTTTAATCTAGAGAGATGAAGAAGATGATTCAGAAGAAATATAAAATTTTGTTTAAAATATTTAAAGATTTTCATTTTGCTAAAAAATACTGTTTTTGTAAAATATAACTAAATTGATTCATTTAGTCCGTTTTATTTTTTGATATATTAAGTTATCTATCACAAATTTTACAGTCGATAGTATTCCGTGATTTTGCCGCTACCACATTCCTAGTTATATTTATATTTTTCAATAGATCCAGACTGATCCTGGCTAGATCCAGATCTGTTAAATCAAAGCTCTATAAATCCACACTGAGTTTTTTCAAAGATGGATAAATCGCATTCAATTATATCTAATGAAGGTAAATCCAATCTAAACATTAATTTTTCTAAACAATGGATGGCTTTCATAATGAATTTGCTCAACAGAATGACGACCGGATGGCGTAGTGGTTTGTGTAACGGAGTGCTATTCCAAAGGTCGCGGGTTCGATTCCCGCTCAAGTCAAACATTTGTGTGCATGCATACATTTAATGTTTGATTTGGTCTGGGTGTTTCTATGTATAATAAGTATGTATTTACAAAAAAAAATATGTATTTATATCAGTTGTCTACTAGCCATAGTACAAGCTCTGCTTAGTTTGGGACTAGATGGAGTTGTAAATGTTTTAAAATATAAAAAAAAACGTTGTATTCAACACTGTTGACATAATAACAACATCATCGAATTAAGATTATTATCACTTCTTCTTAGATATCTCCTAAGAAGGTAAAGTGAATTTATCCGAGTTTGAAGTTAAGCGACACAATTAAGCTTCTTTTGATTTTTCTGAGTGTTTAATGGTGTCCATTACAAATGCAAGGAAGACTTTAACTACCATATTTTATATTATTATAAATATCTGTCGTAGTCTTGTCGATTGACAATATTATTTTCAGGTTACAACTGTACCGTACATCACTCTTTTCAATAAACAATATTTTTCAATTTCAATTTCATTTTTTTTATTAACAACAACTTTTCCACTATGTGTTAGGCACTGTTTTGTGATCCCATCTATAAGAAGGTATTTAGTGTTAAAACTAGGTTTTTTTAATGAGGGGAAAATCTGTTTTAACTATATTTGACTGTATGTATATCATAGATATTTTAATATGTAGTTAAACAGAGCTAACCAACGCCGTATCTAAATAAGTAACTGCAGGACCGAAGCCAATTAAAATTAATAATGTCCAATAATACCCATGCCTTTATTTATTTCAAGGCGCAACGTGAGCTGCATGAACTCATATCAGCGAGGGAGAAAGAGAAAGCTCGCGGTGAAGAGAAGATCAAGTTCCTAGCGACAGTGATCCGCGCACCAGTACTAAAGCCATTACTACTCATCAACGCCTTCAATCTACTGCAAATATTGTCTGGAAGCTACGTTGTTATATTCTACGCTGTCGACATAGTAAACGATGCTGGTGGCTCGCTTAAACCGACTGTAAGTTGATGGGTAACTTATTCGAGTATGACGCAGGCATGGTCTATACAACTGATATGCAGGGATGTAAGATTGTGGTGAGCCAAAGCTGATACATATGCCGCTAAAAGGCTCTAAATGCTGGTATTTCATTAAATATAATTAAATATATTTATAAGTTAAAATAATAATAAAAAAAATCGTTTATTTTGAATGTTCTTTTAAAAACAATTTTTAATTCTAAAACCATGTACGCGTTTACATGACTTTCAAGTAATAATGTAGAGTGCTATTGTACTGGGCCTGGGAAATACAAGGAAAAGTATTATTCTAACATGTATCTTATAGTGATATGTTGATTGAAGTGCTTTTTTATTTTCAGATGGCCGCAAACGCAACAGCTTTGGTGCGACTGGCTATGACAGTGCTCGCGTGCGTGCTGTTGCTGAGAGTGACTCGTCGCGCTTTAGTACTCATATCGGGTGCAGGGACAGCTATATGCACCCTCTCACTTGCCTTCGTCCTCTTTCGAGGCCAAGGATCTGGCATCACACCCCCTGCACTGATTCTGGGCTATGTAGCTTTTAACACCTTAGGATTCTTCCTTTTACCCGGACTAATGATTGGAGAACTTCTACCAACAAAAGTGCGCGGTCTCTGCGGAGGTTACATATTCTGCCTTTTTAATTCTGTTCTCTTTGGCTTTACGAAACTTTACCCACTTATGAAAAATAGTATAGGTATAGCGGGGGTTTTCGGCCTTTTTGGTGTTTCTTCTTCTCTAGCGACGATTGTCCTATTCCTGTTGCTACCAGAGACGAAAGGCAAATCTCTCCTCCAAATAGAACAGTATTATCAAAGATCTAATATCCTTTGGATATCTCGTAAAAAGCCTCAAGCAGTTACCCAAAGGGTTTGAAATGAATTATTTAAATTATTTATTATCGTACTTAAGTTTTCAATAACAAGCTGCAAGGCACAAGAAAATAAAAGTTTACAAATATGTTAGGTTGCTATTTGATATATACCTAATCCAAATTAATTGTATTACGTATAATGCAACTGTAATTACTTCATAGGTACATAAAAATAAATGTTTCTTAGTTTGTATTTTATGCGCCGCCGCATCGTTCGTCCTATTTATTATAAAATTTTGCATACATGTTGGCGACGAATCCGAAGATTAAGTAATTAAAAAGTTTGTTATCCATAGACAAATAATCCTCCTCCTTACCTACAAAACGTAAAGTAAATTTTTAAATAATGATAGAACGTTTTATATTTTAATGTATATCCTAAGTAGCCACTCATTCAATATAAATTCAGTTATTAGTTAACAATTTCCTATACAACTCAGGTATGTGTATGACAACAAATAATTGATTACCACAAAAAAAAACATGTAGATTAAACAATACATGTATCTATGTAATTATTGTGATATAACCTACCAATGCGCAAAAAGAAATATGAATATGAATCTGTGATAAAAAAGATAATTTCAGGCAGTATCCTACAATCCATGACGAAAACCGCTCCTACAATTACATGGCTGTTTCTCTTTTCCGTCTGTTTTGCTTATGAACAAGAAAAGGATGAACTAAGCGATCCGTAATCCTTTATTGATACAGGTCATACATTTTTCTATATATTTATCATTTTTGAGCATGCCATGCATATGGACCAAACGGTTTTTAGCGTGTGAAAAGCCTTTATAGTAGTTGTTTAGTGATACGGTATTAATGTTTGACACGTAATAAAGAAATTTATATATGTTTATTCAAAATATCGTAACAGATTTGCTTAAAAAACGGGCCGCAAGATTTTGAGCATTTAAGAAAAGGGAGAGAAAGTTAACCCTTGGTACAACTCTTAGTACGGGAGAAAATGTTTAATTGCTATATTTTTTTCCTAAAATATATTAAAATTGTAGTAGTCTTGCCCCATCTTAGTTACTTTAATATTCACAGACATGACATCGGCGCTAAGTTTAGCGTGGAAGACTATTTTCGGGCGTGGGTACTTAAAACCTTCATCATCATCATAGCCACTTTTCTAAACATATCTATCAGCGATTAAACTATTCATACTATAACGAAATAATATACCTATTTAAATTTTACGTAAATCAGTACTCAATAGGTACTATTTTTTATAACATTCTCAATTCAAAACGAAATCTTGCGCCTCATTTCTGAAGCAAATCCGTACAAATATACACGAACAATGCATTTATATTTATAAATTAGAAGTATTATATTTTATTATATACACAATATAATATATATATTGTTAATGATGTTATGAGTATACACTGTAGTTAACGTAACCTAAACGCTAACGACAATTTATTTTATTACCATTTTTCCCGGGTTTTGCTAGTTCAGTATTGTATCCGTTTTAAAACATTTAAAAGGAATTATTGTAAATTTAGTAGGGAAATGGTAAAAAAGACAAAATTGTGTTTAAGCACCATGACGACTACTAGATCTAAGTATTTAAGGTTGACATGACATGATTGACATGTATACTTACATCGTAATCGTGAATAATAGTGCCTATAATGTGCTTATATATATATATATTTTATTTTTTTATCGATAATAAAATAGTACTAGTATGTATTAGATATTATACAAGTAGTTTAATTCTTTACCGGTTATTATGTAACATAACATTTCCTTTTGAAATACTTTTTGTACATAGCTAACCGAATTCATCATGGATGCGGTATCTGATACCGATTGTTGTAATATCGATTTTTATTTATCAGTAAAATCAGTAATAACCTTTTGTTGTTATATTATTATGTAATAAGACGTCGATTTTCAACGCTTGTTATGATTATAACTAGTAACGAAATACGGTAATTTTACACGTTTATAAAAAATATAATAAAATAGGCTGCTTATTGATAAAACTAAAGGAAATAGGTCAACTAAATTCAGCTTCCAAATTAATTCCATATGTTTAACGTTCATGCGACATATAATACCTACGTATAATTCGATAAAATCTTATTTTTGGATGCCGAAGACACAATTTAAAAAATCAAAAGAACACACCTGCAATGTACCTACCGTTAATTTTAGACCAAAAATCTACAAACAGTATCACTTATTTTGAAAAAGTATTGAATTAATAAGTACCTATTTTTTAAGCTGAACAGGATATCAGGTTCGGATCATATCAGGTTTAGAATAATTATTCTAAGATATCAAGTTATTTGATACGTCACAAATAAACTGATCCTACGTCTTGTACTTAAAGTGGGCCTAATAATAGTTTACAAAGCTTTGTAAAACTCAAGATTTTTTTATTTGCCAGTTAAAACACAGTTCCTGCATTTCATCCACTGCAAAAAAACTATCCGCAGCTCCACAGAGTCTTTAACTTCGTTGTGACGCATGTGTAGAGATTATTTTTCAAAATCAGTAAACACTTCACTGAACGTTAAAACTCAACGGTTAAAATTAATACATTTAAAAGCTGACTTTATTGAAGAATGCGTGAAAAGAAACCATTCTTGGGAGTGGTTTCATTTTGGACAGTGTCCCTTGTTAATCTATGAGATTTAAAATATGCCTAAAACATGCAGAGAAATATTAAGTGCAAACCCTTACCAACCCTTACCAAGATTTCTCTTCAAATTTTATTTATTTACATTTTTTATTTTGGAAACTTGTAAGTTGTCGTCTATAATCCATAACAAATTACTGTTCCATATTACTATTTTCTGTATTCACGGCAAAACGAAACGTATTCTCTGCGAATAAGGAACTCATACTAAAAGTATTGTTGTATAATTATTCGACAAATTGAATATCGTTAACGTCTTAAAACAGTTAATCTGCTACCCTGTTAATGTAGGATTTGTTATTTTTCTATTGTCACATAGAAAGCTAACTTGTGATATGAATAAACCAATGAAATAAGTAAATGATTTTGTTTCATTTTATTTACCTCTTTCCTCGTTCATAAATCAAAACCTTCACTGGTAAATGACAATACACATGTACATGACAAGGCACTGTTACGAGCGTTTTTTCATAAACAGATATCGCTTTAAGATAACTACATAAGATCTAGATAGCTAGATGGTAGATCTAATAACTGATGTTTCAAAGCGTAAAAAAAGTGAGAGATTCGGGCAAGCGGAATATACTTGTTAAATGGAATCGTCGTTAAGGATTGTTTCTTATTTTTACTAAACTATCCTTATTCTTCATAAGAATACATACAACATGCGTTCTAAATTATCAACAGGGAATAATAGTCGAAAGGGAAGATCCAAGGGTTAACGACCTTTAAGAAAACGCCAGTAGCAGGTTTCATTATGTGGTACATTTATTACTATCATACAATAAAACGGTTAGAACACCTTAATCACCGAATAAATTCACTAAACCGTACTGCATTTATTAACACCACCACTAGCACTAGGATTGAATACGGTAATTTTCTTTTTTCGTTTCGAAGGAAGTGTCAGGGAAACACCACTGTTGTGAACGTAATGCTAGATGTGACCCGACGCGTCCGGCAGTCGTTGGTACAGGTGAGGGCGGGAGGAACAGCCAGGGCACACGTGCAACGTTGTGGTCACCACACTCTCGCACTCCCAACAATAGAACTCGTGACACCGGGTGCAGCGGTATATCTGAAAAATCACATACTAATTAAACAACAATTATTTGGGCCAATTGTGTTTGAATTAATTTAATAATATCTTCGGACATCTAATTCACAACGCCATCTTGTTACAAACTAAGCAGAACTTGTACTATGAAAGCTAGATTGACTGATAGAATACGCATATACTTTTTTTGTAAATACAAACATATTATATAGAAAATACCCAAACTCCGAAACAAATATTAGCAGATCACATTTGGTTCGACCCGGGCATAGAACCTAATATATCACTGTAGTCAATACAAATATGATAGGTATTGAGATCAGTCAATTGATAAGTTGGGTGTAAATGTACAATAAACGATAGACAAATCTAATTGTTTCATTACCTATTTATGTTTACTTAATTTTTTTCTATACTACTATAAAGTTTACATGGTCAAATGGTTTACGTTTTGTCAATAGGATTATCTTAACATTAAGTATTATGAATATATATCATACCTGTTTATCTAGATCTGTAAATGTCCTTAAACAAGCGAAACAATACTGTGCCTGGCCCTCGTTCGGTAACTCTTCGTAAGGGTCCACAGGAAATAAATGATGATAGGATCTGTATAAACCACAATAAAGAGTAATAGACTTATTTACGAACAATTTCAAAGGCAAAAAAAGCCTCAAAATTAAGAAATATTAAGAATATCAATACCTATGTGAACAGAATTACCAATACCGGCGCTATTATTTTTTACGAATAATTTTATTTATTAGGAATAACAAAATTAGATAATAGATGACGTAAGTATTCCGTCACATTAGCATATTAAGCATAAATATATACAAAAAACCGATTCGAGCGATTTCGTGCTCCAAAATTGGTAACAGAAAAATGAGTTTATAGATATATAAATAGGACAGAGAGAATGGTATTTTGTGATGAGAGTAGCAGTGAGGTGAAGTGCCTTCCCAATTAATATACGTACTGCCATACGGTCGTAAACAAAAGTTTATTTGTTTATTAATCTGTTTGGTCACTTGAGCAATCCATGTGAAAGCGGTAACAGACCTTAACACAAAAGGCTTTCGACAAGATCATTAGAGATTCGCTACCAGGCATGGGCATTATAGTGAAATTTGGAGCGACCATGCTACAAATTTTACCAACGCTGCTACTGAACTCCAAAAACTCTTTAATTATGAGCAGGGTTCTGCGGTATTTATGGAATTTCATTTAAATTTAAATGAGAAAGTAAGAAATGTCCGATACCTGGCGAGGTGCGGCGCGGAGGCGAGCGTGAGGCCGCACGTGCGGCACTGCGCGGGCAGCGAGCAGTACTTGCTGCGGCACTGCGGGCACAGGTGGCCCTCGCCGCCCACTCCTTCGCCCTCTTCTAAATGACTGCAACACACATACTACCTGTATCACTCTGGGAGTCGTAGAATTACGCGTTGGTAGGATTGATACAGCCCGACTTGTTTACTTCAGTTATTTTCATAGCATAATGTCGTACGGTATTCTGCTGTGGGGTAATGCTACCAACATTCAAAATATTTTTGTGCTATAAAAGAGAACGATTAACAAATCAAAGTTTAGGCAAACGTTCATTGAGACAAAAATTTAAATAAATAAACATAATGATGTTCATAAAAAGAAAGATAGCTTCTTGAAAGGAAGTGAAGTACGTGCTTTAAATACTAGAAATAGAAATAGACTTGTTGTACCTGCCTCTAGGCTCCAAAAGACAAACAAGTCATTTCAAGGTCAATGTGCCCGATTCTATAATAAAAATCCCAAATAGTATACAATATTTTGTACAAACAAATTTAAATCCACAATGAAACGTAAACTATGTCAGAAAGCCTATTGCTCAATTGTGGATTACATAGAAATTAATAATGCTTGGGATTAATTTAGAACAGGCTATTTCGTAGTGAAAATGGAATGTGGGCAAATGTTTTATTTAATTTTCAATTTTTTGATGTATTACTTCATTTTCTTTTTCTATATCTTGTTTTCTCTTCATTGCCTGTTTATCTTTTAGTTCTTAAAATTTACATACTAGCACACATCAACACAATGTTGTGTATATTTAATAATGCCATTGTTTTATGTTGATTAAAAAAAGTGGCTGTAAGTATGTTTACCCTTTCTTCTCATGAGGCTCAACCTCTTGGAAATGGGCGGTTGTAGATCGGCACAGGCATATAAGAAATTTTTGATACGTATATATTTAGTTTGCTAAATATTTGAGTAGGCTGCGAACAAGTCTATGCGAGCTTCCGAATTCAAATCTTGATCTCTAATTTACACCAAAACACAACTGACCGTCTTATTACATTGTGAAGTTGAAGTGAAAAGCGACTTCTTATTGCGATGTTTTGTTAGCAAACTACTGCAATAACCCAAAAACTTTTGGATGCAGGAAACATCTTATGGTTTATATTTTATTGTAACTAACGTAGTTTAAATGAGTAGTCATGCATAATACATCTATGAATTCGCATTTTATACTAACCACATGCATACAGAAATAGGTGGATCTGCATTTCCAGCCGGATCAGACGTGTCGGTTGGTGGAGCAGAGTGTGGGAAACCCATCTTGACCAGCCCCGCGTCCAGCGCTCGCGCTCTGGGCGGCGGACTTGTGGAGTCCAACAGCAACGTGCGATAGTGGACATCATCTAGTACGACCTAAGTGAAAAAAATTATGTGTATCATAAAAATATTTATATATATACATTATGGCGCTTTCAATTGGTAAAAGATATTACTATGATGGTATAAGAAATTCGTGTAGCAACATGAATTGATTATGATAGCTAAGTTTTAATGAAATTTTAATATTTAAGAAAAAAAAATGACGTCTTACACACAACGCCATCTAGTTTCAAACTAAGCAGGGCTTGTACTATGAAAGCTAGATTGACTGATAGAATACATATACACTTTTTTTTTTGGAAATACACACACACACACGCACGCACGCGCGCACACACACACACACACACACACACACACACACACACACATCAACAGCCCTTAACAGTCCACTGCTGGACATAGGCCTCTCCTTAGAAATATATATTATAAATATGTATTTACTTACGAAAAATAATAATAGGTATTCTGTGTATAGGTATAATATGTATTATACGTAGAAAATACCCAAACTCCGAAACATATAGAGAGGGAGGGAGATTTCAACTCAGCTAGCGCATACGCCACTACTGCACCACCGAGGCAGTCCGAGAAGTGTCAATTGTTTGCTTTTCAGCTTTATTTATTTTATTATAAATTACAATGTATTTATTTGTAAAGGCTATCGATTTTATAATGTTCTACTACCCCTCCAACAAAACTTAATACTTGGAGTGGGACTGTACTGAGTGGAGTTCAAACTTGCAAATACTACTCGTAGTTTAGAATTAAAAGTCTTAATCATTTTGCTATTAGATTTTTGTTTACTTCACAATAGGTAAGACTTTTTTGGAATAATTTTAAGTTCCAATTTTCAAAATGGTTCCCAATGTCTTTATCCATCATATTGGTCAGAATCCTCTAACAGTTTTTTTTTTTTTATATAGTTTCCCCTCACGGTTAAACCACCATGAGGGGGAGTTTATTAAATTATTATGGTACATTCTGCTATTTGCTACAGAAATATTTGAGTGCGTTATGTGTTATTAAATTCTTTAAGTGTGTTAACTATAAGGGTGAGGTGAGTCATAAAGGTATGGGTGGCGGTGTTGTTGGTGATCAGTAATGTTAAATTGTATGGGTCTAAATTAAAGTGGTGACAGAGTTGTTCATGGTTGAGTCTTGTGCGAGTGTATCGTGGGCATTCTGTCATGAGGTGTCTAAATGTCTGGGTAGTTGTGTTGTCGCAGGGGCAGGTGTTGTCGTCTGTAATATGAAATCTGTGTAGGTATTGCTTGTGGTAGCCGTGGTTGGTGAGTAATTGTGTGAGTGCAAATGTGGGTCCTGTTATGTCGATAAGTTTATATAGGTTCAGAGTGATGGGCACCAAGTTTTAATAATGGTTCCTTTGACATTATCAGCATATCTGTTACAAGCTACGTCATGGCCATCAGTTTTGGCCTTTTTTGTGACGTAGCTTATCGGGAAGTGCGTGAAAATGGGTGAGTAGGATTCGGAGGCCGCAGATTTAGCGGCTATGTCAGCAGCCTCATTACCGTGTATGAGCTTTAACCCATACTAAGTTAATTTCTGTGTGTGTGGTATTCAAAAACTTTTGTATGTTAGTGGTAACTTGATGTGTGCTATAAGTGTTGCTAATGTCTTCCAGAGCTGACCTGGAGTCCGACATGATGAAAGCTATATCAACCTGTTGCTTGTGTAATTGTGGTGGCCTGGTGGCCATCGACCAAACCTGTCAGTGGTTACTCACTGACAGGTTTGGTCGATGGCCACCAGTTCAGCTTGAAAGACAGTACACGATTAATGTAGCTTGTATGTTTTGGTGATAAGAGTGTTTTGTGGAGTATGTACCACAACGGCAGCTCCCACTAAGTCGTCGTGCTTACTGTCGTCAGTGTGCATGTTGTTGATTGATTAAGATGTCGTCTAATTCAGTTTGTGTACTGATAATGTCAAAGGAGTGTGGTGGTCTGTGTGCCGGGTGAAGTAAATGGGATGATTGAGTGGGTGTATCAAGTGTGACATCGAGTAGGAGGCAATCGGTGAGCCCTGTAAGAATTACAGTTGATTCGATTCGTGCTCTTTCTTTGACTTTAAGGTCAAGTGGTGTGTGTAGATATTGCTATTGCGTTAATGGTGTTAATAGTGCGGAATCCTCTAATTATTTTGAGAGCAAACCCTCTTTGTAGTGATAATAGTTTATTACAGTTGGTTTTGAAATTTAGAGCAGTGTGCCATACGCTGGAAGCGTAGCATATTATGGGTTCGATTACCACCCTATAGAGTGTGAGTATGTTTTGAGAGTGTACTCCCCAGGGGGGTCTGATGAATTTAGTGAGTGTGTTATGTGGAATACGTGCTTTGTTAGTGATATAGTTTACATGTTGCGTGAAGTGTAAGTTGTCGTCGATGATCACCCCCAAAACTCTAGCAGTCCGGCTGAATGGGATGTGCGTATTGTTCATGGTTAAGTGAAGAAGTTTAGTTTTGTTAATGAAGGCTAAAGCGATGGTTTTGTCAGGTCCAAAGGTAAGTTTATTAGTGTTGCCCCATTCTAGAATGGTCTGTAAACTTTGATTGATATTGTTTTGGAGAGTGATGAGCTTTTTGTGTGCGGCTATTAGAGTGATGTCATCTGCAAAGGCCTGCAGCTGGCACCCCTCCGGAAGTCTGCTCCCAGACGAGTCACTGGACATGTCCAGTAGTTCGTCCAAAATCAGATTAAAGAAGGTCGGCCCACATACAGACCTCTAGATGCATCCCCTACTTAGTTGTTTAGTGGCGGTGGCGTCAGAATATAATAGGGTAGCCGTACGATCTGATAAGTAATTTTGGATGATGGTGTACATGTTTTTAGGGCATTTGGTGTGGTGTAATCGTGCGAGTATGGCGGGCCACCAAGCATAATCGAATGCAGCTTTAATATCGAGGGAGATCATCGCGACATGTAATCCCTTCTTTTTGTGTGTTTTGATAGTATTGACTATGTTGGTGAGTACGTGTACTGTAGAGGTTTGTTGCTTGAATCCATATTGTCTTGTGTTATGCGTATGTGTAATATTTAGGTGATGTGTGAGGCGTTGAGTGATTAATTTTTCAAGTGTTTTACCCAGTATAGGTATATATATAGTATATATAGTCCTATAGGGCGATATGAGGATGAGGAAGTGTAATTGGATTTATTGGGTTTCGGAATTATTTTAATTATTGCATGTTTCCATGTTTTGGGGAAAACAGAGATTGATAGGCAGCGGTTCATGAGCCCAGTGATGATTTCAGGGAAACATAGAGCAAACTGATAACAAATGTCAGAGGTAAGGTGGTCTACACCCGGGGATTTGGAGGGATTCCTGTTTTTCAAGATAGTAGTTATTTCATGTTGTGTGAATGGAGCATCGTCTTCATTGTCGGGTGGATTGTGCGTTTGAGTACGAGTGGAGTTCTGTGTGGGAGTGTCAGGTGTGTCATCAGGGTAAAACTTATTAAGGAAAGCTGTTGCAGTTTGGTGACTCGATGTATGTATGCCGGGTGACAGTTCAATGGTTGCCGGTTTCCTCTGAGGAGGCGCCCTCTTCATAATTCGGTTGGTAACCGACCACACATTTTCTTTACCTTGTCTATTGCAGAATTCCCGAGTGTTCAGTCGAAGCAACTTTGATTGCTTGAGCGTATGCTACTTTGAGGGTGTCCCTTTCAGCGAGAGCATCGGTGAGTGGTTGGTTCTTATGTTTGAGCTGTTGCAATTTATGGCGTTTTGCTATCACCTGTTGTTTCATGATGTCTAGTTGGTCGGTCCACCAGGGTGACCGTGGCGAGCCTCGACCTGTGCGTGGCAGATGTAGGTTGCAGGTGTTCTGTATGAATTTTGTAAGTTTTTTAGTGTACATGTCTATGTCCTGTTGTGTGTTTAGAGTATTGAAGTCGGTAGAATGTAGGTCCGTATGTAGTATTTGTTCTTTAAAATGCTCCTTTAGTTCATCCCAATTTCTATAGAATTTAGTGTTGTATCTAAATGTGCTTGTTTTGGGGTTAGGTTTGAAATGTTGTGAGAAGTGTAATGTGAAAGTTATGGCGTGGTGGTCGGATGAGGGGCAGATGGAATGTTCGATCCTCCAACCGTCAACGTAACAGGCAATATTGTCACTGACGAGGGTAAGGTCAACAATTGAGCCCCTAATTCGGCCGAGGGCCACGCTCTCGTATGTATGTGAGGTTCCCGTATTGAGGACGACGATATTATTCGTGTGTAGAAGGTCTACTATTTCCTCTCCTCTTTGATTGTTGGAGGTTGACCCCCACATACGGTGCCACCCGTTGAAGTCGCCGGCAATGATGTGTGCGGCGTCACGAGTATCGTTAAGTAATGCTTGTAGTTTATTCCGTGTGCTGTTTGTATCAATGTTGGGTTCCATGTATATACATGTTAGAATTAATCTTTTGCCTTGTTTGGTTGTCAACTGTACAGAGCATAGGTTGGGTGTAGAATATTGTGAGTGGCCTAGTGCGGTTCCTATATTGTTTTTGGTTAGAATACAAGCCTTGGTGTGTGTGTTATTTGGATATTGGTGTGTGATATATCCTGCTGTATTTTTCATGGTAGGTTGGCTCTCGACGTATGGCTCATTTGTAAAGATTAAGTCGGTGTTGTTTTGTAGAGTATGGTTTATTAATTCATGCGTAGCAGCGTATCCGCGCCCCAGGTTAGCTTGCGTGAGTGTGAGTGTCGGTGATGGGTTTTTCTGCCTTTGAGGTCTATTCTGAGTGGTGTGACGGGTATTAATATGGGTTGGTGTGTGAGTGTTAGGGTGTCCATGTGTGTAAGTAGTGTGTGTTATTGTTATTATTGTGATGAATGTTATACATAAGAGCGTATTAACTTATTGTATTTTGTACACAGTTATACATAACAAATAAAAGAAACTTATTAATTAGTTTAGTCGAAACAATTACGCGATAATATCAAATAGTTAATTTATGAACCTGCGACACAAAGAATTATTGCTATCCGTTAAGGGAGCTCACACACTGAATGGTAATTGGCGGAAGTCTATTGATCCTGATGGCTGTTGTGCTGTTGGTGGTGGTATACCTGTTCCGTAGTCAATAGTCTCTTCAATTTTTTCCTTGGTGAGGCGTATTCTAGGACAGGCAGCTTGGTTGTTGGCGGCATGATTAGTGGGTAATTTAGTTCCTGTTTTGCTGTTATATTTTGTGCAGTTGTAGCAAACGAACTGTTTGTTTGTCTTGTGGGGGCACTCAGCTGCTTGGTGGTTCTCGTCGGCGCAGACGGCGCAGGGGTGGATAGTCGCTGTGCACTTATTGTGTGAGTGTCCGAACTGGAGGCACTTTCTGCACTGCGTGAATCTCGAAAAGGGTTCTATGTGAACCTGTTGGAAGTTAACTGCTACTATGTTTTGTTGGATTAATTTATGATATGCTGTTGGGGTTAATTCAACAACTGCGTTGTAAAGTTTTTCAGATCTATTGCTGGTAAGAAAACAGAGGCGGATATCAGGGATGAGAATGGAGTTTTGTTGGCAGATTATTTTGATTAGTTCTTCTTTGTTGGTTTCTTTGTATATGCCCTTGAGGATGGCAAGTGGCGGACGACGTCTGGCTTCTTCTGCCTTCAGATTACTTGTTTGGTTGATGAGTTGCTGAGTTTCCTTTTGTTGTTGAGTAGTGTTAAATTCCAGGTATACCCTTCATCTGGTTATAGGTTGGATCTTGGATGGAGCGTAGGTTTTGTCTTTAAATGTAATCTGGGTCTTTAGTTCCTCAATAGTACTTTGATTGTTGGTTGTGGATGGGGATGAGGATGCAGATGTTCGTGTGGCTGCGTTAATTATGAGTGCTGGTTTCTTTGTGAACTGGGCTCTTGTGACACTGGCGTAGCTGGCGCCGGTGGTAGTAGTAGGTTGAGCGGGAGATTGTTGTTTGTTAGAATGTTTTAGAGTAGTTATAATTGTGGTGTGTATTTCATGTATTAGTTCCTTTTTGAGTTGGTCTATGGCTTCTTCAGGAAACACAGTTGGTTGACAAGAATGGGCGGTAACAGTAGCGGAAGGAGTGGTTTGACAGGTGGTGATGATATCGTCAGCGGCTTCCTTTATAATTCTTTTATTGGCAGCTGATACAGTCTTTCCTTCGCTTATCGTCAAGATAATGTTGCGAGCCAGTTGTATAATCTTATCCCCCAATGTATTACCAGGAATCAATAGAATGTAAGAAAAAATGTGCAAAATGTTTTTAAGATGACAACGTTATTTATTACTTTAGGTAATATTAAGGATATTCACAATTCTTCTTGATATAATTACTGCAAGCACAACACCTGTTATGCTTTGCGCCCCCTATTATCGTATTTATGATACTGTTGACAATCTTTATCGCAGTCTGTTGTCGAATCTTTCCAGGTTGTCAAATAGACGAAGTAGTTCTCGTATGTTCTCAAAGATGGCAGAACTCTATTTTTGTAGTGCCAACTCATATAGTGGCCTCTAGCGAGGTTATATTGCACTTCTTGCCCAAATAATGATTAGCTACTCGATCCGTGCTTTTTAGTCTGTGGCATTGTGGCTTAGATTTGGCACTTAATTTGAATTTTTTTTAAAGAATTTTTTCTAACCGTTGCTTTGCTGTTTTATATACTAATGCACTTTTTTATGTAAACACTTATAACTTCTAGGTTCGTATAAAAGTTAGTAACTATTGAGAAAGTTCACTATTGTAAAATAACACTTTGTTTTAGGACAGTTTATGATCGTTACCATTAGATGTTATTTTTGTTTTTAATATTTTGGTCACTAAATGTTTTCACAACACTGAGATAACGTTAGTTGATGTTTATCGGCAATTAAAGTTTTCATATATCACTATGTCGTTCTCGTTACATTAAATTAACTATTTTTTAGCAAATTATAATCAAGGAGCACTTGTTTACATGGCATGTGGCGCCATCCCGATCCCCTCTAACATAGTGCGAAAAAGTTATAGGGTTATAAGGTAAGGTTATATATTTTCCTATATTGTTTTGCTGTACAGTAAATTTGAGTAATTTTAATAAATATGATGAACTGCATTCCTAGTCATATTTTCATGATATTAATATAATGAAGCTATACTTCAAACACTTACACCATATTCACCACCTGTGTCTTGACATAACTTTTTGCATATTCTAACTTCGGCAGCTAAACCGATCACTGAACATCTAATACCTTCCGTTTTCAATAACTGAAATCCAAGTAAATTAAAATTTTTAACATGTAGATTTTGTACTTTAATGAAGAACCTAGTAGTGCTGGGTTAATTTTAATAATTTTATATTCTTATACACCGTTTGATTAACAGCGAAAACAATCTCACTTTTAGAACACGCAACATACTGAGCTCCTTCACTCCCAATTGTACTTATTTTATCCTCCAATAATCTTCCTTCAAGCTTTTTCCAAACTAGGTTGAGGTCGGACTGCCATATGGCTGAATTTAGATTTTTTGTGAGGATCGACTGTCATCAGACTTCCACAACCCCAAGAACTAGGCAATTTATAGTTCTATTAAAAGACAATACAACTAAGTGTAACAATTGCCACAGATGTTCGTATAGCAACTGAGACCGACAGCATAACATGCTCTCTAAGGCAAGGATGTGTCTGTGTCTCAATGTCAATTACCTTAACTTTGCAATGTGTTTACCCACTCGGTTACCACTTAGCTCTTTATCGTCCGATAATATTCCCTTTTATTCTGATTTGGATAAAAATATTGAAAGTTAACATTAATGAGTAATATGAACAACAAATATATTATTCTTTTAAGTTTTTACCTGTATTGTTGTATTGATATCTCCAGGATCACACGTTGTCAGCGATGCAAACAAAACTAAGAGCTCTCTTGAGGCATGAGCTGGGAGAGGCTTAAGTATGCGACCAGCCAACTCTAGAGTATTTTGTAGGGAGGGCTCCCCGCTAAGGGACATTTCCGATAACCTGTAAAGACACTGCCTGTTATGGGATAGATTTTTGGTCATATCCTAGTTTAGGGTATGGTAGAGCTTTGAGGTTTGACACAGTTTGAACATTTAACATTAAGTGGACACTACTATAGCTGTATGATTTTATTCTGTAGGTGTAGAATTCAGTAGCACTCAAATATGTGCCTCTTTTGGATTGAGTTCTAAATTATGTTTACATGACAATAGATGTAAAAACAGCCATATTTCATGTATTTTAATGCTTGTAATCCCAGTAATCCGCAAAAAGCGAGACTAAACTAGTTCCGAGTGGGACATTTAATTTCAAAACGAGACATATGGCTATGTTACTGCATATGCTCAGTGTTAAGACTAATTTCCCATTAAACCCATCTATCTGATCTAATACAAACTACTCTGAAGTTGTTTGACCTATTTTGTCATAGACTTGTAGATCATAACATTGTCATGACCATAATTAAGAGTAGAATCAGTTTTTTTTATTTGACTTTCTTTTGAAGTACATTGTTTTGAAAATATGAAACTGTGGATAAATCTTACCCTTGTAAAGCTTTTATGTGTTTTCTTATGTTGCCAGAAAGTTCTGTAAGTTTTTCTGCCCTTTTGTTTTTCATAAGAATTAATCCCAGCTGACTCAGGGGATTTTGATCAAAGTATTCTTCAACAAACTTTTCCAGCAACTATAAAGTATTAAATTTAATTAGATATTACAATTTGAGTTCTAGGTTTTAAATCAATTAAGGTATTGTGTTTACCTTTAGTGTGCATAAAAACCTAGAAGGTTTGAGATCTTGTGAATTCATTGCATCAGAGCAGTCAACTGCCACAAGTAAGTGTCTCATCATTCCCAATCTAACGGGACCACGTCGAGGTACCGCAGCTTTCTTGGCCGCTTTCTGGGCGAACTCAGCCACAAGACCCGCCACTAAACCATCCTTATCCTCTTTAATAGCCTCCCTGGTATTAAATTAATAAAATCAACAACTTGAAATTTATAAGTGAAAAATAAACTTATATAATATTATAAAGATTTGGAAAACCATACCAAGTCTTTTCGTAGCCAGTCTCCCACCGGTATTCTTTTGTATCTTGATCATCATCAGCCATTGTAATTGATTAACTTGGCTTTTGGAGTTAATAGACAGCTGTTTACTAACAAAAATTGTTACACAAAGGTGTGTTTCATGAGTTTATTATTGACTCTATGGAGTATAAATTGTTTAAATCACTGTGTAATTACTTTAAATAAATATTGTAAACATTACAGTAGACAGTAAGTACACCACCCATGCTACTTCAACTTCAACTTTTGGTTAATGGCTTTGTGGTAGAGTGTAACCACAATTTCGCTAATGTCATGTATTTGAAAGACTAACTGTCAAAGGATTTTATACAGAGCTGTGGTAGAGCCAAAAAATAATAATTCGAGAATGAAAGAATAAGAATGAATAAATTGTTATCTTTTACAGGCATGATAAAACTTAAACTAGTAAAATATATAGACAGCTAATAATATATATATACATATACAAAATAAGAAATAACCAGTAAAACAAAAACAAATTTTACACTGTGATATTGAAACTATAATTTAATTTTGTTTAAAGTTATACACTTACCTAGAATGTATACAAAAGGAGTAAAAACGCGAGATAAGAGTAATTTAAGGGACATGGGATGAGGAATATGAGGAGGAATGAATTCATAAATAGGAAACTTAGTTCTAGGACAATTAAAAATATGTGGTTCGCGTTACCCTCATCAAGCCCACACTCACAAATAGAGCTATCCCTAATTCTGAGTTTTGCCAAAAATACTGGAGTGCATGAGTGATTTAGTCTTAACCGACAAATTATAGAAGTGGTGTTTTTATTTATTTTTTTAAATTTAGTAAACCAGGGCTTAAGTTGAATTTCTGGTTGTATATCGCCGTAAAATTGGCCTCTCACAGTTTTCGACACGCGCCACAGCCTGGACCACGAATCAAACAGCTGTGATTTAAGAGATGAACAAATATCGTTAGAGTATATTTCTGTATGGTCATGAGAGCCTGTATAAGCAGCATTTTTTGCACATGAATCTGCAGTCTCATTTCCTGGAATTCCTGCGTGTCCAGGAATCCAGGCTAAGACAATGTTTATGTTCAGTTTTTGACATTGAAATAAAAGATGTCTAATTTTAAGGACAATAGGACTATTGGAATTTGATCGGAATGGGTTTGATAGAATAGATTGAAGACAGCTTTTGGAATCCGAAAAAAATATACTATTGTTTAAATTATGGGATTTTATAAAAGGAAATAGCTTCTAAGACTGCTATAGCCTCACCAGTGAAGACAGAAGAAGCAGCGGGACATTTATAATTTAGAATTATGCTAGTAGAAGGAATCCAGACAGCAGCACCAACTGGACCATTTGATGAGATTTTGGAAGCGTCTGTTAAAATTAGACGCCAATTATTATAATTGGAGGTAATTTTTTTAGTGAATAGACTTCGCATTAGTGAAGTCCAGAATGATATTTGGTTGAAATACTAACGCTTCATATGGCGTACAAAAAAGAGATAACGTGCAGTTTTGGCACAAAGGATTGATGAGACGGGTGAATTGCTGGTAAGCAAGAAGAAGGCAGGGGATAATTTTATTAGAACGTGGATCGAGATTATTCAATAAGATAGATAGCTGATCTAGTTTAGGAAGGAGCAGACGTCCAGCATTTTGGATGTTTGAAAAAGAATCTGTTGGCATGAAATTGTCTACGAAGAAAAAGAGGAGGGTCACCACATTCAACCTGCATAGCGTTAATAGGGGAGGATTTCATCGCTCCGAGAATAATGCGAAGACATTTAGACTGAATTTTGTCGAGTTTTTGGAGACCAGATTTATTTATGGGATCTAAAACAAATAAGCCGTAATCCAAGTGACTGCGGACTATAGCGTTGTATAGAAGTTTTTGGGAAAAAGGGTGAGAACCCCACCAAACTCCAGAAAGGGAACGAAGAACATTAATGTTTTTTTCACATTTCTTTACAACATAATCAGTATGAAACACACCTGTCAATCTGGAATCCAACCAGACCCCAAGGAATTAAACTCTATCATACTGCGGAATGACTTCACCAAGGACTGAAATGTTAACTCCGGAAATCATTCGCTTTTTGGTAAAAATTACGACCGAACTCTTTGAGGCCGATAAAGAAAGTCCATGGCGATATAACCACGCCGATAATAAACTGAGCGCACTTGACAAATTAACAATAATACAAAACTTGATCGTCAGCGTATTGGAGAATTTGAGCATATGGACCTAACGACAACTCTAAGTCATATGTATAAAGGTTGTACAAAAGAGGTCTTAGCACCGAGCCTTGAGATAAGCCCTTCCATATCATCCTGGGTGATAGCGAGTAGTCCCCACTTTTAATTGTGATGGATCTTTCCGAAAATAAGCTACAAATAAAACAAACTAGTTTTTCGGAAATCCCAAGTTGGTAAATCAGTTTATTTTTGAGGATGGGAATCAGGACGTTGTCATACGCTGACGTTATATCAAGAAAAACTCCACCTAAGTATTCCTTTTTAAGAAAAGAGATTTGAATATCAGTCGTTAATAAGTTGAGACTATCCATTGTGCTTCTACCCTTTATAAACCCATATTAGGATTTCCCTAACAATTTCCTGTTTTCTACAAACCATTCAAGGCGATGTTTTATCATATCGCTCATTTGCAACAAAGTCGACATTTCTCAAAAGATATCATTTTACAGTAGAGGAATTTTAAAGTTTCTAGTTAAATATATACGATAAGCGTTGGCTTTTTAGAAAACTTATTTAGACAAAAATATTGTGCGATTAGTGTACTTTTCTGTTAAAATATTAAACTTTGCTTAAAAAGTACACATGATATACTGTGCTATTTTTTTCGCAGCAAGGAAACACTTATGTCATTGTTGCAGATAAGTATAGAAAAAAAAAATGTAGTATTATGACTTATGACGTTACACTCAATAATTATTTTACATTTAAGGTAAACTTGATAGTAATAATAACAAAATATGTCAATTTTGAAAATATTTTTATTAATATCGGAATCCAAAGTAAACTACAATATAGTTACATTAATAACTTTTTCATAATAAAATGAATAGTAGGTAGGTAATTAACACTTAATCGTTATCGAATTAAAATGGCACAACATCAGTCTTATAAATCAACTCTCCTACATTATTTAGTCATCCATACAGAACAGTATCACAAAATCAGCCTCAATAATAAAATTACAGTGTTTAACGAAAATTGAACATAAAATTCAAAATAAAATTTAAAAAAAATCTGCAAAGAATTTTAAATCGAGCATAGAACTGTGGAATTCGATTTCTCTTTAACAAGTCTAACAAATCTTTCTTTCTGTCCGATGTGCCTGGCTTACGATCATAAGCTTTTTTGACGTTTATGTCAATCCTTTTCTTGTTTCTGATAATTTCTGCTCTTTTAAATTCTTCTTCTTTGTAAAAGTTCTTGTAAAATAATAGGAGTTCTCAAAGACATCATCTATTGTTTTTTATTATGTTCTAATGACCAATAGTCGTTAAAAAATGTCTTCCTTTCATCTTTAGATAGTTTAGATTGACATTTTAACCGTCATTTATCTCCACATGGTTCTCTTCTTTTATTTTCTTGCTAGCAGTTTCATAAGCTTGTCCAGTATTCCGCATTTTCTTTACATTTCTGTGCCAATTTGCTTCATTCCTTTTACGTTTTCTTCCTAGTTTTGCCTTCGGACTTGCAGGAAACGACATTATGATACTATTTTCTGTTGAAGTTGGACATGACAATGGAATCATATGAAAATTATTATTAGCAATGGAATTGTCATTTGCCTGTTCAGCTGGCAATTCATGACTGCGCTGCAGAAGAGAGGGTCCGGAAATAGTTATGATTTTATCTGCCGTTGAAGTAGATGGTAATGGATTTGAATAGTCAATTGTCTCGATTAACTCAGCCCTATTCTGCTAAAGAAGTTCCTCAGGTTTTAATTAGTCATTTATCATAATAATATATTTTCATTGCAATCATTTGTTTAGGTCGACGAAAATGAAGATAAAGATTCAGATAAGGAACTGTACGATGTCACTGATGATGAAAGCTCTGATGAGGATAGATCCTGGGTAAATAAAAAATAAAATAAAAAAAGCCTTTTATTTCCTACTATTTACCTACTTTACATTGTTTGTTACTTATCTAATTTGATTACATAATTAACTTCACTTAGCTAGTTTTTCTTTGATTGATTTTGCTTAAATTAATAGTTTATATATACATAATACTAATACTTTGCCACATAGGATGTATACCGGGTAAATATGGAGTGGGCTTCATTATAAATAAGTCCCTTATAAACAACATCGAGAGCTTTATTGGATTAACAGATTGCGTGGCAACGCCAAACTTAAGCTTTTAAGGGTGCATGATATCCATTATACAAGAATATGCACCGACCGACGCAGCGAGCGAGGAAGAAATAGAAGAATTCTATATGACCATAGATAAAGCGATGAAAATAACATATAAAAACATTATATTAATGGGCGACTTTAATGCGAAGGTTGGTGGTCCCAGAGAAGGTGAGTACTTAACAGTGCAACAGCATGGATACGGCGAAAGAAACGACAGAGGGCAAATACTTGTTGACTACGCACTCGAACATAATCTAACCATCATCAACACATGCTTCAAGAAAAACCACAACCGAAGTTGGACCTGGCGATCCCCAAATGGAAAACATAAAAATGAGATTGACTATATTCTATCCAACCAACAAAAAATATTCCTAAACTTTGAAGTCATGAATTTAAACTATCCATCAGACCATAGACTAATCAGAGCATCAGTGAAAATTACTAAACAGAAACAAGGCAGAGTTAAATTTACAAATAAAAAAGGATGCCAACTAAAGCGTGGCAATTTGGTATAAGCATATGACGCGCAAAGATGAAACGAATGGCAGGCGCATTTAAGTATAAAAATGTTGGGAATTTTATTTTGCAGCAAGGTAACTACAGAATTATTACGTCCCATCATTACGTTTGCCCCATCAGATGCAAAACCTATTAGATTATTTTTATATGGAATATCATTGCTTGTAAAAAAGTTTACAATGTGTTCAAATAAGGTTGCTGCATTAGCTTCTTCTAATGGAATAAGAGCTAAAAAACGATCTTTAATACGATTCATTTTCGCATATCTCACGACTAAGCAAGTGTTTGGTTGTACTAAGATCAGTGGACTCGTCAATAATAAGCGAAAACTTAGTTTGCCCTAGATCTTCACATAAATTATTGAAACTTTCTTTACCTATAATATGATCAATTATGTCATGAGTTAAGGTCGAAGAGCATTTTATTTCTTTTGCTATTTTTTAATCAGGACAAACGGCTTGCATCAGCTTCGGTAGGTGCTCCATAATAGTGAATGGTAGATTGTGTTCAAACGAGGCTAATCTTATTTCACCTGAAATTAAAATAAAGAATTAAAATTATGTAGGTATATCTAGTAGCGATTAGGGTCTTATTATATCCACTGCTTCTATAAACCGATAAGTAGTAAACAAAATAATATAACAATGTAAGTACTATCATAAAAAATAAAAATAAATTACCTTGCATAACCAGTGTATCAGATTTTTGAGTTTTGGTCACAGCAATATATCATCATTATGATATCTTCGGTTGTGATTTTATATTCTTTGATGATACTGAGTGTGCTTGTGAAGAACTATGTTTCTTTATAGCGACTTTTGCTGATGTGATGTTGATATCTTTATTACAACTATTACAATAGGCATAGCTTTCGCCTTTACGACTATCTTGCAGTCACCCTAGAAATTGTTCTTCCCATTCTTTTCTATAATATTGTAGAATTTTTTTCTTCTTACACACACTTGTTTGGCTCCTCGTCAGATGACATTTTAACTTAATGATCTGATTTTGTTGGCACTATTTAGGTTAGGTACTCTCTCTTCAAAGCTAAGAAAATTAATGAAAAAAATAAAACCGAATTCCTGTTTATATAGACTAGACAGGTAAATTCCCGAGCGGGAAGCCCCTTAATAACATCGAATTGTAGGATATAAGGGTATTCCCCAAAATATATGGAACATTCTGCTCTAGGTTCATTCTATTAGGGGCTTCCCCGTAACATTATACATAAATTAAAAGGGTTGCCAAAGTGTAAAATCGGTAGAAAAATCGTAAGAATTTCCATATATACTCTGAAATCGTAGAAAAATCGTTATATTTGGGTATTTCGGTAGAACAGAGCCCATATCAGTAGAAATACCAAAAAATCGGTAGGTTCGAGACCAGTGCAGCTGACAGCAGTTAGTTACTTACTACCTACTTGGGCAAACCAATATCGATTATTCGAATATCGATTTTTCTTTTAGAGAACGAATTTTTGATTACGGGCAGCTCCGGCAAAAAAAAATTAGTTTCAGTTCGAGTTTTGGTTTCATCCTAAATTGGCCGAAACTTACGGCGCCATCAAAACTTAATGTTCGTAAAGTGCGCCGTTCGGTTAGCTTCGTGGCTAACTAGTGGACATTGGCTCTAGCTCAGTTCGCCACCGTGAAGTGCGATCTTTCTTTATGGTATTTGGGGGCAAGCGAGCAGACAGGAGAGTAAGTGACCACTTACCATCATTCGACCGCTGCCCATGGACACCTGCAACTTAAGAATCACCAGTGCATTGTCACCCTTTCAATCCCTCCCCCCAGAATTTGGGCTCCGTTAACCTCTCTCACTCGGTCAAAAGCTACGATAGAATTGCACGTTTCCTTTAAGGCCGTGGAATCACTCTGGTCGAGGCTGGCCTATATGTGCCGAGGCATGGCTCTCCCACGACTAACACATCTTCTTACCTGTGTTTTAAAAATAATTTGTATTTGTTTTATTTTTACTTGTAACTAACATTGTTTTATCTCAAAGGCAATTACTTATTAGGCATAGAGCTTCGTTTTGTTGAGTTTTATTTATATTTTAGTAACACAGTGGTGGAGTGCCATCTATCCAAGTGGTGGGGATAAAAAAAATATCCAGCCGGTATGAGTCCGAACAATTTCTCGTAGCACTCTCCATGATATATACAATAAAGAATGCAGAGCGAAGCTACATCTCTACGTAACGCCAAAAGATCGAGCTGGTCGCAAATCTTTTGGCTATCGACGATTCGAGTCGCTCTCATTTGGATATGGTCCAGAGGGAGAAGCTAGTACTGTCGTGCCCCTGCATAGAGATGAAAACAGTATTCCATATGCGGTCGGCCTGCGTCTTATACACGGCAACCCGTAAGTCCAGCGCCTCAATGACATGCACTGAGTGTTGTGGGTCCGATCCCCACATGAGACAACGCTTCGTGTGATTCACAAATTGTTTTTCTAAAAAAAGGTAAAATCACCTGCGACACGGGATATCTTCTTACCTGCTGTACCGGGCTGTAACCAGTGTCAGTGCCATTGTCACCGAATATATACAACTTTGATCTGTACATATTTATTTAGTAGACATTTATACTGACGGGCCTGTTGGTCTAGTGGTTAGCGACCCTGACTGCTAAGCCGGAGGTCGTGGGTTCGATTCCCACCCAGGACAAATATTGTGTGATGAGCACGATCATTTGTTCTGTGTCTGGGTGTTATTTATCTATAATATGTATGTATTTAAAAATATATAAGTATGTTTATCAGCAGTCTGGTTACCATAGTACAGGCTCTGCCTAGTTTGGGATCAGACTGCCGTGTGTGAGATGTGTGAAGTTATTATTATTATTATTATTATTACTAAATGTTAGTGTCTTTAGTTTTTATTTCTGTTGTGATATCAGGTATGTAAGTACATATTATGCGGAACGTCAGGATTGAGGAGTCAAATAAAATGCGTTTATTTACAAAATTCACTCAGTTTTACTACTTTCTCCTGTTACTACAAATTCAAACCCACTTGCTACTAAATGTTTTTGGAATAGAATATAAATATTGACTTTTTACTTTCATGGCAATTCACACTCATAAATATAGATTGAGGAGCCACATTAAAAGTTTTGTATATTCTTGAATATCAATTGTACTGGATTCAGATTTTTAGTAAGCACTATACACAATTACTACTAAATGATACAAAGTTTTCAAAAATATTCATTAAATACTTTCCGTGTTCCAGGTGGCTCCTCAATGTTTAGATTGAGGAGCCACTTGTACATTGACGTAACTTTGGATATGCCTTACTACAAATTTCAGAATTTGTCCTACAAAATTATTTTCTCACCTACTAAATGAGGGGGCAGTTTCCGTTCTAATTCTAAAATGGCTCCTCAATCCATACGTACACTCCTGTAAATAGTCTGCCACTAGCCGCCTTAGGTACTCTAGCACCGAGTGATAGTGGAGTGCCTCCCTTATGTAGGCGAGACACCGCCAGAGCTTTTCAGTCATGATTCTGAGACGCAACACAGCGCCGATCGTCGAACACTCCGATCGCTCGAAACCCGAATTAGACGTCTGATAGATCAAGAACCCTCTCAAATAATTTACCCGACTCGTCCAGCAACACCATGGGCCTGTTGGCCACGACCATTTTGGCCTATTGTCCCGGCTTAGTTAACATGACCAGCTTCCCGCTTTTCCAGCACTCACGGAAACGTCCGGACGCCAAGCTGACGTCGAACACCTCCCTAAGGGGGTCTGACATGGGGTCGAGGGCTGGGACCAATAATTCCGTATCTGTTTAGCTAAGCTGTGATGGGCTATCGTGAAGTGAGCATGGTTTTGATCGTAGATCGGGCGTGAGATTAGGAATTTCCCCAGCCAACCCCAGAGATCTACTAGAAAGAGATAGAGGGACATTTCTATTATTCATCTCTCTCGTTGCCCATATTGCAATATTGACGCTGTTATTCACTCTATGCTTATATCTCTATGGATAAAACTATAAATCCGGGTATACCTACCCAACTGCAGGCTGAAATTTTTTACACCGTAGGTGTGAATTATTTACTACTTTACTATACTGTTTGTTTTAAATATACAATAAATACCCAGCGGCGAAAGGTCATAAAAAGGCAGAAATAACAATCAATTTATGAATGATATCACAAACCGAAAACGTTAACGTAATTCTCAAGGAATATAATAATATCGTCATAGTCGAATAATGGTGTCGGATCTGACATTTATTGAACTTTACAGGGCATCCATTTCAAATAATTATGTTAGATTTTTTGACATAACTTTGTTCATTCTAAATCTATAATTTTGAAAATTGGCATACAAGTGAAAAATAGGGTGTGTTTTAAAATGTTATGTATGTAAATGGGTGTGTTAAATAATGTTTTAAAATGTAATAAAAATAATAACTAATAATTACACAATTTTCACGAAAAATCACATGCTTCATGCTATTTTGAGCGCCTATCAAACAAACATTGAATAATTTAAAATCTAAAATACATATACTTTTCGCTTGAATGTAGTAATAATATTTAGACAATGTAGTATCCAAATATGGTAAAAACTAAATTTCGTATTTTTTTCAAAACAGAGATTCTACGGTCATGACGATATCTAGACTAACATTGGTATTGCAAAAAAACTGAACATGGCTATAGTCTCCTTGTATAGGAACTCCTATACAAGAACAAGAACTTACTGCATATCTAGAAGACTGAAAAAAATACACAGGCAAAATACATTTATACCTTTATTACTGGGCCTTACTAACATAAAAATACAAAAATATTTTAAAATAGTGTAGTGTAGATCCTCACAATAACTATTTGCAAAACAAGTCATGAGATTTTTATTTAAGATAGTATTTACTCACTTAAGCACAAATGTTTATTTTTCCTTTAAGTAGTATGTAATTGATTCAGATATTTTACAAATAAATTAAAATGAGCCTTAAAGAGTAACCATAATTAATATTCTAGTGTGTGAACAGTAATTAGATCAAGAGCTTTACGTTTATTGGAATCTCTATATCATTAAAATAATTACAGTTATTGTTGAAATACACAGTTTAATCATAATACTGAAACTATATTTCAACAATAGCATTATGAACTATCTTGCAATGCCCCACTACAGAAAGCTATATTTTACTTAATGTGATACTTTTTTGCTTGGAATCACCAGAGATTATAATTTTCTTAGTGATTTTATAACACCAGAAAAAAACGCACTGCAAAATTAATATTATTCACACTTGTTAATAGCTTTCTGCAACTTGGCAATCCGATGCAGATGCCTGCTTAGTTCATAGAATGTTGATTTGTGACAGCGTTCACTCAGTAGCTGCCATAGCCCGTGCCTGTGCTCTCACACGTTTATCATACTCTAATCGGTTTTGACTGAAATAAAAAAGAAACAAGACATTAATTAAAACTAGAATGCAATAAATATTTAACAATGTTTTCTAACAAGACATGCGACTCCACAAATCTTAACTCCAACTGTAATAAGAACTTACCAATAGATTGTATAGGCTTCAGCTTGTGCTGGATCTTTAACATTGGGTTCATTAAGTAAATCTTGAATACCAAGAAGAATCTGTTTGATTGTAATAGCTGGGCGCCAATCTTTTTCTTCATCTAATAATGATAGACATACTGTTCCTGATGGGTAGACATTAGGATGGAATAGAGGGGGTTCAAACTTGCACTTTGGGGGACTAGAAGGATAGTCATCTTTGAAAATCATACGGAGTTTATACAATCCTCCTTCCCATGGTGTCTGTAATAACGAAGACATTGAACAATAATTAGCAGAGCAGAGAAAACAGCAAACTAAAATTTGGTGTTCGATATTAGCGGTTAAATGAACTTGAACAGTTCACTAATTTTTCTGTTACTACAATTTAACAGTCAGGTTCTAAATGTTCTAGAATCAACTAACCCCCTTTTTGCCAGGAATCGCACATTCCCATGTCATAAGATTCAAAGACCCATCAGGATTTTTCATAGGTCTGGCTACAAATCCCTGAAAGACAAACATCATTAAGTAACTTTTCTACTCGAGGTAAAAATAATAAACCCAAAAAGGAAGTAATGCAGCTTACAAAGGGATGGTCTTTACGCCAGGCTTTTCTTTCTTCAGCTAAACGTGCACTTGCTATACCCGACATGGTCTGAAAATGAAAGTAACAACTGTCATAAATTGAATATCTAAACACTTCAGAACATATTAACGAAATGTTGTCACCTTACAGTGATAAATACAAAGAAATAATACGAAAAAATAAATTACACGGCGCGAAGCGTCCCACAAAGTAATTCTTATTAATCACAGATAAAATAAATAGTATAAAATAGAGTTGCTACTTGCTACAAAGTAGGCGATTAAATTGTCTCTATTCGACTATGAACATTAAAATTAAAATATCAAGTTTGTTTCTTAAATAACTTAACGTTGATACAAGAAGTTAAATATCTACATACCAAAAAATCATCAGAATCAAAATTTGAATTTGTCTCTAGATTATCCTATGTTTAGATAACAGTAAAATAATATCGAGTCTTGTACTTCTATTACTTTCAAGGCTTTTTTTCTAACTCTTTTCAAATGCTTTACTGTACCGAGTGCTGTAGAGACACGTATCCGCGAATATCCGAGTACAAAAAAAGACCTGGATACGTATTCTTCGACAGGTATTTGTACTTATTGGCTTTTAGCAAACTTGAAAAAAATCAAAAGAAATGTAGATCTGGTTTCCTAATTTTTATTTTAAATATATTACTTTTTGATTTCCTAGTTTAATAAATTGTTAAAATATACCATTTGAACATGTTTATAAACTTCAAATAATTGAACTGAATAAATACGTTTTTATTTGTTTTAAAAAATCACGCAGTTGGAAACAAGAAACAAATAGTATATGAATCATATAAATGGTTAGCTTTCATTTCATTGTTCATGACCTTATCGACATCATTTATACTATCCGACACCCTACTAGGTAAGAACAGTGAAGCCTTCAACAATAAAAGATTGTAGCACGGTACAATTATAATACAGAAGTGTAACTCGGCCGCATGATAGAAATAAATGCCTACAGCCGCGCGGTACGTAAACATGCGTCAGGGCTGCCCGTCTCCAGCATTTTAATTATATTTGCCTACTTTCTGTTTCTATTTAGATTTGTGATTGTACATATCCTCTTTATATAAATAAATGAAATACTTTGTATATTGAATAGGAAGTGTTCAATAAAAATGCGTGTTGTTTTTTGATTGGTAGATTTAATTATTTTATTTTCTTTCTGCATTGAAGGAGTTCAAGTTTCAATTTTCTTTTTCTTGGAGTGTTGCTAGAGAGACTCGTTGAGGTTTGAGCAAAGATTTCATTTGTTGCATTTTCAGTCTGTGTACTATTTTCATTTCCTACCAACGGAGCAGTTTGGGTTTGTTTATCTTCTTTTAGAGAGACTCCTGGATCAGTACTAGCTAAGCTTGGCAGCATCAACAATGGTAGGGCATTTTTTTTTTAAAGTTTTCTATTTGATGAATGTAATACATCCTCCAAATTAAAATGTTTTTTACAAACTTGGTAGGAACTAAAGTCAGATTTGTTTTCCAAATCATCTCGCCGGATCAGTTGCAACCATTGAAGACGTGTGAAAAAAAATACATGTGGCACTCTCGGAGACTGCCGCGGTAAAGCTATTGCATAACATTTTTTTTTTTAAAGAAAAAATCTGCCTGGTGTCAGGTATTTTTCGTTAGGTTTTGAGAATTTCTTGATTCGGTCACCGCGCCGCGCCGCGCTCAGAGCCCGCGATAAAAGCTATGCAATAGCTTAAAAATCCTTCTATAGAATAAAAAAAATGTGCTTTCTCCTTACGCGTTACAAAACTCCAATCCTTAGAAACTCCAACACCTACCTACTCACCTAGAATGCAAGAAACAGCTGACGAGCAAGTAACTTTTTATCTCAGCTTATTAACGTCTCTATAAATTAGGTACCTACCTACAACTCGCAATAACTCAAAACAAAAATTCTTTGGTCACCAATTAATTAATTATTAAAAAGCTGAACAGCTGACTACGAATGTTTTAAAATCACAACCCTCAAACATCTAAATATTATATATGAGTCTAGCTGTTGTTGTTAATACCGAGAAAATAAAACCAGTTTTTAGTGGGATATGTTGTTATAGTAGCAGCAGAAACACTTTGTGAAAATTTCGAAAACTATCTAATGACACACAGACGGTAAAAAAATTATTCTAGTATTATTCATACCCACAGATAATAAACAAATATTATTAATAATAAAATACCACGTCTTTACTTTGAATTATGCAAAGTAACCAAACACACATGCACCGAAGTTTTAACACAAGCGTAAGTAGGTAGGTACCTACCGTATCATGATTCATTCTGAACCGCAAATAACTACCTATTTCACTCGTCTCAATAACTTTCCGTTACTCTATTCGCTTTATTTATTAATCCAAACACCTTTTTTTTTCGTGAGATAAAAGGAAATACTTATCCATTATAAAGACACATTATGTACCTACCTACTAGTAAGTAAAATTATTTTTAGTCTTACCTTTCAGAGTATCCAGGTAATTTAAAAGAACTTATGTCTGGATGCGTTATTGACGAATTCATACAACCAAAAACAGCACAATATTTCCTACTCGTCATATTAACTGATTTTTAGAGAAAAAATCGCGCGGTTATTGTAAAAAAACAAAACACACCGTCCGTTCGACACTCCGATACAGCCGTGACTGTCTGCGCCCCGAGCGCACCTCGAGATCGAGGCGCGTAGGTATAGCTCGCGTTTCGTCCGTTTGTACGAAGTTGGAGTACTGTATTATAATTGTACCGTGATTTTAGCAACTAACTGCTCTTAATATTGACTTTGACCAGATGTTGATTGCCAGTCACATGGTAAAGTTACCAAGCCGGATTTATTCAATCCAACTTCATTTCAGGCCCAAATCAAACCACTAAACTGTCCTTTAAAGATATCCTTCCTTTGGAAAATTTTGTCAAATCAATTTTACAAGTATTTAGTGCACCTCTTTTATTCGACTATTTATAAATCGACTAACAACCATAGAATATAATCTCTCCTCAAGAGAAATCAATTGAAAATTCTTGGGGTACGCCATTTTGCGGCACTTACAGAAACTATAATTTTGCTATGAGTGCAAAATTTGTTTACAGAATGAAGATTAAATAACATAGTAAGGTTGAAGATATCTTTTTATTTTTATTAAATCCGGCTAATGGATACAAAACTGGTTAGCTTCCAGTCACATTAAAAAGTGCATTTGATAGCTCAATTTTTTATTTATGTTATATTACTTACTCACCTATGTCCATTAACTACAAGTTAAACTGCGGGGAACACACTCAAGCGTACATCGTTAATGTACCGACTTGTAAATACCGCTTTAATAAATTAAAAGCCTACTATCGGAATGGGTATGTGAAGGAAGTACCTAATCATGGAAGCATTCCTCTATAGTTTTAGAATCGTGTTTGAACAATAGGTCGTTTAATTAGTAAATTTTGATCAATTTTCAAAACGGAAAGACAAAACATAATTTTTTATTCATCTGATAATTGTTTGATTGGCCCAGACATATCACTAAAATACCCGGTTTATGAGCATTTTTAACCGACTTCAAAAAAGGGAGGAGTTTTAATTCGGTTGTTTTCTTATGATCCGTCCGTCCGAACCTCGTCATTAATGAACCGATTTGGAAATTCTTTTTGTTTCGGAGGGCAGATATACTTCCGATTCGGTCCTATGATTAGTAAATTTGAAGGAAAAATACCACCCTTTAATTTTATGTAAATAAAAGAGTAATACCTACTTGTTTCGTCGGTACCTATAAAAACGCATTACTTCAATCACGACAATATAGATGCATTATCGTGATTAAGCAGAGTTTAGCCTATGGAGTTTCACCAGCATTAACAATCACTGATTTCTCGCACCGTAATGTTTTAAACGATGGGCATGAAAATTTAAAAATGACTAACGGGAATTATATCCTATAGGTATGTAGTAGTATGTGGTTTATAATATTTTTAATTAGTGTAAGTATATTTCTATTGTACAGTAATAGCAGTAGATCATACTGCTCGTACAAAAAATCGAGCATTCAGAACAGGTATGCTTATTTCTCTAGTACAAAGAAACGGATTCGCACACGTGTCGAAGACCTTGTAATTTACTGATTAAAGATTAACAACAAAAAAACACCGAATTTCAAAAGTTAAGGTTGTATTACAGGCATTACCTGATGCCAGTAAAACGCCGGATGGTGTACTTTTATCACAACATAGGATATCCAATTCGTCTCGAGTAAGTATATACCTACACACCACAATGCCGGAACTGCGCAGCCGTCTGGGTCTCCGCCCAGCATACGCTGCAAGACTGCCCCGCGTGGGCGTCTGAACGCGAGGTCCTTGTCGATCGTGACGTCGGACGTGACCTGTCCCCGCCAGCAATGATTGCTGCCATGTTGGCGGGTGAGGAGGGCTGGCTGAGGCTGTAATGCTCCAGAAAGAGACCGCTGAAGGCGATTGGGAGAGGGCCGATCCCGAGCGTAGAGGATTGGGCCGCAGGCTGTCAGAGAGTGGGGACTTCTGGTGGCAGATTGATTAAGGGACATGGCGGCGGCCTGACTGCACCAAAATGCGATCGGGCTCCTAGATTAAGTGATAGGCGAGGGGGAGTTTCCGGCTTCCTTTGGGATAGGGCCTAGTAGGTGAGGCATCGATACGGGGGACCTAAAATTACATGATCCGGGTCGACATACGGCAGGCCAAATCGGAGCGCGATGTCGGAACATAGAAAATGCGGTGCCAGACCTTATGGACGCAGCAGAGCGACCGCGCGCTTAAGCCGTCGTACACACTGTCTTTAACAAACGATTTCTTAACAAATATTATGGCAATCCATGTCATGTCAAATTATCTTTGATAAATGATAACCGAAATTGCGAACAAATTTTTAAAATTTGACTTACTTAAAGTTAATGTGAAAACCTACTTATTCCCATTGGTTTCATGAACATCCATTTTCGGCGACAGGATTTACAGCGTTCTAAATTTTAAAATTATCAATTTTGCAATAGGTCGCCAATTTGCTTTTGAATAAACGGACCGGATGCATTTTGTTAACAATGCTAATACCTAAATAACAACGATGAACAACGATTTCTTCCCTAATTTTAATTCCCTTTTTTTTCGCCTTTTTACAACTTTGCCGCATGTTTTCGGTAGGAAAAAACTTTATAAACTTAATACCTTCGTAAAATGATCATCTGAACAACTTGTGTCTTAACTTTTTTCGCTACAATGCTTTATTTCTGAGATATTACGAGATAACCGAAAAACATACAGTTAACAAAGTTATTTTGCAATAAATAAGTATCGTCCATTCTATTTCATTATGTAGGCAATGACCTTCAGTTTCCGCCAGACTTCATTAAATTCCATCCAGAATCGAAATGAAAATATTTGACAACCCGTCTATAATCTATTAAAACAGTTATACATTGCGCAATAAAGTTGAGTACTGACGATATTGTAACTACGAGAGTACTGATGATGATGATAATGATGTCCTCCGCGAAGTATCCGTCGATGGCGAACCCTACCGAATTTGGCCTTAAAGGTCCTGTCAGTGTAGCTGACCAGCTGAGTTATAGGTGTAGTATACACGAGCTTGGGTGTTGTTTTTGTAAAATACGAAAGGCCCAGTGGCGACCTATTCGGTAGCCTGATGGACGGTCCTTCACCACTCAGGTCGTTGTTGAATGAGCTCCTGCCATTTCTAACACGGAATGTCGCATGCTGTTAGGTGGCGTTTCAGGACGTCCCTGTAACGTAGGAACTGTCCCTCCGCCTTGCGTTTTCCCCGAGAGAGTTCGGAGAAAAAGACACATTTGGGAAGTCTTGAGTCGCTCATACGCACTAGATGACCACACCATATGAGCTGCCCTCCCATTAGTAGAGATTCCATGCCTATCATCCCCGTTCAGCGTAGGATATCTGAGTTGGGGGCATGGTCTTGCCACTTGACGCACAGGATTGACTTCAAACACTTAATGTGGAAAGTGTCAAGGCGCTTTATGTTACCCCTATACAGGCAGGTCCAGGTTCCAGGTCTTAGTGGCGTAGAGCAACATGGCAAGTATAATTGCTCTATACACAGCTATTTTCATGTGGAGACGCAGCTCATGTAACCCCAAATATTTTTTGTTGTTATATTTTTGTTGATATAGGGTTTGTAGTGTTGTACGAGGACCGAGATGGTAATCAGAGGGGTCGGCCCATGTCGTGCGGTGTTCCACAGGGGTCTGTCTTGGACCCCTCCTGTGGAACATAGGGTACGACTGGGCCCTTCGAGTAGATTTTCCCCCTGGGCTGGGTGTAATTTGTTAAGCCGATGATACATTGGTTACAGCCCGGGCATTGAGGCGCTGGGCTTACGAGTGGCCCTGGATAAGACGGATGCCCTATTATTCCATGGGCCCCGTCGTGGTCCACCCCCAGGCGCCTCAATCGTGGTCAAGTCGGTCCTCGTACCGGTTCAGGCCTAAATGAAATATCCGGCCCTGATCCTCGATGGGAGGTGGCTCTTCGACGAGCACTTCCGACAGCTTGCTCCAAAGCTAGACGGCGCTGCGTCTGCCCTTGGGCGATTTTTACCCAATTTGGGTGGACCCAGCGTCGCAACGAGACGGCTGTACACGCGGGTTGTTTGGTCAATGGTACTGTACGGTGCACCGGTGTGGGCGGCGGCTCTGACCTCCCAGAATAGGGCACACCTCTAGCGCCTTCAGAGGATATTGACGGTTCGAGCCAGATGCGCACCGTTTCGGCGGAGGCGGCGTGCGCATGGCCGGTACTATCCCGTGGGATTTAGAGGCGGAAGTGCTCGCCGAAGTATATATCCGGCGGGAGCCGACTGCCACTATCTGCCCGAAACTCAGCCAGTTTCGGGCAGATAGTGGCAGTCGGCTCCCGCCCGAAAAGATACGCGAGTGGCGTGAGGCCGCTAAACGCTCTACTTTCCGTAGAGCGTTTCTAAAGCTTAAAGCAGGCCGCTTAAAACATATATTTGACGGGTATGTTAGCCCTGTGACCCTGGTTGCTACGCCGTAGGTCGTGGGTTCGAATCCCACCCAGGCCAAATATTTGTGTGATGAGCATGATCATTTATTCTTTGTCTGGGTGTAATTTATCTACAATATATGTGTATTTAGAAATAATGTAACTATGTTTATCTGCAGTCTGGTTCAGGCTCTTTCTGGTTTGGGATCAGACTGCCGTGCATAAGATGTGTGAAATAATAATTATTATTTATTTATATTCAATTCATTCAAACATTTCAGTACCTTTGGTACAAATCTACAATAAAATATTCATAAATAGTAATCTACAATAGCAGAATAACAGTCAAATAAGTAATTTGCTCCAAAATTATTCTGTTAGTGCTTTTTTTTTGGCTAAAGTATGCAGTAACATCACTATGGCCTCTTGCCGTACCGCATAGAGCAACACGGTCCGCGGGTGGCCTGTGTTGCTCTATGCCGATTTTAGAACAATCTAGGCATATAACACAGATTAAGAGATATGTATATGCATATAGCTACGAAAAACAGTGCAGCGTGCAGGCGACTAGCGATGTGCGACTACTTGCGACCGATCGATGACGATTCATAATTTAGTTACCTATTTGGAGTTAGTACCTACCGAAATTACTAATTGTTTGGTTTCATGAAGAAATAAGTTCAGGTTCTGAACAAGGCACAAGTTTAAGTTCTGATACTATTATCAAAACTTAATTGTATTAAAATTATGTAGAAGAAGAAGAGTCACTAAAAGGATGAGAAGATGGAGTAGATTTACGGACGGTTAGGAACTACATCCATTAAGTCTCCTGCATCCATTATTATAATAAAATAGATAGAAAAAATAAGTTACGCTGCGTAATCGCAATCCACCTGTGCTGTGAGTGGGGTGCTGGCTCTCAAAGTGTACTAACATCCAATCATTACAAGGGTACCCTTGTAATTATTGGATGTTAGTACACTTTGAGAGCCAGAGTACTCTCACCATGCATCCACGAGGAATTTAAACAAAAACTCGGGCGTCATTATTTACGTTAACTTAACATTACCTTATGCTATTCCAGATCCTATGTTCAACCATGCTGCTTCTCTTACCTGTGTCACTGACATTAAAATAGCGATTTGTGGCTATTTATAGATCACCATAATACAACTCTCATCAACACCATGACTTGTTCCTAGAGAACCTGAACCAGGTACTGGGTGGCTCAAAATCTTTTAGCCATATTGCTATCTTAGGCGACCTAAACATTGATATTAAGCCTCAAAATATGTTTTTTTATCATATAGTTATTTATTACCTAGCGCCAGTCATACCCTATCACCTAGACATTAGCATTAACGGTGAAATCTTAGACAATAACTCTTGGGAATACTTAAATCTTACAGCGTACCATGGTTTACTCCCAGCTCACACACTACCAACTCGACAAGACAATTGCCTTGACCATGTCCTCCTGAAAACTAAGATGGAAGCACTTACCCTGGTTGCACAAACATCTCTGACCGATCATGAAGCAGTAATACTCTTTCTTAAAATGAAACTTAACACTTACCACAATACTGAAAAAAAAACATCTATTATTGATTATAGGGGCCTTGCAGTAAGTCTTGGTAATATGGATCTAAAGCCACTATTTAACTCAATAGACGTAAATTTTGCTACCAATTTTTTGATATCATCCATCACCAAAGCAATTAAGTCAAACTCTAAACAAACCATATGCTCAAGAAGAAGATTTATTATAAAACCCTGGATTACGCCTGGATTATTAAGGTGCATGCGTAACAGAGATCATCTACACAAAAAAGTTAAAAAGAATCCAAACAATGAGACTGTTTTAATCACATATAAACGCTACCGCAACTACTGCAATAATCTGCTCAAAAGGGTAAAACAAAACTATGAAAGAAACGAACTTAATAAAGCTAAAAACAATCCTAAGCTATTATGGAAATCTATCAATGACATCACAAACAGACAGAAAATAAAACTTACTGCGACTGAACTAGTAAAAAAACACGGTCATCCTACGGCTGCAGTCAACAGTGTCAATGATTTTTTCGTGAATGTTGGCAAAGTCTTGGCAGAAAAAATGATAAACAAGGGTTATGCTAGTTCCTCTGTTCACGCCAAAGTTCTTAATAGTCCTAACTCTCTCGTGTTTTTGCCCACAGACGAATGCGAGGTAGATAGACTTATCACATCGCTAAAAAGCGATGCCGCCGGATATGACAACATAAGTGCAAAGATTCTTCGACTTAACAAGGAGGTTGTTGTACCTCCTCTCACTCACATATGCAACTTAGCTATCATCAACGGCACATTCCCAACTGCTTTCAAAAAAGCTCTAATCATACCGGTACATAAGGGGGGAGCTAGAGATCGTGTCAACAACTATAGACCAATATCCATTCTTCCTTCTATGTCTAAAGTCTTGGAAAAGATCATGAATAGCCGTCTTACGAAATACCTAGAGGCGAATAAGCTATTGTCCCCTTCTCAGTACGGTTTCCGTTCTGGAATATCCACTGGAGATGCAGTTCATGCCCTTACAAACTATGTTTTTAAAGCATTAGAAAATAACATGAAATGTATTGCTGTCTTTTTAGATTTGGCCAAGGCTTTTGACACGGTCTCCATCCCAATCTTATTAAAGAAAATGGAACATATTGGTGTTAGGGGGTTACAGCACAAATTGTTTAGAAACTACTTGAGTTGTAGAATCCAAAGCACAAAAATTGGGGAAAATGTAAGCGAAGACCTACTTGTTCAATACGGCGTTCCGCAGGGTAGTATCTTAGGTCCTTCCCTTTTCCTCATATATATTAATGAGCTCTGCAACCTACAACTGACTAACGGATTAATAATTACTTTCGCGGATGATACAGTCCTAGTATTTCAGGCACCGACATGGGATGAGGTTTTTGCTTACGCGCAGACTGGCTTTGACACTGTCACGAAATGGCTTAATGAAAACATTCTAACGTTAAATGCGGACAAAACAAAATATGTTTCCTTCTCAAAACGAGGTTCCCCAGTTGACCACCCATGGACTATAGTAGCCCATTACTGCTCTAATTCTGAAATCGCAAACTCCCAGTGTACATGTCCAAAACTGCAGAATGTGAGCACTGTAAAATATCTTGGCGTTCTAATAGACCAGAATCTGAATTTTAACAGTCACATCGAATTGCTTACTGCACGAATGCGCAAACTAATGTATGTCTTCAAGAGCATACGAGGGGTCGCTGACACTACTACTATTAGAATGGTGTATACAGCACTTTGCCAATCATTACTGATCTACTGTGTCACAGTTTGGGGTGGCACCTATAAATCCTCACTCCTGAAGCTAGAGAGGGCACAAAGAGCCGTGCTAAAAACGTCATTATCTCTTCCATTTCGTTTTTCTACTGTGGAACTCTATCAAAGGTGCTCCTTGCACTCAGTTCGACAATTATTTATTTTGTACACAGTTCTTAAGCAACATTCTTTACTACCTTTTGACCCCTCTGTACTATCAAAACGACGGAAACATAACGTATGTCCGACCTCATCGTGTTCCCATTTCTCCCACAGATCTTTTTTCTTTTTAGGCGGATTTTTATATAATAAATTAAATAAATCTCTAGATATTTATTCGGAAACTAAAACGTGTGTTAAATTGATGGTATCAAAATTTTTACTAACCCTGGACTACGAACAAACGGAAAACTTGCTAAAAATAGAAAAATAGTAATACACATCTATACATACCTCATATTTTAACACACACTTATGTGCGCGCAAACACACACAATACACACACGCACGCTCTCATAAACATACAGATACAACCACACACACATTTAAAAATAAATACTAGCACATTTTAAATTCAGTTACCCGTTTTGTCTCTTTTCTGTTTTTTTTTTTTCTCTTTGTAATATTATCTTAAATTTTAAGTGTCAACTTTGTACAGTTTATACATGTTTTTTTCGCGGATGGAAGCCCGGTTATCCATAACACAAGTATTTTACTTAGTTTGGAAACCGGTCTCCCACTATTGTGTTATGATAACATTGTACATCTGTTTATATTGTAATGAGGGAGAATTAAACATTTATTATTATTTATTATTATAGAGAAGGCAAATGCTGTGACCATGTCTTAGTAAAATCTAATCTTCTTTCTACCACTCTTATTATAGAAACCCATATAACAGACCACTTGCTAATAGTACTCTGCCTTCAGCTTGAAAAAAGATAACCTATTTGTAAAAGACACATTTTATATTGCGTTAGACTTGTTTAGATTATTATGTATTTTTAATATATCTACTTACCTTTTAATATGTGCGTGTTTCCATACAAAATATGCCGCACTAGCGGGACGGAGCGGCGCGGGGGGACGAGAAGACCTCTTCTCGTGTGATGTTGAGCTGAGCGGCGCGGGGACCGTGATTCTTTTGCGGGCTTTAGAGTTAGTGTCAAAACAACATTAAAGCACTTGCGTTTAATCGGAAAGATAAAAATGCTACCTGCGATGAAAAGTGGACGACAACCGTAAGCGTTCATCTCAGTGGGTGGGCACGAGAATAGCACCTAATCAGATCAATGCCGGACTTGTACATCACAGCTTTTTACCGAATAGCACAACAATGACGGCAGATATCTATTGCCAAAGATTGCAAACAATGACGGAGAAACGTGCAATTCAACAACCATGACTAGTCAATCGCTCTTCCCATTGCTTCTCCACGACAACGCGCCAACTCACACTTCATGACAGACTATTTCAAAGCTACATGAGCTACAGCTGGAAGCTGTCCATCACCCACCGTACTCACCGGACAGATTTCAAGTATTTTTTTCAGAATTTAGACAATTTTTTTTGTGGAAACAAATTCAAAACCCGAGAGGCAGTACAAAACGCTTTCGCTGACTTCATTGCCTCCCGTCCAGCAGACTTCTACAGTAAAAGGATAAACAACCTTAAATCAAAATGGCAAAATTGTATAGATAATTTGGGTCAGTAAGTAAGTAGGTACTTTGATTAGCTTAAATAAAAACATAGCCAAAAAAATTATATTTTAAAATATTCATAAAAATCTCTAACTTCATGGACCAATAAAACCCTAAATTAATTATATGCTTTTGTTTAACTTAGAATTGGCCTGAAATCTCTCTGAATGCTAGCGACTTTCACTTTTTTTTCTTTGACACCGCCTTACTTATTCCATTAATGATTAGACATCACATCTACATGACGCCTATTGTACGAGTATGCGTAATTGCGTCACGCAAGGTGAAAAGGAAGTTTCCTGTTCCTGTTTCCTGGGTAGATTCATGTTAAAACTCAAAGTTTGAATTGAATCAAATTAATACTTAATTCGGTATAGATGCAAGAACTATAACAATCCTCATAAATAAAACATTAAATATAAAAACAATAAAATATTAAAGTACTATGTTCTCTATATATACCGTTCTTTTGTACAAAACGTATTTTGATTTTTTCAAAAAGTCATTCACAACAGTCTAAAGTACGTAAGCAAGTCTATGCTTGTTTGTCTGTTACCTGAGAAGGGTTTGTTTCAAGTTTATTTCTCTTTGCAATGCTGTTGTCATGCGTAGTTTGTTTACTAGCTACTACGAGTATATCTATATTATGGCAGTGACCATATTAAACTTGCGGGAGAGTGTAAACATTAAGGTGTTGTATAGACTGAAAGTACTCCACGTCGGCACTTGGAACGGATAGGGTTTCTGCTGAAACAGGAGCAGTCCGACTTGATATCGCCTTAAAAACACTAGACTTCAAGAAATAGGCTTCAATAAATTTCTCCACGAATTTGAGTTCCACCTTACAGAACAAATAAATCAAGCAACCATACCTAAAAACTTCTTGAAGTTTAATAACATGAACAAAATACATCGTCCTTACTTTCGGACAAAAATAATGATACTGGACAGCAGACAATTCTTGTACATAATATGTAGTAAACACAAACGAATTTCCTACGAAGTGGATTTAGTCCGCTATCTTAACACCTTTTTAATAAAAACTTGGAAATTTTGGGTTGATAGGTATATGTAGTGCCCAGTACCTGGACTACTCGTGTACCTAAGTGTTGTTGTAACCTACTTGGCTAAATGTTGTAGTTTTATTGGTACTTTGCTATTCACTAATTTCTATTTAACATTTAAACGTAATTACCTAATTATTACCACGGAGAATGGTGCATTTTGCATATCCCTATAGATCCACTAAATAGTGGATGGCATCAATATGAATGGGTGGAATGTCGAATTTGCGGTAAAACCATTCAATAAATGGCCTTATAACTTAAGGACAGGCTTAAGTTATATAGCCACTTATTGGATGGTTTTCATATATGTATGTAATATGTGTATCAGCATCATTCAAGCAAATAATATACATTGCGCAGTGTCATAAGGTTATTGTACTTGTCTATTCATTATAAGGCTATGCCTTAGTAACCAAAATGATATTATGTACATGCTCAATTTTGTTGTTAAATGCTAAACTCCCTAAAAATAAGAGCACAATGTGTCAATACAGTTTAATTAACTATAAATCGCCTGACACTAATTCTCATTTACAGGGTTTTCTTAAATATATGAAATAAAATCACATTTTTTAAAGTAAAATCGTATATAACACATTGTAAACTAGAATTTAAGGATGTCGGTGTAAAGTGTCGGTAAAACAAGAATGTCGTCAAAAACAGGGGCCATCTGTAAAATAGCAGGTACGTTTTCTGATGCTCAATTTAAGCCGCACGGTTATTGGTCGTAGCTGTACGTATGTGATGTCGCTATTGGCTATTATCGTGAAATGCGACAGTGAAAACCCATAATGTCGGCGAACGCTAGGTGGCATCTAAAGCGTGTCGGCGAAAGGTTTTTTATAGTCATTAAACATTCGATTGTTGATGTGATTTGTTCCGTTTTGCGTTGTGTTCTCTGATGTTTCAATAATTTTATAAAAAAATATTGTTTTGGTAAGTGACATTGTCTTAGTGATATAAAATAGAGAGACATGAGATAAATTAAGTTTAATATTATTAACAGTTTACAGTCTTAGACGTCGACATCTAATTTTACTGCTTTGATAGTAATGTAATTCAATGATCACTGATTTGTGTCATGAGATTTAAAATACTTCAAAAATGTACATTTTTCGTTCATTTTGCTGTCTCACGTTATTTAGTTCGTGTTATCAGTTTGTCTACAATATGTAAATAACTACGTGTTTAATAAAGTGATCCTGGATAATCGAACATTCATTAGTGTACAGTTGGCGGGAATGCCGGTTCGTAACCAATTAGGTTATTTAATGATTAGAAGTCAAACACGGTGCATGAGTTTTGTTTGGTTTTAGTTAAGGTGTAAATTATATCATCGTAGATAGCATACATTCAGTCATGACTTCTGTGGAGGAAGGCGAGACGCCGTCTGATGACGTGCCGGCGGGAAACCCGGACGAACTAGCCAAGAATCCTATCGCTTTGAAAGGTATTTACTATTCAAAAATCCAAGACTTCATTCGATTTCATAGTTGTTTTACCACCTATAGATGAGGCCCCTAACAGTGATTTAAGCACTAAATAGCTATGAACATTACGGGATAATGGTTTTGTATTATCATTCTCATTTCTTCAAAGGATTTGTTTGTATGTAGCCTTTTCCCTGTTATTTTTTACTTTATATTCATGGTGGAATTCCTTATTATTGCAGTTAATAACTAAACATTTGGAATTAGTAGAATGCACTGATATACATTGAAAATTTGTCATTAATGATATTAGAATAACATTTAGTTCAACTCGGGTGGACAAGCTTAGGAATGAGTATATATGAGAGAGCCTGAAAGTAGTGCCACTGGATGCAAAGTTAAGAAGTAATAGGATATCTTGGTATGGACATGTCATGCAGAGGGATGAGGAAAATGTGGCCAGAAAAGAGTTAGGTACGGGAGTTAAAGGGTACAAGAGAAGAGGAAGGCCAAACAATAAGTAAACAGTGAGATGATGAATCTTCATCAACATCATCAACAGCCTATAATAGTCCACTGCTGGACATAGGCCTCTCCTTAGAAAGGACCATGCTGGCCAGACGGGTCGGTATAGGGTTTGTTTCAAGTTTTCCTTCTTTTTGCAGTGCTGTTGTCCTGTGCAGTTTGTTCCCTTATTTGGCTCTTACGACACCCACGGAATGAATAGGGGTGGTGACATTCCATATTCTTAATCCGTCACCACACACCAAACGAGATGATGAATGATAGAGTAGAATGGAAGACTAATACTTACTGCATCAAACCCAAATAAAATTGGGATAAGGGTAGGCAGATGATGATTTAGTTACCAACAATACACACAATTAATTTAAATTATTTTTTCATAGAGGCACATGAACAAATGGCTACTATGGATGTTTTAGTATGTGGCCAGTGTCATTCAGCATTCCACTTTGTTGAAGAATTTAAAGAACACAAAGATGCTAGTAACTGTACAGGCAAATCACCTGTAAGAGACAGTGTAAGTATAGTTTTTTTAAATTAGTAAGTAGATTAAAAAACTAAAAAAGGCTATTCAAAAAATTATAGTCATTGTACTTGTCATCTACTGCAATGTGATTATCATAAAATTTTATCTTAAATCTAATTCTGTAAAAAGTGACTGATGATTTTCTGTATTATTTGTACCATGTACTCTATAACAGTTAAACATAATTTACTTAAGTATAGTGTTAACTATTGCCACTATTTCATTGTTGCAATTTCTAGTCATTTTCAATTCATGAGGTATTTTCATATGTATGAAAGAGTTATTATTAGTATGAAGTATTTATGTGAGACAAGTAACTTGTTTAGTTTTTTATGCTATTACATATTGGTATGTAAATATATGTGTAGTATTAATAGTGACAACAGTTTAATTTTTTGATTATGCAGCATTTTATATTTTCAGAATGAAAGTAAAGCCCAAGTGTGGGCTTTTCTATTATGGAAGTGTTCATCTGTACGAGATGGTTCTACAGTCAATACAGACAATAGCTGGAAGTTGTACCAGCAATGGTGTCGCATGGCAGAGTCACAGCGCACAGCCTGGATTACAGCCGGGTCCAATGTTCAGGCACTTTCTAAATTTGCTCATGCCAAAGTTGTAAGTTAAAGTTTCATCAAATTAGGAAATAGTAAATATAACATGAAAGGTCTTCTTAATATTTGTAATAGCATAGTAAATTAACAGTATTTTGTACTCAATGATTTGCAATTTTTTAAATTTAGTATTAAGGATCAACTAACATTAATAAGAAAACTTTGATAAACACTACAATCCAATGGAACACTACAATACAAAGGAAACAGAACACTGTTACATTTTAAGCTTATTGTGTAACTTTATTAATGGATTAATATACCGATAAATTTGCTGTCCTATTGAATTAAAACAATTCTGATTAAACATTCAACAAAATATTTACTTTTTTTAAGTTTTGCCATTTAACAAAATGTATATTCATGTACAGATGGAGTTAAAGACTGAAGACCAACTAGTTCCTGTTCAGACTCCAGCACAAACAGAGATCAAAAAGCGGGGCAGGCCCAGAAAGTTACCCAAACCTGTATGTATAGATACTAATTACATTATATTAAAGCCATCTGTTCATACTATTGCTCTGTAACACTCAGTCTAACTCAATCTTCCAGGAGGACTCTGAAACACAGCCCTCAGGCGAGGAAAGTGATGACATTGTTAAAGCTAGCCCTGGAATTAAGGGTGTCCTCAATAAAATGCCTATAACACAAAATAACAAACCTAATAAGGTACAAACATTTCTTTTTTTAATTAATTTGCATTTCTGTTTAATGCATTTTAATGATATTAGGTTTGTTTCTCCTCTTTTTGCCATAGAAAACAAAATCTAGAATCTAATCAAATCTATTTTAGTGTGTAAAATAAAAATAACATGAAGATAATAAGAAATACAATTCTCAAATTTATTATCTGTCTAGTATGTAAAAGTATATCAACACTTAATAAGGGTTGAAATGACTGATTTGAGTTCCTCTAAGATAACTTTTTCCTGTGTTATTTCCACTTCTACTTGTAGATTGTAACTCCCAAAAGTGAACTAAGCATATAGCATAAGCATATAGGTACATCTAAACTGTTACAAAAAGAGACAAGATTGCATACCAGTCTACCATAAAACCTGGCCATAGAATCTTAGCTAGTGCTGACTATCTGATTATTTTCTAAAGGACCATGATATGCTTTTTCCCCGTCACACCTTCTCAGTTCATCCATTCACCATGCAAAATTTCCACAATTAACAGGCTATCTGCATTTTTCTTGTCTATTAACCTAGGTTGGGTATAGGTCTGAACTTGTGCCCATTGTCTTCGTACGATTCCAAAGATCATGAACCTGCCTCTCTCTGCTCAGCCTCTAAGGGTCAAATAAGCTGATAATTCAAGGCTCTATTGCTTTTGCGGAACATTAAAAAGTTGCAATATGTTGTTGCATGAATAGCTGATCACTCGCAATTGTTACATACTAGTGGACTGTGAAATAGTCCCTACATCCATAGTATTAACCCTACTGTGTTGTGTATGTAAACACCTACCACATGGTGTTTGATGTGAGTCCATTTCAAGGAACTCGAGTATACCCTAGGAAGGAGGTCCCTGAGAATCCGCCAGACCTTGACTGCCGACGGCAGCCAAGTTCATTTTTAGCCGCCTCTTTAGTGGATTGCGCTTCCTCACAAAAAGAAGTAAAAGAATCCCACACACTATGCTTGGACCATGGACAAAACTGTCCTTTTTAGTGGAGCACTCCATTAAAGTGATGGCACGCACACGTCAGCTCCTGGCCTCGTCAGCATATGCATCGGCCGTTGGGAGACGCTGTTGCATGTCAATTTAAATGTTAATCTAAGAAAAAATTAAAATAGATTTATTACAACATTTAGCTTGCATAGATTCAAACTTATTTTTTTTATTCAAAGAAGTGTTTATCGAACAGCTTTATTGAATTTATTAGTATGTCAAATGTCACTAACTACAACATAATAACTAACTCGAATAAAAATGATTTAAGAGAAAGAATAGATGTAATCAGTAATGAATGAAAGGTAGTCGATTAGTAAGTGTGTAATGTATGAGTGGTGGCAGGAGCTGAGCGAGTCGGTGCGCAACGCGCAGGAGCGCGTGCCGCCCGAGGAGCGCATCGCGCGCCGCACGGAGCGCGCGGGCGACGCGGCCGAGGCGGGCGAGTACGTCGTGGAGAAGATCCTCGCCAAGCGCTTCAACCCGCGCCGCAAGCAGTACGAGTACCTGCTCAAGTGGGAGGGCTATCCGCAGTGAGTACACTACTACCGCACGTCGGGCTCGCTCGAATAATAATAAAAATAGATAAAAACTAATTTTGAAGCGGTTTCCATATCGTGTCAAAATTTGGGCTCAGTGGTGCAGAGCTTTTTATGTTTTTGAAGCCTACACGAACAATACATATTTAAAAATTTAAATATACGTGTGAACGGTGATCGGTTATATTGTATTGTGATCGATTTGTATTAGTCTGTTTTTGTTTAAAATCGTAAAGTATGTTTCGAAGTAAAATATTTATTTTTAGAAATCATACTGTGGATATTTATTTCTTTTGATTGACGTGTAATGTCGACGCTCACAGTGAACAAAACACCTGGGAACCGGTGGAAAATATGGAAACGTGTAAACACTTGTTGGAAGCGTTTGAAAAACAACTAGCTAGACAGAAGGAATTGAAGGCTCTCAGGGCTCAACAACAACAACAGCAACACCCAGTACAGGTAAAGTTCTAAAATGTTAATTACACATAGTTTAGGTTTATTCTTGCAGGGAGAACTCATCATGATTGATGCAAATGTAATACATTGGCTTTATAATGATACAATGATATTTTCAAAATGATGGAGAGTGGGACTATAGGTGCATCAATGTATAGTTTAAATTCAGCTACTCCTGGCTTAGTTTGAAGTTATTTAAATATTTGAGCATTATAACTACTGTAAAATAAACCTTAGTTTGCATTATAAAGTAGTTAGGTTAGGTTGAAAACAATTTAGTTTTTTTTTTAGTTCAGATTATGCTTTAAAGTAACATTACTTATGAATTATTGTGAACTAATATAATCTGTGTTTTGGTTTGACAGGTAAAACAGATGAGCACTCCTTTGCCTCAGGTTGTCAAACAAGTTGTCAAGAAGGAAAGCCCAGCTGTCACACCCTCTGGGTAAGAAGTTTACTCTACATTTATTTATACTACATACATATACTAGTACTTTATACAATATTCTTTTTATAAGTTCGTCTTTTACCAAGTTCAGATATAGATTATTAGGTATTTTCAGTTTCACTTGTTTTTTTACCCAGTTTCTGCTAATCACACATATTACTATCCCTTACTTGTATGCTACTCATGTGAAGTCTTGTAATTGTTGGTTAAATTAAGAAAATATATGACAACTTTGCATTCCACAGATTAATTTCACCAGTAACTATACACTAATATTAATTAAACCTATAGTTAAACCGCCGTAAGCTTGGCCCTCCTGATGGTTTGCGGGACGCGGGGCGGGTGATGCGCTCGGCTATACATGACACGATGTACTAACTCGATATCTTCAGGTTTATTTGTTTGAGATTTAATCTGCACACGATGTAATAAAAATCGAATTTATTTCCATGTATTATAATGTCAGTGTATTGTAAGTTTTTATGATTAATTGTAAAATTTAATACTGTAAAATAATTTTAATAAAATCACATTATGTTCATCATGTAAATTATATTCAGATACAATTTTAAAAATTAAGTAAAATAATAAATATTCTTTATTAGAACTTTAACAGTAGAACCTCTGTAAGCCGAACTTCAAGTTCTTAAATCTTTTTATGACGCAGAGTCGGCAGATTATCCATGTTGCAAAATAATACCGTGTGTAGCAGTCTTAAGAAAAATAACACGTACAGCCACGCTTTCACGTCAGTCACTGCCGGCGGACAGCGACGCACTAGCTAATTGGTTGAATGCATCCCCGCCCCGCGTCCCCCAAACCATCAGGAGGGCCAAGCTTACGGCGGTTTAACTATAGTTTACATTTACGATTCTTTTTATTTGTTTCAATATTTCTGTGGCTTAAAGAAAAATAACGCTTGCAGACGCCTTCAGCGGACAAGTAAAGTTCGTGCGCTTGACCAAGTCAAGGCGTGGTGCGGTGCCGATGATGGAGAACCAGCATCTAAGAAAATTAAGAAGGAAATGTCCAGTGAAGATGAAGACTATTCCGACCCTGATTCCACCAAAGGTACACTAAATGCACTCTTATACAAAAAAAAACTAATAACTTTTTTCTGGTTAGTTTATTTTTTTGCTTTTTGACTTAAAAATATGTAAAAAATATTAATATAATTTAGTGCTTTTCTAGTACCTAACAATTAAAATATTTAAAAACAACTGAAAATGCAAGGCCCAGTACTTATCATCTAATATAAATAAAGTAAATATTTCAGCTGACAAGAAAGTGCTCAATGGACAATCTTCACCAAAGTCCACTCTGGACCCAGAGCTTGTGAAATCACTCGGCCTCGGTGGGAAGGGCATGCCGAATATTAAAGGAGTCATTAAAGTTGACCCTAAGCATATGCCTAACCTTACATCAGGTATTTAACGAACTGTAATCCTGAGGTTGTGAACAGATGTATGTGCTGGCTTTGCTTTACTTTATCATCTTATAATGATGTCTGTTTTGTAACAGGTGTGTATATAATGTCGAAGAGTTCAGGGATTATGAAGATAGACTCGCCTGGCAAATTGGGACCGGGCCTGAACATAGACCAAGAAGTAATTAGGAAACAAATATTAGCTGCTAAACAGGTAAACTTCATAACTAAATAATACTTACTATATGACTTCAATTGAATAGGTATGTGGATAACATAAATGTAATGTTTCAGAAAAAATTAGAAGAATCCAAAAAAACTTCGCCAGTTCGTACGCCAATCGCCTCACAGGTAAAACAGGTACATGTGTGTCTGTAGATGTTCATTTATAATTCCTTGCTTATTTTGCCTCTTTGATATCTGTAGTTAACGTGGAATCATCACTATTTTCTGCACTAATAGAAGTTTCCTTTTCTTTTGCCTGAAACAATTTAGTTAGTGTAATTGGCGAAAGCCCAAGCTACTTCGCCCCTGGTAGTGCTTTAACTGCTTTAGTTTTTAACAAAAAATATATGCCTTAGAATTTAGTAATTTTCTCTCGTTTCTTGCCGTTTCATACTACCACCATATTGTTTGTGAGCAGAACATATCCCATAATTATTTATTATATATTTACAGATTAAAAAAACTTATGGATCAGGAGGACAGCAAGTCACCGAAAAGACCATAATAACTCCTTCTGGACAGAAAATTATTCAACGAACAATACAGCGACCCTCCGGCGCAGGGGAAGGAAAATCACCTGTCACTATTCTCAATAAGAAACTAGCGCAGGTGAGATCAAATCAAATCAAATTTATTTATGCGATATGCCTGTAACGATATTCAATATGTCACTGTGACCAGTCTAGGTGTAAATCTTTAGGTTTACATACACAGGTTTTTAATAAGAATAAGACTATTATTATGGAATGTGTGCATGTGGCAGTCGAGTACGTGCTCGTTATACACTTGTATAATTAGATGATGGTGATGATGTTGTTGTGCGCAGGGCGACAGTCTGCTGCGGCGCGGCGGGGCGGGGCGGGGCCGCGGGCGCGCCGGCTACGCCGTGGCCACGGCGGGAGGGAACATCGTGCGTATCCGAGACAACAAAACTCCTGTCGCTTTTGAATTTGACCAGGTAGGAATCGTTCCAGGATGTTAACGTGAGGTCGATATCAGTACTGATTACAGAGGATCAGTATTGACGTAGAGCTGAGTGAGGGTAGTTCGAGTTCAGACTAAATGCTAGTAGAATATATTTCACCTCGTCACCTTGCTTGTGCATTGACATTTATGTCATAAATCAGATTGTGAGCAGAGATTTGAGATTGGTATTGCAATGCTTTTCGATTCTTAATTTGACTGATGAGTGAAGAGTTCTAGGTATATTATAAGCACACGAATAGGGCACGCAGTTTATCGTCGTAAACTAAATTCTAATTCACGTTTATTTTGCCGACACAAATGCACGTTTTTTGCTTAATGTAACATTAGGTCATTCGATCACTAAAGAATTTTCAATAATCTGTTTGCCCAAACTGTTTTTTTGCACTTCGTATTTGACAAATATAATGCGATATGGCTCAAAAATGCGGTGAGGGAACGATCTGAGGGTGTCTGTGCACAAAGCTAACGCCTAAGTCGCGTACGTACAGTCTGACGCTTCGTCGGACACGTCGGACGGCATCGAGGACCCCTTCCCGCGCGAGCTGGGCCCGCTGCCGCCGGCCAGCCCCGAGCGCGAGCTGACGCTGTGCCCCAGCACGGGGCGGCGCCTGGCGCGCGCCGAGGGCGAGCCCACGCCGCCGCCCACGCCCAGCCCGCCGCCCACGCCAGAGCCCGCGCCCACGCCGCCGCCGCACGCCACCATGCTCATGAAGGTACCTGCCGCCTCCGCCTTGAAGTAAAATGATCATTGTCTTGTCTTTCTCGGTATTTATTTAAATGCACGGTAATTTTAAAACCCATAGAACACGAAAATTATTAGTGCAGTTTTAAAAACTACTGGATCGATTAATGTTTTTTCATACTATGTTGTGATATCGAAGAATCAATGTTAAATTTATACGTTACTATTTATAGGTAGAGATGTCACCGGGCGGCACGACCGGCATGCTGGTACAGGGTGATGGAGCCCAGCCCTCGTTACCGGTGCTCACCGACGATGATGGTGTAAGTAAAATCCTTTTTTTTAATTGCTACTGGTCCTTTAATATCAGTGTTATAGCTATAAAATATTGAACATATGATAATGCCCAGTTGACTTGTCCCCTATTAGTTAAGTGGGACTATTTTATGGCTCATCCTGCCCCCTTGGGTATATAGACGTGAGTGTATGTATGTATGTAATATATATCATGTGAAACACATTTGTAATTACAATAATAAATAAATCACTTACTCTTTTGCTAGACGGAAGTAAAAGTAGAAGCGAGTGCAGTAAAACAGCTGTTGGAAGGGGGGGTGGTCGGTGAGGATGGTGAAGAGGTCGGATTATTACACGCCGGACACACTCCCATTATGATCAGGGGGGAAGATGGAGTGCTTTATCAGGTAAGTTTAGATTAAAACTCATTTGAACGTATCACATTTTAACTTAATTCACTAAAAGAACGCTGGAATGTAAGTTAATTGCAATTTTAGAATATACAATATGTTGAAATCCAAGAAAGTAAAAACTTGCTTATTTGTTTTCTGGATTATGTGGCCTGCTCGACGCCGTTTGTCAACTGGCTGAAGGCAACAGCAATTTGGGTTACTTCTCATTTACTACATTTATTATACTTATTTGTGAAGTATTTTAAGTATGTTCTCCAATAATTTGGTAGATTATTGTATATAGTCATAACGTTCGTTTTCGAAGTTCGTCTATCGTATCATCTACCGTTACAAACTATAAGTACTCTTTTTGTCGTGTAGGTTGCGGGTGAAAATGAAGCCGGTCAGACGTTATTAGTGGCGGCCGAGGGTGTGGAAGGAGCCGTGGAGGGAGTCGAAGGTGCAGTAGAAGGAGAGGGAGACGTCGTCTACGTAACCAGAGAAGATGGACAGGCGAGTTTTTATTAATACCAAAAGCAAAGAAATATTATGTGTGCCTGAAGAAGTCTATTGCAACATTTCAGACACGTGTCTCACATCATTTAATCCCTTCTAGCGTGTCAGTTCAATAGTTGAGTTAGTATGTGTGCGTGCAGGACGTGTTGGCGATCGACCCGTCGCAACTGGCGCAGCTCATGCCGGGCGGCGCGGCCGCGCCCCCGCTGCAGCAGGTGGCCGTGCAGGTGGAGGGCGAGCCGGGGGAGGACGCCACGCAGGTCATCGCGCAGCTGCTGCAGGCCGACCTGCCCTCGCCCGGTCAGTACCCTCGCACACCGACGCTTACATAATAATATGTCCTTTGAAAGCGTTTTTTTGGTATTTTTAAATTTAAAAATGGAGGACGACGACTTAATTCATCCTAGTTCCTAAAATATTTATTAATATTATTTTGCAGGTGGAACAAGGAGAGTAGTGCTTATGCTACCCGATGGAAGTTTAACTATGACAGAACTAGACAAGGAACAATACGAATCCATAACAGAGGCCAGTAAAGCTCAGGAGTAATGCAAATAGAAAAAATAAATGTTGTACCCTTCAGAGACAACACTATGAATAGGCTGAGATAGAATATATTGCCAGAAATGTCCGAATATGTCCTCTGATATTGTTTTCTTTCTGTAATAAGTACATGCTTAAGTAACTGTATGATATAATGTTTGGATGGCAAATGTAAATACAGAGTTGTTAAAATGGGACAAAATTGCCGAATAAATTGGTAATAAATCACCGATCTTAATCTAAGTAAAAACGGTTTTTTTTGTTTATCTAACGGTTGTATTACGTTTTAATGTAAGCTTCGTTTCATTATATCATCACCTAAGGATAATTAACTCTTCAACAATCAATGCACATAGATAAGTAACGTTAGTGCACTGAGTGCTCTATACAGTTATATACAGGTCTTGCGACTGCGATAACAACCCATTCATATTCATGAATGGGTTGTTATCGTAGTCGCAAGAAGTCCGCACATGTATAGCACGACATAGGCGGATTCATGACTGGGTTGTACAATCGGTATTCTTTTTTACAACTGTAGTGAGAGTTGTTAAAACTATAAATCCCAGTATGGATTTAAAACACCCGCTGACTACATTTTTATATTAACCGTAATACTCGCGTTTTCTGCCTTCATCTATGGTAAAGAAAAAAATTAATAATATAGATACCAAAGACTCCAACTGCAAAATCGTTTAACTTAATAACAACTCTTGCTCTAATATGAGCGTGATGTCATCAGAAAAGATGATTTGCAAAATAGAAAGAGAACCAATTTTTATCTAGATATAAAGGTGATTAACACTTTGCGACCTAAATTGCACTAATTTAGGGCGCAAAGAGTTAACCACCTTTCTTTTCTGATGACATCACAGTTGTTTTATTTGAAAATGAAATACCAGTTCTGAGTCTGTATCAATTATCTGCCTAAATACTAAGCAGGCGAATGCGCTATAACACGCTTTCGATGTCGTTATCGTTAAGACATATCAAAGGGCAGGACGCGGCGCGTGACTGATTATTTGACTAATGGCTAGCGCACGTGCAACCCGGCTGGAGCTCGGCATACTTGTAGCTTCGTATTTAAACTGCTGAGTGGACCTGTCCTGCTGCTACTCGAAGTCCTTACACTTTTAATTTTGTCTTATTGCAAAAACGATTATTTTTGTAACATTTTAATAAATCTATATGTATACTTATTCTATTTGATATAAAGCCATTTTTTTGCATATTTTATTCACTCTTAGTGGCCTAGTCTTAGAGTAGGTAGGCCTACTGGACATATTTTTAGACTTCTAGGTTTAGATACCTCAACCCAAAATAAGACTGCGCTGCTCTAATAGTAACATCTTTTCTCAATCATACGATATATGAAGTCAAGCTATATTGCATATTCTTCTAAAAAAAATGTAAAACTTAAAATAACTTACAACATGTCCTCTGGGTTCCTGCTTCGTTGTGTTTTATACCACATTCTTAAAAAAAACAGTTAAGATATATAAACAAAAACCATCATTTTTAATATAAATATTCAAGTAGTAAGTTTATTTAGCTTCAAATAACTAATTATAGAAAAATATACCTTAACACTATTATGGACTACTGATAACATTCATAATTTGAGTAAATCATTTTTGGTTATACTGTTAAATTTAATGTAAACGGTTGGTAGTATTATAACATATATTCGTCGTTATGTTTAAAAAATATATTTGCTATTTGTTCCTATACCAAATATATTTCTTTAGTCTGAAAAGCGGAGTCTGGTAGATGTATTCTAAATCATGAGCATTCACCGTTGATCTTTTACTAGTTTTTAACTAGTATGTAATATTATATTGTAAATAGTATTATATTTATGATTATCAAGGAACATTACTCTAGATTTGGTTTTATTTTATTTAATATTGTCAACAGATAACTAAACTTACCCGTAATGAATAGTGATTTATTTAATAAGCTTTTTATGAGTGTCAGACTCGGTTGCACGAGTACACGTAAAGCGAATGAACTATTTTTAAGAAACCTCTTAATAATTTATAACTTATTTTTTTACGATTTCTTTAAAATTCACACCTGGACAAATTATGCTTCCTATTAGAGATATATGTAATTAAAAGAACCTAGCCGAATTATTTAAGAGAAATAATAAAACTTTGTAGTAATTGTCAATAAAACTTAATATCACATTACATTCCCTGTTAGAAAGAGCGTAGCTGGGCTGGATAGCACATCACCGATGCCGTTTATCAATGTGTAGCCTCGCGCTAGAACATATTAAGTGCAATCTTATATTACTGGATCTCATGTTTCAAACTTCATCCGATTTTCTTATAATTATATAAATGCGAAAGTGGGATAAAAAAAATTCCCAAGACATTTATATTTCAAAACTGATGTTGAAATTAAGCCCTATGAATAATCCTGTCATGCTTAGAAAATACCATTACTTAAATACAGTATAGTAAACCCTTAAAGATTTGTTTAATTTTGTGTATTATAATGATATAAAAATAATAAAATATCATTTAATAAAATCGGTACCTATTATTTACCTGCTTTATAACTTAGATTTAGTTATGCTTAACACGTCATCCCTGAGCACATTCGGAGCTTGAATAGAAAACGGCAGCTCTTTGTCGCATTCAAATGCTTTCCCACAAGTAGAAATCACGCTTAATAGTTTAAATGCAAATTATTTACAAATGACTCATATGTATGAAACGTACACGTGTAATTTATTTTAAAATAGTGACAACTGCAAGAAAAAATGCAAATGTTGATCATATCATAAAGCTAGGAGAGTAGGTCTCAAGAGGCTTCATTGTGGAACTCTAAATGATAATAGGTCACTCATGTAATCCCAACTTACACACTGGGTTCGATTTGAGATATATGAACGTAAAATATCGAGTGCCGTCAATGAATACACCAATAATTTCCAACATACAAAACAGGATCACTATCCCTTACTGGCAGCGTCACCACTCGGTATGGTCCATCCCATTTGGCCAGTAGCTTCGGAGATCTCCCTTTACTGCGAACTGGATTATGTAGCAATCAAATCTGCGGGCAACCGTAGTTCTCTACCGAAGTTTGCGAAAGCTGGTGTTATTGAAGTACTTTCGTGGACTGACTCCAGTATGACAGAAGAGACGGTTGGTGTTTGGTTAAATCGTTCCACCATTCCGTTCGATTGTGGGTGGTAAGAGGTGGTTCTGGTTTTGTGAGCACCGATCACTCGACATATCTCTTAAAATACTTGAGTCTCTAAATTTCTTCCTTGGTCACTGTGAATTTCTAAAGGCACTCCGAAACGACAGAAGACTTTAAGCACTAATTTATCTGCAACTGTTGAAGCCTCTTGGTTGGGAATGGCCAAGACTTCTGGCCACTTGATGAAGTATTACAATCATGAAGTACTTGTTTCCGCCATCACTTGAGGAAATGGCCCCGCTACATCTATTGGCCGCACAACTGGTACATTTGCGACACCAGTCTTCAACACCATCACGACAATGAATCCAGTAGAATCTCTCCCTTATCTTTAACAAGGTCCTCTTCACTCTCATATGGCCTCCTGAATGTCCGTTATGGCAGAGCTGAAGGACAGCCCTTATCTTAGCTTTAGGAACAACCGTTGGAAGATGACAGCTATCTCGAGCGTTTTCCTATTTACGGCACGAGACTCCATTCCTGGATGACTAAGCTATCCCATTGAACCTAATAACTCTTTGTGGTCGAACTCATCGACGCAACATCACTCACGTGAGGCTGAGGAGTATTAGCTTTAATCCACTCGAGAATCGGCTTGATATCTGCATTCTCCTGCTGAGCTCGTTGTAGGCTTTCCTTCCATTCATTGCTAAGGTCCGTCTTTAGCGTCCTTACAAGTACAGCTTCCTTTACTTCTTGCTTGGCACAGTACTTGCAGTCTTCAGGACAAGGTCCTCTTCATAATGCATCTGCGTAACCATGAGATTTTCCACTGATATTCAATCACGAAGTCATATTCCTGTAATAACTCAATCCATCTCGTGACTTGTCCTTCAGGATTTTTGTATTGCAGTAGCCACTTTTGTGCCGCGTGGTCACTTCGGAGATGGAATTAACGCCCAAGCAAATATTTGTTAAAGTGTTGCAGTGTCTTCACTACCGCCAGTAACCCTCTTCTCGTGATGCAGTAATTCCTTTCCAGTTTCGACAAAGATTTACTGAAGTACCCAATATTGTTATTGGGTACTTCAGTAAATCTTTTCAGTAAGCCCAGTATCACTCGCATCTGTGTCAGCTATGAATTCCTGTTCGGTATCTGGATACCCCAAGATACGTGTGTTGCATAGACGTCTTTTAATTTCTTGAAATGCAACGTCACAACTTTCAGCCCAGCAGAAATATCTTTTCTCTTCAGTAAGTTTATCTAGGGGTTTCGCAAAGTTTTTAACACCATGCGGATACTTATGTCCGATAACTACTTGATACTTAAATAGTTTTAAAATTTCTATATAAAAAGTACTTGGTATCGGAAGGAATGTATCGAGTCAATACTTTTATCGTTTTATCCATTGAGATATGATAATAGAGCAAGCTATTACCGAATTGCCCTGTACTCTGCAATGAAGACTGGTGCGAGAGAGAAAACCAGGCGAGCATAAGCAGTGCAGTGCTCTTTATAGATTGGAGAGAGGCTGCCTCTCGGCCGCTTTCTCTCTCGCACCTTTCGGCTTGCTCTATTCTTATTTCTCTATGGTTTTATCCCTATTGGTGCCTACTTGTTTATTATCTATGTTTGTGACGAAAGACTGTAGTAGTCTGCATCTAATCTGTGGTAATGATAATGAATAAAAAACCTGTATCTATTTCAGTATATTACTTATCTATGAAATTACAATGTACTCTGTGATCTATTTATAGCTTTATTTACATCTCGCTCAATCTGTTGCTTTATTATAGCAATTGCTTTTGATTATTTACTCATTCTGTTTTTCTAAATAATTTAATTATATAGCCGAATTTCTTCAGCCCTACGAATGATGTCATGTTGTAATATAAAGGATAGTAGAAAATAACCGTAAGATGCGAAATATTGATTGTAGTTTTTATTTTGATGATTTAAATACTACACGAAAAAAGCTTTTTGAACAAGCTCTGCTTGGTGCTAAATATGGTAGAGTCTTATATATGCTACATGACGAACTGGATGAATTGCCTCAATTATCTCAAGAACTCGATTCATTGAACAAACATTACATGAAAATGGTAACATTTTTATATGTGAAGAGTTTGGATACCCTCATTGAAAGCATTTCCACACTGCCTGATTGGAAAAATATTCCTTCAACAATCATTTTGGACGATTTAAGTGCCTATTGTGATGCAACTAATTTACATAATGCATGTGGATTTGTTGCTTTACTTTTAGATACAGCCCGATGTTGTTCTATGTTACTAAATACTGACTGTAAACTACACATATCTGTGTGCCAGAGTACTGTAGGTGTAGATTATTGTAAAACCTTACAAGAACTATATAAAACAGGATTGGCAAGAATATCTCACTAGAGAGGGCTCACCTGAATTACATTAACAATTTCTATTATAAAATTATTGTTTTATTTTATATGTAAAAAATTCATTATCAATATATTACTGAGTGTCACCACCCTTATTCATCCCATGGGTGTCTTAAGCGCAAAACTCTAAGGAGAGACCTATGTCCAGCAGTGGACTATTATCCTGTGTGGTACTGATTAAATATAATACAAAAATTTATGATAAAAAATGGAAAACATGAAACAGTAATAAGTGAATGGTTCTTTCAATTCAGAAATTGGATATTGTGGTTAAACTTAACTGACGAAACTTTAACACGCACACATACAAGCATGCATTCACACATCTATATACTACACAATCCTACTATACTAGGTATAGCACCTAAATCATTATCATTGATCATTCAGTAGTCTATGTAAGAGTAGTCCTTTAGAGACATATAGTAGTCATCAGGCATTGCTAGTTTTATTGTCTACATGTACCAGTATCATACTTTGTTATAATAAAGTTATTGTCATTAACTAGCCGTTAATAATACTAGTAGTTATTAATGCTGTAGTTGCATTGATAACAAATCAGGAAGAAAACTAATTAGATTAAAGCAATCTTTAAAGCAGGTTGTATTTCATGTCAAAATTTGAGCTCAATCAGTGCAGATGTTTTGGAAGAGTATGTACACAAACTTAAATTTTTTATACATATGATGATATCATGAATTGTTGTCTAACATAATGCAGGGTAGCATGACGGTGCCTGCCAAGTATTGATTAGCCAGTACATTATCTTTACCTACTAAGAGGATGCAATTGGCCTGGTGGGATAGTGTACCTAACAATAGAAGAAAGAAAAAGGGAATGAAATGGTTAAGTCGACTTTTTAAGTCAACTTTCCCTTGTTACCTTTTCTTTTTGTTAAAAATACAAAATAAACACATCAGGATCTCTCAAGATGTTTATTTACATGAGAATAATTTTTACCATAAATACAGGAATGAATAATTTTATGTTAAATATTGTAAACCACAACAAAATCAACAGATCACCTAAATTTTAATATTATATAAAGCAAAAAGAATACAAATATTGAAAAGATGAATAAGTAAAATATATAATAGTTGTGATTTCCTTTGCCCAATTTTAGAACTCTACCCATTGTTTTGCCAAGAAAACCTGAACTTCTATCAACGTCGTCATCAAGTCCACGTATAATTTTCTCTTGATTTCGCACTTCGTTTCCTAGCTCGATGGATATGTCTTTTAGTGAAGTTATTTTTCCACTGAGTTCTTCTGCCATTCGTTCGTTTTCATATTCCAGTGCATCTTCAGTTGCCACTCGAGGCACTGGTTGGTAATGATACCCATCTCGGGCACGACGCATGTTTGTTCGCCCTGCCGTCTTGCTAATATTAATATTTATTTGCAATAACTTCTTATTTTGATGTTAATGGGACTAAAGTTTGAAGTTTTAACAACAATTTAGCGATAATGTTGTCTACAAAATAAATTAAATAATTACATATGAATGTCCCAATACATAAAACACAATGAAACACTCAAATAGGTATTCTATTGAAGCACATTTATATAAATTGCATCTTTCGTATACATTAATCGCATCGCTGTTATTACAGTGTAGGGGATATGTCAACTAGAGTTGTGTAGCTCCTGAGTGAGTGATATAATAGATATATATCATTCACGACGATAAAATGTATCACTCACTCACACTTGCTCCGAATATATCAGTAACTCAGTACTAGCTCACTAGATCACTAGCTCAACGACGCCGATCTTTGTTTCATGAGCGAGTGAGACTAAAGATAAATGTAAATGTACATAATTTTTATAGGATCAAAGTTTAAAATTACTTTAGAATTAAGCCTGACAAGTACAAGGAAAATCAAATTATGTATGATTTATATTGTACAACCTAAAAAAAAGTACAAGAAATAATTTCTTATTTTTAATTATTATATAAAAGGCTGTTAATAATTATGTTATCTTATCAAAATGAATAATTTTGTATATTAAAAAAATAGGTTTAAAATGTAGTTTCAAAAACCGAATTTAGGTTCATATAAAAATAAAGAAAGATCTATAAGGCGAGAGAGGCTTGAAGTGAGTGATATACGAGTATACTGAGCTAAACGATCTAGATGAAGAAATGAATTAATTGAGAGACCAATCAATTGAATCGGATCAATGAGCTAGTGAGCTAAACGAGTTAGTGAGCTAAATGAGCTAGTGAGCTATATGAGTGATATATATCTTTAGAGCGAAATGATATGTATCAATCTTTTCAGCTCAGTGATACATTTTGCGCATCACTAATGTCAACTTGTGACCAGGGTCTGTCAACTTTGTTCTTAGAACAAGATGTAGGTGGGCTTGAAAACAAGAAAGAGACAACAACATTAGAGTAAAAGAGATGAATTATAAAATGTTGCCACCAAAATTACAATTTCGTTTTCTCCAAAACAATGAGCTAAAAAAGAAAGTCACCCTTAAAAATACATTTTGTGATTATTCTGATACCCAAAAAAATTATTTTGCTAAGAAATATAACATATTTAATTGATCAATACACAAAAACAAAAAAAAGATAAGGGGGAAAATGTGTGGCAACTACTGGCAACACGTTTGACGTCACAAGAAAAATGTCTGCCTGCGGTTCCCGCACCATTTTATCTTGTACCTATGTTTATTTGTAATAAATAAACTAGTTGCATTTAATTCTACATACATTGTTACCGTGAGTCGAGTTTGCTCCTCCGTGGCTGTGTTTTGGTGAAATTAAGTGTGTGTTTGTGAGATATAGACTCGGTGTTGAGATAGTGACTTGTTTGATTGTGTGTTTAATTTTCGCAATGAGTTCGCAGAAAGAAAACACTAGAATCTGTTGCATGTGTGGATCTTCACCTTCTAAAGATTCCAGCATCACTTTGCATCGGTTTCCTAAGCCTGGCTCAAAAAATGCTCTGCGGTATGTACCTACCTAAGTACTTTCCATGCTATTCGTTTACATCCTTTAAATCTCTTTCAATCAAAGGAAATACAGAAAGTTTAGATTGTTATTTAGATAAAACTTAATTAAAAATATGATTATTAACCCTTTCCCCCCGGGGTAGTGATTTTTAACAAATTTTCGCTTTTGAACTTTATTTACATAATAAGGTAAGTAAAACGAAACGCACAGATTTTTTTTAGATTTTTATTATACCTAGAAGTACTATTACCAAGACCTAGACTTAAAAGTGCCGTCAGGAACTTCGTGTTATCACAATGTTAGGAACTTGGATAGAAACTACAAAATAATGAGATCCAATATTGACTTAGTAATAATTAAATTATTAGGTTTTTAATTACAGATTAACCTCATGGTATTCAACAAAACAATTTTTCTTCTCATTTACACACAAAAACACGTTGCAATGCGAACATTTACTATGAGGTTTCGACTGAACCTTATTCAAGCTACAAACTTTACACCTTCCCCTGTTCTCTACGAATGTAGACCAATGGATGCCTCTGTTACCCATACATATAGAATAGTCAGATTTGCGCCTTTTTGAAGGGTCGCCATCCGCAGTGTTATCAGTAGAAGTCTTTCTATTCTGACTAGCATTTTTCATTGTCAGTCTCTGGGCATTTGGACATTTATCATTGCAATGCAGATGAGATAAAATAATTTTAATTTCCTTTTTAATTTTAATTTCGTATTTTATTTTTTAATTTTAATTTTTTTTTTAATTTCCAGGTGTGAATTATGGGCAAAGTATTGCTTTCCATACAAAGCCTGGTCTTCACCAAAATTCCAGGATGAACTCCATTCAAAACATAAGATGCTTTGCAGCAAACATTTTGAAAGCACATGCTTTATTGAGAAGAAGTTGTTCAGAACAGCTGTACCTGGTGTTCAATGCCATAAGGTTAGTACAATTAATACTTTAAAAGTGTATTTAAAGCTATTTACATTGCAGAGAAATACAGACTTTATGTTATGTGTAACACATAATATTATGTAGCAGAATGATGTTGTTAACATAAATTTAAGAAAACTTGGGCAATTACAAACATGCAAAATGAGTCATAAATTTAGATGGAATTTGGTATGTAGAAACTTTGATTCTTGAGGAAAAACATGCTACTTTTTACTGCGATAACCGACATTTACGCGGAGGGAGTGCATTTTTACCGCGATGACCGACATTTACGCGGGCGGAGCCGCGGGCAGAAGCTAGTTATAAATATTTCTTATATATATAATTTGCTTACCTCAACTATGACTTATATTAATTTAAGGATTTAAATTAATTTATTTAAAATAAATATGTTAACCTTTCATTTTCAGGACACAACAATTTCTAATCTGCCAGATCAACCTGCCATATTTGAACCTGTTGCCGGTCCATCCAGAATTTATCCTTTAAGAGAACATAATGCAAACATTATCACTCCAACCAGTTGTTCAGGAATGATTGTGTGCGAGTCTTCAAAACAAGAAGGAGATAAGAAAAACAAAATGTTGATAAGGAAACTGAAAAATAGTATGAACAAAGTGTATAGATTACAAAAAACTGTAAAATATTTAAAAAATGAAGCATTTTTAAATGAAATCTCCAACAATGAAACAGTAAAAAAAATCCTCAATAAAAAAATGAGTTCATCATTTGCCCTGTTACTGCAAGGAGAACTGCAGAATTATAAGAGGAAGAAACCTGGACGCAGGTGGAACATGGAAGCTAAAATAATAGCATTGAGGCTCTACAAAAGGTCACCAACATGCTACAAGTTATTGAGGAGAATGATTTGTTTACCAGCACCCAGCACATTAAAATCCCTCTTAAGCAGATTTAGGATGAATGTGGGGATACAGAAAAAAACACTTACAATGTTGAAAAAGATTACAAAACACTTTGGGCCATCTGAACGAGAGTACATATTGTTGTGGGATGAAATGTCATTAAGAAAAAATTTATGGTACAACTCTAAGTCTGATCAAATTGAGGGTTTTCAAGACCATGCCACACAAGGTAGATCTCCACAGGCAGCTTCATATGCGCTTGTATTTATGGTGGTTGGAGTTAGGAAGCCAATTAAACAGCCAGTGGCTTATTACCTATCAAGTGGATTTGTCACAGCTGACAGACTATCTGTTTTGATTAAGGAGGTATGCATTTCTTCTTCATTTTGAAAGATGATCATGCTTATGTTAAATAAGCTAAGTTACTAATCTGCCTTAAAAAAATTTCAGGTTTTAAATTGTTGCTTTAATGCTGGCCTTAATATATGCGCTTCAGTTTGTGACTTGGATGGAGTCAACAAGAAAGCTCTGTGTCTATTAGGAGCTTCTGTAGAGAATCCCTATATAGAAGTGAGCAATCACAAAGTAGTCACGCTATTTGACACACCACACTTGCTGAAGTGCTTCAGAAATCTGTTCATGAAATATGATGTAAAGTTTATGACCAATATAACATCAGACAACAAACAAGGAATTGGTAAGTCATTGTTATTTAGTTTAAAAAAAGTGTTTAATAATATGTATGTAGTTTATACTTAACTAGCTGACCTGCGCATCTTCGTCTGCGTCTTTCAATAGTAATAAATTTTCTCCGTTTTTGAAACATTCTTTATTGGTGCTCCGCTCCTATTGGTCTTAGCGTGATGATATATAGCCTATAGCCTTCCTCGATAAATGGGCTATCTAACACTGAAAGAACTTTTCAAATCGGACCAGTAGTTCCTGAGATTAGCGCGTTCAAACAAACAAACAAACAGACTCTTCAGCTTTATAATATTAGTATAGATAATTTTACTTTTAATAATTACTTTACAGGAATCGCTAAATGGAGCCACATCAGACAATTCTATGAACTGGACAATAATAATCCCAATTTTGTTTATGCACCACTCTTAACTAAAGAACACGTTGACCCCAATACCAAGCAAAAAATGAGGGTAAAACTTGCAGCACAAGTTTTAAGCCACTCAGTTGCAGCAGGAATATTTTCCAAAATAGCTAAAGGTAAGAGACATCTTTAATAGTCATGGTCCAACTCATTTATACACACACATCATAATTATTATGCATGATACTTATGCACATTTAACAACAAGTCTTACAAATTCGTTTCAACAGTATGAAAATGTGGGGTTGTCTCTTTTATAAATGGTGAAACTATCTAATAATTATATTGTCATATTATATTGATTTAATTTGTTTATTGTGAATTTTCAGGAGACATGCCGACTGGAGCAGTGGCAACGGGTAATTTAATTAAAGACATGGATGAACTGTTTGATGGAGTAAACGCGTCGACATCAGATTTAAGAAGAGGAAAAAAAATCCACAGAACAGAACATTTTTTACATTTTTTTATATTTGTGGAAAAATGATAATCAGGAGATAGTACTATTTGCGGATGACACTTCACTGTTATTTAAACTTAAACGACAGCAATCAGTAACTGATGACGTGATTAGCACTCTCTCTAAGGTTGTAAACTGGTTTAATGTTAATAATTTATTTTTAAACGAGAATAAAACGAAATGTATTAGATTTTTTACACCTAATGTTAAACAGGTAAAGACCAATGTTCTAATAAATGGAAAGGAGTTGAATCTTGTGGACACCACCAAGTTTTTAGGTATAACACTAGACTCTAAATTGCAATGGGGCCCACACATTGACGGATTGTCGAATAGACTTAGCTCTGCAGCATACGCGGTTTACAAAATTCGTCAATTAACCGATGTAGAAACAGCTAGACTGGTGTATTTTAGCTATTTTCATAGTGTAATGTCATACGGTATTTTGTTGTGGGGAAATGCTGCTGACATTTAAAGTATCTTTGTGTTGCAAAAGAGAGCTATTCGTGCAATTTATAATCTTAGTTATAGGCAGTCACTGAGGGATAAGTTTAAAGAAATTGGTATCATGACAGTCGCATCTCAATATATATATGAAAATTTAGTGTATGTAAAGAAAAATAATCATTTATTCACAAAGTTTAGCGACATGCATAAAATAAACACTAGAAATAAAGATAAACTCGTGTTACCAACCACTAGACTACAAAAAGTAAGCAAGTCTTTTCATTGTCAGGGTGTGCGATTTTACAATAAAGTGCCAAGCAAATTCCATGAATTAAGTATTAATAAATTTAAGTCTTTAGTAAAGCTAAAACTATGTGAAAAGGCTTACTACACTATTACAGATTATTTAGCCGACAAATTTGCTTGGGATTGATGCTGCTCACTCCCACATTTACGTAGACATCTTTGTTGTTAAGTTTGAAAGTGATGGACATTTAATTATTATTTTTTGGTGTATTTCGTATTTTGTTTTCGTATTTTATTTTTCGTTGACTTTGAACTATGTAGTATTTTTTTATTTTTTGTGTAAGTATGTAAATGTGAGTACAGTGTAGGCTTGTAATGTTAATTAATTTTTTATTATCTTTCTGGTGGTTTTGAGTGTTTCCACGGCCTACCCAAATGTCCTGCTGGCGGTAGTGTCGTGCTTCGGGTCGTTGATCTTGACCAATATCGGTTAGGCTACACGATGGCTGGAGCCTGTATGCCGTCTGTATGGACAGGTTGACTCAAAACTATGATCCTTTCCTCAAAAGGCCTATCCAGACCCTATACTGTACTCGCACAGTTTTAATTAACTTTGTTTACGGACTTAAAAAAAAAAGACACCTCTGTGGTTTGTTTCGGTGTTTCTTCCCAGAGTGAGTCTTAGGAAATGCCGGCTCCTTCTATAAAGTCCGACTTGTAAAAATATCTGAAAAGATTTACTTACAGAAATAAATATCATTTCATTTCATTATAGGCTGATTATGCTTTATTTATTATTTTACAACTTGTTTTATTAATGGACGATAGTGTAGCTAAATTGGTCAGATCTGTCTACCTTCAACAAAAATAATAAGTATCTCTCTTGTTAACCATTTCTTTATTTATTTTATTAAACTGAAATAATACATATTATATAATATTATGATATATGTCTGTAAAGTGTAAACTTGTGTTTGACCTTGTCTAGCTTTTTGATGTTAAAATTGTATGCAATAGACCATATGGTCGAAGATGCTTGCTGTATTTTCAAATTGTATGTATTATCTCATTTTTAGAATATTATGTTTAATTTGTGTTTAGATTAAGCGACAAATTTTGTGATTAATTATCATTACATACACGCCATGTCAGAGGCCTGTGGGATTCCCAGAGGCGACTTAATAAGCTCTGACACTAGAGGGTGGCCACAACACACGCAAAAAAATTACATACACATACTTGTGAACACCTTTTGTCCCAAATGAATATATAATCCAAAAACACATTTATTCATGTAAAATTAGTATATAGTTGCTTATAATATGAATATCTGATAAATTATAATGAATATTATGCTAAATAAAAAAGTCAAATACTAATGTTTCTTTTATTACACTGTTCCATAAATATTGCTTTCAGCATTTTATGCACAAGTACAGTGTGTTTCTCGATAGTGATGTCGTTTAGATGTCAATTGTTTTTGCTGAGAAATAATTGACCATCTTGATGAACACTATCGAGAAACGCACTGTACTTGTGCATAAAATGCAATACAAAGTATCTGTTTTGAAATTCCCGCCCTAGCTTCTACTGTCTAGTTTTGGTGGGCGGAGCATAGATGGCGCCGGCCGGTAAGGAAAAATTTCCTCATAAAAATAGTATGGAGTCGTTATTCTTCCCCTTTAGGGGTATATATGTTCTGTGCTTGTGACAGTTTTTCCAATGTTAACAGCTCATGAACTGGATGTCCCCTTTTAACTTTAAAATGATGGTAACTATTTTTTCTAAAAAGTAAAATTAATTAGGTGAGCAAAGAATAGATTAGTCTTTATTGTATTAACAACCTTTTGTTTCCTTACAAGAATACATCAAATTAATAAACATGTAGGTACAATAGGGGGCCTCATCGCTAAAAAAACAATTTTTTACAGGCAACCTTTACAATAATAATTAATTCATGAGTATTACATCGGTATGAAGCAATTTTAACGAGAGAATGAAAGCGGATTAGGTATGCAAGATCTTCATTTTTTTTGTTAGAGGGGGCAGACGAGCAGACGGGTCACCTGATGGAAAGTGACAACGGGGTTGGCGTTCATGAACGCCTGCAACTTAGGAGTCACAGTGCTGACTTTTCTTTTTAATTATTTTATTTATTTTCCCTGGAATCTGGGCCAAAGGAACTGTGTTGGCAACACATGCTTTTGAAACATTGGCATTAGACAAATCATCACTTTCGTAGTTTCAATTGCGTTTAGTATTTGCCAAGGTTTACCAGCTTTTTGCTTATTCTAAATTGTGTATGAGGAGTTAAACACAGACAGATTCAAAACAGTTCCTTTACCTGTACCGGCCAATTATGTTATGAGTAATTCGGGGTATACGTGGAGCATATGTGTTTTGTTTCCGTGGAGCACCGATGTTCATGGCATTTGTTCATCACTAATAAAGACCAAATACTGTATAAAGCATACTGAATCAATACTGTAATAACAATAATCGATCAACCTTTTATATTTCATTACATTCATATTAAACATAAAAAACTGTGTAATCTGACTTCTCGTGTCATCAATCAAATACCAAAATAACATTAAAAAAATATTTTCTAATTTTTAACGACTATTAATATGAAATAGTTTCGTGTCAAAACCAACACGCGAACGACACCTCATATTAACTGGTAAGAAGTGGTTCGGCAACGTTGGTAGCTGGCCCAACTACACTTCAGCCAATTTCACTCTTGAGTAAGACATTTTTGTGCAGTTGTTGTTGTGTTTAGATATTTCTGTGCAGAAGAGTAGTCATATATTTTGACTAATTCAAATTTGTGACTCACAAGTCAGTTGTCTTACTCAGGAGTGAAGATGGCTGAAGTATAGTGGCAAAAGTGTAGTTGGGCCAGCTACCAACGTTAGGGCCCTGGCGGAGGAGACGGTGTCCCGGGGTGGGGTGGTGCTGGCGGTGTCTTTAGACATCTCCAATGCATTCAACACCCTACCCTGGAGTTGTATTTGGGAGGCTCTGAAATACCATCGCGTGCCTCCCTGCCTCCGCCGTACGGTAGGGGCTTATCTGGAGGATAGATGCGTCACCTATCGGGGACGTGACGGTGCCGGTCGGCACCTCATGTCGTGCGGTGTTTCACAGGGATCGGTCTTGGGACCGCTCCTGTGGAACATCAGCTACGACTGGGTGCTGAGAGGCGAGCTCCCGTCGGGCGCCGACTTGACGTGTTATGCGGACGACACGCTTGTCACTGCCCGAGGGAGCTCGCACAGGGAGGCGACGTTTATAGCCACGGCTGCAGTGTCACAGGTGGTGAACCGCATCCGGCGCCTGGGCCTGGAGGTGGCCCTAAACAAGTCGGAGGCCATGGTGTTTCATGGCCCCCGACGTGCGCCGGCGCCGGGATCACACATCGTGGTCAGCGGGGCCCGGAAAGCTGTCGAGTCCACCATGAAGTATCTGGGATTGGTGCTCTACAGCCGATGGGAATTCGGGCCCCACTTTCGGCGGCTGGCGCCCAAGCTGATGGGTGCAGCGGGCGCGCTTTCAACATTGCTTCCCAACTTGGGGGGCCCGAGCGCCGCCAGTAGGCGGTTGTACGTGGGAATCGTGCGGTCCATGGCCCTGTATGGGGTCCCTGTGTGGGCGATGGACATGACGGCCAGCACTCTTGCCATTCTGCGCAAACCGCAGAGGACGATGGCCATCAGAGTCGTCCGCGGGTATCGCACGATTTCCTACGAGGCGGCTTGCGTCCTGGCCGGATTCCCGCCCTGGGATCTGGAGGCGAAAGTACTCGCGTCATTATATCGATGGCCCGAGGCCTGCAGCGAGGCCTGCTGGTGCAGCGGCAGATCGCGCTGCGCCGAGAGGAGCTCCGTCAGGCCTTGGTGGCGGAATGGCGGCAAAGGCTTCTGCGCCCTACCGCCGGCCTCGCTACCGTCGAGACGATCCGGCCAGTACTCGACGACTGGCTCGGGAGAAGGCACGGCTCCCTGTCGTTTAGGGTGACGCAGGTGCTGTCGGGGCACGGCTGCTTCGGCAAGTACCTGTGCCGCATAGACAAGGAGCCGGACGCTCGGTGCCACCACTGTGTCCATTGCGGGGAGGACACGGCTCAACACACGCTCGCCGAGTTGTGTAGCTTGGGAGGTGTCCTCACAAATGAAGTAGGAGGCGATCTGTCGCTGCCGGCCGTAGTGCGGAGGATGGTCGGTAGCGCAGAGTCGTGGGACGCGGTGGTGTCCTTCTGCGAGGACGTGATGTCGCAGAATGAAACTACGAAACGGCAGAGGGAGATCTCGACTCCGATCCGCGGCCGCAGAAGGCGCACCGGGCGCAGAAGAAGGGCGGACAACGCCCTTTTCCGGCCCCCATGAATGGGTCCAGGGGCGAGGGACTTGGGGAAGTCCCCGCCCCCTATTCGATGGACCATGGATATCGGAAGGGATTTCCGCACAGAAAAAAAAAAAAGAAAAAAGTTTCGACTGTAACATTCTTTATTCATGGTCGCTTTTAATCGCAATTTATTTTAAAATTTAACCTGTTTCATTATGAAATTACCTCATCAAATTATTTCAAAATTTATTGACGAGGAGGATGGTATGGTGACTGTTGTCTAGGACCTACCTAGTTACTTCTCAGCTTTTAGCTTTTTGAAGTAAAACTTCTTTAGGTACGCTTGACTTAGGAGTAAGCTGGTGAAAGCGTCACGAGAGCGTTACGAAAGGTGTGATCGGGCGAGTGAAGATAGAAAGAGAGAGAGTTACGTTTCGTAAATGTGGAGGTGCGAGAACACTTTTTCTTTTCCTTTCTCTCATAGCCAAGAAGTTTTACTTTAGTCGTGTGGTCTAAATCACACTCATTTTTTTTTCTGCACCGTCATTGTCTTTCTTTTCACATCAGCTGTCTATCTTGACGTTGATTGATCATTGTCATCTTTTAATAGGCAAGGCGACAGAGATGTAGGTATCACACCCACCCACGGCGAAAGTTTGTGTGTGTGTTTGTATATTTGTTATTTCTTCGTTTCTTCGTGATCAAAGGGCAGCACCAATTTTGATAAAATTTGGTATGAAGGTAGCTAGGCTACTTTATATTCCGGAAAAATTTAGTGTTCCCATGAGATGAACAAGGAATTGAAATATATTTGATATACCGGAGTAATACCGCAGTGCGCAGCTAGTTGCCTTATAAAATCTTATTTTATTTAAAATATATTTGGACGTAGCAGTCATGTTATATTAAAACATATTTGCGATTTATGAAATCACTTTAATTTTGTAATTACAAACTTATTAACAAGTAGGTACAAAGATGCCTTTGATTTGTAATATACTAAAGCCTAACCTAAATAGCAATGAAGGTGAATCTCATGATGTACCCAATATGTACCAAACAGTTAAGTAACGCGCTCTATTCACCATATTCTACATTTGCCCTATCAAAGTGTCAAAGCACATTAAATATACATTTATATTATTTATAGGGTCGTAGAATTTTACAATAATTTTCTTAAGTAATGGCAAGACTATTTTGCATATTTCACCGCTACTTTTGCCGCTTCGTCGATATCATTAATAATCTCCATAGGAATCTTGGATTCAAGAAGGAGTTTTCTAGCTGGCTCAGAGTTGGTGCCCACAAGTCTCATAACGATTGGCCGTTTTGTAGGATTTTCCTTAAGGGCGTCGATTATTCCTTTTGCTATGGTAACACAGTTGATTATACCTGTGGAGAGGAATGTTCATACATTAGTAAGTATGTTAATATATTTACAAAATTTTATTTACAAAATGAATTTTAAATTTTATCATCTACTCACCAGCAAAAACATTGACGAAAATTGATTTTACTTTAGGGTCTGCTTCTAATATTTTCATGGCAGCTGTGACTTGCTTCTGGCCAACACCACCACCAAGATCTAAGAAATTGGCGGGTTTCCCTCCATTCAGGTTAATAATGTCAAGAGTTGCCATAGCCAGGCCGGCACCATTCACCATGCATCCCACGCTTCCATCCAGGTCTATATAAACGAGATTGTTGGCTGCAGCTTCTCTCTAAAATAAAATTCAAAATGAAAAACAATATCTAATTCGTACCTATGCTACCCGCGTTTCAATCTTTTTCATATTTTCAAGTTCACGTAAAGCAATGTACTGCATGTGAAATTTTAGTGATTCCACTTTAAACAAAATTTAAGTTAATGTGAATTTTGTTAACAACAACGTAAACTACACTAAAACTAGAAGAGATCGATTTTCAACTAATATTAGTACTAGCCAGTATAAAGAATAGGCAACTTCAAAGATAGGCAACAAAGTTTTGAAGTTTTGAACATTCATAATCTCGCATCTGTCATAATTTAGATAGATAGATATTATCAAAAACTAATAATCAATTTCTAAACGACTTAAAAAAAAGAGAAGAATCTATTATCATTATAAATTGTGGAAAAAATTTCGAACATTTGCGAATCCTATTAACCATGATTGATGAGATGGTCGGCCAAAGTGACGAACAAAAACGTTCCGGCGACGCCGCGACACCACCACTTAAATATAAACGCTATTATTTAAAACTACAATAATCAATTATTTCTACATAGTTTGTTATTGTACAATAAAGTTCAATAAAGACAAACTCAATTTTAGTAGAAAAATGATAGCTAAAAACCTAAGTTTCACAGTGATTCCCTATCACTGAATTTTCTGTGTATCAGTACCAAGTAGTTAAATGTGTTATATGTTAAATGTGTAATATGCTACAGGGAACATTCCAAGCATCGTTATAATCCTATTAAGTGCAGTGTTTTATTCGAAGCGACCGAGTAGGTACTTTCATCTCTCATTATAGACTTTTAATTATAGCTTTTGTAATGCCACCGCGTCGAAGATTAAACAGACATTAGCACCATTGGTTTGTTTATATTGAAACGTATAACATATTATGTTGTATTAACGATTATTAATATTTGTACTAAAAAAATTACTAAATTGTAGTATATAGCAACTGCATCGGAAGTATAAAAAAGTATATGCACAAATCACTTATTTTAAATGCCTTGTTTTGACGTACACGTGATGAATGGATTTCCTTATAGGTTGTCCGGAATCGTACAAACTATAAAAAGATAGTGCGCCCAGCTCTAGGTCTAAAATTAGTCAATTTGCCGTGCTTTGACGTTATTTTTATTAAATTGATATGCCATTAGTCCGTCACTATCACTGTTTGATACATTAAATGGTTACAGAACGGAAACATCTATATTAACTATTAAATTACAGCGTCCCACTTCGCCAGCTGTTTAGATGCGCCTTAATAACTGGCAATTTATTTCACAAGCAATCATCTTTATTTTTGCATAATAAAGATGAGTGTTCATGAAAGAAATAAAAGAAGAATATTTCATTAATTAAAAATAACTTCTAAAACTAAACTCAAACTAAATTCAATATAGAGAAGAGATCCTCGAGTGAGAACTAAAGCCCGTGTCGTGGGCAACCGAGCAGAAGAATCTGATGGATTTTCCATATCCATCCTTCATATGGGCACGTCACTATCTTGACGATATGAATTATTGGATAGAGAAGGGGCAAGTTCTCTTACCCGCAGACGCAGCTACCAAGGGTGAACGGTTGCATCAGGAAGTTCCCATTAGGAGTAGGTTGGGGATCTCGAGTGTCGAGTATGTGCTTAATTTGAGAAAAGCGCATGCGCCGGCGATCTTAATCGTGATCGCGTCACGTATCGTGGTATCACGCGCCTTACGTTCGTCCAGAGAGCGCTTTCGAGTACGTACGTACAGGCATCTCCGCTGAAACATGTCTGAGTAGGCGTCAAATTATACGCGCACCTCTCTAAACCGAAGTAAATCCAGGACCATAGACAGGCACAATAAAGAGAGAAGCGACCTGTGTGTAATATTTTATACCCAGCGTCATCCCGTTTCAGCGCGTAAAAAAAGCGTCATGGCAATCAATATTGTCACAGTCTCAGTAATAATAATAACTTCACACATCTCACATATGGCCATCTAAGCCCAAATTAGGCGGAGCCTGTGATAGTATTCAGACTTTTGATAAACGATAACCATTCTTATACCTTATACCATTCTTATAGGGTGTAATGGACGTCGTAACGAATACTGAAATAGTGTATTCAGACCATGATTCTGAGACAAAAATCATTGAAGTTTGCCGCCGGCAAAATCATCAATTTTTTTAATAATTTTACATTTTTGGCTTAAAAATGATGAAAAATGTATCATAATGAGTAAAGAGAACATTTTACAGAAATAAATACCGCATACAGTGAAAAACTGCAATGTAATTAATCAAACAGCCGAAACGCGCGGGGCCTCCCCTCCGGCCGCCAACTTGTGTTAGTGTGCGTAGATTGTACTTACGGAATACACATGTAGTTATTACTTTTGTGTACCTATGACAGCTGATTGCATAGAAAGTTTAAGTTTCCTGGCGAAAATGCCAATGATTTTCAACTCAGTATGATGGTCTGAATACACTATTTCAGTATTCGTTATATATACATATTCTAGACACAGAGAAGATGATTGTGCTTATCATGCAATTATTACCAACCAAAACCTCTTTCTTAGCAGTGAGGATCAGTAACAACTACCACTATTTTACTTATATTTTTAGCAGCAGTGCCTTTTTTTTCTGACGGGGTGGAAAATCTCTTCGAATCTCCTGCTCCTCGGAGACTCAGGACCCAGGAGTATGTGGTGATTCTACTAACAACCACCCCAACGTGGCCTCAGGTGCCCTGGACCATGTTATTTCAGGTCCTCCCCGAATTGACACCATGCCTAATCAGGCCCTATCCCAGGGGAAAACTATACCCCCCCTCAATCCCGACGTGGGGGGCCAATTTCGTCTTAATGCAATCAGGCAATTCCCCCTACCGCAGCATTCAATCTGCCACCAGAGGTCAACACTCTTTGGCAGCCCGCGGTCCTCTACGCTCCGGATCCCTTTCACAGTCTCTTTCTGGAGCATTACAGCTTCACAGAAAGATAGCAGCAGGGCCTACCAATTACAGATAACAGATATTTTGCAATATCAATGTTAGCTATGATTTGTATGTGTGATGTGATATGTGGTGCAGGTATTGTAATTAATTATATTTTTTAAATAATTACTTACTTCTTGGGGATCTGTTTCTGATACATCATCAAGAGCAAAAATCTCTTCCTGTCTGAATTTGGCGCAGTCATCAAAATTGATCTTAGCATCTACAGAAACAACTCTTCCATCATCTGTTTCAACTAATGGATTAATTTCCAGTTGAGTTGCGTCTACCTTTAACACAATAAATGTTAATACAAGACATTGAAATCTAAGAGAATAAAAAGTGCAACTATGTTTATAAAAGCAAAATAGATATACACATTAACTTGCCCTTCAAATGAACTCTCTAATTAAAAATAAATTTTCTTGTGTAATAGTTTATTTTATTTTCTTTATACTACAAATACTTATCAGTTAAAATGTTTTTATCTCAAATACCTGCTTAAACAACTGCCATAATTTTTTTATCTCCTCGGCACATTTTTTTCTCAATGGTCCTTTGAACTCTAAGAAATCAGCTACCTCATCTGCAATTTTATCGGTTACACCTTCATGTATGTCAATTGGAATTGCTTTCAACAAGTGAGGAGTCTTTTCTGCCACTGCCTCGATATCCATGCCACCAGCAGGAGATGCAACAATGGCAGGACCATTGTATATCCTTTCCATCACAATACTGAAGTATGTTTCTCTAACAATATTTACACTTTCTGCCACCATCACTTTATTCACAACAATACCTTCTTTAGGTGTTTGTTTAGTAATTAATTTATTGCCAATCATGTTTTGTGCTAAATTTATGATTTCATTGCGGTTTTTAGTTAGATGTACACCTCCTTTAAAACCATTATCAAAATGACCTTTACCTCTTCCGCCAGCTAAAATTTGTGCCTTAACTACGTACTCATCAGCTTTAAAATCCGATATCTGTTTTGGGTCTAATTTAGAATCTAAGACACGGAAGTCTTGGACTGTAACATTATATTTTTTCAGTAAGTCCTTACTGCTAAATTCTTGCAGATTCAAGTTTCTTCTTGCAGTAATATGTGGCTGATACTTCTGTGTTAGCACAGTTAAGATATTTATATTTTTTGTTCTCTTTAGAGCAGCCATATCGAACTTTGTTCTGTAACTGATAACACTGATAACCTACGAGAACCAATATATCACAATATTATATCACTCAACAGCAATAATATTTTTTCTACTACTTATTGCATGACGTTGGTCTCAACTTAACGATATTATGTTAGAAAATAAATAAATTATTTTGTATATAAGTGAGAGAAATCGCTGTCAACTCACAAATTATACCAGTGTTAGCGGTGTGACGACTCGACTTTTCAACCGATTTAAATCGGTATGAGTATGAACCGAGTTGAATCGGTATGCGAGCGTTTCATAAGATCGCGCTGCACTTCCCGTCGTACCATCGCGTTCACAGCTCGTGCTTTACCGACTGAACCAAAATTATTTGTCTACCAACTATTTCTTAATCGAGACGACGCGACACTACACTACATCTTTATCAATTTACCTACAAGCACAAACTATATTCTTATGTTCCTTCAAAAATATGATAATAATAATTGGCGAGCGTAGCTTAATAATAATTTAATAAATAAACGGATTCACTAATCGTTCTGATTTAGAATTTCTCCTATCGTGTTGAAGACGTGTGCTCCGGAGTTGGCACCGGTTTTAACGCGCCTTTTTCGTCTCTCCTACTCCCAAGGCATCGTCCCGAACTCCTGGAAGGTAGCGTTTGTGCACGCGATCCCTAAAAAAGGTGACCGCTCTGACCCGTCCAACTACAGGCCCATAGCCATAACTCCTTTGTTCTCTAAGATTATGGAATCCATAATCAACAGCCAGCTCCTCCGGTACTTGGATGATCACCAGCTACTCAATGACTGACAATATGGTTTTCGTTGGGGTCGCTCAGCTGGTGATCCTCTAGTCTTTCTAACACACCGGAGGGCACAGGCGATCGAGACCAAAGGAGAGGCTTGTGCGGTTGGTTTAGACATAACGAAGGCCTTTGATCGGGTCTGGCATAAGGCGCTTCTCTCGAAGCTCCCTTCCTTTGGGCTTCCCGAGATATTGTGTAATTGGGTCACCACATGTTGCAAACTAGTGGCATCCATTGCTATGCAGATGATAGCACAGGCGATGCCCTTTATACCGGCCGCCCCCACATTTTTCGGGAAAACGTCATCGAGAGTCGAAACAAACTTGTGTCTGAAATTGAGACTTCGTTAGCGGAGGTTTTAGATTGGGGCCGACTAAATCTAGTCTTCTTTCTAAGGAGAGGCCTATGTCCAGCAGTGGACTATTAAAGGCTGTTGATGTGTGTGATGATGAAATCTAGTCCAGTTTAACCCAAAAAAGACACAGGTATGTACGTTCACCTCAAAAAAGATACCATTTGTCGTATCACCTCAGTTTAAGAGCAATCCTAGGCATCGACATATCGAGCGAAGTCCAGTTTCGGGGTCACTTAGAGGGAAAGGTCAAATTGGCCTCGAAGAAGCTCGTGTGGCTTCACTCCGCATTCTCTATCGCATATATCATGGAGAGTGCTCCGAAGAATTGTTCGGACTAATATCAGCCGCAAATTTCCGCCATCTTTCCACTCGGCAAAATTTTCATCCTCATTACCTGGATAGTTGGCGCTCCACAACTGTGCGCTTTTCGAGACACTTTTTGCCCCGCACAACCAATCTCTGGAACGGGTTATTATCTGCGGTATTTCCGGACTGATACGACCTTTAATCCTTCAAGAAAAGAGCGTACTCCTTCCTAAAAGGCCGGCAACGTGTTACTTGACTGGGTAGTTTGTTGTATTGCCCTTAGCTCTCAACAAACAACCAATCAATTTAATCGATACCGTCGAATTATGTTGCACATTAGTTTCGTGTGTTACATTCGTTCGTCAACTCGTCATACGGTTCAAAACGCGGTTTACTGCAATTTCAATGGTTCGGTTCGGAATCAATTCGCACGAATTGTCTAACCTATTCAATGGATTTGACAAAATTCCAGACCTTAACATCTCTAGCCAGTGTTACCTGATCTAGACTGGTCCAAGTCGCTAAAAGTAGCGTGAAAAAACTGGTCTTGTTTTAACAAAGTTTTCAAATATATGCAAAGTGTAGTCTTTTTAATTAAAGTATAAAGCATTTTTTGAAGTTCCCGTTTAAAAGACTGACTGAATTGTTAACCAGTTAATAGTAATGAAATTATATAAAAAAAGTATATTACTCAGGAATAAAATTGTCTCACCTAAAATATCTTATTCTTTTAGATCCTAACAATGTCGAAGAACAAAAAGAAGTAAGAATTACATTAAAGAACGTTATGGCTTTGGTAAAACTTCAATAATAGGGCCATCCTTCTAAAACCGTATAATATATTCGTATTAATTCTAATAGTTTACTTATTTTTCTACCACTCACCAGGTAGATTCTCTATATAATAAAAATCTGATTCCAAATCACCACAGTAGTTTCATAAGTAGCGTAAATCACTTAAATTGGCAACACTGATTTGGACCTTATACCTGTCATGAGTGTCTGAATGGACAAATTGAGATATAAGCATAGAGAGAAAAAGGGGACAGCTGCCTGTAAGTACACAGAGTATATTGAATATATATGTAAGTAGAAGCAATACAGGCAACGAGAGAGATGGCCGCCCTATATTTCCCTCGGTCTCTGTTTAGCTAAGCTACGATTGGCTACTTATAAATCCCTAATATTCTCCAGCCAACCACAGAGCTTGACTAGAAAGAGATAGAGGGGACTGTCTATTATCCATATCTCTCCGCAGGCATTATCAATTTAGGCAATATTGCAAGATTGGGGCTCTTGTTCTCTCTGGGTTGTATTTCTTTGATTCTACCACACAACGCCATCTAGTCCCAAACTAAGCTGAGAGCTTGTAATAGGGGTACTAGACAACTGTAACTAGTACTAGATATTTACGATATATGCACGATAAAAAGAAATCACGAAAGTAAAAACTCAAAATACTTGCAACCGTCAGATTTGAAATACCCAGCCGAATTATCGTTAGATTTACGGCTAGTAGGACAGGAACATCGAGCTGAACTGTCTGTATTTTTAAAATCTGACGCGCTCGCGCTCCTTACGGATCAGACACAGGTGATCCCCGTAGAATCCTTTCCCGGTGATCACCTGCGTCAACGGGTATGAGAGGGTCCCGTGTCGATTTGCTCCCCTTACACTTTTGATAACCTGTAGAAGCTTTTCCCGCTGCAAGTAGGGGAAATTCTGTTACCTTTTTCTTTTTTTTTCACGCGGGGAATGCTTTTTGCACCATACCCTCCGTTGGGGAAACGTAGGGCGTGTGTGGGACTCCCGGAGAACCGGTCTACCCACTAAACCCCGCGGCGGCCTACCTCGGCAGTCGGGAGGAGCTCCAGGAACGCATCGGCGACTTCTGGAGTCCTCCCTGCTGTACCTCATGTCTGAGGCACATCCCGGAGTGACCGTAGTCACCCTGAGGCAGGACGCTACCGCGCCTCTCACTGCTCTACGGAGTAAAAGGCGCAACGGCGTCCCGCCTTAGACGACACCCCTCCGGCCGCACCGGAGTGTCATCTGTCTTGGGTCGTTTACAGCGGTCACATCGCCCCAAGATGTGGCCGCAGCGACTCTTAGGCGGCGATTGGGGAGTTAGCGACCCCTGCCGCGTCCCCTTCGCCGCCTCCTTCGAGCGGGATCGGCCCTCTCCCGATCCCGCTCTGCGGCCTCCTTTTGGAGCATAACATCCTAGCAGAAGGAGACCGCGGCTGCCCATCCCTCGTCATTCGCGATTAATGCTGGCGGTGACAGGTTTCGTCCGATCTGTCCGACCAAGACTCGACGTTCGGACTCCCATGCAGGGCAGTCCTCCAGCGTGTGCTGGGCGGAGTCCCGGTCGGACCCGCAATGGTGGCATTGTGCTGTAACCTCCCGTCCAATTCGATTCAGATACTCACCGAAGCAAACGTACCTACCCACGCTTCGAAGCCCGGCAACGGCGCGTTGGCTAGCACATCCCAGGATTACAAGCCGTGCCTGCCACGCCCGCAGAGCCGCGTATGCGCGTATTCATTCTATTACCTAATCTTTCAAATGCAATATGTCCCCATGACGCTCGAGGAAATCTCCATTTAGCATCATGGTTTTCATACTAAAACAGTCCATTACACAAACCCAACATCCAGCCGTTAATCGAACCATATTATGTTGGTCCAGTATCTAAAAAAACTAATTTTTCTATGTGTAAGGTATCATTATAATAGCTTCCTACCTCAGATCAAATAAAAGTCAAGAAGAACGAAGTGAGGCAGTTTTATAAACATATAGCCATCGTAATTTTAATTTATTGAAAATATTGGTTTCTACACTTTGAAGTGTGATTCCATCCTACTATCTAACTCTTGTTGTGTGATTTTTACACCTTTTCACAACACGATTCGGCATCTTTACTAGTAAATAATGTTGACATTTTTGATGACGTTTTGACTGACAAGGCGTAGTATCGTTGTACGTATGCGTATAATTGTGCATGTACACGCTAATGCGTAGTTTTAATTAGCCTCTTTGTTCACAGAGTACCATCGTAACTGTTTTATTTGATCTGAGCTTCCTACATTATATCTATCCACACCATATCCGGTGACGTATCTTCAGCCTGGGTTTCTCCTTTGATTAGCCCTTAGCTGAAGCACTACAAAATTAACATTGTTGTTCAAATAACCAAACTATTGCAATGTACGGGATTTCCTGTAACAAAGTAAAAACAATAATATTCAAAGTACATAAACATTTTATTCAGTATGTGTACATTTTAATAATCCTCATTTTAAAACAAAGAGCAAATATTCTTACATAAATGTCATAAAGGCATACATACTACCATGCATTTTGGGGAATGTATTGCACAATATTATTTTAATATGTAATAAGACTTTCAGGACTAAATAAAAAAATAACACGAATTAAAACAAAAATGATTTCAAAATAATAATATCTAGCATTATATGAATTTACTGCTTAAGATAGAAGATAAATACAATATTACATATGCCTTGTTTTCTTAAGTATGTCTCAAGATTCAAAGTCATGTTATCACCATTTCATGGCACAATCATGCGATTATTAGTGTTCATAATGTCTATATCACAATATATAGATTAAAACCACAGAAGCCCCCAAAACATACAGTATTTGTACTAAACAATGAAACTTCAAAAATGTCACAAATCACTGTTATGCATTATGTTATCTACATATTTATACACTCTCATAATAATAATAAATGTACATTCAACTAATCAATAAATCAGTCAATTAGTATAATACAACAATATCTCAACATCTAATGCCACAGTTATGTTTAGAAAACATACATTACATATAAACAACACATTTGCATAGGATTCCACTACTGTATAGACAAGTATAGAAGGACAGATATTTTTTCTTATTTTCTCGCTTAGAAAAGATGCAATATAATCAAAAACCGCGTAATTAAGACATCATTTCGTCTCCATGATAATTATATAGCCTCCACATGTTGATTCTAAATTTTAATTCTCAGTTCCAATTCACTTATTTCAAATTATAGATCGACGTGAGGGCTTTTAATGAATAAAAATCAGAAACACCTATTGCACAGAATAACTCAGAGAAACAACGATTCGTTTACGTTCAGATAATGCTTTACGTCGAACAATGGTTTCTTATATATTTTATACAATTAAATATTTCACATTATAAACTGCTAAGATCGATCGAAGATTGTGGTGGACAATGTAATGGTTTTTCCACTCGATGTATTCACTATGTGAAGGTATTACATTACCGTCTAATCCTAAAACGTAGGGCACCAGGTCGGACACCGAAAGTATATTCTTTAACAGAGGTACCGAGGAGATTCATCCGCACGTTCAGAACGATCGAAAGTCTACGCCGGGCCTATATTTGCGGTACGGTAGTAGACGGGACGATCTGGCACACTAGTCGACGTTTGGCCCATCGGAGGACAAGCGGAGGGGCCGCGGCGGGCGTCAGATGTGCACCGGCACGTGCAGCAGCAGCGCGTCGCGGCGCGGGAACTCCAGCGAGCACATCTCGCACTTGAAGGGCCCGCCCGCCTCGGGCTCGGCGCGCGGCCGGATGGCGCGCAGGTCATCGGCGGGGTGGCGCGGCGGCCGGCGGCGAGCGCGTGCTCGCTCGCCGCGCTTGGCGCGGGGCCGCTCGGCGCGCGGCCTCTCGGCCGTGTGGATCATGCGCGGCCGGGGCGGCGGGGAGGCGCGCCTGCGCCGGCGCCGGGCTGGCGACGCCGGTGACGGAGGAGACGCGGCCGCGTCCGACTCCGACGCGGGGGAGGGCGAGCGCGTAACGGGCGGCGGCGTGGGCGACTGTGCCCACTCCCGGACCGAGGGCGGGGACTGCTCGGTCTTTAATTTCCGCCGTCGTTTGTATTTTCGTGGTCCCGTCTGAAATCACATTTCAAGTCACAATTGATTTAGTACGTCGATAGTTGCATTGATATTCTTCTTTTCTATTCATGTCATCGGATGGATGCCTATAGCTATAGGCGTCCATCCGATATAGTATAAATAATAGTTAAAAAGCGTGTACAACAGCTGTTGTACACGCTTCTTAACTATGTATACTATACAGAGTGTAAGGGACTTCGTAACGAATACTGAAAATAAACGTTTTATGCAATCAGATGTCAAAGGTTAGGGTCATTCCCTGTAGATATCGCACAGAAGTAATAACTACATTTGCATTCCGTGCAAACAGTCAACGACGCGCGCTTTTCGCTGCTTGTTTAATTACATGGCAGTTTTCAACCGTATGCGGTCTTTATTAAGATGTTTTACTTAAAATGGTCTGTTTTCTCATTGTGATATCATTTTTCATCATTTTTAACCAAAAAATGGCAAATTATAAAAAAAAATTGTTACGATGTCCCTTACACCCTGTATTTATCCTTTCAAATAATAATATAACTATGTCACAATTTCTTACAATTTATAATTATAAATCTATTTTCAAACAACTTACTACTAGGCGGCTATACCTTATAAAATTCAATTCATATTAAATTCAATAAAAACCTAGGCCTTAAGTTTAGTATACAACAGTGTATTTTAAAGGTAATGTAACAGTTCACCTGTGGTTGTCTCTTGAGAGCAGTGTTAGCGTCACAGTGTTGGATCAAATGTTGAACGAGTTCAGCACTAGAATGCAACGTCCGGCTGCAGACTACGCAACAATAAGCAGGACCACCTAGATGTTAAAGAGAAATTATAGTTTTCCAACTTTATTAGCTTCACAGAGCTTTCAATCTAAAGTCTAGTTAACGCTTTAGCACCATAAAACATCTACATTAGAATACTATATAATGTTTTTACGAAATTATACGATAAAACAAACAAAACTTTTCCATCATCGAGCTGTCGATGATCCATTATGAGATATATTAAGTATAATGCGGTTGGTAAAATGGTTGGATTATTTGTGATATAGTACATATTAGGCAATGACATTCGATTTACTACCGTTACGTTACGCAAAGATAATGAATTATTATTTTAATAATAAAAAGTGAAAATATCGGTTTCCGCTTTAACGACAGATGCGTAACACAAAAACAATATAAATTTCACTATCGTGTGAGTGCATAAATGTTATAATCCTGTAGAGTACTCAGAGATAACGTACCGTTAGCTCGCCGGTCGGGAGCGGAATGGTGTGAGCGCACATGTTCGCGTAGTACCACGCGTTGGTTGAAGGCGCGCGGACAAACCGCACACGCGTATGGTTTCTCACCTATTCAAATATTATTTGGAACTTAATTCATTTGACTATTTGCTTTATCAATATATACCCATATTTATTCAAACAAGTAGGTCCATCGTCCACCATCATACGAGGGCTGCTATTTATGTATCCGGAATAACAAAGTGAAAAAAACATATAGCATTTATTATATTATAGTTTTATTGCTTTTCAAAACATTCGCCGTGATGATCGATGCACTTTTGCATACGTTGGAACCAATTTTCGTAGCACTTTTCCATTCTGACTGTGGTACCTCCTAAATCGTGCATTTTGAACGCATCAATAGCCTCTTTACGGTTCGAAAGACGTTGACCACGTTATTTATTCTTCACGGTTGGGAATGAATAGAAGTCGATGGGGGCCCTCTTTATTGTTGTTGGAGGCCAAGTCAGGGCTGTACGGCGGATTACCCATTAATTCGATCTTTTGATCTTCCAAATACTGAGTTGTTTCGGCCGATGTGTGGCAGCTAGCATTGTCATGATAAAGAAGGATTCGTTCTTGGTTATTTCTTCAAAGTCTTGTGGCAAACAAATGGTCGTGTATCATTTAGAATTAACCGTTTTACGATCCTGTAGTGCACTAGCCACATGGATATGTGGCTACAGTGCCACTATCATTAACACCAAAAAATAATCGACATTTGCTTCAAAGTGCTTTTTGAACGAACGACTTTTGTTGGGTTCGGCTCATCTTGGAATACCCAAACCGTTGATTGTTGTTTAGTGTTAAGATCATACGCATATATCTAAGATTCATCATCTGTGCAGATATTATAGACAGCTTTTGACGCACCCTGATTGTACTTTTGGAACATTTTTTTACACCAATCGACACGAGCCCGATTTTGTCGCGGAATCCAACGTGAACAAAATTCATTTTACAGCTCAATGTTCGTGTAATATTTTATATATACTCGTCATACTTATTCCCAGAGACTCCTCTATCTCGCGATATGTAACATGACGATCTTGCATTATTAGTTTCCGCACAGCATCAATATTTTGAGGTACAATAACCGATTTAGGGCGACCTTCTTTAAACTCGTCCGTGAGCACAGACCGCCTTCGATTAAACTCACTAAACCAGTGATACACAGTTGTTTTTGATGGTCTTTGTCCCTAAAAGTCGAAGTGAGTTGATCGATGCACTGTTTTTGAGTTAGCCCTCGCCGAAAATCGTAATAAATCATAACACGAAAATTTTGACGAGTTAAATCCATAGTGATAAAGACATGCAATTTTCAAAATGACGCCACAAATGATTAACTGACAGTTACGTGAAACAAATTGTATTCTTCAGCCAAAGAGTTCAGTTTTAAAATGTTATATTACTTTTTTAATATTGTTCTGTAACTGGCCAGTTCCGCATACATAAATAGCAGCCCTCGTACTATCCACTTTTGTTTAAAAAGGAGTACTCTGAATTTTCATCAGGTATTAATATACAAATCATTTAGAATTAAACAGAATTTTCCTAATCTATAAATAGGGAATATAATGATCAACATAAAGGCTCCCGAAGATACCTTTACAAAATAAATGTAAAAAACCTGTGTGTATTCGTTCATGTTTCCTCAATGTGCCGCCATCTGCAAATGCCTTCCAACAAAACCGACATGCGTACGGCCGCTCCCCCGTGTGTATTCGTATGTGGATTTGTTGGGAGCTCCGAGATCCAAATACTTTACCTGTGACAAAATAAATAAGACGTTTAATAAAATGAACAAGTACAACGAAATCCTTAGCTATGTCTAAACTAAAGAGTCTAAAATCTATAGGCGCGTTGGGCATTTTTGAGCAACCAACAAGAATGTATTTTATGATTTAACAAAAATCTCATTTTTAAGATTGAAAAAAAAACCATTGAACTCGTGACACTGGTACCGTTACCGACACCGCTGTATATAAATATCTACATATATAAGCCCCGTTTACACGAGAGTAAGCTTAGGTTGAAATACATTGATAATGTAACTATATAATCAGTAATGTAAACATATATTTTGTGTATAGGTATACGTACAACATCGATATATATTCATGTCGGAACTTATCAAATCGAAAAAAAAAAAAACACATGTTTTCACTTCTGTCGGCAATCCCGGAGTGCCACTGTTTTTTTTTTAATAATTAATTCATCTATATAGTTCACTAATACACATGAATAAATAATAATATCCTGTGACATGTCGTTTTCTATAGAATTTATGAAGACAAAATTATGCACTATTATTAACTTTAATAACATCTAGATACTGTATTAACATGTTATATAATAAAAAAAAGTTAAATCACCTATTTAACTTTTTTTTATCAATATGGATCTTATTTAAAAGTATGGTAGTACTACTAGTTATTACACGTATTCATCAAGAATATACATTAAACTTTCATACTGTGGGCAAAGCTGATAATTTGAAAGTATTTTATTTCTACTTTTATTTTGTGTCTATCATATATTTGCACCCACATACAAGTTAGCTTTTAAGTAGTTAAGGATCCTTGTCAACTCTTCGAATCCCTACAATTTTGCTTTTAGTTAGGCTTCCTTCTTTTATACTCCAATCACTTTTAGTAAATTAAGACTAGACCAGCAAATGCAAACCAATGAATGCGATACAGGCTATGTTTTCCTTATCCTAAGGAATTATATTGAGCGATTGCTCTATTAGTTTACGTCATGCAGTAGATGATACATGGTAACTCGTATCAATATTGTATTTAAACAAAAAACATAGCTTACCACAAACTCTGCAGGGAAACTGCCTTGAACTGTTCGATACTGTCGCATTGTTTCGACCTTTGGACGTTCTCTTTAACCTGTAATAATTTTATTTTATATAAAAAAATGTTTTTACATACCGCCTTTGAACGAGACTTCGCTAAGGAATAGTACTCCTTCTCCGAATGAAAGGTTCTCCATGCTCTTTGTTCTGCTGTCAACGCTTATTGATAGATTGAATAGTTAAGGCGTGGAAGCCTAACTATTAATACTAAATATATTTGTTCTTTTTTTTTTACTTATACTTCCTGCAAATACATTTCATAAGGCGGACTTAATGCCATAGGCATTTTATTATAGTCAACCTTAGGGTGATGCAGAGATTTGTCTGTGGCAGGTGTATAATGAGATAAATTATTTAAATTGTAGTCGGTTGCAAGATGTTATACTACACAGATATACGGGGATACATATATAGATGTAAATATAATTTATACGTACTATATAATACCATAAATATAAAAAACATAAACACACACACATACATATATACATATATGCCTGCATTAATGAACACACGAGGGGTTATTCTGATGACTCCGTCAACAAGTCTCCATAGAGCTTGAGTACTCTGATCTTAAAGGTTGTTCGTTTGGTGGATATCCTGATCTCTAGGGGAAGGGCGTTCCAAAGATTTACCGCTTGGACAGTGAAGGAAGAATGTACGATACGGGAGTTATGTGAAGGACAAAGAAGGAGGAAATCATCAGCGGATCGAAGGCTTCCGACATGGTTGGAGCAGAGATATTGCAGATGGGATGTTAAGTAAGTAGGTGAGGTAGGTGTGTGGAGAAGGGAGTGCAACATAGTCAGCGCCCGCAAACTGCGGCGCTGTCTTATAGGTAGCCATGACAATTGCCTGCGATAAGCGGATACATGATCGTACTTTCGCAGGTGGAATATGAACCGAATGCAATTGTTGAGAAGTCGGTCTAATTTATTGAGCAGATCTGCATTCAGGTCGAGGTAACACACATCACCATAGTCGATGATCGATTGTTGATGATTGGGAAAATTAAGGTCTGCACAGGCATCGTTTTTGTTTTCACTGGGAGTAAATTTTTCAGGCGGTAAAGTCATAAATTTGTATATGTTAGGTGTATATTTATGGCTGGTACCTGGGCGCCGAGTGCGAGGAGTGCGTGGCGGGCGTGCGGTGCCGCTCGGCGTGTCCCTCGGCGTGCGCCAGCAGCTGCAGCGCGTCGCTGAAGCTCTCGCCGCACGTGTCGCACGTGTGCTCGCCCCACGTGCTCGTACTGTCGTGTCGCTTGTAGCTATCACAAACCCAATGTGCGCCCCGTCAATATAAGTAAGATACTTCCGTCGATCATATACGTTCGGGTTGCTCTTGCAATGCAACGTTTCGTTCTAGCGTCCGTAGCGTCCCTACATGTAAGCTTCGGGTCTCTATCTCATACAAAAATATTTTTTGGGTCGAGTTTAAATACCAGAGATCATTACCGGAAAACCGTATTTGTACAGCTTTATAAACATTTTACTTGCAACTTTAGTAGCATAAAAATGTAATTTTTGATTTTGTCCTACCAATGAGAGACTCACAAATAACTGATTTATATACCTATGGGCCGCCGCGACATGTCTCCGCAGTAGGTCTGCCCTCTGAAAAGCGACTCCACAATCTTGACAGAAGAGTTCCGGACCTCGCATCGTGTCGTACACGGCGCGCTCTGAACCCCCGCCCCCACCGTGCGACAGCGGCGATAGACGGAAATCCATGTCGTCGTCTGATGATGCATATTAACTTAAGAACACTTCATAACATCTTAGTTTACTCAACTATAAAAGTATACTGGAATTATGTAAACAACACACGAGAGTTCGATCTGAGTATCTAATTCACTTCACAACTAATAATATGTAATATTTTAAAAGGCAAATACAGAATATGACGCTTACTTTAAGGTGTATGGAGCGTCGGTCCTTTCGGGTCCACGTCTAATTTACAAGAGTACACAGATTTGAACACAGCTATCAATCATACGTAGAAAGTATGCTTAACTAACGATCCTGCTAAGATTCTTAGCATTAGATATATTCCCTACTTCGACATCTGTTTAATTAAGATAATCCATAGAACTTCTTTCCCATCTTACCTGAGTCCGAATCGTCGTAGTCCGGGTCCTGCAACTCAGTCTTGGGTGGCAAGTGCGGGTGTCGCTGCTGCGTGTGTGTGTTGAGCGCCTCGCGCGACCAGCATAGCTCACCGCATGTTCCGCATTCCACCGGGGAGTCCCCACCGTGAACCTAAAGTCCTCCAATCATATGACAGGCCATTTTGATAGTTTGAATTATGAAGGAAGGAAGGAATTTTCATTCCTATAGAAATTTTATTTGTGATACTAGGTAACAGTGACTGCGCTGGCTTACTTAGAATATCGTAACTAATGGTATGAAGTAATAAAAAACGTACTCTAGCATGTGATTGAAGTGCTTTTTCTCTAGCAAATCCGATTCCACAATGCCTGCAGACGAAAGGTCTGGAGGGATCCGTTGGCGGCGGTGGAGGTGAAGGTGGCGAAGGCTCGGATGGCGGTGAAGGAGAAGTGGCTGGGGGCTTTGGAGGCGAGCGGGCACGTCGCGACCACTGCTGCGTCCGTGCTGACGTCATATTTTCCCATACTCCATTCTGACAAAAATACAATAACAGGATTAAAGAAAAGAACTCGGAATATATCTAAATATTTTTATCTTCAATCTAAATTTTAGAGGAAAAAGTATAACTTACTTTATACTTGCTTCTAATAGTTTCTAAGATTCGGCAAAGCCTTTATGGTATTGAAACAGGTCAAGATATGACTGGAAGTTAGACAAATACACAATAATTTTCATACTTAGGAAATAATTTATAGTGATTTAATATTAATTAATTTGCTTTTAGGTATAAACAGAGATGCTTTATTTAAATAAAGCATCTCTGTTTATATACTAACTACTTTGCTACTTTGTACAGACATGACATAAAAGAAATTAAAAGAATAAATCAATCTAATGATTTGTACTTTTAACTTCTTTTATGTCATGTGTTAATTTAAAAGACTGTTAGGAGCTCACACAAAACTAAAGCTATTCGCCTCGTGTTGAACTAATTAAGATAATAAAACATCGATTCTGCTTACCTCTGCCAATTCAGGGTTCTTTTTCCGTCGACCTCGCTTCTTCTTTGGTTTTACAACTTGATTACTGTCTAAAAGTTCTGTGGAGACATACACATATTAGTAAATACATCATTCTATTTTATTGGCATTAGGCCAATATAATTGTTTTTTATTAAGTTCCAGTATGTTTTTATCTGTATTGTAAGCAAAGGAACATAAGCCATAGGATAAGTTCGAGATCTTTATACTCATTAGCTATTGACATAATTTATTTGGTGGTATATATATCGCCGCCTTTACTCTTTATATAAAATGCAAGCATTGGAAATTTACTTTAAAAATGGTGCAAAGAACTCGCTTCACGTACTAATAGTTTGAAAATCAGAATCAGATTATGTTACATCAACTAGCTCTGGACAGCGAGCGCGTTTGGCGTTGCGATTGGTGAAGATTTCAGTGCGGGCCAATCGTAGCGTCGAGCGGTCACGGTCGAGAATATGTGAAATAAACTCACACTTGGGCCTCGGATTACTTTTATTCGATAAATATGAATTTAAAAAATTAACTTTAATCGGTTGCACTGTAAAATAAGTGCTTATAGGATGTAAATACTGCTTGGGGATTAAGAAAACTACATTACCAAACTCTTAATTGTAGCAATTGCTACATGTACGAGTACTTCGAGCTTCAGGAAAGAAATACACAGAATACATAACAGACTAATACAGAACTTAAAATAAGTATAAATTAATAGCGATTCTTGCTCTGAAGCAATTAAGTGTAATTCAGGTTGTATACTGTTTGCAGTTACATTCACCGAGAAGGTCTCTTTCTATCGCATAACTGTCTCATCTTCTATAACGATATGAATATCGCATTTCTTTACTTTTCAATCTCCTTTGATAGTATGATGAATGTTACTTTTGATACTTGTAATTATTTAAATAGTAAATCAGTAAAAAAAAAAGTAGGTCAGTAAGTCAAGTGATTAGTTGACCACCTGACTGCTAAGAGTATGGCTCAATAGCGATGAGTTCAATAGAGGGTATAAGACAAATAATTATGTGATAAGAATAGCATCATGAGTATAATTTATCTATATATTATATGGAGACCACGTCTCGGCAAACGTAGTGTAGGACGCCAACAGGCCAGGTGGAGTGACGATTTGCGCAAGATGGCTGGCAGGAGCTGGATGCGAGAATCCCAAAATCGATCTAAGTGGTGTGCAATGGGAGAGCCCTATGTCCAGCAGTGGACTCCGATAGGCTGATGATGATGATGATGATGGTGATATTATATGTTCCTGTATGTAGTGTGGATACCATAGTAAAGGCTCTACAGTAGGTGTAAATGAAGCTACACCTACAGTCCAGAGTGAGTGGCTTGTATACATCTTCATCTCTTATTGCTATAACCAAGTCTATAAGTTAAATTTATAATTTCAAGTTAATTCGCAAATCGATTACTATTCTACATCACATCCCTGTTCTTGTTAACTTATATAAATTCTAATTAACTCTTTTTGTGTCTCTTCCCTCATTTGTTATTCATAAAAATTAAGCAAAACTTGAGAAAATATAACACAAGAGAAATTTGTGAAATAGTTCATGAAAATGATTTTTGTTGATTAGTTTATCTACTCACCATAGTCTATAGAATCAGGATGGTCTGGTACAAAAGCATGAACTTTAAGATGGTTCATGAGATCACACTTGCGAACGTATCGCACTCCACAGAGGTTACAAGCATGGGGCCTATCGTTCTGATGGGCGACCATGTGATTCATAAGAGCAGCTTTCTTCCGAAACCGTCGTGAACAAAAGTCACATGGCCATGGTCGCATTGCTGTGTATTCATCCTAAAAAAAAGTTATGAAATATATTTTTTGTAAATCTGTGCACTACATTTATGTTAAAAGTTTTAAAGCACTAACTTGATCAGTCGGTAAAGGAATATCAAGGTCATTTTCTTCTTTTACATCTACAACCGGATGCGTAAAGTGTTCTATGGGGACTTCCACTCTGAAATAAATGTAATAGATTATTTATAAATCTGAAAAAGCTTGTGTGATATCTGCGAAAGTGATTATATAAATCACTTTCGCAGATATCACACAAGCTTTTTCAGATTTCACACAAGCTTTATATAATATATAATAAATATAATTGGAGAACAAACATGTTCATCAAATCAACATTATAACAACAATAGTATGGTTAGAGTATGCAAGAAGATAAATTCCAGATGATTTGGGATATCTGGGTAAAATTCATTCCGATTTTTCCTACCACAGTATATTAGCTGTGGACATGTCTGCTGGCGTGCTGAAAGGTCTTTGCATATGGTGGGGTTGCAATTTTATGGAGAATATCTATATTCAACCGCGTGATTCCCATTGACACCGGGTCGACGCGCGTAGCGGCCGTGTGTATACAAGTCAGCGACTGTCGCAGTTTCATCGTAAAGTCTGTTTACATGCCGACACAAGATGCGGATAATCTATGCCTCGGTGTTATCAGTGCAGTTATCGAGAGTAATGATGTAGAAAATGTGCTTGTACTAGGTGACTTCAATGCAGACGTTTCGTGTACAAATCGTCTATTCGGAAATAAACTACTGGAGTAGTGTTGATCAAAACCGGGTGTATGTGAATTTACCAAATTTACAAACCATTCACAGACAGATAATAAATAAAGTAGTATGGGGAAATAGAAACTACGAACAAAAATGTTAATATGCAGTTTTGTAATGAAATCATAAACTCGTATAGCTGGCCTGATTTACCCTGTAATGGCACCTCATGTGAAGTTTCTAGTCACTGTAATGTAATTGATAAGTATTAAAGACAAATTGTGAACATAATGTCTAAGGGCTGCTAAATATTCATTTCAAGGTAAAACCTTTATGAAAAAGAAAAAGGTAATCGGTTGAAACTACCATGAAGGGAGTATTATATGAAGGCTAGGCAGTATTTTATATTATGGAACATTTATGGACGCCCCTCACATGGTAATATATATGAGGATGTGGTCCAAAGTAAAAAAACATTTTAAATTAAACGAAAATAAAATCAAAATGGATATTATAACCTTACACAGATACAATAAAGACTTCGGAAACTTTAGAGAGAAACAAATAAATTAAATTATAAAGCTATTATGGCAGTTAAAATAAATAGTAATGTCGACCCCAATAAAATTGTAAATATATTTGTAAATTAGTTTAATCCGACACCTGTGTCGCACAAAACGTCGGCAGACATTGTAAGTGTAGCGCGGCCATGGTGTGAACGGTGGGCTAAAAATCGGCTTTCATAGACTTAGGGATTTTAATTTGCATGTGCCATATTTTTTGCCGGAGAAATGCAAAAATGACACCTAAGGTAATTCTGCAAAAAGACGAAGTTTTGATTATTCTTTTGATTCATAATTTAAATAAAGCCGATTTTCAGCCACCGTGCAATGACCGAGACTTATAACGATACAAACTTATAGAACGATAACGAAAATCGGCGGGCCATGATATGATACACTCCTAAATGATTAATTTACAGAATTGCTGTTATTTAATCCTTGTATTGACCACGGTTGTTTACTCAATAATTTCATGAGGATTAATAGTTATACCAATAATAAAGAATAGAACTACGATGTGTCCAGTACTTCTAATTACCATCCTATATCATTAGCAACCATTTTTTCTTCTTCAACCATCTTTATCCATCCATCCAACGGATAATTTTCACTCATTTATGTGAAATATTTTTCAATGGTAATAAAACACAAAGCTTTTTTTCTATCCACTAGCACGGCTACAAACATGTTGTAATTATTGCAGTAGTTGTGGATGTAAAATATGCAGAGAAGAAAGATCTGTTTTTTAGCACTTGAAATAGAATTATAAATATAGGTTTGTTTTGCCTACAGGTAAGGTGTTAAAGGTACATTTCCACAAACCTTTCTTGTCCTCCAGGGATAACCCAATCATCTGTGATGACTTCTTCTGTGACACACTCCACATTTGGATCATCGGCTAATTCAGCTGTCTCAGTGTAACCCCCAACTACATCTTGTGATAGGTACATTAAATTCTCTGCAGCCATTTGGTCCGTGTTAGCAATTATTTCTTCTTCAGTCTGTGCATAGAGTTGTTTTGCTATTGTAAACTGGCATATGTTGAAAATAAATAAGTAATTTATTTCAAAAGTAATATTATATTAAGCATAAAATTCAAACACATGTTACCAGAAATTTCTATGACTTGTTGATTCACAATGCATCTAGGTTTAAATTATAAATAAAACTGATAACAAAAATAACAGTAACACTTTTATCAGTTACAAAATTGATTTAGACTAATGCACCAATGGTTTAAGGTGAACAGCTAGGAACAACTTATTTCATATACCTAGGAATGACAACTGTTAAATTATTGCTGAAAATGAATGGTTGATACAAGTTGAACCATTTCATAGTATTTGAGGTTTACAAGCTGACTACTTTTATTTCTTATTGTTCACAACACCCTGGTAATTAATTGATGTATATACAAATCTTTAAACATTCAATTCTTACCATATTGGAATATGAACTGGCACTTTGAACATTGTCTAGCCCAGATATTACCTCTTCTTTTACAACTTCACTTGGATCATGCTAAAAATATATTAAATAAAGTTACAGTTGAGGCAACACAAGTGTAAGTGTATTTTATTAGAATAAAGGCATTGTAAAATAGTCTGTATACATTTTTGTATGTACCTTTATTACAACCTCCTCCCATTGGAGGCCGTAGTCTTCTCCTTCTCCATCCATTTTTAATTATTACTTCATGACTAATTCATTTAGAATCAATCTGCAAATTTACTGAATGTTAAATATCTATTATTTTGATGAAACATTCTTCTTTATAAACTAAATAAATCATGATTTACCAAATAATGAAATCAGAAACAGTCATTATTCATATATACTTGGGTAAGAGAGTACGTTTCTGTCAATAATTACCACTTAAAACATCCTTCAATCAAAACATCAACATAACCTTATCATTTATCTAACTTCTTACTAAAGTTTTAGATACAAGAATTTAAGTAGCAAACTCATGTTTTTTAATAACACTTGTTTTTATGAGAGAAAAGCTATAATTAAGGACTGAAAGCCGAAACAAAAATGGTGTCAAATAGCAGTGAAGATCTAAAAAGATTAGGTTATCCTGTCAAAAAGAAGGTTAGACTTAAGAAATCAATTCTATCACTAAATATTATTAGTTTATTTGTCTCGAATTAAACTTCTATAACAAGAAAGATCAAACCTTGTAATATATTCAAAGCTATTTTACATATATATACGTTTACATGACGCAATCATAAAACTTATCGATAGTTCATCATCGATGAAAACAATAATATAACCAAAGTGACTACAATTTTTCGAAAATAACTAACCTGGATTTGGTTGACGCTTTATAGATTTTTCGTTTTATACATTAATTTGGACTCATTAGGCAAATATTTTTTATTGTTTGGTTATCACACAAATGGCTATCTTCCATTTCCATTCTTACCACGCCATAGACAAACTAGAGCCCAGGCTTAGTATTCAGTCCAGAAGAATTAAATATTTTAGAATCTCTTAAGTTTATTATTTCAGAATCAAAATTCGTAACTAGCTTTAATGCAACCATGCGACTTCTCCCCCGATAAATTTAGGAATATTTTTTATTTTAGGATTAATGCTTCTTCACTGACTCTTGTAGACTCCTGCGACACAGATTTTTTTAAAAGTATTTTTATTGTACATACGTCATAAATTGAAGAATAAAATATTTTAGAATAGCTTTAAGTTCATTACTTCAGAATTAAAATACCTAACAAGCTATAATGCAATCCTGCAACTTCTCCCTCGGTAAATTTAGATTAATCATCCTCCACTGACTCTTTTAGACTCCTGTGCTACAATTTTTAACATACATACATACACAATTACATATATACGTGATATGTACCACTGGGGCAGTACTCCCACCATCATTTGTAGAAACTGCTGCTTCACGCTGATTTTATAAAGGTTTGCAGATATTTTTGTGAAAGTGATTTTTAGAAACTTTTTGTATTAGGCAGTTGTGGGTCGTCAAATGATTTTCAAGAAACATAACGAAACCAGTTATTTGAAAGGGGATACTACTTTCAAGAGTTCGTAATTTTTTATAGCTAGTTTTAGTGAAAAGCTACATTGAACGGTGTTTGTCTTACGTATTTGATAAGGATTTGTGGAATACAGTTAAATTAGTAATTAGTTCAGTAAGTCAAAAGAATGACTTACTGAACTAGTACGCGAGGCTCTACTGGCCTGGAAACTTGCAGCTCGTTCATTTATTTAGGCAGTAGACGCGTGAGTTGAATCAAGTTTAATTAATCCAATATGAGGGCGAGACTAGTATAACGCGTAAACCAGATGTCAACTTGTAATAGGCACTAGTAAGATAGAGGTATTAGATAAAAAACGTTGAAACTAGATATTCAAGCCTGTTACGTAATCAATAACTGTAACTAGTTACGAGAAGTAACGTCTAGTGACACGTTAACTGTCATGGTTGACTGAATGGGCTGTTTGGTCTATAGTGTGTTCATCACATCACATCACATCAACAGCCTTGAATAATCCACTGCTGGATATAGGCCTCTCCTTAGAAAGGAGGTTTTGGCCTACTATACCACGCTCGCCAGACGGGTTGGTATAGGGTTTGTGTCAAGTTTTCCTTCTCTTTGCCGCTGTTGTCCTGCGTAGTTTGTCCCCTTAGTCGGCTTTTACGACACCCAGGGGATGAATAGGGGTGGTGACACTAAGTATTCTTAATCCGTCACCACACGGAATATAGTATGTTATCTATGGAATACAGGGATGTAGACTTACCAATTTCTTGGTTACGTACCATTTTTCAGGATCTTGTACCATGTACTAACTAAATATTGGTATGCAATAATACCAACTTTCTACATTGATCATACATAAAAAATAAAATCTCGTATCTAACAATTCTCGCTGTACCTCATAGTTACAACATTGATTATTGTGAAAATTTACTGTTTATAGAATCTTCAGATTAAATTCATCAATCGAGTGAATTATCCATGGGTGACAGTTTTGATTTTGTCAGAAAATAATTTAAAAATTTGTTCAATGTAACTCACGGTTGATTTTTAGTTTATTTTTTTCAAATTATATTTAGACATTCATAAGATCTAATAATAAAAACGTCAACTAATAATGTGAATAATTATTACTAGTTATAATATTAAAAATAACTTTTTTTTTTAAATAATCAATAATTTCTTCGTTAGTTTAAACTGCATTTAAAAAAAATACAAAATAAACGATTTATTACTATTATTTTATTAATATAACGGTATTGTTAGTGTACCGACATTTTTTTCAAATACCAGCTTTTAGAGCCTTTTACGACTTCTGTACCAGCTTTGGCTCACCACAATCTAACATACCTGATGGAATAGGCTTATTTGGCACTTATTTGGTGAATTTTGACGTTGACGGCTAAGCGAATGTGTTTTGGTTTTTATATCATAATAAAACTGGAATAAAAGAATTAATCCTTTTTTAATATTGTGTAAATGTGACAAAATGGCCCAAGAATTAAAAGACCTATGCCAATTGCTTTTTCCGGAATCCAGTGAAGGTAAAAAGAGTTTCAATCGTCCCCATAATTTCGTTTTGTTTCTATTTTCCAAGTTGTAAGCAGTCCAACAGTTATCTACTTTTATTTTATTTTTACTATTACAAATTTTTAATTTTTACATAAAATGAAAAAGTTATTACTACATAAATATACATTTAGGCAGGACTCTTTGTTAAACTATAATATAATTAATACGTTTATTTCATTTTAAGTATATATAATTAATACATTCATTTCTAGAAAATGCTGAAAGCTTCAGCGATATCACCGACTACATAAAAAAGTTGGGTTCCCAAAATTGGGAATACATTCGGAAGGAACCAGAACGGTTGACTGATGAGATGAAACAGTTGACAGAACAGACTCAAGAATTGGCATTTACCAACTACAAGACATTTGTAGACACTGCAGAGATCTCGCGCACAATCATAAATGACCTAGCTAAGTCCAAAGAATCACTGTCATTTTTCTTAGAAAATACACCAAGTTTTTTACAAGAATGTGAAAAGTTTTCTCAAGTTGCTGGTAGCATTGTCAAAGAGAAGAGGTAAACACAGTTATGTCTGTTTAATTAGTCACTAGATAAAGTAAATGTAATGCAAAGTAATTATATTAGGTGATACTTTTGTTCACAGTCACTACAGTACATTACGTAATCAAAGTGATAAATTACTGGAGCTATTGGAGTTACCATCTTTAATGCGAGAAGCTCTCAATGCTGAGGACTATGAAAGTGCTTTAGACATATTCACATTTGTTCGTAACCTGTCCAAAAGATATTTTGAAATACCAATAGTGCAGGTATGAGTTTGCAAACTTTAAAAAACTGATAAAGTTACCTCATAGCAATTTTTTTTAATTACACTAGTAAACAAAAAAGAATTTTTTTTTGCTGTGGTTTGCAACTGCTTTTTTTAAACCTTGGCCAGAGATTAGTTAAAATATGGGAAAAATAATTAATACATTCATTTGTGTTAGAAAAATGTTTATTAAAAAAGAAATCACTCATTTTCATTTGGAACTATTAATTACGGGATGACTAGTCTCCAATTGAAAAAATGAAACTATTTCAACAAAAGAAAGCCATTCTTTTTTTTCTTCTGTGTTTAATAGTGTAATAAAATTGGAATCCTTCATGATCTTCCTCATTTCTGACCTGACAAAAATTATTTTAATTTAGCTTCACTCAAGTCTAGAAAATAAAGTTTTTAAGTATAGATCATGATTACTATTTCAATTCATGGCTTCAACACAAAAAAATTATAAATCTTATTTTTATGTGCAAAGGCAGCAAATAATTGTTACTGTTACTGTGTCTACTAAGGGGTTTTCAGAGTTATTTCTTTGTCCAGGAATGAAATTAGTCCTCTTCAGCCAATATTTTTTATGTAGCGTTGACTTCTAGCTTTACTATCCCACTTGCATAAGAGATCCGGTGAATTTGTGCATTTTTGATACATATTGTAATCTATATGTATATAGAACACTTCTATCCAACCAAAATGTATGTAAGTAAACTAAAATAACTTGTCACAACCAACCATAACCCATTGAAAAAAACACTAGAAATAGAAACGTTAACTGCAGTAGTTGTTGTAGCAATATTAATAAACACTAATGAACCAACAATTTCACAATGAAATATGAGGGTATATCATGTACTTACAAGTACCAGTCTAATTTTTGTTATTATGGCCAATTTATGATACTTTTTTGATATGCTGTCATAATTTATGTCAAATTCATACTTTGTCTATATTTTTGGATGTAATACAATTTTTTTATTATTTTTCTGTTAATACTTGTACATTAAAGATACCGAAAATGTATAATTACAATAACGAAAAAAATCGCGTTGACTAGTGTTATAATTAATATCTTAAATATTTTTTATATTTCCAGTTCCTTCTAAAGATAAATTCCTCATCAACTATGTTGTTTTATCTGTAGAAGACTGTATAGGATTGATCCTAAATTTAAAAGTAATTTTATATAAGTTGCAATTATGTTACTTGGAACTTTTATCCATTTTTAGTTTTTGTTATAGAACACAACTTCTGAGATAATGACTTTATGGTTTGAAACTCTGTACCATCTCTTTAATCAGTTACGGTATGATTTACCTCTACCTCAATGCTTGCAAGTAAGTTATTAAATTCATAACAATTTGGTGCTAAATAGAATTTTAAATGTGACATACTAATTTGAATGCACATATTAGATTTTAGGATATCTCCGTAGAGCAAACACAGTATACAACTCAACAGATGATGATGAAAGTAGCCTATATACAAGTGTTATTAAAACTAACACTGTAGCAGCTGCTGATGGCCTCCATTTGCATTTTCTAAAAGCAAGAAACGCATGGTTTGAAAAGGCCTTAGAGGATGCCAAGAATACTGAAAGTATGTATTATTTAAATATTTTGAAGTGAAATATTCTTTACTCATCAATTTAAGCCATCCTATTTAATATAAAACACCATAATATCTTAGTTCTAAACTTGTTTTCATCCTTTTATAGCTTCGGATAGATTGTTAAGGAGAATTGTGGAACTACACAGGATTCATCTGTTCAATGTGTTGACTCAGCACAAATCTATATTTTTGTCTGACTCTCAAGAATCTAAAATCAAAGATGATGAATTGAGTGGCACAAGTGCTTTATCATGTTGGTTGAAATTAAAGGTAAAGTAAATCAGAAATTTCATTAATTTTTTACACATTTCATTAAATTGAAAATTAATAAAACTGAAACTACTGCAACACCAATGTAGTTACAAGTTTATTTAAAGAATTTTGCCTTGTTTTACATGTGCTAATTGTTTCCACATGACCAGCCTTTGCTGTGTTGACCGTAGCCAAGAACTGAAAAAAGTATAGTGATATTAATACTGTGCCTGTACAGTTATTACTTTTAATTAGATTTAACTTGGTACTATGGAAATATTTGAGTGTCAAAAATCAAATATTTTCAGACAGTTATTTTTTATGATACAGGGGGCAAACGAGCAGACAGGTCACCTGATGGAAAGTGACTACCGCCGCCCATGAACGCCTGCAACTCTAAGAGTCAGAAGCACATTGCCGACCTTTGAGGAAGGAATATGCTCTTTTCTTGGAAGTATAGTACTAAGCATTTATAATTTTAGGTGGAGACACTGGCTCAAATCTTGAATGAAGGCTTGCCAAAAGAAGATGAAGCCAGTTTTGAGTCACTTATAAACCAGTGCATGTATCTTTGTTTATCCTTTGGAAGAGTTGGTGCAGATATGAGATGTGTATTGACACCTCTGTTCCGAAATAACATTTTAACACAATTTCATAATGGTCTTGACAAAGCTGATTATCAATTTGAACATCAGATGCGATCATATAAAGTTCCTAGTATCAAAAACGTACCTCGGCCAATAAATGACAGTATTTCTACTGGTCCACCAGAGAATTTATTGGATTACTACCCTTTGGCTGAGTATTGCAATGGAATGCTCACAGTGCTAAATTGTATGAGAGTTACAGCTCCATTAAACATGGTCAAGGAGGTATACAATGCTTTCAGAGAATCATTTGGCAAAGCTGGTCAGGTCCTGTTATCATTCTACTATCGTGAACAGCAAAGTTTCACTGATATTGAAAGACAGAATTTTGTGTCACTTTGTGTATGTTTCTCTGAAGATTTAGTGCCTTATATTACAAAGTGCCTCTCGCAATCTTTTCCTTCGACCCAGATCGCAGAACTGCTGGGTGTCACATTATCTGTTCTACAAGAGAGTAATATTTTGCATATAGACCAAAGAAAAGTCTGTGAACCATTAAATTGTGTAACTGGTATCAGTTTGAATTAATTAATTATAATTTATAACTTGTTAATATGAATAATAGATCATATATAATAAATGGTATTATGTTGTTATATAAAATAAAATAAATATTAGTAAATAAAATAAAAAATGTTTATTTTTGCTGTAAAAGGAAGTTTTGATTACATCTTAGTAAAAGAATTTAAGGCACAGCCTTCTTACTTCTAGTAACACAAAGTAAATAAATTTCAGGAATGGTTATTCTTAAAACACTACGTAAATCTAAGCTTCTTAATTCGAGATTTGCCATCTTCGTTTCTTGACACTTCATAATAGTGAGTGACTTTATCGATTTGTCCCAAGGATTCTATGAACTCTCTGTCGTGTGTGATAATGATAAACATGAAGTTCTTTTGTATCATTCGTTCCTGCACAATTTCACCTAGAGCCGAACATAGACTTTTTATATTTTCTTCATCCAAATTAGTGGTTGGCTCGTCTAAAGCCAAAACTCCAAACCTAAAAAAATATAAATGGCCTTAATACGTCTATATTAAGTATGTCAATTCATTCATTTTCTTTTTAATCTTTTGAGAAGTAATCAATTAGTAATAAATAAATAAAAAGATCTAACAGTGCATACATCAGGCGAAGCAAACAGGACAGTTTTAAAAAGTGAAGAATTGAGAAGAATATTCGTTTTATTGTAATTTTTATTCAAAACAGTCAAGTAAATCTACTGTCATTCGTTTAGACAGATAGTTTATTAGAATCGATTAGTACTTTTGTATTGGTAGGCGAACTTTTTTATTTACAAGTTAAACTGTGAATGTACCTAGGGATTAAGAGGGTATATCATAACAGACTTGCCTGCGCTACCTTATGAGAAAAATGTAACAGGGCATAGATGCTGAATCATGTCCATATATTACGTGTTATCAATTGGTAGGTGGTAAAATAAACAGCCGCCAGAAATAAAATTTAAAAAATTGGTTATAGGCTAAATAAAATTTAAGTATAGCTATATTAAGGAGCTGTCCGTGTGGTGACGGATTAAGAATAGAGTATTACCAGCCCTATTCATCCCGTCGGTGTCGATAGAGCCGACTAAGGGAGCCAACTACGCAGGCCTACAGCATTGCATAGAAAACTTGAAACCAACCCATCCGGCCAGCGTGGCATAGTAGGCCAAATCCTCCTTTCTAAGGAGTGGCCTATGTCCAGCAGTGAACGTCTTTCGGTTGAGATGATTATGAGATATTTCAAACATTGTAGCGATATTTAATGTATACTATATCAATAAATATACATGTACCTTGAGCTGAATGTTTCCGCGAGAGCTAGCCTTATTATGAGACATGCGAGAACCTTTTGCCCCGCACTGCATCTGCCACGCATGTCAATCTCAATTCCATTTTTGCATTGGACTACTCTGTAAAATGAAAATAAATTTGTAGAAATAAAACTTCGAAAAATCTTTTTTTTTTCCTTTTCTAGATTAAAATGTCACTCTCATGATGTGCCAATTAATTTAGTAATGACGTGAACACGAGGAGTAATGTACTGACTGACCTGGTAAAATGACTGCCGAGATAAATCCTAATTGCAGACGCGAAATCATCGCACAGAGTTATAAACAGCAACTAACAAATTACGGTTAAAGAAAGTTCATGATAATTTGAACAAACACTGACTCAGTACAACATAATAACTTGCCGAGTTAGAAACAGTTCTAGAAAGTATCTAATGGTACGTTCTTAGCTTATGCAAAGAATGTTACATTATGAAACGAGGACGTACAAATAGTGTTAAAAGAACTAAAAGATGAGAATTTATATATATATAGTCTGTTTCATATATTAACGCAAAGCTTTTAACATCATATTCTGCACTTTATTTCTAGACGATTTGCAAAATATGAACAAAAAATATTCAGTGGTTTAGAAACAGGACATTTTTTTGTTTTCGTAATTTGCAACATCATGTGTACATGCAGTCATAATACATTGACCTCAGGCTGCGATCATGTAGGTATACGCGGCGCGTCATCACGATGAAGGACACGCGTTTTTAATAAGTTGGACAGTCAGTCGGCCCTTGGCCACCGGCAAGTGTTATGCTATTCTGTATCCTTGTAGATGCGCTCACGACAAATAACCGTAATAATAATATTGTTGTTGTTCATGAGATACATATTTGTTTAGAAAAGTTTTCTTGTGGTAATAATTGTTTAGTCTTATTGCTTTCGTCATAATACACGGCAATGGTTTGAACAATTAATGTTATCGTGTGCGCAAGACTTCGTAATGTAACGAGTCCTGCTAATTTTACTTTGGAAAGGTACAATATTAGGTTCTGAGTGCAGTGTAGTGTGAAACTTAGTGAATTATCAGTCTTTTAATTTTATTGGGTTATCGGTATCAACATCCATTATGCCGTGAGTGACCTTCACAGCCGCGGAATATCCTGCCATGATGTTAATTTATGGAAAACTCTGTCAAAACGCATCTTTTGCTTTACGGACAGGTATGGAGTCAATCGTGTATGTCCTACAGACTGCCGAATTTTTGTAAGGGCGGTACAAAGATTACGAGACAACCAAGGTACCTACTTTTTCAAGGAGTGACACGTACTGCCGGGTCCGCAGCTAGTCGAGCATTCACAAAATAAACAGTGGCGGCGTCGTTCAGATGTCGCCGACGTTGCGACGCTGGCGTGTACAGTTCACCGACTCATGTTATCTATGGTGTTCTAATTCGGAAATTATTTTATTGTATTTAGTTTGTTCTAAATTTGCATTTCTGTATTTTCGTACTAACTTTTTCATTTTTTATTTTAACCGACGTATATTGAACCGTGTTATCTGTTATTTAATTTTTTGGGATAGCTATTATAACACCCGTTATATATAGTACCGGGAAAAGATCAATAATACACAAAATGTTATTCATCCAAATTTATTTCATCACCTTCAAAGTATGCTCCTTCAGCTCCTTCAGGGTGTCATCCTTCCCGTGGTTGCCGCCTATTTTAGGTCTGATTCCCTACGAAACAGATATAACAGAAACACCCAGGCGCAATTCCATGCCACAAAACCTATCCTTTCCCGTTTTCTATCCCACCCACACCTTCTGCGGACACTGGTTGGTGCCTGCGGCCTCACTATCAACAGAGACTGAGAGTGAGGGGGAGCGGGGGGGCAACCACCCGCATGTTTGTGCTGTGTGCGGGGACCCGTAAGGGAGGATGAAGGCATCCTGGTAGTTGAGCTGAAAGGCAACACATTGCTTTGGCCTGGATTTCTCCTTACATGGGAGGCTGAAGGCTAGCCACCTTTGGTCAATCGGCTGTAGTATCCCGTCAGAGGGCTGCTGGGCTCTTGGCTGAGCTCTTCCTTGGTGGGGTGGACGACGGGTGGGACGACCAAGTCTTCCTACCTTTTTTTTTTTTTTTTTTTTTTTTTTTCACGCGGGGAATGCTTTTCGCACCATACCCTCCGTTGGGGAAACGCAGGGCGTGTGTGGGACTCCCGGAGAACCGGTCTACCCACTAAACCCCGCGGCGGCCTACCTCGGCAGTCGGGAGGAGCTCCAGGAACGCATCGGCGACTTCTGGAGTCCTCCCTGCCGTACCTCATGTCTGAGGCACATCCCGGAGTGACCGTAGTCACCCTGGGGCAGGACGCTATCGCGCCTCTCACTGCTCTACAGAGTAAAAGGCGCAACGGCGTCCCGCCTTAGACGACACCCCCCCCGGCCGCACCGGAGTGTCATCCGTCCCGGGTCGTTTAAGTCTTCCTACCTAGTTCGGCCTGCCTTCTGCCAGGGAGGGAGCTCTATATTTCCTTATCACTTCTGGCGTCGTGTGCTTTCTGCCGCGGCGTCCCCACTTGAGGGCTCCAAGGAGGGTGGAAGGACAAGGAGATGAATAGTATACCAAAAAAATATTTAAAAAAAAACCACCAAGCCGGCACCGAGGGTGAACAACCCAAGTGCCAGGCTAAACCACCAATCGGCTGACCCCAAGGTGAACAACCCTAGGGTGAAGCCGGCCAATACACCCATGGCTGCTGCTCAGGCGAACAACCCGACCGCAGCGCCATCTACGACTCTGGCGACACCTCTGGTGTCTAACCAGAGTACGGAGCCAGTGTCGACCATCGACCTCTCCTCTTTGAGGGCAGCAATGCCCGTACCTGCGGGACCCGGCCTGGAAGAAACCGGCTGGAGCCTGGTAAGGACAAAGAAGAGAGCGTCGAAAAAATCAAACCCGTCCAAGAAGACCTGCAACGCCAACAGGGCGAAAGCTCGAGTGGAAAGGCAAGCACGGTGTCTGACCTCGGGTGGAAGTAAGCGGCTTGAAGTCGCTGAAGGGCCCGAAGGGGCCCACCTTGCCCCCGCCAGTGACGTGCTGCCGCGAGGCGAAGACGAATGTCTAGCCACCTGCCAAGACGCCTGTAGCGGCTAAAGTACAACAAGGGTCAACCTGGACAGGGTAAACGGGCGAGACGAGCGACACATGGAGGGAAACCTTCAAGTGAAACAAGGCCCGCCAAAAGAACTCGCCCGGACGAGCCTCGCACTCCCCAGGGCAGTGGCAAGCGAATCAAACCGCTGCCAAAGACCGGCTCCACGAGTTACTCCGACGCACTAAAAGCAAATGACCTCTGCGTCGCGGTCATGCTGGAGCCTTACCACGACCTTACCAAGGCACAGGCAGAGGACATCGAGGGCCAGCTGCAGGGCGTGCTGGGTGAGGAGATCTTCTCGCCCGGCACGTCAAGCGCACCCGTCGCTGCGCCACAGTTTAGGGGCAAGGCCTTCTACAGTGAGGGCGCCCTTAAGAAGTGGTGCAACGACGAATACAGTGGCTTCGCCGATCCCTGGAAAGGATCGCGTCACCGCGTGAAGGCACCAAAGTGTTCGTCAGGAGGCAGTCTGAGATCCCGAAAAAGATCAAAGCTGGACTCCTGGTACCACAAATCGGACCAGATGATACACTGGTCCGTATACAAACAAGGCTAAGGTACCAGAATAGCCAGTACAATGTGGCCAACTGGGCCCTCTACCATGCCGAGGCGCAGGAGGAAAAGAAATGTCTCTTCCTAGTGCTCGGCATCCAAGAAGAGGACGTCTTGAAGCTAGTGAGCGTAGAGTATACTACAAACTGAGTAACCTCTACGTTCGCTTCCTTGATGAACCACGCCCCACCAACTAATCCAGAAGAGGAGCCAGAATCGGCCCCACAACACCCTAAGGACGGCAGTGGAGGGGATCCTCTGAGACCCGTTGAGGAGACAGTCTGCCGGGGTCCACCTCCTGAGGAGTTGAAGGACCTACAGGCGAGAGTGACCTCGACGACATAGAGGATATGCTGAACAGCGATGATGGCGCTGTCTGCACCCCCACATAACACCCTTATAGCCATCCAAACCAACCTCCAGCACAGTCACAGAGCAACGGCTAACCTACGCAGAGAGCTGGAGGTAAACACCAATACCGTAGCCCTAATCCAGGAGCCGTGGATTAGGAAGGGCAGGATCTACGGTCTAAACAATATTGGAGGTAAGATACTTCTCAACACTACCATTGATAACCCGCGCACTTGTATTTATACACCAAAATATGCGTGTACTACCTTAATGACCGATTTCTGTTCCAGAGACCTTGCCTCTATTAGGTTAAAGTTAAAATCTCTGCCGACACCAAGGCGCACCATGCGCTGTGGAACAGCAGGAGCAACAACCGGAGAGGTGAGGCATTTGTATCGTTCCTACTATCAACTAACCTTAACCTTATCAACGTGGGCTCGGAGCCGACATTTGTCACATCCAGGGCCCAAACTATCATTGATCTTACATTAGCGAGTGAGCACGCATCGCAACACATATCGAACTGGCATGTTTCGAACATCAAATCATCATCAATCATCATCATTTCGGGATCAAATTTAACTTTGAAATGAAACTTAAACTACCCGATCCCCGACGGAATCCTCGCACGATGGACCGGAGACGGTATGAGCATCTTACTGCGGAGAAACTGCGAAGCATCAATATAACATACGCACCGGGGACTGATAAGGAGATTGACAGTCATGTTGTCAACCTTACACAGACACTGATCGATTGCTTTGAACAAACATGCCCACTTTCCACACCCAGAACTGGACCTCAGAACAAACACCAATGGTGGGGTCCGGCACTGGAAAGACTACGTCGTAAAGTGAGAAAGTTGTTCAATAAAGCAAAAACTCTCCATTAGACCAACATTGGGATGCCTACACGCAGGCCCAACAACAATATAAGAAGAGAATCAGAACCAGGAAAACTGAGTGCTGGAGAAACTTCTGTACTAACATAGAGAACAACAACCAGGCTAATAGAGTCAAAAGCATACTGTGTAGTAGAGGCGAACACAATCTTGGCTCACTGAAGAAGCCTGATGGTGAGTATACCAAAACAGACTCGGAAGCCTCAGAGCTGTTATTAAAAACACACTTCCCTGGATGTCGCATATCAGATGTGATGGAAGAATGGGAAGACAGATGGGAAAAATCACCAGAAGATACAGATTGGGATACGCAAAGTTGTCAACCATGACAAACTAAGATGGGCAATTAACAGCTTCCTACCATTCAAGGCGCCAGGACTAGATGGTGTCTTCTCAGGCCTACTGAGATGGTGTGATATGACACTACTAGACCATCTTGTAAAAATTTATAGGAGCTGCCTGGCGCATCAGTACATCCCCTTGAAATGGAGAGAAGTTAAAGTAGTCTTCATCCCCAAACCTGGTAAAGGTGACTACACACAACCCAAATCACACCGACCTATCAGTCTCACGTCTTTCCTCCTAAAGGTTCTCGAGAGGCTAATAGATAGGGAAATCAGGGAAACTGCGTTAGTCAGTCACCCTCTACACCTCAATCAACACGCATACTCGATGGGTAAATCAACAGAATCTGCCCTACATCGAGTTGTTTCATATATAGAAGACAATCTAAATCACAAAAGGTCAACACTGGCCACCTTTATCGATATCGAGGGAGCCTTTGACAAGACCAACTTCACCAGCATTAGCCAAGCTCTGTCTAGGCATGGTGTTGATTCCACAATCTCAGGGTGGATCGACAGCATGCTAAGATATAGAGCTATACAATTCACTGTGAGCGAAGTGACTAGAGGAGTGGTGGCTAGAGGTTGCCCCCAGGGCGGTGTACTCTCCCCCCTTCTATGGAACATTGTTGTGGATGAGCTCATCGCACAACTTAATGACCAAAGATTCCTCACAATAGGCTATGCAGACGATCTTACTATTCTCATCAGCGGTCCTTTTGAGAGTATTACATGCGATCAAATGAGACTTGCACTGAAGATCGTGGAACAATGGTGCGTAGCACACAACCTGACAGTGAACCCATCCAAAACAGAGATGATCATGTTCACAAACAAACGCAGCATAAGAAATCTCAGACTTCCCAAGCTATTTGGAACACAACTTACTCTTACCAAAGAGGTCAAATACCTAGGAGTAATACTGGACAGTAAACTCCTGTGGAATAAGCACCTCGATGAAAAACTGAATAAAGCCTGCATTATTTTCTGCCAATGCAAGCAGCTACTCGGCAAAAGCTGGGGACTATCACCCAAAATTACTTTATGGCTATACAGGACAGTCATAAGACCAATAATCACTTACGGTGCTGTTGTCTGGTGGCAGAGAACAGAGCTAAGCACCGTCATAAACAAACTGCAGCAATTCCAGCGACTCCCATGCTCCGCGGTCACTGGCTGTATGCGCACAACGCCTACTGCCGCACTGGAGGTGGCTCTTGGTCTGCCACCCCTGGATCTATTCATACAGCAGGAGGCCGCCATGGCGATCATTAGACTCAAACACCTGGCACAAAAGTGAGGGATCGCACTCCAAATTATGGTATCAATTGGTGGAATACGAACCACTGATAGCAGCTCCATGCGATAGAATCCCAAAACACCATATCTTCACAAGAAGATACTACATCCAGATACATGGAAATGACCGAGATCAATCCGGCATTAACGAAGCCACAACCAATACCAATACCAATGCTCCTTCAGAAACGATACACTTACGCCAACGAATAATCCAATCATCAAAACATTTTTTAAACCCTGTTTCCGGAATTGAGTTCAGTTCTCGCCGCGAATTCTCCTTTATGTCTTCTCCCGATTGAAAACTGGTGCCACGAACTGGTAATTTGAGTTTAGGAAAATCAAAGAAGTCGGCTGGAGCCATATCTGGTGAATATGGTGGTTGCTCGATGGTATTTGTTGAGTGTTTGGTCAAAAATTCGTTCACAATGATGGCCTTGTGTGAAAGCACATTATCGTAGTGCAAATCCAAGAATTTTCATTCCACAAATCTTCACTTTTGAACGCTTTGTACCTCTCATAAGAACGTGTTTTTGATAAGGTCGATTCACCGTAAGCCTTCTGTAACATTTTCAGTGACTCCGAACACGAAATTCCATTGGTGATGCAAAATTCAAGATAAACAATTGGTTCAACGTTTTTGTCCATTATGAAATTCGCAATACACACTAGATATAACTAAAAACAACACTGTATTTAATATAAATAATAGATGCAACTCAAACTCCGCGCCAAAATGGAAAACAATTGTGCCAATCTAACAACAACAAACATTTGAATTTGGAACCATAAAGAAATCATCCATTCCCGATACTTTTTTGACTGAATGTATGTATATATTATCTCTACACATATATATAAATGTATATATATATTTAGTAAAAATAATTCGGTGTTACAGGCGGCAGTTTCGTCATACAATTGTAATATATATATATATATATATATATATATATGTTCTTTGTTTAAAGCATTTTTCTCAAAATCATTTTTAGAGTTGTTACCAATTAATATAACAATAATACCTGTACTCATATTTGCAGCGCTCGGAGTCTGCGCTCATAGAACCTTCAGCTTTGATAGCAATATAGTCAATGTCATTGCCACTGTATATTTTGCTCCACAGTTCTCTGAAAAAGTTATATATGACATTACACACATGACAAAAAAAAATGATTTGGATGTATTTCAACCTATCATGAGAAATTACCTCTTTTGATTATGATATTTGTTCAAGGAACGAATTATGAAACTATATTCAAATAGAAAATTCGTTAAACTAGTGGGCACCCTACGAGATTATTATATCGTAACTATAATATAATACATATATATAATATAATAAATATATATAATATAGTACGTCGATTATAAGATGCTTGCCTAGGGTGCTCTTCATACTTAATCCCCCTCTCAATAAGCCAATACCTATATTTTTTAAGGTTTAAGGCGGCCCGCCAGAAACAAGCTGCTTTTAGAAAATTAGGTAAGGTTAGAACTGCGACCCCACAAGAAAACCAATCGTTATTAAAAAAGAGCTGTATCAAGAATTGTAGGTTAGGTTATGAGTTCCGCTTTTCAAATAATAGTGATGTGTCTCGAACTCAAATTGTTCCCAAAATAATAATATTTTGAGGTAACTATTTTGCTGTGCAATCAATATTTTTGATTAGTATTGAATTATCTATACTAATATTATAAAGCTGAAGAGTTTGTTTGTTTGTTTGAACGCGCTAATCTCAGGAACTACTGGTCCGATTTAAAAAAATCTTTCAGTGTTAGATAGCCCATTTATCGAGGAAGGCTATAGGCTATATATCATCACGCTAAGACCAATAGGAGCGGAGCACCAATGAAGAATGTTTCAAAAACGGAGAAAATTTATTACTATTGAGAGACGCAGACGAAGTTGCGCGGGTCAGCTAGTTTTTTATATAAAAAGGAAGATTTTTTGTTTTGCTGTTAAATACTACCCTTTAAAAATTAGTCCTGCATATTGCAAGAAAAAAAGAGAAGGTGTCATATTTAAAAAAAACATAATAATCTTACCTAATGATAAGGTTGATACTTTCCATTTTTTTCTTATGGTATTCCATGAGACAGTTCTGCAAAACCACTGAATACTCCTTCACGTCTTTGTCTAACATCTTTGTAATTTGTAATTCATAAAATTTTTCTCGGTATTTCTTCTCTGTATCTTTTCCTTGAGCTATTTTTAAATCAGCTTTCTGCTTCTTTAGTGTTAACTGTAATGCGAGGTTTGCATCAGAATTATTAGTTTCTTAAGTATGTATTATGTTTATCTGCAGATGGAATAAATAATAATATTTCTTTTCAAATGTGATTTTTTTATTAACAAAATCTTCAATCACAGATTTATATGGATTGCATGCATTTAACTAGTAAAAAAGTAATTTGTTTGCGATTTTGAGATACCTGTAGTGTACGTAGCATTCCATCGGTTTCAGATTTCTCTTTGTTAAGATTGTTAAAGCTGATCATTAAAGTTTTCTTTTCGTTTACAATATCCCTGTTGATTGTGCTCAATTTCTCATTTATTTCCGCTTCCTCTTTTTCACCATCAGTTATATTGTTTTGTAATCCCCTTAACTTCAAATTGTCATCAAGTTCTCTTTTGTATATCTGGGAAAAAGTTTTTAAACGTATTGTGATTAATGCATTGGAGCTATCATTTAACCATAACCTTACTTTACTAATTGTCCCTTTTTGTTATTTACTTTTGTTATTTGGTGTGGTTGCAAGTAATTGATAAAACCATCTCTGAACCATGTCATATATCGTGTCAAAATAAGAGTTCAATTGATGCAGAACTTTTTTAATTTTTTACGCATACACTAATCAACTTAACATAATGATAGTATCATACTAACCGTCTCTTTAGTAATTTCGTCATTTAAACATTCAATTCGCTTTGTGATAGCCTGCCTGTCACTTTGTATCTGCTTTAACTTTTCTTCAAGTTTCTTGATTGCTTCTTCTTTCTTATTCTTTTCAAGTGGGATGTTTCTTTCTAAATACTGTCTTATCTCCGTATCAATAGATTTTACTTTTTCAAAGGCAATAGACACTTCCGTTATTTCAGACCTTTTTAGTTCTATGTTTCCCCTATTAAAAAAAAAACTTGAATAACACATGATTATCATAAACTAGTCAACTTGACAGACATTTTTCAGCTCCAACATATTTATAAATTAACTATAGATCTTATTGGTGTCATAATTATAATAAAACAATAAAACAATCAAAACCTTAAAATCTTAAATGCGAAACAATAAAACTTGTATTAAAAAAATGCACTTTTAATGATCAGCTCGTCAGCTTCGTCATATATAATAGATAAAATTAAACGTAAATAAAAGTTAAATAAATAGTAGAAAAGGGTTTATTGAAAAGGGTCACTTTACTTAAATAAAACATACCTATTTTTATTGACCGTGATTGTTTTAGCTTTCTCTTTTTCTTTTACAGCTTCTTCTAGAGGTTTTAAACCGTTCCTTAATTCCACCAGTTCTAATTCATACTTCTCTCTATCTGTCTCTAATTGCTTTTTGGTTTCTTGCAGATTGTATATTTCTTGAACCTATAAAAATAAAAATTTATTTTCATTTGGTCCATATGAACATAATTCATCCACATCAGCATTAGATATCATAACTTTAAAATACCTTTATTGTACACTAAAATAACAGTCTTACTCAGTAATGGTGTCAGTGGGACATATTACTCAGTGATCGCCCATACATATTCGACCGTCATATATGATGACTTTTATTTTTATTCATTCAATATTTATTTATTCACGGTGAGGGTTTTTTCTCTTGCCATACTACCATGTTCCATTTATCTATATTTAAATGAATTATTATGTGACCTGACACTGAGAACCTTATAAACATTTATGAACGGGTAGTGAAAAGTCGTCAGTCGGCCAGCCAGCAGCAACTTCTCATTGTGCAACACAAATAAAAAAGATAAACAAATAGAAGTGAAAGATTAGAATATTGAATATTGACTTATGCATGATATGAATTGGAAAGAAAGTTGGACAGTGGAAAATTTGCAATCAAAAGCCGACTGGCGACGACTCGCAGCGAGCACACGTGTGCTTAACTTGTGTACGAGTACCTGCAGGTACAGGGCTTTAGACATTCGGTTTTATACTTTTGAACACACATTTGAAAAATTGCATACAGACATTAGAGAAACCGGCCAAGTGCGAGTCCGGCTTGCGCACGAAGGGTTCCGTACCATTTTCTATAACAACAACAAAAAAGAAAAATTTCTGTTGTATGGGAGCCCCACTTAAATATTTATTTTATTTTGTTTTTAATATTTGTGGTTATAGCGGCAACAGAAATACATCATCTGTGAAAATTTCAACTGTCTAACTATCACGGTTCATGAGATACAGCCTGGTGACGGACGGACGGACGGACGGACGGACGGACGGACGGACGGACGGACGGACGGACGGACAGACGGACAGACAGACAGACAGACGGACGAACGGACAGATATCAGAGTCTTAGTAATAGGGTATGGCACCCTTAGTAATAGGGTTTAACCTTTTGGGTATGGCACCCTAAAAAGATGCAAACTGCTGACTTTTTAAAAGCCTCGTTTAATATACGCTGACATACATGCTTCGAGGTATCTGTGTATGCCTGTTAGAAGGAAAGTTAGAAAAAGTCTTTTCCTTGATTGACTAACTAACTAATTTGTAATGTTTAAATGTACAAACATGTCGAAACATGTCAATCTTTTCTTGATCTTTAAATGTGTACATTTAATTCTGTGAACTATACCTTTTTCTGCAAGTTAAGACATTCCTCCTTAAGTTTGTTTTTTCTTGTTGCATACTCTTGAATTTTTTTGTTATGTAAATTCAGTTTCTTTTGAGTCTCCTTGAGTTTTGCCTTCAGATCACTGATCTTTTTTTTCAGCTCAGTCTGTTTCGCAGTTGCCTCTTCCAGTGTTATATCAGACTCCAGTTCTGCGCACTGAGCCTTTATTGCCTCAAACTGCAATGCATAAGTAATATTAGAATTTTTAACATCTAACTCACGTACTAAAGTTCGACCTCTGATAACGTATCAAAAAAATTAACCTTTACTTTCAAAACATAACCAAAGCGTATGTATATACCTATTGCTGTTATCTATACACATAAATAGTGTATGCATACATCGTGATGTTTAGTCGTTTCGAAAGAAAAATATGTAGCTTAGGTTTGCAGTAGCAAAAAAATACTAGTAATTGTTCTGGTTATATAAATAATTATGGAATCTTACATCTTTGGTATATGATGCGATTTCTTGGATGCAACGATCAAGTAGTGGCATATCCCCTTGAATTAGCTTAACAGTTTGCAGTTTCTTCTCTGGCTCAATTAAAGATTTTGATAACTCATCAATGGCATTGGTCAAGGTCGTTATTTTCTAAAAAGTGAAATATATTTTAAACCATTATTATAAGTTATATTAATGCAGGGTTACGCAAACTAATGCTTACCGTTTCAACATTAGCTAGTTGTTTTTCTAATTCAGGTTTTTCTTTGTCTTTGAACAAATTCATCTTTTCATTTAATGACTTCATACTAAGCAGCTCGTCTTTTTTCTCTTTCTCTTTTGATAAATCTGCAGATACTCTCTCAAGTTGGGTGGGAACTGTCATGACTTTTGTATTGAGTTGCGTTATTAAGTCTGTAACCTGTAACAAAGTGTATCATGTTTGACCCTTTTTCAAAAGCTAATAGCCAGTATCTATAAACAATTGAAAGTTTTAATTGGTCAGTTGCGAAATATATATTTATTTCAAGTTATTTATATTATTTATTTATTATACATATATTTTCTTTTTAAATACAATTATGTCAAGGTTTATAAGTAATATACATACATAGCATAGACGAATATAAAACAATAAACCGAACTCCTAAGGAAAAAGGGTCCTCCTACTCAATTCTATCGTTAACGCCTGCGCTTTTGATATCTCATAATTTCATAATATCTACTGCTTGACTACCGAACTCCAATTAACACTACGTGGTAGACAATGAGAAAAAATTATAGTAATGTTGATTTGTTTGCTAAAATATTTAATTATTAATGCCCTGACTGTTTTAATCTGATTTTAAAGTACAAAATAATTATAATAAGTTTAGCAATAATAGAAACAAAACAATTTAAAAACTCTTTGTTTGTAATTGAATGCTTCTTTTATTTTATAAAAATGACCATAATTTACGATAAACTACACCAAACTTTTGTCCTTTTTAATTTAAAAGGTGTCAAAGATAACTGTGCTTCAATTACATTTGACTTTAAGGCAAATGAGACAATGCAAAACATGCGATGTAGAAGTCGCTGTTGAGATAGAAAAAGCCTAGAATTTCGATTTTAGTTTTTTGTGAAGTTTAGAAAAACCTTCAAAAACATGTCAATAAAGCCCCGATTTGCGGTAGCGCAATGCCACTGTTCCCATTTCTTATTGTAATGCCACTGTTCCCAGGGAGTTTTGGCCAGGCTCCTACTTCTTCGGTATATCGGTTAGTACAAGTAAATGGAAAAAAATCTGCGTGAATTTTATCTAGGATAAATCAAATTTCCGTGTTCCCAGTTTTGTGAGAACTTAGTTCTCCCAATAAATATACTACTCAAAGACCCAAACACAATAATTAAACGGAAACTTTATAAAGATATCATCCATGTGTGGACACAACACTTCGGTCTTCATTTATATCAAAAAATTTCCTTACCTCAGACTCACTATCGAATCCACGACTACACAAAGGGCAACAGCTTTCCTTTTTTAATTTAGCTTCATAACTTTTTATAAGAAACATTGATGATTGTAGCTCATTATGTTCATCCTGTAACATTGATAACATGTAATGTGTGTCCTTTAATGTCGATACTGGAGATAAATCACAGGCGACAGGCAGAGTTACCTCATCCCAGGTTTTATTATTGTAAAAAGGTGAATATTACAGCCTAATTATAGTCAATACAGAGGCGTATCTAACATTGTTACTGTACATTGTCGAAGTGCAGTGTACAGTAATAATGTATCGGTGACTGTTAACAAAAACTTAGCTCTTATCAACCAACCAACACAACAAGCCTTTACATGCTCTAAGAGCGTCACAGACACAAATTAAAGAATACTTGCCTGTAGATTTTCTACTTTCTCACAAACTTTTAGCAGTGTGGTTTCATAAGATTGGCCACTACACACTTTGTACATCTGTTCTTCAGCCTTTGCATGTTCATTTGTGCGTTCCGTAAGATTCTTGCGTACATACTTTCTTTCTTCTTCCAGCTTCGTTTTCTGATGAATATCCAGTACAGAATAAATTTAATATTGCACCATTTTATTATAGATCTATTTAAATTGTAAAACAAATTTTGCATGATATCTATATTATGGGCTTATAGGTAAGAAAAAAAAATGGACTGGGCTATGGGCAAAAAAGTGCAAAGGTGCATTTTCGACAATATTTTTGATTTAGTTCATTTTCTAAGACCTAGATTTCATTTTCTAAGACTAAACCTAGATGCGGTAGCTTCTTTGAGCAATATATCACCTATGCAGACAACAAGGCTCCTGTCAATATTCATATCATTGCACATTTTAGAAAAAACTAGAAGCTAATGCTGGTACAAAATTTTGTAATCATTTATTCTTTAAATGACCTTCTCGTTGCTACCATATGTTTGGGCAAATTGCTGAACACCTATAATATTTTACTTATGAGTAGAAGTTACTGTTTATAGTAAAAAAGTATATAATAATAGTTACCTCTGTTTTTTTGTCACTTAAACTTTTCTTTAAAGAACTGACTTCACTATTCAATGTGACTTCCATTTTGTTTAGTGATATTACAAAGTTATTTTCTGGCATGCTACCTAAGAGATCTGTCAAAGTCGATCTGTGTTTGTTCTTTAAAGTTGAACATTGCTTCTCCTTTTGTTTAAGTAAGTCTTCTTTAACTTGTAGCTCTTTCAACTTAGCACTTTGCTTTTGCAGAACTGATATCTGAAATTTAATAGAAGGAACTGAAAATGTGTCAACAAATTTTCCATATATCCCTTCCTGTACCTGTGTGATTTGGTAACAATTTATCTCTCACTCTAACACATGCAACAAACTTTGTGCTTTCGTGATGTTGTCATAAACAATTTTCATTGTCAGATGTTTGTTATATTTTTTTCTGGTATATCCATTTTTACAAAACTAAATTAAATAAATAATAAATTAAATAGTACGAGTTGCAAATATTCGTGTCTTTAGAGAATTAGTAGGATTCAGCTTATGTCGCTTAACTTCAAACTCGGATAAATCCACTCTATCTTTTTAGGAGATATCAAAGAAAAAGGTTATAGTTATCTTAATTCGATGATTTGAAAGCCAGTCTTTTATTGTCATGACAACAGTATTGAAGAAAACGATTCTGTTCAGCAAATTTATTATAAAAACCACTAATTGTTTAGAAAAATTAATAATTAGATTGGATTTACCTTCATTTGATATAATTGAATGCGATTTATCTATCTTTGAAAAACTCATTGTGGATTTATAGAACTTTGATTTAACGGATCTAGATCTAGCCAGATTTGAAAAAATACGAATATAACTAATAATTTGGTAGTATCTGTGATAGGTAGTAGTAAAAAAAATACGGACCAAATGGGGAAATTTAGTTATTTAAAAATAAAAAGTATTTTTTTTTGCCAAAATCAATATCTTTATATTTTTTGTTTATCGATCATGAAAATCGATTCTTAAGGAGTAAACTCCAAAAGAATAAAATTCTTCCAAACGATGCATGATAGGTATTTCAAACCTTTGGAATTTTCGCTCTATCCTCTTTCTTACGGCCGACTTTTATATCAGGCCGTTCGCGGGCTTTGTTTGGTGGCACTATTTTAATGAAATTATAAATTGGAACTCGCTACTTTTTACAAATAACCAATAAAAAGCGAGAGAGTACTGTGCTATTGTAGCAAAGTTTACATCAACCGTTAAACAAAAGCAATTCGCTGATTGGCTCGGATGGACTTAACTATAATTGAAAAAAAACTGTATTAAGTACTATATCTGATTTTGATAAAATGTTTGAATTAAGGTTTTTTTGTCAAAAACGTTTCGGATGAATGGACAAATGACAAAATGGTTTTAAAGCTTGTTTTTTACCCTTTCTTTTGATACCAAAATCTTGAAAATTCTCAGAATTGGATTTATCCAAGTTCGAAGTTAAGCAAATCAATTTAAGTACATATTTTATTGAGAAATACTATTAAAAAAAAAGATGTATATATTTTTTATTATAAGTAAATTCACGCATGTATTCTTGAATTGGATAGGCAGAAGCAAATTGGCACTCATATTATTATGTAAATAGTTTGTAATAGCTTTACACATCTCACCATATGGTTCCAAACTAGGCAGAGCCTATGTAATGCTATGTAAGTAAGATGCTATGTAACCACACTGCTAATAAACATACTTATATATTTCTAAATACATACATATCATAGGTAATTAAAGACAGACACATAATTGAAGACAGAGTCCTTTTTAAGATAAAAGGCATTTTAGAAATAATATATTATTATTATATTAACAATAGTTATATTTATTATAAATACTAACCTTTTTATCGACTTCCTCAACCTCCTGTTCATATTTCTCTAATTCTTTTTCACCTTCATTGATGTTTTGTTGAGATTCTTCAGTATTTAATTCTTTTTCTAGTTGTTCAAACTCTCTGCAATATTAAGCAATAAAGTTAGGTCTTGGTGTAACCTTTGTGATCATAAATAACCTTCCTACCTCTGTTGCCGTTCATTTAAACACAGAAGAATCTTTGGTAAAATTTATGAGGAACCCGCATTTTAGTTTAGTATCACATGGTACACGGTCTCAAGAACTCGCAATTTGTAGACACTGCGATCGGTAGGCGCGCAAGTGTCAATGACCTCTCCATCGGTATCGCATACTTCGCTACATTTCATTGATAAATAAAGTACCTAACATAACATCCAAATACTGAAACTTCACTTAATTAAAATGCACGTTTGAAATCAGTGAAAAATACATAAAACTTTAGTGATATGTATAATTAATACAACACACACAAAGTCACTGTATATGTACAAGGTTTACCCACACATAGGGCCGCGCGCACATCTGAGTTGAACTATCTATACATGTTTTTAATAAATGTTCAAAATGTAGTCTTCTAGATGTCTATATTCAAAATATAGTCTAGATCATGTCTAACAAAGTGTGGGTTGTGATATGTCCACTAATGTTCGTTATGTTGGTTATACGAACCCACACGAGTAAACAAGGCCTCGACTGTCCACAAAGTATTGGCACCAGAGTGTGCGATAAGCCACTCTCAGAATTGTCGACGAAGTAAGACGTCTGTTTCTTGTAAGTCTTGGACTTTTGGATAACGGTAAGGGTGCAAGCCAGCGGTGTTTATCAGCTTCCATACTGCTTATTGGCTTACGCGGAAGCGTTGCGCTGCGGGCCCGTGTGCTTGCACGAGGATCCCGTTCAAAACAGTCGATGATTTGTTCTTCGACCTCTATTGCAAGTCTTGACCTTTCAGTACCCTTTGCGTGTGACCGGTTCTAAACTGTCCGTAGTCTAACAGCCTCTGATTTGCGGATAAAATCACTTGGCGGTTAGGCACCGATGAATTTAGTATACCTTATCTCCGGAGTTGTGGTATACTTTCCGACTCGTACAAGCGCTTTGCACCATTTAGGCTTTCACACCATTACAACAACGCACCAGGCTAGGCACAACAACGCACCATTTCATAATACTCGTGATTAGAAAACATTGTTTGCACTGTTGACGTCACGGAAAAAAGAGCGGTAAACACAAAGGATGCACCGACGCGACAAGACGCGGCCGGGAATTATTTGATTTATACCTGCCGGCGGCCGGGTTTCGCACACGCCTCACCCCGCCCTCCCGTGCATTCTTTCTCTCACTGTTTACGTAACTAGCATAAGACTATTTTGTGAATCAGTGACCACGCTGCTAAATATTTTCTTCGGGATGAAATATTTTATGTTGAAAATTTGACCTACTATTTGTTTGCAAAAATGGGGTCCTTCAATAATGTCTAGTGCCTATAAAAATGCCTTTGCAATTTACGGTGTATTATTCAGTATTTTTTTTGATATTGACTATTTTATAGTAATACAGCTCTAGCAATACAGTGAATTAATTTTTAAATCATTAAAGCTAAAGTTATGACAAATTAACAATTTTTATCCAAAAAAAGTATCAACCAAAAACTTTGTGTAAAAAAATTATTTGTGTTCTTAAAACTTACTCTTCAGCAGTCTTGAACTTCTGTTCTGCGACCTCTAAACGTACTTTAGACTCATTTGCAGAAGTTATTTCTCTTTCCAATTTCACTACCTCTCTCTTATTCTTAGCAATATCTGATGATTTAGTAGATATCTGTTGTTTGTGGCGATACTGAAATAAGTACAAATTAAATGTTACTTTTAGTTTATTAACACAATTAATTTTACAGATAGGAAAATATTTTTTTTTAAATTTGGCATTTATTTATTTATTTGTTCTTTGGAAGATAAACAGCTTTACAAATTGATTTAATATTGTATAGTGTTACGAGCAGGGTATATAATAAATAAAAGTTGTCGGTTAATTACTTTATTTCACTTTATTTACAAACACTCACTACTAGAAATCACTATATCTCTTGTTAGTCACACTAGAAATTCACTCCAATGTTAATTCGATGTGTCGTTTTATAGCGCTTTTGAATTTTACTAGAAAGTTCCTAGTATTTTCGTCAATCTGTTCCAAACAAAGACGAATATTTCAGAATCAGTCACGCGTTACTTGCAGCACCATCTAGCGCCGTAAGGATCAGAACTACTCGTATTAACCACAATCATAATAGATGTACTTGGTCGATACGAGACGGCGCTGTCCTCCATATTCCATACAACCAAACCATTTAATCCAATAGGTTAGATTTACCCATTAACAGGTCTTCACGAATAGAAAACAGTTTACAATAAGTAAGTGTGAGGATTTAGTATTTAAAAGCGATTATAAGTTTAACAAAAGAATCAAGTAAGAAACAAAGACAAAAACAAGAAAAAAAACTGGAAAGTAGAACCACAGAATTTTTAATTGAGGAGGCTTATAAACTTAGTGATGTGTTTGACCACATCAATCACAATGGACTGAAAAGAATCTATGCATAAAAATATGATCTTGTCTTACTTACTAGATAAGAATCAAAAAAACCAAGTGGAATAAAATTAGACAAGTACTACAGTTTTCTTAGGTTTACTGTCTGTTAGGTTTATTTAAAAGGTATTTATAAAATAGTGATAAAAAGATTTTATGTGCACAAAAAAGATATTACAAAGGAGGATCAAGTCGCTTCCTAATTATTTTTAATGTTTGCATTTACAATGACTATGCAACATTGTAATATTTGTTACTGAAGATACTGAAATTGTATATTTTCCATAGATATTTTTAGAGGAAATAAAAAAATAAATATGAAAATATTTGTAATGAGATAAAAGAGTATTGCAATAGTCCCAGAACTCTGTTTTCTCATTATAAATATTATTATACATTCAACAGGCTTCACAAAACTGAGCATTTGTTGTTTATTATTAAGTATAAAAGAGTTTAAACTAGACTTGCAACGAATATTCGGTTACTATTCGGTATTCGGCCTATTCGGCTGCTTTTATTATATTCGGCCGAATACCGAATATCTACATATTATTCGGCCGAATACCGAATACTTAAATAATATATTTTTTCATTGAGAAATAATTGGTAAAATGAAAAATTTAAATCGATTGATTACGTATTTATTCATATTTTCATTTCTGTTATAATCATTTAAGTAGTCATTGGTGCATAACACAGGTACATAATCAACTTCTGAATTGGAAAAATGGAGGATTCTATGTATTTGAATTATTGTGGTAATCAAAATTTAGAAGGGTAAGTAATAAGGGTAAGGTCTCATTTCTTTTATAGTCAGTTATTAAGTAGTCATTGGTACATAAAACAGGTACATAATTTACAAGTCTGTACAAGTTTTTGGCGCTAAAATCCAGCCGAATACTTTTGCCTAATATTCGGCTATTCGGTCAGGGGCCTCGCCGAATATTCGGTATTCGGTATACTGCCGAATATACTATTCGTTGCAAGTCTAGTTTAAACAGTTTCTAATGTCAATTTTTACATCATCGATTTTAGTCCCTACTCAGTAGTTAGAACAGTAGTGCTAATAATAATCACAAAGATATCAAATATTACAATATTTAGTTATGTCTGAGATCTTTTTCTCCTTTTTTGTAACAAAATAATATTAATGAAAAAGTGCAGTTATTAAACTTACCATTGCTTCTTGACTTTCATTAAGAAGAACTTGCTTCTCGTTCTCTTCCTGATCAGCAATAGACTTAAGTGCAGCTTCTTCTTTTTCCAAATTTTTGATCTTATCACTGATGGCAGTCATTGCATTCTCTGCTTCCTCATTTGTCCCGATTGTGGGTATTTCTTCAAGACCTTATAACAACAATTAAACAATAAAATTGCATTTACAAATATTTGGATCTATTTACTGCATAAGACAACATAATTATGTTGGATTATTTGCTTTTGTACCAATATATTATAGAGATATATACATAATTATATTTTTCTATGAGATTTTTATTGGTTTTGTATACAGTATTCATTTACCTGCTGTTTTGGCCACAGTACCAATCATTTCATTTCTTTCAAGAACTTTCTTTTCATTTAGGCTTTCCAGCACATCCAATTTTTCAAGCTTCAGTTTATTTGATTGTATTTCATTTGCAACTTTTTCTTCTTCATCATTAAATTTAGATATCTTGGTGTAAGATTCTTTCAGCTCCTTTTGCTTAGCTTTTACTGTAGCATCATAATTTGCTGAAACACAAATGATAAATTAGTTTTAATAAAGCATGACAGTGCATGAAATGCTTTATTTTTAATAGGTTTAATTATGATGTATTCAAATTATTGTTATATGTGTGCTATAACCTACATTATTTGTTTATTTGGATCCGGTCCATAATGTATGTTCAGTCCTTATATAATTAGTTTATGAGTAAATATGATGCACCCAGAGCCTGAGACAGTTGGCCATTTACTTTTGTCCTGCAAGAGCACTTTACATAATAATATGTAATAATAAGTAGTTGTACAAACATGCACTACTGGATTAGTAAGAAAAGTGCCTATTTTGGGAGATATATTGTTGTTACTTTTTACAGATTAACAATAAGTCTTACTTATTTTCTCCTTTAGTTCTGGCAGAGTTCCTTCAAATAAATTCTTTATGTCTTTCTTTAGATCCTCCTCATGCTTGCGGCATTGTTCCAACCTGTAGTAATAATACTTCCAATTAGTCTTTTAATATTTTTATTCCCTCATAAACAGTATGAGAATAAAAAAATACAATTTTTGCATACCTAGTTCTGTTCCTATAAATTTTATTTGGTAAAAAAAAAAACATTATCATATCAATTTTCGCTACTAATGGTTCTCTTCTTGACTAGAAAAACACTTATAGAATTTAAAACTTTACAGTACTTACTTCACTTTTAGTTTCCCAAGCTTAGTGTCATAAGTAGCAAGGCTGGCTTCAACTGTTTTGATCTCTTTTAGCTTTCCCTCAATTGGTTCTATTTTATTAACAAGTTCCCCTAATTTTAATTCAGTTTCTGATATGGTAGTTTCAGTGTTGATTACATCCATCTTTCTTGAGTCAAGTTCCTTTTTCTGTTCTTCTAAAATAGCAACACGCTCCGCTGAAAAATTAAATTTGAAAAATATGTAGATACAGTCAAAATCTGTTATAACGACATCAGAGAGACTACTCATATTTGGTTGTAAAAAGCGATAGTTGTAACAGCCCGTGATTATATCGTACCGAGCATGGAAACGTTGAATCCAACTAGAGGAGCAAACGAAATCTTAGCCAAAACGCTGAGCAAAATCGTTTGCTTTTTGTTGAAGAATTAGCCCATTTATTGGCACATTATTTGTCTTTTGATATTTAAACCACTTTAACTAAGCTTCCTCAATCTTCAATGAACAAAAAATTATGTCATAAAGGGTTTGCATTTTTCACCTTTCTTTCCAAATGGTTGAAATTGTCGAGTGTGAGACACCATATTCTTTCGCCAATTCTTTGTTTGGGATACCACTCTCTAGCTTATATAATGTGCGATTTTTTTAGGTATTAATTTATTTATTTATCATTGTGATATGTTCAAAGTTTCCAAATAACTTGACAATATGTTTTGGTGTGTCTTGTGTACAAATAAGTAACAAACTGATTGAAGAGATATGAAGAAGCAGGTTTGATTATACTACATTCATGTGATTCATGTGTATTTTGTTTCTAAAAATTATGAAAGACCCAAAACTTGACACATTTTTGTTTACTTTTGTGACCTTAATAGCCATTGACCATTATACTGTGCCCCAGATGTCGATCTTTTATCTATTCAAATTGTTTACAATACAACTGATCCTTTTAACAGATATAATTCTCCAAAGATATTAGGTAAATGTAGTTGCTAAATGAGGTATGTTGTGAAAAGCATTTTTTTTAATAAGGCGGTCATATAGCATTCTGCCGGGACCTTTGGAACCCACTTCTTACAGTTTTATTTAACAAAAGCAGTGTTAGACTGTGACTACTATTTTGTTGAATAGTATAGAGAAATAATAAATGAGATAATCCACCTCAGCATGACTATTAAATTAAATGGTATTTAATCAATGCTTTTATTAATGTCTGTAAAGAAAACTTGTTGCAATTAAAATGCATAGCTTAAGAAGATAGTGCAAACCATAGAGCAAAAGTTATACACTTTTTTTTCTGATCAAACAATATTCAACACAAACTTTTTCAGACTAAGGCTGAGATATAAAACACACTAAATAACTTACTAAGTATTTTGATGTCAGTTGCATAATTCTTCCTTATCTTTTTTAGTTTCTCAAAACAGTTGCTGTATTTGTCAGAGTCAAATATTTCATCAAAACGATCTTTAACTTTCTTGCCCTCATCCAAAGGCCAGCTAGATTCTTCTTGATGACAAAATATTACTGTGTTCAATATGGCCCGAGATACACCTGAAAATGAAAAAGACATAGGTTTTAAATGTTGTAAAATAGTGATGCGCAAAATGTATCACTGAGCTGAAAAGATTGATACATATCATTTCGCTCAAAAGATATATATCACTCATCTAGCTCACTAGCTCATCAGCTCACTAACTCGTTTAGCTCACTAACTTGTTTAGCTCAGTAACTCGTTTAGCTCACTAGCTCATTGATACGATTTAATTGATTGGTCTCTCAATTAATTCATTTCTTCATCTAGATCGTTTAGCTCAGTATACTCGTATATCACTCACTTCAAGCCTCTCTCGCCATACAAACCTTTCTTTATTTTCATATTAACCTAAATTCAGTTTTTGAAACCACATTTTTAACCTATTTTTTTTAAATACAATTTTATTCATTTTGATAAGATTACAAAATTATTAACACCCTTTTATACAATAATTAAAAATAAGAAATTATTTCTTGTACTTTTTTTTAGGTTGTATAATAGAAATCATACATAATTTTATTTTCCTTATACTTGGCAGGCTTAATTCTTAAGTAATAATAAACTTTGATCCTATAGAAATGACTGCACGGATGGCGTAGTGGTTTAAGGGGTCGCCACGCCGCTCACTACTATGCTGAGTTTTGTGGGTTCGATCCCCACATGGGCGACACTTTGTGTGATCCACAATTGTTGTTCTGAGTCTGGGTGTTCTTTGTGTCCGTTTCATGTATGTTTGTAAAGACCCCCGCGACACAGGATATATTCCTAATGCGGGAGTTTTATTTTTAAACAAAACAAAAAGAAATAATGTACATTTTGAATAAAGAATCTTGCGTGAACTCAATCATCATCTATCTCACTCATTTATCTTTAGTCTCACTCGCTCATGAAACAAAGATCGGCATCGTTGAGCTAGTGAGCTAGTACTGAGATACTGATATATTCGGCGCAAGTGTGAGTGAGTGTTCTATATTTGTTAGCTGTACTAGTATATGTATAAAATTGTAATTCTCTCATAAAGCTTCTAATAATATAATTTGTCTTGAAAATGTAAATAAATCTCTTCATCCATGAAAACAACATTCTTTGTGAAATAATTCGAAAGAGTTCACATCTCTTAAAGGGTCACAATCTTGCAATAATGGCCATGATCCAAAATATTACTGATATTGTACTCACCTAGTTCATCATGTAGAACTGAGTCCAAGTCAGCACATCGTTTAGAAATGTCCTTTGTTTGCCCCTGTTCATTAGTTATCGATAAAAGGGAATCTAGTGTCCGAAACGTCGTTTTCTTTTTTTGAACAATCACCTTCATGGATCTTGAGACTTCCATGTTTTGATTTTTAGCATTTAAAAGCTATAAAACAAACATACGTAAACGAAAATCTTATAGGAATTTTAAACAATAATAACTAATGTTAAATAGCATATCCAGTGCAACAACATAGGTACCTTAAGTTTTATTTGTGCAAGAACCTCCGTAGATCTGTTTACTTTAGGATCGTGGACAAAACAGTCATTGTGTCCTATTCCTGGAGGCATTTGCGACGTGATAGCATAGCGCAAGGCTTCTATAATTGTTGTTTTACCACATCCATTTTGTCCCAGAATTAGGGTTAGAGGACTTTCAAATGATATGGCTTGCTCATCAGAATCTTCCGGACCGAAACTTCGTATACCTCTAATGGCTAAAGATTTAACAACAGCCATTGTATATCACTGTTTGCTTAGTGAAAAAAAGTTAGTTCTCGCTAAACGAATCAACATTCAGAATTAAATATCTTGGACGCTGTACTGAGACGCAACAATGGCAGACAAGGAGAAATTTACCGCCAGTCGCCGCTAGAGCCGGTATAATTTGACATTTTTATTATTGTCATTAAAGACAAGTGCTGCCAGATGTGATGTTTAATTTGCACTAGCAATGTAATTATCGTAACTTGTTCATCCATATAGTAATACAGAGCGGAGTAGGACTAGTAGATCTTTTGACTAATCCCACCCACACGCCCACCACTGTAACTCCTGTACACCAGGATCCACAGCAGTGACCCACGAACACACCGAGTTATGACACTCGGGCAGTCCCAGGAAGAAATTAAACTGTCTTGGAACCCGCAACGAAATTAATCGGAAGAAAATTGGAGGGTCCGGGTCCTACGTGAGATATATTTGATTTCTATAATATGTATGGCAGAATCGCCTAAACGCACGGAAATTCACCCTAGTTGACAAAAGATCCCCATAGTATACCGCCCCAGATGTCACCTGCAAGCTATTCAGCATTATATTACGTTCACTATACCAAAGACTACATTCCCAGAGGATATGATGAGCAGACTGTTCATAGTGAGAGTTAGGTGTTGAGCATTGACACAATGGTGACTCGACTAATTTAAATGAATAAAGCTTGCTCTTAAAGTTACCATGACCCATAAGAAATTGAGCGACACAGTGATCCACCTCAAGCCATGTCCTCGACAACCGTTCGCGAACAGATGGAAGGAATTGGTAAAGATGGCGCCCCTTGGATAATTCATCCCAGCGTTGTTGCCATTCGTCTATGAGGTCATTATAGACATCGGACTGCTGTTGAAGCAATCTTGTAATTTTACCGCGATCCCGCGCGCCCAAAAAATCGCATTCCATGTTTTGTGGTCTTGAATAGTACATGGCTGCACGTCTCTGCACCTCGAGATCGACCGGAAGCATACCCGCCAACACCGGCAAAGCCTCAGTGCTAATCGTCCTATATGCCTTGCACAAGAATATCAGTGCAAGTCGTTGGCCTTGTAACAGCACCTACGGTCGCCCCATCGGCCCATACAGGTGCACCATAGCACATAGAACCTAAATAAGTAGCTCCGTATATGATCTTTAATGTATTAAATGATAGACCCCATGTCGCAGTTGATATCCTTGTCAATGCACAGAAACTCTTTTTAGACTTTTCATTAACTATTTTAATATGTTCAATAAATGAAAAGTTTCTTTCTAAAACTAATCCTAGGTAACACACTGAGGCTTTATTTTTTACAGTAACATTGTCAAATCTAATGCTTGGCGGTGATTTGAGGTTACCTTTTAAAAGTAGCTGGAAGGTTTTGTTGGGTGCAAAAATTAAGCGATTACATCATCTATTGGCTAATCTCTCAAGCCCCGCCCTAGTATCAGATTCCACCAGTAATAAGCCGCCATCAGCATACGCGTTCAGAGTACATCCTGATGGTATTGGTATCGCAAGAAAATCGTCGAAGCCGATATTCCACAAGTATGGACCTAGCACCGATCCCTGAGGACATCCCATTGTAAGCGCCTTCGACACAGAATGATGACCAAGTCTTAGTTTAGTTGTACGCTGTGAAAAGTAGGAAGAGATAAGGGAATAAATATATTTAAAGCACCCTCGTGATTTTAATTTCAGCAACAGCATGGGCCACCATGCGTTGTCGAAGGCGCCAGATATATCTAAGAAAATAGCCAGCACGTATTGAAATTTTGACTCTGTGACAAACTTTATAACCGATATAACAGCGTCAGTTGTCGATTTACCCAACGTAAGTCCAAATTGTCTATTATGAAATTTGACTCCACCTGGCAGAAGCCGGGGCACTACAAGCCGTTCTAAAAGCTTTCCTAACGATGGTAACAATGTGATTGGTCGGTAGGATTTAGGATCATCCGGTGGCTTGTCGCCACTTTTTGGTATTATACGAATATTACCGCACCGCCATATACGAGTAAATATTCCTTCAGCAATGCAACGTTTAAAGACAGTGAAAATCGTGTCACCCGAAAGTTTACAAGCTTCTTTTATCATTTTGTTAGATATTTTATCATCGCCCGAAGCCTTGTTTAGCGGCAAGGATTGAATGATACCGAGAAATTCGTCTGAAGATGGTAAATCAGACATTGCAGACAGTAGTGGTTCGATGGCCCACTGCCTGATCTGTCGGTGATGATCAGTGTCGTTTTCCGGCCGATCGTCAGGTACGAGTGATTCTAAAGTTTGTTCTACTCCTGTGGTATATCTGTTATTAATTTTGATGTTCTGTATGTATGCAAGGTCGATTGATCTATTTGCCTTCAATTCGTGATACAAAGGTGACCATGGGCCCTCTCTATCGAGTTTATCAACAAGTTTCTGAATTAAGTTTCCCTTGGATTTTTCCACAGCAGCTTTGTAGTGGGACCTGGCAACTCTAAGAGCAATGAGAGCATTATTGTACAAATCTCCTGTTACGTTATGTTTTTTAATAGTGTTTAACTTTCTACGAGCTTTCCGGTAGCTTCTACGTAGTTCGGCTAATCTATCATTCCACCAATCACATCTACGAGTGTTAGTGATAGATCCGCGACCAATAGATACATCAGCGCAGTATGTGAAAGTTTCTGATAGTATTTCTGCGCTTTCCTCAGCTGATAAACTACTGCGACTGAAGTCTTTGGTATGAGTTGCAAAGAGTGAACCAAACAAAGCCCAGTTCGCACCTTTAGTTTTATTTCTAAAATTATAGGGAGCCCTTTGTGGATCCTGTGCAACCCTTGGTATGAATTCGTACCTACACGATCAAGCGGTGATCACTACAGGATGCGTCCGGAAGGACACGCCATCCGAATATCGAGACGTCGCCGCGCGTAAGCGTAACGTCAATAGAAGACTCACCCTTTGGGTTGCAAAAAGTTGGTGGTGCATCGAGGGTATTGTGAATAGTAAGATTCATTTAATTTTATGTCCCACGAGGAACTGCAAGACGTAACGTAAGTGATGTAAGTGAGGATCAATAGGATGTGAATATTGAAAATAGGAGCTCACTACGTAAACCTTACAGGTAGAGGATTAGATCTCAGCAACGGCGCAGTGTGACGTCATAAGATTAAGCAAAGATGTTACCGTAAAATTAGAACTTGCAACATATATCCCAGCCTGTGAACGGCAGTCAAGCTGTACTACATTACGACGCAAGCGAGCGCTCTGATATTGTTCTTGTATAAGGACAATGTCTAACTTTTGTTCTAAAATGAAACGGTCTAATTCTGATGTAGCTATTTTATCGTTATGAAGATTTAACTGGCCTATTGAAATATTATACATCACTTACGTAAGTTACTCTATAAGTCTTTTTTTTTTTTTAGATAAAACTATTCAGTAATTGGTATTTAATATTGGCTGTTCCAGTTTTAATTTGTATGTGGCACAGTCGTGTGAGCCGCATCGATGGTCAGATGGTTTTTTGAACCGCTTGCACTGTGCGCCCGTGGGCGTGTCTTTAGGTCTCTATCTGGTTGTCTTTATCTGGACAAGCTCGTGTTTCATGTGCGGCGGCGCAATTAGCACAAGTAGGGGTTTTAATGGTGCAAAACTTTTGTACATGACCGAATTGCTGACAATTTAAGCAACGAACTACTTCTATATCGTCTATGAATCTACATGTGGCCCTGTCTATATAAAGTTTATCTTTTGTGTTGGCTAGATGTTTCCTAACTGCTGCCTCTAATTCTAAGCCTATCCATTGACGCCCATTTTCTAGTTTACGATGCCTAACAATTTTGGTTGACTTAATAAAATCGTTCTCACTTAATTTTAATTCGTCCTTGATATTCCGACGGTATAAGGCTGTTAGGAAGGCACGATCTTCCATAGAACCGGGTACGTCTTTTACAATTATGCGGTGCTTTCGGCCTTTCGGTTTTTCTAATCGTAACCCTACAGATTTAATGGCGTCTACAGATTCCAGTTTCTTAAGCTGCCGTTCGTTAGCTACACGTAACACGACGCCTGCCTTAGAGGTTTTTTTAACGCCTACAATTTGGAAACCCTCATCGCTCGGTTTAATAGCCTTCATGAGAGCTTGTTTCGTTGCTGACGAGGTCGCATAGTCCGCTAAGCGTTCCGTAGTGGGATAGGCACAAGGCCTAGGAACGCGCGCTTCAGTAGATACCGGGCACGGGGCAGATTTAGGTGGTAAGCGAAGCTTAAGTTTGTCCGCGTACGTTAAACTCGTTTGCGATACCCTCCATTTGTCGCTCAAAATTCGCTAACTTCGTTTCGTTGCTAAAGGATTTTATTGCTAACAGGGATACGATACCGGTAATTCGTTGAGTAATATCCATAATCGCTGTTTTATTACCTACATTCATCTAATTCTAATTCATTAATTTTTGGTAAATAATCGGTGGCCTGTGACACTAAGTCACAGTAGTTGTACTCCACACAGTTATCACGACCGGTAGGAGACGAAACATTACCACTTAAGTCCGAATTAATAATGCGTTTACGGCTATTGTCTTTCGGCGAGAAATCCGTAGGTGACATTTCGTTAAATGTCCTTTTCCCGGTTGGTGTTAGAAATTCACTTGTACCGCCGCGGTCCGGCAACTCGCTAACGACCGACATAGCCAAACAAAGACACACTAAACAACAATTTCAAAAAGAACAAGTTTAAAAATAGACAACACGCAGACAAAAATCAATATAAACAAAGGATACCTCCTACCCACTTTTAGAAAGAAAATGAATTTACTCACCAATAGTCGTAATAAAATAATTGAGCACTATATTACTGTTTAAAAACAATAAAAACTTACTGATATTCTTTAAAACACTATACACAACATTTAGCCGCCCGCAAACCGGAAACTAGTAAACTAGTAGAAAAACAGAAAACAATATTTAAATTGTTAGCATATGAAGTCATACGTTAGTCGCACGGTGCCGCGAAGGTAGTAGATCTATATTAAATGTTTGTACATAAATCATCATCATCATCATCAACAGCCTTTAATAGTCCACTGCTGGACATAAGCCTCTCCTGAGAAAGGAGGTTTTGGCCTACTATACCACGCTGGCCAGACGGGTTGGTAAAGGGTTTGTGTCAAGTTTTCCTTCTCTCTGCAGTGCTGTTGTCCTGCTTAGTTTTTTCCCTTAGTCGGCTCTTACGACACCCACGGGATGAATAGGGGTGGTGACACTCTGTATTCTTAATCCGTCACCACACGGTGTACTCCACCATAAATCATACCTAAATATAATAATAACTAGACTTGCAACGAATAGTATATTCGGCAGTATACCGAATACCGAATATTCGGCGAGGCCCCTGACCGAATAGCCGAATATTAGGCAAAAGTATTCGGCTGGATTTTAGCGCCAAAAACTTGTACAGACGTGCATTAAATTATGTACCTGTTTTATGTACCAATTACTACTTAATAAATGATTATAAAAGAAATGAGAACCTTACCCTTCTAAATTTTGATTACCACAATAATTCAAATACATAGAATCCTCCATTTTTCCTATTCAGAAGATGATTATGTACCTGTGTTATGCACCAATGACTACTTAAATGATTATAACAGAAATGAAAATATGAATATATACGTAATCAATCGATTTTAATTTTTCATTTTACCAATTATTTCTCAATGACAAAATATATTATTTAAGTATTCGGTATTCGGCCGAATAATATGTAGATATTCGGTATTCGGCCGAATATACTAAAAGCAGCCGAATAGGCCGAATAGTAACCGAATATTCGTTGCAAGTCTAATAATAACATCTGTTTACAAAACAACATTACTATACTAGCCCCAAAGAAAGTCAGTCAGTCAGTAGGTACTTATGATTTCCCGGTTTGTAACAAGACAGGTATAACTCATCCCTAAATGTATTGCAAATATTGCAATCATGGTGATAAGCATAGAGTGAACAAGAGCCCCGATCTTGCAATATAGGCAACGAGAGATATGGATAGAGTTAGTAAGTATGTCCCTTACTAATCGAGGCCTGTGGTTGACTGAGGGAAATATCGGGCCTCCATCTGTCTTGTTGCCTGTATTGCTTCCAGTGTTCACTCTATGCTTATCTATGTGTGTAAAACTGCAGTGGCAAGGTGAAAGATGCAGTGTGGAAACCTATTTGGGAGCTCAGACTGCGTTGAGTTAGTTTTCATGTTATAAATTGATAAAAGAGCAGCGAACATTCCCACCCACTCTGTAATTAAACAACGCACCGTCAAAATCAGAAAACCACTACGGTTCCAATCGTTTTAAATGCGAATAAAGCGAGTACGAGTAATTACATAATTAATTATTATAGTGTCACCTCAGAAATGCATGTATCTACTATACACTTCGATCAACAATAGCAACTTTTTGATCGCTATTGTTGATCGTTATTGCTATTGTTGATCGAAGACTATACACCAAAGACTACTAGGCAGCTCTCAATGCTTAATAGTCCCCCAATGGGCGTTGCCATTTGAAAAAAAAAAGACTAAACTTGCTGAAAATCTAGGTACTGCTCGTTGAAAATTCGACATTCACCACACGGCCACAGTAAATGTGTAAAAAAAGTATTATTTTTCTATGATAAATCTCAAAAGAGAAGTAAAGCAAGTTCTCTTATTTTAACACGCTTTTATTAGCTTCGTACATACCAATTGAATATTATTATCCATACATATGTATGTATCATACATATCTGTATAATAATATTTAATATTTCAGACATCTGACACACAACGCCATCTAGTTTCAAACAAAGCAGAGCTTGTGCTCTGAAAGCAAGATTGATTAATAGAATACTTTTTTTTTTTGTGAAACTTTTATTACATCGCCCCAAAAAAAATTCGTCCACCTATCGAATGTTGCAACATTTACAGCAAGGTCTCGCATCAGCTGACTGTATAGCATTTATATTCACACTCATTCATATCTTGTTTACTATTGATTCCCTATTATCATTGCCATATTCCAATTATTAAGTTGCGATTAACGTAAGTTAAGATAACGCGATTTTGATACACTAAATCGATTTTTTTCAGTTAAAAATTGTTTGAAATCGTCTTTTATGTAGACTCATCTCTGTTTTGTCAAATAGTAAACAAATAAATTTAATAAAAATTAAACTTATACAAAATCTATGATATGCCTGTGCCGATCTACAATCGCCCGTTTCCAAGGGTTGAGCCTTATGAGAAGAAAGGGCAAACAAACTCATGACCACTCTTTTGCAATTTACAGATAGATACAATGGCATTATTAAATATACCACAACATTGTTTTGATGTGTGCCAGTACGTCCGTTATTAAGGACTAAAAGGTAACAAGACGATGAAGAGAAAACAAGATTTAAAAAAAACGAATAAAAGAGAAAATGAAGTGAAACATAAAAATAGAAATAATAATAATAATAAATATACTAGAACATACCACACTTTTACTTAAGAAATAGCCTGCGCTTATGTAATCCACAATTGAGTCCTCAGCCAGGCCCTCTGGCAAAAATGGCCCCTCTAACAAAATCAAACATTAATAATTCCTTTTATGATGGCAATTTATTATTAATGTTTTGCCCCCTATCGAAAACGTTACTAAAGAGATCTCGGGTCAAGATTATGTTACAAGAAGTATTATCATTTATGAATTATATTTTGTATGACCATATCGATCGAATTTGCTACTACTGCATCTACTTCCGATGTTTTTGACATTAGTTTATAAATTAAAGCAAAAATACTCGGCGAAGTTGATTAACGCTTCAAATATTTCGAAAAAGTACACATTTTGGCGATTTCTACGATATTAGCCCACCGATTCAAAAAGATATATTTCACTGTCGCTCAATCATGTGAAAAGTCATTAACATCACTGATTTACTTAAATCATTGGAAGGCAATACAGGTTCAACAACTTCGCTTTGGTTCGGATGTGGTTTTGCGTTTGGCTAACCGAGATAAAAACATTTTGAAATTTCATAGCCGGTTAGTTGCCCAATCTAATCAAAATATTCCAAAAGAGAGACTGGATGACATTTGAAAACAGTTCCTGAGGGAACCATTGCTTGCAAGCAGAGCCATTATCTTATTGGATCACCAGGAATGCTGAGGAATGCTATCGTCCCGGATTTAAGCTGTTTGGCATTAAAGTATTTGACAATTGTAGTCTCTGGCTGGAAATACTTTGACAGATAATCGTAATAGGCTAGATCCAGTGCGTCTATCTAAATTATCATTTTTGAAATTCTATATATAGATAGTTAGAATTGGAAATCAGCATTGTTAGACATGTTTTCAAAAATAGTAATTCAGAGAGACACAAATTGAGTCTCTCTGAATTACTATTTTTGTGTAGAGTTGTGTAGCTCCTGAGTGAGTGATATAAAAGATATATATCATTCACGACGATAAAATGTATCACTCACTCACACATGCTCCGAATCTATCAGTAACTCAGTACTAGCTCACTAGCTCAACGACGCCGATCTTTGTTTCATGAGCGAGTGAGACTAAAGATAAATGAGTGATATAGATGATGGTTGAGTTCACGCAAGTTTTTTAATGCAAAATGTACATTATTTCTATAGGATCAAAGATTAAGAATTAATCTTAAGTAATATTAAACTTTGATCCTATAGAAATAATGTACATTTTTACAGGCTCAAAGTTTAGGCTAGGATCAAAGTTTAATATTACTTAAGAATTAATCTTAAGTAATATTAAACTTTGATCCTAGCCTAAACTTTGAGCCTGCCAAATACAAGGAAAATCAAATTATGTATGATTTCTATTATACAACCTAAACAAAAGTACAAGAAATAATTTCTTATTTTTAATTATTAATTATTACTAGTGAGCTGAACGAGTTAGTGAGCTAAATGAGCTAGTGAGCTAGATGAGTGATATAAATCTTTTGAGCGAAATGATATGTATCAATCTTTTCAGCTCAGTGATACATTTTGCGCATCACTAGACTCAATGTACAACGAATTATGGCTTCATATCAAAATGTTTGTTTTTGAGTATTTAAGGGATTTGGTAGGGCTTTCATAAGGGCCGTCGATATCTGTGGTACACTTTCTATTAGATATAGTATATTCAGTTATAATAAACAATTTTGCATGCATACTGTATTTTTTTATTATTTTTATAAAATTACTAAACGATTTTCCGAAATCGATTAAGATCAATTCAATTCAATTATCAAATTAATATGATTAAAATCGTGAATTGAATCCATTCACGAGGTCACGATCCCTTGCGATCTAGAAGATCGATCACAAAAAATAATCGGGTATCCGTAGTGTGCAGTAAAGCATATACCTATGTGATAAAGTTATTTGTTACTTTTTAGCCTTAATAAGAAAATAATCATGAATATGAAAGGATTTTTTTTATCTATGGTCCGGGTTATATTTTTTAGTTTTTAGTGTTTATAATACCATTACTGTACTCTGTGGTCTTTACTTTGAGAAATGGTATTGTATTGGGTACCCCAACACTTATGTCATTGTTTGTCAATTTGTTAGTATTTATATAATGTCTGCGTGAGTAAATTGCGTGTGAGGATTGTGAAATCAGTAGCAAATGAACAATATTATTCTAATGTTCTACGTTAGTAATTACTTAATTTTAACCTAATAATAATTAATAGTAATCTCGCCTGGTGCAACGTTCTGTTTTAAAATCTGAAACTGCATCTAGTACACTCTACTTTAGTAAATCTAACATAGAAATCAAGTCCATGTAAGTATTTATAATATTTTTTTGGTATTATACTATAAATGTTTTATTCGCTTAATAATTTTATAAATATAAACCTACAATATCTCCGAATATCATTGTTATAATACTACCTGTAAATTTAATACTGTACCGTATCATTTATTTGCTAGGATTACATTCACGTATAATAACTAGAACTATTTTATTCTTTGTAGAGTGACCTTGTTATTAAGGCTTTGATATTAGGTGTACAAAGAGTACTCATCTCATGTATGAGTTGTATCTATTTTAGGTTTGAACTCTGCATTTTGAATGTTATTGAATATTGGGCTTACATTTTACTTAATCATTGACCGGGCCAAGATGATGTAGTCCATATATGTATTTTGGGTATACATGTATTTTGTACAATGAATGTCAATTTTCACACTGTTTACTAAAACAGCCTGAGAACTGTACTCCCACATAGGCTACTGAGCAGCCTGTGATTAGGAGTTACAGTGCCGGACCTGTCGGTATATGGACTAGTTTTATTTGTGCATGAGATACATGCATATGTGTTTGTGTTTGTAAGCATGAGTGTCTGTTTGCGTTTGAGTGTATGTGCATATTTAATGTGCAAATACTACTGGGTACTGCATAATCTGAGTAAATAATTCATTAAATAAGTGTACACATATTTCCTTTCCTTTCAGGCAATCTAGAAACTAATAGAATGGCATCAACCACGGTAATAGAGACTGTCACTATAACAAGACCTCTTAAGGTAAGACAAAATTAAATGTTCATCATTTCAAATGCATTATATAATACCAGTATAGTAGGTATTTATATAATTACTAGCTGACCCGGCAAACATTGTTTTGCACTATACATTATTGTTGTATGTAGTTTTCAATGCTAAATAGTATTAAAATTAAAATAAAAAAAATTGTCAAAAAAATAAAATATACATTTAGAACCCTTATCATTTAATAGATGTTGGCCAATTATCGAACCTACCCAATATGCATACAAAATTTCATAAAAATTTTTCAAGCCATGTCAGAGGAGTTTGGTATCAAACACTGGGACAGAGACTTGTAAATATTAGATGTTTATGGGAATTAACACACTCACGAAAGGTATTAAGAATATAGTACATATACCTTTCAAAAGCCTGATGTTAATGTACTACTAGATTTTGCCAGTGGCTATTGTAGTATGACCTATGATTTAATTTAGTAGTTGTAAATGTGATTCAATGACAAACCTCAGTGTATGGGTATGTTTGATCTACGCAATCATAGCTAAAAATTAATGTTTTTAAATTTATTAGAGCTGAAGATTTGCTGTTATTTTGTCCCAATATTAATCCGCTTACTCTAAATTTTCTTACTGTTTAAACCTCAAAACATTCAAAACAAACATGAAAAATATTGGTATTATTATATTGGTCATTCTATGAAGCTCAGCAAGCACCTGTGTACTAGTAATCCCAGAAAACATTTTTTGCCTAACTGAGTAGTGCATATGTGGAACTCTTTGCCGGAAACTGTGATAGGTGCCCAGAGTATTAACATTTTTAAAAATAGACTTGATAAACATTTAAATGCACAAGTGTAATGATATACACACATCAGCCTTAAGCTGCTAGTGTATTAAATATAATAATAATAATAAAACACTACAGGCAGTAATAAGTGTCATAGGCCCCTTATAATAGAATAGATAATTAAAAAAAAAAGTATATTACTCACTAAATGCTCCTAAATCATGAAAAATTGTAAGAAGCTCCTACTTTTACAAGTTATTCATCATTTCATTTTGTTGCCCTATGAAAAATTATTTTAATTTTAAAATGAAGGACCTCCTTCAATATTAAGCAGTAACAAATTGAAAGCAATGAATAATAAATTGTTGCAATCAATTTAAAGTAAAAAAACATTTTATTTGAATGGGTCAAATTTTTGTTAACTCAACTTCCGTTCGCCTCGGCCGATCACACTTTTCGTAACGCTCTCGTCACGCATTCACCAGCTTACTCCCTAAGTCAAGCATGCATAAAGAAGTTTCACTTCAAAACATTGAACACATGTCACTCACGCAGGTGTGGGGTTGCAACAAGAACATTGTCTCTGTTGCAAGTTGAGTACCTGAAATCCTGAATATTAGTATTTCAATATCATATAAAAAATAATGTACTGTATGATGTGTAATGTAATGTTCCACTGTACATAACACATCATAGTGCATCACCATTTGTTATTAAAATTCTATGCGTGGTCCCTTTAATGAGGAGGTATCCAATTAGTTTCCCGTCACTATCTCAAAGTCGTTCATAAGACATTATGTTAATGTTTTTTAAATAACCTCAGTGTAATGATTTACCATACAATTACATTAAGCAGAGCGCAATTGTAAAACTGACTCATACGGAAATAGTCATTGCTGTGCCTTTGGATAGCGGCTTATAATGACGTTCCATTATCACGTAACGTTACAGTTTTTGCCAAACTTGTACAAATACTTGTGACATTTTCAATCTGCAATATTCTCTTCTTTTATTTTTATCAACTAGTTAAAGGTATTTTAGGAATTGGATATCTGAAGTACTATCTCAAAAAATTGCTCGGCTCAAATATATAACTAATAGAACACTCATGGAATATTAAAAACTCTCCTAAAATTAATTTAAATAAAATTGAATATTTGATACTTACTGACAATATTTAAAGCATTTCTTTATGAATTTACTAGCCAGATTGCTGTAATTAGCATCCAGGTATTGGTTGTAGTTGGCATTCAGGTACTCTTGTACTCATAAGGAACAGCAGTTTGAAATGTGAAGACGAAATTGCGAATTTTCAAAGTTATGTGTCTACATATGTGGATATGGATCACCAGTAGCTTAACTAATGAATATCGTTCGATATCGAGAATGAGGCAACAAGAGTGCGATTTTAAGGGCAATTCTTAAAAGTGAATAAAGTTAAATGTTCAACAAATAATTATTTGTTGCTAATTCAATATTCATCACTTTGATCCTATTGGAAAAAACCTTTACTTAACATCAAGGTGAAAACCGACAAGTGCGCGAAGCCTAGTATTGGATTAGCGATCGTAACAAATATACTGTTAGTAAAGATTGGTATCGTGATGCAAACGCACGGGAACTTGACAGCGAACTACTTGTGGCAGCCTGGCGAATTTGCACGTCGTATGCTCGGAGCACGGCCAGCGCCCATCCCGCCAACGAGAGAGTTGTGGCCTCCTCAACAACCTTTAAGTATCAGCACATTGCACATTGCATATCTGCAAGATGAACCTTTACCAAAACGAGCAGCGACGCTTCCTTGTCAAGCTTACACAGTCCCCGAACATGACTACTTCAAACCGCAAGTTTGTACGGTTGGTACAAATACTGACCCTCCTCCGACAATCCTCAGCAAGCTGAGGTTTCTTGTTAAACGCCAAGACAGTAATCCGGCCAAGTCAATTACTGCAAGTGGCCCACCGACTGGACGACTAACTGCGGTTCCAAGAGAGACCACTTTTGAAGTGAAAGGAGAAGAACACTCGACAAAACGTGCCTTCAATGGAATAAAGAAAGCTATTACGGGAGTGAAATATCGGGTCGCTCCGAGGTCTGAGGCCGTAGATAGTCCTAAGATTGTGTATGAAATACCTAAACCCGGAAACAGAATGAGTACAACTTTTGGAGCAGAGAAGGAGACTCGAAAGAGGTGCAAGTTGCCATCGCGCGCATCGTGCTCACGATCATTGCGTGCATTCAGGGACTGGTGCAGACGACGACCACGGCGTCCACCTCGACGTCAGCCTAATCTGCCGCGCCTGCAAATCACTCAGGTGTGATGATGAAGAACTAAGAATAGCTGGCATAAAATTGCAATTAGCTAAAGCTTTGTCAGGTCAAATTATTTAAACTAGTCCGATGAAACTATTTTACAATTGACAAATTAGAATATAGAACGCTAAGCGATCATTGTGTACGTTTTGTAGAAACTTTGATTTTTTAGTACATAGGTAGTATTTTGGCTAATAAATGTGTTTCCATAATCTGTGTTTTGTTCGACCACGGACGGGCGGCGAGTAAGAGGGGAAAAACTGGGCGGGCGACAGTCCCGCGTTAGGCGCCGCGTCGTTCGGTCTTACCGCCCTATTTTCGAAAAGCCGCCCTCGCAGGCTATCACGTACATAGTCAATTACATCTCCAACCAAAAGCCATTTAAACAAATCGTTGTGATTTATTAAGGCGCGTTTGTAGTCATTGTTTGTGTTATCCGTATAAGGTGAAGTGAATTTATTGTGTGAAGATACAAAATCGGCGCGTCCCTATGCGCAAAGCACACAAATGACACCGAAAACTAGGACGAAATTATATTTTACATTTAATGAGTCTAGACTACTATCCAATATCCAATGTCATATCATGTAACATGGTTTAAAATAATACATTTGCCAAAGTAGTGTAGCAATAAATTATATGTTTTGCATTATAGGGTTTGCGTAAATACATACATTTCGGTACAAAATTTCATTTTTAGGTGCAGGTTTTTAATAACTTTTATAGATAATACATTCGAAGACCAATTCTCGTAATAAAAGATCGGTCTGAATTCCGTTCTGATCAATTTTCGATCTCACAACTGTCATATAAGGTATTTTTAACCTCCGATGGAAAACGAGGCATGTTATGAGTTTAACCTGTGTTTCTGTCTGTCTGTGGCGTTATAGCTCAATAGACCAATTTCGATGCTGATTTTTTTGCTCGAAAGCCGATGGGATCTAGATGGTTCTTAGTTACAAATTTTGAAGATCATAAGCTCACTCCTAGATGACGAAGGGATCTCACTAAAATCCACAGGTCCGATTGATCTGAAATTTGGTATACTCTTACTTAGATGGTATTTCCATGACATGGTAACCTTGACCTTGCTGCTGCATCAAATAGTCTGCGGGATAACCAACTCCTCAGAAAGTTACAGCATATATACCATGTTTAGGGTTATTAGAACAGTCTCAATGAGCAGTTGCTGTTTTTTTAAAAAAGAAAATTGAATCGATAATCTGCTAGTCTTAGTAATACTTTACTATTTTACTGCGAAAATCTACGAAAATCGAAAGTTGATCGCAACTGAATTGTGACCGAACTTTTATTACGAGAATTGGCCTTCAATGTGCGGTGCACTTATGGCGTAATTATATTATCTTCGGTTCATTTTAAATTCGATGAACATAAAATGAGAATAGGTAAAATAGATCAGAACTTACCACCAAGTGGACTTTCTTTTAATTAAAATTCGGAATTATAGAAATTAAAACATTTTTAAGAAACATAATTTACCTAATATCCCTTTTAGTTAGTAGTTTAGTTTAGTCACTATACATGTTTTTAACTTTAAATACTAATATTTGACTTCCAATATTAGACGACCATCTTAATAAGTTACTCTCTAGTAGTGGCCTTACACAAAAGTACAAGCCTTAGTAATATTAGAATAATTGAAAGCCTAGTTGTGTATTGAATAACAACTTTTACCGCATCTTTTAAGGAGTCTTGTAGAATAATTTCTCTAAAATGTGTTTAGTGTAATAGATCATATTTCTTTTGCGTGCGAAGGAACCGCTATATAAACCCCAATTTAGTATCTATATTATTTTAAATCGCATATTTGTGTTAAATAATCAATTACGTCTTAAAGATGATAGTGAAAATTCTTCCAGGTTGTTTACTGTTGTACCCATTTATCAGGCGGTTTGATGTTTAGTTAACTAGGTTCATTGGTAAACAAGGATAATCGTATTGTATTACAAACTTTTAGAATCTAACTAAATCACGGGAGGGGTGATTTTTCAAAACAGTCGATCATCTCAACCGTGGGGAATACGTGTTCTACATTTCTGAACATTTCTGTAGAAGTGTTGAACATGTCTATAAAATATTTTTCCCTTTATTAGATATTAAAACTTGAAAGTAAACTAAATCCTTGAAGTCCTTGTATATTAACAGAAAACTTTAGACTATTTATACTCTACAGCATAACATGATAAAGTTACTAATTGTGTCGCTTAACTTCAAACTCGGATAAATCCACTCTACCTTCTTAAGAGATATCTAAGGAAAAGTGATAATAATCTTAATTCGATGATTTAAAAGGCAGTATTTTATTATAATGACAAAACATCCAGACGGACAACTCCACAAGGCACTTGTATTTTATTAAAAGTTATATTTTGTTCCTGTATACCTACACAAATATGTTCGGATAGTTCATGTAATAGTTAAAAAAATTGAATTTATAGATGCTTTTTACATCCAAATTAGTCTGTACAGTAGAACATTAAAGTATAGATAGTCGATACATCGATAATGGTTAGAACAACACTTGTGCCATAGAATAATTTAATACTGTAAACTAAAAAAAAAACAACATAAAGTAAAAAGGTTTATACACATTCTTTCTAGTATTTTAATACTTACAAAATCAACAGGAATTAGTCTTAGTCATAAGGTTGTGATTCATCATTCTCACATTCATATACTGTGTCGAAATAACGATTAGTTTATTTACGTTACAATAGGTTCCGGACTTATTCAGAAAAAATAAACACTTCCAACTGAGAATGAATATTTATCTTAAAACTTTTGTTTGCTTCTATAATACGTATTGGTGAAGATAGTAATAATAAATGTTTCACTTTTAGTTATGTCAATATTTAGGATTTAATAATGGAAAATATGTTTGTTATTTAGTTGAAAATAGACCGGAAACCTAGTTACGTCTACGTTTTTTGGAACTAGCATTACACATCATTAAATCAAACTACAATGTATTAGATGCTAGTATTGCTATAAAGAAACATATTTGCCCAGTCTGTTATTATATTCAACCCCGGTCAATGTTGTCCATATTCACCCATATGGACAACATTTAGGGGTTCACCATGGACGGTGGGTAGAGATAGTGGGGGTTGAACGTGTCCTACTTATATACGTCTGCAGAGCAATCATCAGCCTTTATTAGTCCACTGCTGGGCACAGGCCCGTCCTTAGAGAGGAGGATTTGGCCGGCAGGCCAAACCTACGCTGGTCATATGGGCTGGTATAGGGTTTTTTTCAATCCTTCTCTTTGCAGTGCTATTGACCTACGTAGTTTGCTCCCGTAGTCGGCTCTCACGATACCCACCGTAAACCGTCAGTAAATCCTGTAAATCTATTATGTGACATTAGACGATTTATAAATTTTGCTAACAGTATTCTTTTTATTGATTCCCCGACACATCATTCTGTCCCTTTTCAGTTCCTAAATAAATACGTAATTGCGTGTTTTATTAAATAGAATGACAGCGTACATAAATGTATTTTGTCCAACAACACATTCAAAGGTGACCCCATTCGCTACACCGTTTCTCCTAAAATGTGGGGGCGTCCGTGTTCTGACCCATATACAGACATTATATATAAGAGCAAGAACGTCATAAAATAATCGACACAAACAAACTTACACATTATTAGATGAACTGAGATAGAGTTTAAAATATTTATTGTAGCGAGTAATCACTAACCACCTACTGACACACTGCGCTATCACCCTGTAATACATTTATATACTTGTAATATCGACGTCATTACAACAACAGGATTAACATATCTATATTCCCATATAGAATACAATTAAAAGTACTTTATGTAGTACTAGTATATACTAGGTAGGTATTAGTAAAGAATTTGCCCTAAAACACTTAGTCATTTAATTAGGGCTTCAATTCGTTTCAGAATTACATTCAATTAGTAATTTTCTTTAACCGCAATAACAAGGGACAATTTTTAATAGGTTTCTAAGCCCTTTGATTTATTGTTCCATCCATTTCGCTAGAAGGTATCTACAGTGTTGCAGATTCAGATTCAGGTGTTTTGCCTTGTTTTGTCAAGACATTTTCATTGTACATTGCATGTATTTAATAGTGAATTGATCACAGCTGTGTATCTGTGTGTGCTCGTGATTGTTTGACGCTAGTCTAGTGGTGTAATGTGTTAAGCTGGGCACGGAGTCACGTGTTGTGGTGGCGGGCCGGTAGCGAGCGCATGCAGGGGCGCGCGGGCGAAGGCCCGAGCGGGCTCCGCTCACACCCGCGCGCCCTCCCACCGCCTGTATTACCACCACCGCCGCAGTTTGCTACTGATCAAGACGAGATGCCTGCTAATCAGATTGCACAGGTTGTAATCAAAACTGTATTTACATGTTGCAATTTAGCACAATTTACACAATTTATTTAAATAGGTACTTTTGCTTGCCTTACTTCATTCAGCTTTATTGAGTTTAGAAATTAAGCAATTTGTGAAGAATACGCAAGCTATTACTTTTAGTTGAAATAAATCAGTTGTACTAAGTGTTTCGGGGAAGCTTAATTAGTTTTAGGCTTTTATAGAGGCAAACGATTCGTCGCTTAAGGCTTTTGCGTAACACACTTACGTCACGTAATGTACGTAACGTACACGTATGTCAAAAAATATACTTAATTATCTATTCTGTGTCAAGGCGAACTAACGAATTCATGGTCAATAAGCAATTGATTTATTTATGTCTTCGTTAAGTCATTAAATATTGTATAAAATAATATATTTTTAAATAAATATGTTTTGTGGTGTGTTGTGTTATTGGTATTAGCCGACGTACGGAAGAGTGAAAGATTAAACAATTTCGGACTTAACGCCTTCTAATTTCGCATTTCAAACAAATCCTGAAAATCTTATCTAAACAAAAAATGTTTTCGTTGTAATCTTAACTGTACTTTGTTTTTAATTTATTTGTTTAATAAATGTAAAGTTTTATAAATATGCACTCCTATTACTGGCTAGTATAAAATTACATTAAAACACGCTGTTTCGACATGTGACACCTGGGAAATAACGTCCTATAAGTTTGTCTGCATACCGTAACTGCAACGTGTCCCAGTACAATGTATGCCGCGAAGATAAACGCCTTCATTGAGTCATTAGCACGAGGCAGACTTGCAAAGATAATTTTAAAATCATTCACATTGTAATATAAATATACGAAGAAAATATGAATTCAGTTCATGCACTCGTTTATAATACAAAATTGACAATTTTTATCTCGTCTTATTTACTATTGCTTAATGTGAGAATTCCTTAGCATATTGGTTTATCCGGTTAGGATAAAATATAGTTATTATATTCAAATTCCCTTTAAAAGATGTAATTTTACTAGTCAGGTGTGAATGACCGTAGTAAAATACACAAATATGTACATGCAGTGTGTTGGATTTGTATGTAGGTGCCTCCCCTTTCTGAATGACCGGAAAGACCGTATGCGAGTTAATTCGCTTTATAATTTAATGAATGTAATCTGGTCTGGCTTGATCAAAAGATTTAATGTCACGTTTGACCCTTACCTAATGTTATTTTAGGTGCGTTTCATAAAAGCTTTATATTTTTAGAGTTTTGTACGCACAGTGAAGTGACATCCGCATTATATTGAATACTTATGTTCAAAAGATAGAGAACACCTAGGCTCCGATTTTCCGATACTAAATTCGTATAAAACTTGAGCTTACTTAAATACATTTTACAAGAAAACTTATAAGAAGTCTATAAAGATTAATATAACATAGTACAATAAGTCTCTGAATATGTATGGGGTCTACCAATAAGAACGTCCTGGTTTAAAAATTGAATAAAACACACAATTTTTTATGAAAAATGCATCCGATTGATTTATTTGATAGATAATTTTATGCAATTTATGTTTTAAATAATATATCGGCCAAATGACCGCCGCGGCTCTTTTTGCAGACGGTCACCCGCTCACGCCAATTTTCGATGACGCGGTGCACCATTTCGGCCGGTATGTCGGCTAAGGCTCGTCGAATGTTGGTTTTTAGGTCACGAATTGTAGCTGGATTATTGCTGTACACTTTAGATTTAACGTAACCCCAAAGAAAATAGTCTAAACGTGTTAAATCACACGATCTTGGTGGCCAACTGATCGGTCCATTTCTCGAAATTAACGACTCACCAAATTTTCCACGCAATAATTCCATGTTCACTCGAGTAATGTGAGGTGATGCACCGTCTTGTTGAAAATAAAGGTCGTCTGCATCAATATCATCAAATTCCGGTAAGAAATATTCGGTTAACATCGAGTTATAGCGCTCGCCATTTACAGTAACAGGGTTTCCTTCGTCACTTTCAAAGAAGTTCCAAGCGTTGGTTTAAAGTGAAAGGTGACATGATAAAATGGCAAACCTTACTGAACACAAATGTCAAGAGACGTCAAAGATCCATCATCAATCATGGCCGCTATGAGCTGTCAAAACCAGGTCAACCCTATTGGTAGACCCAATAGGTTAACATGATCAACAATAAAAGTTGTTAAAAATGGTTTATAGTTCTTAAAAACCCCAACAGGAACCACAAAAATGCATGTATTGTAGTAATGAACTTTCCTACACTTTCCAAATATACATTTCCATCCCCCATTTTACGGTTGTAAAATGAGGGTGGAATTTTAAAAAATCCTTTCCTAATGCTCACCTACGGTCTCCTAAGGAAAATTTGTGCAAAATTCCATGCTTCTATACCCTGCGGTTACAGCTGTGCGTTGATCGATTAGTTCAGTGAATCAGTCTGTCAGTTTCTTCTTTTATATGTATATAGATTTATGTACTAGAATTAAACAACTTTCAGTCAATCAATCAATCATTTATTATAATTGCGAACATGGGTTTACAATTCGGGTGAACTACATATTAAAGATGTTTTGCCATATTCTATCTAGGCATAAAAAAAGATCGCTTGTGTGTAAAAGTGTAATAAGAGTGTTTCTCTTAAATGCTGGTGACTGAGATTATTATTAGGTACCTGATTTCCAAATGCATATTTAGTTGCTTTTATATCAGTGGAATTTGATGAGTGTTTGAAAAACGTGTGTTACTTGGAAAACCAGCATCGATTCCAAAGTAGACATATCCTTTATTTATTGCAAAAAAATATGGTAGATGCGTATTGTCCCTTACTAAAATGTTTATTTAGTGTTTGATAATGAAACCTGTCGAATGGATTCTAGCTTCATAAGTGATTTTGCGCCCGGATGGTGTGCTGGCGACAATAGTTGGGTGGGATAAGAACGTCGCATAAAGTGAGCTCAGAGCATGAGAGGCGGATCGACGCTGTCTCAAACAGCTGATGGCGGTCTCCGCGGCTCCGAGCGCCGTCGGGGATTGCGATCGATGACCGCACCCCGCGCTCACCCTCCTTCACCTCTAGACACCCGCCCGTCTCACTTTCCCGCTTTCTTTAATTCGAATACACATAGGTATCATGATTTATGATGAAGCTATAGTACAGACCACCGACAAGTACCTACCGTGTCTTGAATTCTACTTTTCGATAATTTTTGCCACCAATGTGATGAACAATATGTATAAATTCATATAAACGAACTAAAACATTTTTTGCTAGAAATATATTTAAACAAATACATTCCACAATTTACTTTTAAAGTTTCTCCTTAGTTTTGACATGATTTAAAAACTACAAGTTAAAATAAGAAACCAACCAAATTGCATAAGAATTCTAAATGTCGAGAAATATTTACAAAATAATGTGTACTTTCGAAAGTCTTTAAAGTTTTAAACAAATGACACCGATCAAAAGACAATCTCGAGGCTGAAGGTTGCGACTGTTTTCACATTACCTAACGATTTAGCCTCATAACAAGGGAAGAGTCGTTTTGAAAGCGACTGCAAAAATTTGCTGAATCATCTTGGTATATATCTATACTAATATTATAAAGCTGAAGAGTTTGTTTGTTTGTTTGTTTGTTTGTTTGTTTGAACGCGCTAAACTCAGGAACTACTGGTCCGATTTAAAAAATTCTTTCAGTGTTAGATAGCCCATTTATCGAGGAAGGCTATAGGCTATATATCATCACGCTAAGACCAATAGGAGCGGAGTACCAATGAAGAATGTTTCAAAAACGGAGAAAATTTATTACTATTGAGAGACGCAGACGAAGTTGCGCGGGTCAGCTAGTGTATAATAAACGCGGCTAGTCTGAATCCTATCTAATTCTTTTTCGTTTTAATATATTTCAATGTCGGACATCTAAAAAAAGTTAGCCTAGAGCTTGTTACAATAACTTAAGAAAATAACGTTGTCATCTCGTATGTAATTTGATCAGACTAATGTTTTGGTGGCGACTTTCTCGACCTTTTATGATGATATTGATATTTAGCTAACTAGAATTTGCAATTTACGTATTTCAGGTAATCGCGCTGATATGCGGCCTCCTAGTCGTGATCCTGATGGTTCTCGGGTTAGCATCGGCTGACTGGCTGATGGCTGCCGGTTGGCGTCAAGGCCTTTTCATGCACTGCATAGACCCGGAGGCGCCCACACCGCTACCTTTCGATATAACCGCTCAACCAGGGTGTTATGCTGCAAGACCTGCGCCTTATATTAAGTACGTAAATCTTGTTAGTACGGGGTTATAGATAGATAGATAGGCACTTAAATACATAGCTCTTACAGAGATGAATAGTGATCCTTGACGAGTCTCTTAAAAGTACTCACTGACCGTGCCCGCCTTATAGCTTCCATAGGCGTGCTGCTTGTACTGTAAAAGATGTATCAGTAAAAGTTGTGGAGTGTGTTGGAATTTCTAGTGTGAAGTATCTGATTTTCCAATAAATGCGAATTGTTTCTTTAAGTAGATAGGAGATTAAGTAGTTATTATATAATAATGAGAGGATGTGAGTATTCCGGCGAGCCCGAACTGGGAGCCACTTGAGTTTTTTTACGAAATTCGGAAATATGATTCATGTTTGCGCAAGCCAAAAATGTATCTTATACAGAAGTTTGGAAAGTCTCAAGTTTATGGAATTGGTCTTCGTTTAGGTCAAGGATGGGAAGAAGAATCGATTGTGCGAGCTCAACCTTAGTGGCAGTTGGAAGGAAATTACGTAATCTTCTTAAACAAGCGGCAGAGGCAAACATTTTACTGCTGACATTTTGTATTTGAGCATTTGTATTTGAGCAGAGGGGTTTGTCGACGTATACCCTTAAATTTTTAGTAATAGCTAATTGGAAGTAGTTGCTAATTGGAATTGTTACGCCTTCAAAACCAGATTGGAATGGGTTAAGGAGGTTATTTCTGCAAAGAAATGAATTGAGCTGGTTGTGGATAAGACGTTCAAGAACCTTTGAAAAAAAGGGTTACGATAGAGATTAGTCGATATTCGGAGTAGGATGCGGCATTGCGATTTTTGGGTAAAGAAATAAGCTGGGCCTCTTTCCATTTTAATGGAAATACACCACTAGTAATGGACATATTAAGTATATGGGTGATTATAGGTAAAAATACCATCAAGGATAAGGAGAACCATGTTGCTACTGATATAATCAGAGCCAACAGCATTAGACGTAATGGACCGAATACTCTTCTCAACACCACAAGCAGACACTTGACAAAGAACAAATGGAGGGTAGTCAGGGGTTGGAAGTGTTAAAAGATATTTTAATTTATTAATTTTTGCTATAATTTTAGTGACCCTGACTGCTATACCAGAGATCGTAGGTTCGATTTTGTTCTGTGTGTGGGTGTAATCTATACAAATAAATAAAATTGGAGTGTCTGTTTGTAATATTAAAATAACCTCTTTTTACTAAATACATTTACACGGTACACATGCCAAAATATCATTGTTTACAATTTTGGTCTGTCTGTCTGTTTGTTCCGGCCAATCTCTGGAACGGCTGGACCGATTTCGACGGGACTTTCACTGGCAGATAGCTGTTGACATAAGGAGTAACTTAGGCTACTTTTTTTAGACTAGCTTCGCCCCGCGGCGTTGCCCGCGGTTATAACAACAAACGCGGGTAACACCGCGGGTCTCAGCTAGTCTGTAATATGTATGTATTTAGAAATATGTAAGTATGTTCATTCGCAGTCTGGTCTAACCTAAGTTAATAAGTTTGCTATCTTGTAACTCTATAACACAGTGACATGTCGCTGACAGGAGAATTATACTTCATGCTTGCAGTTTACATTATTCAGTTTTAAGTAAGTTGTTTTTTGTGTCTCAGAGCGGCAGCGGGTCTTTGCGTAGCTACCCTGGCAGCGAATGTGTGCGGAGCGCTGCTGACAGGCCTCGGACTGCGTTCCGCTGACCATCGCACCAAGTTCCGTTATTACAGGTTCGCGGTGCTCGCAATGTCGTTAGCCCGTAAGTATCATTCGCGTTGATTTCAGTATTAAATGAGTAGGATAAGTAGGTAGGTACTTAATTAACTTTGTATCCATGTTTAGATCACAACAATCAGATTAATAGTTATCCACAATAATTATGTCGGACTATTTTTCGTCGCTTGTCCCTACGTAATAAAAAAAAGATATTATATGGTTACAGATGGAGTCTAGTTGTAAGTTTTTTTTCTGGAATGATTCAACTGCTGACGTCAAATATCACTCCATATGGCATATTATTACGTTTCTCAATCATTCAAAGTTCTGTTGATAGCTCAAACTATCTGGTCGTAGGTCGTCGTTGTCGGTCTGGTAGCTCGAGAACGTAACTTTGCGAACGAACGATTTGAACTAAACCTAAAAGAATTATAATTTAAGTTTAACAATTTGAAATAAATAAGTATTTATAATGCTGAGTTGTAAGAAAGTAATGCGACATATTCCATTTTAAATTTCTGCAAGTAATTTAAAATATACGCATACTGAGGAAAATAGTCCATCTAATCAAGGCACTAATCTAAGGCAATCAAGGCATCTAAGACACGGTTTGACGTTTCATACTTTTCAGCTGAAACAATTTTGGATTAGCGTAACGCACACAATTAAAATAAACTTTGCCGTAAAACCATGGAGTTATGAAGCTATTTCTATTTTATCACAGGATATACAAAGTCACGTAGTTAGGTTCTTTACCAAAGTGACGAGTCGAGTGCGACTCTTAAATTCATTTGATTTTCTTAAAATTTTCTCTATTTGATCTGATTGGTGGACACCCAACCTAAAACTACAAATGTCATAATACTCCTTTAAAATAATTTGACCACAGTTAGATATGTCGTAAATAATGTATTTTTTATTCTACTAAAACGTATTGGATGATTATTAATAATTTTACGTGATCAATGACTATTTAATATATCATTTCGTTTTCCAGTTATGTGCATTCTAATAGCACTAGTTATCTATCCAGTCTGCTTTGCTGCAGAATTGAACTTGGGTAAGTTGTGAAATCCAGTTTATTGAGTTATTAGCTTATTTTTATATGTTATATCAATAGGTAATCGATAGTAAAATTTAAAATTATCGATAATTTAATTTTTGTACAATAACTTGTTAAGAGTTAGGTACATAGGAGAACTAATAAAATTTTAAAAATATTTTAAACTCTCACATGTACTAATGACCCTTTTCAATAAACCGTAAGACACTCTTTCATAGTTACCAATGCCTTTTAAAAGTTAAATATGTTATACATTTCTCTTTCACTAATGATTCAACTATTTTAGGTAAGCAAATATTATCTAACGATATTAGTTGTTAAAGCAGTAAGAGCAGCCAGAGATAGACAATAAATAGAAATTAGGTTTTGTGTACAAATTTATAATTTTTTTATATTTTTAGGTAACAGGTCAGTGTGGGAGTTTGGTTGGGCATATGGAGTCGGCTGGGGCGCCGCTATTTTCCTGTTTGGTGCTGTAGTATTGTTGTTATGCGATAAAGAGAGTGAGGAACTCTATTATAAGGAGCGGAAAGTAAGTTATATTATGTAACGTTTTTTTGTATTTTTTAAATTGTATGTGTGGGTGTAATTTATCTATAAGGCAGTACAGGCTCTGTCAGTTTGAGATTTGACTCCCGTGTGTGAGATGCCTGAGGTATTTTTTTTTTATTAAAAAAGACAACTCCCGCACTAGGAATAAATCCTGTGCCGCGGGGGACTTTACAAACACACATGAAACGGACACAAAGTACACCCAGACTCAGAACAAAAAGTTGTGGATCACACAAAGTGTCGTCCCATGTGGGGTTTGAACCCACATCACTCTACGCAATAGGAGCGGCGTGGCGACCGCTTAAACAACTACGTCATCCGTGCAGTCAATTATCATTTTGTTTATTTTGGATCGCCAACAAACGTGTATTTCTACACTAGAAATGTGTATTTCTACAGTAATTAAAAACATACAAAAATGGTGACATCAACAATGCGATGCGACTTTTATGATCACTGACCTCTATTATACAAGTACTCTGGACTGCATATTATGTCGTTATTACACTGAAACCATTTGGTTTTCGCCATTTTGGCGCTGATAACAGTGTGAAGTTCCGTGGAACTAATATTAGGGATGAGACATAACCAGTGAAAAAAAAAACATCACTTCATCGACATAAAGTAGTTCACTACGAAACTACTTTATGTTCTACTACTACTGTTCGTAGTGAAAAGTGTTCGTAGTTCGAGCTATGACACTAGTAAGTGAATGAGAGGTGGCTTTCATAGTGAATTACGGGATTTTTGCTACAAATGTCAATTTTAGTACCCGAGAACCTCGTGAGGGGCGCTTCAATACGCCTCAAAAACAACTGTCATTTCATATAGTATAATAAAGGTCAGAGTTTGTGATAGATTAGATGAATTAAATATTGATTCAAAAGATGATGGGGAACGGTGATACATGTGATCCTGTAAGTAATGTGTGTGTGTGTGTGTGTGCAGGTGGTGAGCGGCGAGGGCGGGGCGCGCCCCTAGGGCCGCGGGCGCCTGCCCGACCTGGTGCCGTGAGGCGCGCGCGCTCGCTAGCGCGCCGCCGCGGCGCCGGGCCGCCCCCGCGCGCTGGGTGTGAGCCCGGCGCGTGACGCCCCCGCCCCCTCCCGCACGACGCCGCCGCGCTAGCACCGGTCTGCCGATGCAGTTTTAGACCACTGCGGTAACCGCGCCGATCCGCATTTTTAGTTCTTCCGAACACTGTCATAGTACTTGAGCTGATCGAAATAATAATTACTATTGGCGTACGCGAGATGTCGCTCTGATGTTGAAGGATATGTATAATTAATCGGTAATGCAAAATCATACTCGTTTTGGCTACTTTCAGTGTGAGTGCTATGATCCTCCTGGTAGTTTCCTGTATTATTAATTTAAGCTGGTTTTTAATATTTTTTTCATTTATTGATATCTATAGATTTTTTTTATATCGATAGTGATGTTTTATCGCTTTCGGTGTCTCATGTGCGTAGACGAGAGACCTGATAATGTTAATTTTAAAGTCATCGCAACGCCTTCTGATATGGTCGGCGTGAAACGCGAGTATCGTTCGAGATGAACGATTTAAGACGTAAAGCGCGTAGCTCCAAGGCCGGTCCTCTACACTACGTCGCCTATCGCTCCCGCGCCGGCGGACACGTTCAGATATCTGAGTGTACTGGCGTACCTCGAATGTAATCCGTTCCAAAGAGCGTTAATTTTATTTATTCGCTTTAATTTATTGGTTCGTCCCTATTTAGTGAGTGTAAATATCGGTTAGAGTTATATTGGTACTGCTTGTGTTGCATCGTGGTGGCGCGTGTATGCGTGGGTGGGCGCGTGTGTGCGTGCGTGGCGCGGCCCTCGGGCAGGCGACCCACTCGGACTGCTACCGCTCAATGTATCCGTATCGCGTACTAATGCGTCTTTTGTATTGCGAACTCGTCGTATCTTTAGTGATAGTGCACCGATAGTTAAGTGTGCGTTGGGACGTGCAAGTGCTCGAGCGTAAACCTGACGACGCGTGTCGTGACGTAGTTCGCGGGCTACGTGTCGTTCGTCAGCGTTTCCCGACTCGAACTCGTAAAATTAACGGGCTATGACTACTGAGATATTAAAGGAATTAAATATGTTTCGATTAAAGTTACCGTTTAGAATGAAGTTCTTCATATAATTGAAATACTATTTTATTAATTATTATATAACATAGTAATTAATTCTGTCAATGTACACAGACTATTATCAAGTTTGAGATTCATTTTCAATTTATTAGTGATTTATAGAATCTCATAGACATTTTTCTAATTTCGTGAATGTCATAAAATATTTGAAATTGAAAATTATTTAGAAATGATATTTTCTTAATATTTTATATAAGGTCAACGTAACAATTAATTTATCAATAATGTAGTAATTAATAATACCAGTTAAATGTGTAAGTGTAATATTGTGAACATTGTTATAATGGCATGCGATGTGTGTTGTGTGACACAAATTATAATTTTATATTTTTGTCACTTTATTTCTATTGAACTTGGCTTTAATTTTATTATTTATGTAATACGCTTTAGTACACAAACTATTGTCATCGATGTTTGTTTAACGTTAATGAAACCTTTTAGGATATTCTGTTTAAATGTGTAACATTAAAATATGTGGTCTTTGTGCCTAATGTTTAAATAATAATTGTTGTGATAGGCAGCTATTTGTATTTGCTGGTGTGGTCGTCACCAGCTCGCTTTAATTCAGCCGAGTTTCAACATTGAGAATTTTCGTATGATGAACATTGACTGTTAATTTCTTAAGTCTGAACAAGGAGTAATTAGTGAGTTCCAATAGCAAGTTATCTATCGTCAATGGTGTTAAAATATTTCTAAATATGCACTAATCTAATCGGCTTGTATTTATATGATACACGTCTAAGAATTTAGAAATCCCATCTCAATGATCTTAGTCACTCCACACGTACCTCTTTAAGTTACACAGAATATCAATTAAATAAATGATAAATTTAGAAATATGTGTGCTTTATGAATCTCAGAACAGAATCATGTTTTTATCTATTATTGTGATCATTTAATTATGGCATTATAATTAGTTTATAAGTTAAGCTGTATCTAAGAATTATTTTCAGTCTGGTTTATTTTAGTACAAGGCTATATAGATATTAAGTTTTTAAGCCAACATGTCCTTTTAATATGAGTAAAATCACACTGCCATTTATGTATTAAACTAAATATCTTTATAATTTATATTAATTTTACTGTCATAGGATTATGTAACGTTAAATTATTGAAACTTCCTAAAACATAAGTGTACATTTTACATAGAAGTGATAACCCCCTCCTCGTATAAGTAATATGAAATAACTTAGCTTGTCTTTACCCACTAGATGTCCTTGATGTATTTCGACCCTGCTCTTTCGCTCTCACTGGGTCTGTTACTATTGTTATTCAGCTTCCAAAACCCGTCACTGTTATGTTAACTTAACTTCGTTGGTCGATCAATTTACGCCAAAAAAAAACTATTATGTTTAAGCAGATTATTGTTCTACAATCAAAACTATATGCTGGAGTAAAGTTAAAATTGAGCGAGCCACTAGATTCTTTATTTAAATCTGATTCTCATGGAATACATAGTTTGAAGTTTTTAATTTGTCGAAATGTGGGTTCCTATTGTACCCAAAGGAAAAGGTTTGTGCATTAGCCAGAAATCTAATAAGGTTAGCCAAATACTACATCCTTGTCTTAACCTCTGTATAATTTATGATTGTAATGCAACGTTGTAAGTACATCAATTATAATATTTCTATTTTCTTAGCCAAATTATGAGTCATATCAAATGAGATTGAATAAAGTAACTAGTAATTTTTTTGTGTTATTTCTACTCACCTGTATGAAAATATTTCCTTCTATATTAAATGTCTTCTGCCACTAATAATGGTATGTGATCGGACAGATTACGGATTCACATCACATCACATCCACAGCCTATAATAGTCTACTGCTGGACATAGGCCTCTCCTTAGAAAGGAAGTTTTGGTCTAGATTTCGGAAAAGGTAAATCAATTTAAAATTAGAGCCACACGCGGTGCCGCTGCGGCGTAATACATACACTTGTCCAGGGTATACCTCGCGGTGCCGCGCCGCACGCACACCGGCCACCAGCGGCACACGGCCACTCCGAAGGTAGGTGTTTTCCCGTAATTTTATATCAATCGTAAGTTGTAAAATGAGTACTAACGAGGACGAGGAGATATCATATCTCCCAAACAGCGATGCACTGCGGTGCCCCACCACCCTTGTGGGGCCCTATACTTCGAATTCATTACGCGTCGTGTGGCTTCGCTCGTGTGCGTTACCCCAGCAAAATAATGTCGAAAATGGTCATTTAAACGTTATAGATAATTAGTTGCTCCCCTACTGTAATTGTTAAGCACATTTTTAAATTTGTTTCACTTAAACTTTTTTAGTTATTTCAAAAAAACATTTCCTGCTGGGGTAACGTTTGAAACGTTACCGCAGCCAGACATTTTCTTTTTTAATTGTAATATTGAAATAAATTTTAGCTAAATAATTAGTTATCTGGACTAGGTAAATGTTACAACTTATTTGGTATTTGTATTTTCTTCGGCTGCGAAGTTATTCGAAATCCTGCTGGAGTAACGTTTTTGGGTTTGCTGGATCTCTGAAACGGGTAAGCGGATTGTAACCATCTTTTGTACATAACTTCTTAAGGATTAGTTTTAATTTGTTCGACAATAAAATAACAAAAATAATGGACCGTTTAAAAATTATTTAGGTAAGTATGAAAACACTTCAATACGTCCTAACACTTTAAATAAGACCTCTAAAGACTTACTTGAAACGTTATTCTATTGCTTGTTACCTTCAAATGTATACGAATTTTCGTAAGAATACTGTAAGTGACTAAAAAGTTATGATGAAATGTAGCTCTCCACGTTCACGATCACAATGTGTGCGGCCTTTTTTGGCCACCGATAAACCTGTGTGTGGATATATAAACTGAATGTTATGCCAATAAATAGGCATTAATGCTAATTCGATTCAATTTAAGTAATTGTCAATTCTTGTCTTAGGATATTAATTACTAATGCTAATATTGAAATTTCGTTCAGGGTGAACAAATTAAAAACGATCATAACTTTTAGGTAGGTATATCACTTATTACTGATTTTACATAAATAATTTATTTTATTATAATTTAACTCACCGCGATTTTGTGATCAAATATTTTATTTTCTCCAACATTATTACAGAAATAATGCAATACAGAGTTTGTTCGCGATATGCTAGCCTAAGTCGATTCATCACTTAAAAAAATCCCCATCTATTCACAAAATACCTATTTACAAAGCATACGTTACACTCTTCAAAACTTATCATTTCATTTCATATTTCTTAAATTACCTATACCTACCCTAAAATTAAACTTCAATTAACAAATACTACGCAGGTACCAATTCTATGAACAACTATAAACAATTCACCTAAACATTACGAGAAAACAAGAGCATTCAAAACAATACCTAATCTCCAGGCATCTCTAATTATGCAATAAACAATCCTAAATAAAAAATATTTAAAAAACATGTAGTTTTTTGTAACACTTATGTACATATCCGTAGTAAACTTGCAAATAATATCCTACATATTTTAAAAGCCAGCACAATGTACTGGGTGATCGCTTTTTTGTAACCACCTAAACATGGTCGGTTTACCACGGTCTTGCACCTTCTAATGACTTTTATTTAATTATCTCGTAAATTATTATATGTACTACGCTGAAATTTTACAGGTAGACAACTGAACTTAACAACTAATTATTGGCATAACATTCAGTTTATATATCCACACACAGGTTTATCGGTGGCCAAAAAAGGCCGCACACATTGTGATCGTGAACGTGGAGAGCTACATTTCATCATAACTTTTTAGTCACTTAAGCCTCATACATACGTAACGATTTATCGTAGCGATTTCAGACTGTGCAGATAAATCGAACGTTCCTAGTGCCTCCACACGCCTCCGATATCGACGTCGATCGGGCAGTTCACCGCAGAAGCTCGCGCAAGATACATGTTAACAATGGAAGATTATGACGCACTTGCTATATTAGGCCTGGTTATGTGTTTAAAGAAAAAAAAGAAGCGGAGTCTATGGTGTAAAGACTGGCTCATGAAAAGGAAGCAATTTTCTCATACCAACTTGTTATGCGAGTTGAAATTCGCTCCGCAAGATTGGCATAACTATTTAAGGATGAATGAAGAGGCATATTTAAATCTGCTCGCTTTAGTTTCGCCACTAATAAAGAAACAAGACACTGTAATGAGAGAAGCTATAAGTCCTCATGAAAGATTAACTGCTACACTGAGATTTCTAGCTACAGGACGTTCCTACCAATGTATGAAGTTTTCTACAATAATATCACCGCAAGCTCTTAGCCAAATAATCCCTGAAACCTGTGATGCTCTGTACAAGGTTCTACGGAAAGATTACTTAAAGGTAAGGAATGAAAAATACTGTATTAATCAACAAATTATTTATTAATTAAACCTTAAGAACGGATTGAAGAACACTTTACGAATAAGTTACTTTTTTATTCATCATTAAAATTACGTAAATAGGAAGTAATTGTATTATCAGATTGTGTATGGTCTGGCTCTACTGGTGATGTAAATTCCATTGATGATTGAGTGTGTGGTTGAGTGTAAATGATTTGAGTGTGTGGTTGAGTGAAAAGATTTTGAGTGTGTGGCTGAGTGTGTGACTTAGTGGAAAGATTTTGTATGTGTGGCTGAGAGGAAAAGTTTTGAATGTGTGGCTGTGTGGAAAAACTAGTATTTGCAAAGTCATCATATTTTCTTACAGTGTGTGATATAGTTAAGCTACCCATTTCAGCCAAGAACAGAGTTTCATTAATTATTTTTTCTGCTATAATTCTCTGTTCTTTTGGTAACTCTTGTAGTTTCATCCCAACATTTTTGCCAAAAACCTCAAAACGATTATCGGGTTGTTTAGGCCTTTTAAAATGATCATTTACGGACTTAAGTACGTCTTCAGTTAATGTATTTTTTTTTTTGGTCTTGGCCGAACACGACTCGAGATTGATGTAGCTCGTTCGCTGTCAGAACGGTTTGCCGGGGTCGGTGTGTCTGATTCGTTGTCGGAATAGGCCAGTGTTGGTGTGTCTCGATCGCTGTCTGGACAATCGTAGCTCGTTGAGCCGATGCCGGTGGTTGACTGCGTCTGTAAAATAGAAGAACTATTATATTCCTGAAATTACTATACTAATCATATACTCATTTTGTTACAGTTTCCAAAAACAGAAGAAGAGTGGAGAATAATAGCGAGAGAATTTGAGCAGAAGTGGAACTTTCCTCACTGTTTAGGTGCTATTGATGGCAAGCACGTTGAAATCGTGCCCCCAAGTAATAGTGGCTCGTTTTATTATAACTATAAACATAGACACAGTATGGTATTACTAGCAATCGTTGATGCAAAATACAGATTCCTGTTAGTTGATTTTGGGACTAATGGAAGGGTTTCCGATGGCGGAGTATTGTTGAATACAAAATTTTATGAAAAACTTGAAAAAAAGGCGTTAAATATTCCTACAGAAGAAAGGTTACATAATAGTCCACGAATACTGCCATATGTATTTGTAGCGGATGACGCGTTTCCTCTAAGAAAGGACATGATGAAGCCATTTCGGCAAAATGACTTAGATAGTAGAATTAAGAAGATATATAATTATCGGACATCGCGAGCACGCCGTTTAGTCGAAAACGCTTTTGGTATACTAGCAGCGAGGTTCAGAATTTACAGAACACAAATGAATATGTCGCCTGAAACTATTGGGTTAGTCGTAAGAGCAACCTGTGCTTTGCATAATTATTTGATGTCATCATCGCTTAATTCATACGCTCCTTCAGAATGTTTCGATAGTGAACATTATGAGGAAGGTACGATAACGTCAGGATTCACAACAAAGGACTCAACACTTGAACCATTACAAAGAACTACACAAGGTCGTACGATTCAAACAGCAAATCAGATAAGAAGTCAATTTATGACGTATTTTGTAACTGAAGGAAAAGTTCCTTGGCAAGACAATTTTGTTAATTAATTAATGTCAAAATACAGGACTTGTATTCGAGTAATATAATTAAGCAATAAATATTTTTTTAGAAATAAAAACTTACCTCATTTTCGTCATCATCTATATTCGATGTAGATGGTCTCGGTACTTCTTGATCGTATAAAAAACTCAATAACTCAAAGTACCATAAACGAGGTTTATAAATCTCGTCAGTCCCTGCTCCAGATTTACACGATTTTTTTATTTTATTGAGCTCTTTTTTATATGTAGTTCGAAGATTATTAATCTTCTTAACCACTGTATCCCTGGTGGCATTTGGATCTATGGGTTTGTATTTTTCGATTAGCCTGTCGTAGGCGGCATTTTTTTTGTTGCGGTCGTGGTAATCCTTACATGTAGTCTTCCAAAGACAAGTTTCGTTTCTGTAGCTTTCTATAAAATCTTGAAGTAGTTCGCGGTGTCCAACTCTTTCGTCTTCCGACATGTTTCTGTGAAAGCGATCTGCACGTGCGCACACTAGCAAGCTCCGTGAAGTACTGCCGAACTGAGCGATCGCCGTCCACACGCAACGATAAAACTGTGCAAATATAATCGACAACGATTTATCTGATAGAAATTGAAACTGCCACCGACGAACGATTATCGACAACGATTTTTCATACACACGATCGATAAAACTGCGCAAACTGGTCTGCACAGATTTATCGCTACGATAAATCGTTACGTATGTATGAGGCTTTACAGTATTCTTACGAAAATTCGTATACATTTGAAGGTAGTTACAAGCAATAGAATAACGTTTCAAGTAAGTCTTTAGAGGTCTTATTTAAAGTGTTAGGATGTATTGAAGTGTTTTCATACTTACCTAAATAATTTTTAAACGGTCCATTATTTTTGTTATTTTATTGTCGAACAAATTAAAACTAATCCTTAAGAAGTTATGTACAAAAGATGGTTACAATCCGCTTACCCGTTTCAGAGATCCAGCAAACCCACAAACGTTACTCCAGCAGGATTTCGAATAACTTCGCAGCCGAAGAAAATACAAATACCAAATAAGTTGTAACATTTACCTAGTCCAGATAACTAATTATTTAGCTAAAATTTATTTCAATATTACAATTAAAAAAGAAAATGTCTGGCTGCGGTAACGTTTCAAACGTTACTCCAGCAGGAAATGTTTTTTTGAAATAACTAAAAAAGTTTAAGTGAAACAAATTTAAAAATGTGCTTAACAATTACAGAAGGGGAGCAACTAATTATCTATAAAGTTTAAATGACCATTTTCGACATTATTTTGCTGGGGTAACGCACACGCTTCGCTCAAATAATAAATGACGGAACTCTGATGTAACAAATATGAAACAAAACAATATAAACGAATTGAGAACCTCTTCCTTAAAAAAATAAACTCTAGTTTTAGCAAAAAAGTTGTAAAATATATATTCTACAGGTTATCTCCATATTAATTATTGGGCAAAATAAAAATAAAAAATTAATAAAAATATTATATATTGTTGGAAATACAAACGTTGGATGTTCATATTACACTAGCATAATTTTACAAATTATTCGGTAGGTATACATGTATTTTATAATATTCTAATTTTAACATGATCAATTTTATCAATCACATTTGAGCGCTATTGTAACTTAATAATTAAAAAACATACTAATAATATTAAACTTCTATGCCAGTAATGGATTTAATGCTCGAAATCAGTTTTGTGTTGGCGTCCTTGTAATCAATAGGTTGTACATTCATTACGGTGGTCTTCAATCGAGCCTCATCCTGGAACAAAATCACATTTTATTTATATTCTTGAACAGAGGGAGGGGGAGGGTGAGAGAGTAGGATTTTGCGACAGAGCCGAAATTAGTGGATCTGAAGGCTTAAGCGAATTTGTATGAAAGTTATTACGAGGGGCTGCGATTAATTTATGTATCCGAAACTGGCCAGTTGAAGAACAATATTAAAAAAGTAATTATAACATTTAAAATGGAACTCTTTGGCTGATGAATACAAGTTGTTTCATGTAACTGTCATTTGTTTATCCTTTGTGGCGACATTTTGAGAGGACAATGGCAGGTCCCCATACATAATTTTATTTGAACTGAAATGGTAGCGTTTAAATATCAAAAATGCCTAAAACACTTGAGAATTAATTCTTGACCATTCTCATAACAAAATTACTAGCGAAAGAAGTCTAGAAAAAAATATATTAGATTTTGAATTTTCGAGGCTAAGTGCTAACATATTGTCAATGTTTTGTTAAAAAGTAGATACCGTTGTGTGTCATCATTACTCATAAACAACCCTATTTTGCTGTTGAAAGTGTTAGCCGACTCTCTAAGAGGGTGGAGGTTATTTTACCAATACATGGTAAAACAATAGAAAAAATCTTTGCTTACCAAGCAGATAATACTAGCTATAAATAAATAAATTAATAATAATAATTCAAATAATTGAACTTAACAAACCAACGTAACTATATTCTATTTATTAAGTGTAGCAAAAATCGTTTAAAAGAGTGAAAAATATTCTAAATTATTTCTAATTATGTTGATTTACTCTACCGTATGCAGAAGCTAAATCATAAGAGGTGAACCTTCGGTAGCTATTTCAGCCAAAGCTATAAAAACCGATTATCGATAAAACGTTCCATCATATAATAATGCCATCACGCATCCCTAGTCAGTTACATACATACAGTATACATGATGACGAATCTGACATTACGTATTTAGATCAAATTAAATCTTCTCTTATAAGACATACAACACATGGTGGTGTAATGATAAATCATAGAAAAAATATTGATTAAGTTTACTTTGAGTCAATTTTTTAAACCCTTAAGTTTTAGGTAAATATATTTCTGCCATTGTTCTTTGTGTAGCTTTATTAGAAAATTACGTATCGTGAAAATTTTCGTGCTGAATTTATTAGGATTTTCAGCGAGGGCGAACTCAAAAACAGTGTATCAATCAACTCACTTCGACTTTTCGGGGCGAAGTACCTTCAAAAACAACTGTGTATGGTTAGCCAGTTTAATCGAAGGCGGTCTGTGTTCACGGACGAGTTTAAAGAAGGTCGCCCTAAATCGGTTATTGTACCTCAAAATATTGATGCTGTGCGGAAACTAATAATGCAAGATCGTCATGTTACATATTGCGAGATAGAGGCGTCTCTGGGAATAAGTATGACGAGTATATATAAAATATTACACGAACATTTAGCTGTAAAAAAATTTGTTCGCGTTGGATTCCGCACAACTTGAGAATTGACCAAAAACGGGCTCGTGTCTAGGATAGAATACTTTTGTAAATACTAACATATTTTACATGGAAAACACCCAAACTCCGAAACAAATATCTGCAGATCATACAAACATTTGCTTCGACCCGGGAATCGAACCCGAGACCTCAGCACAGCACTCGCATACGCTACCACTGTGCCACCGAGGCAGTCAAATGTGCAGTCATTCTCTGACCTGGTAATTGAGTTATTGGACCGCCAGGTTTGGTTACTCTACAAATACATATCAGGCCGTTATGAAACACCTTCCAAAAAGTTTAATAAATACTTACATTGTATGTCTCCATTTTGGTTCTGAATTTGAACACAAAAGATTTGAACTTGATTCCCTCGAACATTTGTGTGTATGCTGTCTTATCATTTTCAAACATGGTGCCTATTTCAATAGCAGGCTTGCCTAACATCCCCTCGGCGGACTCATTGAATGCTGTGATTCGTTGATCTCCAGTTGGGTCAGAAACATTAGCCTGATAAAAAAAAGTTGATTCAGTATGTTAACCTTTCATTTAATTTACAAATCTAAATTTAAATGAATAAAAAAATATAATCTAATAAAGGCAAGTCTTATACACGGTGATTTTGAAAGCGTTTTGGGAAAGAAAATTTTGAGTTATTTATCAGTAACAGAAGCTATATATAACGTTAATTTAATAAAATATATATTTTTTTATCATCAAAGTCGATATTCATATCGTTTACAGAGAAAAAGTCAGAACCAGTAGTAGTAGGCTATTCAATCACACGTAGGTAAATACTACGAATAGAAATACTATGCGTTTTAATATCGAGTCACATCAAATCGTATTCGCCAATAAAAACAAAGCTACCGAGTTGCGCCGGAGTCGTCCAACCAATGCCGTCTGCCCCGTAGGCGCATGCGCGGGGCTCACCTGTCATCGTCAGTCGGTCAGTAATACCATAACATCGTGACGGCACGCTGCATTGATTAGCGCTAAAATGAGTCGACAGTACGAATTTTCAAACGTGGAATACTTCTTGGCAATGGTACAGCTGTACGCTACTGCCAACTACAACTTGGAAGAGGCTCGGCGTTTGAAATCCCAGCCGGAGCATTTAAATGCACTACGGCTACGTGGAATTGAAAGCCCTCAAATTCCCTCCACACCTACCATCTTGGCTGCAACCCAACGTCTTCTCGACCACGGACAATTTCGTGCGCCTACTCATGCGCAAGGTCAAGGACGTTTTAATTATTATTCGCCGGAGTGTAGTGCGTGCATACCTGGACAATGAGCTTAGTTGGCCTTGGCCACCTAGAAGCCTGGACTTAACGCCCCTGGATTTTTTCTTATGGTCAGAAATAAAAAGACTTGTTAATACACGGGAATATGAAAGCCGTGATAATTTACGCATAGCGATAGTGGACGATTTTGATAAAGTGAAAAGTGATAGAGACACATTAAGAAAATTCAAAAAACAATTGCATTAAACGTGGACGTTTGTGTATTGAATGCAGCGGACTCCATTTTGAGCAGTTCCTTCGATACAGAGAACTGTAAATAGTGTAAATAGGTATGTAAGTTAATTATTCCGTATATAGCTCCGATTTTTTAAATACGCCTGAAATATTTATACCTACAGTCCGTTGATAAATTGATTTGTTGTGAAAAGAACAATCGTGGTTAATAATCGAAAAGAAGTTTAAATAAAATAGGTATTTCTGACGGTCCTAAGCCCGTGTAAAGTATGAAGGACAAATTGGAGTCTATCTACGTAAGTACTCGCTAGCTCGCGCCTATAGGTATACTTTTGTCAGCTGCTGTCAGCGTCAGCGGTGCGCAGCGGCCACCGAAACGCCCACGGACGTGTTTCATTCATATAAGATAATGAATGAACGATCAGTCCATTACTACTTTCGAAGTCGATCGAGTAAAAATGAATATTAAAACTGAAACTTTTTTTTAGACAACATTACAATTGATTTAATCATTTTTATTGGTACTATAGATGATTCCAAATTCAAATATTTCGTTTCCAAAACGCTTTCAAAATCACCGTGTATAGATAGTTCAACTCAGTTGTGCGCGCGGCCCTGTGTGCGTGGGCTTGTAAATATACAACTTTCATTCGTGACGCGGCAGTCGTCGTCCGAGCAAGACGTGTTCTTATCGCTTTTTCTTAAGGGTACAGTCGTTTACGAAAATGTCTAGTTCTTCACGGATAAAATGTTTAAGGAGTCAGGTAAATATTTTTTAAATTTAGATGTAATTAATATTTATTATGATTCTATATACGAAAAAATATATCCTTGTTGACGTTTACGTATTATTGTTTTAGACTCGAGAAACCATTGCTAAGGTATACGAATTTCTGAAAATAGATGCGAGAGATATATTGGAACTAGTAAGTGATCCAGTTTGCAGTGCAAGTCCAATTTTAATATCGAAATTAAGTGAACATTTAAATAGCGTACGGAAAAGAACAGCAATGGCAGTGGGGGTATCAGAGAGAACAATTACTAATATATTGGCTGAAGGAAAAGAATCTGACTCTAAATTTAAATCTCCGCATAAAGACCGTAAAAAACGTTTAAAAAAGTTAGAATTAGACAACTTTAACGTTGATGTTATACGTTCCACTATTCAAAATTACCATTTAGAACATCGCGAGTTACCAACCTTGCTAAAGTTGAAAAGAATATTTCAAGATAAACTTAACTATGATGGAAGTATTTCGACTCTGCGTACAGCTTTGTTAAAGTTGGGATACAAATGGCGAAAAACTGTGGATAACAGACGTGTTATTATAGAGCGGCATGGCATCCAAAAACTACGATTTTCCTACCTATAAAATTTACTCAGATACCGTCAAGAAAATCGGTGTATCGTATATACAGATGAAAGCTACATCTTAACTAATCATGTGCAAAACAAGGGATGGGGTAATAAAGATGGACCACCTTTAAAGAGAAACCTGTCGAAAGGACAAAGAATTATCATTGTGCATGCTGGTTCAGAACAAGGTTTCGTACCTAACGCACTATTGACATACAAAGCAAATAGTGTTTCTGGTGATTACCACTCTAACATGAACGCAGAAAACTATGAAAAGTGGCTAAAAGAACGTCTAGTACCGAATCTTCCACCTAACTCTGTGGTTGTGCTTGATAATGCCTCATACCATAACGTTCAAAATGACAGAGCCCCAAATTCTAATTCCAAAAAAATAGAAATGCAGAGATGGCTGACAGAAAAAAATATAGCTTTTAATCAAGATATGAAAAAAATTGAACTGTATGATTTGATTTAAAAAAATAAAGAAAAATATATCTGTTACAAGATTGACGACATACTTCAGCCATATGGCATAAAAATTCTTCGACTGCCACCATATCATCCTGAACTAAACCCCATAGAAAATGTGTGGGGAATTTTAAAGAATTATATTGCTTCGCATAATGTCGACCAAAATGTGACGGAAATAATGAAACTCATAAATGAACGTTTAAGTCAAATTGATGAAGGGATGTGGGGTAATACTTGACATGTACAAAAGAAAGAAGAAGAATACTATAGACATTTTGACATGGAGTCAGAATTCATAATTAACCTTGGTGAGAGCAGCGAATCCGAAAATACATCATATGATTTTTCAAGTAGCGATTCGAAATAATGTTCAATAAATAAACATTACATTACGAAATAACTCTTTTTTTTAATAACTAATAACTATATTTGTACGACTGTACCTCTTGTCACGCACACAAAGTCACTGTATATGTACAAGGTTTACCCACACATAGGGCCGCGCGCACATCTGAGTTGATCTATCTGTACATATCTTCTTGTGTCTCTAACAGTAGCATATCATCTAACAGAGTTATCCATATTCAAAAGACGTGATATGTTTTTGATATCACATGTATCCAAATGTTTTTAAATGTTACTTACTGAAAGGAGTATTCTGTATTTGTAATTAGGATATTCTCTGTTGCACTTTTCGCATCTGAAAAGTCCGTTTTCCAAGTCCACCAGTTTTTTATTGCACTGTTCTTGTGGGCAGGCTTTGTATACTGCGTTATCGGAAAATGTGTATGTGAGTACTCCAAGCAGACTGAAATAATCTCCTTTGTCGCCAGAGCCCAGCTGTCGCGCCTCCGCCTCTGAGAACGTGATCCACTCGCTGCTACCGCCGGAATAACCGCCCGCTCTGTAAGGCCAATATAAAAAATTACTTACTACTTTAATTTTTGAGGGATATTTACTGTTCAAAGTTCAGTTAACGACTTAAGTAAGTTTGTAATGAATAAAAGTTTTTAGAAAACATAGTTTACATATTATATGCAATAATCTCTCGTTGGTATTTAACTTTAAAAAATATGACTTAACCGGTGAAGTATTTTGGCAAGTCGATTTATAAACGACGAAATTGTGTTATAATAATACATATTTACTGATTGTAAAACTTCAATTTATATGTGGATTATTGAGCATTTTGATCGTTATTTTTACAAGCGCGCAGAGGGTTTTTATAAAATAGGATGATCGATGGTTCGAGGGCAGTGTGTGCGGTGAGCGTACCTGGCGGAGATGTTGACGAGGTCCATGTCGGCGCCGCCGTTGTCGTACCAGCCGCGCAGCTTGTGCGCGTGCGGCTCGTCCGGGTTGAGCCGCAGCATGGTGCTGGCGAGGCACGACAGCGACTTGCTGCCGTTGAACTCCGCCAGCCGAGCGCCCTGAACACTCAATTCAATGTAATTTATGAAATATAATTAAATTATTATTTTAGCTTTTCTTATTTTAGAATAGTATTAAAAGCTATGGCCCGGCAAACCAAATATAATATCCCATGTACAAAATCATGGCTTATTGTAACGCCCGAAAGGTTTTACACCAATAACTAATTAGGTATCCGATTACATTACCTTGACTGCTATAACAGGGTGTGTGCTACCATCAAATTTTTCAGCTTCTTCTCCCCATAAAGTAAGTACCACCTGAAATTACAATTTAGTTTTTAACATGATGTATAGTAAGTTATTTTATTGCTCTCATCTATTATACTGGGTCTACCAATAGGGATGACCTGGATGGCAGGCTCATAGCGGCCATGTTTGATGATGGATCTTTGACGTCTCTTGATATTTGTGTTAAACCAACGCTTGGAATTTGTCCAAAATTATTACGCAAATTCGCGTTCTCCTACCGCTACAGTAAGAGCGCTTCGCGCAAAAAACGGTCGTCATAGGGCTTCTTCTGTGCGCGCTATAAATCGCATGATAACAAAATTTGAAAGTGAATTCACTCTCCATGATCCTGCTGTGCCTGTGAGACAAAGAAATCCCCGTAGTGAAGAGAATATCGCAGCCGTTCAGGCCAGTGTTGATGCGAATTCAAATCGATCAGTTCAACGCCGTTCACAAGAGTTGGGGCTCTTCTCTCCAATGACCACCTGGCGTATTTTGCGGTTGGATTTGGGCCTACACCCATACAAAATTGTTTTGGCACAAGAATTGAAGCCATCCGACCATTGTATCCGTCGTGAATTTGCCGATTATGCACTGGAAATGATGGAAGCCGATGACGATTTTCATCGTAAAATCATCTTCTCAGATGAGGCCCATTTCTGGCTCAATGGATTTGTTAATAAACAAAATTGTCGCTATTGGAGTGGGTCAATCCACGTGTGGTTCATGAATCACTAAAAAATAACAGTTTGGTGCGGTTTATGGTACGGTGGAATCATTTGTCCGTACTTCTTTGAAAGTGACGAAGGAAACCCTGTTACTGTGAATGGCGAGCGCCACGACTCGATGTTAACCGAATATTTATTTCCGGAATTTGATGATATTGATGCCGACGACCTTTATTTTCAACAAGACGGTGCACCACCTCACATATTACTCGAGTAACATGGAATTATTGCGTGGAAAGTTTGGTGAGTCGTTAATTTTGAGAAATGGACCGATCAGTTGGCCACCAAGATCGTGTGATTTAACATCTTTAGACTATATTCTTTGGGGTTACGTTAAATCTAAAGTGTACAGCAATAATAATAAATAATAAGCTACAATTCGTGACCTAAAAACCAACATTCGACGAGCCATAGCCGACATACCGGCCGAAATGGTGCACCGCGTCATCGAAAATTGGCGTGAGCAGGTGACCGTCTGCAAAAAGAGCCGCGGCGGTCAAGCAATAATAATAAATAATAAGCTACAATTCGTGACCTAAAAACCAACATTCGACGAGCCATAGCCGACATACCGGCCGAAATGGTGCACCGCGTCATCGAAAATTGGCGTGAGCAGGTGACCGTCTGCAAAAAGAGCCGCGGCGGTCATTTGGCCGATATATTATTTAAAACATAAATTGCATAAAATTATCTATCAAATAAATCAATCAGATGCATTTTTCATAAAAAATTGTGTGTTTTATTCAATTTTTAAACCAGGACGTTCTTATTGGTAGACCCCATACTTCAGAATAAACCGTTTCATTTCCCTGGGGGAGGCATGCTTCTGCAAGTATGGGCCGGCCCGACCGGAGTGATACTTCGGCCTCACAGAAGGCCGGGTACCCTTAGGACCAACTTCCTTAATTTAGGGTGTTTCATACTATAAGTGTCGCCTTCAAACTTATTTAATGCAATTATTGAAATACAAATTCCAAATAATTTACATACATTTATTATATTCAGAAAATTGTTGTTTAGAAGAAGAAAGAGGAAAGAAAGGTACGAACCGCGCCACCAGAGTTATCAACGAGAGTGACTTCTCTTTTTTTCAATAATTTGCCAGTACTTTTTGCAGTCAGTTCTTGAACATCGCTTGCCGACTTACAGACACCAACGACATCTGAAACCGATAATATATTAAATAAACATGAATTTTATTACACAGGATTGCCTCCTGTGTAATAAAATTCTGTTTAACTGTTTAAGGCAAACATTTCTCAACTCGTTTATAAAAAGGAGAACTCCCGTTTTAGCAAATAACGGTGATCTCTGGTGTTGTAACTTGTCATAAGGACCGCTAAGGGCTTACTATATGTAGAATTGTTAAACTTAATATAAATATGTTAGGTATAAAAAGCTTACCAAGTAAAGAGTCGGGAGTTTTTGAAGTAATATCGTTGATTGCGATGAAATCGTATTTGACGGAAGGCACGGAACCAGGGTCGTCTATACATTCGGCAACAACTGTATTAGCAGTAAATGTCATCTCGTAATCATTTTTTAGGCTTGTATATTGCTTGTTAGCTGTCTTCAGTTGACAGCGACTTATAAAATATACTTTGTCTATCTGTAAGATGGAGATTGTGGTATCTGTTTATTGGTTCTAATAATTATCTATAAAACAATTATTTATGTGAATTCGTATTATCTATATAAAGTCATTCATTCAGAAGTTACGTTAGTTACTACTATATCCACATATTACGTACTTGTTCTACTTGTTTATGCAAAACTATTGCAAAAAGTTTTATGATACTTCTATATGTTTGTTGTTACTATATTGTTGGTCTAGTATAGCCTTTTGGACAAAATACTTTTCGTCAAATTTCACTTCCTAAAAAACTTATTATAGTTTCATTGCCCTAATGAATCTTTAGCAAATTTAAATTTTATTCACTTGGTCAAATTATCATTTGGCATCATTTTACTCTGTCAAATTTTGTAAGGTCAAATATTTATGAAAAAAACATTTCATTTTGGCAAATTTTATATTCCAAATAATTGTTTTTTTTTGTGTGAACTGCTGCCAGAAAAGTAGGTTAGATTAGAACTGCAACCCCAACAGCGCGCGATCCGAGCGAGGGAAGCGAGCGTTCCGTGGCAGCGGCAGGCGTAACGCCAGAAACGAACTGTTCAGAATGTTTATATTCAGTTTTTTTTGCTGTTAATTTGGATTCACAAGGAAACGATACATTTGACTAAATAATACTTGGTAATAATACTTGAAACATGACCGAGTAATAACTTGCCAAAAATGACTTTTACTAACTGAAAAATTGCAATAAGTTGTATAGTTTTAAATGTATTTTTGCCAAATGAAAATTTGCGTTAAATAGTTTTCAATGTGATATTATGGGAAACGTTTATTGCCCAAACATTAGTAATCCAGTAGATAATGATGTAGATGAAGGCTGCTCAACTCCAGGCCCACGGGCCACACTATGGCCCGCAGACGTATTTTAAATCGCCCGCGCTACCAACCGCAGGCGAATTTTAACTTGGCTTAATAGTTTAAGCGGTCACCTGCACACCGCGTTTTGTGGGTCCGATCCCCATATGGGACAACACTTTGTGTCATTCAAAAATTGTTGTTCTGAGTCTGGGTGTTCTTTGTGTCCGTTTAATGTATGTTTGTAAAGTCCCCCGCGACACATGATTTGTTCCTAGTGCGGGAGTTTAAAAAAAAGAAGGAAGTGACCCTGGTACGACTCCCCAGCCCGCCCACTCGCTCGTTCGTTCCCCGTTAACTATTACGAGAAACTATATAGTTAATATTTAATTAAATATCTATTTTTTAATTATCTTCCTTAATTTTTTTTACTCGTGATCTTGAACTGGACCAAACATCAGTCTAGTTAGTCTAGTAACTAGTCAGCTTTTGTTAGAAGAAGTGTTTATATTGGCGTTCAAAGGTAGGTTTACTCATTTGATTGTAAGATAAAAATTAAGTTTTCATTTTAAGAGCGCTTGTCTACATAAAATACTATTTTCCATTTAAAATAGGTAAGTACCAATGTTGTTTGTTTCAGTATGGCTGTCCTGTTCAGTCCTACAGTATTTTTCATAATGAATGGGAAAATAAATACTCTTTACTGAAAGCAAGGCGCATAAACCAATTTGTTTACTTTGCTTCACTGTTGCAAAAAATAATAATTAGAAAGGCATTATAAGCAGAATCATAATAATTTTGAAAAAATGTACCCTGTTGGCAGTGCTATCAGAAAGGATTTTTTAAAGAAAAAAAAAGATAATTATTCAATCAACGAAATATCTTCGTTAAAAACCATGACGAGCTTGAATCCACGACGAAAACATTTTCTTAGATTTATTTTCTTTTAGCGAAAAAATAAACTTTTTTCTGATGGAGAAATTATTAAAGAAGCAAACAGGGAATGCATTAAAGTTTTTTTTTATCATGCGATAAAATCATATCTAATTGCACGGGTGCACATGCAATACTGGAAAAAAACAATGGTTGCATAGCTTTGTCACAGAATCTCTTAGATCGAATACTATTTGTGTGCAAAGGATATGTAGTTAGATGATATTATGGATCCAGTAGTACGTTGCATAAATTACATACGTACAACAGCTCTTCATAGACGTATACACAGAGTTTTATTTGAAGAAGAAATCAGCGAATATGGAGAGTTACAATTATACTACGCTGTGTGTTGGCTTTCAAGGGGCAACATGTTAAACCATTTCTTCAACTTAAGAGAGCAGATGGTATATTTGGAATTATTATGGAAAGTGTTTTTTTTTTATGTTAGAGGGGGCAGACGAGCAGACGGGTCACCTGATGGAAAGTGACTATCGCCGCCCATGAACGTCTGCAACTCAGGAGTCACAAACGCGTTGCCGACCTTTTAGGAATATTAAAGAAATTAGTAATTATTGAAGAATACATCCTAGTTGGGCGATCTTGCCCTTCTTGACGACGACGACATTACGAATTATCTCAAAATTTTGAATCTCAAATTACAAGGCAAAAATTGTTACTTTCGACAATGTTTAATTTGATAAGCGGATTCAAAGCTATTTAATTTAGCAAGGAAAAATATTGACCTTTTTCCTACACTCAAAGATTTCAAAGAGAAGCTCATAATCTGCAATATCAATGGTTCGAAAGTACGAATCTAAAATTAGATATTTGTTACAGTCGTTTGAGAGCAGATTTCAAGACTTTGAGAGTAAAAAACAAAACATAATTATTTTTATAGACCCGACTGTTAAAGAAGTTGAGCAGCCGTGATGTAGATGTATATCTAACATTCCAGAGGAGCTTGGAGAATTTTGTCTACATGCTATTTATTACTATTAGTTTCCTCATAGGTACCTGTATCAAATCGTAGAATTTATCACATTCATTTTTGAATGCAGTAGCTCTTATTTCACCGCTCTCATCACACAAATCCATACTAAATAATTTTCCTTCACCTCTTGCATTGTTCCAAGTACGTATTGACGATTTGTTCATTACTCGGGCCTTTATTACCCATCTGGAACAATTTTACTTGCTTTACATCGTTTAAACCTAGGTGGTAGAAGGTAATGTGGTACTAGAATGTTTATTATTAATGTCATTCACCTTCCCTCTCGTTTTCGTACAAGAAACGGAAGTGTGTAACATCAAAGCCGGTATTCCCCACCATTATTGGTTAATTCAAATATGATTGGACTAATGAGCTCGCTCGGTCAGATGTTAAAATGGTATTTATATATAAATATTTGAAGGTATGTATTGTAAAATTTTGCCAGCAAGTCCATTTAATCCTGTGGAAGCTACCATTTAAAATGTACATGAGTACTGCAACTGCAAGAACTGGATGGATATCCAGAATCTTTTGATTCAGGATTCTGACTAGCAGTGACGAGTGAAACCATTAGCACGAATATAATCTAGTTTATAATATATAATCACCACTTACTTATTCTGGTATGGACTAAGGCTAGCGATAGGGTGAGTCATTTGTGACGAGAGTAGGCTGCTGTCGAGGTTGGCAGGAGCAGTTGCAGCCATTTGAGGTTTAGGTGTAGCAGCGACAGGGCGAGGCGTCGGCGCAGGAGTTGAAGTAGTACTTGCAGCAGCAGATTCTTCTGTCCAAGTTTGCGGATTACCCAATTTTTTACCCACTTCACTACCAGGCGCCACTATTGTAAGATCCAAGATGATCATAACACGCCTGTAAAAGTTATAATTCTTTGTTTCATAAACGACAGGTTATAAATTACAGAGATATTTTTGTTGTACATACCATATTACAATTAGTTTCATGGACTTTAAGACTGTTACATCAAACCTTGTGCAATCAGTGAAATATTGTTCTCAATGTTTTTATGTACAAAATATACATACATACATCCATGCCTCACACCAGTTCAATGCAGGCAGAGACACAACATACAGCTTGCACCCTCTTCTACATTCCAATGGCCTTTCATACTTGCTTACAGATTCTACGTGCTTTTAATGAGGCTTTTCTTAAATAAACCAGCAATCTATTCAGCATATGTTTTGTTGGGTCTGCCCGCACGTACTCACCCATATGTATTTTTAATATTATATGCATTCACAAAAAAACTTGGTATTGTAGAGCCCATAATACAAGCACTACAAGCTCTGGATAGTTTGGGTCTAGACAGCCCCATATAATATCTACTACTACTAACAATTAGTTGGCAACTAAACTTGCAATTTGCTTTTAATTAAGAGTATGCAGAATAAGGTTTAATATGTCAGGGATGCACAGACTTATTAAGACTAAGGGTCACTGGGGCAAATTATGAACTGATGGCGGGCCGCCAGAAGTATAGGTAATTAAAGACAATAAAGAATTGATAAATATGTATTAAAATTGAAAAAGAATGTATTAATTTGAAGCGTGGCACTGCATAGTGCTGTCAATCTTTTTTATATTTGGCTCAAATTTACTTGTAGCAACACGTAAAACTGCTTCCAAACTTTCATTTGCAAGACGGTTTCGATTTTTTGTTTTATTATTATTTAGTATTGAAAAGGTTTGTTCACATGTATAGGTAGAACCAAATAAGCTGGCACATTTCAGAGCGTTTATGCGCAACTCTTTGTACGTATTTTTATCAATGCAGCGGTAAAAGTTCAGTAAATCTTGGTCGTTTTGAATGTCGATAATTTCTAACTGCATTGACTCGGGCGCATTTTTAACTGAAATCGTGAAAGGATTGCTGAATATGTCCAACAGAGGTTTTACTTTTTTAAACTCCGAAAATCTGTCTTGAAAAGATTGAATCAAAATATCTAGCTTTTCTACATAACTGAAATTCATCGCAGTTGTGTTGAATTTTTTAGCCATTTTCTTATAATTCGGAAAATGATGGTAATTTCCAGAATTCAATTGCGATCTGAAAAGTGTCAGCTTGCATTGAAAGGATGCTACATGAGCGTAGAGCTGGGATATCAGTTGATTTTTGCCTTGAAGCCGTGTGTTCAAGACATTCAAATGATTTGTAATGTCAACTAAAAAAGCCAAATCACACAACCAATCAGGATTTTTAAGTTCCGGGACATCCCTTTGCTTTTCCGCCAGAAATATTTTAATTTCTTCTATTAAATTTAGAAATCGTTCCAGTGTCAATCCACGACTTAGCCCCCTTACTTCTGTATAATACAGTAAATCTCCATATTCGCTTTCGATGTCATCAAGGAATTGTTTGAATTGCCTGTGATTGAGTCCTTGTGATTTTATGAAATTTACAGTCGAAACTGCCAATTTCATGACATTTTGAAATTCAATTTTTTTAGAAGAAGCCCTCTTTCTTGGTGTATAATGCAGTGAAACTGCATGAGATAGTAACTAGCCCAGAATTGACACCAATCATCGAAGGAGCACCGTCAGTCGCAACTCCCGATAATTTTGATAAGTCCAAATTAGTTTTTGAAAACTCATCCAAAAGTACATTGAGTATATCAACTCCTCTGGTTTGACTTTTCAATGAACACATTCCTTATAACTCTTCTAAGACTTCAAAATCTTGAGTAACACCTCGTATGAATATGAGAAGTTGAGCTGTGGAACTAATATCAGTGGATTCGTCGAGTGCTAATGAAAAAAATTCAATGATCTTAGTTTTTTCATTTAATTATTCCGCAATAATACCTGACAAGGACATAATTCGTCTTTGGATAGTCATACGATTAAGTTGAATTTTCTCGAACTTTTTTGCTGCTTCTGGGCACATTTCCTTAGTGGCAATTTCTATGCATTCTTTTACAAAATCCCCATCATTGAAGGGGCGACTTCGCTTTGCTATCATTCGAGAAATTTCATAACTAAGTTCTGTAGCTGTTTCTGAATCTTGAATGGGTTTTGCAAACATAGCTTGCTAGCCAATAAGCTCCCGTTTTAAAGACAACATTTTTTGCTTTCTTAATTCGCCTGTAAACTTGGTAAAAGTAGGATGCCGCGTTTCATAGTGCCTTTTTACATTATATTCCTTTGCAATTGCAACAGAATTCTTGCAAATTAAACAAACGACTTTGTTATGCGACCATACAAAAAAGTATTTCTCAGTCCAAATTTCTTGAAACTGCCGATTTTCATCTTTAACCTTACGTTTTTTACTAGGTCCTGGCTTGTCCATGTTGCGTTCTAATCCTGGCTAGGATTAACACAGCACCTAAAAACAATTACAGTACCTACTTAAATTACCCATCCTTTTTTAAATTACCAAAAATAATTGATTAAATAGATAGGGAAACACTTATTAATAACAGAGTTTTACTTACGATTACACAACACAATTATACACGGCACTTGACGGAAAATCTACGTTGAATGTGGATCAAAATATATGACACCGGCTAGTCGAGTTAAAATCTACACTAGAACTATTGACACTTCACTCAAATTAAAACCGAACTGTCGATCGCTGCGGTTAGCGTGGCTTTTATACCGCGCGTATAGAGTCGAAAACTGTCTGGAGAAATCTCGAAACCGACCCTGGAAGCTTCGTGTATCTACCTACGCGAGCAATCGAGAATTTGGGACTATTGCTATCTCGCTTGCTCTAACAATATAACCCGTGGATAAGCCGCCACCGCGCTGTCCTCGTCGCGGCTCTTCCTCAAGAAAACGAATTTAACCGAGATCAGCACGAACATTACCGACCGCTGTTACCGACGCATGCACGGCGCACCGATAAGCGCACTTAAGAGCGCGCGCGCGAGATTCAAATTACTTTTCGAACAAATTTTTTTTGGTTTTATTCTGGAACAGAATTCAATATTTTTCGAATGTACGAGAGTATTATTTTTGCTGACGGCAGTATTCGACCGGCGGGCCGCAGTCTGTGCATCTCTGATGTAAATCAACAATCTATCAATATAATAGATAATAGGTATACAGGGTTTTCCAACAAGAGGTGTTATTTTGAATCACCCGGTATTTCGGTAGCTGTCACTTTTGAAGCTTTTATTTTTTGACATTTGACAAGTAGAAACTACGCCATTACTAAAAATAGAACGATACAAACTTCAACAACGCATTGAAATTATTAAAATTCACTACAAAAATGGTGAAAATCTTGCAGTCACAGTTCGCAAAACTAAAGTATTTTTTGGTCGTCGTGAAGCACCTTGTCGGACCGCAATACAGAAATTGGTGGAAAAATTCGAGCTGTTGGGACAAGTTAGTGATGTGAAGAATAAAACCCGTGCACGTCGCTCAAGAACAACTGAGAATATTGCTGCTGTAGCCCAAAGTGTTGAAGAAAACGCAGGTTTGTCCATTCCTCGTCGTACTTTGGAATTGGGCATTCCACAAACGTCATTATACCGTATTTTTAACCGACTTCAAAAAAAGGAGGAGGTTCTCAATTCGACTGTATTTTTTTTTTTTTTTTTTTTTTTTGTATATTTGTTACGCGATTACTCCGGCAATTATAAACCGATTTGAATAATTCTTTTTTTATTTGGTAGGTCATACGTCAGAGGTGGTCCCATTGTTACCAGGTCAGGATCTGATGATGGGATCCTGGGGAAATCGAGGGAAACCCTCAAATTTTGTAGGCATATACACTGTTTATCAGAAATTATCTTAATCTATGTAGATTTTTGCATCTAATGGTCACCATCTGATGTTGCTGAGCTGATGATGAAGCTGATGATGAATGGTTTAGGAGTATGGGATCTCTGTAACAAAATTATGTAATACCATCGAATTTGAATGTGTTTGAGTCTAATTAATAAGGACTCCGATCCTATGTGATATTCAGGGTCTGATGATGGAGACGGTAAATAGCCATGGGAATTCTGTAATAAAATAAAGCAATTCCGCCGTGTTTGTGCTCATTTGATTCGTCTCGACTAGGAGCTTCATGCTAGTCGATTTTTAACCAACATCAAAAAAGGAGGGTTTTTGATTCGACAGTATGTTTTCTTTTTAACCGACTTCCAAAACACAAAAGAAGTATATTTGTTCCGCGATTTCTCCGTCAATTGTGGACCGATTTTCAAAATTCTTTTTGTAATCGAAAGGGTATGCTCCCGAATTGGTCCCATTACCACCAATTCAGGATCTGATGATGGAATCCTAGAGAAATCGAGGGAAACCCCACAATTATTGGGAATTTGACAGCCCCGACAACGTGTTTTAGCTACGAGTATTTCTTTAGCCAAACAAACCATGGCAAACGTCAGAGACTGCGCGATGTGATGCTCAGAGAACTTGCAGTATTTATGTCCCCATAGTAATTAAGAAGAAAAGGTTGAAATTTTGTATTCTATCTTGTTAAAATAATTCGGATAGACGTTTAGTTGCTATGGATGGCATCGCATTTCGTTTGTAAGTAATTTTATACTTAATTTATTAAAATAGTTCTGGAAAAAACTCTTAAATTTTGTGTGGGTCAACTTTTTAAGGAGAGGCCTATGTCCAGCAGTAATTAAATATAATATTTAATATAATCTAACAAACTACAGTTTGTTACTATACATTACGGTACGTAGTGTTTTAAATATCGTACTTATCTACTCATTACAAACATATCCTACACTAAAAATGGTAAAATAAACCCTTTTAAAAAAAAAGTTGAACCGACTTCAAACAACACCGACAAAGAGCACTAAAAATTAAAAAATAATTACAAATCTAAGTAAAAAACTATAATAAGTACCCTCAATGTAACAGGTAACATTATAATACCAATAGTCCCTTCTAGTCTGTTTGAAGTCGGTGCCAAGCTCGATGCACAATAAGTAAGACTGGTCTATGTCAGTTTTATATTAGCACAATGAAAAATTAAGAATTCAAAATAATTCTAATGAAACATCGAAGATTTTGTTAATTAATAAAGACCAACCAGATAAATTACGTGCGCAAATTTATCAACTACTTATTAAAGCATTCAAAATAATAATATAATTGGAGATGTGCGTCCACTTTAGCTCGTTCAACATGTTTTGCGCAGCATGAAGACTGTTGCAGCTGCCGCGCTACATTCTACCATGCCTATCAAGCACCTATTTGGCTTGGCACCGACTGCAAACAGACTAGAAGGGACTATTGGTATTATAATGTTACCTGTTACATTGAGGGTACTTATTATAGTTTTTTACTTAGATTTGTAATTATTTTTTAATTTTTAGTGCTCTTTGTCGGTGTTGTTTGAAGTCGGTTCAACTTTTTTTTTAAAAGGGTTTTGCATAAAGACTTGGGTCTTAAGGCTTATAAAGTTCAGTTAACACAAGAACTCAAGCCGGCCGATCATCAACAACGTCGTGTCTTTGCTGATTGGGTACTTGAAATGCATGAAAATGATCCGGCATTCCATCGAAAAATCATCTTGACTGATGAGGCCCATTTCCACCTAGGAGGCTACGTCAACAAGCAAAATTGTCGCATCTGGGCCTCGGAAAACCCAAGAGTTATTGTTGAGAGGCCTCTCCATCCTCAACGTGGGACTGTTTGGTGCAGTTTATGGTCCGGCGGGGTCATTAGACCTTACTTTTTCGAAAATGAGGTTGGATCAACACTTACGGTGAATAGATTGCGCTATCGAGATATGATTAATGATTTTTTATGGCCGGAGTTGGATGGTATTGATCTGGACAACGTTTACTTTCAACAAGACGGCGCTCCGTGCCACACAAGCAACGAAACCATTGCTCTTTTACGGGAAAAGTTTCCTGACCGTGTTATCTCTCGAAGAGGTGATCACAATTGGCCACCGAGATCTTGTGATTTAACACCTTACGACTTCTTCCTTTGGGGCCACGTGAAAGATAAGGTCTACGCCAACAGTCCAGCGTTGATTCAAGACCTCAAAGATGGAATTCGTGAGGCTATCGAGGACATAGGGCAGCCACTTAGCGATTTGGTTATGCAAAATTTCATTAAAAGGATATGGTCCTGTAAGCGTGGTCGTGGTAGCCATTTGGCTGATGTTATCTTCCATTATTAACGGCATACCTTCCTCTTTATTATAAAATAAACAGCCGATTATTTATCTTAAAAAAATGCATTTTTCTTTGAATACTAAAATAACACCTCTTATTGGAAAACCCTTTATAATAGGGTAATAGAGGAAAACAAAGTAGTTAAAAGAAGATGATTCTGAAATTTAACAGAATTAGTCGCCGACAGAATGTTTCATGTATGAGTTGTTCAACGACAGAACCTTTCAAACAGGAACGATTTGCCGACAAAACGTTTTATATAAGACTTAATCAACGACACAACCTTTCCGCTACAAACGTTTGGCCGACAGGACGATTCATTAATGAGTAATACTACTACTTGTTACTACACATTATTTTGTATTATTTAAATGAGAAATGTGCGCCCAGACATTTTGGAAGGATTTTATGTCCACATCATCATTTACTGACTTTGTATACAAATGAATTTGAAGAGTTGCAACACTACGGTAAATTTACACTATATTTATGCTTAAAATATTAAAAACTTACAAATTATTATTTAAAAACACAGTACAGTCCCAGGAAGGGAAGTCTGATAATGTGTCCTATGAACTTTAGAAGTGTTATTTGAAACCATGTTCTGTAGGTAATTGTTAATGATAACTTATTTTCATTTGCAAATATTTTTCATTGAACCTCAAAACGTATAATCTTCAGATTTAGTCACTAGTAGTGATAAGAAATGCCTAAATCTAAATACGCTTTATCCATGAATTCTTTTTTGTTATAAGATTCTTTCGTCGATTTACTCATTAATGAATTGTTCTGTCGGCGAAAAGTTCGTAATGGAAAGGTTCTGTTGTTGATTAGGTTTTATATAAAACGTTTTGTCGTCGAATCGTTCGTATTTGAAAGCTTCTATCGTTAAACAACTCATAAACAAAACATTCTGTGGCGACGTATTAGGCAGCGAAATTTTTGTGGGAGTTTAATTTCAGAATCAAAGAAGATACTTACTTCTCTCCTTTACCAGTGTTCTTTAGAACGGATGTGACAAATCGGTCAATCTGAACCACGGAATAATCAGATAACTCTCCTGAGATCAACTTATCATTTAGTTGTGTTGCAAGCATAGCAAAGCTGTGCGAGTGCTTCCCATCAGACACTAATAATCGGAATCTTTCATTAGCTCCGCTACCTTGGATCTTTTTGCTGCCCAATACTTGCATTACAGGCTTATCATAAACTCCACCATTCATTATAACCTGTAAGCAACCAAAAAAGGCAATATAAGTTACATGATAGTTCAGTCAAAGAACTCAGAATGGAACTGAAAATATTATACTTTATTTGAAGTACTAGATTATGATTTATAAATAAGCTATTGACACAAGATTTTTGAATTGTGGGTGTGATTAACATGTGATGCAAGTCTAATTGGAATGTAACAACATATAATTATGTATTTATATTGATAATTAATGAGCTATTACAGTCATGTGCTACAATCAACGCTTTATTAAGTTTAAGTGTGTGCAGTTGTTTACTATTTTATAATACAGCCTACTACACTTATATATAAACTGACTGATAGTATAAATATTAAATAGTAAGTCATAAACAGCTAATGCAGATTTTTACATATATCACAATACATACTGTACACAAAACATATTTAATGACAATGTACTACGTGATAAGACTGTGATGAACATGTAGCAACATGTCTAAATGTTCGCAACTGATATGTGCTTTTATGCCCATAGCCACCATAAAACTTGGTTTGAGTGTGTCTATTCAGGTACTAATTTGTTTTTTAGACAACTAGAAATGTTTCAAAATGCAAAAAGTTTATAGTTACATCGTTTTATTAGAACATACCTGTAGGGAACCCTCTGATAGCTGGTGACTCATTTTTCCGTTATTATACACAATTATGGATAATCACTTAGGCACAGCGCTTAATCTGAACAAAGAGTTAAACAAGGTATGTTAGAGTTGATTGATTTAAAAACACTGTAATCTGTTGCCTGCAAGGAAATAAATAGCCCGCGAAACCGCCGACCGATCGACTTGTTTTGACAACTGTGTACAGATTAGTGATGGATCTGCTCGAGGCAACTCATTAGTAAGTCGACTACGAACGAATTTGAAAGAGATGGTCTTTCGCCTTTAAAGTGATTTTTTTACAACTTCAAAAAGATTCTCATTTTGACTGTATATTTTTGGGTATCATCAATTTTATTTTAATTGTTGTTCTTAAAGTTAGTAGGGCTAACTTTTAGAACAACACTTACTTTAAGTTAAGAAAGTATTTCACCTCCAAACCTGGCAAATTACTGGATGAAGAACACAACTTATTCCAATTTACTAGTGTTTAGGTGAAGTGCAATTTTTTATTTCCTCGGAAATAACTCGAAGAACATAGTAAAACAAAGTTTTTCACGTCTGGAGCAAAAACTCAAGCTTATATGAAAATAGTTGAATGTAACAAATTTGCGCAATAACAAAAAAAAAAAGTGAATGAATCCTCGGAAAGCAATATCGGACCATTAGATCATTCGAAATTTGTAAAAAAACACGTTTTTATTTCAAAACTTGGAAAATTGATAACTCGCGTTGCGGAAGTGGTAGAAAGCTGAAATTTGGATATGTTGTCAGTATTGTACTCTCGTAACTTCAGTTACATTTTTAGGTCAAAATGTTGTAAATTTTTGGCAAACCGTTTGGGAGGGGGTTTTTTATTTTTGAGAAATCTTATAATTTCGGCATCTATTTATTAAGGTCTATTTAACTACAAATATCCAAATTTTCAGAGCATTCGAGAAAATTACATTTGTTTAAATAAAGAACGGGTAATTTTTGTTTGAATAGAAGGAGCAACCACCGTAGTCCAGTTGAAATAGCTCTGAATTTGCAAAAAAATTATCACCACAGGTACTTTTATCAAACTCTTCGTCTCTGGACTCCTTAGATTGGTTTTTACGAACCCGTTTCATTACGCATTGTGGCGAGGGTCTTATGATCGAGCAAAAAGGAATATAGTGGAACTCCTTAAATGTTAATTTAATTAATTATTAGTAAAACCATTGAGTTTGGGCTTATTTGATTTGTAATGACAAGGCCGTCCATTAGCCAGGCGGTAGCACTCCTTTTATATTAGTTACTACATATTAAATAAACTCGATTGAAATCGATAGGTGAGTATTTCTTAAAAGAGTAGTGACGTAACTCTAAAAATAAAAATTAAATAAAAAAGAAAAAGCCCACGTCGAATATGGTCTTCTCTACAGTCATCTCTGTCTTTTCTGCTCTTTGACGACTAGAATAGAGCTGCAGTTAAATGTTTTGAACATCATATTAACTTATCTTTTTCTTTCTACGCAATGATATCGAGTTATAACAAAGTACCAGGCAAAGTAAAGTGTTAAATTTGTATACATAATATATTATCACTATGAAATAAAGTACGTAGACATATACATAGTACATATACATAGTGCAATTTTTTTTTGTTGGACCAACGATGGTGTAAACGTAATCGAAAAAGACTAAAATAATTTAAAAAACTCCGACCTAACCAGATTATGTAGCGAAAGATATTAAACGTAAAAAGCTTTTTAAAATAGAGTTGATTTCTCACCAAGACGGTCAGTGTCAAACAATGATCAGTTTTCACAGCACTTCCTTACGTGCCTATTTGTTTCTCGAAGACATACTTAGATGTGGCAACATGGACATATAAAAAAAGTCGGACAGTCTCGCTAACAAAAAGCTGTTTCACTCATAGTCGGCCAGCTCGCTGTACATACAGGCCGGTACGCACACTTACACACATTAGTCGGCCATTACGCTCGCAAACACTAAGACAGCGAGACGCATTACGCGGCGAAAACATATAAATAGACAACATGTTTTCAACCGTACTGATCGAAAGAAAAATTAACCAGGAATCACGTTTCATAGGTAAATGAATAATACAAGCACTTCTTTCCAGATTTTATACATTAAAATTAATCAGCATTCGCTAGAACAAAAGAATTCATTATAAGCCAAGTGCTGCCAACTTTCACGACTGCAAATTACCCCAAGCAATGGAAATGTTTGGTTTGTTATTAAAATTAATTTATTAAGGTTATTTATTTAATAGTTACTACTAGATACCTGGTTCATATTCTTTTACTAAATTTTCTAAGGAAAATGGAGTAATGAGAAATGATTGGATTCAAATAATTAGAAATTGTACTGGTGAAAATAAAGAAAACACAAATATATTATCACAAAAATTCTAGAAAGTCTGTTGGCAATGAAATCATTTTTTAAACTTAGAATCTGAACATACTTCCGTCGGAATAGAACACAAAGTAAGTCTTATCGAGTATGTAAAGGAAAAACCTTTAATGATTCACATCTCGAAATTAGAGGAAATTTCAAGAACCTCTCAAAGTATTTTAAAAACATTATTATAAAAAAAATGACTCGGCATTTAGGACATTAAACAGTAAAATTTCGAACAAATATAATATTTTTATTTATTCACTGTGTTTTTAGGAAATAAAATTGGATAACTTGGCAACTCAAAAATTCATTCACACCACAGATGACTAAGCTGCCGCCATTACGGTGCCTCAGTTGTATGTTAGCGAGAGTTCCGTCCGACTTTTTTTATTCGTAATAAATAACACATTCAAAATAAATACATAACCTATGTACGAGCAAACCCGTACATTTTTAGTAGTTCACGAAATTAGCTTGCGTTCACGCATTTGTTTTTTTTTTTTTTAAAGAAAGAAACATTTATTTCCACAGAATACAGGTGGTACCAGAATTTACAAAGGTGTATAATGTTCAAGCTATATTCTGCCTGTACTAGGCATGCAAATATTTATATAGAGACTCAAACATTAACTAATAAAATTAACAAAATGTCAAAAAAATGTTATTACATATTTAGTGTTTAAATTATTAAATTTAATTGATCTAATTTATTAAATCTACAAATGATCATATACATCAGTTTTATATTGCATGAACTCTTTCATTGTATAAAAGCACTTATCAACTAGCCATTTTCATAACTTAATTTTAAAATATTTAAATGGAAGTTCCCTTAGGCTCTTAGGTCTTGGGTAGTACACGTACGATGTACGGATAGGGCAGCTGTTAATCGGACATTTTGCACTATTAGTAGACTTGCAACGAATAGTATATTCGGCAGTATACCGAATACCGAATATTCGGTGAGGCCCCTGACCGAATAGCCGAATATTAGGCAAAAGTATTCGGCTGGATTTTAGCGCCAAAAACTTGTACAGACGTGAATTAAATTATGTACCTGTTTTATGTACCAATGACTAATTATTAAATGATTATAAAAGAAATAAGAACCTTACCCTTCTAAATTTTGATTACCACAATAATTCAAATACATAAAATCCTCCATTTTTCCAATTCAGAAGATGATTATGTACCTGTGTTATGCACCAATGACTACTTAAATGATTATCACAGAAATGAAAATATGAATATATACGTAATCAATCGATTTTAATTTTTCATTTTACCAATTATTTCTCAATGACAAAATATATTATTTAAGTATTCGGTATTCGGCCGAATAATATGTAGATATTCGGTATTCGGCCGAATATAATAAAAGCAGCCGAATAGGCCGAATACCGAATAGTAACCGAATATTCGTTGCAAGTCTAACTATTAGTACACAGTGTCAACTTCAAGCCAGTACTAAAACTATCTATTGTTTACTCTGTCTACTAGTGTCCACGTTCGTTCGCTGTGCGACGTACTGTTAATGCTCCGCTTTATTGTTCCGTATTGGTAAACAGTGTGAGAGTAAAAGGGACAGCGATACAGGTGTACTACAATACGTTGGGTTGTAAAGTATGAAGGAAAATCAAATACGATAGTATGCTTAAAAATTTAGTGTAAAGTAATCTAAAAAATCGTATTTAAAAGTCAAACTGTTAGGGTTTATGGGATTCAGAAAGGGATAACACATTAAAAATAATCAAGAACTGTGTAATTATTTCTATACTGAAGAAAAGTAACTGCCTAATACAAAGCCATCTATATTAAAAAGAAAACTATAACATTTTTTTTTAAATTACGTATTTTAATTTATTTAATTATTAGTATTCCGTTTCATTAATGTTGGTAATATCAATACAAACGCTTAAGTTTTCTACTTCTACTATAACTGTACTAATAGTACTATTACGGTGTGCTAGTACGTTGTACGAATTGTACTAGTACGGTGCGAACCTGCAGATGTCCGATTAAGCACAAGACTACTCTTATACAGTTTATTAAAAACTGATATGCACATGTGATACACATTCTTTTTCATCAAAAGATATTCTACAAAATGGAATCATTACTTTCGTAGGATCTCTTGGTCTGTATTTAGTAACATGATCCCACTTGAATTTAAAGAAATTATTATATTTCCTAACAAAGATTGATACTTCAAAAACATACATGCAGGTCAATGTCAGCAAATTATGTTTTTTAAACAACGGTTTACAAGAGTCAAGTGGACTCACTCCACAAACAGCTCTTAAACATTTCTTTTGGGCAATAAAGGCTTGATCAACATCAGTCCAATTCCCCCATATTATTAACCCATATCTAAGGATTGAATCTACGTAACCTTTATAAGCTACACCTGCAGTCTTTTCATTAGACACGGTACGAAGCTTTCTAAGGGCGTAAACAAATCTACTTAGTTTGAGGCAAACATCATTTATGTGTTGTCTGCAGTTACAATATCTATCCAGAGTTATACCTAAAAATTTTATACTGTCAGCTTCTTCTATAGTATTATTTTCTATCTTTATGTTCACGAGTATGTTATTTTCTGAGTGTTTACTTCTATTCGTACCAAATTTTAGAAGTTTTGTTTTTGATAGATTTACATTTAATTTGTTTGCTTTTAATCATTCTAATACCAATTGTACTTCTTTACTTATTTTAGTTTCATGAAATGTATCTTTATTCTTATAAGGCACTATTATAGATATATCGTCTGCGAAAAGAACACTTTGACAATTAATTGAATCTGGTAGGTCATTGATGTATAATAAGAATAGTAAGGATCCCAAAACGCTACCTTGTGGAACGCCATATCTATTGACCTTGTATGGGGATCTGTGTACACTGCATTCGTTACTATCATTTAAACTGGTGATTTCAACACATTGCTCACGATTGGTTAAAAAACTTTTAATCCAGTCTAAAGCTACACCTCTTATACCAACATTTTCGCATTTGTTGAGTAAGATCTCATGATCTACAAAGTCAAAGCCTTACTCATATCAAAGAATATGGCCACCACTGGAATTTTCTCATCAACGTATTCAGTTATATTTTTAATAAGAGAGAATGCTGCTAAAGAGGTTGATTTAGCGTGATGAAAACCATTCTGTTCATTTTTAATAATATTATGTTTATTTAAGAATTCAATTAATCTGCTGTAAAAAATCCTTTCAAATTTTTTTGAAATTATAGGTACAAGAGTAATAGGACGATAATTATTAGGTTCCTTTCTATCACCTTTCTTATGCAATGGCTTAACAATAGAATACTTTAGTTTATCTGGAAATTTTCCCTGTACCAAGGAATTTGTGATTAAACGGTCAAGAATTGGAGCAATGTCACTAGCACTTTCTTTAATTATTTCTGTAGAAATCGAGTCATATCCTACAGCTTTGGTGTTATTTAATGATTTAATAATATTTATAATTTCAAGCTCTGAAGTGGATTTCAGTAATATTGATTTAGCATTAGCATCTATTTGTATTTTTTTATGTTGTTTGACAGGTGAGAGTAAAATATTTTCATTACTAACATTAATAAAGAAGTCATTAAATAATGTTGCTATTTGAGTTGGATTATGAATAATTTTTCCATCATTTTGTATTGATGCTATACTGTTGACCGAATTGACACTATTATTTTTATCATTTATAATATTCCAAGTAGCTTTTCCTTTATTTTTTGCTCGATTAAGTTGTTTACTATTAATATTTTTTTTAGACCATGTGATGCATTTCTTTAATATTTTGCCATAAGCATTATATTTTTTAAGTGCATCTTGTTTCCTATATTTATAATATGTAAACCTTAGTTGTCTTTTAACGGCACTAGCTTTTCTCAGGCCTTTAGTAATCCATGAAGGAGATTGATTATTTGAAGTAATTTTAGATTTATAGTAGGGAAAACATAACTCATAATATAATGTACGAGGGCGGGTCAATAAGTCCGTGACTTTTGGAATAAAACACAGATGTTTTGATAAATAAATCTTTTTATTTTTCAACGTAGTCTCCCTTGAGCTCTATACACTTTGTCCAACGCTTCTCCAATTTTTTTATCCCTTCCAAAAAATATGATTTGTCGAGGTCCTCAAAATAGGCCTTTGTTTGCGAGATGACTTCATCATTGGAGTCAAATCTTCTTCTCCACCAAGCCATTTCTTCAGGTTTGGGAACAAGAAGTAGTCACTCGGAGCCAAATCTGGAAAATAGGGCGTATGAGGGGGCAATTCATAGCCCAATTCTTGGATTTTTGCCATGGCAACAGCACATGTGTGCACCCTTGCATTGTCTTGGTGGAAAAGAACTTTTTTCTTGGCCAAATGAGGTCGGCTTTTTTTTCAAATCGTCATTGAATCGGTCCAATAAGTTCGCATAATATTCCCCATTGATTGTTCTTCCCTTTTGAAGGTAGTCAATGTGAATTATCCCGCGTGCATCCCAAAAGACAGTCGCCATAACTTTATTGGCTGACAAACCCACCTTGGCCTTCTTTGGCGCCGATTCACTCTTAGAAACCCACTGTTTTAACTGTTGTTTGGTCTCTGGTGTGTTGTGATGGATCCATGTTTCGTCCACGGTTACAAAACGGCGCAAAAACTCCTTCATATTGCGATTAAACAACGCCAAACCTTCCTGTGAAGGCGGCACCCATCTTGCGGAAAGCTTTCTCATGCCCAAGTGATCATTCAAAATTGAAACCACTGAGCCATGCGAGATCCCTACGGCTTCCACAATCTCTTGCACTTTCAACCTTCGGTCGGCCAACACCATATCGTGAATTTTTCCGATTTTTTCGGGTGAAGAGACCTCAACTGGGCGTCCAGGACGTTCGGCATCTTCAGTGCTTGTACGGCCACAACGAAATTCAGTAAACCACTTTTTTACCATTGAAATCGATGGTGCAGAGTCCCCATAGTATTTATCAAGCTTAGCCTTGGTCTCGGTAATGGTTTTTTTCGCAAAAAATAATGCTTAATAAGCACACGAAATTCACTTTTTTCCATTTTTTCCTCAAGTTACTGGGTAGTCTAATAAAGATAGCTGTCAATCACAAACTAACTGACGCAGCAAGTTCAAATTTTGACAGGAGTCAACTGACAGATGCCTGTTGACAGGAGTAGTGTTGCTTTTTCAGTAGAGGTCAGTAATTCAAAAAGTCACGGACTTATTGACCCGCCCTCGTAAGTTCCTGATGAAAAATACTAAATGATTTATTTACATCTGATTCCGTGTAGACTTCATGCCAAGATAATTGTGATATGTAATATAGAATGTTCTTTTTTGTTTTCATCACTGAAATCCCTTTTTTTAACGTAACAATAACTTGAGACTTTCTCACACTTTCCTGGAAATTCTAAAACTTGCGCTGTGTCGTGGTCAGATAGATAGAGCCGATGTACTATTCCTTAAGCTTCTTCGTGATTACTTGCTATGAGATCTATACAACTATTTTTTCGTGTTGGCTCGTTAATATGTAAAGTTAAATTAAAATTTGAGAGAATGTTTTTTAAAATTGTTGTATATTTATTTTTTAACAGTATATTAATGTTTAAATCACCTGTTATTATGAATTTTTTATTTATAATTTTGTACCTTAGTTTATGCAAAAGTATTTCTAATTTATCAAAAAATGAATTAATGTTAGATGTAGGTGTCCTGTATAAACATATTACTATTGTATTTATACTGGAGATTTCTATACCGCAGCATTCAGAAATATTATCACAAGAACATTATTTACATACTTCTATTGGTTTGCAGTCAATTCCGCAATATGTTAGAATGCACGTACCACCACGCTTTTGTTTTTTTCTAGAATAGTAACTGCCCGCTGTATATCCCTTAATATTAATATTTAACTCATCCCCTCTTTTTATAAAAGTCTCACTAAAACATAAAATCTGTATTGGATAGGAATTTTTGGAAAGTTCAATTAGAGACTTCTATATTGTCAACTTTATTTAGAATACCTGCAATGTTTTGATGGAGTAGTCTTATTTTATCCCCCCTTAATTCCCTTGGCTTAAGCATAAAAAAACTCTCATCGTTAAATACTTTAGAAGTTCTAGTTGAATTACGTTGAATAATAGGAAAATAATATGGGATAGTCCCTTTCACATTTCTTGTACCCGAAGGGGCACCGTTAAGTAACTTACGGTTAATGTTAGAAAGATAATTGGGTTTTATTTTATTTGTGCTAGAAGGAATATATTTAGTTTTATAGTCTGTTGTATCTACGGTTAGACTAATTATCCTGCATATATGACCCTGTAAGTAGTGATAGTTATAGTAATGTTCATTTAAATTAGATATATCCAAATAATGACAATTTTTGTAAGTTTTACATGTGAACTTTAGAAGTCTATTTAATTTTACTTTATTTAGAATTATTATTATCAATTCAACTTGAGACTTTCTCACACATTCCTGGAAATTCTAAAACTTGCGCTGTGTCGTGGTCAGATAGATAGAGCCGATGTACTGTTCCATATGCTTCTTCGTGATTACTTGCTATGAGATCTGTACAATATCTATATCTTGTTATTATTATTATTATTATAATATTACCCAATCTTTTTTTGATATTTCCAAGCTATAGCATGGTTTCAGGGACCCATTACATTTGGCAAACGGTTTTATAAAGGAAAATATTTTGTATGTTTCGTAGTTATTTGTATCCCTCGAAATTGTTAGTTTTTTACAAAGACCCATACATTGTTGTTCTCCAATAACTTAACTTCTGTGGTGTCATTCTGTGGTGGATTGTGACTAGAATTATACATTGTCGTTACCTGTACGCAAACGTCACATCCTGGTGCATTTTTAGTATCTGGAACCCCTTCAGATGCTGGTAATTCTGACATATTTTGTTGTTGAATGTGCATGTCACTGGTGTCGCCATCTGCTGGTCGATTGTCGTAATCTGTTTTAAGCCCAAGATATCCAATACTCACATTCGAATTGTTTTCTTGTAATTTTTGTTATTTCTTCATTTTTAGAGAAGTAGTAGTTTTGCCAGTTTGTGGCGAGCCCGCAGAAATTTGTTGCACTCGTATTGCATAGGCACTAACGTTACATACTTAATTTTTGTACATAATTTAGTAGCAATAAAATCATCATTCAGTAAAGTTGTCTACTCATTAATCAAACTAGCAACCTATCCTATCAGTAATGTTAGGAAAACTACCCTACAATCTATGAACTTAATAAATTACCATATATTTCAAATTTCAACTAAAATGAAGATATCCTGTTACATTATGCCGTCCTCAAACGTCTTCAAAATTCACATTACTATTACACTGTAAACTTTCGTTCATTACATGGAAGCTCGGTGGATATTCTTTGGTTATTTATTAAGTTCAAAGGTATAGTTACCGGCTAACATCTTGAACAATGTCCTTGAATGAGCAGAAACGTATTTTAGGCCGTTTTTTATTTGACTACCGAGTACACTCGAGTGCATTGTTCCGTTGTTTTTTTTTTATATACAGTATGTCACGAACTATACACTACACACTGAACCTATGCCTAGGACCAGTTCTGCTTCTGCTAGTTTAGAGCTAATTGTAGGAATATCGTGATTACCTCAAGAGTAAATTTTAAGATTAAGAAAATGGATTTATCAAACCAAAGGTGATTTTCTCCTACATAGCAGCCCAAAAATAGTTTGTCATTTTTAACAAGAAATGTTTATTTTTACTTAATTTAATGTCTAATATTTTATTTTGGATATTCAATAAAGTAATTAAATGAATATGTTTTTACGCAGTCAAAGAAATATAATACATACAAAAAAGAGAGTTGTACAATTACATTAATAAATATATTTGGGTACTATTTCTTTGCTCGCAAGTGTACATGCGCAAATTTTCCCCCACGTCTCCCAATGTTCAAGTTGTTTGCCGACAATTATAGTTGAATATGTTATTTATTATTGCCACATCTAAGTATATCTGCGAGAAGCAAATAGGCACGTAAGGAAGTTCTATGAAGACTGATACTCCATTCTTTATATGACCGCGCTTTTATGAAAAGCTATTCACGTTTATTACGAGTATCTTTCGTTACATAGTCTGATTAAGTCGGGGTTTATTTCAATTATTTTAGCCTTTTTTGATTACGTTTTAGCCGTCGTGGGTATTTTCAATTTTTTTAATTTTTCACTACCTAATTAATTGATTAATATAAATTTGATAAAAATATACCTTCTGAAACGTTACGTTCTGAAAGTAAAAACAAGGGAATAAATAAAATTGAGTTTCAAGTGTAATAATTTTTACCGTTATTAAAAAAAAATGCAATTCGTGCCTATACATATAAGGTGAAAAAATAGCATTGTACTGCATATACAGTCGCATGCCATAGATACCAGTAAGGTAAACCGCCTTCTCGTTTGCCCTGAAATGTCTTAAAAATATTTTATCTACCATAGTGGCGCCAAATTAAGTTTAGCCCGAATCTATGATAAGAAGATAAACCGCCTTTGTACAAATTGAATATTGAGTTGTAAATTATCAGCTTAAAACCTAGGTCTTTACAAAATTCTTCTTTGTATCGACAATAGATACGACACGTGCCTGAAGGATAGAAATAGATAATAATCACATGCCTGAAGGATTTTAAAACTGTTAGCCTTTGGAGGGATTTTGCTTCTTTATACAACCTGCCGATTAGGCAATAACGTGTAGGTGCAGTAGCGTAGTGTGATGTCACCACACCGCGTATACAGCTGACCGCTTGATGCCTGAGGTCATTGTGTTATGACTGCATTTACAGATGTTGCAAACTATAAAACCAAAAAAGTTGTCCCGTTTCAAAACCACTACATATTTTTCGTTAATTTTTGTGAATCGTCTAAGAATAATGAGCCCTATAAATATCGAGGCTTTCTGCTATTCGCTAGACTCCACCCGATATGTCTTCTACTGATAGTGTAATGAGCTGTGTTATCACTAATTGTTTCTGATGATTGCTACGACTTTTAGGTTTAGCTTCACATTTTTTTTTAATTTTGAACTTTCTGCAAATCCATCACATACTCAATAAAAATTGATTAAAATTTTATATCGTAATATTTTTTTACCTTTGTCTTTTTATTATTTTTACTAGCAAGATGCATGCATTGGATAGGTTACATAAGCCGGGCGACAGTTTCTGCACTACAAAAACCTCTTGAAACGCGACCACGGCGTTACGTTTTCATGTGCAAATAGGGATTACCCTAACGTATTATTAATAAACCTATCAACTCTCGGATTGAAGTAAGGAAATGTAAAATAATAGCTTAGACTGTTGTACCATCAAAACCATTTACTTCTCGAATAATACTATTAAACATCACAGTAACTTAAATACAAATAACATAACACTTAAAAGCAGAATAATCTCTTCTGTAAAATATTAGTAAGTAATATCACAATTGATTTCTATTTGACTACTTATTACAACATTAAATAGTTGAGATACGACAGGGTCAGTTACCAACCGTGTGAAGTATATTATCGAGTTTCAGTCAATTTAACACAAGCCTGCATATCGAGCGAGCGCAGATCCAATAGACGTAAGTAGATGGTCTATTTAACACAAGTAATTAATTTTACTGAATTACTTACAATGTAGATTGTCTAAATGTCGTTATTTAAATATTTTACTACCAGTTTTAGCATAAAAATTTTTGCTGTTGATGTTGTGTTATTTTTTAAAGTGCATAAGTAGTAACTTTTAATAGCGGTAAGCCAAATTACTAGTAAGTTATGTTTGTAAGTGTGTTTTCTAAATTTGAGTATGGGTAACTACTTCTCGCTCTTGCTGAATCCGGCCACTATAAACCTATATTTCTTCCAAATATTCTAAACCTCCAACGAAGTTAACATGTTAGCACAATAACAAAGGATATTGGATTCAGTAATTGCCCAGAGTAGCTGCTATACGGGCCAAACTAAAGAATATACTAAGTACTGTAATACCGTATTTTATGCAAAGAAAATTAATAATTCTCTACATGCTAGTCAATTTAGAATCCGTCTATACTGCCAGGTCGTCTGTGATCTGTCGCAGGTACCAAAAAACCTGAAGAGTCTCGGGCGGCAGCTACCATGGCAGCGAAGCCGGCGGTCGGTCCCAGCTCTGTAGTTGCATGACCCTTTATTCGTAGAGATGCTATTATTGACTGTGGAGTAGAAAAGAAAATTTAATACTGAAATCTATGTTATGTTTTTGTAACGAAAGAAAAAATCGATGTCTCTGGATTAAATTGGGCTCATTTAATCCAGAGACATCGATTTTTTCTTTATATATATACGGTTTTATTCATGAAAATTCTTTGCAATGACCCGCCGCTCTTACATCTGCTTATCATAGGGCTCAATGTCATAAATCAAAGCTTGGGTATGTAGGGAGGGAGGTCTCCCCATAGCATTCGCTTCAAGAGTGCCCCGCGTGGGCGTCAGAGCGCTAGGTACTGGTCGAACAAATCGGACGAGACCTGGGGACACGTCAATCGATCGAGGGAGGAGAGGGTAAGCAGGGCTGGGGCGTAGTAGTCTCTTTCTGTGAAGCTATAATGCTCTAGAAAGAGACCGCTGAACGGGATCGGAAGAGGGCCGATCCCGGGCGTAGAGGACGTCGCGTCGGCAGCGATATTACCCGTCGACGGGGCGGCAGGCTGCCAGAGAGTGGTGGCAGTCCCCACTTGGACCACCCAGTTGGACCTGAAATAGCATGGTCCGGGTCCTCCAAAGAAAATCGTATGCAGGCAGTTGTAATACTTATTGAAGATTACATATTTCTATTGTCGGTGTTAAAGCTGGCTCCCAAGCAGAATACGTATCAAATGAACCTTTATACGCAGACTGTTAAAAGTTTGTGTTTACTTTTATGAATATTTCTTTATCACTATAACAAGAACTAAACAAAAACGTGACTGCAGCGCTTTTTAATCGACGTCGAGTAAAGTAAACACAGTAAAGTTTTTAATAACAAGTAAAAAATTTAACACTGAAATTATAACAAAGTTATAATGTAACATTAAACCTAATACTTCTTGCACCAGTTTCCTTAATCACGTGAGATGTTTTTTAATTTCCTTATTTGTTAACAACAAGTCACCTGCCCAAGCTTTTGTTTAACACGTAAGAATTAAAAAAAACGGATAATCACTACTGATCTACGAAAACGAAGGTTAGACAGCGCATCGTACGGAAATTAAAATTATATTCAAGCAGATAAAGAATTGTACTCGAAGTAAACTTAAAGAGATAAAAGTTGTTGGTAGGTGTAACAATTAAAACGTGGAACACTTCGTGCGCTATTAAATAAAATTCATTTGAATCTATCTATCATATATATCTACGACGTAATACAAGAGGTGCTAAAATTTTATTTCCATATTGTAATACCTGTACAGTATATAATGTTGATCATTTATGACACAGATAAAAGAAGTGTTTATTAGCAAGGTCAGTTGTACTTACATAATAATATCACCGCACTTGACCTGCTATGTTTATTGGTAGGTATGTAACTATGACTATGTTCAGACTGTAACAACAATTACCTTACCACATTGTCATGACTTGATGTTTATTACTTTCCGACGACGATTACATAAAATGTCAAGAAACAGTAATTGGTGGCTACAATCATGCATGTAGTACGGTCTCAATAGTCCGTATATCCAAAAAATGTATCTTGTTTGGGTTTCTGATGCATTTAGAGTGTAGTATTTAAATTTTAATTATTCATTGTTATAACTCTTTTTTTACAAAATCTAGCATAATCCATTGGCGAGTTTTGTTTAATATACTTTATATCTCAATAGATTTTTCCTAAAAAATATCTACTTGACTCACCTCTTCCATTATAAGTATTTTTTTAATGCTGACACAAGTCGAGTATGTGGATTTTGGAAACCGTATAAAGGCTCCTGATTCTTCTGTATTGTCGGTTTACTGTATTCATCGGTCCTACCAATCAATGTTGTCATTGCTCGATAAGAAATTGTTAATCTCCTGTTTTGAAAAACGTCTTTTACGGCTAAACATTTCCCGTAAGAGACGTTTTGGGAGATAGGAGATGATCTTCATGATCAAAGTCAGGACCTTGGCTACAAAGGTTTTTTGGCTTTAATACTAAAATAATATTAAAATGTCCTTTAAAAAGCGATATCGTATCTTGCGCAACTGCCCTTTTACTCTCGCGAAACATTTCATAACACCATTGCACTTACACTTTCGCCCAACAACATGGTCTAGATCAGAGATTCCCAAAGTGGTCAATATCGAGCTCTAAAAATCGGTCTCTATTAATTAACACAAGTTCTCATTTCAAACTTTCAATATACTGTATTAGTTGTGGTACGCGTACCAACTTGTTTTAAGAATGACTAATATTTTAGTAGGCAGTATCATAGTTGTACTCAATGATTAAGGTATCAGTTCATTTTAGAAAAGGGGTCTCTAGCCCAAAATATTTTGGGAATCCCTGGTCCAGATTGAAAACGTAACTATCGAGTAAATCATCTAAAAAAATTGAAAATCTATCCATCGCCCGTCCGTCCGTTTGTTCGTTCGTTTTTCTATCAACATTAACAAAACAACATATTCGGACTAACAACAATATTAGTAATGCCCCGAACAATATATTTTAGTGTCATACCGGATCAAAGTCAGCCTCATGTTGCACTTCCATAGGTAACAGTTGATGATGTAGTCGCGGCCTTTGAATTGTGTCCAATATATCTTGGCCCTCCAATATTGTGTGCCTTGTCAACTGGAAATAACGAGAAAATATTTTCAAGTTAGTGGGCACTTTTAAACTGCAATGCATACATACTATTCTGAAATTAGAACTTTAGAGAATAACACTACGTATATTAGATTAACTCATGTTCATCACGATAACTGTATAAGATGTACTACTAGGCGTAAAAAATATGACCAAAATGAGGAGAATAACACAATAACGGTAAACAATGAATGAACTTATTTACTTACCAGGGCCACTTGGGTGGTTATCTTTGTTCCTCCAGCAGCCCCAAGGATCAGGTCGACTCTGCCTGATCTCGACCTCACAATACACGGTACCATAGAGCTCAGCGGCTGAAGTCCCGGCGACAAATAGTTCGCTGGAGATGGAGGCAAACCGTACGCTGACTCACGGTTTGGTATGGCAAAGTCATCCATCTCGTTGTTCAACAGAAAGCCCAAGCTTTGCGATCGCCTCTGAGAACCCCAACTGTAAATCCAAATCCAGATCTATTAGAAGAACATCATGCAATAATTGTTAAAATATCTCAACATCAATACTCATACGGGTGCTGATGTCAATGAAGATAAGTGAGACAAGAGTACATAATATTATTTTACGATAACGTCCATGGAGGCCCGTGATAAACTCCTCAATGTATTTATCTTCATCATTATAACGTAGATTCGTAGATAATGAAATTTAAATACAAAAAAGTGCATTAAGGAAAGTACCAGTTGCTGCCCTTGACACAGAACCACACTTGCTTAACTTCTAATACTACCATACATATTGCTGCTTTTTCGTCTAGTCAGTCGAATTTATATTAAGTAATAAACGTTCACCTCTAATACCAATATTTTCAACAAAATTTTTAGAAATATAAGAAAAGTACAAAGGGATAGAATAGTTAAGGTAATTTCTACAGTTCTGACTTTATAGTACTAAGCAAAAATGATAGATTGTGAATTATAGTAATTTCTATATATTTAAATGTTACATTGTTTGTGTACGCTTCAAGGACCCAAAAATACCAGCACCGATTGAGATCAAATTTTGACACGATATAATAAGAAATTCTTCAAAAATTGTTTTTACATGTACTTCGTGACACGTTTGACCCTCATTTCTCATCAATGCAATACAATAAAGCGTGGCAGTGTACAGCTAGTATATTATAATAAGTAATCAGGTACATATAATTAACGGTGCTAGTGGCGGAAACGACGCTGCCGTCGGGGGCGACGACCACGATGTGGGCAGTTCCGTGGTCGTCAGCTCCTTGGAATGATGCTCCGTAGTGCTCCCAGTCCGAATATGTTCTCGTATCGTTTACGCGGGCTCGGAATGCTCTGGCCCAGGCAGCGTTAGAAAGATTACGCTCCAACTGAAACGAAACATTGAGGCAATTACAAAATTCTGACCTTCGAATCAGAGCTACCGATTAACTTTTATCATACAGAAGACAGCAGTTGAAGAGCTCTTTAAGCTGTTCTGTTCATAGTGAATCATGTCATAAACCAGGTCAGCAATAGCGCCGCAACATCACATTGATGGATACGTATCGTTTATTACGACCAATACACACCTTTTCTTCTAGAGTCGAGAACAGTCCACGTTCTCAGTGCCGAATGTGGCAGAACAGCCCTGACTCATAGCATTGTCACAATATCGGAAGAATCCTTTAGTTTATTTGATAGATAAATATTTAATGAGCTAATATATTTAATGTATAAATTATTTTCTGAACCGTGATCAAGCGGAGATGAGGGCACTGCATTGCACATATTTAACTTATATTCTTATTATAGTTAATAGAATAGTATTAACTATTAATTAATCCCCTCGGGCCGTCACACCGGGATGGTTTTGGGCGGGGTATTGTGTCGGAATCGGATCGACTAATACCACACGGTGTACCACTCTGGGCCTGTAATAGGAGGGATCCGGGAACAACTGTTATTAAGACATCCGGACCCAACTATTAATTAATCTAGGCTAGCTTTAAAGAACGATTCGACCAGTAAACTTATTGATAAAAAATGATTCAACAAACATCTTATTCATATGAAGAGTTGTTAAGTGCATAATTAGACACTTTGAGTTTTTTATCAGTCATTTTTACGTGTAGCTCTTATCTATTACCTACTAGATACATAAATTGAAGGTACGCTTTGCAGTAAGACGTTCACCTACAAAGTTAGATTGAAATTGTATTATAAAAATATTACCTGTAATTTACTTATGTAAAATAAACGAATACATAAATACCATGTAGTTCTCTTGGTATATTTCTAATGTACTAGTTACTTGGTAAGAGAGGTTAATATAAATATTGCAGTAGTATAAAGGATTGCACATCGCAGTGCATAACGCAAAATAGACATGTTTAAGAGACATACGGAGATGTTGATCAATAGATATATTATTTTCAGGTTGAAGCTATTTGATTGAAAATTTTCGTAAGTAAAATATTGTTTAGTAAAATAAAAACAAGGTAAGTACCTCTCGTATATCGTAGTTAAGGTTAGAGCGTGAAGGGTCGCCGAGGCCTGTTCGTTTTGCATACGCGTACTTGAAGGTTTCGACGACGCGGTGCCAGTAGAGGGTGGATCCTGTGGTTGCTACTGTACCATCTCCTACCCAGTCTCGCAGCATGTTCAGAATGAAGGCCAGTACCGACCCGGAGCCCGGCAGAGGGACGGAATACAACGTGTAATCGTCTGTTATTGGCACTTCGATAGGGTCTTGCCATTCCACCCTACAGTGAGAAGAGAAAGATTATAAAATATAAGTATACTGGAATGGAATATAGAAATTTATTTCTTCCTATGATGATGTGTAGCGAGAACTGCATGCATCCTTTTGTTGGCGTTTTGATGATAGCTCTTTTGGATATAATGTGAAAAAAAAATCGAACAATTTTGTATAAACCAAAACCATTGCAGTAGCACATTTTCATCGTCCCTGATTAAACTTAGTTGTGTGATTGTAACTGTGAAATAGTTATTCAAGAGACATTTAGTAAGTACTTACCTAAAATAAAATAAACTAAATTGTTGTTAAATTTAGGCCTCTAAACAGTCTGAAGAACAAGTGTTATTGTCATACTTACTTGAAGTTCCTGAGGTCGTCTTCTGTAATGATTCCACCGTGACTCTGGATATCTTGTACGAGCCGCGCCGTAAGCGAACCATTGTGTATCGCCTCGGGGCCCTCCTCGGCGATAATGTCCAATGTTCGGGCCAATATTGGTTCTCTGATATAGTCGCCCTCGTTCCACACCTCGCCCGTCGCCTCGTTCACGTAGAGCTCCCTAGATCGTGTTACATTTTATTGTATTTATTATTAATATAAACTTCCTATATAATTTAAAAAGGAAGATATGATAATCTTTTTGTGGTAGGAGTAACCGTCCACTTTTTTTTTGAATTAAATATTCATTTAAAACGTTTCCTTCAAATATTTTTACAGATTGTTATAATAATGTTTAAATGAATGTCGGATTAGAATTTGGCAGTTATTCTGCTATCCGCTCAACCTAAGTTCACCCTAAGGATCAAACTCACCGCATTGATGGCTCGGCCTTGATTCTGTCGCTGTAGGACTTGAGGGCCCGAGCCATGTAAGCGTTGACCAGATGACCGCGTCGGCTGAGGTCGGCCGTCGGTGCGACGAGTTCGCGCCAGGGCAGTCGTCCATAAGCTCGATGAAGAGCTCCGTATCCACGAAGTTCTCCGGGCACGGCGACGGCGAGGCCTCCCACGGTGGATGAAGCGTTGGCGTACATGTTCTCTTGGGTGGCGGCAGGTGCTCTCTCTCGCGCGTTCATGACTCGCACCTGGCCTGTGGACGCGTCGTACACTGTGGCTAGAAAGCCTCCGCCGAGTCCCATGCATTGTGCACAAGCTATCCCCTCACAGAAGAGAGTGGCTATCGCTGCGTCTACTGCTGAACCATTTCTATCCAAGATTTCCCTAGAATACAATAAATACAATTGAGTGGCAAACTTTAATTGATAAATTAGAAAGTTATTACTTGGTTATGTATTATTATCTATTTGATTATGTTTGGTTTATTACGTATTGTATATTTCCTCAGATTTTCTCTCTGACTTACAAACGGGTCAGTTATAAGAATGCTGCGTCTGAAGGAACACCGTATTGTTTCATATCTACATTTCGGAGATCTGATACACAAGGCCATCTAGTTTCAAACTATAACAGAAGGGGCAAGCAATCCTGTGATGAATGAGAAGAAAGTTATGTCTTTGTAAAATGGGGGAATAGGTAAACTTTAAATACTTAGTAGAAAATTAAGTTACTAAACTACAAAAATATATTATAAATTTTAAATTAATTGCAGTAATTACTTTTATCAATGAGCAATATCATTATTAGCAACGTTAAAAGAAAGATGGATATGTTACGTAGTATTATGTATTACAGACGCACACTCGAGAGAGTAAAAAGGACAGATGCTCAAGCTGCGTATTCTAAAAGAAATAACTTTTTCAGTTATCGTTTGTTACATTATTATATAAAAAATAAGTCATCTGAAGAATATTATATTTATCGAAAGTATGCAGATTAATTACTTCTTTACATTTTTAAAGCATACATTGCATGGTTTAGCATTTTTCGGTTTCACTTCTATTTTAGTACTGAAGAGCTAACTAACACATGGGCTGAAAAGTCCCGGGCCTAACAAAGAAAACACAGTTTTTTTGGTCCAAAATTAGCTTTAATCATCAACGTAATCTCCATCAAGAGCAACGTGATCATTCCAGCGCCGCTCTAACATTTCAATACCACTTTTGTAGAACGATTTATCTTTTGCCTCAAAATAGGCCTCAGTTTCAGCGATAACCTCTTCATTCGTGCGAAATTTCTTACCGGCAAGGATTTTTTTCAGGTCTGCGAACAGCCAATAGTCGCTGGGAGCCAAATCTGGCGAATACGGTGGATGTGGGAGCAATACGAAGTTCAATTCATGCAGTTTTGCCATTCTTTTGATTGACTTGTGACACGGTGCGTTGTCTTGATGAAAAAAAAATTTTGTTTGCCATATGCGGTCGTTTCTTTGCAATTTCGGCCTTCAAACGCTCCAATAACGCTATATAATATTCACTGTTAATGGTATTTCCTTTCTCAAGATAGTCGATGAATATTAAACCACGCACATCCCAAAATACCGAGGCCATTACCTTTCCAGCCGATTGTTGTGCTTTCGGGCGCTTTGGACGAGGTTCACCAGTTGCTGTCCACTCAGATGACGATCGTTTTGATTCCGGAGTAAAGTGATGGATCCATGTTTCATCCATTGTCACATATCGACGCAAAAATTCCGGTTTGTTACGTTTAAACATGGCCAAACACTGCTCAGAATCATCAACACGTTCTCGTTTTTGGTCAACAGTGAGTAAACGCGGCACCCACTTTGAACAGAGCTTTCTCATAGTCAAATGCTCATGCAATGTAAAGCCAACACGTTCTTTTGATATCTTTACGATGTTAGCTAACTCACGCAACTTCAATTTTCGATCATTCAAAACGATTTTGTGGTTTTTTTTTATGTTTTCTGGTGTTACCGCCTCATTTGGACGTCCACTACGTTCTGCATCATCGGTGTCTCTACGACCACGTTTGAAGTCAGCAAACAACGTTTTATTGTTGTTTCTGATGGAGCGGAGTCCCCATAACACTTTCCAAGCCATTGCTTCGCTTGAACGGTATATTTTCCCATCAAGAAGCAGTGTAAAATTAAAACACGAAATTGTTTTTGATCCATTGTTTTGAAAATAACAAAAGTAGCGTCACTCTTAGCACAATAACTCACAAACTAATGAATAGAATATCATGAAATTCTAACAGCTGTCTTTTGAAGGTTAGTATTAACTGAAAAAAGGTGACTGCAATAAAACTAGCGCCATTTATGTGTTAGGTCCGGGACTTTTCAGCCCATGTAATAAGAGTCTAAAACAGCCAAGTGATAGCAGTACAAGTTACAAGTTCATATCAGCACTGACTAGTTGGTGCCATTTCTTTTACACTCGTCACTTTTAAATATCTATGGTATATAAACATATGATCAAAGGTTTAAAACAATTATTATCATAACTATGACGTACCGTCCAATTGAAGCACATTCATGGCCATTGGCGACGACGGTAGCACGCGGGAAACGCGGGTGGTCAGGGCCGGTCCACGGCTGCAGTACCAGCACGGCCACCAGCGCGCCCGCGAACAGCGCCGCCAACACGCTGCCCACTAAACACCAACGCCGCGACTTGCAGAACCTATTTTACACCACAAGCTTTGTAAACACTCAAAGGAATTCACGAGCTAACATTTTTATGACAAAATTCGGGAATTTTTTTAATTTTTCAAATTAATTTAATGAAGCCTCCAGGTAATTGTTTGATAGAGCAGAATCCAACTGAGTTTGATAATATTGACACTTGACATGACATAAAGATTTATATTTTTACTAGGTAATGTTAACAGTCAATACCTTATTATTCTTTTTAGTAACATAAAAGTTCGTATAGGTATAAACAATTGGAAAAATGCTTTAGTGATTTTAGAAAGACTGTTACAATTTTAACATTGTTTCGCTAACAATGCCGTCAACAAGTGTTTACCTGCCACCACCACTATGTGTATCAAGACTTGACCATTTTATTGAGCATTGTAATAATGTATTTAATACCACAACCATGCCTGTTTGTATAATCGGGGATTTTAATTTGGCTAAGATAGACTGGCAGATAGGTGCCAATAACGTTTCCCACACAATAAAAACTTATTCAATACAATAAAATAAAAAATTGTTCGGGACGTATTTTGGACCTAGTTCTGTCGACAGTACATTCTTGTTCAGTGGATGAATCTAACTCCCCCTTCACTGTTGTCGACAAACTACATCCCCCTTTAGATGTAACTATATTTTTGTTAAAACAAAATTATTTCTCTTATAATAAATTAAGTAAGAGACCGAACTTCTTTAAAGCGGACTATGAGAAAATTAACAATTACTTAAATAATCAAAACTGGTATCAACTACTCGCTCCAGAAAGAGATGTGAATGACATGTTAAAGATTTTTTACAAAACTTTAAATACGGCCATTTATGAATATGTGCCATTCTGTAAACCATTAAACAGCCCTTTTCCCCCATGGTTTAATACAGACAGACATAACATTATCAGAGCTCTTAAGGAAAAAAATAGAATTAGAGTACGCTTCAAGAAATATAAAAAACCCAAGAGATGGAATAGAACTAAAGCTAATTACTACGAGATGTCGAATCCTTGCTAAAACTCAGTATTCCAGTTATATGAAAGATATGGAAGGCAAAATCAAGGATAATCCTAAGCTCTTTTGGACGCACATAAAAGCAAAACGTTTAGGATCCAGTGTATACCCGTTGTCTATAACCGATGGAAAGAGTACAACATCCGATGGTCCAACCATCTGTGATCTTTTTGCGAATTATTTTTCATATGTTTATACTCAAGACGACGACGAAGAGTTTAACTGCGAATCTGAATTTTTAACTCTTTGAATAGTAACAGCCTGTGCTTAACCTACCCAACTTTTGACTATGACAGCTTACTTAAGAAACTGCAAACTGTTAATATTAGAAAAGGGGCGGGTCCTAATGGTATCCCACCGATTTTCATATCTGCCTGTGCATCTGCCCTGACTTCCCCGCTTCTACGTATATATAACACGTCGCTGTGTACAGGCACGTTCCCACGAGAGTGGAAAAAAGCCAAAGTAGTGCCAGTATATAAGTCGGATAAAAGAGAGGCAATATCTAATTATAGGCCTATTTCTATTCTGTCGACCTTTGCTAAAATCTTTGAGGCTATGGTATGTCCTTCCATCCAGCGGCATCTGAGACTGTACATTAGTGAACGACAGCATGGTTTCGTTGCGTCTAGGTCCACAGCCACTAACCTATCAACGTTTACGGAATCGCTGGTACAGGCTATGGATGTTAATAAACAGTATGACGTCATTTATACTGATTTTAGCAAGGCATTCGACAAGATCTCGCACAAGATACTGTTACATAAACTGTCAGCTTATGGTATCACAGGACCCTTGCTCGAATGGATGAAATCGTATCTGACGGGGAGAGAATTCTTTGTTGTTGTGAACGGTTTTCAATCTACAGGTCGTGGCATAACTTCCGGAGCCCCTCAAGGTTCACATCTAGCTCCCATACTTTTTAACTTATTTATTAACGACATCCCTAACTGTTTTCAATTTTCTGAGTGTTTTCTCTACGCCGATGACTTAAAGTTTGCCAGAAGAATTGATTGCCCTAGTGATACCGAACTACTGCAAGACGATCTAAACAGACTCATTAATTGGTGTAGGTATAACAAAATGCAACTAAACACTGAAAAATGTTATCACCTAAAATTCACTAGGAGACCTCACCCCCTTAAGTCAGAATACTTTATAAATAACCTAAAGATACAGAAAGTGAAAACTATTAAAGATCTTGGCGTTCTTTTCGATAGTGAAGTTACTTTTGTACCTCAGATCGATAATATAGTAAAAAGAGCGTCTAAAATGTTAGGCTTTGTTATGAGGAATACTAGAGAGTTCAAAAGCAACACAAAAATTATGTTATACAATAGTCTCGTGAGGAGTATCTTGGAATACTGTTGTGTTGTGTGGAGACCCCACTATGCCGTGCACACGTTACGCATAGAGCGCGTTCAAAAGCGCTTTCTGTCATACCTTACATTATCTTCAGGCAAAGGTAAACATCTGACCACTTATAGCAACCAACTGCAGTGTTTTAGGATGCACCCACTGTCGGTGCGCAGAGACGTGTTTGATGCATTATATTTATTTAAAATCGTGAGAAACCTAATCGATTGTTCAGATTTACTGAGTCTCATAAGATTCAGGGCTCCGTCTAGATATCCTCGAAACAGTATTACACCGCTGTGTCCACCATTAAGGAGAACGATGTCAGGCACTAACTCACTTATACCCAGATAATGCAAAATTTTGAATGGCTCCAGTGATTACAGACAGACAGTGAGACAGACATTAGTAAGTTTTATAAGTGCATCATCAACCAGTTCACACAAAAAATGAATGACTGCATTGTATTGTTGACTGAGCTGTAATGTTATTCTTTATCAAAAACAAATAATAACCTTATCTGGTTAGCACTCTTTTGTTATAGTGTCGGTTTGATTCATTCGAATTTTAATTATAATCTTGATTTTAATTTTTATTTTTGTCTCAAGTTGAATTGTGAAAGGCGTGATTAGAAATGTAGTAATTTTATTTTCTATTTTTTTTAAGACAACCCGCAATAGGAACAATAGGGTGGTCTGAAAAGTTGCCGACCTAACAAAGATAGAAACCTTTTTCCAGTTTAATTTTTTTAATTTTTAACATAGTCTCCTTGTAACTATACACAATTCTCCCAGCGATGCTCCCATCTCTGTAACCGGTCCAAATAGTACTCGGCGTTTTTCTCTGAAAAATAATTGTTCACCTCTTCATTTGACGAAAATCTCTGTCCTCCGAGCGCAATTTTTCGCTTGGGGCTAGATCTGGTAAGTAAGGTGAATGGTCAAGCCGTTCAAACCGTAATTCGTGAATTTTCGCCATGGCAACAGCTAAGGTGTGCGACGGTGCGTTGTCTTGGTGAAACAGGATTTTCTTTTTTGCAAATGTGCCTTCAGCTTGTCAAGGAATTATGCATAGTATGCTCCTGTAATGGTCTTTCCTTTTTGGAGATAATCGATTAAAATAACTCCATGTCTATCCCAAAAAATAGCCGAAAAAACGGTGAACTTTGGCGATGTTTTCGTCGGTAGTTGCAGTTTTTGGACGTCCGAACGTTCATCGTCTCCCAAGCTCTTACAGCCACGTTTATAATTCAGCTGCCAAAATTTCACTGTGGTAAATGATGGTGCAGAGTCCCCATACACAGAATCCAACTCATCTTTGATTTGCGTAGGCGTACCTATTGCCATTTAAAAACAAATATTTCATGACAGCTCGATACTCGATTTTGTCCGTTTTCATAAAACATTCACATCAATTCACTCAAACGACTGTTAAATAACAACTGCGCATCCAAATTGGCTGAAACTTTGTGCGAGTAACTGTAAACAGATGAACAACGAAATTCACTAGCTTTTATTCACGAGTGTTGCCATCTTCGTGTTGAGGGCGGAAATTTTTCAGACCACCTGTGTATATTATCCTGTGTCGCGGGGGACTTACAACACACACATGAAACGGACACTAGGAACACCCAGACTCAGAGCAACAATTTATGCATCACACCAAGTGATGTTCCATGTGGGCATCGAACTTACACTACTCAGCGCAGTAGGGAGCGGTGAAGTGACCGCTAAAACCACTACGCCATCCGTGCGCGTAAAATAGTGTCATTTGTATAACATATAATCGTACACATGTGTAGTTGACAGTTTATAAGTTCTCTATATACAAAGTTTTACAGAAGTGTGTAATCAAATTTTAAACAAATAGTAATAAATGTAAAAATAATTGAAAATGCTTTTTTCTAGTGTAAGTGCACACTTGTTAACAGCCTTATCAGCATATTACGTCATATAATGCAATTTCAATGATTTCTTGTTTTTTGTATGTCATGGCTGACAACACGATGATTATGCTGACTACACGTCATAACACTATAATTTATAATAGTTTAGTTCATTGTGTCCTACCTATTATTGTTAGTATGAAACGCTTTGTGTGAATTTAGAATACTTTTTAATATTACTACTTATGGTAAACTACACGTATGGTAAATTATTTATTTTTCAAATTTTCCAGGCTCCACTTTCAAACCAGGCAATCCGAGGTCATCTACGACTTATAGAGGGCCTGTTCGTGTGTTGGTACCACGGTGTCCCCTTCCTGCCACCGCTCCGAAGGGAATGGCGGGGTGGGTCCGGGAGATATTTAGGCCCGGGGTTCTCTGACCGTCTGTCGCGTGCAACAGACGATCGCCGCGTGTTCGCCGCCTGTGGTGTACTCCACTACATATACCAGAGAGACTTCCACTATATTTTTACATATGTTTCGAATCTGATAGCCTTAATGGTATTACCTAAAGAAGTTGCACAGACTGTCGCCTGTACCACAAAAAAACTTTGTAGTTACGTTAAATATCTCTTAAAGGAAAGTACTTATTTACTTCGGATTAATTATACTTATGTTAGTTGCCAGCACTATGATGAGATGAGGCTTATTTGCTGGAATAATTTGCATGCTGAATGTTGTGAAGGAACGGGTGTCATGTCCTTCCAAGATAAAGGGAAAATCCTTCGACCAGGCGAGGTGATCAGGCTTGGTGGACCCCGCGGTCCACCAAGCCTGATACAAGTTCCCAACATCAACGGTTAGGCCGCCCTAACCGTTGGTGTTGGGAACTTGTATGTATATGCTAATCGGTGCGAGTAGTTTTCACATCGTAAACCGGATTAGCAGTTAATTCGTATTTCGGTGTGTCTTCGCTAGATGGCACTGTAGTAAGTAACTCACTATATAAGTTTTGAAATGCTCCAAATTATTACTAATATATCAAGTGCTCTGTGCACAAAGGGGAGATAAACTAAATAGCACACGTCCCCAGCCTCAGATTAGACTCTTCTAAGATCATAATAATGGCACTGGATAACCGTTACGTTAAGGAGGAGTTAATAATGGCACTGGATAACCGTTAGTGGCAGCCGCTCGTAAGCATAAGAGTATTGTCGTCTCTGACCTGGGATTTGAGAGTGACGGGAAAGTGTTCAAGAATCAGATATTGAAACCCTACCTCACCGACTTAACAGCCCTTACTTAGCTCCTTGTGACTTCTTTTATTCCCCACCATAAAAGATAAGATAAAGAGCAAGTTTTTTTTCAAGTGTCGAAGAAACGGTGGCTGCCTACAAATCAGCCATTTTTGACCTATCGGAGGAAGACTGGAATAAATGTTTTCAAGATTGGTTTAGGCGGATGGAAATTTGTGTAAAGAGTGATGAGAGTATTTTGAAAAAATGTAATATAAATATGTATTGTTTACTTTTAGTGTGTCTCAAAATTTATATGGTGACCTACGTGTGTTTTTGTTTCAACGTATGTGGAAATCACCACAAAGTCAACCGATGATGAGTTCAACCGATTGTACTCATATAATTCTTTAACTACCCACCTCTGCTAGTAATTTCACGTCTGAAGTGTACAATTTTTTTTATGTTACAGGGAGCAACGAGTAGAAGGGTCACCTGATGGTAAGTGACTACCGCTACCCATGGACAACTGCAACTCAAGAGGCAGAAGTACGTTGACGACCTCTCGCCCCCTCCCCATACTCAGGGGGGGGGGGGGATTGGGCTCCAGTAAACTCACCGCCCGTCGAAAAAACTACGCAATAAATGCTTAACACCTCTTTTCTGTGAGGCTGTGGTATTACTCCGGTCGAGCCTGGCTAATATGCTAATATGTGCCGAAACATAACTCTCCTACGATAAAATACCAGGTAATAATGATAATTATATATCATATTTAAATTTATCATATATTAATATTATCTTCGCTGTCCAAATAGTGATTTTATTATCGGTTCTAGAAAACTGATAAAAGTATTTAAAATATATATGCTTATAAATTACTATAGAAATTATTAGAAATACCCAAACAAATGGACATAGACATGTACACGTATACACATATTTGCATTATGCCGGAATCGAACCCGCTACCGTAACCGGTGTGGCAATATAGACATACATATTGCTACTTTTAAATAATATTCATTAGATGCAATGATTGGTCTTTGTCACAGCGATTTCACACGTGATTGTGATTTCGTCATAAACAAAGATAAATGGTATTAAAATCAATCAAAATTGTTTTTTAATAAATTTTTCGCGAGTTTTGCGCAAGCCTAATAATAATAATTAAGTAGCAGGGGTTTTGTAAATCAGTCACAGGTGTGATGATAAGATTTATAAATCTTATGATTTATCACATGTGATTGGGATTTAATTCCATCCCTATTATTTATACAATAAAATCAATGTATAAGTGAAAGTGAAAGTATTGTTAGTCGTTGTGACACATAATTAAATTAGTTTCGTGACACATGTCGTTAAAAAGCCGTGTGCAGCAGTCGTTGTAAACTTTACTTTATGGTACTTGCACACGACTTTTCAGGAATTTTGGCAAATACTTGTTTTTTTTATCATTTGACATATACAAGTACAACAATTTACAATCATCTTTGAAGCGTACTGTAATGAGTAACTGTTACACGATAACTACTTTAATAGGTGCCTTCTTCAGCAGATAAATAATAGCAAGAGTACGAATAGTACTAGACGTAGTAAGTATTATTTAGATAATGTAATTAATTCCCAACATTTTAACATAATATTCTGCTGTTTCCAGCGTACAAATATTTTAATTAATTAAAGTTAAATTTATTGATCCAAAATTTGAAAAATATTTGTTAAAACCGTTGTCGAAACTAGATGGCGTGTGTTAGATGTCCAAAAATGTAGAAAATAACTCCGGGAGTGCCAACATAAGTTAAAACTTGTATAGAGAGGTGTCGGTAACGGTAATGGTAACAGTGTCGCGAGTTCAATTGTTTTTTCCTATCTCAAAAAATGCCCAACGCGCCTAAAGAAGTTTTCACTTCAATATATTAAGAGGTGTCGGTAACAAAAACAGTGTCGCGAGTTCAAGGGTTTTTCCCACCAAGAAACAAAAGTTCATTATTTTGTTTGTTGTTCAAAAATACCTAACGCGCCTAAAGAAGTTTTTACTTCAAAAAACTTAATAGCGGTTTTCTTTGACGTTGTGGCAGCCACAAACCCCGGTTGGTTGACGGCCCGATGGGGGTTTCATGCCCCTGCTGGCTGGCAGTAATACATATGTGCTGAATATCTACGTAATATATATCCGTACTTAATCTTATTAGAGTGATTTGAATACAACGATGTATTAGAACATCAGCAGAGTAATTCGCCCTAATTTTACTTAATACGGATTTGATAGTATCTGAGGGAACGCAAGGGATACCGTCAGACAATAAGAGAAGTGTGTTTGTTGATTTTTCGTAAATTTCAACAATATTTATGTTTGAAGTGATTAATGTCATTGTAATTAACCTATTAGACAAAAAATAAAGAGATTTTGCGTTCAGCTGTATGTGGCTATTTTAGGGTTACAGAATACCCTTTTAGGATTCAAACTCAAAATATCTTTATTTCAAAAAAATAATAATTGTAATCGTCTCTTTTGTAGACTCTAAAGTCATAGATTAACACACACAATAGCAACAAGCTCTGTTTTGTCAAATATTTAGCAAACTATATGCCTATGCCGAGTTACAACCGCCCATTTTTAAAGGGGTGCCTCACGAGAAGAAAGGGCAAACAAACTCACGGAATGTTTTTAATTAACATTAGTTTTTTTCCTTTCAGGGACGATCCCCAAATGGGTACCCAAATACTATTAGTATGTGGTACGTCTATTGATAAAAATCTATACTACTATGTCCTATAAAACTAAAATCTTTGTAATTTATAACGTTCTAATCGCTGATTTTTGTAAGTACATAAAATTGCTTTTGTACACAATTCGTCTTTTTTATTGAGGAAAACTGTAGATTTGTAGATACGATTGTTTTTTTGTTATACTATTAGTAGACATCTAATAAAATATACAGCTCTGTCAACCATAGCGGTGACATAGGACAGTCACAGTAAAGGAGAAAAAAAGTAGTAAACTTGAGGCTACGACAGCAGCTTAAATTAACACCTAAATAAGTAAAACTTGATTCTTTACATTCTGTTACTGTTCTTTCTAATTTAATATTACCATAAAAAACATTGACATACTTTAAAATGCACACTGTTTGATGAAGTCGCAACAAAGCTGTAAACAGTAACGAAACTTAACTTGTTAGTTTACAGCGAATCACGTATAAAGATAAAACTTGTTTACTTCTACATAAAAAAAAACTGAGAGATTAACAAAGCGTTAACAAAATGGCAATATAAATCGTGTGCACTCTTTCTTTAACAACCAAATATTGGTAGTTGAAAGTAGGGTTCTGTTCCAACCTAAAAATTGTACTTTATTGAAATAAAATGTAGCTAAACATATATAAAATCATTTTAGTTATATCTATCTAATCATAATGATTCATATTAAAAAGAGTCTTCACGGTTTAGGTTTCACTTGTATGTAATTTTGTAACATATTTTAGTAACTACATAGAATACATGTGTAGATATAATATAGAAACACCGAGTCTTATGCCAATTGACACATTTGTACAGAGCAGTAATCTAATTCGAACCATAATAAAGACGAAATGGAAGTATTAACGACAAATGCGACAATAATCACCATTAATACAACACACAACTATTTTATCAGAAGTGACTAGAGTTGTGTGTCCGAATTTAGACCATGTTTTTTGAACATCTTCGCATTATGACATACATATAGGTATGTACTGGATTCTTGTGACTTCTTGTATTTTTTTCTAAGAGTTTTAACAATAATAACTACAAATCTCACCCACGGCAATCTGATCCCAAACTTAGCAGAGCATGTACCATGAAAACCAAACTGCTGATTAACATACTCATACTTATATATTTCTAAATATATACATAGTATAAGTAAATTACACTAAAACAGAATAAACGGCAGTGCTCATCACAGAACTATTTGTCCAGGGTGGGAGTCGAAACCACGACTTCTGGCTTAGCAGTCAAGGTATACAGGCCAGTCAGTTTAAAATTTAACGTTTAAAATTAAACAGATTACCGAATCGAAAAATATTTCGTAAGAATTATTAGCGTACTCAAGAGATAAAAATCATTCCCATTTTTCGAGTAGGGAAGGTACCCTAAAAATAAATATGTTGTCTTTATTGCTCTTAAGACGGTGAGCAAATATCTAGCTAGGTAATCAGCGAACGTGATAACCAACGCTATTCATATCTTTACGAGGTTGTTTCAAGTAAATACTAGTTCAAAAAGATAAGTAATAGTTATAAACCTGGGTAATTTTGTTACATTACGGATAGAAGTAAATTAGGAACTATGTAAATATGGATTTAATCGTGATAATAATTACAAGGTTTACGATTCTTTTATTTGGTTACCCGAGATTTCAATGGAATTACAACGATCTTTGTCATGGGTAGACGGTGTGGAGTGTGGAGGCAATCCTTCGCTCGTGGTTTGCTATTTTTGTTCTTGTTATTTTTATTTCAGTACCTCGACAAACAACACTTGCTCTGTCTGTTGAATACTGTCGACTATCCCGTATTAATTGTGAGAAGTGCAAGGTTGGAATTTTTATATTTTTTTATTTCGATTGCTTTAGAAGTACAATACATATCTAACTGATCTGAGAAAAGTCATTGTGGAACTGTGAGTTTCGTAGTTTAATGTAGTTCGATCTGACTCCAGCTAATTCTCGACGATCACTGACTTTGATCGTCAAATATTCATATTAGAGCTGTGATGTGTTCCTTGACCCGTTCTGAGATTTTACATTTGGTCTGTCCAATGTATGGGCTACCACATCTGCAACCCACCTTACATGTTCCCGTCATCGGTAGAGGAGCTATATAGATATAGTCTTATTGGAGTACTTCTTCATTACTGTTCTAACTTTGTCTAATCTTCACACGGTGTTAGATACCATACCATGAACATTAAATTCACTACTACGGTTCTATTAGCACAGGTGAACAAACTTACCTTGACAGTAGCGTCGTTAAATATTAATATTTGTAGTTAAAGCAGAATCAAGAAGAAAAATCTTGCGTGGGTGTCGACCACAATGCAGTTTTATTTAGATCTAGATACTGCCGTCCCAACACAAGGATGACTGCCGAAGACCCCAATCGGTTGTGCAAGTTAAATTTTAGACACAGTTATTGTGATCATAACTGCAAGGATCCATGTGCCTGGGTTGAGAACAATAGCCAACAACAGTCTTAGTGTAATGGACTTCAAAAAACATTTAATTTCAAATAGATACTTCGACAAGGAAATATTTTTTACTATGTTCAAAGATACGTTTTGCAGTTAGCTTTGTATTGTGGAGGCAATACTGAAATAAGTATTCCTTTGAAAATACAAGGAATATACATATAAATACAAATTATTTGTAGCTACTGGTAGTAAATAAAGACTTTATTAAGAAATGAATGCTGTTGGACAATAATAATGTAATGTAATGTGACACAAGCTGTGACACAAGCTATACTCCAAGCTGTTTTTTTTAAATACTTAGGTACTACAAATTGGTTGATTTCTAAAAACATGGATAAAGTTAAGAGTCCGAAATGTATTGCTTGCATAGTCAATAAGCATTATCAACGATCAGCAAATGTGATTAATAATAATAAATAAAAAAACCCTTATTACGAATTTATGACCTGATAAAATATTTCGATATTACAAAACGAATTGTTTACATAAACACGGTTTACTGCCTCGAAGGTGCAGAGGTCCCGGGTTCAATTCCCGGGTCAGACCAAATGTTTGTAAAATTTGCAAATATTTGTTTCGGAGTTTGGGTGTTTTCTATGTATGTATTTACGAAAAAAGGTATACAAATATTCTATCAGACAATTTAGCTTTCATAGTACAAGCTCTGCTTAGTTAAATAGCGTTGTGTGTCAGATGTCCGAAAATATTATTATTATTTATTAAGTATTATTACCATCATTTTTAAAATCGCAAAGGTTAAAACGAACTTGCATTGATACTTGGACAAGCTAACTGTATAAAAATGGATGGACATTGATCGTTAATGAAGGATTACCTTGCAGACGACTACAGAAAGTTGAATTTAGCAACGAAACTTGATAGATCCCTAAACAGTGTGGCTGTTACGCCTAAAAACATATAACAACACAGAATTCGATATATAGGTTTGCATAAAGCAGCACAAATTTCAAATATTTCTGAACAATAATGTACTAAAAATAATACACCTTAAATTTTTGTATAGGTGCGGTATTGTTATAAAAATAGATGTGCAATGTAAACCATTTAGGTTTTATTATGAGCAGCTAACGGAAATAAAAAAAGTGCCTAGGTATTCCGAGAACTTATATTTATTCGTCAATTACGTCAGTATTTCGTAAAATGTTTGAACAAAGAAAATTAATTATTTATACATATCATTTGTACTTATTTGCTTCCTTAACAAAAAATAATGAAAAACAAACTTCTCATAGAACTCGACAATTAGCATTATAGTTGAATTTACTACACTAATAAATAAGGTACGAGTACATTCCAGGCGATAAAAATGTAGCAGTCGCTTTGTCGCGTACAAAGATTTGGCGAATAAACCGAAAGTTACCTATATGTTATGTACTAGAGAAAATCGACTAAACGGTATTCAGCAATTTAGGGAAATGTTGAATCTGATCTGTGTAGTATCTATTATTTTTAATATATACTACACAGTTGTATTCTCGCAAATATTTATTAAGTTGAAAAACAGATAAATCATTCTGATATAAGCAACTAAACACGAATGAAAATCGATTTTTTTGGCCTGAAATGAACTACCAAATCGCAAAATGGTCTGTGGGGCTGTGGGACAGCGAATTTCTACTATGAAGTTTGGGACGATATATAGTTCCAAGTATAACCGGCACCAGGATCTTGAGCGCTCGGCGGCTCGGCTGCACTAATGCACACCCATTTATTAATAGGGGTTTACCTATGAAATTGGAGATTTGTATGAAAATTTTAAAATATAAAAATGTTGGTTATTTTTTATTTTTGCTAATCAAAGTACTGGCCCAAATTATCCGTACAATTTTGCCTTCATTTTCTTAGATAGAATAAAAATAAATCAAAACCATAAGACGTTAGGTAGTAAAGTTACTACGTAACTTCTTATTGATTATGTGCTAAGACAAAATGGTTCTCGGAGTCGTTTGGAGAGTTTATATCCCCGAAACCACCCTTTAAAGGAGTGCAAAGAAGGTGGAAGTTTGTACGGGACATATATAACCACTGAACCGATTTTAATGAAATTTGTTCTGGAGAGACTTTGATTCTTGAGGAAAGACACAGGCTACCGAGCAGGACCGCAATATTGCGCGATAACCGACATACAGGTGGGCGGAGCTGCAGACAAAAGCTACTTCTTAATAAAAAAAGAAGGACCCTATTAATTTCTTCGGAAGTGGACTCGTCATGGTTAAGTACAAGAAAACGAATTAGGAGCAGCGACAATATCGGTGAGCTTATGATACTTACGTTATGATTTAAATGTCCCCCGTCCTACTGCATACTACCAAAGGGGCCCAAAAATCGACTTCTGCTCAGATGAAGGTCAGTGCTCAAGATCGGTGCCCTAGTGCACGCTTTGAATATATACGTATACTTAGTAGTGAGTCCTTTGTCAACCACATAAGAGGGACGTGGACACTTACCAACTATTATGATGATTATATTTCATGAAATCCGTTACTTACAAGTACACTACGTAGGTAAAGGGATGATTTATACCATTACAAAAAGAATTACCTACTTAAATCTAACTGATAATTCCACAGATTAGGGAGTTTAAACAAACGAATGATTAAATAAAAATATTTGACTTTGCCTGATTAGTATACAAGCCGTTCCCCAGTTTTAAACAATTAAAAATAACGTTTTATTATATCAGTATAGATTAAGATGAATCTACTTCTTCATTCTTTCAAAAACCAGACAGTGCTACAATGTTGGAGGATATGGCAGAATTTCCACAATATTTTAAATACCTAGATAGAGGTTTATCCGACAGTTTTACAAACAAAGTTAACGTCTCTATTCGCCTTGGTTAGAAGGGGAAATTTTACAAGATGCATAGGTTTTCCCAAACGAAGTGTAAATAAATAAGTATCAATTTAACGGGTGTAGTAACTTTACTCTATCAGACGGAAAAGAGTTTTAAAACAGATTATGTCATAGGAAAAACAGATGTTTATTCATTGTTCTGAATACTGTGAATGGAAGTATAGCATTTCATCTATTGTGTCATCAAATATTCTTCACTGAGTATAAACAACCGGTTGAAATTTATAGCTGCTGTTGTTTACTATAGATGATTACCAACATGATGAGTTCGTGCATTCTAATGGGGAGTTCCAGGTGTTGTTACCGGGATTATTAAACACGTAGGTATACTTTTGTGTGGCTCATAAATACGTAGCATATCAGATAAATATGCTTATTATATATATATTTTATAAATAAAGGCTTTATGTACAACACCACAGTTAATAGGTTTATACAAACGAAAGGAAATGTTTAAGGATAATCCACTTGTTTCCTTACGATCTTTTAGATGTTTATAAGAACTTGATTAATTTTGTAATACTAAACGTTGGCGATGATAGTAGTGTCACCAACGCTATTTTAGACACACACAGATTCCACATGCAGTCTTGCTGACCATATTCATAACATTCAAAACCTAATGTTTGTCAGCAGGATTTCCAGAAGGATAGTACTGAAAGGAGTACACAGCAGTGGAGTGTCAATTCGACGACAAGTAAACTGTGTACTACCTTCTTATAATTTGGTGCAGACGTGTCTTTAGGTTACAAGCAATTTAAATGTACAACCATCCAAATAATCCATAGATCATTTTCCATTTTAAATTCTTACGTAGACCGTAATATTTATTTACATAAAACCCTGATTACTATTTTATTACTAACTAGCTGGTGCCAGCGACTTCGTTCGCGTGGAATTTGAATAGCACTGCCTTAGTGGGTTCGATTCCCGAACCGGGCAAAATTTTATAGAGTTTTTCCGAGAGAAAAATAGCCTAAGTTACCTGGTAGTTAAATATTATCAAAATCAATCCAGCCATTTTGAAGATTACTCTAAATATATATATAATAATTATCTTGAAATAACCGTGTGAGCATATAAAAACCTATTATTTTGACATTACCAACAGACACTTCAATTTTATTTATTTGTATAGATATAGATTGCCATATTAGATGTATGTATACATTGAGATTATACCTGTTCAAACAAGTTTGCAGCAAAACCTTCCAAATACCGGTTATATAACATCAATTTAATTATCAATTACATTAAAATAAAATTAAAATTGTTAATTTGCATTTTTTTTTAATCTTGATATAATAAAATTTATAGATAGGTATAAATATTTCTAGTTTTTGGAAAATGTTTTTATGTCTATAAGTACATGTAATTAAAAATGGCTTCGTATCAAATTAAACTGACCCGCAGGCATCGACCACAGGTGCGTCGGCCACATGGGTATTAAGTCACGAATCCTTTTTATTTTCCTGGTCATCCTATACAAGTTCGCCAGCGCTGACACTTCGTAAAGGTAGGCATGATAGCCTATTTCTTAGCAAGAATGGTACACTAAATAAAAATATTTTATCAGAAGCGCTTCCAAAAAATTATTAAAAATTAAATAAAAAAATAAAAAATTTGGAGATGAATTTGGTAAAAAATGTCGAACAGATGAACTAAAACTTTGCACTAAAAGTAAAAACGCAATATATTTTAAATACACAACTACTTCTCGATTACACGTCAAACGATTGTCTATACGATACATATCAGATAATATACAAGTTACGAATTATATCAAACCGTTTTCTTTTATGAGATTAGTTCTGCACGGTTTTATGTTATGTTTATACGAAGAACGCTACTTACCATATCATGTGGAATACCATAATATGGTATAATAAAATATTATTTTATTGAACGGTAATAACACGCGACAGTGCGCACGTGCAGGTGCGATCACTCACTAACTGCGAGAGCGCAGGCACTCCACGAAGGTTTGGTGCCATTAGTATTTCAATTATTTTCAATTGTAATAATTTTACGTTAGCCTCGGCTCTTCACCTCGCTATTACCTTTTGATGTATTAAGGTCTGTTGGTTGTTCTTTGAAGATGATGCATTAAGTTTTTAATGTTTATTTCATTTCATTGACCAGTGAAACTTGAATTTACATAATTTATTTATGTAGAAAGGAAATATTTAATACATTTTTTTATTAATATCACCGAAACTCATGACTTTGTTACCAAAAATAAATATAAATACTTAAAGAAAATGGGTTGACAAACAGTATGAGAAAATGATTCTCAGATCTTTTGTCCCTTTCATTTGTAAATATGTTCGTAGAACATAATTCATTTATTTTCTCTAATTAATTCTGATTACTATTGTTTTATTTATCTTTGACTAGCGGGGTGTAGTAACTTTCTAATTGTAATCTATAATACCTATAACATCTTTGTTTTTCTGTTAAATATAGTAATTAAAAATTTTTAAGCAACTATAATTAACTTTGCTAAGATAGGTTAAAACTATTTAGGCATTATTATTCAAAACAAAAAATGTAAACGATATTTAGATTCTCTATTATGTATTTTATTAAACATATACATAGTATTAGTAAATTGTAACAGTAGATACTAAGTACTATAAGTATAATAAATATAATCAATTCCACAAAAGCCAAACAAATTATTGTTTTCAAGTATAAAATATTATCCTATTTCAAAAGATTGACAGTATAGAAAATTACGAATATATTAGACTGCTTATTTTCAAGAGATTATTTCTGCACGATTTTTGTTATGTTTATACGAAGAACGCTACTTACCTTGTCATATTGAAAGGTAAAACACGACAGTGCGCAGGTACGACCAGTCACTAACTGCGGGAGCGCAGATATTGTTTGAGGTTGTTTGCTTTACAAATACATAAGTACACCGTATACACAATGATTTGACAGTCTTACACCTTCATTTATCAAACCCTAGGTTTAACTTGATAAAGAAAATTACTTTCCTGCTAGTTCTGTAAAGCGTAAGACATGCGTAATAAAATCAGTATCCTTAACAGAGATGTAAAAAAATAGTTTAGTAAAAAGTAGTATTTAAATTCAAAATGCAAATGCTTCGTTATTTTATTATTTCAAATAGAAATACAAAAAGGTTATTAATAAAAGTATTTAAATATAAAATGCAAAATATGTAAAATACACTATTTCTCTGATTTAAACACTAGTATTTGTTCGAAGAGTTCAATTTCTATGTTCGTCTATGGGTCCTCATAATCATTCCACCAAAACGAAAATGGTCGTTCAGAAGCGCAGAACTTGGTAAGCAGATATTATATTTGAGGAATAGCTTTTTTGCATTTGGATATCTGTTCAAGGATTCTTAAGTATTGTGTCAATCTTTTAAATATTGTAGTGTAGGCAATGTTAGCATTATTATTTACTAGCGATCCGCAGCTGCTTTGCACGGGTGTAATGTAGATACAAGTAATAAGTTGTCAATTTGGAGTAATTAATTCTGCCATATTATCATATGACTGGACACCTTTATTTTATGCAATATTTATAGGCCCGCTCCGCTCCTGTCGGCCACTGCCACCTAGGACCGACGCACGTAGACCCGGGCGACGCGGCGACGGTCGCTTTACCCCTGCATTTAATGAGATGATGGCAATTTTGATCTACATTAAATGCAGAGCATCAAATGTATATGTATTTGGATAAGGAATAATACTGTATTGTTCAATATAGCTTCGTAAATTACCCATTATTTTTTTAAATAAGTATGTAATAGATAAGTCTAGTAAAGTATCCATATAATATTGCAGATTTTTTGTAGATCTTTTTAAGATATACGATTCCATAGTACATTATTTTGATCTATCTTAAACGGCTTAGCCAGCGTTTAGTCTGCCTATTGAATCACTCTCTCTATTGGTGAAAACCAAGCATTAAAATCCGTTGCGTAACGAGTTGCGTTGCGTTTCGGAAGTAAAAAAAGAAAAAAATTGCTGTAAACAGAAACCCGACGAGTCGGTTTTCTGTACACACGTGAAAATTGGCAACACTGGGTTTTTAATGAACTTTTTTGTCCTAGCGAATGCAGATTGATTTTAATGTATAAAATCTGGAAATAAGTAGTTGAATTGTTCATTTATCTATAAAACGTGATTCCTGTTTTTTTTTTCTTTCGGTCAGTACGGTTTTTACAACATTTCACCACTCAAAACATGTTGTGCTGTGCTGACTAATGTGAGTGACGGCCTGTACGAACAGCTATCTGGCCGACTATGAATGACACAGTTTTTTGTTAGCGAGACTATGTCCGACTTTTTTATACGATTTCTCTAGGATCCCATCATCCATGATTTGGTGGTAATAGGACCACGTCGAGAGTATACCCTATCGATTAAAAAAATGATTTTGAAAATCGGTCTACAATTGACGGAGATATGGCGAACAAACATACAAAAAAAAGCTGCCGAATTGATAACCTCCTCCTTTGTGTTTTTGAAGTCGTTTAAAAAGAAGAACCTCATAGGTACCATGTGAAAATAGTTTAACACGAAAATCTCACACCATGAAGATTTCCTATCATCTCATCAACAGCCTATACTAGTCCACTGCTGGACATTTGCCTCTCCTTAGAAAGAAGATTTCCTATCAATTGAAAGTATCTACATCTTCTTATACATAAAATTCTCGTGTCACAATGTTCGTTCCCGTACTCCTCTAAAACGGCTTGACCGATTCTAATGAAATTTTGTGTGCACATCGGGTAGGTCTGAGAATCGGCCAACATCTATTTTTCATACCCAATGTCATACTTTAACCCCTATAATATAAAATTGGCTTTAGCCAATTAAGATCAGGCTTTATGCAATGAAAATCTTTTTTTTATCCTTTCCTGTAAGAATATTTATGGCAAAACTAGGTTAATGCTTGATTAATTAACCTTGATACTATTTGCTATTATGTAGAATTTGTTCCTTACACAGAACATATATACCCCTAAAGGGGAAGAATAACGACTCCATACTATTTTTATGAGGAAATTTTTCCTTACCGGCCGGCGCCATCTATGCTCCGCCCACCAAAACTAGACAGTAGAAGCTAGGGCGGGAATTTCAAAACAGATACTTTGTATTGCATTTTATGCACAAGTACAGTGCGTTTCTCGATAGTGTTCATCAAGATGGTCAATTATTTCTCAGCAAAAACAATTGACATCTAAACGACATCACTATCGAGAAACACACTGTACTTGTGCATAAAATGCTGAAAGCAATATTTATGGAACAGTGTAATAAAAGAAACATTAGTATTTGACTTTTTTATTTAGCATAATATTCATTATAATTTATCAGATATTCATATTATAAGCAACTATATACTAATTTTACATGAATAAATGTGTTTTTAAATTATATATTCATTTGGGACAAAAGGTGTTCACAAGTATGTGTATGTAATTTTTTTGCGTGTGTTGTGGCCACCCTCTAGTGTCAGAGCTTATTAAGTCGCCTCTGGGAATCCCACAGGCCTCTGACATGGCGTGTATGTAATGATAATTAATCACAAAATTTGTCGCTTAATCTAAACACAAATTAAACATAATATTCTAAAAATGAGATAATACATACAATTTGAAAATACAGCAAGCATCTTCGACCATATGGTCTATTGCATACAATTTTAACATCAAAAACCTAGACAAGGTCAAACACAAGTTTACACTTTACAGACATATATCATAACATTATATAATATGTATTATTTCAGTTTAATAAAATAAATAAAGAAATGGTTAACAAGAGAGATACTTATTATTTTTGTTGAAGGTAGACAGATCTGACCAATTTAGCTACACTATCGTCCATTAATAAAACAAGTTGTAAAATAATAAATAAAGCATAATCAGCCTATAATGAAATGAAATGATATTTATTTCTGTAAGTAAATCTTTTCAGATATTTTTACAAGTCGGACTTTATAGAAGGAGCCGGCATTTCCTAAGACTCACTCTGGGAAGAAACACCGAAACAAACCACAGAGGTGTCTTTTTTTTTTAAGTCCGTAAACAAAGTTAATTAAAACTGTGCGAGTACAGTATAGGGTCTGGATAGGCCTTTTGAGGAAAGGATCATAGTTTTGAGTCAACCTGTCCATACAGACGGCATACAGGCTCCAGCCATCGTGTAGCCTAACCGATATTGGTCAAGATCAACGACCCGAAGCACGACACTACCGCCAGCAGGACATTTGGGTAGGCCGTGGAAACACTCAAAACCACCAGAAAGATAATAAAAAATTAATTAACATTACAAGCCTACACTGTACTCACATTTACATACTTACACAAAAAATAAAAAAATACTACACAGTTCAAAGTCAACGAAAAATAAAATACGAAAACAAAATACGAAATACACCAAAAAATAATAATTAAATGTCCATCACTTTCAAACTTAACAACAAAGATGTCTACGTAAATGTGGGAGTGAGCAGCATCAATCCCAAGCAAATTTGTCGGCTAAATAATCTGTAATAGTGTAGTAAGCCTTTTCACATAGTTTTAGCTTTACTAAAGACTTAAATTTATTAATACTTAATTCATGGAATTTGCTTGGCACTTTATTGTAAAATCGCACACCCTGACAATGAAAAGACTTGCTTACTTTTTGTAGTCTAGTGGTTGGTAACACGAGTTTATCTTTATTTCTAGTGTTTATTTTATGCATGTCGCTAAACTTTGTGAATAAATGATTATTCTTCTTTACATACACTAAATTTTCATATATATATTGAGATGCGACTGTCATGATACCAATTTCTTTAAACTTATCCCTCAGTGACTGCCTATAACTAAGATTATAAATTGCACGAATAGCTCTCTTTTGCAACACAAAGATACTTTGAATGTCAGCAGCATTTCCCCACAACAAAATACCGTATGACATTACACTATGAAAATAGCTAAAATACACCAGTCTAGCTGTTTCTACATCGGTTAATTGACGAATTTTGTAAACCGCGTATGCTGCAGAGCTAAGTCTATTCGACAATCCGTCAATGTGTGGGCCCCATTGCAATTTAGAGTCTAGTGTTATACCTAAAAACTTGGTGGTGTCCACAAGATTCAACTCCTTTCCATTTATTAGAACATTGGTCTTTACCTGTTTAACATTAGGTGTAAAAAATCTAATACATTTCGTTTTATTCTCGTTTAAAAATAAATTATTAACATTAAACCAGTTTACAACCTTAGAGAGAGTGCTAATCACGTCATCAGTTACTGATTGCTGTCGTTTAAGTTTAAATAACAGTGAAGTGTCATCCGCAAATAGTACTATCTCCTGATTATCATTTTTCCACAAATATAAAAAAATGTAAAAAATGTTCTGTTCTGTGGATTTTTTTTCCTCTTCTTAAATCTGATGTCGACGCGTTTACTCCATCAAACAGTTCATCCATGTCTTTAATTAAATTACCCGTTGCCACTGCTCCAGTCGGCATGTCTCCTGAAAATTCACAATAAACAAATTAAATCAATATAAGTACAATATAATATGACAATATAATTATTAGATAGTTTCACCATTTATAAAAGAGACAACCCCACATTTTCATACTGTTGAAACGAATTTGTAAGACTTGTTGTTAAATGTGCATAAGTATCATGCATAATAATTATGATGTGTGTGTATAAATGAGTTGGACCATGACTATTAAAGATGTCTCTTACCTTTAGCTATTTTGGAAAATATTCCTGCTGCAACTGAGTGGCTTAAAACTTGTGCTGCAAGTTTTACCCTCATTTTTTGCTTGGTATTGGGGTCAAGGTGTTCTTTAGTTAAGTGTGGTGCATAAACAAAATTGGGATTATTATTGTCCAGTTCATAGAATTGTCTGATGTGGCTCCATTTAGCGATTCCTGTAAAGTAATTATTAAAAGTAAAATTATTAAGTATAAACTACATACATATTATTAAACACTTTTTTTAAACTAAATAACAATGACTTACCAATTCCTTGTTTGTTGTCTGATGTTTTCACTTCTATATAGGGATTCTCTACAGAAGCTCCTAATAGACACAGAGCTTTCTTGTTGACTCCATCCAAGTCACAAACTGAAGCGCATATATTAAGGCCAGAATTAAAGCAACAATTTAAAACCTGAAATTTTTTTTAGGCAGATTATTAAAACCTTAGCTCATTTAACATAAGCATGATCATCATAGAATATAATAAAATTCATAAAAAAAAAAAAAATTCTTTCATCATTCAAAATGAAAAAGTCTAAAATTCAGGCTGATGAATTCATGGGCAGTGCTAGTTGTACATTTATTTATGCATAATTATGTGCATTTTTCTTTTTAATGCTGATTTACTCGCCTCTTCAGAAAACATTCTGTTTTTTAGGATACAGTACCTCTTAATTGTAATGTGGAAGACACTATTGATTATGTATGTTATATTTAATTCTTTGTGCTCCACGCAATCTTCGAGAAAATCATAATTTATAGAGTCCTTTAATGTTTGTGTTATTTTCACTTTAATATTCTCTTTATACGCCTCTCTTTCTAAAAATATATTTATTATGCTTGCACTTTTCTCTACACAAGCTATTAAATTCTTTGAGGCGTATGTAAGCGATTGTTTTGGATTTTCATAATTTTTGAACTCTATAAAATTATGCACTCCCTCTGGCGTTTCGGAGACTAGAATTTTCATACACTTATTACAATTATTTTTTATTTTTTTAATAATGAAGCCACAGACATATGCACATGCTTGTAGTTCGCTACTTCCTTCCTCCAAGTTTTCTTCGAGAGAGGAAGTTATACTTTCTTCAATTTCTTTTACTATTTCCTTTACATGTTCGGATTGCTCTGTATCAGTACATATGTCTGCAGATGATGTCAGCAATTTTTTAAAATTTGATATAATAGCACTGTTGCTATCCAGCTCACAATTCCCTGAGCTAGTGTGTGCCATGTTGCTCATTACAGCAGTTTTTAAGCCAGCAACAAATTGTCCAACTGTCGGGTTGCTATTGGACCCGCAATTGTAGCGTATGCAACCAAATAAATTTTCCAACGGGTCTTGCTGGAGTCTTCTTGTAGACAGACTTTTGATGGATTTATATTTGGTACTAAGGGTTCTCCAAATCGTTTCTATCCCATTGAGGGTCCAGATCCACCCATTTTTTGATGGTGGATTACCCCTGCATCCCAAAAATTCAGAGGTTTTAAAAAAATATTTCATTTTATTGAACATTTGCAGATGTTCTGTGGTTTTTTTTATATTTGTGGAAAATTTTTTTCCTCTTCTTAAATCTGATGTCGACGCGTTTACTCCATCAAACAGTTCATCCATGTCTTTAATTAAATTACCCGTTGCCACTGCTCCAGTCGGCATGTCTCCTGAAAATTCACAATAAACAAATTAAATCAATATAAATACAATATAATATGACAATATAATTATTAGATAGTTTCACCATTTATAAAAGAGACAACCCCACATTTTCATACTGTTGAAACGAATTTGTAAGACTTGTTGTTAAATGTGCATAAGTATCATGCATAATAATTATGATGTGTGTGTATAAATGAGTTGGACCATGACTATTAAAGATGTCTCTTACCTTTAGCTATTTTGGAAAATATTCCTGCTGCAACTGAGTGGCTTAAAACTTGTGCTGCAAGTTTTACCCTCATTTTTTGCTTGGTATTGGGGTCAACGTGTTCTTTAGTTAAGAGTGGTGCATAAACAAAATTGGGATTATTATTGTCCAGTTCATAGAATTGTCTGATGTGGCTCCATTTAGCGATTCCTGTAAAGTAATTATTAAAAGTAAAATTATCTATACTAATATTATAAAGCTGAAGAGTCTGTTTGTTTGTTTGTTTGAACGCGCTAATCTCAGGAACTACTGGTCCGATTTGAAAAGTTCTTTCAGTGTTAGATAGCCCATTTATCGAGGAAGGCTATAGGCTATATATCATCACGCTAAGACCAATAGGAGCGGAGCACCAATAAAGAATGTTTCAAAAACGGAGAAAATTTATTACTATTGAAAGACGCAGACGAAGTTGCGCAGGTCAGCTAGTTAAGTATAAACTACATACATATTATTAAACACTTTTTTTAAACTAAATAACAATGACTTACCAATTCCTTGTTTGTTGTCTGATGTTATATTGGTCATAAACTTTACATCATATTTCATGAACAGATTTCTGAAGCACTTCAGCAAGTGTGGTGTGTCAAATAGCGTGACTACTTTGTGATTGCTCACTTCTATATAGGGATTCTCTACAGAAGCTCCTAATAGACACAGAGCTTTCTTGTTGACTCCATCCAAGTCACAAACTGAAGCGCATATATTAAGGCCAGCATTAAAGCAACAATTTAAAACCTGAAATTTTTTTAAGGCAGATTAGTAACTTAGCTTATTTAACATAAGCATGATCATCTTTCAAAATGAAGAAGAAATGCATACCTCCTTAATCAAAACAGATAGTCTGTCAGCTGTGACAAATCCACTTGATAGGTAATAAGCCACTGGCTGTTTAATTGGCTTCCTAACTCCAACCACCATAAATACAAGCGCATATGAAGCTGCCTGTGGAGATCTACCTTGTGTGGCATGGTCTTGAAAACCCTCAATTTGATCAGACTTAGAGTTGTACCATAAATTTTTTCTTAATGACATTTCATCCCACAACAATATGTACTCTCGTTCAGATGGCCCAAAGTGTTTTGTAATCTTTTTCAACATTGTAAGTGTTGTTTTTTGTATCCCCACATTCATCCTAAATCTGCTTAAGAGGGATTTTAATGTGCTGGGTGCTGGTAAACAAATCATTCTCCTCAATAACTTGTAGCATGTTGGTGACCTTTTATAGAGCCTCAATGCTATTATTTTAGCTTCCATGTTCCACCTGCGTCCAGGTTTCTTCCTCTTATAATTCTGCAGTTCTCCTTGCAGTAACAGGGCAAATGATGAACTCATTTTTTTATTGAGGATTTTTTTTACTGTTTCATTGTTGGAGATTTCATTTAAAAATGCTTCATTTTTTAAATATTTTACAGTTTTTTGTAATCTATACACTTTGTTCATACTATTTTTCAGTTTCCTTATCAACATTTTGTTTTTCTTATCTCCTTCTTGTTTTGAAGACTCGCACACAATCATTCCTGAACAACTGGTTGGAGTGATAATGTTTGCATTATGTTCTCTTAAAGGATAAATTCTGGATGGACCGGCAACAGGTTCAAATATGGCAGGTTGATCTGGCAGATTAGAAATTGTTGTGTCCTGAAAATGAAAGGTTAACATATTTATTTTAAATAAATTAATTTAAATCCTTAAATTAATATAAGTCATAGTTGAGGTAAGCAAATTATATATAAGAAATATTTATAACTAGCTTCTGCCCGCGGCTCCGCCCGCGTAAATGTCGGTCATCGCGGTAAAAATGCACTCCCTCCGCGTAAATGTTGGTTATTGCAGTAAAAAGTAGCATGTTTTTCCTCAAGAATCAAAGTTTCTACATACCAAATTCCATCTAAATTTATGACTCATTTTGCATGTTTGTAATTGCCCAAGTTTTCTTAAATTTATGTTAACAACATCATTCTGCTACATAATATTATGTGTTACACATAACATAAAGTCTGTATTTCTCTGCAATGTAAATAGCTTTAAATACACTTTTAAAGTATTAATTGTACTAACCTTATGGCATTGAACACCAGGTACAGCTGTTCTGAACAACTTCTTCTCAATAAAGCATGTGCTTTCAAAATGTTTGCTGCAAAGCATCTTATGTTTTGAATGGAGTTCATCCTGGAATTTTGGTGAAGACCAGGCTTTGTATGGAAAGCAATACTTTGCCCATAATTCACACCTGGAAATTAAAAAAAAAATTAAAATTAAAAAATAAAATACGAAATTAAAATTAAAAAGGAAATTAAAATTATTTTATCTCATCTGCATTGCAATGATAAATGTCCAAATGCCCAGAGACTGACAATGAAAAATGCTAGTCAGAATAGAAAGACTTCTACTGATAACACTGCGGATGGCGACCCTTCAAAAAGGCGCAAATCTGACTATTCTATATGTATGGGTAACAGAGGCATCCATTGGTCTACATTCGTAGAGAACAGGGGAAGGTGTAAAGTTTGTAGCTTGAATAAGGTTCAGTCGAAACCTCATAGTAAATGTTCGCATTGCAACGTGTTTTTGTGTGTAAATGAGAAGAAAAATTGTTTTGTTGAATACCATGAGGTTAATCTGTAATTAAAAACCTAATAATTTAATTATTACTAAGTCAATATTGGATCTCATTATTTTGTAGTTTCTATCCAAGTTCCTAACATTGTGATAACACGAAGTTCCTGACGGCACTTTTAAGTCTAGGTCTTGGTAATAGTACTTCTAGGTATAATAAAAATCTAAAAAAAATCTGTGCGTTTCGTTTTACTTACCTTATTATGTAAATAAAGTTCAAAAGCGAAAATTTGTTAAAAATCACTACCCCGGGGGGAAAGGGTTAATAATCATATTTTTAATTAAGTTTTATCTAAATAACAATCTAAACTTTCTGTACTTTCCTTTGATTGAAAGAGATTTAAAGGATGTAAACGAATAGCATGGAAAGTACTTAGGTAGGTACATACCGCAGAGCATTTTTTGAGCCAGGCTTAGGAAACCGATGCAAAGTGATGCTGGAATCTTTAGAAGGTGAAGATCCACACATGCAACAGATTCTAGTGTTTTCTTTCTGCGAACTCATTGCGAAAATTAAACACACAATCAAACAAGTCACTATCTCAACACCGAGTCTATATCTCACAAACACACACTTAATTTCACCAAAACACAGCCACGGAGGAGCAAACTCGACTCACGGTAACAATGTATGTAGAATTAAATGCAACTAGTTTATTTATTACAAATAAACATAGGTACAAGATAAAATGGTGCGGGAACCGCAGGCAGACATTTTTCTTGTGACGTCAAACGTGTTGCCAGTAGTTGCCACACATTTTCCCCCTTATCTTTTTTTTGTTTTTGTGTATTGATCAATTAAATATGTTATATTTCTTAGCAAAATAATTTTTTTGGGTATCAGAATAATCACAAAATGTATTTTTAAGGGTGACTTTCTTTTTTAGCTCATTGTTTTGGAGAAAACGAAATTGTAATTTTGGTGGCAACATTTTATAATTCATCTCTTTTACTCTAATGTTGTTGTCTCTTTCTTGTTTTCAAGCCCACCTACATCTTGTTCTAAGAACAAAGTTGACAGACCCTGGTTCCTTACCCCTATAATTACTTGATTAATATTAAGTGACTTTTGTCACCGTTAAAATCTTTTTGCCACTGTCATATCAAATATTTTTTTTTATAATCACAGTGGTGGTGCTCCTAATTTATTTTTAATGACATTAATAAAAAAAATGTGATTGTTTTGTTGTGACGACTAGTTATTTCAAAAATATCAGAGCATCATGAATATTCACCAGGCAGCCTCGGACGGCCCTTTTTTTAGGTGACGGGGTGGAATATCCCTTCGGATCTCCTGCTCCTCTGGGACTCAGGAGCCAGGAGTATGTAGTAATTCCACTAAAAACCACCCCGACCCTACTCTGCGGAGGACCTGGACCATGTTATTTCAGGCCTCCCCGAATTGACACCATGGCTAATCAGGCACTATCCCAGGGGAGAACACTTCCCCCCTCAATCGCGGCATGGCGGCCCGATCGCATCTTACTGCAATCAGGCCGGCCTTTCCATCCCCTAACGCAGCAATCAGTCTGCCACCAGAGGTCCCCTCTCTGGTGGCTCGCGGCCCCGTCGTCGGCTGTTATTGGCGACGACGTCGTCTAGGTTCGGAATCGGCTTTCTCCCGATCCCGTTCAGCGGTCTCTTTCTGGAGTATTACAGCTTCACAGAAAGAGACCCTGCGCTCCATCCCTCCTCACCCGCCACCATGACATCAATAATTGCTGGCGGGGACAGGTCTCGTCCAATTTGGCCGACCAGGACTTCGCGTTCAGACAGTCGCGGGACAGTCTTCCAGCGTGTGCTGGGCGGAGTCCCAGTTGGCTGCGCAGTGCTGACATTGTGCCGTCCCTCGCGTAGCAACCATGTTATGCATGCCATGTAGCTCCACCGAAGCAACCATGCTCAGTGAGGTGGTGACGGTAGGTGACGCGGCCTCCCTCCCTAACTACCTACTAGCTTCAAGGCTAGGCAGAACGGCACCGACAGCGTGTTGGCGCGCTTTGCCCATATCGGTGCCCCGTAGAGGGCCATGGATCGTATCAGCCTCGGAGGGCCTAGTATGAGTATATTTCATATCAACTCGCTCTCTCAACGGCGACCGCATTCGGCGTTGCGATTGGTGAAGACTTCAACTCGGGCCAACAGTTGATGTAAAATTAACTCACGTGAGATATAAAGTTGTCACGATAACTGAGGCCCAAGTGTAACTTTATTTTACATCCTTCCTTTGCCTCTCTCCTCCTGCTCCGGCCCTCTTGAAGAATGCATACACATACATGTGTGTAGTGACGTGTTCGAGATATGCCAAGTTATTATATATTTAGTTGAGGAAAGTGACGATTTTGTCACGCGCGACACACAAGAGTTCATCAGGATGAGGAGCTTGTCCGTATAGTACATATTATAATAAACAGAAAAAAGACAGAATTAGAAAATATTTCTAAATTTGTTCCTCACTGAGATTGAGTAAAGTTAACTACCTATATTTATTTGTTTCATAATGTACACTTATCGAATAATATGTATATCATACATACTCAAAGGTCTTTTGAATTTGAGAAAATAAATTATTAAATGGTAACGGATTGGAAGAGCTCAGAAAGCTTTGTCTTTGCAATTGAAATTTGCAATTCGCAATGTCTTTATTTCTATAAAGTTACTTAGAACAATCTGGAATTAATATGCACTAAAGTTGCGGCACTTAAGGGTAAGAAATATTGAAACAATGATTAGTTTAAAAATACAGTCATTTAACAACAATACTTTTATAACATTTTTAATTTATATAGATGTAAGTTGGTCATTTAACATACTACAGCAGTTTTTCTCACAGTAAAAGGATCGAGTCAGCAGTACAAAGTTTTTGATTAAACCAAAAAGTGTTTCACTAGAAAACAATACCACCCCACCTATGCCAACATTGCAATCAATTTAATTGTAACTAACATAAATAATAAAGTATAACACCGTATTGTTATTTTTGAATAGTTTCCGTTTTTGTTTGTTTTCACTGGTTACAATCTCACAAGCTACGTTCTGACAAGTAAGAACATAGCATAAGTTTTGTCGGAACCAAATTCTAATATTTTAAATTTAAAAGTAACTACTTTGAAAAAAATACCACTAACTTAAAAGTTATATTATAAAAAAGATGAAAAGAAATTTTACAACGTTCGCAGATAAAGAAGTACGTGACTCTTGTGTTGTGAAATTCCTTCGTATGTGTATATAGTATACATATGTCACGCTTTTTCATTCAATACTTAAGTCACAAAAATCTCTTAGACGGACATGGGTACATAATATAGCAGGAGTATGTAAATATTTCATTTCAATAAATATAATTATTAAAAACTTAACTTTTAACTATACAACTGTAAATAGTAACATAGCTGGCTAGCTTTAGCAGGTCATTTAAATAAAAAGTAATTCTCTCACAAATTAAAGTCTTACTGATCGTGTGCTAACATGGGAAACTTCCCACGACGTACGACCTATAGGTAAAAGCTAGCGAAATAATCATTTAGCTAGCTTTTACCTATAGGTCGAACATCGTCGTACTTTATGAGTAATAAGTACGCGCCATCACATTTCGGCCATCATCACAGTTCGGCGTGCGCATATTTTTTACATAGTGAGGCACTTTGCGTGACAGCCATTGGACAAAAGTTTATTTCTACAGAGAAGACATCACTGGTCTTAGTATATTTTTAATCAGTAGCACCTGAATTTTAAATCTCTTACTAAAAATAATGATAAAAGATGAAATAGATAATAAATAAACAAGTTTATTTTGTTTGTATATTGAATGTGGCAATAGTTGTGATTCTTAATAAGTGCTACATGCCCTATAAAAATAGAATTTACTGTTACACCAGGCAGTAACCATGTCAGTTCTCAGTAAATGTGGAAATTCTGTTTTTGCAATTACTGTTTTTAAGTCATAGTGTGGCATTCAAACAGCAATTGCAACTAGATTGGACTGATTATTCCATGATTATTCTATATTACAGGAGCTCAAAAATACATTGGAAAGCAACACAGACGTAGTTTACGTCTAGAATAGGAATAAACATTAGTCTTATACTGGGATGGAACCTAAAACACTTAATGAAGAAACTAGGATTATTATTTTAAGTATGACTTATATAAAATATACAAAATCTCTGCAACATGTAAAATAAACACAAATTGTAATGCTTTAGTTCACAAAACAACGATAAGAGCGGCGTGTATATTTTTATGCTGCCTCTAGCGTCTTGTTAAGTATTACCTAACTAACCTACTTAACTATTAAAGAATATAAACGTAAAAAAAACGTATGCCCGTAATTACTTTCTTGTTAATCTGGTGTTCTGGCTCGGGTGGGCTCGTCACCAAAGCAATGTTTGTGTATGGGGTCCTTGTAGGAGTTCTCGTGAAGAACACTGTGGGAACTTGTGCGACATTTTGTTAAGCACAGTTCATAGTCGTCACTCAGCGAACGAAATAACACATTCTTTTCCGTCGACAGTTTAGATAAGACGACCTCTAACATATCTCTCTGTAAAATAAAATAATTTTTAAAATAGAATAAAACGAACTTTTTACTTATAAAAGTTATGGGCATGTACTAAAATGAATGTAAAGATGTTTTATTTTAATAAAGAGTAGTTTAAGTATAAATGATATAATTATAATTATATAGCTGGGGCATACATACATGCATACATCTAAATATCAGTTTAGTACTGAGCTACTGCCTATTTGTCAAATTCTTTCATTCCTTTGTGAGTAAGGGGGACTTTTGGGATCGAAAATTGTTGAACTATGTGTTAAAGTTATGATTTAGTAAATTTTATAAGAATATTCACCAAGTCCCTCTCTAGTATAATAATGGTATAACACTGTTTTTATGTAGCAACACTACTCAGCTCAAGACTTTGACATAACATGTGACATGTGCAACGCCAAAATCTCAGAATTTAAAACTTAAAAACTAAAATCAACTGCGTTATTACTCATCACCTCAACACTATGTTCATTCACTCTGGAAATATATTTATATCTTACCTTGCTAGGGTCTAAACAGCAAGACACACAGTACTCATATATAACACAACAGTTATTATCTGAACATGTCTCACAGCTGTATCTATCTGTAAAGTCAGCTTCTAGATCACAGCACCCATTTTTCAATACATCCATTCTTTGGCATACATACCCTGAAATAATAAATTTGGTTATTAACATCTAACTTATAGAGCTGCACAAATTTTAAAATTCATATCAAATTTAAAATAAGGTGATTTATTCAATGTGGTATTTTGAAAAAAAAAACAAACAAAAAGAGACATAACAACATTGAATTGCTTAATGTTACATGGCATGTGAAAGTTTAAATATATAATAAAGTTTTAAAAGAATGTAATTTTTCTGCTAGTGAGCAGTGAAAACAAAATTATTGCTACAAGCATTTGACATTACATAGCTTATTCGGAGACTGTCTGCACTGAAATTGACCATTTTTGTATATTAAATTTAATGTAATCTACTACTACTGAAACTTACTATAAATATTAGGTATTTCATTTGTTTACTCAATAAACTAACCGATGATAACTCAATGTTGTGGCATCATTTTATTGCCATAATTCACCATGAAATTGGATTCAACATTTAGATCTTATGTTATTCATGAATATATGAAATTTACCATGGATTTTGTAGAATATAGAAAAAGGAATATGAAGACTTCTCATCTAAAAAGTGAGATTACTATTTTTAAGATATATCTTAATTAATTAACCATCATCACTTCACATCACATCACCAGCCTTTAATAGTCCACTGCTGGACATGGGCCTCTCCTTAGAAAGGAGGTTTTGGCCTACTATACCACAGTGGCCAGACGGGATGGTATAGGGTTTGTGTCAAGTTTTCCTTCTCTTTGCAGTGCTGGTTGTCCTGCGTTAGCTCCCTTAGTCGGCTCTTACGACACCCACGGGATGAATAGGGGTGGTGACACTCTGTATTCTTAATCCATCACCACACGGACCATTAATTAACCAATTATTCATTAATGAAGAGAAACTTGAAACAAACCCTATACCGACCTGTCTGGCCAGCATGGTTTGGTGGGCCAAAACCTCTTTTCTAAGGAGAGGCCTATGTCCAGCAGTGGACTGTTATAGGCTGTTGATGATGATGACAACAAGAGTACCACAGAATTGAGTATTAACTCCTCACATGCTGCTACACTGTACAGCGCATACCAGTGAAGGCACTATACAGTGTAGTGGCATATTGCGGCTTATGAGAGGTTAAGCCATACATAAATCAGTTTTCAGTTAACATACAAGTAAAGATTATACTGTATATACCTCTATCATCTACCAGTAATTGTTTTCCTTGGACTGAATTTCTACATTTTATATTGTCATTTGTATCATTATGTTCTTGAAGTGTTCTCCAAACAAATGGTTTCCTTTCAAATGCTATATCTTGATATATCATATTTCTACTGTTACCCTGTAATTACGATTTTTCTTTTAAATCAGAAGTTTTTTTAAGAAGTAGAATAATATGATTTTGTTATCTCTGTTTGTTTAAACATAATAGGGGTATGTACATTCTTTTTTGAGTGATATGATAGACTTACAATATATAAGTAAAATTATATCCGTTTCCTGTTTCAATTTACAGCAGATTTATGTAGTTTAAGTAAATACTGACTGTTACACTTTTCCACATTTAAATAGGAAAAATACAAAAGTTAGTATTAGCTTTATACATAGGTCTTTCAAACAATTACTAAATTATTATCATAATAATTGTTTTGCAGATTATTAATACCAACCTCTTTAAGAAAACTGACTATGCAATAAGTTAATGAAGATGCAAATATAATGCCTAAAACCAGTCTCCTCCTTATGAATCGCACTAAAGCGGCATACCACATTTTATACTTGGAATTAAATCTTAATTTACGAAACCGTTTACAATAATGCGGCAATGAAAATAGTAACATTGTCAGGCGTAAGAATGCAGTATACAATTAAATACTCTTTCCGATGACATTTTAAAATATAACCCTAAATACATAGTAGTATTATATTTAAAATGTGTTTTATAAACCACATTCATATAAGAAAAAACTTTTATTTTCACTATTACAACGGTTTACGGGAAAATACCGAATTAAATTGTTGTTAATGAAAAGAAAGTTACAATACGAGTTTGTCATTATCTAAACTGTTTTGACATTTGACCAGTGCATTTGACAGATAAAATAAAGTTGTCAGTTGTCATAAAATAAATCTCGAAGTCAGTACATGAAGAATCGTCGGCCATCACAGATAAAACACTATAAATACAAGAAGGTTGGCCATATAAAACAAACGTACTTAATCGGGCGCAGCATGTATTTTGGGCTAATAAGAAGCTCCAGAAAAAATTAAAGATCATTAAGGATCAATTCTCTACATCAAAGTTCTCCAGAGTCACATTAACACGTCACTTCACCGAAGACCTGAAAGAAGTCGGCACTGACGAAATCCAGATGGCTCTTGGACAGCTCAAAAATGGAAAAGCCCCTGGAGAGGATGGAGTTACAAGGGAGCTTCTAAAGGCCGGAGGTAAACCCGTACAAAGGGAGCTCAAAAAAATCTTCAACGCTGTCCTGTTTGAAGGGAGAACTCCGGAAGCGTAGAGAAGGAGTGTGGTCGTTTCGTTCTTCTCGGTCGTTCGTCGCTCGAACTATCGACCTATATTCCTTCTAAGCCACATCTACAAGCTGTTTTCGAGAGTCATCACGAACCGTCTTGCGCGAAGACTAGACGAATTCCGAACACCGGAGTCGCTGCTGGGATTCGGAGCGGATATGACACCATAGACCACATCCACCAAGTACAGTACAGATCCGTCCAAGTACAGAATCAGCAAACAAGGCCCATACTGTTGCATCGAGGAGTGAGACAAGGGGACGTTTTTTGCCCGAAATTGTTCACAAATGCAATGGAGGACATGTTCAAGACGCTGCACTGGAAAGGCGAATACATTTGATTTGCGATTTGCAGACAACATCGTCAACATGGCAGAGACGCTGCAGGTCCTACAACAGATGCTGAATGACCTAGCTGACTCTTCTATACGCATCGGCCTACGGAATTTGGATAAAACCAAGGTCATGTCCAATAAACATGTACTTTTTTTTTTAACGTGTGGAAAACCCCTCGGGCCGTCACCCCTCCGGGGTTCGCGGTGGGGCGGTGTGTGGGTTATCGAACCGACTAAAACCACACGGTGTGCCACTTCGTGCCTGTGATAGAAGGTGTCCGGGAAAAGCTGATTTTAAGACATCCGGACCCCTCCCAGCGCCTGCCCGCAACAGCGCGGGCACCACCTTTGGGTAAACTCTCGATTTAGGCGACGTCCGGAACGCGCAGACGTCGCCTCCTCGCGGCTGGCCACTATAGCGGGTGGAGGAGAAAACCCGTCCCGTTCACCGGCAGCTACTTAAAACTCGCCCCTACTAACTTACTATGAGATTTTATTGTTCGGACGGTTCTCTTAGGTTACTTATGTATCGATATACTTTTACACACAACGTCTTATACCTACGAGTAAATGATCACATCATCACGTGGAGTGCGTCATAGCCTCACATCACATCAACAGCCTTTAATAGTCCACTGCTGGACATAGGCCTCTCCTTAGAAAGGAGGTTTTGGCCTACTTTGCGCCAACAATAAAAAAAAAAAACAAAAATTTGAATTTAGAACCATATACAAATCATCTATTCCTGATACTTTTTTGACTGCATGTACGAGTATAACTTAGTTGGGCCATACTCAGAAAAAATGTACATTTGGCACTTTTTTTTGTCCCACTACTTTAATAGCAGATTTAAAATTTGAATATTATGGCACATATTTTTAATCATGTTTACATCAATGTTTAGTCTTTAATAGGATATTTTTTTAATAAATAATATAATATTTTCGTCAAATCATAGTATAAACAGCATGGGTTTTTTTTTATAAAATACCTTCCATACAACTTTTTAAAGTCCCAATAACGATTTATCTTAATAAAAGAGTAATTGTTACGACTATTAGTCGACTTACATAAGATTGACTGTAGTCATTTCGGTCTCTTTTAGTCCATCTTTTAAATAGTAATACGATTTATTCTTTAGAACGTTTAATAAAATTATTAAAATTCATATTAATGTTGTCCCAAAATTATTACATTTCGTTACTCAGTGTTAGTTACGTGCGTATAATTTTGAACGCAGTTGTTCGAAACTGACGGGAAATAATTTTCCTAATATTTAAAACATTGCTGCTTTTTATAATTCACCGTACATACAGAGGTCATTTTGTATTCATCCGTACACGGGAGTCATTCTGTTGAATTCGCATTTGGAAAAAAATACTGTCAGGGTGATAAACGATTTGAATTTCGGTAAGCAAATACGATTGATTGTACTATTTTGTGCCCACGTCTTAGTTATAATAATATATAGACAAATAAATTCAGTTATTGTGTATACAATAAGTGGTACTAACAGAATTATTTTTCAAGGTTATAATTTCTCAGAGTTTGTCTTCAGTTTAGTTATATTGCGTTATGTTACGAAACTGAGAAATTGTAAAGCTGAGTTTACGAAGTTACTCTAATTTGAAAAATTAAGTATTATCTATTAAAATTTTATTACATTAATTTAGGGGAACAGAAGTGTAATCGTGGTACAATGAAAATGACTTGCTTGATCCCCGAACGTGACAATATATTTCTGTTGAACTAAAAAAAAATATGATTGTCTTATTATTTTACTATTTATGTGGGTACTTGTGCAGAGTAGTCAAGTATTTATTATATTTTTTATTTAATTATAATCAATAATATTATTATTTTATTAAGTTGATTCTTCAGTTAACAAAATATCTAAATAATGGAGCAGTACGTAACGGTGATATCTTTTTGTTACAGTTTGTTATGGAGATTCAAGACTGATTTTTATTATGAAAGATTATATTATTTTTAAGAAATCTTGTTATTACTTTCTTGCTTATTTTTTTTAAATTTGGTGTTAACGGTTCTTGACAACTTGTTTTCTTTAGTTGCTCGAAATATGGAAGGGCCCGATTAAATTTTGACAATATTACTCCGATTATTTAATTGATTTTTTAGAAATGTGTCTGATTGTTCTTATGTTTTGAACAATTATTTGTAATTTAACGAGAAAACTGTAATTTAATTTAATTTGTAACTACTACTAAACCTACAATTGCAAATTATACTCGTACATAGTGATTCATACAATTGAGTTTTTTTTCATTATTTTGTAGCCGGATGGTCCCTCATAATAATTGCAATCAAGCCTTTAGGCGTAATGAGTAATTTAAATTTATTAGCTAAAAAAATATAATATACTTAAAGAGTGAGTCCATTGGTACTTTTCTTATGGTTCCCACTCCAATGAAAATACATTTTGTACTTGTTCTTCAAGAGTAGCACTCACTGCACTACGTCACACTAACTTAACCAAACAACTAAAAAGGCTTAGGGTTCTTTAGTCTTAATGATATATTCGTATCGTTCTTTCACTTATTCCCATCGGGTAGGATGAGCCTGATTTACATTTCTGAGATATTATGTCTTTATTTAGATTAATTTATTTTTATAAATATTAAATATTATATTTTATTAAATATTAAAGTGCTTAAATATCTAAAACTGATGTTTTATTATTTTTAACCGACTTCAAAAAAAGGAGGAGGTTATCAATTCGACTGTATTTTTTTTTATGTTTGTTACCTCAGAACTTTAGACTAGGTGAACCGATTTTGATGATTCTTTTTTTTTTGAAAGCTGGTGCTTCCCGTGTGGTCCCATTTCAATTTGGTTCAGTTCTGATAATGGCATCCATGAGAAAACCATATAAGTCTTAAATTTTCATTCAATATGTTCGCGACAAACAGACGAATAACTCAATATCACGCAAACCGATTTCGATAATTCTTTTTTTATTCGAATGGATGTACTTTAAGGATACTTTGATGAGAGTTTGGTTAGATTCTGATCATGGAATCCACGACAAAGTAATGGCACTCTTCAATTCTTAGGAGCAAGTTAACGACACTTGACTGAATCTTTTATAGGCTATCCGGATATTTGAGTCACCTACAGTAACGTCGTTATGGTCAAGTAATTGTTGTCATTAACAGCCTTTAATAGTCCACTGCTGGACATAGGCCTCTCCTTTGAAAAGAGGTTTTGGCCTAATATACCACGCTGGCCAGAGTTGGTATAGGGTTTGTTTCAAGTTTTCCTTCTCTTTGCAGTGCTGTTGTCCTGCGTAGTTTACTCCCTCAGTCGACTCTTACGACACCCAAGGGATGAAAAGGGGTGGTGACAATCTGTATTCTTAATCCGTCACCACAGGGACAGTAACGGACAGTAACGGAAGTAATTGTCGTAGTCGAATATAACGATCAATGGAACTCCTTTGGAGTGGGTGTCAGCCAAGGAAACACTACGCTACTACAGAATAGATCAACCTGGTTAACCAGGTAACCTGGTTTCCTGATGAGTTGTTGTGCTGGTTTCCTGATGTATAAATACGTTTCCATCAACTCATTTTACATCAGGAAACCTTTTACTTTAACCTTTTACTGGAGATTAAAGTAGCAAGGTGAACACTGTGTTGGCTTTACAAGCCCTCAAGCTGAGTCTGCCATCACATTGTACAGTTTAACAGACGCAACTCTTGGCGATATGCGAAGCGTCTAGGGTGATCCTTAAGCATAGGTCAACCGCATTTACGATTTATAGTGACTCAATCACGGCGCTAATGACGGTCGGAAATCTTAATTGTCTTCATCCCTTAGCAGTAGAAACAGGAAAAATTTGAGATCTTGTTTCGATTAAAACGAATTTGTAAAATTGTATTGGATCGAAGCACACGCGGGGATAAAGGGAAATGGAAGAGGATGATCAGCTGGCAAAGGAGGTAGAAAATCAGAAATTATTTTAACAATTTCTGAACTACAGTGGATTTCGGTTATACGAGGCATGCCTTTTAAGTTTTGTCGTTTGAAGAAAAAACACAACTAGAACCTTTTTCAAAGTATTCACCACGTAGCTTAATACACTTTTTCATTCTCTCAAACCAGTTATTATAACATTTATTCCACTCTAAAGTGGGGGTGTTCAAAATGGCTGACTTGAAAGCGTCGTAGGCATAGATCCAGTACCGGATTAAGCTAGCGCTGGGCCTGTAGCAAATTTTATCAAGGGGCTTTTGGATTGTTTTAGGATTGTCTAAGTAGTTTATGGTATTCATCATCATCAACAGCATACAATAGTTCACTGGATATAAGCCTCTCCTTAGAAAGGAGGTTTTGCCAAGTTGGCCAAGCGGGTTTGCTGGTTGACTAGACAGAGCTCTGGTTTTGGGCCCCTCCTGTGGAACATAGGGTACGACTGGGCCCTTCTAGTTGACTTCCCTCCTGGGCTGGGAATCTGTTATTTGGTTACAGCCCGTGGGGTGACCTTTCAAGAAGCGGCCTGGCCACCTTCTTTGGTGGTCGGGCGCATTGAGGTGCTGGGCATATAAGTGAGTGAGATAAGACGGAGGCCTCTTATTTCATGGGCCACATCGTGGTTATACCCCCTGGCGCCTCAATCGTGGTCAACTCGGTCATCGTACAGGTTGGTCGGCGCTGCGTCCGCCCAATTTGGGAGAATGTTTTCAATAATAGAGGCGACATTTAGATACAGATTCAGGACTCTTTCGTGATAAGAAATGTGAAAGCGTTGGTGCGTGGGGCCCCGAAATGCGCGGGGCCCGTAGCATTTGCTACTCTTGCTACGTGGCTTATCCGCCACCGCATAGATCTAAGATTCGTCACCACTGATGATGTCGTAGATGTGATTTGACTCTCCTCGGTTCAACCTTTGCAGAGTTTTCTTACACCATCTGACGCGGGCCGCCTTGTGATCGTCGGAAAGCAGATGCGTTATCCAACGGCAAAATAGCTTTCTCACACCAAGCGCTTCATGCAAGATCTTCTGAATGATTGTCCCCGAGATGACTAACAGAGCCTCTATCTCTCGATACGTCACATGACGATCTTCGAGAATTAGTTGTCTCACAGCAATGATGTTATCTTCAGTGAAGGCGGATTTTGGGGGTCCTTCGCGAGATTTGTCACTAACACTAGTATTTCCACGCTGGAATTCTAAACACCAGCGTTCGACAGTCCGCAGACATGGGGCTTCATCACCGAACACAGATGTTAGCTCTTCAAAACACTGAAGCCGTGTCAGGCCTCTTCTACAGTTGTAGAAAATTATTGCACGAACATTTTCCTTAGAAAGATCCATTTTCGTACGTAACCTGACAGATTCCAATCGACGCTGTGACTAAACAATAGCATTAATCCTAATACTTTCAACTGTTTTGAAACTTTTCAAAATTTAAACACATTCGAAAATAGAACAGTTCCAAATTCAAATTTGCCGTTAAATATGAAAACGACACAACTTAAAAGGCATGCCTAGTAACTACGTTGGAGGGGCCACTTTAAAGTCGTCGCTATATCCAAAGTAGCAGAAAGTCATGTACATATATTTATATTAATTTATTTATCGAACTATGTAGTCATACACGGGAGTTATCGAAAAAATGTGTTATAGTGCATTGTTTAAGTTTGGTTTTTGTATACGCTGTAAGATGTATTCCATTTTTATAATTTAATCAATAATTAAATTTATTGTTGCCTTCACCAAACAAACAGTACTTTTTAGCGTTGTTATAGTGCATAATGCGTCTCTGGTTGTTGGAATCTAATACACAACGCCTCTGTTCTTCATCCTCTTTTTCTTGTGTTTGATGCACAGGCTCAATAATTTCATTATCACTTAAGTTACCCGGGTCTCAATTCTGCTGTTTTATGTTAACGCCAAGCCACTGTCATTCCATTGAGACGCTATTCAGATACCAATGAGATGCCATTGAGACGCCATTGACATCGGTCAAAATATCAGTATTCTACTAACATAAATTCACAGTGTCAATAGACTGTCGATATTATAATATAGGTTACAACATTGCCAAATTTAATATATCATTTTCTTACAAATTTAAAATGTACCGTTAACCAAACTGTTACAAAGACATCGACGACATTTGATTTAGTGACAAGTCATCGGGAAGCCATTGGTATTACATAGTTATACCCTTTCCAATCGTTTATTTAACTTTTGACAGCTCTAATACTTAATCAAATAGTGATACCCTGACCCGTTACCGATTCGATTTCTTTAATCGATCGATTTTATTCTTGAAGAAGTTTTAAACGATTTAACACTCTCATTATTTTATCAATAATTTCGTAATTTTATCGATTATTAAACGGCCTTTGTTGTCAGTGTTCATCCACATTTTCATACGTCGAGTTGAGTATTTATATTCCTTCGTATTGATTTATTTGTTAATCCTCACGTTTGGTTGAGTTGAGCGTATCGTTCCTCCCTTCGTTACTGTCAAAATAAAGTACTTAAAGGACAAACAAGAGAGTTTGTCTTGCGACTTCGTGAATACTTTGAAAAGGAAAGCCGTAATGGTGGGCCTCTTATACCAGTGACTCAAGTTAGAGACCGTGTTGCACCAGCATTAGGTATTAGTGCTCCAACAGTGGCAAAAATAACAAAAGAAGGCTACGGCAGCAGTGGCATGGGACAGAATAAGCTATCTACACTTAAGAAAAAACGTCAGACCTGTAAAGTGACAGCCGTTGACAATTTTGACGCTGATGATATTCGTCGTCATATATACGACTATTACCAAAGAAAAGAGATTCCAACATTAAAAAAACTAACACAATCTCTACGAAATAATGGTTTGTTAGGTGGTCAAAAATCTTCTTTGGCAAAGGTATCGAAAGACATTGGATTCTTATTCCAAAAATGTGACGAACGAAAAATTTTAATGGAAGGCAATGATAATGCTTTGGATCGATGCGAAGTTTTAAGACAAGCGAAAAAAATAGGAGATTGGTCGAATGTTGTTTTCACAGATGAAACTTGGCTCAATGCGAATCATACGCTGTCAAAAACTTGAACTGACAATACTGCTGGCTCTACTTTACCAATGGGAAAAGGCGAACGACTGATTATTTGCCATGCAGGAACAGTAAAAGGAATTGTGCCAGACGCTCTATTAGCTTTCAAATCCCAGAAAACAGGAGATTATCATGAGGAGATGAATTCGAACGTGTATGAAAAGTGGTTCAGAGAAATGCTTACATCACTCGAAGAGCCATCAATAATATTTATTAAATTAATAAAATGCCAACGCAGGTCAACAAAAACATGAAATCATAAACTGGCTCCGTGACAATGGCGAGGAGGTAGACGAGTCCCTACTAAAAGTAGAGTTAGTAAAGATATTAAAAATAAAGAAGCTGCCAAAACGATACGTAATAGATGAAATGGCAGCAGAAATGGGCATACCGTCCTCAGAATTCCCCCATATCACTGCCAATATAATGAAATTGAAATGATCTGGGCACAAGTTAAAGGATATGCTGCGAGGAACAATACAACTCCTCCTTTCACCGCAAGAAAAATGCTGGATTTACTAAAAAATGCGTTTGTAAAAGGAACTCCTGAAAACTGGGCGAGTGTTGTAAAAAAAACAAAAAAGGTGATAATGTCGGATTGTGATCGGGATGTTGCATTCGATAATTTATCTGTCCAGGAATTGATAATCAATATTACTGAGAACTCAAGTGATGATGATTCCTGGTCATACGAAAAAGACGATTCTTTATAATTAAAAATAGTATTACAGTACCTCTTTTGGTTGTTTTAGTTTTTAATCCCTAAAGTACTATGAATTTCAACATTTTGTACCTGTTCATTACAAGTAGGTACCGCAGTTCATTCACATGCTTTTTATTTGAACCAACTACAGTAAGTCTAAACGATTATTTTAGATTCATTAATTTGCAGCGAATACATTCGATCCCATTACTAGGTACAAGTACGATAGAACTGTTTTCATAGTCGAAGATTTACCAAATCCAGCATGTGAAAAACATTTTTTGATTGTGTCTGGAGTAACTCGTGACCATGCTGTTGTTATCATTTTATTGGAAGATTGACGGCAAATGGGGTAATGCTTTTTTCAAACGAATTTCACCATTTTCTTCACTACAAGCCTTCAATAACGGCTTTTAAGAGTCTTAATTATACCTTGATCAATAGGCTGAATAACTGATGTGGTGTTGGTGGTAAAAATGCCATTTCTCTTCAAACTTTGCTGACCACTAGGTATATCATGATGTTGTCTAAATCGGTAAACCCTGCTTTCGGGACATCAAAGTTAGTTTTCTCAAGCTGTTTGGCAAAATGATGTCAAAACACTCTATAATTTTGGTGCGGTTTCTCCACGTCGTTTATATTGTAGAATGTGAAACTCCAAATTGCTTACACAGATCCATATTGTTTTCAAAATTTTTATTCTCGAAATGATGTACACATTTTCTTTAACAGTAAATGTAAGTCTTGGAGCCATTTTCACAAGTTTACAAAACACTGTTCACACAAGAAATAATAACTTCACACATGGCTGTCTGTTTCTAAACTAGGCAGAGCCTTTTTTTTTTTTTTTTTTTTTTTTTTTTAACGTGTGGAAATCCCCTCGGACCGTCACCCCTCCGGGGTTTGCGGCGGGGTGGTGTGTCGGACTCGGACCGACTAAAACCACACGGTGTGCCACTCTGCGCCTGTAACAGGAGGGATCCGGGAACAGCTGTTGTTAAGACATCCGGACCCCTCCTAGCGCCAGCCCGCTCCTGGTGCGGGCTCCGTCTCATTGTTGATGTTCCTCTCTTTAGGCGACGTCCGGCACACGCGGACGCCGCCCCCTCGCGGCTGGCCAACTAATGCGGGTGGAGGGGAAACCCACCCCGTCCACCCGCGGCCACACTCAGGGCGGCATTAGGCTGTGATAGCCGGGCCTCCGCCGCCCGGTTCGCCGGCGGCGGATCGGGTCCGAGTGGAGGTCGTCCTCCCGGGCCCTCTCCGCCGCCTCCTTCCGCGAGATTACTACCTCGCAGAAGGTTGCGACCGCGGTAAAACAACTGTCGCTACCGGCCATGGAGCGTACTACGGCCGGTAGCGAGAGATCCACTCCGATGAGTGCCGTGAGGGCCCGACGCTGCGCCGCCCATGCGGGGCAGACCGCCAGCGTGTGCTGGGCCGAGTCCTCACTGCAGTCGCAGTGGTGGCAGGCGGGACTCAGTTCCCTCCTAGCGACCGAGTGCAGGTACTTCCCGAAGCAACCGTGCCCGGAAAGCACCTGCGTCAGCCGGAAGGAAAGGGTCCCGTGCTGCCGCCCTGCCCACTCGGCGATGACCGGCTGGAGAGCCTCCACGGCGGCGAAGCCAGCGCGTGGAGTCTCCAGCCGGAACGACCAACGAGCCATCGTGGCTCGGCGAGCGGCTTCGCGCCACTCGCGCACATCCTCGGGCGGAGGGCGAAATCCGCTCTCCGCCCGGTAGTCAGCCACTCGCCGATAAACTTCGGCGAGCACTTCCGCCTCCAAATCCCACGGGGGAGTTCCGGCCAACGCGCACGCCACCTCCGTCGAAACGGTGCGGTAACCGCGTATGGCTCTGACCGCCATTACCCTCTGAGGGCGCCAGAGGCGTACCCTATTCTGGGCGGTCAGAGCTGCCGCCCACACCGGTGCACCGTACAGTGCCATTGACCGGACAACCCCCGTGTACAGCCGTCTTGTCGCGACGCTGGGTCCACCCATATTGGGCAAGAGTCGCCCTAGGGCAGACGCAGCGCCGACCAGCTTTGGAGCAAGCTGTCGGAAGTGCTCGTCGAAGAGCCACCTCCCGTCGAGGATCAGGCCCAGATATTTCATCTGGGCCCGAACCGGTACGAGGACCGAGTTGACCACGATGGAGGCGCCAGGGGGTGGACCACGACGGGGCCCATGAAATAACAGGGCCTCCGTCTTATCTAGGGCCACCCGTAAGCCCAGCGCCTCAATGCGCCCGACCACCAGGGAGACTCCCCCTGTGGCCAGGCGCGCCGCCTCTTGGAAGTTTGCCCCCCGGGCTGTCACGAGGGTATCGTCTGCGTAACAGATTACACCCAGCCCGGGGGGGAAATCGGCGCGAAGGGCCCAGTCGTACCCTATGTTCCACAAGAGGGGTCCAAGAACAGACCCCTGTGGAACACCGCACGACATGGGCCGACACCTCAAATTACCTTCTCGGTCCTCGTACACGACGGTACGCTCCTCTAAATAGTCTGCCACCAGCCGCCTCAGGTACTTTGGCACCCCATGATAGTGGAGTGCTTCCCTGATGCAGCTGAATGGCAGACTATTGAATGCGTTGGCGATGTCCAATGACACCGCCAACAGCACGCCGCCACAGCTCACGGCCTCTTCGGTCACGGCCCTCAGGCGCAACACGGCGTCGACCGTCGAACGCCCCGCCCGAAAACCAAATTGGGCGTCCGACAGATCGGGGCCCACCTCGCAAAGGTGCCGGACGATGCGGGCAGAAAGAACCCTCTCAAACAATTTGCCCGCCTCGTCCAGCAGCACGATGGGCCTATAGGCCGCGACCGAATCGGCAGGCCGTCCCGGCTTCCGCAATAGGACCAGCTTCCCGCTCTTCCAGCACTCAGGGAAGCGTCCCGACGCCAAGCTAGCGTCGAACACCTCCCCGAGGCGGTCTGCCATGTGGTTGAGGGCCAGGGCCAGCACTCGGGCCGGTATCCCGTCTGGCCCAGGGGCGGTGTTCTTGGAACGGATCCGTAGAACAGCCGCCCCTACCTCCGATTCCCGGACGGGCGGAACATTATCCTCCCCGTGCTCCCCGTCGTCTCCGGCCAAGGAGGCCATCGACGGGGGAGTGTGTTCCGCCCGTTGTGGGAAAAGGCCCTCAACCACTTCTCGCAGGAAGCTGGGCTGGAGAGTCTCCGTAAGGGGGGGGCCCGACGCGCGGAGCTTTTGTCGCACCGCGCGGTAAGGGCGACCCCAGGGGTCACGATTAAGACCCTCCAGCATCTCCTGTCTCTTTTCCTCTTTGGCGCGGCTAATGGCCAGCTTCAGAGTTTTCCGAGCCCGTCGGTACTCCTCATGAAGCCGGTCCTCCTCACCGTCTCCACGGTGACGCCGCCGACTGCGTGTGTAGGACCTCCGGGCACGTGTACAGGCCGCACGGAGGTCCGCCAGCTCCTGGGACCACCAGTAGACCTCCTTCCTTGGAGGCCGACGACCTCGAACGCGGGGCATGGCCGCATCGCATACATGCGTAATCGCATCGCGAAAGCGGCCAGCCCCCACGTCGACCTCCTCGGTCGGAGCCTGAGGAGACAGCCACGAGTGAATTATGGCTGCCTCCTCTAGTAGGTCCCGGTTCAGCCTGGCAACAGCCCACCGCGGAAAGCGGGATAAACGCCGCGCCACGTGACCCCTACTGGAGTCCTGGGTCCGGGAGAGCTCAAATCGGATATACAGGTGATCCGAGAGCGTCTCAACCTCTTCCAGGACACACCAGTTCCTTACTCGTGCGGCGAGGGCAGGGGTAGCGAACGAAAGGTCCACTATCGACCCCCCCTGCTGTCGCACGCACGTGTTGGTGGAGCCTCTGTTTAGAAGACAGAGGCCCACCGAGGCCGCCCACTCCTCTACGGCCTCGCCCCTGGCGTCCGTCCTGGGGGAACCCCACGCAATGGACTTTGCGTTGAAGTCCCCCAGCACAAGGACGTGCCCAGACGCTAGTCGCCGTATCGAGGTCTCCAAGCTGGTTAGGAAAACCTCGAAGTCGTTCAAACTCCGGTTGGGGGAGAAATAGACACCATATATGGTGATCCCCCCCCACTCGACGGCAACATATCCAGTGCCCTTGTCTCTTAGCGACAAGGGCGGGGAATGAGCCGTCGTGGAACCGACGACTGCCACGGAGCCGTCCCAGTCACCCATCCAGTTTGGACGGGGAGGGACAGAATAGGGCTCCGCGACTACGGCAACACCTATCGACCACTGTGCCATGGTTTGCAGGAAGAGATCCTGCGCCGCGGCACAGTGGTTCAGGTTCGTCTGGACCAGGAGGTTGGAGACTTGATCCATTACTGGATCGTCTCTACAACCTCCTCCATGGGCGACGACGTCGACGCACGAACTACATCGGAGGCAGCCTGGGTCGACTGGCTAACCCCCGACGTCTGCCGAGAACTGCGGGGAGGCTTGCAGCCTCTCTGCCCCATCTGGTGATTGGCGGGCTTATTGCCCGCCGCACACACTGGGCAGTGAGGGGCGGCAGAGCATTCTGCCGCCTTATGCCCCGGTTGACCGCAGCGGAAACACAGTCCGCCGCAGTCAAAACAACTGTCGCACTTGACGCGCGTGTGTCCCGATGCCAGGCATTTGTAGCATCTCATCGGTCTCGCCGCCAGGACTGTGATCCTGGCGCTCACGAAACCGATGAGCAGCCTGCCGGCGTCGGCCAATACTTTGGCCGACGCTACGGGACAGCTGACCCACACGGCGCCAAGCCCTCCTGGACCGGGGCGGATGGTGCCGACCCTGACGTTGTCCGCGCTGCACCCCGTCTTCTCCCGGATTACAGCGCGGACATCTTCGGCCGTCACAGAGTCGTCCAGGCCCGAGATGCGCAGCTCTGCGCACTTAGTAGGCCTGGCGATCTTTACACCATCCGTGGCTGTAAAGAGTCCCCGCAGCTTCTCGGCAAATGTGTCCGCCGTTTTAGCGCCTTCAGCCCCAGGGAACTCGAGGACTCGAGCTCCCGTCTGGGCGAGGCGCATTCTGACCCCCACCGTTCCAAAATCGTTGGCGAGGCTGTCCCGGGCCTTTTTGAAGACGGCCGCGTAGGACAGCCCGCCGTCCGCCGCCTCCGGGGACACGGTCACCACTACAGCCGCGGTTTTGGGCGGCTGCAGCTTCCGCGGCCTCTTTGTGGAGGCCGTTGCCACCGGTGGCGAAGGCTGGGCCTGGGCTGCTTTTTTGGCAGCCTTTTTGGCCCGCCTTCGGGACTTCTTGGAGCCCCTCGCCTCCTGCCAACCCTCGTTGGAGGGGGCAGGTGCGGAGGGGCCCGGCAGGGGTGTCGGAGTGGGGAGCGGAGGGAATGCCACTCCGCTCCTCGGCGCTGTTTTAGGCCCCGTCTTGGCCGGCGCCTGGAGATGTGCCTTGGCCGGCGCCTTAGCCGGTGCCTTGGCCGGCGCCTGGGCCGGTGCCTTGGCCCCCCTCCTCGGCTTTTGTGGAGCCGATGGAGTAGGGGCAGACGCCGCCGCCGCGTAAGAAACGCGGCCTCCCACAACGGGGAGCGCGGTCGGAGCGGCGGCCTTAGGCCGCTGTGCCGACGCGAGCGGGGGGCGCATACTCGGCGCAGGGGGCAGTCTCGCCTCCAGGCCAGCCAGGCGTCCGTCCAGCATATTCCCAACTGCGATGAGGATTTCTCGCAGTTGGGAGTCAAATGCCCCTGAGTTGGTGGTAGGGGCAGGCTGGGACGCGGACGGGGCTTCCCGCTCGGGGAGGTTCGCCTGGAAGCGGGCGAACTGAGCACTCAGCTCGTTCACCCGCTCCGTCAGCCTCTCGTTGGCCACCTGCAGGCGAGAGACGTCGCCCGCTAGGCCCTCCACGACCTCCGACAAAGCGGAGGAGGAGTCCTTAAGGGCCCTCACAAACGAGCCCTTAAGGTTCACGGATTTGGTGGCCACCTTGTCGATGACGGCCCCCGCCGCTTTCGCCCTCTCCTGCACGGACACGGGAGCCTGGGGGGCATTTCCCCCCACCGGCTCCCGAACCTTGAGCAGGAGATCCGCGATCTCCTCCTCCGCTACGGCCTCGCCGTCCACTCGCACGCTCCTGTAGGACTCCGCGTTTGAGAACGCGGAGCCTGACGGGGTCGAGACCGAGGCCGGTTTACGCGCCCTCCCTCGGCGGCTGCTTGCCACCTTTGGTGGCATCATTTCGCCGGACGTGTCGGTTTCCACGTCCCCTGAGCGTCCGCGTTTTCGGCTGTCGCTTCGCTCCGCTTCCATGGCCTCCGCGCCATCCGACGAAGCGGCGGATCCGGAGCGCAGCCGATCCGATGCTCTTCGGCTCCCAGAGATCAGAGTCAGACTGACTTCTGGGAGCCCCATCGAGATGGGCGTTCCCGACGCCACCTCACCCTCAGTGGACGACCCATCGACTCCACTGTTCTTCTTCTCCTTCCTCGTTGCCGTGTCCGTTTGACTTGCCTTTTTCGTTTTGGTTAGTTTTCCGATCGGTTTCTGTATGTTTTTATTGATATGCTCCATAATAAATCCCACGAGTGGGGGAGAACTAAAGGTCCACCCGGGCAGAGATCCCCCATTACCCGGGCAAGCGTAAGTTTTTAACCCAACCGAGGGGTCCGCAGGTACCTCGGCTTGGAGTGCGCTCGCGACTGAACTTCCCATCAGCCATGCATCCCCTGGCCACGCACCAGAACACGGGATTCGGGGAATTTTTTAGAGAGGTTATCTTCCTCGCGGTCCGGGCGGTTAAGCCAAGACCCTCGCCCCCGATCAGAGCCGCGAGACTTAACCACAGCGCTCTTCTCGGGATTGCGATATGCCGACGGTTGACAGGGAGACTACGTCCCCCTGCCTGCTCGGTGGTAGTGTGAGTACACGCCGAGCCCGTCCTCCTTTCTCCACCGCTGTCAGCGGAGAAACTGTGGCCCCTACAGGGCCCCGCCATCAGGTTTTTTACCGAGGTTTCCTCCTCCATGCTCCGAAGAGCGAAGAGCCAGCAGGGCAACCGGCAGACACGCCCACCCTGCTGGACCAGGCCTTGCCCGAGAGCCGATGAACGGCTGCCTCTTCTGCTAGAATATTGGCCGCTGGCGATAATCCTCTCCTCCAAGAGGACAAGGAGGAAACAGTACCATCGCCAGCGTTTCCAGGGTGCACCACGGGGAGGTTTTCTAGCCAGCACCCCAAACTAGGCAGAGCCTGTGCTATGGTAACGAGACTGCTGACAAACATACTTATATATTTCTAAATACATACATATTATAGATAAATTACACACAAACAGAACAAATCATCGTGTGCTCATCACACAATTATTTGTCCTGGGTGGGAATCGAACCCACGACCACCGGCTTAGCAGTCAGGGTCCCTAACCACTGGAACAACAGGCCCGACAACAGAAATTGGTATGTAACTGATTCATAAGGCCAACTTTGTACACTGCTAAGTACAAACCTACCTACAAACAAAGCAAGCATATCTTGCCATCGTTAAATGCAAACAAAGGATAAGAAAGCTTAATAGTTTTGTGAATGAGTCTTTATGTCTTTGTAGACTCAGTTGCAATATGCGCATCGAATTTCTAGGCATCTCTCACAAAAAGTTCATAACGACAACCCTCAATTGACGCTATACCCGAAGTTGCTATTGCCGAATGAATTTTCGTAATAAGGGACGCCGAAAGGGACGTCAGTCTGACGTCGCTATAACCGAAAAGTCGTTACAACCGAGGTCGTTATTAATGAAATCCACTGTATATTTTAATAGAAATAAGGTAGACTAATAAAATGTTAAACAATAATGTAGGATTATTATTGTTCATCATCAGTAAATCTTCTTCTTCTTAGCATCATTTTAAATGGTTTTGACCCAGTGCTTGGCGTCGCGAATGGCCTTTGGCCTTGTTGACATTAGTCGTCAAGTCTGGGCTCGCGGGACATGTTAACAAATTGCCCATTATCTGCCGCAGCTGCATTAACTTGCGCTTGGGTCTATAATTCACCTTGATAGATTGTTCTTGGATCTGCAAACCTGGGTACATAGCCTATTGAGAGGCTTCCAGGTTGCCCAGGGGAATTTATCTCCTGTAGGTAGTGTTTTACCAAAGGGACGAAGGTTAAGAAATGGTATGTGGTGAATGGTATGTGGAACTGGTTATATAAAGGAAGAAGAAGAGTAAATAAAGCAAATACAATCAGTTAGTAAAAAGTGCAATATGAAAATGTAATATAACAAAAGATATAATATATTTATATAAGAATAAATAAAGATTGTAGACACAATATTAAATAGTTAAAGAAACAAAGTAACTTATTGCAATAAAAATTTAGAAACAGGAGTTTGGAACCCATTCCCTATAAATAAACTATGGGTAATTTAGTCATGTGAGTAGAAACTAGTAAAATATATAATTAAGTGTCATGTTTTATTACCCATGTAAAATAAATAATTTAAAGATAAAATATGTAGCCAATAGTAGAAATCCCACCTGAATTGTATGAATGGCAAAATGGTAGAAAGAACAACTATGCGGAATGAAAGTAGTAGCAATGGGAAGTAGCAAATGTGAGAACACTAGTAGGAAAGGTTACAGTTGGACAGCTCCAAATTATAAACATTAGAGGTGTTATAGCTAGTGCCTCCATTAAAAAAAATAGCAAAACTACATGGATAAATACTATTTACAGCAGAGTAAAGTGTTCACATTAATTTTTCAAATTTGGCTGTGAATTAACTATTTAAGGCGTTAGTGGCTAAAAAATTTACTTACTTAAGAGTAAGTAAATAAAGAAAAAATAAATTAATTTTATATAAACCATTCCACCCCCAATGGAATTTAACCACGCAGTTACCAATATCTATATCTTCTATACAAATAAATAAAATTGGAGTGTCTGTTTGTAATATTAAAATAACCGCTTTTTACTTAAATGCATATGTATGTTTACACGGTACATATGCCAAAATAACATTTTTTACAATTTTTGTCTGTCTGTCTGTTTGTTCCGGGTAATCTCTGGAACGGCTGGACCGATTTCGACGGGATTTTCACTGGCAGATAGCTGATGACATAAGGAGTAAATTAGGCTATTTTTTTAGACTAGCTTCGCCCCGCGGCGTTGCCCGCGGTTATAACAACAAACGCGGGTAACACCGCGGGTCTCAGCTAGTTATTAATAAAGTTGACTCGTAGCATTGTTTTGTAAGCTGACTTAATATTAAAGTTACCCCTCAATAAATTGTTTTTCTTTCTTTCCCTCTGTATTTATGCTCACTTAGTAATTCAGATGCACTCCTAAAATTTTAATATTCATAATGCATCACTCGCAACACAGTTTTAGAAGCATGTTTTGGATTTTATTATCTATTGATCAATAATGGTTGTTGGTTTTATTAATTTTACAGTATTATTTAAAGAACAATGGCGAATTCGTAGTTGAGTATAATTTGAGCGTCTTAAAATGTCATTCACAGGAAACTAATTTTAGTAAATATCTACGTTTTATGAAACTATCACCTAAGTCAGTAATACCCCAGGAAAAGAAAGAAAAATATTATAAGCTTATTTGATTGTTTTAATTTCCTTTATCAGTTTAGTGTTACCATTTTATAGCCATATTTTTCATGTAGTGGAAATACTGTCCAATAAAGTATCATCATATGGTAATCAGATAATAGTTTTATAATTCTAAGTACTGAATAAATAAATAATATACTTTGTGGAGCGTTATTAAACGCATTGTTTACGAATTTGAAAATCCTGTAGTGGAATATAAGGAAGTAAATAAAAAAAAGTGTTGAAACAATTCATTACATGTGGAAATAGGTAATAAATTAAGGAAAAGGAATATACTTATTGGACATTATATATCCAATTATATTCCATTTAAATAAATATACTTATGTATAAGATGATTATTTCATGCATCAGACACATTAAAAGTGACATAAAAATATAACCTACGAAAGTTCTACAGCTAGTGGACTAAAATAATTCTTTATTATCTTTTTTTTTATTTCACATCTCATCACATCAACAGCCTATACTAGTCCACTGCTGGACATAGGCCTCTCCTTAGAAAGGAGGTTTTGGCCTACTATACCACGCTGGCCAGACGGGTTGGTAGAGGGTTTGTTTCAAGTTTTCCTTCTCTTTGCAGTGCTGTTGTCCTGCTTAGTTTGCTCCCTTAGTCGGCTCTTACGACATCCACGGGATGAATTGGGGTGGTGACAATTTGTATTATTAATCCGTCACCACACGGACGGACATTTTTTATTTAAATTGCACATAATATATTATACAGTTATAATTATCAAAAAGTTATGTAAAGTCGATAGCCATAGACAAATTAATAAAATAAATTAAACATTAAGTACCTAGCTATGTTATAAAAGACTTTATCTATGGACTCTTTTAAAGACAGTCCATAGATGCAGTGCGTAACTTAAAACATTAAATGCTAATATCTTTTTTCCTACCCTTTTCTAAAATGGTAGGAAAAAAGATACAAAAATTGGTTTTTACGTAGATTATAAAAAAATAGTCGAATTTTTCAATATTTTTTCACTACAAGTGGTGCAATTTGATTCCAAATATTTTTTTGTATGGAGACCCGCCATTGTTCTTAAATTCATGTGATTCGAGTTAGTAAAACAGTATCTTATCATTACGCACTAAGTATTTTTTTGTTTGCTTGTTTTATTATTCTCCTTTTACAAATATTCTAATTCCTGAAATGGAGATGGTTAAGATTTCTGATAATTTACCAGTGACTGGTGACTTTGACTATGTGAAACATGCCTAGTTTCTATGCATTCTGCCTATTCAAAACAAATGAGTTGCTTGTTTCAATTTTTTTGAAGATGGACCCAACAATTTAAAAAGACTGGTCATATCAAGTTTACAATTTAGATCAGATTGCTTTTTACAGGTCCAAATAAAAATTTCTGCAAGCGCTCTTAAGGAACTCTAAGTCAAAGTCTCCCTTCAAGGACAGAGTTAGACAATTCATCGAACAATAATTCTGAAACTGCAACAAAATAAACCAACGATTCAACTCCAAATTGCAAACTTGTTAAGCCTTTAAATTGGGTAAATTAATTGTTATGCTTTTACAATTTCAGCTAGCTTTTCAGGGTCAGGGGCAGACCCAGGTATGAGCTTGCAGGGCCCGCTCCTTATATGAGCTTGCAGGGTCTGCCCCAGGTGATTTTTAAATATCCCAAGGACATTAATGACTTTATATATATTTTTATATATATATATACATTTTTTTTTTGGTACTTATCCCACCCACACGCCCACCACCGTAACTCCTGTACACCAGGATCCACAGCAGTGACCCACGAACACACCGAGTTATGATACTCGGGAAGTCCCAGGAAGAAATTAAACTGTCTTGGAAAATGCAACGAAATTAATCAGAAGAAAATTGGAGGAGTTGGAAACACAGTAAATCCACTTCCCTCCTTACTAAAGCGGGAGACAAAATGAAGTAATATAGGCATACACCCTTTTAAACAGGGAAGCACCGCGGCCACAAAATATTACGGGTCCTAGGTGAACTATATTTGATTTCTATAATATGTATGGCAGAATCGCCTAAACTCACGGCAATTCACCCTAGTTGACACAAGATCCCCATAGTATACCGCCCCAGATGTCACCTGCAAGCTATTCAGCATTATATTACGTTAATTATACCAAAGACTATATTCCCAGAGGATAAGATGAGCAGACTGTTCATAGTGAGAGTTAGGTGTTGAGCATTGACACAATGGTGACTCAACTAATTTAAATAAATACAGCTTGTTCTTAAAGTTACCATGACCCGTAAGAAATTGAGCGACACAGTGATCCACCTCAAGCCATGTCCTCGACAACCGTTCGCGATCAGATGGACAGAACTGGTAAAAATGGCGCCCCTTGGATGATTCGTCCCAGCGTTGTTGCCATTCGTTATTGAGGTCATTATAGACATCGGACTGCTGTTAAAGCAATCCTGTAATTTTACCGCGATCTCGCGCGCCCAAAAATCGCATTATATGTTTTGTTGTCGTGTTTTGTTGCTGTAGGTCTATGCACCTCGAGATCGACCGGAAACACACCCGCCAACACCGGCAAAGCCTCAGTGCTAACCGTCCTATATGCCTTGCACAAAATATCAGTGCAAGTCTTTGGCCTTGTAACAGTTTGCGACGGACAGCGCCTACGGTCGCCCTATCGGCCCATACACCACCGCACCGTAGCGCCGTATATGATCTTTAATGTAATAAATGATAGACCTCATGTCGCAGTTGATATCCTTGTCAATGCACAGAAACTCTTTTTTGACTATTCATTAACTATTTTAATATGTACGATAATTGAAAAGGTTATTTCTAAAAGTAATCCTAAATAACACACTGAGGCTTTATTTTTTACAGTGACATTGTCAAATTTAATGCTCAGCGATGATTTGAGGTTACCTTTTGAAAGTATATAATAGTAATAAGTATATAAGTATATATTCTGGTTTTTATAATAAAACCTAAATCTACAGAGCGTATTATGACAACAAGTTTAGTAACTTTTAACCATTTAAAATTAAGAAAATCAACAATTATTTGGTTCAAAAAAGTAGGGCGGTTACTATGTAGGAAAAAATAGTAACTTAATGGAGATGTAAAGCTGAGTTTACATTTTTTTTTTTTTTTTTTTTTTTAATAAAAGACAACGCCCGCATTGGGAATACATATTCCTGTGTCGCGGGGGACTTTACAAACATACATGAAACGGACACAAAGAACACCCAGACTCAGAACAACAATTTGTGGATCACACAAAGTGTTGTCCCATGTGGGGTTTGAACCCACAACACTCGGCGTAGTAGGAAGCGGCGTGGCGACCACTTAAACCACTACGCCATCCGTGCAGTCATTAATTAAGTTTTCTTTAGTCGCTCTAGTTGTTTCCTTCTCTGATTTTCATATCTTACAGGATCGTTAGTGGTTTGTCCCTATAACGTTTTGTTCTTTCAGCTGAAGTGAGATGAGAACCATAATATCTAAGATCTGAAAACACATATAAATATAGTATTATTCTACATATTTTTTCCAAAATTCAGTAAAATTGTTTGACACTAGACCTAAGGGGGATAGGGGGGGTACAGTGGGTATAGTATAATAAGCATTTTGTAAAATGTCATGTCTACCTACGTGAAACATAAATCTAAATAGTACCTACACTGTCATTTAGTCTTTTCCGAGAAACAAACTACAATAACTCATCTCACACGAGAATAGATGGGTTCATACATAAAGGTGATGATTGTATCGCAAACAAGCAAACTTATGTATTTCCATAGTTTGAAACACACATTTATTTGTTTTTGTGTAGTCGCGTAAAGCACGATGTAGACAACTCTTTATATTTCCAAAATGTCACGATTATTATTCCACATACATGTCACGTGACGATATGGACGTGACGTTCACTACCTTCTGCAACAATATCTTGACTTTTTATCCTTCTGATGGACTAATTATTGATCAATTAGAATATTCATACAAACAATTAAACAATTATTCGAATGCATAAATACAGTAAAAAATACTTACAGTTGAGAAGAAGTGACGTAACTATTGTGGAACAATACTTTCCTTCACACCAAGTCGGCAACCTGTATTCACGCTTTTCGGCAACAAATAAATGAATATTTGTCATGACGGCAGCTTTTTGTAGACAGGTAATGTTATGAGGATTAAAATAAAATAAGCTTTTATAGTTTTTAATGATTTTCCACCATATGCGAATTTCGTGGACAGGTTTTAATCAATGATATTTTAGTAGTTTTGTTAGAAAATATGCTAAACAATGCTATATTCAAATAAAATACATTAAGACACATCTGCATAACCCTTTACTTTTATCAAATATTTATGATTTAGATAAGCTTTAAGCAGTCAAAGTTGCCTGAGACAGCAAAGGTCATAGCAAATTTACTTGGTTTGTAGGTAATATTAAAATCAAAATTTGTTTGAAAAAGTTTTTTGAATGTGAATTTTTTGTTTCGTTTTTATAACAAAAACATATTTACGAGTACTAATCGCACAACAAAACAACTGTTTTGTTGTAAAAGTGTGAGAAATAGTGGTAATGCTTTTTTTAAAGTTAGTGGACCATTTTACCCGTGTGCAACATTTCGCAAAAATACCGCAATAACAACAATTACTTAATTTAAGTTAATTCATCTTCTACCGGATTCTTTAGGATCGATTTGTTTTAGAACGTGTATTGGAATTTCAAATTCGTTTCAACATTTTCTTTCCAATCTCAATCCACAGCGTATTCTCAACTTAGCAGATAAAAGATTTAACTTAATTTTATTACTTTGATTGTTTTTTATTACATTTATACTGCTAAATAAACAAAATCGGCATGGAAATGAGGCTGTGTTAAGAGAGTAATAGCAAAAGTTCCTAACTCCTCAAACCTCGAATTCCTTTGGGCATCTTTGAAGTGCAATACGGAAAGTGAAAGTCCCTTAACATTAGTACAATAACGGACCGAGTTTTGAATGATATCAATCTTCATTTCTTTTCTGGTACTCAACTGGATCTCCAAATCAAACCTAGAGTTGGACATCAAAAAGATCGTCGTGCCTCTCCGTTCTAATGGAATAGGTTGTGACTAGTGATGACTTTACACTGTATAGGTTGTTTTGTGATGTTGGTTTGATCGTTTTGACAGATTGCAGCATACGGGAGCAATGGACTTAAGAAATATCGATATAATTTCTTTGTATTTAGAAATCAATTACAATTTTATTGGTGTGTTACTGTAATATCTCGTATTTTATTATATCTTAGGTTTTTAAATCTATACTTTTAGTTATCTAGGAAAATGAACACACTTAAGGAAATAAATAACACAAGGTTTAGTTTTAGGAACATAAGTGTGCACAATGTGAATAATAACTTGTAAAATAGGTCAAAAATACACTTTGCACTTAGTTTTATGGTTTACAAGCAATTTTCGCCCTTAGTGGCTTATCTCTAAAACGTGTTTATTGGATATATAAATAAATCATGCTGATCATGGATATAAAAAATAATTTGGACATTGTAGTAGCTATGACTTTAATAATATGACTAAGTTGGAGATTTTTAATACCAGCATTTTCAGATTTAATCAGAAATAATATTATCTGTGGTTTGGCGCACAATTCGAAATAAATTTTATTTGAAACCCATGTTATTTAAATTTAAAATTCAGTCATTTGTTTTATACATATATATCAACCTACACTATAGGATAGACGAGGGAAAAACATCACCAATTTACGCATAGAGGATTTTATTACAAGATTTCATATTATCACCAATTACAGCATTCTAGTCCTTACAGTTGATTAACTAAGCCGCCGACAGACGGACGGATTGACCGACGAAGATGGTGAAATTATAATAAGCGTTCTATGTTTTGATTTTGATTACGGCACTCGAACTTCAGTAGCATCTTTACTAACTCATGAAACACTTATATTAAACAGAATAAATAAAAAAGTGTTTAATCAATTTTTCGACATAGCCCAACGGATTAGAGCGCTCAAGTGGCAATGGGCAGGGCACATAGCAAGGAGAACTGAAGGCCGATGGGGCAGCAAGGTTCTCCAATGGAGACCACGTACTGGAAAGCGCAGTGTGGGATGACCGCCTACCCGATGGACGGACGACCTGGTAAAGGTTGCCGGAAACCGTTGGATGCAGGCCGCAATCAACCGTCCCCGCTGGAAATCATTGGGAGAGGCCTATGTCCAGCAGTTGACAAGCATAGGCTGAGGTATAAAAATCAATTTTGTAATAACGCCTCTGATGTTGCGATTATTTTGTCCTCTAGACAGTTATTTACAAAATATGTTGATGTTTCGTAAATTTGAACGTGTTTTGTACTTTTGGAGTGTGTGTTCCAACACGCTATCGTAGTTCTTTGCGTGTGTGTCCATGCTAACGCAAGCTTAAAAGCTTTTTCGCTAAGTCACAGGAACGATGTTAAAAGGCACGCCGCATTCCTCTTTACGATACTACTACTTCTTGCATTTCCTTTTGTGGTTGCTTACACCTAGTTCCTGAAATAAGTAAACGTAGCATTAATTTTACATTATTGTCAGTATGTCTAGTGTATTGCGGGAAGTCTGTGTGTCAGAAGCAGAAGGAGCGTAGCTTTATATTGTAAATAGTTAAAGTTGTTCTAAAGTTTTTTTTTTTGTTAACGTTGTGGCTTGCTGGCCCAAGCTGATCATTCCGCGAGCGTGTGAAGCGACGTGTCGTCAGGGCAGTCAACACAATGTTGGCACCGTGACGTCGGCTCCCCGCCGAAATCCGGAAGGTGAGGTCTTACCGCCGCTATTGCGGCGTGCCCTGCATTTGGCCGCGCAAGTCGTTGATCCCACTCCGCCACTAAGATCTGGCGGAGCTCTGCCCGGTATGCCTCTACTTCTCGAGGCACTGGTAGCTTGTCCTGATCTAGAGTAACTGTATCGCAAGGAGTACTGCATCCAGATCCCAGAGTGCGAATCTGGCAAATAGGCTACCGCTTCGAAGGAGATCGTACGGTACCCTTTTATTACTCTGATGGCCATCACACACATGATGTCCGTCAAAACATAACGCAAAACACAATGGGGCGGTATGTTGACCGTGATGCCGCGGGACGCCCTTCTTTCCTTAACAAAACCAGTTTTTCTGTCTTCCAACGGCTTGGAAACTGGCCCTGTTCCAAGCATGCGCTGTAGAGCCCTACCAGCCGGAGCCAAAGAAACTTCAAGGCTTGGACCCATGCATGGCCGGAATGCCATCGGGCCCCGGTGCGGTGTGTTTGGTTTTAAGTCGTAAAACCACCACTCGGAGTTCCACCCGGGTCACTTCGGGCACGTCTTCATCGCTTTGGCCTTCGCTAGGGTAGCGGAAGCCATAGGCGGGGGAGTATGTTGCCCCCGCGAGGGGAACAAAGAGCACACTACCTCCTCCACCAGCTGGGCCTGAGACTTTGGGTCAGTGGGGGCGCGTATGGGCGAAGATTGCCCGTCACCATACGGTAGGGCCGTCCCTTTGGATCTCTCTAAAAAGTCTCTATCGTAGGCCCGAACTTAGTATCGATATTCTGTATTAACTATAATTAAGTGGCCAGAGGCCGTTCTAATTAATTAAATTAAATGGGTACAAAAAATTGCCAGATTGTTCGCTAAATTGCTGACTATCAATTTTTATTACTTTCTATATTACACCGTAATGTATGTAATGTATGGTTTGTTTTTTATTTTATATAGGTTTTAGTTATGGTTACAACGCATATTCCTTGCAACCATACATAAGTTATGGTCCATAACATTTCCTATTCTAATTTTTTAATTAATTCTATTTATTTTTTTGTAAAAAAGACAACTCCCGCATTAGGAAAATATCCTATGTCGCGGGGGACTTTACAAGCATACATAAAAAGGACACTAAGAACACCTAGACTCAGAACAACAATTTGTGTAAGACACAAAGTGTCGACCCATGGTGGGATCGGACCCACAACATTTAGCGTAGTAGTGAGCGGCGTGGCGACCGCTTAAACCACTACGTGAGTCAGTCAAAAATTAAATTGAAACATTCACTTGAGAAAACTTAAATAATAATAAAAAAAAACAAAAACAAAATAAATCAACTAAACAAAATTATTACCTGACACAGAGTACTGCAGTACAAGTAGTCATTGCATTTTTGACATCTCGTGTTAGTATTTTTGCCACATACACAACAACGACCAATCGCTGAATATGTCATCCGACTATGAGGATTCAACGATGTGACATTTGTTATTATAGGTGTAGCTAAATTTTCGTCGCATTGTCTGTAGTACTGTAATCAAATATTTATTTTATATTCCTAGATGCATTTATTCAAATGTACAAATGAGACAGATATTTTGGCTTTACTCCAACTACTTACCATTTGTCCTGATTCAGCGTTATTACATACTGATGAGTTACTATTTAGTTGTGTCTGGTAATTATGTGTGCCAGGTGAAATATTCTGGAAGTTCGGTACACTGACATTTGAGGTAGTATAATGATGGTGATTAGGATAATATGGCTGTGGTTGTGTTCGAACGGTATTGTGATAAAAGGTATTCAATTGATGATAATCATTGCGTTGTACTTGATTAACGCGTTGATTGTAATGTGTTTGTCTTGGATTAAGTAGAGAGTTTGTTAAATTACTCTTAATATTTAATTGTGTGTCTTTTATGCCATGGTAATTACCCTGATTCTGTAAAAGATTAGGGTTTATATTTGTACTTTTTTCTCTTTCTCTATCTCCGGCCGAAAAAATACATATACTATTTTCTGGGGTCATATCTCTGCCATTAATATCAGAAACAAGGATAGGTGCAGTTAGACTTGCTGAGATTTCTAATTGTTCAGAAATATTTGTTGTATTTGGCTGACTAAATGCTGGTGGTGAATCAGCTAGTAGCGCTTTTAATGTTTTATTTTCATTTTTCCTTTTCTCACAATTCTTTTCTTTGCTAGCAAACTGTAATCCGAATGTTTTAATATATTCTCTTTTCTTTTTTACCCATTCAATCATTTCGTTATAAAATAGTTCCACATGTTTTCTTTCACATTTGCCTTGCAATACTTTACTGGCATCTGCTACCGTTTTATTCAAAAAATTCTCAACAAATTTTTTATTGTTTTCTTCTGGCAATATTAAAGACACTACTGTACTGTATGATAAATCAAAGAAATGTGCCTTACATTTATCGAATTGCTTTGATAAATTAGCGGCCGTTGGTGGATCTTTTTTACAATTATCGTAATAGTAATTATAGTAAAGTCTCATAACCAATATCAAATTTTCTGATACTATGTCCAACAATGTTTTAATGTCTCTGTCTGTTGTTTCTTTATTATTATCGCTTTGACATTTTTCATACATACTGTTTTTCATGTTTTCTGTTGTCTTGGAACTGCAGTTTTTTTGTATTAAAATGCTTTGATTAACTTTAAGAGTTTTGCTTGTATAACTGTCTTCATGGATAGGACTCGAATTTTCAGGCAGTTTATTGTCCATATTCTGAAGTGAGACCTGTTTTGCCGTTGTATAATTTTTATGCAAATTTTCAATTGATGTTTGCACTTTAGTATTGATAGTTGGTTTTTCAGTCTTATCTTGTTTAATAGCATCATTTTCTTTTATTTCTCTTAAAACGTTTTGAAACAGGGCTTCATCCTCGCACTCTTCAAACATCATAGTTACGTTAATTGGTGAGTTAAAATCATATTGTTTCATTTGACTGAGAATGTTAACTGAAATAATAAAAAAATGAGTTATGTACATAGCCTTACGGTGGTTTTATTATTGAACAACGTAGATGAGTAAGTAGATGACAGGGAAATACAGTTTCTACTAATTAAAAGTTTCTCATTATTATGTATTTCTTTTAAACTCCTTCTAGAGTAAAAAGTTACGTAAGTTGGTTACAGTGGTACGTAATTGAATTGTTTAAATAGATTAAAGACAGTAAAATGACACCAAATATTGCTCACAGGTATAATTGTCCTTTTATTGCCAAAACTTACCATTTTCCATTTCTTCTTTTTAATCTTTTTTAATCGGGTTCCGTTATCATTACCGGCTTGCGTGCCTGTAAAAGTTAAAAATTATTTATGTGGTTTATTTTGCTTTTGACATGGAACATTATCGTTACGTTAAATGACCGACTGAAGGTGATTTAAAACATTTATATGTTTTAATAATTTACATAAAATATTTTAATGCCAAAATAGCCATTGACAACAGAATAAATGGTAGTTAAAGAAAGGTAGGTAAACAAAACAAATATTGAATCAGATAAAAGTAACTATGATGACCAATAAAGAGTAAACAATTCTCAGTAATTTACCATTTAGCACTTTTATTGTATACAATCACCATGTATCTTGTTAACTAATTGCCTAAATATCTCTCTTCTTCTTCCTCCGAACCTTTACCCAAACTAGGTTGGGTCGGCTTTTAAGACTATTACGATACGGCTAAAGTTCGTTTTTTTAAGTGGTGCGACTGGCATGAGACCACCACAACCTAAAGTACTAGGCAAATTCGTAGTCCTGTAGCAATACTGCTGTCGGGCTGTAGCAATACTATTCGTAGTACTGCTGTCGGGCGGGGTTGGGTGTGCTCCAAAAGGCCAAGATCGCCTGGAGCAGATCCAATCCTGGTACGCCCTCCTGTCCGGAGGGCGTACACGGCGAATGGTCATGGGGGAGAGCGCAACAGTCGTGTAGATCCCCATGGCAAGTCTGGGTGTCATCCTTCCCGTGGTTGCCGCCTGTTTTAGGTCTGATTCCCTACGAAACAGATATAACAGAAACACCCAGACGCAATTCCATCCCACAAAACCTATCCCTTCCCATTTTCTATCCCATCCACACCTACTGCGGACACTAAGTGGTTGGTGCCTGCGGCCTCACTATCAACAAAGACTGAGAGTGAGGGGGAGGGGGGGCAACCACCCGCATGTTTGTGCCGTGTGCGGGGACCCGTAAGGGAGGATGAAGGGATCCTGGTAGTTGAGCTGAAAGGCAACACACTGCTTTGGCCTGGATTTCTCTTTACACGGGAGGCTGAAGGCTAGCCACCTTTGGTCAATCGGCTGTAGTATCCCGTCAGAGGGCTGCTGGGCGAGAGCTCTTCCTTGGTGGGGGTGGACGACGGGTGGGACGACCAAGTCTTCCTACCTAGTTCGGCCTGCCTTCTGCCAGGGAGGGAGCTCTATATTTCCTTGTCACTTCTGGCGTGGTGTGCCTTCTGCCGCGGCGTCCCCACTTGAGGGCTCCAAGGAGGGTGGAAGGACAAGGAGATGAATAGTATACCAAAAAAACTATGGATACTGAAAAACCAAATAATAAAAAAACCACCAAGCCGGTACCGAGGGTGAACAACCCAAGTGCCAGGCTAAACCACCAATCGGCTGACCCCAGGGTGAACAACCCAAGGGTGAAACCGGCAAATACACCATTGGCTGCTGCTCAGGCAAACAACCCGACCGCAGCGCCATCCACGACTCTGGCGACACCTCTGGTGTCTAACCAGAATACGGAGCCAGTGTCGACCATCGACCTCTCCTCTTTGAGGGCAGCAATGCCCGTACCTGCGGGACCCGGCCTGGAAGAAACCGGCTGGAGCCTGGTAAGGACAAAGAAGAGAGCGTCGAAAAAACCAAACCCGTCCAAGAAGACCCGTAACGCCAACAGGGCGAAAGCCCGAGTGGAAAGGCAAGCACGGTGTCTGACCTCGGGTGGAAGTAAGCGGCTTGAAGTCGCTGAAGGGCCCGAAGGGGCCCACGTTGCCCCCGCCAGTGACGTGCTGCCCCGAGGCGAAGACGAAAGTCAAGCCACGGGGAAGTGTACTCCTGTGGGGGCGCCACCTGCCAAGACGCCTGTAGCGGCCAAAGTACCCTCTAGGCAGGGTCAACCTGGACAGGGTAAACGGGCGAGACGAGCGACACGTGGAGGGAAACCTTCAAGTGATACAAAGCCCGTCAAAAGAACTCGCCCGGACGAGTCTCGCACTCCCCAGGGCAGTGGCAAGCGATTCAAACCGCTGCCAAAGACCGGCTCCACGAGCTACTCCGACGCACTAAAGGCGAATGACCTTTGCGTCGCGGTCATGCTGGAGCCTTACCACGACCTCACCAAGGCACAGGCAGAGGACATCGAGGGCCAGCTGCAGGGCGTGCTAGATGGGGAGATCTTCTCGCCCGGCACGTCAAGCGCACCCGTCGCTGCGCCACAGTTTAGGGGCAAGGCCTTCTACAGTGAGGGCGCCCTTAAGATGTGGTGCAACGACGAATATGCCCTGCAGTGGCTTCGCCGATCCCTGGTGAGGATCCCATCACCACGTGAAGGCACCAAACTGGTCGTCAGGAGGCAGTCTGAGATCCCGAAAAGGATCAAGGCTGGACTCCTGGTACCACAAATCGGACCAGATGATACACTGGTCCGTATTCAAACGAGGCTAAAGTACCAGAATAGCCAGTACAATGTGGCCAACTGGGCCCTCTACCATGCCGAGGCGCAGGAGGAAAAGAAATGTCTCTTCCTAGTGCTCGGCATCCCAGAAGAGGACGTCGTGAAGCTCAAGGCTAGCGAGCGTAGAGTATACTACAAACTGGGTAATCTCTACGTCCGCTTCCTTGATGAACGTCCCGCCCCACCAACTAACCCAAACGAGGAGCCATTCGAGGGAGGAGGAGAATCGGCCCTACAACACCCTAAGGACGGCAATGGAGGGGATCCTCTGAGACCCGTTGAGGAGACAGCCTGCCGGGGTCCACCTCCTGAGGAGTTGGAGGACCTACCGGTGGGCGAGAGTGACCTCGACGACATAGAGGATATGCTGAACAGCGATGATGGCGCTGTCTGCACCCCCCCATAACACCCTTATAGCCATCCAAACCAACCTCCAGCACAGCTATACAGCAACGGCTACCCTACGCAGAGAGCTGGAGGTAAAAACCAACACCGTAGCCCTAATCCAGGAGCCGTGGGTCAGGAAGGGCAGGATCTGCGGTCTAAATAATATTGGAGGTAAGATACTTCTCAACACTACCATTGATAACCCGCGCACTTGTATTTATACACCAAAACATGCGTGTACTACCTTAATGACCGAGTTCTGTTCCAGAGACCTTACCTCTATTAGGTTAAAGGAACCCTCATCAAACCTGCCTGACGTGGTGATAGCATCAGCCTACTTGCCGGGCGATGCTGACATCCCCACTCCGGAGCTGGCTGCGCTGGCACACCACTGCGAGCGCGAGGGTCTGGAGCTGATCATCTCTGCCGACACCAACGCGCACCATGCGCTGTGGGGCAGCAGGAGCAACAACCGGAGAGGTGAGGAATTTGTATCGTTCCTATTATCAACTAACCTTAACATTATCAACGTGGGCTCGGAGCCGACATTTGTCACGTCCAGGGCCCAAACTATAATTGATCTTACATTAGCAAGTGAGCATGCATCGCAACACATATCGAACTGGCATGTTTCGAACGAAGCATCGTGCTCAGACCATCGCTGGATCAAATTTAACTTTGAAATGAAACTTAAACTACCCGATCCCCGACGGAATCCCCGCACGATGGACCGGAAACGGTATGAACATCTTACTGCGGAGAATCTGCGAAGCATCAACCCAACATACGCTACGGGGACTGTTAAGGACATTGACAGTCATGTTGTCAACCTTACACAGACACTGATCGATTGCTTTGAACAAACATGCCCACTTTCCACACCCAGAACTGGACCACAGAACAAACACCAATGGTGGGGTCCGGAACTGGAAAGACTACGTCGTAAAGTGAGAAAGTTGTTCAATAAAGCAAAAAACTCGCGACTAGACCAACATTGGGATGCCTACACGCAGGCCCGACAACAATATAAGAAGAGAATCAGAACCAGGAAAACTGAGTGCTGGAGAAACTTCTGTACTAACATAGAGAACAACAACCAGGCCAATAGAGTCAAAAGCATACTGTGTAGTAGAGGCGAACACAATCTTGGCTCACTGAAGAAGCCTGATGGTAAGTATACCAAAACAGACTCGGAAGTCTCAGAGCTGTTATTAAAAACACACTTCCCTGGATGTCGCATATCAGATGTGATGGAAAAATGGGAAGACAGATGGGAAAAACCACCAGATGATACAGACTGGGATACGGCCCGCAAAGTTGTCACCCATGACAAACTAAGATGGGCAATTAACAGCTTCCTACCATTCAAGGCGCCAGGACTAGATGGTGTCTTCCCAGGCCTACTGAGATGGTGTGATACGACATTACTGGACCATCTTATAAAAATCTATAGGGGCTGCCTGGCGCATCAGTACATCCCCTTGAAATGGAGAGAAGTTAAAGTAGTCTTCATCCCCAAACCTGGTAAAGGTGACTACACACAACCCAAATCACACCGACCTATCAGTCTCACATCTTTCCTACTAAAGGTTCTTGAGAGGCTAATAGATAGGGAAATCAGGGAAACTGCGTTAGTCAGTCATCCTCTACACCTCAATCAACACGCATACTCGATGGGTAAATCAACAGAATCTGCCCTACATCGAGTTGTTTCATATATAGAAGACAATCTAAATCACAAAAGGTCAACACTGGCCACCTTTATCGATATCGAGGGAGCCTTTGACAAGACCAACTTCACCAGCATTAGCCAAGCTCTGTCTAGGCATGGTGTTGATTCCACAATCTCAGGGTGGATCGACAGCATGCTAAGATATAGAGCTATACAATTCACTGTGAGCGAAGTGACTAGAGGAGTGGTGGCTAGAGGTTGCCCCCAGGGCGGCGTACTCTCCCCCCTTCTATGGAACATTGTTGTGGATGAGCTCATCGCACAACTTAATGACCAAAGATTCCTCACAATAGGCTATGCAGACGATCTTACCATTCTCATCAGCGGTCCTTTTGAGAGCATTACATGCGATCAAATGAGACTTGCACTGAAGATCGTGGAACAATGGTGCGCAGCACACAACCTGACAGTGAACCCATCCAAAACAGAGATGATCATGTTCACAAACAAACGCAGCCTAGGAAATCTCAGACTTCCCAAGCTATTTGGAACACAACTTACTCTTACCAAAGAGGTCAAATACCTAGGAGTAATACTGGACAGTAAACTCCTGTGGAATAAGCACCTCGATGAAAAATTGAATAAAGCCTGCATTATTTTCTGCCAATGCAAGCGGCTACTCGGCAAAAGCTGGGGACTATCACCCAAAATTACTTTATGGCTATACAGGACAGTCATAAGACCAATAATCACTTACGGTGCTGTTGTCTGGTGGCAGAGAACAGAGCTAAGCACCGTCATAAACACACTGCAGCAATTCCAGCGACTCCCATGCTCCGCGGTCACTGGCTGTATGCGCACAACGCCTACTGCCGCACTGGAGGTGGCTCTTGGTCTGCCACCCCTGGATCTACTCATACAGCAGGAGGCCGCCATGGCGATCATTAGACTCAAACACCTAGGTCTATGGCACAAAAGGGAGGGATCGCACTCTAAATTATGGGATCAATTGGTGGAATACGAACCACTGATAGCAGCTCCATGCGATAGAATCCCAAAACACCATATCTTCACAAGAAGATACTACATCCAGATACATGGAAATGACCGAGATCAATCCGGCATTAACGAAGTCCGAATTTACACGGACGGTTCCAAGACTAGGTCAGGAACTGGAGCCGGCATTTTCTCGCAAGACCTAAATATAAACATATCACTAGCGTTAGGCCAACACAGCTCCATATTTCAATGTGAATGTGTGGCAATAACCTACGCCGCCACAACGGCCATGTCAAGGGGTATCAAGGACTACAACATCCGAATAATATCCGACAGCATGGCCGTCTTAAAGGCATTGGAGGGCAACACAATGACCTCTGGTGTTGTCCTCGAATGCCACCAAGCACTGGAACAGCTCGCTATATTCAATGGGGTACTCCTCCAATGGATTAAAGGGCACAGTAACTCACACGGGAACGATGCCGCAGATGAGTTGGCAAGGAGGGGCTCGGCAACCCCAACCTCTGGCCCAACCCCACTCCTGCCCATATCGTTTAACCAAATACGATGCTGGGTCAGGCAACGGACCTGTGAAGCACACAACCGGAGGTGGAAAAACTCACCCGGCTGCAGACAGTCCAAACTGGTGCTGAATCAAGTCACGCCACGACTAACCTGCAGACTGATCAGTCTTAGCAGACCGGAAATCAGAATGGTTGTCGGAACTATTACAGGACATCTAGCCCTGAACCGACAACTATTCATAGTCAAGGCGACGGACAGCCCCCTGTGCAGGGGGTGTCTGGAAGCTGAAGAAACGGCCGCCCACGTAGTCCTGGAATGCGAGGGAGTGGCCACACAACGGGCAAATATCATTCCTGATATAAAGTCGCTCCTAGAAGCCTGTGAACGCCCCAGAAGGCTTCTGCGCTTCTGGAAGGAGCTTGGCTGGCTCACCTAGTCAACCAATCCCCGACGCATAAAGGACCACTCTGAGTCTAAATGCGGAAACCGAGGCCCACAACCAATACCAATACCAATACTGCTGTCGGACTTTTTAAGGCTCCATTTACCCGTGACAAATGCCATAGATGAAATCTATGGCATTTGTCACGGGTAGTTAGATAGACTATACACGGGTACGGGTATACACGAGACAAGGGTAGATTGCCATAGATGTTCGTATTGGCTCTCTGAGGCAATATTTATGTGTTAAGAATCAACTAATAGTCTGCCCTGGCTAGGATCGCTATTTGATCTCTTCTTTCTAATTTTGATTGTTCGCCATTCGTTCTAATTTTACGATTTCAAGATTAGCAGTTCACTCCTCTGGACCATTGGTCATGTCAGTAAAAGTATATAATAGGCTACCAAACGAAATCAAAAACGAAAATAAATACAATACTTTTGTTAACAAATTAAAAAAACTCCTGATAAATAAATGCTACTACAGTGTCAAGGAATACTTAGAAGATAAATTATAAACTTTAAATAACTAAAATTAATCATTATAAACACATGCCAGTATAGACATAAAATCTAATAAATTTACATTTAATAAATATTAATATATAATGAATGACTATGCAATAAATTGATATACAATGAATGGTAAAATAATTTTGTACTGACATTGTTCATTAATAAATTTATTAAATTATCAACAACTACATCTTTTTATGAACATGCAAGTTAAATATACTATTTGGTTTAATTAGTTTATCTCGTTCAAAGCAGAAAATGTTGGTATTGAAATCAAGCTCTTCAAACTAGCATAATTAGGCAGCTTCTCCTCTCCTGATAGTGCTGTGCCCGACAGGGTCCATAATTGTTATCTACTTTTAAGCCTACCACCTGAATGTACATTATGGAATGCAATAAATTGAAATTGAAATTGAAATTGACACCCATTATCAAATCATAAAATATGATAATTTGTTATCAAAGTTACTATTTCAGATCAATTCTGTAAAGTAATTTATTAAATAAAATAATTTAAAAAAAAGTTTCGATTGCGCCATATTTGCCTCCGAAATAATAACTTTTCGTCAAAAGCTGAGTTGGGATCTGTGTGTAGGGTCTTGTAGTGATTTCCTACAAGCTGAAATTGATAATCCACCTGCTACGGCTAGATTGATGAACCCTTTTGTTCTGAACATGGTTCCTTTTTCAGAACGAGCTCTATTTATGAAGACGTTAAGCGCGAGTTCTTAGACAGTGGTATGACGTGCTATCGGTGTTTCATTGGAAACTTTCGTATTTACATTTTCTATTACTTTGATTCCTCATAATTATACCCGGTGGAAATAATCTGTGATATTAGCCATTAGTTAACATAAAATAATAATATACAAACATACAATATAGAATACAATAAATAATAGTACAAACATTTTGTCCAACCTGGAAATCGAACCCGTGACGCATACGCTTGTCCATGAATTTAATCGGCGGTAGCCTGGTGGTTAAGGCATTGGACTTGCGATCAAGAGGTAGTGGGTTCGAATCCTGATCAGTAAACCACCGACGTGAACCCACTCCTGACGCAAGCAATTTAGCTTAGCGGGCGGAGTTAACGGGAAACGGTTACTAGTAATTGCGGTTGCTAGTAAGCAAAAAACAAAAATGCTCCTGCCAAAAATCACTCAACGCGAATAGAAAGAATTCACTTTGAAATTAAAACCTTTAAATGATATCCATTTAAATGTGGGTTATTATGCTGAAACAGATACGAAACAATGGTACTTGTCGAGGTTACGTGTCTTTTTAATTTTATTTAGATCGGCCCATATATCTTCTACACACTTATCTTTAAATAAACAACACAAAATATGAGAGTAACGTATGCGTATCCAGTGACAGTGCTGCCGATACTAAACGTGGGGAAAGCATTTAGAGGCACACAACAGTTGGACGCTATTTCTCATCTGCTTTCACAGCTTTGACTATGGCTTTGACTGTCCATCTAGACATATAAATAATCTAAGGTAAGCACTTATATTGTCTTATTGTGCTATCTAGAATAGAGTTATAATTTGTTATAATAAGAACCGTTATTGCCTAGTACGACCATGGCCTTTTATATTAAAATGTTTTCTGATTTGATTTTGATATAAATAGACTATTACACCTTGTTGAACAACTGACATATTATATAATAATACCTATATATTATTAAATACATCTGCAACTTACAGATTTAAAAAAAATAGCTAAAAGAAATCAAATAAAGAAAGAAATTAAAGAAAAAAAAACGCTTGCAGCAAACATTTAAACAACTTACATTTGTAAAACAATTACTTAATTTTTTTTAGATTCAAGTTTATCTACCTGAACATAAATGTTCTTTTTGAATAAAAAAAAAACTATAACATCTGCTGACCATCTGTGGATGTAAACAAAAGATAAAAAGCTTTATGATTTTATAATGAACATTGGTGATTGTGTTTTTTTTGACCCTGTAATTATATTTTAATGTGTTAGTTTTCTTTTGTTGGTGCTTTTCAAGGTTTTTATAATAAAATAACTTTACTTTAACCAATATCTGTCAATAAAATATTTTTACAACAATTGAGATCGAGCAGCCCACCCATTTTTACGATAAAAAGATTTTTCTTTTTCAACCTATAGATAATTTTATTTTTCTCTTTTTAGGTCGGCTAGTTACAAAAACGTGTTCTTTTGGTTTTTTAAACTGTATATTTTTTTAATTTAATTTAGTCGTCAAATGAACACAACCGTTTCGTACAAAAATCTGCAATCAAAAGATCAACCTGCATTTGACTTTTTACGACTGACTATATTTTTTTGGCACCAGATTGGTCAATGATGAGTTAATATTTTCATAACACTAATAGACAAGGTTTTTATGACTTATTAATCAAGTGCAGGAAGTCACTAGACAAATTAAAAAAAGTAATTATTAAATGTTTTCACAAAATTTGAAATTTACACACTGTGACGAAGGCTCACGAGCTCTCGATACTGTATTGCGGGTGCGACTTTTTGAAGCATTCTTGAAACTTTTTGTAATTAGTTTTTTTTTTACTTTCTTTTCTAATAAATTGTCAATATTGCTTAATAATGCTGCCACTAGCTATCCACCTCTAGGTTTGTTTGTGTAAATTGTGATAAAATGTATGGTGTTTTGTATCTTGAAGAGTATTGACTTGAGTTGAATAAAATTATTTTAATAGTACAAAATTGATGTTTATTATTGCATATTATTTATTCATTGTTGGATGTCATTCGGTTCACTTGACCATTTTACTGATGTTAATCGAATAATTTCATTAAGTTAATTAAAATCTAAAACGGATTTCAAACAAACAATTTAAAATCTCGTCATTTTGGCAACATTGATTTCCATAAAATCGTCGAACGATTTTATGAAAATCAAATCATTTTCTGTTTCTTTTGTACAACCCGGACCAGTCCAAACCGCAAATAACGATATAACTTTAGATCAAACTAGTTTAGTTTATTAATTATATTCCTGTACGTCTAATCTCCCTAAGTGACTGCGCAGTTCTGAACGTTCGAACGACCTACAACACTCATTAGTTACATAATTTTGGCAGGTTTTTAATTATTTATGTATTTATGATAAAAATCAGAAATTCTCATTATTTGTGAACTAATAAAAAATAACAAAGTACCCTTTGAAGACAAGTTTACAGCTACTATGAAACGCTTTTACTTTGATTTTTCTTTCTAGATACTATAGATTGTAAAGAACAATGGCAGAAACATATTTACCTAAAACTCAAGCGTTTAAAAAAATGACTCACACTTGTTTGTAAACTTACTAAATATTTTTTCTATGATTTATCATTACACCACCATGTGTTGTATAAGTCTTATAAGAGATCGGATATTTTTGAAGATTTTATTTGACTAAGTACATAATGTCAGATTCGCCATCACGTATAACCGACTAGGGATGCGTGGTGGCAATATTATATTATGAAACGTTTTATCGATAATCGATTTTTATAGCTTTGGCTGAAATATCTACCGAAAGTTCACCTTTTATGATTATGAATTTGCTTCTGCCCACGGGTTCACTCGCACGGTAGAGTGACTAAATCAACATAATTAGAAATGATTTAGAATATTTTTAACTCTTTTTAAACGATTTTTGCTAGACTAAATTAATAGAATATAGTTACGTTATTTTAACAATGTTTGCAGTATAACAATATACTGCACAATGTGATAAGAAAAAAACAACCCTAGTTGCAGTTGGAAGGAATTTGCGTAGTCTTCGAAGAGAACCGGCTGAAGCAAATATCCTACGACTGACTTCTTGCATCTGTGAACCCCATGATAAAGTGTTGTCTATGTAGATTCCTAATTTTTTTACAGTAGTGCTTATCTCAAGAGTTGTGCCACCGAACTGAATTTGGGGCAGTAGAGTCCAGTTAACTTTTGAGATCAGCCTGGGGCTGCCAATAACACACACCTGTGTCTTCATAGGATTAATCATAAGTCCATAGTTATAACTCCATTCGCCAATGCGTTGAAGGTCAGCATTAATTATGTTGAATGCATCCGATAACATGTTAATCGGAGCTTGTGTATATATTTGTAAATCATCTGCATAAAGGTGGTAGAAGGAACTTAGTTGATTAGAGATTGAGTTTATAAAAACAGCGAAGAGTAAAGGAGATAGAACGCCACCCTGCGGTACACCAGCAGAAATACTGCACCAAGAGGACATGGAGTCATCAATGCAAATCCGTTGCCGGCGACCAGACAGGTAACTATGAAACCAATCAATTGTCCTTGGAGATATGTTAAGAGACCGTAGTACGCCAAGCAGAATGTGAAAATCCACAGTATTGAAGGCATTGCTAAAATCAAGTAAGGTGAGATCTTTCCACTATCTGTGATCTTTCCACTATCCATGCCTAGTCTGATGCTGTCTGTAATGTGTACCAGCGCAGAAGTTGTGCTATGGCCAGGGCGAAATCCGGATTGGAAGGGGTTCAGTAGAGAAATAAAGTCCTCCAATCTCCTCCGGACCCTCTACTGCTTTGGCACCTTCACCCGGCACACTTTGCTGTAGGGATGATAGTACACTGCCCCCTTGAGCTCACAACATTAAAGTTGCACTGCTTCAGTGTACCCGAAGACGAAGTACAGCACGTTAACCACCGCGTACGATAGACAGTTATACAAAAACACGCCCGATAATTCGGCTCGAAGAACCATGTTTAAACTTCAAGAATCCTCGGACGAGAGAAATTAAACTTCGAGCAGCTCAGTAAACCAATCCAATATATTTCTTCTTCACACTTAGATATCGACTGACAAAACAAAAATATAGGCCCGCTTGTATACTAAAGCCCGAAAACCAAAAAATAGAGAGATTCAGCCGGACTGCACAACGCCATCTATCGAGCGCTTGAACAACTTTACTTTTAAAAACCGAACAGATAGTCCTGTCGACATTCCCACTATTGCCGCAGTATCGATAGTCTGTCGATAGTTAGTAGCCTATTGATTGTTATCACTTATTTTCTATCTACTGTTGAGCTCAAAAAAGTGTTGTCGTATAAAATACCTAGCCAAATCTTGCTTAAACACAATTTTGATTTAGTTTACGTAATTATAACGCAATAACCGTAATAATTTAACTACCGTATCTACTCAATATAACGAAATAGTGACTAAACTGTACGAAATTCATGCACCGGTTAAAAAGGTTAGGCTTAAACGGTTTCCAGCACCTTGGATGACCAGGGGTATACAGATGGCCATGAGACGTCGAGATCGGGCATTTAGAACTTATAAGAGGGACCGTATCGAAGTCAAGTGGCAATTGTACAAGTCTGCAAGGAATCGGTGTACCCAAGTGATACGGAACGCTAAACGCCGCCACATTCTAGATAATATTTCCTCTTCATCTCCTGCCGACATCTGGAAGTTCCTTGGGACTCTTGGTATCGGCAGATCGCGACATGTGGACTTTCCACAATCCATAAATCTCGATTCCCTAAACCAACATTTTACCACCTCTTTCACGTTGGACATTGTATCTGAACATAACACCCGTAATTACATAAATAGTCTACCGCGCCCTAACTTAAACCCTTTTCACTTCAGTCCGGTTGCAGAAGGAGAGATTAAGAAGATTATTCAATCTATCAGATCCCAAGCAGTTGGTTGTGATGGCACTAGTCGGAAAATGATCACCACATTGCTGGTCCACCTCCTTCCCGCTATCTCCCATATTGTTAACTTTTCTCTCATGTCTGGCACATTTCCATCTCTGTGGCGGAGAGCGTATGTGCGCCCGTTACCTAAGACTCCCAAGCCGTCTCTTCCCACACACTTTCGTCCAATTTCTATCCTTCCCTTCCTCTCCAAGGTGCTAGAGGCCTGCGTCCACAAACAGTTCTCCCACTTCATTTACAGTAACAACTAACTCAGTCCCTTTCAGTAAGGGTTTCGACCAGGCCATAGCACGGCATCTGCTCTTCTTAAAGTGACTGGCGATATTAAGGTGGGATGGAGAATACTAAGGTTACTACCTCAGTACTGGTTGATTTTTCGAATGCCTTCAAAACAGTCATGAACTTCTCCTTGCTGTCCTGTTCCATTTCTCGGTCTCTCAAGATGCACTGGGCTGGTTTTCCTCTTACCTTCGGGATCGTCAGCAGTCAGTCAGTGTCGAAGATTCTTCCTCTAGCTGGTGTGATCTTACCGCTGGTGTCCCTCAAGGCGGTATTCTTTCACCTCTTCTGTTTTCTATCTTCATTAATCTTTTCATCCCAAGACTTCAGTGTTCCTTTTATCTCTACGCTGATGACTTGCAGCTATACTACCAGACAGAGTTGTGCAATGTATCGTCCGCGATTTCGGTTATAAATAGTGACCTGACAGCTATTAAACACTGGTCTGATATGTTTGGCGTATCGGTCAATCCAAATAAATGTCAGGCTATTGTCATCGGGAGTAACCGAGCTATGAGCCAGCTTGACCTTGCCTCATTTCCACCACTCACCTACGATGCCATGGTTATTCCATACTGTGAGAGTGTGAAAGACCTCGGAGTGTATATTGACACAACTCTGAGCTGGTGACAACAAGTTGCATCTGTGTGCCAGAAAGTGACAGGTTCGCTGCGGGCCATCTATAGACTTAGAAACTTTCTTCCATCGAAAACTAAGGTAATGCTTGTTCAGTCTCTTACATTCTCTATAATCGACTATGGTAATATGTGCTACTTTGACCTGAATGCAGATCTGCTCAATAAGCTTGACCGTCTTCTCAACAATTGCATTCGATTCGTTTTCAATTTACGCAAATACGATCACGTGTCTCAGCATCGCTCTCATTTGAAATGGCTTCCAATTCGCCAACGCAGACAGACACGAGCATTAACTACCCTATATTCTTTACTCTTTTCGCCAAATTCTCCTTCCTACCTCACTTCTCAAATTCAATATTTAGGTGCAAACCACGCTAAAAATCTTAGATCTTCAGACAACCTACTTCTTCACTGTCCGACTCACCGGTGTACAGACTGTTATCCGGCTAATAAATTTAAAATAAAAAGCAGCGATGTGGTAAAACTTGTAATGGCTGAACAGTACAGAATGAAGTTAACAATGGTAATGTACCGACATCTATGTAATATATAACATAAGCTTAACGCCACAAAAAAGTAAATAGACGTCCTAAGGGCATACGCACCATTGCGCACGCGAATTGCGTAGGCGCGTCAACATGCCCCCGGACGTTGAAAGATACGCTTTCAACCAACAGTAGGAATGGGTAGTGGGCAAATCCTGTTAAAGGCTCTTCTAATAATCCTAGTGGATGTGCGTATGTCAGCGACACGAGCAATTCCATCTGACCCAGGACACATTTTGACTATTCTTCCCAATCTCCACTTCAAAGGTGGCAGGTAGTCCTCTTTAATGACTACCAAAGAATCCAGCTTCAACCCGTCTTTGCTGGTACGCCACTTGGTCCTCTGCTGCAGTTCGGAGATAAACTCTCTGCTCCACGGAACCCAGAAATGCTGACGAAGCTGTTCGATCCTCTGGAAACGGGTCAGGTGATTCAGAGATTGGTCCTGGTAGTTTCGTTGGGGCACAGAAGTAAGCGGCCGGCCAACGAGGAAATGTCCAGGCGTAAGCGGAGTGTAGTCATCGGGATCGGAAGATAACGGCGTTAACAGGCGTGAATTCAGTATAGCCTCGATCTGGACTAACGTGGTGTTAAGTTCTTCATACGTTAGATTACAATTTCCCAACACTCGTTGAAAGTGGTACTTAGTCGACTTAACACCCGCCTCCCAGTGTCCGCCAAAATGAGGGGTATACGCGGGAATGAAGTGGAATCTAATTCCATCGTTAGCTACGCTCGACGGTTGAGTCACAGTTAGATTTTAAAAATTTCGATAATTCATTGTACGCGCCAATAAATGAAGTGCCGTTGTCGGAGTACATATCTACGGGTTTACCCCGTCGTGCAATAAAACGCTATAAAGCCAATAAATACTTGTCACTATTATAGTGAGATCACTTACCAACTCCAAATGAATTGCCTTAGTAGTAAAACAAATAAATATAGCTATGTACACCTTTACCGGTCTACACCCACGTCCTTGACGACTAGCGCACATGACTGGACCAGCGTAATCGACACCAGTACAATTAAAAGGATAACCACCCGGAAGGAGCCGCTGCTGCGGTAGGTTACCCATTAAGGGAGTAACTACGTTACCCTTAAGGCGTTGACAGCTTATGTTATGTTGTACACACTTATGATAGCAAGACTTGGCTAAGTTGCGCCCGCCTATAGGCCAATAAGATTCTCTAATAGTTGCTAACAACAACTGCGGTCCTGCGTGCATTAATCTTCTATGTTCAAAATCAAATAACAATTTAGTTAACTGATGAGACGAGTGTAAAACTATAGGGGGTTTTTTATTAAATGAAAAACTAGAATACTCTAAGCGTCCTCCCACACGTATTATATTAATTTAATCTATAAAAACATTTAAATTTAACAAAGCACTTTTCGCAGGCAAACTTTGTTTATTTAAAAGCAATTTATGCTCCGGAAAGGATTCAACTTGACTCTGTAGAATCAAAACATTTAATGCGTTCTGTAACTCTTCTTGTGTTAAATAATTACTAGCAACGGGCAATTTTCTACATAACCTAATAAATCGAATAACATAAGCCATGCAACGCACTAGTTTTAAATAATTTGAGAACCGCTTAAAGTCTATAAAACTATCACTCTGTTGAGTCTCTTCCATAAAGGCGCTCAAAGCAACATGGGCTCGAGTTTCGGGCAATGACTGCAATTCTAAACGTTGACGCTGAGAAGGCCAATCAGACTGGGCTCGTCGTAAGAAATTTGGTCCACTCCACCATAGTTCCGAACTTTGCAGACTACCAATATCCGTGCCACGAGATATTAGGTCTGCTGGGTTCTCGTCAGTTGGAACATGCCTCCAGGTACAGTTACCAGCCTTTTCTAAAACCTCAGCAACGCGATTTCGCACAAAAGGCTGAAGTTTAGAAGGCAACATCTGTAACCATCCCAATACTATAGTGGAGTCAGTCCAACAGTAAGCACGGCTGAACCTTACTCTTAAAGAATTTAAAACTTTCTCGTATATACGAGCTCCAACTACCGCACCACACCACTCCAATCTAGGAATACTGGTGGGTTTGATCGGCGCCACTCGACTTTTAGCCATTAATAAACGAACCATGTACTCAACGTTATCATTCATACAACGGACATAGGCGCACGCACCGTAGGCGCGTTCAGACGCGTCTGTGAAAACATGTAGTTCTAATAATTTATAAGAGTTACATATTACTCTTCGCGGTATATGAAAACTATTCAAAAGCGGTAAAGACTTAATAATTATATTCCAATCAGAGTTATGCTCTGAAATTAAAGGATCATCCCACGAAAGCTTGTCAAGCCACATTGTTTGCAATAACATTTTCATTGTTATTACGAACGGGGATAAAAGACCTAACGGGTCAAAAATACGTGCTATCGCAGAAAGCACATCACGTTTTGTGCTGCTTTCTGACGGCAGTTTAAATTTACATAAATAACCTAGTTCATCGGAATTTGCAAACCAGTCAAGTCCTAATAACTTATTGGGTTGACTAGATCCCATACTTAAATCTAAAGTGGACTGAAATACTTCCGATACTAACTTAGGCTCATTAGACTTCCACTTTCGAAGTGGCATACAAGCCGACGCAAGTACATTTGTGACTTCTGTGCGGATATTTAACACTTCATTGAAATCATCCCCTCCAGTAAGTAAATCGTCAACATAGAAATCATGTTTAATTACCTCTGCTATTTTATCTAGATTACACTCAATGCCTAATTGCTTAATACAGCGTGTGGCAAGAAAGGGTGCACTAGCTGTGCCATATGTCACCGTGTTTAAAGTGTAAACTTTAATAGGATCATGTAAATTCTCTCGCCAGAGCACCTGCTGCAAGTGTCTATCAGACGGATGGATGACTATCTGCCGGTACATCTTCTCAACATCCGCTGATAAAACGTATTTGTGTTGACGAAACCGTAGCAAGATAGATAGAAGGTCATCCTGAACTGTAGGACCTACCATCTGGATGTCATTTAAAGAGATTCCCGATGACGTAGGACAACTTGCATTGAACACTACACCACGGTACTATTATAATACAGTATTGTAACTCGGCCGCATGATAGAAATAAATGCCTACAGCCGCGCGGTACGTAAACATGCGTTAGGGCTGCCCGTCTCCAGCATTTTAGTGATATTTGCCTACTTTCTGTTTCTATTTAGATTTGTGATTGTAAATATCCTTTTTATATAAATAAATGAAATACTTTGTATATTGAATAGGAATTGTTCAATAAAAATGCGTGTTGATTTTTGATTGGTAGATTTAATTAAAAAACATTTTTTTGTTTGAAAAACCAATCGGGCTTATAAATTAGCAACCGAAAAAAATCCTTCTATAAAATAAAATAAATGTGCTTTCTCCATACGCGTTACAAAACTCCAATCCTTAGAAACTCCAACACCTACCACCTACTCAACTAGAATGCAAGAAACAGCTGACGAGTAAGTAACTTTTTATCTCAGCTAATTAACGTCTCTATAAATTACCTAACCTATAACCTACAACTCGCAACAACTCAAAACAAAAATTCTTTGGTCACCAATTAATTAATTATTAAAAAGCTGAACAGCTGACTACGAATGTTTTAAAATCACAACCCTCAAACATCTAAATATTATATATGAGTCTAGCTGTTGTTGTTAATACCGAGAAAATAAAACCAGTTTTTAGTGGTATATGTTGTTATAGTAGCAGCAGAAACACTTTGTGAAAATTTCGAAAACTGTCTAATGACACACAGACGGTAACAAATTTTTTTTAGTATTATTCATACACACAGATAATAAAGATATATTATTAATAATAAAATACCACGTCTTTAAGTAGAATTTTCTTTTTTTTGAATTATGCAAAGTAACAAAACAAACATGCACCGAAGTTTTAACACAAGCGTAAGTAGGTAGGTACCTACCGTATCATGATTCATTCAGAACCGCATGTAACTCCCTATTTCACTCGTCTCAATAACTTTCCGTTACTCTATTTGCTTTATTTATTCATCCAAACACCTTTTTTTTCGTGAGATAAAAGGAAATACTTATCCATTAAAAAGACACACATTATGTACCTACGTACTAGTAAGTAAAATTATTTTATAGTCTTACTTTTCAGAGTTTCCAGGTAATTTAAAAAAACTTATGTCTGGATGCGTTATTGACGAATTCATACAACCAAAAACAGCACAATATTTCCTACTCGTCATATTAACTGATTTTTAGAGAAAAAATCGCGCGGTTATTGTTAAAAAAACAACACGCAGTCCGTTCGACACTGCGGTACAGCCGTGACTGTCTGCGCCCCGAGCGCACCCCGAGATCGAGGCGCGTAGGTATAGCTCCCGTTTCGTCCGTTTGTATGAAGTTGCAGTACTGTATTATAATAGTACCGTGACTACACGCAGTTTAGTAGTGCTACTACACTCGCGCAGTACTCCGTGATGTGGTATAAAATATCCACAAGAACTTAAATTAATGTCCTGATTTTCTGACATTTGACCCAAGGTTTTATATTCAGACATAAAGTCACGATATAACATACTGAGGCTTGGTTTAGTCTTTCTAACGAAAGTAGACAATTTGTAGCCATATCAAAAGAATTGCCAAGCACAGAACTATTTTGTTTTAAGGGGAGACGAACACAAAATCGACCATCATTTAATCGTATCGTATTTTTAATAAAGTGCTCCTCACATGATTTCTCCTCAAGTAAGTAATTAGAAGACTGTTCATTAATCTTCTCAAGCTTCCAAAAGCGCAATAAATCGCTGCGAATGTCATCTAAGTCACTGCTAGTAGACGAATTAGTTTGCGTAAAATTACAGGTTATTTTATTCGAAACATCGTTAGTATACTTATAGGTAATAGGCCCTGAAACAATCCAGCCTAACTTTGTTTCACACAACACAGGTTTTCTTTTACCTAATTGTAATCTTTGAGACCCTAGTAAATCCCAAAATAAGTCTGCACCAATTAATATGTCAACATCTGACGGTACATAAAACTTAGGATCTGCTAAACATATAGTAGTAGAAATATTGAGGTCTGAAATATCTATCTCACAACATGGTATTGCATTCGCTATTAACGGCAGAACAAAACAATATAACTTAGCGCTATAGTTGCTATCCAACGACGTCATATTTACATGTTACAGTTATTTATGCCATATACCGACCCGGTTATTTCATTCGTTGTTAAATTTAACCGCCTACACAGGCGCGGGGCGAATGAGGCGATGCAATACTCGCCGACAAAGCCAAGTTATGCACATCAGTGACAGAGGACAGCAAACACGTCGAGTGTGGCGAAGACGAGTTATCATATGACTCGTCATTCTTATGACTACGTGAATCTAACATAAGTTTAGAATCGGATGTGTAATATTAATATGTTGTGTCTGCGTTTGCATAACTTACAACCCGGTTTTTTACATTGATTGGCAAAGTGACCTGTACGGAAACAGTTATAACACACCTTATAACTAGGTATTAATTTAAGACGTGCTTCGTTACTTAACGCTAGGAATTGTGGACAATTGTTTAAATTATGGCTGTCCTTACATTTAGGACAGTGCCTAGAACTAGATTCAAAACCTTGTGTTACAACCGTTGACCTAACCTTAGAATATTTGTTATAATTAAACTTGTGGGAGACGTTATTTCGCGATAATTCTAATGTCTCAACTAAGTCAGCGCGGTTGCGCATGAATTGTAAAAAGAAATCAAATGTGATGCTATCTTTGTCTTAACGTCCTTTACACTCTTCCCACTCACGATAGGTTTTCTGGTCTAACTTATGAGTCACTATATAGATTAACAAAGTGTCCCAGTGCTTAACTGACTCAACTGATCAATTAAGGACTTTAATGCACTAGACGATTCCTTGTTAATAACTTCAATGTTAAATAACGCTGACACATGATTTTGAACTAATAATCTTTTATTGTCAAAACGATCACAAATTAACCTCCATGCCACATCATAATTACCAGCAGAGAACTCCACAGACTGAATAACGACAGCAGCAGATCCTTCAAGGTACGCACGCAAATAATGAAATTTATTGATTAAATCAATATCATCATTGCAGTGAATAAGACTAGTAAAAGTGTCTCTAAATTCCAACCAATTACCATAACATCCATTGAATTTTGGAAGTTGGATAGTGGGTAGTTTTATAGGCTTATAATTACTGGCACGAGTACTTTTATTGCTACTAATAGACTCTTTGTCTTTATTGTATTCTTCAATTAAATCTTGCGCCCTAGATAAACATGCATAATAATTCGAATCAAATTCTGAGCGTTCGGTATATTGAACCTTAACGTCATCAACAATGCACTCCAGACGCAACTGCACCTCATCAAATTGCTCGTACAACAACTCGATCTTACCGGTACGAAGCTGCAGCTCCTTAATGTTATAGCTACTAAGGGGCTTATCACTCAATGCGTCAAGTCGGCCAATGAAAGCTGTCAAGCGACCTTTGAAGCTCCCTCGCTTCTTGATTAAGTCTTTTTCTTCGGACATACTGGGATACGGGTATTGTCGAACTGAAATTTATACAATAACAACTTAAATAAAGAAATAAAAATCTAGGTTTGTACTACCTGCGTTATGTATAATTTGTTGTTCAATCGAACAATCTGAAAATGTATATGTTTAACTATTTCATAATTTATTTGTGAATAGATACAGTTAATTAATTTTATTTTACAATGTTTTATTTGCCACATGCCTAACTATCCTTTTATAATTACTTTAATTAACAAACAATCTTAACGTACCCTTATTAATAACACGGCTCAAATAAATAAGTTTCATTTAAAAATTAACAATTAATATCTACACTAACCTTTGGCAAGCCTTAATTAAGGATAAATAATACCTGGGCCCCAATTCCGCTATTTTATGTTCACGAGAAACCACTGTCATACCACTGACACGCTATTGGAGATGCCATCAAGTGGCCACTGACATCGGTCAACTTTTCGGTAATCTGCTAAAATAAATTCACAATGTGTCAATGGACTGTCGGTGTAGTGACAATGGCTCATCAGTGGTAATATTAACAACATTGCCATATCTCGAAAATGAAATATATCATTTCCTTACAAATTTAAAATATTAATTGATCATATTTTTGATACAAATGTATAAACGTGGTTATAACTACATAAAACACCGTAAAAAATTAATTATCGTTGGCTGCTTGCAAGTGTTATTGCCACACGAAAAAAAAAGTTACAATATCTAATATCTAACATTGACATTGACGGAAGACCGGCAAAATTTTAAAAAGTTTTTAAATAGTAAGTACATACTTTTGTAATATTTAGATGTTATTGATAAATAAAACTAATATTATATTTTTGTACCACGAAATGTTAAAACGAAGTTATGTGATACAATATTAATAAAATTATGGTTTAATACTAGTGCATCATCGTATTGTTTACCTTGCACCTTGGTCATTCAAACTTTTCTAAACTCGTTGCAGGAATGGCTAGTATTGAACAACTTGACGCTTTGATATTCTTCATGGAAAGCCACAAGGAACTGGCCTTGGGAAGTGTTCCCGATCAAAAGAAGGACGCATTCTAACGAAGCGCTTGTGGGCACAGTGCACTCAAATTCTAAACAATATTTCGCTAGACTGCCAAGTTAGATCGCCGGAGAGCTGGAGAGTAGTGAGTATTAACTTTATATAACAAATTTGCTCTAACTACTGGGCCCCCCTACCAATATATTTCTTTATAAGAAGGCAATATAAGGGTTTATAATACTGAAAAAGAATTATATATAATAAAAGAAATATATATATATTAAGTTAGGGTAACATAAAGTAGTCCACCACATTATCAGCGTTGGCAAATATCAGACAACTTGACATAGTAAACTCATAGTTAAGCAGATTTCCTTCTAATTCTAATGTTTGCTTACACTGTTAAGGCAAGCAGTAACTAAATTATAACTTTGAGATAAAAGTAACAGAGGCAAACTTAAAACTTCTAAGTACTGTTATTTGTTATTCTGTACTAATTCCATCATGGAGAATAACTCTAGATAATCTTCTCACTAAGCTTTGTTGCTTGAACTACTAAAATTTCCTTACTTCATTTGATTAATTCTATAAGCTAATATTTATTTTGTTATTTCCAGTTTTATAAGGAATACAAGTCTAAGCTCCTCAGGAGGGTAAAAAAACAAAAGGCCGAAATTCAGGCTACAGGTAATGACCTTTCTTAAATTATTCTTATTTATTAAAATCAGTTACAAGGTTAATATGCAGAACTTTTTATATTTTGTTTGTTTAAGATTAACTGCATTGTTTTCAGGAGGTGGCCCCGCAGCTAACATCACCTTGACACCATTACAGGAGCGACTGTATGATATTATTGGTAGAGATGTTGGGGAACCTCTAGAAGGTGTCCGTCACAATCCCCTATTTGTGAGTTTAATATATCTTATTTTTTATTGTGCTATGTGTAACTTTTGCCTTTTTTTAAATGTTTTTTTTTTTACACAAAATATAATTGCCACATTGTAGATACCAATATCTACAATTTGGCATTACATATATTTTTTATTTGCATGTTTTTTTTTCTTATTGAATAGAGCCTAGAAGATAATGCTGGTGTTGGGGTGCATGAAATACCCTTTTCAGTGTGACTTGTCATGATATTTTTATTTCTTCATTTTATTACTAACAAACTCTGGAAGCAGATTACCTACATACAAGCTCAAATGCCTGACTTGCCCCACTAACATGCCCAGATTTTATATATTCAAATACAAGAGACAAATAATATTATTAATAGCCATAATACACAAAATAAAGAACTTGATAGAACAAACAGAATAGCAAGATGTTCCACAAGCTGTCCCAGTTCCAAAAGTATCTGATAGGGTTGCTCTATTTTGAAACCCTGGCAGTATGCATTGTTTAACTAATATGTGTAAACTAAATAATGCATAGCGGCGGTGGCTAATATTATAATTTTTATGAAAATTAAAATTATAATATCAAGAATGTTAACTTTATTACAGACAAAACACACAGGCCCAAGCAGTGTCCTTTGAGGTGACTCCTTCTTTGGAGTCAGCAAGCTCTGCAATATTCGCTAGTGCTGTGGAGCCAGTAATCTCCATAGTGGACTCAGCTAACTCTACAGTACAAGCAAGTCATGTGGAACTCATTGGCACTGTGGAGCCTACTCCTCGTCCATACAGCGGCTCTACACATCGGCGACGTCGTGGACGTCGAAGTTTGGAGGGATCTCAACCCCGAAGTGGTAATTTTACTTTTACTTAACTGTATATGTTCACAATACCTTTTCATATGGACAGAATCATGTAACGTAAATATATATTTGCCCTGCAGCACATGAACCAACAAGTCGTTTAGAGGAGGCACAACGCAGGTTAGCCGAAATGGAAAGCGAAAGAACAATGGCTTTTACGGCTGCTTTGGACCGTCTGGCTACTACCATTGGTCAGCCGTTGGATCGTCTGGCCACTGTCATTAGCCAACTTTTGCAAGTATACCATAGAAACAGCAGTGGTTCCCCGCCTCTGGTAGGCTTATTCCTTCAAGTAGAATCTTAAGCATCAACACATAATTTATATTTTTTTAACAAGTTATTTTATGTTCCTTTCAGAGAAAAAGGGCCAGGATTATTATCCCTTCAGAATCTGACTCCGAATAAATTAAAAGTAGGTAACAAAAACACTTATGGCAGTAGTAAATGTTTTTAATTTTAATAAAATTATCTTTCTGCCCACAATTTGTTCACAAGTGCCTGCTGCATGGTCCGGCCTTCCAGCAGGTCACGATTAACCCGACCACCTATCGTTACTACGGTCTCAGCCTCTGCTCTCAAATCTTCTTGAACCTAAAATTAATGAAACAACGGGGTAGGTATTAAAACAAAATTAAAAACTTAGGTTTAAATTGAGACCCAATCAATGAATTTGAAACTTTACCTGATATTGACGCAAATTCTCCGCTACAACTTCCTCAGGCAGTAAAGGCAGGACAGGATTTTTGGCGCGGTTCGCAATATTGTGCAGAACACAGCAGGCGTTCACTATTTGCCCTGCAGTATTCGGAGCATAATGAAGTGCTCGAACAGCAAGCAAACACCTAAAAATAAATATTGATAATTATACTGAGTATTAACATTTCCTTTTTTTTCAGAATTTTTCTACATCTAATCAAGACTGATTAATCCAATCAAGACTGAATAATAGCTTTACGTTAAATAAAAAAAATATTTATCTAGCACTATGTTGTTTTACTATTCCAACTGATGGCATACAAAAAATAAGATATTTAGTTCATTGGCCTGTGACATGACAAACATGTAATTCATTTGGTAGGGTTAATTCCATCTTTACCTGAACCGTGCTTTCAACACCCCAATACAACGCTCAACAGTATTGCGCGCAGTTACATGCAAATTATAATAATATTGCTGTGGAGTTCCCTCAGTGGTGTTTAAAATTGGTGTCATCATCCATTTGCGCAAGGGGTATCCACTGTCACCTAAAATAAAGTAATTTTAACAATTTGTATTAAATTCCTTATTTTATTAATAACTAATAGCAGCTGTTTTTTTAAAATTTGCTGTTATGTAAAGTTTTTTATCAGTCAATTATTACTGATAAAAAACTAAAATATACAAATGGTTTCTAGACATTGTACATTTTATTCCAAGATTTCATCTTCATCATCATCAACAGCCTTGAATAGTCCACTGCTGGACATAGGCCTCTCCTGAGAGAGGAGGTTTTGGCCTACATACTCACCTAATAAAAATGAACTATCTCCACCGGGACCAGCTAAACTAATTAAGTGTTGGCTGAGTGGATTACTCTGCCACACACTGGAGTCATGGGCTGCACCAGGGATACTGGCATCGACACACATGATTTGAAGATCAGAGTCACATACCTGTAAATTATTGATAGCATTAAGCAAACTGAAAAATGACTGAATGATAAATAAACTGGTGCAAATAAATACTTACAATCATAACATTTAATGAATGGTACCTGTAATATTAAAAAATTAAAAAAAATATTTTATAGTAGTAGTCTGTGTTATAAAGAAACAAACTAACTGGTGGCATCACAAATACTAACTAACTAACAAACTAACAACTCGGGCGCCAGATACCACCTTAAAAGAACACAGAACCAACCACAAATACAATAAATGCCTCGGACAACTCGGTCAGCGCTGGACCTTTAATCTAGGACGGGGGGCAGCTAATGAATACAAGATGTTAAGTTCTAGTGGCAGTTTATTATCCCGTAGTGTCTGTAGTAATATCTATATAATATAATAGTAATATATAATAAGTATCCCGTAGTGTCAAAGTATCTTAGGACTCTAATTACAATAGGTAACTCTTATACTCCAATTAGTACTGTCATTAATGCAATCCTTTTCAAATAATAAAAAAACAATATAAGATTAAATATGTGTTAAGAGTCACATAAAGACTTAATAAGAAAAGAAACTAAGGGTAGTTGTAGCATCGACCTACTCTCTAGTAAAAATATAACACCCCTTGGGGACCTGCAGTATCCAACGCCACAACGCCAGATCAAAATAATAAAAGAAACATACCAAATGACATTGGTTCAGTCCGAATGAAAAGAATTCAAACCAAATCTAAAACATCTCACTCCGGTCCCACGTGGTGGAAGAGGCGGGTTAGCATTCCCAGGCTCCTGACAATGGCATGCAGCTAAGCAGCTTTTTCTACCATTATAGGTGCTCCACAGCAACTAAATTCCTGGGGTCAGGCCGGCGGAGAGACAAAATCCGAATGCCACGCAATGACATTCCAATCCAATAAGAATTTAAGGTATAAATAGAAAATTTAGATTAAAACAAAAGATTTAGAATTAAACTAAAAATTTAGAATTAAACTAAAGATAAACCAAAGATTTAGAATTAAACTAAAGAAAAGAACCCTGATTCATCTGCAACAAATGAGAATTATAGGTTATTTGCCTATCTCAAAAGATGAATCCTAAATCTGGCAAGATACAATAGTTTACTCACCAGGGTCCCAAAATGTTTCACAAACTAAGCAGCGGCATTATAAATATACCCTGTAACCAAACAAACAAAGATTTAGAACAACTAATCTCGACAAGCCAAGTATGAAGCACGTGGCATAACAAGACTTACCTTTTAACGAAAATAACAACTCGATCAATACAATTTGAGTCTTTAACGAGGTTGGCCGAATAATAAAAATAAGAAATAAGCCCTCGTTACAACAAAAAGACTACATTTTAAAAATCTAAACTTCTTCGACTCGGACCAAAACTAATGTGACGCCATAAATGCCTTTTAACAATGACGCGTCCAAATGTTGCCAGATCAAGAAAAACCAAATCGATAAGTACCATAGACGATCAGCATCGACTAATCTCTCTACTCTCTACTCTCTGAAACGTCATAAAATTCAACTAACAAAACAAAAACACGTCAAAGATTCAAATTACTGTAATGGTGCGAAATGCACGGTTACATTACATACCTTCCCAAAAAAAATAAAAGAAAGGACTCTTTCTTTTATGCTGAAAAGTCAATACTCAACAAAATACTTCAAACAAAAAGATTTGAAAACATCTAAACTCCAAAACTGACTCTACCAGAAAACTCTACTAAAACTCTACAAACTCCAGGAATACAAAAATCCAAACGCCAAAGAAAGACTAGGAAAACTAAATATAAAATCAAAAAAACTCTACAAACAAAACAACAAAATCACACCAAATCAAAAAACAAATCTCTACACTAAACAACCATTAGGAATGGAAAATCCAAGGAGTGCGGTTGGACACCTTCGTCACCGACTCTAATGGAGCTACAAACAACAACGAAATAAACTTCACAAACAACATCCATTAGGAAAGGTATATCTAAAAGATATCAATATCCAAGAAGTGCGGTTTGACACCTTCGTCACCGACTCTAATGGAGTTACAAACTATACAAAATAAAACTAACAACAACAAAATAAACTTCACAAAACAACATCCATTAGGAAATGTATATCTTAAAAGATATCAATATCCAAGAAGTGCGGTTGGACACCTTCGTCACCGACTCTAATGGAGTTACAAACAACAACAAAATAAAACTAACAACAACAAAATAAACTTCACAAAACAACATCCATTAGGAAATGTATATCTAAAAGATATCAATATCCAAGAAGTGCGGTTGCACACCTTCGTCACCGACTCTAATGGAGTCACAAACAACAACGCTTCACCCTAATATTGGCGAAGTGAAAAACACATTTCAAAAATGTCAAACCAAACAAAATATTCTTCACAACAAGGCGGTGAGAATATATAAAAAACCTGTGTATTGTGATCGGCCCAACTCCACCGAACTACCGGGCACAATACAACAGAAACCAAACAAAATATTCAACACAACAAGACGGTGTGAATATAAAAAACCTGTGTATTGTGATCGGCCCAACTCCACCGAACTACCGGGCACAATACAACAGAAACCAAACAAAATATTCAACACAACAAGACGGTGTGAATATAAAAAAAACCTGTGTATTGTGATCGGCCCAACTCCACCGAACTACCGGGCACAATACAACAGAAACCAAACAAAATATTCAACACAACAAGACGGTGTGAATATAAAAAAAACCTGTGTATTGTGATCGGCTCAATACCACCGAACTACCGGGCACAATACAACAGAAACCAAACAAAATATTCATCACAACAAGGCGGTGAGAATATATAAAAAACCTGTGTATTGTGATCGGCACAACACCACCGAACTACCGGGCACAATACAACAGAAACCAAACAAAATATTCATCACAACAAGGCGGTGAGAATATATAAAAAACCTGTGTATTGTGATCGGCACAACACCACCGAACTACCGGGCACAATACAACAGAAACCAAACAAAATATTCAACGCTTGGAAAAAAGCGTGAATCCAACAAGTGACAAATCATTCGACACCTGAAAAAAAAAGTGTGAATCTAACAAACAACCCATTCAACCCTTGAAAAGAGGGCGAATCTAACTTCAACCAAACACTCTACAATGGGTAGAAGTGCAAATACAATACAACCAAAATATTCAACAAAACACTCTACAATGGGTAGAAGTGCAAATACAATACAAACAAAATATTCAACAAAACACTCTACAATGGGTAGAAGTGAAAATACAATACAAACAAAATATTCAACCAAACACTCTACAATGGGTAGAAGTGCAAATGCAATACAAACAAAATATTCAACAAAACACTCTACAATGGGTAGAAGTGCAAATACAATACAAACAAAATATTCTTTTGATGTGGTTCCTATTATGAATGAAGTTCCCAAATTAATAAACCAAAATGACCTAAGTAAACTTTTGAACTTTTAAACCCCAAAGTCAATACATTGTTATGACTACCTCACACTACATCAACATACAAACCGCGGTAACCTAGTATACATCAATCTACATACCTCCTCAAACAAATGTGGAATCTAACAAATATATCAAAATTAAGACCAAAAGTTAATGACCGAATAGTGAAATTTTAATACTTAATAATATCTTTAATGCGATAGCGACCAATGGTGTTCTTTAAAAGGTCCTGCAAAAGGTAAACATTAGCTGAAATCTTCTCTAAAATTTTACATTTAACAAACTTAGGTGCAAGCTTTGCCGAAATATGCTGGAGCGCTAAACTGAACAAAATTTCTTCTCCAAACAATATCACCAACATCAAAAGAAATAGAAATAGTAACAAATAATATTAATAATTTTAATATATAATAACAACAAATAATATCAATAATTTTAATATAAAGCAATGCGCTTTTAACAAATGTGACTCAACTCTAACAAAAATATCACTAAGTGATTTAAAAGAAAGGGCACAAAAATCCCTTTAACAAACTCAAGTTGGTCCAAACTAACAAAGAATTACCAAAATGGTGTAGAGATGCATCAACAAATTAACTCTCTACCAAACATGAGAAAATTAAGTGTAAAACCAGTAACCAAACTTTTAAATAATCCAACCAGTCTAAAAATTCCATTCAGCAAGTGACTCCGTCAGGCCCCTTAGTGTGACTAACCATCTTCTCAACATCGAGACATACCTAGTGTTCTCAGAAACCGGAGCTCGATGAAACCTACTTCGCCGAACTGCACACATCACAAAACCTTGTGGTAACTCCAACTTCTGACACTTGAGACAAATCATACCAGGAATCGAAGAACAGTTCTTAAAGGTGTGACCGGTTGACTTACCATTTAAACAAACAACGCTAGTATTGTCTGACATGATAGCGTTGGACTATACTTTTTCAAATTCAAAAGGCTTGGAGTAATCTTTAAGAGATTTCCAATTAACAAAAACTTCAACCCGACAAAAACTACAAAATTCCAAAGCGGCAGTCCAAATGTTAAGTTCTTCAAAGTTAATTAAGTTTAAATTTATTTAAAAGTGAATTGTAGTGAAAGGATAAATTTAAATTAATTTAAAAGTCAACTGTTGTGAAAAGCTAAGTTTAAATTATTTAAAGGTTAAATGTTGTGAAAAGATAAGTTTAAATTTATTTAAAAGTTAAATGTTGTGAAAAGCTAGGTTCAAATTTATTTAAAAGTTAAATGTTGTGAAGAAAAGTCTAAATTGATTTAAAAGTGAAGTGAGAAAAATTAAGTTTTAATTTAAATATCTAAGTTCTGTATTAAAAAGGATTTAAGGATTGCAGTAACCACTAACAATTGTTTCAATAACTAGATAATAACAGTAAGGTTAAGCTAAGTTAAGTCAATCTTAATTTACAATAAGTTATAGTATAATAATTCCAAAGTGGAGGTATCTATAAAATGTTTCTCGAGCAGACTTATAGTTAACATTCAAAGCTATTAAATTGTAACACAAAATGCTTCAGTAACTATACCCTTAATTGAGAATACAATAGGCAGCAGTATAACTTAAATTATTGTTGCTTGTTAAAGCAAAAATAACATTGTGAAGAAAAGTCACAATGTTGTAATCTAATGTTGAAAAATTGTGAAAATAACCTCACTTAAATGATAACACAATTGTAACAAAATTACAAAGCAAATAATACACAAAGTATGTAATACAAAAGTAGAATGCAGTAAAGACAGTATCTAATCAGTTATCTAATTAACCTACTGACACTACTTCAGTCCCTGTTCGGGCGCCAATTGTAATATTAAAAAATTTAAAAAAATATTTTATAGTAGTAGTCTGTGTTATAAAGAAACAAACTAACTGGTGGCATCACAAATACTAACTAACTAACAAACTAACAACTCGGGCGCCAGATACCACCTTAAAAGAACACAGAACCAACCACAAATACAATAAATGCCTCGGACAACTCGGTCAGCGCTGGACCTTTAATCTAGGACGGGGGGCAGCTAATGAATACAAGATGTTAAGTTCTAGTGGCAGTTTATTATCCCGTAGTGTCTGTAGAGTACAAAGTATCTTAGGACTCTAATTACAATAGGTAACTCTTATACTCCAATTAGTACTGTCATTAATGCAATCCTTTTCAAATAATAAAAAAACAATATAAGATTAAATATGTGTTAAGAGTCACATAAAGACTTAATAAGAAAAGAAACTAAGGGTAGTTGTAGCATCGACCTACTCTCTAGTAAAAATATAACACCCCTTGGGGACCTGCAGTATCCAACGCCACAACGCCAGATCAAAATAATAAAAGAAACATACCAAATGACATTGGTTCAGTCCGAATGAAAAGAATTCAAACCAAATCTAAAACATCTCACTCCGGTCCCACGTGGTGGAAGAGGCGGGTTAGCATTCCCAGCCTCCTGACAATGGCATGCAGCTAAGCAGCTTTTTCTACCATTATAGGTGCTCCACAGCAACTAAATTCCTGGGGTCAGGCCGGCGGAGAGACAAAATCCGAATGCCACGCAATGACATTCCAATCCAATAAGAATTTAAGGTATAAATAGAAAATTTAGATTTAAACAAAAGATTTAGAATTAAACTAAAAATTTAGAATTAAACTAAAGATAAACCAAAGATTTAGAATTAAACTAAAGAAAAGAACCCTGATTCATCTGCAACAAATGAGAATTATAGGTTATTTGCCTATCTCAAAAGATGAATCCTAAATCTGGCAAGATACAATAGTTTACTCACCAGGGTCCCAAAATGTTTCACAAACTAAGCAGCGGCATTATAAATATACCCTGTAACCAAACAAACAAAGATTTAGAACAACTAATCTCGACAAGCCAAGTATGAAGCACGTGGCATAACAAGACTTACCTTTTAACGAAAATAACAACTCGATCAATACAATTTGAGTCTTTAACGAGGTTGGCCAAATAATAAAAATAAGAAATAAGCCCTCGTTACAACAAAAAGACTACATTTTAAAAATCTAAACTTCTTCGACTCGGACCAAAACTAATGTGACGCCATAAATGCCTTTTAACAATGACGCGTCCAAATGTTGCCAGATCAAGAAAAACCAAATCGATAACTACCATAGACGATCAGCATCGACTAATACTCTCTGAAACGTCATAAAACTCAACTAACAAAACAAAAACACGTCTAAGATTCAAATTACTGTAATGGTGCGAAATGCACCGTTACATACCCTTTTCGGTTAAAATATCGTTCTTCATGTACGTGAGGTCTCAAAATAGCCACATGTGTGCCATCAATGCATCCAAGAACCCCGGGGATTTTAAATTTATGATAGAATCTAAAAAGCAAATAATGCTGTTAATTACCGACAAATTAATCCCGACTACGTGTAGATCCATACCTTATGCATGGTGGAGTCTGTGTAATGTACACCATTACAAAGACTCCACCAAGCATAAGTTTTATAAAATACTAGCTGTTCTCTGTCATGCTTCGCTGTGATACATTGTAGTTGCAAAAAAAGATGACCAAAATCTTTGAAGGTTGTATATCGTGTCAAAATATGAGCTCTATCAGTGCAGAACTTTTTGAGTTTTTGAAGCATACACAAACCAACTTAACATTTATATTTATGATATTGATAAGGGGCAAGCCTTCACTTTCTCATGTTTTATAGAGGTAATTGATAATCCTTCAATGATAAATACATTAATAAAAGGCATCTAGGTATGAACTTACTTGGCTTTTACATATTTGTGGTAAATGGTAGGATCATTCAAAGCTTTGGTCACTTGTCCCACAGCCCTTGACACGGTGGCTTGTGATACATTGTGAAATGCACTTTGCCCTACCAAACTTGGATATGACCCTGTAGCATAGAATGACAGGGCTATCAGAAGCTGAAATACAAAATAGGTATCAGGAAACTATAAGGTGAAAGTAACTGAAGCATACATTTTATTTACAACAATACCATTTGTTTTCATTTTATTAACCTTACCTTCATTACTACAGAAATTCCATCCTTTCTCTGCTCAAGCGGAATAATTCTGCTGACATCCTCTGCAAGTTGCTTTACAAGGCTTTTACTAATTCTAAACGTTTTGACGAACTCGTCATCGGATATCATTGTTAACACGTTAAAACTTCGCAATAAAGCACGAGCTCGGCGGCGTATTATGTGTATTAGTATTATATGTGTATTACTTATTGTATTTATCTTTAAAATTATTCCAATGTTATTTATATAAGTACTCTGGTTATATGATATTCTATAGTTTTAATAAATCACATTTTTAATTTCTGTGCATAATGTGGTCGACTGGTAGAAAATGCCTACGGCATTAAGTCCGCCTTTGCCACATTTGTGCATAAAAATTTAAATAAATAAAGAAAATAAAATCAGTTAGTAAAAAGTGCAATATGAAAATGTAATATAACAAAAGATATAATATATTTATATAAGAATAAATAAAGATTGTAGACATAATATTAAATAGTTAAAGAAACAAAGTAACTTATTGCAATAAAAATTTAGAAACAGGAGTTTGGAACCCATTCCCTATGAATAAACTATGGGTCATTTAGTCATAAAAAAATCTTGGCAATTTAGTCATGTGAGTAGAAACTAGTAAAATATATAATTAAGTGTCATGTTTTATTACCCATGTAAAATAAATAATTTAAAGATAAAATATGTAGCCAATAGTAGGAATCCCACCTGAAATGTATGAATGGCAAAATGGTAGAAAGAACAACTATGCGGAATGAAAGTAGTAGCAATGGGAAGTAGCAAATGTGAGAACACTAGTACGAAAGGTTACTAGGTTAGTTAGGTGTGATAGCTAGTGCCTCCATTAAAAAAAATAGCAAAACTACATGGATAAATACTATTTACAGCAGAGTAAAGTGTTCACATTAATTTTTCAAATTTGGCTGTGAATTAACTATTTAAGGCGTTAGTGGCTAAAGAATTTACTTACTTAAGAGTAAGTAAATAAAGAAAAAAAAAATTAATTTTATGTAAATCATTCCACCCCCAATGGAATTTAACCATGCAGTTACCAATATCTATATCTTCTTTACAAATAAATACAATTGGAGTGTCTGTTTGTAATATTAAAATAACCGCTTTTTACTAAATGCATATGTATGTTTACATGCTCCGGGTAATCTCTGGAACGGCTGGACCGATTTCGACGGGACTTTCACTGGCAGATAGCTGGTGACATAAGGAGTAACTTAGGCTCCTTTTTTTTAGACTAGCTTCGCCCCGCGGCGTTGCCCGCGGTTATAACAACAAACGCGGGTAACACCGCGGGTCTCAGCTATTAATAAAGTTCACTTGTAGCACTATTTTGTAAGCTGACTTAATATTAAAGTCACCAATCAATAAATTGTTTTTCTTTCTTTCCCTCTGTATTTATAGTCGCCCACTTAGTAATTCAGTTGCTCTCCTAAAATTTTAATATTCATAATGCATCATTCATGATGTATTATGAATATTAAAATTTAAGTTAAGTTAAGTTAAGTTGCGAGTCGCAACACAGTTTTAGAAGCATATTTTGCATTTTATTATTGAACAATAATGGTTGTTAGTTTTATTAATTTTTCAGTAAGGTCATGCGGGGCAAGGGCGCCATATTTTTTGCATAGATGAATTCAATGCAAAATATTTTTCTTTTAAGCTGACTTATAAGTGTATATATTTTAAATTGTCATTCTTTGGTATGTTGTAGCTGCAAGAAAAGACGATTCAATGTAATCTATCAACATTTTTATGATATTTTATAAGAAATTGGAAAACATTTGTATAGGCGCACTTGCCTGGAAAGTGGGGCAAGTGCGCCGATATAAAAAAATAACACTAAAATCATAACTTACCAGAAAAACAGATAATATATTCAATAGAACATAAACAACTAAACGTATTACTCTGGGTTTCTTTTTAATTTATTCGTACTATAGGTTGCTGCAGCTTTCATAACAAATTTGGGGTAAGCGCGCCATAGACTTTTAATCAGGGGATCTAAACCTTTAATGCAGTTTTTTATATAAAGTAAATACTAAACTTTACAGAACAGCTACCGTAAAGTTCACAACCAGATAAGTCCATACTCATCTAGCGTGGACTTTACGGCAGCTGTACAACTGCATCTTTTTGTCGAAAGATCTGTGGGCAAGCTAGTGTCTGAGTTGTTCAGGCTCAGTCTGAAGGTGTCTGACATGACTTAATGACTGATGTTGAATAATAAAAGCCGGATCAATGATTTTCCGGCCACCCATCCAAAGAATCATCGCGAACTAGCTTGACCTCGATTATTGCTCCCGATTAATAAGCTTAGGTCTACCTAAGCGCGCATAAAGTAACGAACAAAGGAAATTACAAGTACTATGGATTAACTGTTAGCACTAACTTTAAACGACTTTTATACCGGGTGTTCAAACAAATGTCCTATTTAATGTCACTCTAGTAATTCACTCAAAGAGTTTTTGAAAATACCTATCCGTTAATAAGTTATGACTATTACTTTTAATATAATTAACAACTTATTCGTGTAACAATAGAAGATTTTAAACGAAAATCATGATTTTTAAATGTTATACTTTACACGACTCAGCTGCAAATTCATAAAATTATTAAAACACACGCACACAAATATCAGTGGTTTTTGATATTTTTAATGAAGGTGCGCTTACCCCGTCGGCGCGCTTGCCCCGCCTGACCTTATTATTTAAATTTAAATTCATAAGATTCAAGTTAGTAAAACAGTATCTTATCATTACGGACTAAATATTTTTTTATTTGCTTGTTTTATTATTCTCCTTTTACAAATATTCTAATTCCTGAAATGGAGATGGTTAAGATTTCTGATAATTTACCAGCTATTCTAACATTAGCAAGATGTTCATGACTCTGCACTAGGAGGAATTTCTTTGACTGTGTGAAACATGCCTAGTTTCTATGCATTCTGCATATTCAAAACAAATGAGTTGCTTGTTTCAATTTTTTGAAGATGGACCCAACAATTCAAAAAGACTGGTCATATCAAGTTTACAATTTAGATCAGATTGCTTTTTACAGGCCCAATTAAAAATTGCTGGTCTTAAGGAACTCTAAGTCTAAGTCTCCCTTCAAGGACAGAGTTAGACAATTCATCTAACAATAATTTTGAAACTGCAACATAATATATCTTACCAGAATTCTGTGAACTCGACCGATTACGACTCGACTTCCTTCGGCGATAAACAACACGCTAGGTGCAACAAGACAGGTGATATTCTTTGTCTCTTTCGTAGGTGCAACTGGCTCAACTGAAGAACAAGGACACCCGACGAATAGGGTATTGAATATTCGCTGTTTTTACATTGAACAGGATCCTGACATAAAACCGTTGGGTAAAGGTTTTTATAATACTTTTTGGACCCGAAAATAATAATATGTCTCTCAGGCAATAAAAATTGATTTATTTTATCGCCTTAATTTCGTTGTAAATAAATAACATTGAACTTGCCAATAGATTTTGCTTGAGGGACACTACAGAATCCTGAGAATTTGGCACTTTGAATATAAATTTCGAGAAGAAAACAATGTTTAATCTTTATTATTTTAAGTGACCAACTTGACATGTTATACAGTGTGTTATACAAATAAATTTATTTTGTAACAAAATTTTCATAACATTTTATTTGTAGAACTACCCATATGATGACCGTAACCAACGATTCAACTCCAAATTGCAAACATGTTAAGCCTTCAAATTGGGTAAAGTAATTGTTTTGCTTTTAAAATTTCAGCTAGATTTTCAGGGTCTGCCCCTGGTATGAGCTTGCAGGGCAAACTTACATAACTCAACAGTTTGAAACACACATTTATTTGTTTTTGTGTAGTCGCATAAAGCACGATGTAGACAACTCTTTACATTTCCAAAATTTCACGATTATTATTTCGCATACATGTCACGTGACGATATGGACGTGACGTTCACTACCTTCTGCAACAATATCTTATCCTTCTGATGCACTAATTGTTGATCCATTAGAATATTCATACAAACAATTAAACGGGTCAATTTCTTACGGGTCATGGTAACTTTAAGAGCAAGCTTTATTCATTTAAATTAGTCGAGTCGCCATTGTGTCAATGCTCAACACCTAACTCTCACTATGAACAGTCTGCTCATCATATCCTCTGGGCATGTAGTCTTTGGTATAATGAACGTAATATAATGCTGAATAGCTTGCAGGTGACATCTGGGGCGGTATACTATGGGGATCTTGTGTCAACTAGGGTGAATTTCCGAGCGTTTAGGCGATTCTGCCATACATATTATAGAAATCAAACATAGCTCACGTAGGACCCGTAATATTTGTGGCCGTGGTGCTTCCCTGTTTAAAAGTTTGTATGCCCATTTTACTTCATTTTGTCTCCCGCTTTGCTAAGGAGGGAAGTGGATTTACTGTATTTCCAACTCCTCCAATTTTCTTCTGATTAATTTCGTTGCGGGTTCCAAGACAGTTTAATTTCTTCCTGGGACTTCCCGAGTATCATAACTCGGTGTGTTCGTGGGTCACTGCTGTGGATCCTGGTGTACAGGAGTTACGGTGGTGGGCGTGTGGGTGGGATAAGTACCAAAAAAATATGTATATATATAATAATAAAATAAAATATATAATATAATAATAATATATAATAATAAAATAAAATAAATACTTACAGTTGAGAAGAAGTGCCGTAACTATTGTGGAATAATACTTTCGTTCACACCAAGTCGGCAACCTGTATTCACGCTTTTCGACAACAAATAAATGAATATTTGTCATGATGGCAGCTTTTTGTAGGCATCAAAATTAGATTAAGCTTTTATAGTTTTTAATGATTTTCCACCATATGCGATTTTCGTGGACAGGTTTTAATCAATGATATTTTAGTAGTTTTGTTAGAAAATATGCTAAACAATGCTACTTTCAAATAAAACACATTAAGACACATCCGCATAACCCTTTACTTTTATCAAATATTTATGATTTAGATAAGCTTTAACCAGTCAAAGTTGCCTGAGACAGCATAGGTCATAGCAAATTTACTTGGTTTGTAATATTAAAATCAAAATTTGTTTGAAAAAGTTTTTTTTCACACAACAAAACAACTGTATTAAAAGTGTGAGAAATAGTGGTAATGCTTTTTTTAAAGTTGGTGGACCATTTTACCCGTGTGCAACATTTCGCAAAAATATCGCAATAACAACAATTAGTTATTTTAAGTTAATTCATCTTCTACCGGATTCTTTAGTATCGATTTGTTTTAGTATTGGAATTTCAAATTTGTTGCAATATTTTCCTTCCAATCTCAATCCACAGCGTATTCTCAACATAGCAGATAAAAGATTTAACTTAATTTTATTACTTGATTGTTTTTTATTACATTTATACTGCTAAATAAACAAAATCGGCATTGAAATGAGGCTGTGTTAAGAGAGTAATAGCAAAAGTTCCTAACTCCTCAAACCTCGAATTCCTTTGGGCATATTTGAAGTGCAATACTGACAGTGAAAGACCCTTAACATTGGTACAACAACGGACCGAGTTTTGAATGATATCAATCTTCATTTCTTTTCTGGTACTCAACTGGATCTCCAAATCAAACCAAGAGTTGGACATCAAAAAGATCATCGTGCCTCTCCGTTCTAATGGAATAGGTTGTGACTTGTGATGACTTTACACTGTATAGGTTGTTTTGTGATGTTGGTTTGATCGTTTTGACAGATTGCAGCATACGGGAGCAATGGACTTAAGAAATATCGATATCATTTCTTTTTATTTAGAAATCAATTACAATTTTATTGGTGTGTTACTGTAATATCTCGTATTTTATTATATCTTAGGTTTTTAAATCTATTCTTTTAGTTATCTAGGAAAATGAACACACTTAAGGAAATAAATAACACAAGGTTTAGTTTCAGGAACATAAGTGGCGACGATGTGAATAATAACTTGTAAAATAGGTCAAAAATACACTTTGCACTTAATTTTATGGTAGTAAACACAAACATGCGACAAAAACAGTTGCAAGCAATTTTCGCCCTTAGTGGCTTATCTCTAAAAACGTGTTTATTGCCATTTATAAATAAATGATGCTGATCATGGATATAAAAAATAATTTGGACATTGTTGTAGCTATGACCCTTATAATAGGACCTATAATTGATTGATTGATCACTACTAGCGAGCCAGCGCGAGCGGACGTGTTTACCACTCTTATTCTTAAAATCTTTCAATATTAATATAGTTAACAACTTAAAGACAATCTTAACTTCCTGTGATTGAGATCCTTTTTAACTGTGCACTTTTTTCGATGCGATTCCAAACCTAGTTGTGTTATACGTGTGCGACCACAGAGTTCAGAACGAATAGACAGGTACGATGTCACAGAAATCCATTAAACATTCCGGATCGACTCCAGACCTTTCATTGGAAACTGTTTCGCGCCGCAAACGGGGTCATAACGATGAATTCACAGAAGCATTCGAACAATTTAAGAAGCAAATTATGGATACATTACTCGAATTCAAGTCGGATATTAGTCGAGAAACTGCGGAGATTAAGGATTCCTTGAAAACCATCAATGAGGTCACTCAAGAACTAAAATGTGAGGTAAACTACATCCGAGAAGAATACTCAGCAATGAAGAAGTCGTTTGACATTTTGGATACTGCTGAGAAAAAGGTGCAAGAGGAGATAACTACTTTTAAAAAATCACTGAAATTCCATAGCGATAACCAAGACGATATTATAAAAAAGGGGGTTAACAGTATCAGCCATTTCCAAACCGAAAATCAGAATAAAATACTAAATTCCAATATAAATGAACGCGAGCAAAGGGATAGATTGTTGAACGTAGAAATTGTTGGAGTGCCGGAAATGCCACAAGAAAACCTAATGCAATTTACTGAAAACCTTGCGAATCATGCCGGTGTTGTAATAATCCGTGAGAATATATTACATGTAAATAGTGGCTTCTAAGACCAAAAACCAAGGTAGACCCAAAAATATAATCATTAAGTTAAGTACACGTCAACTCAGAGACAATCTAATCTCGAAGGCGCGTAAATGCCGTTTGACTACTTCAGACCTACAGATTCATGGCAAAGTTACCCCTATATTCGTGAATGAACATCTCACCATCTACAACAAGAATCTTCTGAAGATAGCTAAAGAAATATCTCGGTCTAAGGAATATCAGTATACCTGGTCAAAAAACGGGCGAATTTATGTGAGAAAAGCTGTTACAGCACCTGCCATTCCAATTGCAGACGAGGAAGACCTAAGGAAAATTATTTAGAACTATACGAGGCTGTCATCATTTTGGTATTATTATTTCTTATTCACATTTCAAATTACTACTCTACAAAAGTATATTATGTTGCGATGCATTATTGTAATTGTGCACTAATATTTATCGTCACTGTCTACTCTATGCGTAGTAGGCTCTGTGTCATATTATTTTGCTCCAGCGTGGTCATGTATTCAACGCGACTTGTTAACGAGTACGAGTAGAGAACTTGCACATTTTATTGTGCTGTATCTAATGAGCCTAAGCAATGATGTAGCCAATCAATTATTCTTTGAGACGGCGATGTTATATACATACTTCAATGACGTAGTAAATTTATTCTACGATTATTCATGTCAACAAACTAAACAAAGTATATGTTTTAACGATTTGTTCTTTAGTATGAAGGATGTCACTATGGAGCGAAAGAAGATGACACAACCATATATACTAGCCCAAACATTGTTAAAGAAGTTTGAGACGGGGTGCATGGAAAAAATCAATGAGCGAGGTAAAGTTGCAACCGTACGGAGTGTATATAGTTTAACTTATGTTATCAACCTGCACCGCTGTACTACAGGCGTACGTTTTGTCTTTTACCCATTTTTTTTGATTATGACTGCAATCACATACATTTACTTCATAATTTATAACTTATTGATCGTTTATGACTCATTATTTCATACATACTATTTAAAGTATGTTAAACGTAAACGAGCTTAACTTAATATATTTTAAGGTGTTGTTATTGTACGTTTTTGCAGTGAAACTTTGGTGCATTTTTATTCGCAGTGATGATTGCATCTGATTTAAAAATTTATTACCAGAACTGCCGTGGGCTAAGAACTAAGACATCACAATTCTATCAAAATATCTTGTGTAATGACTATGACATCGTTATTATAACTGAAACATGGCTACATAGTGGCATATTCGACAGAGAACTTTGTGACGACAGGTATGACGTATTCCGTAATGACCGCGATTTATCGGTTAGCGGTAAGACAAAGGGTGGAGGTGTTATGATTCTGGCTAAGCACACACTCGGGTCATGGTGCATCGATCACGACGCTATATCCACTACTGAAATCGTAACCATTGTAATACCGGCCCGTACGCTGTCTGCTGCTTTAGACCTTTACGTTAGTGTTGTGTATATACCACCAGACGTGCACCGTATACCTACAGATATTAAGTGTGTTCTTAGATGCGTGACAAACATACTTACTGGCGTAACTCAAAGCTGTAATTACATGCTTGCGGGAGATTTTAACATCCCTTGCATCGAGTGGCAACACAGTACGCCTATATTTAAAAAAACAGGGTGCTGTAGAGGTCCAACTCGCTAGTTGAAACATTGTACCTTCACGGCTTGACACAATACAACACTCTCCATAACTATAAAGGGAACACATTAGATCTTGTATTCTGTAACTTGCCCCTTGAGCTCAATGAGTGTTTATCCCCCATATCAAAACCTGATGCGGCTCATCCTGTATTTAACATCGAAGTTTTTAAGCTATTGCATAGCTTCTATCGAGGGCCTTGAGCGCGGGGACCGAATCCAGAAATTCCGTAACGAAAAAAAACTTCACGCTAAAAACAAAACAAAAAACAGTACCAAAATCAAATGCTGAACGTCAAAGGAAATTTCGTCAACATAATGCAGAAAAATCTTACATGGATATGTAATTTGATTTAATAATAATATTTTTTATATATTTATTTAAAAACAAATTGTAATATATGCTTCAATATTTTTATTTAATAAAAGAAAAAAAAATGTTTTCTTATCGGTCACCACGCTCAAAAAGTGTAACTTGAATTAATATCAAAGAAAAAGAAATAATAATTATAATTGCATAAGTTGATACAAAATGCTATGCAATAGCTTTACCGCGGCAGTCCCCGAGTGCCACACGTCTTTTTTGATTTATCAGTTTCCCTGTTTAAAGAGTTGCCCTCCCCCAAATTTAATTACCGTAAAGCTGATTTCTTAGCATTAAATAGTTACCATAGCGATATTGATTGGCAGCCACTGTTAAACGTTGTACCTGTTAATGAAGCTGTTGACACCTTTTATAAGGTGTTACTTATTGGTATTGACAAATATGTACCACGGTGTTGTAGACATGGCAAACGCAATTATCCCATCTGGTATAGTAATTCACTTATAAAAATTATAAAACAAAAGACTAAGGCACATTCGCGTTGGAAAAAATATGGAAACCTTTTGGACTACGATGAGTTTGCAATGTTGCGTTCTAGGCAAAGTAATGTACAAAAAGAGTGTTTTGATAAGTACATACAAACGACCGAAAACACTCTGAAATCAGAGCCTAAGAGGTTCTGGACTTATATAAAACATATGCGCGGTGGTTCTAATTATCCTAAAATGTTAACTAATAATAACGAAATCTATTCTAACGGACAGGATATTTGTGAAGCTTTCAACAATTTCTTCTATAGTGTATTTGGAGTACAGTCTTGTCCAGATGATTTTGAGAACGGGTCTAATACTGACGAGAACTGTCCTGATATCATATGTAAATTGAGAGTAGATCCCGTTATTGTGGAGAAAGCATTGAGAACTCTAAATACTGACAAGGGACCTGGATGTGATGGCATCCCCCCAATATTCTGGAAAAACTGTGCCAAAAACTTGGCGGACCCTATTTCAATTATCGATAATCGCTCGTTGGAAGCAGGAGTCTTTCCAGATATATAGAAAAAAGCGCATGTTGTTCCTATACATAAGAAGGGGTCTTCGGTTAAGATAGAAAATTACAGAGGTATTTCAATACTTAACACGGTAGGTAGTGTTCGAAAAACTCATATATAATGCTATATATCCCTAAATACTCGCTGGGATGCCGATGGTTTGGGACTGTAGAACGTCTTTTTAAAAATCCGTGCTGTGAGAGCACGGATTTTTAAAAAGACGTTCTACAGTCTCAAACCTAGCCTGTTTTTCGAATTATCTCTTTAAGAATGTGGATAATGGGGGGCAGGTAGACGTAGTATACACGGATTTCGAAAAGGCGTTTGACCAGGTGGATCACATCATTTTGCTTAACAAGTTATTCAGACTCGGTATACGTGGTGATCTGTTGAGGTGGGTTCAATCTTACCTAGCCAAAAGGTCTCAAGCAGTAGTGGGTACCGTTCCTACTTTTGTGAAATCCCCAGCGGTGTGCCACAGGGTTCGCATTTAGGACCGCTGTTATATAACGCATATTTATATGACATCCCTGATGCCATCAACAACTCTGAATATTTAATGTATGCTGATGATAAAAAAATATTTATTAAGGGTCTTAATGATTGTGTGGCACTCCAATCTGACCTAAACCATTTATACAATTATTACAACAAGAATAAAATTTCCGTGAACATTAATAAATGTCAATGTATCACTTACGTAAAAAGCAACCCATAAACTATTTATACAACTTTAATGGCGCTCAAATAAAAAGGGTTTCTGCTGTATGTAATCTCGGAGTTACGTTCGACAGTACACTATCGTTCTCTGAGCACATTGACACGGTTTGCTCTAAAGCATACAAAAACCTTGGGTTTGTCCTACGATCTTGTAAAACTTTTAAAACAGCTGATTCCCTAAAGTTTGTTTATTCTGCTTATGTACGTAGTACACTGGAGTATGGTTGTCCTATTTGGTCCCCTTTCTGTACAATTTATTTAAATCAATTAGAACGTACAAAAAAAACTTATAGATCACCTTAACTATCGTTTGCGTAAGCCAGCCATGACCTACCGTCAAAGTTGTAAGGCCCACGGCTTGTTGACAGACGTATAATCCTGGACATGTGTTTGTTGTATGATACTATAAATGGCCACATTGATAGTGCCAAATTGGTCTCGAAAATAGTATTTAACACTCCGTTACGTCGCACCCGACATACACCCATGCTTCATGCACCCCGATACGCAACTAATTATGCAAGAAACAGTGTATTTACGCGTATTTCGCGTACTTATAATAATTTTTTCAACGAGATTGATCTCTTCTCGTGTTCAAAACGACTATTCAAATCCAAAATTTCTAACGTTTTGAGTGGACAGTGTAAATAATGTACAATAATTTTATGTGGAATCACATTTTGGACTTATGTACTTATTGAATATTATGCTATGTCAACTTTTTATGTTTTCATTCGCATGCTGGATATATAGTTTTTTAGTTAACTAGGAAAAACTGTTATTAGCCAAACTATCTGTGTATGTTATTAAGTTATAAAATAATTGTATCGTTGTTGTTTTTCAATAAATAAATAAATAAAGTTGGAGATTTTTAATACCAGCATTTTCAGATTTAATAAAATAAATAATGAAATAATATTTTATTTGAAAGCCATGTTATTTAAATTTAAAATTCAGTCATTTGTTTTATACATATATCAACCTACACTATAGGATAGACGAGGAAAAGACATCACCAATTTACGCATAGAGGATTTTATTTCAAGATTTCATATTATCCCCAATTAGAGCATTCTAGTCCTTACAGTTAATTAACTAAACCGCGGACTGACCGACGAAGATGGTGAAATTATAAGCGTTCTATGTTTTGATTTTGATTACGGCACTCGTACTTCAGTAGCTTGATCTTTACTAACTCATGAAACACTTATATTAAACAGAATAAATGAAAAAGTGTTTAATCAATTTTGTAAGCCTCTGATGTTGCGATTATTTTGTCCTCTAGACAGTTATTAACAAAATATGTTGATGTTTCGTAAATTTGAATATGTTTTGTACTTTTTGAGTGTGTGTTCCAACACGCTGTCGTAGTTCTTTGCGTGTGTGTCCATGCTAACGCAAGCTTAAAAGCTTTTTCGCTAAGTCACAGGAACGATGTTAAAAGGCACGCCGCATTCCTCTTTACGATACTACTACTTCTTGCATTTCCTTTTGTGGTTGCTTACATCTAGTTCCTGAAATAAGTAAACGTAGCATTAATATTACATTATTGTCAGTATGTCTAGTGTATTGCGAGAAGTCTGTGTGTCAGAAGCAGAAGGATATGTTGTAAATAGTTAAAGTTGTTCTAAAGTTTTTTTTTGTTAACGTTATGGAAGATCCTCATGGATGTCCTTCGCCCAGTGGGTGATGGCAAAGGGGTCTGCCGGACTCTTACCGACTAAAAACCACCTCAGTGTTCCTCTCCTTGCCAATGGTCATGGGAGCGTGAATCGCAATTACATTCTTCCGCCACCTCTGACAGGCATTGACCCGTCTCGTCACCCTACGGTCGCAGTCCTCTAGAAGGGTACACGGAACACTATGCGCTGCCTCTCGGGTCTGTATCTGTTCGGACGACGAATTCCCCAAAATCTTCTTAAGGTGGCCGGCAATCGATGAATGCCCTCTGGCACCCGATGTGCCTTCTGCGGGTAGAGGCAGAACTGACTGCCGCGTTAAGAACATGACGCTGGCTGGCCCAAGCTGATCATTCCGCCAGCGTGTGAAGCGACGTGTCGTCAGCGCAGTCAACACAATGTTGGCACCGTGACGTCGGCTCCCCGCCGAAATCCGGAAGGTGAGGTCTTACCGCCGCTATTGCGGCGTGCCCTGCATTGGGCCGCGCAAGCCGTTGATCCCACTCCGCCACCAAGATCTGGCGGAGCTCTGCCCGGTATGCCTCTACTTCTCGAGGCACTGGTAGCTTGTCCTGATCTAGAGTATCCCTGCGCCACCGATACTGTATCGCAAGGAGTACTGCATCCACATCCCAGAGTGCGGATCTGGCAAATAGGCTACCGCTTCGAAGGAGATCGTACGCTACCCTTTTATTACTCTGATGGCCATCACACACATGATGGCCGTCAAAACACAACACAAAACACAATGGGGCGGTATGCTGACCGTGATTCTGCGGGACGCCCTTCTTTCCTTAACAAAACCAGTTTTTCTGTCTTCCAACGGCTTGGAAACTGGCGCTGTTCCAAGCATGCGCTGTAGAGCCCTACCAGCCGGGGCCAAAGAAACGTCAAGGCTTGGACCCATGCATGGCGGGAATGCCATCGGGCCCCGGTACGGTGTGTTTGGTTTTAAGTCGTAAAACCACCACTCGGAGTTCCACCCGGGTCACTTCGGGCACGTCTTCATCACCTTGGCCGTCGCTAGGGTAGCGGAAGCCATAGGCGGGGGAGTATGTTGCCCCCGCGAGGGGAACAAAGAGCACACTACCTCCTCCACCAGCTGGGCCTGAGACTTTGGGTCAGTGGGGGCGCGTATGGGCGCATTGTCCGAACTTAGTATCGATATTCTGTATTAACTATAATTAAGTGGTCAGAGGCCGTTCTGATTAATTACGAGTAAATTAAATAGGTGGGTCATGCTCAGAAAAATTGTACAATTGGCACTTTTTTTTTGTCCCACTACTTTAATAGCAGATTTAAAATTTGAATATTATGGCACATATTTTTAATCATGTTTACATCTATGACTAGTCTTTAATAGGATCTTTTTTATATAAATAATATAATATTTTCGTCAAATCATAGAATAAATAGCATTGGGATTTTTTTATAAAATATCTTCCATACAATTTTTTAATGTCCCAATAACGATTTTTCTTAATAAAAGAGTAATTGTTACGACTATTAGTCGACTTACACAAGATTGACTGTAGTCATTTAGGTCTCTTTTAGTCCATTCATCAGTCAGTCATTTAAATGGTAATACGATTTATTCTTTAGAACGTTTAATAAAATTATTAAAATTTATATTAATGTTGTCCCAAAATTATTACATTTCGTTACTCAGTGTTAGTTACGTGCGTATAATTCTGAACGCAGTTGTTCGAAACTGACGGGAAATAATTTTCCTAATATTGACAAAATTGCTGCTTTTTATAATTCACCATACATACAGAGGTCATTTTGTTTTCATCTGTACACGGGAGTCATTGTTTTGAATTCGCATTTGGAAAAAAATACTGTCAGGGTGATAAACGTCGTCTACTCGTCTGTAGATGACCCGAGGTATGTCGGGGCACAAGGGACTTCCTTTCTAGGGTATACCTGGTTCCCCGGCTATTAGTCGGTTCGAGTCCGACATGCCACCGACAGGTGCTATCCGAGGGGATTTCCGCACGGAAAAAAAAAAAAAAAAAGGGGAACAGAAGTGTAATCGTGGTACAATGAAAATGACGGGCTTGATTCCCGAACGTAACAATATATTTCTGTTGACTAAAAAAAAATATGATTGACTTATTATTTTACTATTTGTGTGGGTACTTGTGCAGAGTAGTCAAGTATTCGATTCCCGCTCAAGTCAAACATTTGTGTGCATGAACATTTGATGTTTGATTTGGTCTGGGTGTTTCTATGTATAATATGTATGTTATTACAAAAAAAAAGTATATATGTATTTATATCAGTTGTCTAGTACCCATAGTACAAGCTCTGCTTAGTTTGGGACTAGATGGCGTTGTGTGTATGTGTTAGAATATTTTATTATATTATTATTATATTATTATTATTTAGGATATTTTTTATTAATTTAATTTAACGAGAAAACTGTAATTTCATTTAATTTGTAACTACTACTAAACCTACAATAGCAAATTATACTCGTACATACTGATTCATACAATTGAGTTTTTTTCATTATTTTGTAGCTGGATGGTCCCCCATAATAATTGCAATCAAGCCTTTAGGCGTAATGAGTAATTTAAATTTATTAGCCAAAAAAATATAATATACTTAAAGAGTGCGTCCATTGGTACTTGTTTTATGGTTCCTACTCCAATGAAAATACACTTTGTACTTGTTCTTTAAGAGTAGCACTCACTGCACTACGTCACACTAACTTAACTAAACAACTAAAAAGGCTTAGGGTTCTTTAGTCTTAATGATATATTCGTATCGTTGGAATATTCACTTATTCCCGTCGGGTAGGATGAGCCTGATTTAGATTTCTGAGATATTATATTTTTATTTAGATTAATTATGCGTGTTCTGTTCAGTATGTACCCTGCTTTACAATATCAGTTTCGTCACATTGATTCTCCATTTCGTTACTTATCAGTTTATTAACAAATGGCAAATGTACATTTTTTCTGAGTATGACCCAGGTACAAAAAAATGCCAGATTGTTTGCTAAATTGCTGACTATCAATTTTTATTACTTTCTATATTACACCGTAATGTATGTAAAGTAATACTTCATTCTTTATTGATATGACGGTTTGTTTTTTTATTTCATACTCGTATAGGTTTTAGTTATGGTTACAACGCATATTCCTTGCAACCATACAAAAGTTATGGTCCATAACATTTCCTATTCTAATTTTTTAATTAATTCTATTTATTTTTTTGTAAAAAGGACAACTCCCGCATTAGGAAAATATCGTATGTCGCGGGTAGAGGATTCGATCCCGGGATCCCGGTCATATTTTAGTCCCGAAATTTTCGGGATCAAATTTAATGAATCCCGGGATTTTCGGGATTGATACATTTTTTACATAAGTCAATAAAAATGTGCGTTAAAAGAAACGCACTTGCCTTGATTTGATGTTTTGACAGCCATCTTGTCTACACAACTGATTTCATTTGTTTTTGCTAATGACCGGTTCTGGATTATGCGTAAAAGTGTGTAATTTATAAAGTTTCTGGGCAATTTAAATAAAAAAATATGAGTAGGTATCTATAAACATTGGTCTCTTAAGCATATAGTTTTTTTTTATAGTTTATCTAAATAAGTCTAATGAAGTTGATGTTTTGAAGTTTATTGTTAGTTTCATAAATTATTTACTGCAACACAAAAGAAACTAGTCACTAGTTTGTTTATTTTATAAGAAGAAAGTATAATTTCGGTTAACCGCCTTTTTGGAGATTTATAACTTAAATATTCTATGTCCTCACAAAACTAAATGATAAACAAAAAAATATTTTGATCTGTTTTACTGTCTTTTTGTTACCACTTTCCATTGCCAACACAATCCCGGGACTATCCCGGGAGCCCGAGATTAACTGTAGATAATCCCGAAATCCCGGGATTATAAAAATCGACCGGGATCGAATCCTCTAGTCGCGGGGGACTTTACAAGCATACATAAAAAGGACAATAAGAACACCTAGACTCAGAACAACAATTTGTGTATAACACAAAGTGTCGACCCATGGTGGGATCGGACCCACAACATTTAGCGTAGTAGTGAGCGGCGTGGCGACCGCTTAAACCACTACGTGAGTCAGTCAAAAATTAAATTGAAACATTCACTTGAGAAAAACTTAAATAAAATTAAAAAAAACAAAAACAAAATAAATCAACTAAACAAAATTATTACCTGACACAGAGTACTGCAGTACGAGTAGTCATTGCATTTTTGACATCTCGTGTTAGTATTTTTGCCACATACACAACAACGACCAATCGCTGAATATGTCATCCGACTATGAGGATTCAACGATGTGACATTTGTTATTATAGGTGTAGCTAAATTTTCGTCGCATTGTCTGTAGTACTGTAATCAAATATTTATTTTATATTCCTAGATGCATTTATTCAAATGTACAAATGAGACAGATATTTTGGCTTTACTCCAACTACTTACCATTTGTCCTGATTCAGCGTTATTACATACTGATGATGTAAATGAGTTACTATTTAGTTGTGTCTGGTAATTATGTGTGCCAGGTGAAATATTCTGGAAGTTCGGTACACTGACATTTGAGGTAGTATAATGATGGTGATTAGGATAATATGGCTGTGGTTGTGTTCGAACGGTATTGTGATAAAAGGTATTCATTTGATGATAATCATTGCGTTGTACTTGATTAACGCGTTGATTGTAATGTGTTTGTCTTGGATTAAGTAGAGAGTTTGTTGAATTACTCTTAATATTTAATTGTGTGTCTTTTAAGCCCTGGTAATTAATCTGATTCTGTAAAAGATTAGGGTTTATATTTATACTTATTTCTCTTTCTCTATCTCCGGCCGAAAAAATACATATACTATTTTCTGGGGTCATATCTCTGCCAATAATATCAGAAACAAGGATAGGTGCAGTTAGACTTGCTGAGATTTCTAATTGTTCAGAAATATTTGTTGTATTTGGCTGGCTAAATGCTGGTGGTGAATCAGCTAGTAGCGCTTTTAATGTTTTATTTTCATTTTTCCTTTTCTCACAATTCTTTTCTTTACTAGCAAACTTTAATCCGAATGTTTTTATATATTCTCTTTTCTTTTTTACCCATTCAATCATTTCGTTGTAAAATGGTTCCACATGTTTTCTTTCACATTTACCTTGCAATACTTTACTGGCATCTGCTACCGTTTTATTCAAAAAATTCTCAACAAATTTTTTATTGTTTTCTTCTGGCAATATTAAAGACACTACTGTACTGTATGATAAATCAAAGAAATGTGCCTTACATTTATCGAATTGCTTTGATAAATTAGCGGCCGTTGGTGGATCTTTTTTACAATTATCGTAATAGTAATTATAGTAAAGTCTCATAACCAATATCAAATTTTCTGATACTATGTCCAACAATGTTTTAATGTTTCTGTCTGTTGTTTCTTTATTATTATCGCTTTGACATTTTTCATACATACTGTTTTTCATGTTTTCTGTTGTCTTGGAACTGCAGTTTTTTTGTATTAAAAGGCTTTGATTAACTTTAAGAGTTTTGCTTGTATAACTGTCTTCATGGATAGGACTCGAATTTTCAGGCAGTTTATTGTCCATATTCTGAAGTGAGACCTGTTTTGCCCTTGTATAATTTTTATGCAAATTTTCAATTGATGTTTGCACTTTAGTATTGCTAGTTGGTTTTTCAGTCTTATCTTGTTTAATAGCATCATTTTCTTTTATTTCTCTTAAAACGTTTTGAAACAGGGCTTCATCCTCGCACTCTTCAAACATCATAGTTACGTTAATTGGTGAGTTAAAATCATATTGTTTCATTTGACTGAGAATGTTAACTGAAATAATAAAAAAATGAGTTATGTACATAGCCTTACGGTGGTTTTATTATTGAACAACGTAGATGAGTAAGTAGATGACAGGGCAATCGCGGATTGATTTTCAGTTTCTACTAATTAGAAGTTTCTCATTATTATGTGTTTCATTTAAACTCCTTCTAGAGTAAAAAGTTACGTAAGTTAGTTACAGTAGTACGTAATTGAATTGTTTAAATAGATTAAAGACAGTAAAATGACACCAAATATTGCTTACAAGTATAATTGTCCTTTTATTTCCAAAACTTACCATTTTCCATTTCTTCTTTTTAATCTTTTTTAATCGGGTTCCGTTATCATTACCGGCTTGCGTGCCTGTAAAAGTTAAAAATTATTTATTTGGTTTATTTTGCTTTTGACATGGAATGGACAGTTAAATGACTGACTGAAGGTGATTTAAAACATTGATATATTTTAATGATTTACATAAAATATTTTAATGCCAAAATAGCCATTGACAACAGAATAAATGGTGGTTAAAGAAAGGTAGGTAAACAATACAAATATTGAATCAGATAAAAAAGTAACTATGATGACCAATAAAGAGTAAACAATTCTCAGTAATTTAACATTTAGCACTTTTATTGTATACAATCACCATGTATCTTGTTAACTAATTGCCTAAATATCTCTCTTCTTCTTCCTCCGAACCTTTACCCAAACTAGGTTGGGTCGGCTTTTAAGACTATTACGATATGGCTGAAGTTCGCTTTTTTAAGTTTTAGTAATGTGGAGTAGTATGTGTACTTACGGGTGAATATAAATAAAAGTCAATATCCACTTACTGTTATAATTTATACACACAACAACACGATATACTATTTAAAAGACAGAAGGAGTACAAGCAAGAGACACACAATATACACAACGCGACACAGAATATACTGTCTATTCACAACACTTTACTCTATATAAATTTACTTAATTAAATAAGATGGAATGTCAACAATAACCGAGAACGCGCAGGCTGTAAGGGGGCCATGGACCAACTAACTTAACGTACTTACTATACGATCGTTCTGGAGCTACCCAAATCACTGAACACTATAATGTAAAAAAATCATAAGTGCCGTGAATGTCTTGAGTAGTGTTAAGAAGTAATAAATAACTATTTCCAAACCTTAAGTGTTCAGATAACTGTGATAAATGACTGTAAAGTTCGTCGTGGGTTCGATTCCCACTTAGGACGAATACGAGTGTTGTGTGAAATTATTTTTATGATAGTGTAATTGCGTTTATGCTTATGTTGTTTTGTGTGTCTATAATAAATGTTACGTGGTAGGTGTGAGCCCTACAAAGTGGTGCGACTGGCATGAGACCACCACAACCTAAAGTACTAGGCGAACTCGTAGTTCTGTAGCAATACTGCTGTCGGACTTTTTAAGGCTCCAACTACCCGTGACGATTGCCATAGGTGAACATCTATGGCATTTGTCACGGGTAGTTAGATAGACTATACACGGGTACGGGTATACACGGGACACGGGTAGATTGCCATAGATGTTCGTATTGGCTCTCTGAGGCAATATTTATGTGTTAACCCACTAATAGGCTGCCCTGGCTAGGATCGCTATTTGATCTCTTCTTTCTAATTTTGATTGTTCGCCATTCGTTCTAATTTTACTATTTACAAATCTGACACCCATTATCAAATCATAAAATATGATAATTTGTTATCAAAGTTACTATTTCAGATCAATTCTGTAAAGTAATTTGTTAAATAAAATTATTAAAAAAAAAAAGTTTCGATTGCGCCATATTTGCTTCCGAAATAATAACTTTTCGTCAAAAGCTGAGTTGGGATCTGTGAGTAGGGTCTTGTAGTGATTTCCTACAAGCTGAAATTGACAATCCACCTGCTTCGGCTAGATTGATGAACCCTTTTGTTCTGAACATGGTTCCTTCTTCAGAACGAGCTCTATTTATGAACACGTTAAGCGCGGGTTCTTAGACAGTGGTATGACGTGCTATCGGTGTTTCATCGAAAACTTTCGTATTTACATTTTCTATTACTTTGATTCCTCATAATTATACCCGATGGAAATAATCTGTGATATTAGCCATTAGTTAACATAAAATTACATTCAAATTATAAGTTTAAGTAAGGTAGTGCTTTTGTTTGCAAACATTTTTGAATTGAAAATGTTTAAGTTCTGACCACTTTAGAAATTGTTTGGTATAAACGTCCTAGGAGTAGGGGACTATTATTACATTTAATGCGACAAGAAGCGCAATTTGCTGTTGTGTGATGTTTGTTAACTGGAATGCGGCGTCATACAATCGGATGTTTATATATACGCCCTAGGCTTTGTAGGTACTATGAAAGCTAGATTGATGAATGAATACTTTTTTTTTGTAAATCCTTATTTATTATATATAGAAAACACACATATTTGCAGATAGTACAAACATTTTGTTTAACCCGGAAATCGAACCCGAGACGTATACGCTTGTCCATGAATTGAATCGGTGATAGCCTGGTGGTTAAGGCATTGGACCTGCGATCAAGAGGTAGTGGGTTCGAATCCTGACCAGTAAAGTACCGACGTGAACCCTTTTTTTTTTCTTTTTTTTTTTTTTTTTTTTTTTTTTTTTAACGTGTGGAAATCCCCTTGGACCGTCACCCCACCGGGGTTTGCGGCGGGGTGGTGTGTCGGACTCGAACCGACTAAAACCACACGGTGTGCCCTCTTTGCGCTTCCAGTTTAGGAGGGGTCCAGGTAGTTATCGCCTTCTGGACCCGTCCCAGCGCCGGCCCGCTCCTGGTGCGGGCTCCGTCTCCACTTATCCTCTCTTTAGGCGACGTCCGGCACACGCGGACGCCGCCCCCTCGCGGCTGGCCAACTAATGCGGGTGGAGGGGAAACCCACCCCGACCACCCGCGGCCACACTCAGGGCGGCATGAGGTCCCAGTCTAACACAAACAATTTAGCTTAGCGGGCGGGGTTACTAGTAATTGCGGTTGCTAGTAAGCAAAAAAAAAATGCTCCTACCAAAAATCACTCAACGCAAATAGAAAGAATTCACGTTGAATTTAGAGGCCAACAGTTGGAAGCTATTTTTCATCTGCTTTCACAGCTTTGACTCTTCATCTAGAGTGTAGACATATAAATAATCTAAGGTACCCACTTATATTATCTTATTGTGCTATCTAGAATAGAGTTATAATTTGTACGCATAAGAACCGTTATTGCCATGGCCTTTATATTAATATGTTTTCTGATTTGATTCTGATATAAATAGACTATTACACCTTGTTGAACTACTGACATATAATACGTATATATATATATATATATATATTTTTTTTTTATTATTTTTTTAGGGATAACAACAGCTGCAATTCTTAACTATGTAGTAAACTGAGTAGCATGAGTAGCCAATAAAAGTTATCCACGGTAGATACAAAGAGTGGATGAATATGCTAACAACAATACATAATATTAAAACTGATTGGTAAACCTTGAAAAGATGGGTGAATAGATGTAAAATATGAAATATAATAAATAACTGAAATAAATAACACATACTAATATATATAAATATGGGAGAAAAATTTAATTGAATAAATACATTAAAAGATTTATATCATCTAGAAACCTATAAAACCAGCCATTCAGTGCAATGATGTTGACATTTTAGAAAGTCTATGATGATAGTAATTTAAGCGAAACTCGTTTTTTGAAATTATCCTTAGAACCGATGAATATGTCCACACTATTAAAGTGTTCATTATAAGAGTCGAGTAAACGTGATATTACACCATTTCTACCGTAATTAGTCGAGTGAAATGAAGTGCAAAATAGTGTAGTGTGTCTAGTGCGTTTCTTGGGTACATTAAACTTAATATTATTTAAAAGCATAGGACAATCGATCCGTCCTCGCAAAATGTCATAGAGTAACCCCATATCCATCAGAATACGCCTTTCCTCGAGAGTTAGTAGATTGTAAATACGACAATTTTCTCTGTAATCATGAAAGCTGTGACGAAATTTAAAATTAAGGTGATCTATAAACTTTTTCTGGATGCGCTCCAGACTGCCTTTGTGTATCGCATAACAGGGAGACCATATCTGACAACCGTATTCCAGTAAACTACGAACAAAAGCAATATAAACAACACTTAAGCTCAACAAACTCTTGAAAGGTAGGCAAGATCTTAGGACAAAACCGAGATTGCGAAATGATCTGCTGCATATAGCATCAATGTGCTGCCGCATGGACATCTCCGAGTCCAAGAGTATACCCAGGTCTCGCACAACCTTGACCCTCTCGATTGCAACGCCTTTAAAACTGTATTGGTAAATGATAGGATATCTTTTACGGGTAAAGGATATACTTTGTCATTTTTTGATGCTAACCGTGATATTATTTTTAGCGTAGTACCTGAATAAAGAGTCAAGATCCTCTTGAAGCAAGACACAGTCAGATAAGGAGTTGATGGATGTGTAAATCTTTTTGTCATCAGCGTAGAGTATGTAATGTGAGTGCTTGATGTGGTAAATTATGTCAAAAATATAGGCGTTATAGAAGAGAGGGCCAAGGTGCGATCCCTGGGGAACGCCAGAGGGAATAGATACAAAGTCAGACTTAAACCCACCCAATACAACAGCCTGAGAGCGATTAGTTAGATACGATTCAACCCACCTAAGTAGGTCACCGTGAATACCTAACGCGTACAGCTTACGTAACAGGATGCCGTGGTCTACACGGTCGAAGGCCTTTTCAAAATCTGTGAAGACCACGTCAACCTGGCCACCATTTTCCATTTCGCCTACCACATAATCTGTGAAACAAGCCAAATTTGAAACCGTGGAACGTCTTTGCATGAATCCGTATACGAATCCGAAATTCTGGAATGCCAAGACTAACAACTGGGTAAATATTATTAAAAATTATTTTTTCAAAAACCTTGGCTACACAGTTTAAAATGGAGATAGGGCGATAATTATCTATTTGAGATTTGGAACCTTTCTTGTAAATAGGTATGACGTGCGCTTTTTTCCAAAGAGAGGGAAACATACAAGTTCTTAGTGAGTGTTGGAACAGTAGAGCAATAGGGTGCGATAAACTCTCAGCGCACGCTGACCAAAAGACAGGAGGAATTCCGTCGCAACCAGCACCCTTATTTCTATCCAAACGTGAGAGGTGGTTAAATACCGTTTCTTTAGAGACAGTTATGTTAGAAATAGTGTCGCAGGCCTGGTAATTGAACAGTGGAGAATGAGTGTCAGACTGCGACGAGGACCGACCCCTAGTAAAGACGCTGTCAAAAAAGTTATTGAAAGCAGTGCATATTGCCTGACCGTCATTATATTTTGTATTTCCCAAAGTGAAATGACGCGGATAAGCAGAACCAGCTTTTTTTGACTTGACGTAGCTCCAAAAGTATTTAGGTGCTTTCCTTATGTTGTGTTCAGCATTGCGTGTGAAGTTGTCAAAACACTGAACCTGTACTCGATGTTGCCTATCCCTCAGAAGCTTAAATTCATCGAAGTCTCGAGGATTTTTAAACAATTTCCATTTTTTATGTAACTTATCTTTCGCGAATGACCTTAATTAAAGAATGACTATACCATATGGGATAGGAATTATTTCGCTGACTGATAAGGGGTACAAATAGAGTAACACTAGTTTTTAATTTTTCATAAAATAAATCAACCGCGTCGTCAACACAATCAGTGCCCGACAACAATTGGTCCCAATTAATATTACTCAAATATTTATTGATATCTTCATAATTACATTTGCGGAAGTTTAATCTACATATTTTGTTCGTGATAAAAGAGCTAATATACAAGTCTACAATGTCAATAGAAAGAGGTGGGTGAAATCTATCAATTTTAGTTAAACCGCTAGTCACAGAAACGTTTAAAGGTAAGTTTGAAAAACAAAGATCTAAAGTGTTGTCACAGTTATTAAGTGTATAGTTATATTGAACCAACCCTAATAAGCTTAAATCTTCCACAAATGCACAAGCTCTGTCCTGTACCAGGCTGCTACCCAAATGTGTGAGACACCAACGTAAACAGGGTAAATTAAAATCACCTACAAGAAAATAATACGCGTCTTTGTATTTACGAAATAAAGTGTTAAGGTTAATAAAGTAATTATTTAAGTTAGTCGGCAAATTAAAGGCGTCAGGTGGCATGTATGATAAAACAATAATTAAATCCGCTGAAGTGCCAAGAGTCCGTGCCGAGATCTTCAGACAAACAAATTCATATTGTGAATTGCCCAGCCAAGCGGTGAGCGAGACCGCGCATAGCTCACGGCGGACACAGCACACAACGCCGCCGCCAGCCCGCTTACCAGTTACATCCAGATTTCGATCGCAACGAAACATCTCATACCTACCATCACAGATTTCTTCGTCTAATATATCACTCTGTAGCCATGACTCGGTAATAAAAATAATGTCGTATTCATGTAAAAGAATGTTATTGTACAAGTCAAGACATTTTGTGCGTAAACCACGGACGTTTTGGTAAAAAATATTTAGTCGTTTGCTATCCATTAAGGTGGCCATTTTAGAGGTCTACAGTAATATGTACATAACTTTTTATAACAGGAACAACATAAATGGCAGGAATAACAGGTACAGAAAATATAATTATATACTGAACAATGATAAAATACGTGAACGTAGTATAAGATTAGAAATATTTTATAAAGTAAAAAATAAGATAAATAATATGTGGGTATATTTAATAATAAGAGGCTACGATATTTTATATAAGTGTTACATAGCTGTTTACCAATCATATCAAGCGGGTTGTAAGATTTAAAACAACCAATCAACTTATATTTGTTAAATATGAGATTATGGTACAATAACAAACATTCCCTAAACAAAAAAACTAGAATGATTAGTCATACAATTTTACGGAGATCAGCAGGGGATATGATACGAATTGACGCGGAGGTGTCATTCTTCCTGACGAAGATTTTTCCATCACGTATCCAAACAAACTGGTACTGCGCAACGGCTGCCTTTTGCCGTGTATTCTTGTGTAACAGCTTGTTGGCAGGCGTGAGGTGTTCGTTTACAAAGATCCTTCTCAGGTCACCCGTGATGCCGAGGTCGCTCGTGCTGAGGCCCTTCCTGGTTCTAATAGCAGACAATATGGTATCGCGTAGGAGGCGTGAGTTGAGTTTAACCACGATGGATTTAGGGCGACCAGGTACTGGATTGACTGGGCGTACTCTTGTCGCATGCACGACATCGGTCGCTGAGGATTCTATTTCCAAAAACCTTACCATAGTGCAGTAATAATCAATAAGGTTCTCGTTAGACCTTTCAGGAACACCATTTATCTCAAGATTAAACGCACGGCCACGCTGTTGTTGATTATTGAGTTCCACTTCTAAATTAGTTATGTGCTCCTGCATTCGAGTTATATCCGAGCTGTGGGTTGTATTTGTTTTGAAGATGTCATCAACTCGTTAAACCAAATTAGCCTGAAGACTATCCTGATGTTCAATCGCAGTCTTGACCGATTCCATATCCGTAAACAGCTGAGATTGATTAACATCAATAACTGAAAGCTTAGACTTAATGTTGTCTAGGTCGTTTTTTATCACAGTGTTAATGTTTAATTGAATGTCAGAAACCTTGTTTTGGAGATCTGTCATCATGGAGGCAAGCTTAGCAGTCAAATCCGATGAAAACCTGTCAAACAGCTCATCCAAGCTGATGTCCACTTGCTTGCGTTTGCGTCGAATAATATTCACAGACTCAGCGTCTTGTAAATGCAGTTTGTGTAGCTCGGGTTCCGATGCGACCGATACCGGTTGTTTAGACATAATTATAAATACCTTTGTATAACTTGTGGAATAGTTACAGGTGGCACAGTATCACTTACACAAACAAATAGCGCACACAACACAGACGACTAGGTTTGACAGTTCGCGGATACTACCAGCGACGCGAGAACGGCGCAGCAGGTGCAGCGGAAGAGAGACGAATAATTTCACTTAATTATTATGTACTTGACCCGTAATCAAAACTGAAGCGTATGCGCACCAAGCAACGTACAGTTCACAATGCTAACTGCTAACACAAATATCAATTAAAGAAGCGCACGTCCACCTCGAACAAGTAATGAAATGGGTATATATAATATTAATAAATACATCTGCGACTTACAGATTAAAAAAAATAGCTAAAAGAAATAAAATAAAAAAATAATTTAAAGGAAAACAAAAACGCTTGCAGCAAAAATTTTAACATCTTACATTTGTAAAACACTTAATTTTTTTTTAGATTAAAGTTTATCTCCCTGAACATAAAAGTTCTTTTTGAATAAAAAAAAAACAATAACATCTGCTGACCATCTGTGGATGCAAACAAAAGATAAAAAGCTTTACGGGTTTATGAATGAACATTGGTGATTGTGTTTTTGTTGACCCTGTAATTATATTTTAATGTGTTAGTTTTCTTTTGTTGGTGTTTTTCAAGGTATTTTATAATAAAATAACTTTACCTTAACCAATATCTGTCAATAAAATATTTTTACAACAATTGAGATCTAGCACCACCCACATTTACGATAAAAATATTTTTCTTTTCAACTATTAGGGTTTTGGATTTATAAATGCAATTGAGGTTTTCTATTTGCACAAAAACGTTCCCTACTTTATTAAGAAGTGCCAGTACAGCCACAGATACATAATATTACAGAGTAGTACAAAGTAGTAACTCATAGACAAAATTCATAGATAATATAAGTGCTGCTCTCTCATCTATTAATGCACCATAATAGCCTTATTATATTATCTACTAAGAACATAAATAAAATTTTATACTCAATACCCTCTCTAAAATTTCCCACAGACTATCCTTTTACTAAACCAGAGAAATTGTTTATGTTAATATTTAGATAACATATGATCTCTTAAAAATATGAATGACTGAGCCGGTAATGATTTAGTTAAGATGTCTGCCAATTGATTAGAACTGGAAATATATTTAATTTTTATTAAGCCTTCCTCAACCTTTTCTCTTATAAAATTATATTTTACATCTATATGTTTAGTTCTTTTGTGATAGATGGGATTATTTATCATCATTATTGCACTTTGATTATCTATGTGTAGCAAAACAGAATCATACATTTCACCTAATTCTGATAATAAATGTCTTAAAAAAATATTTCTTTGGCAGACTCACTAGCAGCTACAAACTCTGCCTCAGTAGTAAACAGAGCAATAGTATTTTGTTTTTGACTGGACCATGTGACTGGTCCTCCATTGATAAAGAATATGTATCCAGTTGTAGATTTTCTAGTGTCTACATCATTTGCAAAATCTGAATCAGAATATCCTATAAGCCTGCTGTTCTCACTATAATTAATACATAAATCCTTTGTATCAATCAAATACCTTATTATGCGTTTAGCTGCATTTACATGTTGCTGTTTAGGACTGTTTACATATCTAATAATAATAATAATAATAATAATCTACTTAGTAAGTTTACTATGAAACTAATGTCTGGGCGTGACACTGAACATAAAAATAATAGTGAACCTATTAGTTCTCTACAAGGAAAGCTTACAATTTCTTCATCTAAATTCTTTGAGATTACTACATTTACATCAGATGGGGTTTTCACAGGATTGGCATCACTCATATTTTTTTTTTCTAAGATCTGCTCAATATAATTTCTCTGATGAATGAAAATGTAATCATTCTCCTTTTTTATTTGCATGCCCACACAGTAACTTAAACTTAATTCTTTAATGTTAAAAGTTTGTTTTAAATACATTATAATATCCGTAATTAAATTCTTATCTGAAGAAACCACAAGACAGTCGTCTACAAAAATTAGTAAATAGATTTTTATACCATTAAAATCTCCTATATAAATACAGTTGTCTGCCTGTGATTGTACAAAACCATATTCTTTTAGAAAGTTTGTAAATTTTTTATTCCAACATCTAGACGCTTGTTTAAGACCATAAAGAGCTTTATTTAATTTTAAAATATAATCATTACTCACTGACACTCCCTCAGGCACCTCTAAATATATGTCTTCATCAAGATTACCATGGAGAAAAGCTGTTTTGACATCAAATTGTTGGATTGTATAATTGTATTTAGCTGCAAGAGAAAGAATGATTCTTATGGAATCATACCTTATAGTTGGAGAAAATATTTCTTCATAATCCACACCTTTTACTTGTTTGAATCCACGTGCATATAAGCGAGCTTTATAACTTGTGACCTTTCCATTTTCATTCCTCTTTATTGTAAAAACCGATTTTGTTGTTATAGTTCTTTGATTACTTCTTTTGATAGGCGTGAAGGTCTCATTGTCTTTATGTGCTTCAAGTTCTTCACTCACAGCTTTAGACCACTGATCCTTTTGAGGATCCTTCATCGCTTCATCATATGTAGATGGCACCGTGAATTCCACAAAATTTGCTTCATAATTTCTATTATGTCGAGGTTTTAGATTTATATATCTTTCTTCTGGTTTTTCTATTTCCTGAGATAGTTCATAGGTGGGATCACCATCATCATCCTGACAGCTGTGCAGAGTTTCAGCTGAGTTTTCGGTTGATTGAGTGTCACTGCGATTTCTTTCATTTTCTTGTGTGTTTTCTTCAGTGTCTGTGCCTTCTTCTTCTATGAATTTTTTTGAAATATTTCTATATTATTTATTATTATTTATTATATATTATTTTTATTTGTTTGTTTTTTGTATTATACATTCTATAATTGGTGTCATCATAACCTACCAATATCATCATTTCACTTTTCTTATCTAGTTTCTTTCTCAATTGATCAGGAATACATTCTGTGTACTAAGTATCGGAAATTTGTCAATAAAACAAAAAATACAAATTATTCATCTAAATTTATTTTATCGCCTTCAAAGTAGGCCCCATCGCTTGCAATACAACATCTCCACCGCTTCACCCAGTCTTCCATACATTTTTCATAGGCTATTTGCGGTATGGCCTTTAGCTCATTCAGCGAATTTTCTTTTATGACTTCTATCGACTCAAAACGTTTTCCTCGAAGTGGTAATTTTAACTTGGGAAATAAAAAAAGTCAGACGGAGCCATATCAGGTGAATACGGTGCTTGGTCGAGAACTTTTGTTGAATTTTTCGCTAAAAACTCTCACTATAATGGCTGTGTGTGATGGTGCATTATCATGGTGCAGCATCCATGAGTTGTGTTGCCACAAATCTGAACGTTTTCGGCGGATACTCTCACGCAAACGCTTCATGACGCCTAAATAATATTCTTTATTCACTGTTTCTCCCTCTGGAAGGAATTCGGAGTGAACCACACCACGGTAGTCAAAAAAAACTGTCAGCATCACCTTGATTTTGGAGCGACTTCGCCGCAGTTTTTTTGGTTTCGGCTCGTTTTGGAGACGCCATTCTGAAGACTGTTGGCTTGTTTGCATGTTGTACTCATAAACCCATGTCTCGTCGCCAGTTATTATACGTTTCATAAAGGTCGGATCCGTAGAAGCTCGGGAAACCATGTCTTCAGCGACATGCTTTCGCTGCGCTTTTTGAACAAAATTAAGCTCTTTTGGAACTAGTCGAGCGGCGACGCGTTTCATGCCTAAATTGTCAATGAGAATGTTGTGGACGGACTTAAAAGATATGTTCACCTCACTAGCCAACTCTCTCAGACTCATACGTCGATTTTCGAGGACTAGCTTCTTGATTCTGTCGATGTTTTCTTTGGTCGTAGCGGTTGAAGGTCTACCAGAACGAGGCAAGTCTACTACTACTTCTCGGCCTTCTTTTAAAGCCTTATACCATTCATAAGCCCTTGTTTTCGATATACACGATTCGCCGTAGGTATTTCGCAACATTTTTAGTGATTCACCACAAGAAATATCATTCGAAACACAAAATTTAAGGCACACTCTTTGTTCAACAATATTTTCCATTGTAAAAATCGCCGAGGACTCAAAACTATCACCAACAAAAAGTGTAGTTTAAAACAAATTAAATGACAGATCCCGCTCAAATTTTGCGCGCCTAATCAGTACAGTGCTACCAACATGCAGTAAAAAAATTTGAACGACCTCTTTAACGCGGGTCTTTTTATTGACATATTCCCGATACTTTTTACACAGAGTTGTATGTACATATCCTACACTACCAAACACCCGCGCATGACTCAACTGCGGCTTGACACTTGCCCATGCTTCAAAAGGTGTTTTATTGACAGATTGACTTGATGAGGTCCTGTTGAGTAAATACACTGCTGTATTAACGGATTCGGCCCACAAATATAATGGCACATCTCTAGCATATAGCATTGAACGAGCACTCTCAACTATGGTTCGCAACTCCCTCTCTGCACGACCATTCTGTTCTGGAGTGTACGGTGCTGTACACTCATGCAAAATGCCTTCTTTTTTCAGGTACTCCTTAAATGCAGTGCTTACATATTCCCTTCCATTGTCTGTGTGTAAAATCTTTACACTGTGCATGTACTTGTTCTTGATCATGGCATTATAAGTGTTAAAATATTCTAATACATCACTTTTATTCCTCATAAAATAAACATGCCTATAGCTTTTCTTGGCATCTTTGAATAATACAAAATAGCGCATACCTCGCACTGATGAGTGACTCATCGGTCCGCACACATCCCTATTGTAATATTAAAAAAGTAAAAAGAAAAATGTTTTTTAAAGTAATGTAATGTTAATGTAATCTAATGTGTGTCTATGTTCATATAAATGAATAAACTAACTGTTGCGGCACCACAAATTCTAACAAAACTAAAAATCTTGGGCGCCAGGTGCCTTAACCTTAAATGCACACAGACAACTAATATCAAATACAATAATTACCTGGAACAGCTCGGTCAGCGCTTAGACCTTTAATCTAGGGTGGGGGGCAGCTATTAAATAAAGAGATGTTATAAGCTTAAGTGGCAGTTTATTATCCTGCAGTGTCTGTAGAGTACATGGTATATTATAGGTCTAATTACAAATGTAATTCTTATACTCAAATTAGTACTGTCATTAATGCAATCTGTTTACCTTGTTAATACAAATTAAAAGTAAAATATCTTTAAAAGTCACGTAAAGACTGATGAATAAATAAGAAACTAACGGTAGTTATCATAACGACCTACTCCCATAATAATAATAACACCCCTTAGAGCCTACAGTATCCGTTATGACAACGCCAACAAAATTAATACAACAAAAGAACGTACCAAACGACTCTGGCTCTGTCTGTATGAATTCTGGTATAATTAACTCCTATAAAGCTCACTCGGGCTCCCACGTGGTTGTAGTGGCGGGGCAAGTAATCCAAGCTTCCTGGTTCCGGTCCCAAGCAAATCCTGATAATGGGCTACAGTCAAAGGACTTTGCCTGCCATTAGAGGTACTAAGGAAAGGAAATCCACTCTCCGAAGCAAACTAAATCCTTGGATCAGGCAGGTAGTGAGGTAAAAACTAATTGTAACGCAAGGACATTACAATCTAATAAGAAGGAAAGCCAAACTAATAGAAAAAAAAACCCTGTTACACTGCAACAACGAAAATTATAGGTTATTTGCCTATCTCCAATGATGAAGTCAAGGTCTGGTAAGATACAATAATTTACTCACCAGGGTTCCAAATCGTCTTACAAATAAATCAGAGGCGTTACTAATAATTCCTGTAACCAAATAAACAAAGATTTAAAACAACTAGTCTCCATAAGCCAAGTACGAAACACGTGGCAAATTAAAACTTACCAAAAAAGATAAAATGACAATTCCAATAAACAACTCGTTTCTTTAACAAGACTGGCCAACAATAAAAGGTGAATTAATCCTCTGATTATAACAAATAAAAACGGATTACATTTGCAAAAATTATAATAGCTCAAACCCTCTTCCTTCAAACAGCCAGATGCCAAAAGTGAACATCCAATGTTGCCAGAGCTAAAGTTCCGTTTCGCCCTAGAATGCAACAAAAAATGGTGCCAGTAAAAACTACAATCGATACAATACAATAGTCGATTAAAACAGACTAACAAATCTCGTCCGTGACGCCGTCTCTCGGAGCTCACTGAAACGTCAGAAAATCCAGCTGTCAAACCAAAAACACGTCGATAATTAACTTTTCTGTAATGGTGCGAAATGCACCGTTACACTATACACCAGATCACCTGGCTGTATTTCAGTTCTTGAAGATTTTTGAAATGGCAGACGATGCTGTTTACCATAAGCACATGCTTCACAGGTGTATTTTTCTTCAGTATTACCATTAATCTTCAAACCTTCAACCACATTGTTTATTCATGTTTTTAATTTCTTTAATATTTATATGCCCTAGTCTTTCATGCCATTTCTTGATATCAATACTGTCATGCACTAAGTTACATTTAACAGGAGCTATAGTTCTGATTTTCAATTCATATAAATTATTTGTCTTAATTTGTGCGCTCATTATCATTTCTTTGTTCAAGTAAATTAATGCACTATTTCCTTTCTTCACAAGTGAATAACATTGACGCATTATTACATCCTCAGAAAATAAGTTACTTCTTAAACTTGGAACATATAGTACGTCATTTAATATACTTGAATGCCATTGTCCATTGACATACCTTTCTATCATGATTTTTCCAATGCCACATACTTCAACCAAGTGTTCATTACCAAGGGTTAATGATTTATGATTAAATTCCTCTAATTCTATGAATATGTCTATTCTATAGGTTATATGAGCTGAAGCACCACTATCCAGAATCCAAATGTTATCTTCGGTGTATATATTTTTGTCTGCAATATTAAATGCCAGCATATTATCAGGCTTTCTTGTATTTCTCTTTGGGGCAAGACATTCCTTTGCGAAATGTCCTCTTTTTCCACAATTGTAGCACTCAAAGCGATGTTTAATATGGTTGTTAAGTTTTGGGCCATCACCACTGCGTTCATTTTTTTGTGGTTTGAGTTGCCCTTTTCTTTTAGAATTAGTCACTAACAAGGCCGTTTCTTGCTCTTCCTCACAAGTAAAACTTGCTTCCTCATCGCGTAAACGAGCAGTTAGATTAATAATATTTTGTTTTGAAGGATCTAACGACAACCACGCTTGGCGAAGTGTTCTGTACTTGGAGGGGAGAGTTCCAAGTATTTTTGTCATGATAGCTGTATTACTCACAATTTCGCCACTTTCTTTCAATTGCTTGGCTAAGTGTTCAATTTTCGAAATATGTTGAGCAATTGTATCACTAGGTGACATTTTGTATTGATAAAACCTTTCTTGTATTATCATTTTATTCAATTCACTTTTTTTGTTCGTAAATCGATTCGAGTTTCAACATTATTTCACTGGCGGTTTCACAATTTTCTATTAAAGATATTTGCTACAAGTCCATGTTAGATGTTATGATGTACATTGCCATTCCATCGTTTTTTAACCATGTAGAACTGTCTACATCTGGCTTTGGCAGACCTATGTTGATACATTTGGCTTTTAGAGCACATTTGATTTGGAATTTCCACTTGCGGAAGTTATTTCCGTCGGATTTTTCAACACTCATCGACCGCGTGTCCATTTTGGAGTTTATGACCAACCAATATTCGTAACCGAGTATTTTTATCGAAATGTTTTTGTTTTCCATTGATCTTCAATTTCGAAAGCAGATTTCCTGGGCCCATAACCTTTTAGGGTTTTGGATTTATAAATGAAATTGAGATTTTATATTTGCACAAAAACGTTCCTTACTTTATTAAGAAGTGCCAGTACAGCAGGGGCGTGCGCTCCTTGTAGGCAGAAATGCAGTGCTTTACTTGCTATTCACAGACATTTTAATGAAACGTTCGTACGTTTTAGATTACCTTTATTAATTGTAAATAAATGAATAAACAAAATATAATAACTTAAAAACGCCTACTATTTAAAAATAGCACCTATTTGCAAGCACACAAACATTATGTTTGCCAGGCGTTTACCGACAAGCAAGCGGCGCTGTACCTAACCAACCAACTCATGCCGTCGCTTCCCGCAGGACATTTGTTCGCATGTGTGTAGTAATTTTGCTGTCCGTGCACAGTTCGCAAACGCACACACCCATTTATTTTATTTCCCCGCCTCCAGCCGCAGGCTGCTGAAGTTAGTTCGGCAGTTGTCAGGAGTAATCGGAAATGTTCGTTGCCGCCGTGTTCGCGGGGGCCATTTTTTTTTCATGTGATAAGCATTGTTAACTAATTTGTTTCCGCCAGTATAATTTTAGTTTTATTTTTCATTTTAACATTTGAAAGTGTGTACATTTAACAGTTTATTACTGAGTGCCGTTGATTTAAAAAAAATGTTATTTGATTGTAAGGTATGTGTGGAAAATGTGTATATTAAAAATTAAAAGTTCTCACAATTTTCATTCAGTGAAAAGATTAAAATTGTGTCTAAAGGTAGGTGTGTATAGATAGTTCAACTAAACAGATAGTAAACCTTGTACATATACAGTGACTTTGTGTGCGTGACAAGAGGTACAGTCGTACAAATACAAATATAGTTATTTACGGGTTATATGCGGGTTTTAAAAAAAAGAGTTATTTCGTAATGTAATGTTTATTTATTGAACATTATTCTGAATCGCTACTTGAAAAATCAAATGATGAATTTTCGCATTCGCTGCTCTCACCAAGGTTAATTATGAATTCTGACTCCATGTCAAAATGACTATAGTATTCTTCTTCTTTCTTTTGTACATGTCGACAAGTATTACCCCACATCCCTTCATCAATTTGACTTAAACGTTCATTTATGAGTGAAATAATGAATTATTTCCGTCACATTTTGGTCGACATTATGCGAAGCAATATAATTCTTTAAAATTCCCCACACATTTTCTATGGGGTTTAGTTCAGGATGATATGGTGGCAGTCGAAGAATTTTTATGCCATATGGCTGAAGTATGTCGTCAATCTTGTAACAGATATATTTTTCTTTATTTTTTTTAATCAAATCATACAGTTCAATTTTTTTCATATCTTGATTAATAGCTATATTTTTTTCTGTCAGCCATCTCTGCATTTCTATTTTTTTGGAATTAGAATTTGGGGCTCTGTCATTTTGAACGTTATGGTATGAGGCATTATCAAGCACTACCACAGAGTTAGGTGGAAGATTCGGTACTAGACGTTCTTTTAGCCACTTTTCATAGTTTTCTGCGTTCATGTTAGAGTGGTAATCACTAGAAACACTATTTGCTTTGTATGTCAATAGTGCGTTAGGTACGAAACCTTGTTCTGAACCAGCATGCACAATGACAATTCTTTGTCCTTTCGACAGGTTTCTCTTTAAAGGGGGTCCATCTTTATTGCCCCATCCTTTGTTTTGCACATGATTAGTTAAGATGTAGCTCTGTATATACGATACACCGATTTTCTTGACGGTATCTGAGTAAATTTTTTAGGTAGGAAAATCGTAGTTTTTGGATGTCATGCCGCTCTATAATAACACGTCTGTTATCCACAGTTTTTCGCCATTTGTATCCCAACTTTAACAAAGCTAATACTTCCATCATAGTTAAGTTTATCTTGAAATATTCTTTTCAACTTTAGCAAGGTAGGTAACTCGCGATGTTCTAAATGGTAATTTTGAATAGTGGAACGTATAACATCAACGTTAAAGTTGTCTAATTCTAATTTTTTTAAACGTTTTTTACGGTCTTTATGCGGAGATTTAAATTTAGAGTCAGATTCTTTTCCTTCAGCCAATATATTAGTAATTGTTCTCTCTGATACCCCCACTGCCATTGCTGTTCTTTTCCGTACGCTATTTAAATGTTCACTTAATTTCGATATTAAAATTGGACTTGCACTGCAAACTGGATCACTTACTAGTTCCAATATATCTCTCGCATCTATTTTCAGAAATTCGTATACCTTAGCAATGGTTTCTCGAGTCTAAAACAATATTACGTAAACGTCAACAAGGATATATTTTTTCGTATATAGAAGCATAATAAATATTAATTACATCTAAATTTAAAAAATATTTACCTGACTCCTTAAACATTTTCTCCGTGAAGAACTAGACATTTTCGTAAACGACTGTACCCTTAAGAAAAAGCGATAAGAACACGTCTTGCTCGGACGACGACTGCCGCGTCACTGCCACACGAATGAAAGTTGTATATTTACAAGCCCACGCACACATAGGGCCGCGCGCACAACTGAGTTGAACTATCTATACCCGAGTTACAACAATTAAACTAGCAAAAAGGCAATGTAACTCGCAAGTTTCATGTTAAAAGTTATGAAACGTATGGCTGTGTGGTTGTGTACACACGATTAAATTATATCGTTTCCTACTCCGCCGCATACCTCGTGTCATAATCCTGTGCACGCCGCTGCAGTACAGAGACAGATACATAATATTACAGAGTAGTACAAAGTAGTAACTCATAGACAAAATTCATATATAATATAAGTGCTGCTCTCTTATCTATTAATGCACCATAATAGCTTTATGATATTATCTACTAAGAACATAAATAAAATTTTATACTCAATATCAACCTATAGATAATTTTTTGTTTCTTTTTAGGTCGGCTAGTTACAATAACGTGTTCTTTTGGTATTTAAACTATATTTTTTTTAAATTTCATTTTGGTCGTCAAATGAACACAACCGTTTCGTACAAAAATCTGCAATCAAAAGATCAACCTGCATTTGACTTTTTACGCCTGACTATAATTTTTTGGCACCAGATTGGTCAATGATGAGTTAATATTTTCATAACACTAATAGACAAGGTTTTTATGACTTATTAATCAAGTGCAGGAAGTCACTAGACAAATTAAAAAAATAATTATTAAATGTTATTAGAACATTCTGATCTGTGTCAGTTGGGAGCGGACGTGTTTTTTGGCTGCTGAATATCTTAATATGTAATATAAATTAATATCGAATATCTGTGCATACAAGTATTGTTCCTAATGTCCATACATATCAAACATTTATTTGCGATTATTGAGTGCAGTGATTTGAGTAAAAATATTAGTATAATAGTGTTCTCTGAAGGTCACGCTCGATAGGTGCTAGCGGGGGGAGTACCTCACCGCTGCGGTAAGGAACAACATCATTAATTGCTTGCTCCTTCTGGCGCACGAAATTCGTGAGTGCACAATATAATCAAAACTAAAATGAGACGTTGCGCGGCTTGTCCTGATGCGATTACCGATGACTTTTTTATGAAGTGTCATCGTTGCTCCGGTAAATTTCATCTCTTATGCATTAACTTAACTAAATGCGATCTGGATAATGCGCCTCGAGACTTTCAACAGAATTGGCTATGCCCTATATGCCAAACTAAACAACCAAAAAATGATAAGTCGTGTAAACCTGTGCGGCCATCTACGCCCACGGGAATGGCTGATATGACCTTTATAAGTACGCGACGTAAGTTGCATGGCCGAACCGATAGCGACTCGAATCAACATTTATCATCTACCTCCGATACGGGCGCGCAAAATATTCGTGAAATTATTCGTGATGAGCTGCGCGGGGTAATGAAAGATCTTATGGCTGAATGTATGATTGACTTTAAAAATACTATCAAAGTGCAAATGTCTGAAATATTGAACGACTTCAACGAATTAAAAAAATCCTTAGAATTTATTAGTGAGGACTTTGACAGCTTCAAGAAAGACCTAACAGTTACAAATTCAGATATTTTGATTTTACAAAGAGAAAATGAGGCCCTCAAATCTGATCTAGGTAAATGCCGGCGTCAATACTCTTCAAGATACAAAACACCATACATTTTATCACAATTTACACAAACAAACCTACAGGTGGATAGCTAGTGGCAGCATTATCAAGCAATATTGACAATTAATTAGAAAAGAAAGTAAAAAAAAAACGAATTGTAAAAAGTTTCAAGAATGCTTAAAAAAGTCACACCCGCAATACAGTATCGAGAGCTCGTGAGCCTTCGTCACAGTGTGTAAATTTCTAATTTTGTGAAATGCGATTTTGTGTAATGCTTAATAAGGTATATTTATTTATTTGGACAACCAACAAGAACATACACCTTAAAAGCAAGAGATACAATGACAGTGATATACAACCATTAGTGCTGCCATAATTACAGGTTGCCACGGAAAGCATAGTAATAACAGAGAGTTGGGAGCGTAAGGCTTCCCCTTTTTTTTTTTTTTCCGTGCGGAAATCCCCTCGGTTCGAGTCCGACAGGTGGTAACCTGTCGGACTCGAACCGACTAAAACCGCACGCCGTCTCGGGTACTAATAGCCGGGGAACCAGGTATACCCTAGAAAGGAAGTCCCTGGTGCAAAGTAAGGCTTCCCCTAACTTATAAAAGAAGAGAAAAAAGAAAGACCTGAACAGACACTTTCTTACAGAATAACTACTTAAAAAATCTACAACATAAAACAAACAAAGGTCCTTATACATAAAATGTATCTCAGCTTAACAACAATAGTTTCTTTTTAAAAGAAGGTAAACTTAATCTAAACACATCGATATCCTTATTTTTACTTATTGAATTGTATTCTGCCTGGAGCCTATTTAAAGAAGAGAAAAAGCCAAGGTTAGTTTTGGATCGCTTAGGTGTGAACAAGGACCTCATCGCAGTTGGGAATATGCTGGGCGGACGCCTGGCTGGCCTGGAGGCGAGACTGCCCCCTGCGCCGGTTGTGCGCCCCCCGCTCGCGTCGGCACAGCGGCCTAAGGCCGCCGCTCCGACCGCGCTCCCCGTAGTGGGAGGCCGCGTCTCCTACGCGGCGGCGGCGTGTGCCCCGACTCCATCGGCTCCCCAAAAGCCGAGGAGGGGGGCCAAGGCACCGGCCCAGGCGCCGGCCAAGGCACCGTCCCAGGCGCCGGCCAAGGCGCAGGCCAAAGTGCCGGCCAAGACGGGGCCTAAAACGGCGCCGAGGAGCGGAGTGGCATTCCCTCCGCTCCCCACTCCGACACCCCTGCCGGGCCCCTCCGCACCTGCCCCCTCCAACGAGGGCTGGCAGGAGGCGAGTGGCTCCAAGAAGTCCCGAAGGCGGGCCAAAAAGGCTGCCAAAAAAGCAGCCCAAGCCCAGCCTTCGCCACCGGTGGCAACGGCCTCCACAAAGAGGCCGCGGAAGCTGCAGCCGCCCAAAACCGCGGCTGTAGTGGTAACCGTGTCCCCGGAGGCGGCGGACGGCGGGCTGTCCTACGCGGCCGTCTTCAAAAAGGCCCGGGACAGCCTCGCCAACGATTTTGGAACGGTGGGGGTCAGGATGCGCCTCGCCCAGACGGGAGCTCGAGTCCTCGAGTTCCCTGGGGCTGAAGGCGCAAAGACGGCGGACTCCTTCGCTGAGAGGCTGCGGGGAATATTTGCGGCCACAGATGGTGTCAGGGTCGCCAGGCCTACCAAGTGCGCGGAACTGCGCATCTCGGGCCTGGACGACTCAGTGACGGCCGAAGATGTCCGCGCTGTAATCCGGGAGAAGACGGGGTGCAGCGCGGACAACGTCAGGGTCGGCACCATCCGCCCCGGTCCAGGAGGACCCACGCGCGTCAAGTGCGACAGCTGTTTCGACTGCGGCGGACTGTGTTTCCGCTGCGGTCAACCGGGGCATAAGGCGGCAGAATGCTCTGCCGCCCCTCACTGCCCAGCGTGTGCGGCGGGCAAGAAGCCCGCCAATCACCAGATGGGGCAGAGAGGCTGCAAGCCTCCCCGCAGTTCTCGGCAGACGTCAGGGGCTAGCCAGTCGACCCAGGCTACCCCCGACATCAATATTGCGTCGACGTCGTCGCCCATGGAGGAGGTTGTAGAGACGATCCAGTAATGGATCAAGTCTCCAACCTCCTGGTCCAGACGAACCTGAACCACTGTGCCGCGGCGCAGGATCTCTTCCTGCAAACCATGGCACAGTGGTCGATAGGTGTTGCCGTAGTCGCGGAGCCCTATTCTGTCCCTCCCCGTCCAAACTGGATGGGTGACTGGGACGGCTCCGTGGCAGTCGTCGGTTCCACGACGGCTCATTCCCCGCCCTTGTCGCTAAGAGACAAGGGCACTGGATATGTTGCCGTCGAGTGGGGGGGGATCACCATATATGGTGTCTATTTCTCCCCCAACCGGAGTTTGAACGACTTCGAGGTTTTCCTAACCAGCTTGGAGACCTCGATACGGCGACTAGCGTCTGGGCACGTCCTTGTGCTGGGGGACTTCAACGCAAAGTCCATTGCGTGGGGTTCCCCCAGGACGGACGCAAGGGGCGAGGCCGTAGAGGAGTGGGCGGCCTCGGTGGGCCTCTGTCTTCTCAACAGAGGCTCCACCAACACGTGCGTGCGACAGCAGGGGGGGGTCGATAGTGGACCTTTCGTTCGCTACCCCTGCCCTCGCCGCACGAGTAAGGAACTGGCGTGTCCTGGAAGAGGTTGAGACGCTCTCGGATCACCTGTATATCCGATTTGAGCTCTCCCGGACCCAGGACTCCAGTAGGCGTCACGTGGCGCGGCGTTTATCCCGCTTTCCGCGGTGGGCTGTTGCCAGACTGAACCGGGACCTACTAGAGGAGGCAGCCGTAATTCACTCGTGGCTGTCTCCTCAGGCTCCGACCGAGGAGGTCGACGTGGGGGCTGGTCGCTTTCGCGATGCGATTACGCATGTATGCGATGCGGCCATGCCCCGCATTCGAGGTCGTCGGCCTCCAAGGAAGGAGGTCTACTGGTGGTCCCAGGAGCTGGCGGACCTCCGTGCGGCCTGTACACGTGCCCGGAGGTCCTACACGCGCAGTCGGCGGCGTCACCGTGGAGACGGTGAGGAGGACCGGCTTCATGAGGAGTACCGACGGGCGCGGAAAACTCTGAAGCTGGCCATTAGCCGCGCCAAAGAAGAAAAGAGACAGGAGATGCTGGAGGGTCTTAATCGTGACCCCTGGGGTCGCCCTTACCGCGCGGTGCGACAAAAGCTCCGCGCGTCGGGCCCCCCCCTTACGGAGACTCTCCAGCCCAGCTTCCTGCGAGAAGTGGTTGAGGGCCTTTTCCCACAACGAGCGGAACACACTCCCCCGGCGATGGCCTCCTTGGCCGGAGACGACGGGGAGCACGGGGAGGATAATGTTCCGCCCGTCCGGGAATCAGAGGTAGGGGCGGCTGTTCTACGGATCCGTTCCAAGAACACCGCCCCTGGGCCAGACGGGGTACCGGCCCGAGTGCTGGCCCTGGCCCTCAACCACATGGCAGACCGCCTCGGGGAGGTGTTCGACGCTAGCTTGGCGTCGGGACGCTTCCCTGAGTGCTGGAAGAGCGGGAAGCTGGTCCTACTGAGGAAGCCGGGACGGCCTGCCGATTCGGTCGCGGCCTATAGGCCCATCGTGCTGCTGGACGAGGCGGGCAAATTGTTTGAGAGGGTTCTTTCTGCCCGCATCGTCCGGCACCTCTGCGAGGTGGGCCCCGATCTGTCGGACGCCCAATTTGGTTTTCGGGCGGGGCGTTCGACAGTCGACGCCGTGTTGCGCCTGAGGGCCGTGACCGAAGAGGCCGTGAGCTGTGGCGGCGTGCTGTTGGCGGTGTCATTAGACATCGCCAACGCATTCAATAGTCTGCCATTCAGCTGCATCAGGGAAGCACTCCACTATCATGGGGTGCCAAAGTACCTGAGGCGGCTAGTGGCAGACTATTTAGAGGAGCGTACCGTCGTGTCCGAGCACCGAGAAGGTAATCTGAGGTGTCGGCCCATGTCGTGCGGTGTTCCACAGGGGTCTGTTCTTGGACCCCTCTTGTGGAACATAGGGTACGACTGGGCCCCCCAAAAACCCCCGGCCCCCCCGGGGGGCCCCCCCAAAAGGGGAAAATTTAAGGGTTTTCCCCCGGGGAAACCCCCCTTTTTTTTTTTTTTTTTAAAAAAAAAATTTTTTGGGGGGAAAGGGGGGGCCGGCCCCCCGGGCCCCCCCCCCCCCCCCGGGGGGGGGGCCCCCGGGGGCCCCCGGCCCCCCAAAAACCCCCCGGGGGGGGGGCCCCCGGGGGGGGGGCCCCCCGGGGGGGGGGGGGGGTTTGGGGGGGGGGGCCCCCCGGGGGCGGCCCCCGGGGGGGGCCCCGGCCCCCCGGGGGGGGTTTTTTTTTTCCCCCCCTGGGGGCCCCCCCGGGGGGGCCCTTTTGGGGCCGGGGGGGGGGGGGGGTTTTTCCCGGGGCCCGTGGGGGGGGCCCGGGGGGGGGCCCCGGGGGGTTTTTGGGGTTTAAAAAAAAAAATTTTTAAAAAAAACCCCCCAAAAAAATTTTTCCCCCCCGGGGGGGCAAAAAAGGGGGGGCCCCCCCGGGGGCCCGGGGAAAAAGGGGGGGGGCCCCCCCCGGGGGCCCCCTTTTTTCCGGGGTTTTTGGGTTTGGGGAACGGGGGGGCCCCCCCCGGGGGGGGGGGAAAAAACCCCCGGGGCCCGGGGGGCGGGGGGGGGGGGGGGCCCCCCCCCGGGGGGCCCCGGGGGGGGCCCGGGTTTGTTCCGGGGGGGGTTGGGGGGCCGGGGGGGTTTTTCCCCGGGGGCCCCCCGGGCCCCCCTTGGGGCCCCCCCCGGGGGAAACCTCTTTTTTTGGGGGGCCCACCTTTTTTTTAAACCCGGGCCCCCCTTTTTTTTGGGGGGGGTTTTTTTGGGGGGGGGGCCCCCCCCGGGGCGCCCCCCCCCGGGGGGGGCCCCCCGGGGGGGGGCCCCCAAGGGGTTTGGGTAAATTCCAAAGGTAAAAACCCCCCCTTGGGGCCAAAAAACCCCTTTTTTTGGGGAAAAGGGGGGGGGGCCCCGGGGGGGCCCCCCGGGGGGGGGGGGGCCCCCGGGGGGTTGGGGGGGGCCCCCTTTTTGGGGGGGGGGGTTTTTCCCCCCTTTAGGGGGGTTTCCCCCCCCCGGGGGGGGGGGTTTTTCCCCCCGGGGGTTGCGGGGGGGGGGGCCCCCCCCGGGGGGGTTTCCCCCAATGGGGCCCCCCCCCCCCCCCCCCCGGGGGGGGGGAAAGGGCCCCCTTCCGGCGGGGGTTTTTCCCCCGGGGGGGGGGGCCCCCGGGGGGGGGGGGGAAAAGGGCCCCGGGGGGGGGGGGGGGCCCCCCCCCCCGGGGCCCCGGGGGGGTCGGCCCCCCCAATGGGGCCCCCCCCCCCGCCCCCCCCCGGGGGGGGGGTTTTTCCCCTTACCGGCCGTAGTACGCTCCATGGCCGGTAGCGACAGTTGTTTTACCGCGGTCGCAACCTTCTGCGAGGTAGTAATCTCGCGGAAGGAGGCGGCGGAGAGGGCCCGGGAGGACGACCTCCACTCGGACCCGATCCGCCGCCGGCGAACCGGGCGGCGGAGGCCCGCCTATCACAGCCTCATGCCGCCCTGAGTGTGGCCGCGGGTGGACGGGGTGGGTTTCCCCTCCACCCGCATTAGTTTGGCCAGCCGCGAGGGGGCGGCGTCCACGTGTGCCGGACGTCGCCTAAAAAGAGAGAAAAAATATCGAGACGGAGCCCGCACCAGGAGCGGGCTGGCGCTAGGAGGGGTCCGGATGTCTTAACAACAGCTGTTCCCGGATCCCTCCTGTTACAGGCGCAGAGTGGCACACCGTGTGGTTTTAGTCGGTCCGAGTCCGACACACCACCCCGCCGCAAACCCCGGAGGGGTGACGGTCCGAGGGGTTTCCACACGTAAAAAAAAAAAAAAAAATTGTGAACAAGGAGTATCTGGACAGTCGTGGAAGTTTATGGGTGATAGTGAAGTTAAGTTTTTGTAGCAGACTAGGACAATTGATATTACCGTTAACTAGCTTGTGAAGAAAAGATAGATCTAAAATTTTGCGCCGCTTTTTTAATGATGTTAAGTTGAAATGAGTTAGTCGGTTTGTGTAACTAGTAAGTAAATTTAACTTGTCAAAGATGACAAGTTAAATTTATATGCCAGGTGGTACATAAATCTTTTTTGCACGCGTTCAATTTTATTGGAATGAACCTCATAATGCGGATGCCATACCACAGAGCAGTATTCCATAAGAGACCGGACCAGACTTTCGTATAATCTAATAACAGTAGCTTTATTTCTGAAGTGGTTAGTGTTTCTTATTATAACACCGAGTGTTTTGAGTGATTTAGAGACAATGTGAACGTAATGTTCCTTAAAATTTAGTTGTTTATCAAGAATAACACCAAGGTCCCGAACACATTCGACTTCTTGAATACGTTGGTCTGATATTGTATAAGCCCCGGACAATACAGTGTTACGGTTACGAGTAAAGCGAGCGAATATAACAGCATTTGTCAATATTCAAAACCATTTTGTTTTCATTGCACCAGCAAACCAATCTGTTTAGATCATCTTGCAATAACGTTATGTCTTCAAGATCTCTGATTGGTCTCATTAACTTAAGATCGTCCGCATAGAGGTATGGTGTGCTGCTTTTGAGGCATGAAGTGACGTCGTTCATGAACACATTAAAGAATATAGGTCCTAAATGAGAACCTTGAGGAACACCAGATAAGTTATAAAACAGGTCTGATTCGTATCCGCTGATAACCACTTTTGATGTTCGATCACGCAAGTATGATGAGCACCATCTATAGAAGGCCCCAGCAAAACCGAACTGCGATAATTTATGTAATAAGATACTATGAGGCACTTTATCGAAAGCTTTCAAAAGGTCTGTATAAATGACGTCCACTGGAGTACGACTATCCAAAGAACGAGATATATCATCGAAGAAATCTACAAGGTTGGTGCATGTCGATCGACCAGACACGAATCCATGTTGAGAGTCTGCCAGAACATTTTTAATATGCCACGATACGCAGGGACATAACAAAGATTCCATTAACTTGGCGAAAACAGACAATATTGTAATAGGCCTATAATTTTTGACATTGCCTTTATCGCCGGCTTTATGAATTGTTACAATAAGGCCTAACTTCCAAGATGAAGGAAAGGTGCCCGAGGCAAGCGACTGATTGAAAATAAGCGTGAGCGGCAGTGACAGTTGCTGGGCACAGTTGACAGCGAAGACGGTAGGTATCCCATCTGCGCCAGCTCCTTTCTGTCTGTCAAGTGATTTCAGGCTCTGCAAAACTTGGTCTTCCGAGAAAAATATAGAACACAATGTGTGGGGGACATCACATTTACTGCTGGAGTGGACATTCAATGAACTATCAACGTCACCCATACCGTAAGAAGCCGCAAAGAATGCTGCCAATGTATTGCATATTTCAGGACCAGTCGAGACTGTAGTGTTTTGATATGTCATTGAAGACGGGAACGCGACACTCTTAGCATTCTTTTGCTTCATGTAAGAAAAAAATACTTTTGGGTCGGATTTCATTCAATCCAATCTTCAATCAACTGTAAATAGTTATTGTAGCACCTGATGATCAAAGCACCACATCTTGTCTTCAATAATTTAAAAGATAGGTTATCTAACGGGTTTTTGTATTTATGAAAACGAACGCGAAACTTATTTTTTTCTTTAAGTAAATGTTTTAATTCTTTAGAATACCACACTGGGGTGTTAGGGGTAACAGGTGACACAGGTACAAATTTCTTAATCGCTGAATTCAGTATCTGATAGAACCTATCAACCATGAAGTCCACTGACGTGCATGTTCTAAACTCATGAGACCATTCGATCTTTGTTAAGTAATTACAGATGTTGTCGTAGTTTGCCTTATGAATTTTTTTTCGCAAGGAGTTTATATTTCATTGTAATTTATGAAGAAATTCGTCAAAAACAGTGTGAAATTCCAATGGCGGGTGATGAAGGTCTATTTTACTAAGAGGTAGTGGTGGGGATGTGAGGTCGCTTATTGGTATATTAGTGAGAATGAGGTCCAACACTTTATTATTATGGTTGGCTATAAAGTTGAGTTGATGTAAGTTGTTAAATGACATAAACTCTAAAAGATCATGCGAGGTTACACAATTAGAACTTATATTAGGCGTTAATGGATATCCAGGAGTGCCAGTCCACTCAATAATACTTTGATTAAAGTCCCCACAAAATCAGGACCCGGTTATATTTACCTATAATTATGTTTGCATTATTACAAAAGTGTTCAAAGTGTTGTTTGAGACGGGCGGTGGAAAAAAAAACAGTGCATAGTAACAATTTTTCAATATTTTTATCCACTACGACTTCGATTTCGATCCACAAATCCTCACAATTAGTTTCAAAGTTTCTCAAAATGCATCATTTCATTCTTTTCGATATGGCCACCAAAACACCACCACCACCCTTTTTATGTTGTAAAGAGCTCGTTTCACGGTCACGTCTATGAACATTGTAATTACTTGTAAACAACTCAGAATCAGTGATGCAAGTGTTAAGCCACGTCTCATTGAGAATAATAACATCGTACTCGCAACTAGCTGTGTTAATATATAATTCATTCGTCTTTATACGTAGACCTCTCACATTTTGGAAATAAAAATTTAATTTAGATGAGAACATTAAAATATTACATTTAAGGACACATTCGCGTTACGTACAAATATAGCTTCAGACGTCTCCGTCTTGCGAAGATAAACTCTGCCACCACGAATCTACACGTACTTGTAGCATTTTTCTCTCGCCATTTTGCGTGCTGCGGCGTGAAGATGTTTATTTTCTGGGAACAGATTCTCCGTGACGTAGATAGGGCTAACCCTAGTAGAAGAAATACCGAGATGTCCAGTATTAAGTTTGTTTTCAGGATTTTTTCTGTTAAACTCAATAGCAGCCACGAGAAAACAGTCTCGGATTCGTGGTGAGTTCAACCTGATCAAAATTGAACGAGGTCTAGGGCCATCAGATTGTAGCTTAGCAGTGCGAGAGCAATAGATAATGTCCTTCTCATTCACGTTGAAATTAATTATTTTACTCAGTTCTTGTACTATAGTTAATAAGTTTTCGGCTTTACGTTCGGGAACGCATTGTAGTTCCAAATTGGACGAGCGGGACAGCTGGTCGAAAGTATTAAAACGTAATTTTAATGCATGTAGGTAAATAAAATTATTTCAATAGTACAAAATTGATGATTATATAATATGCAATACATATTATTATGAACGAAACGTATATTACGAAACGCTTTTTCTTTCGATTTTTCTTTCTATACACTATCGATAGTAAATTTGTCACTGGCGAAAATAGTATCAATACTATCGAGAGTATCGATAGCTCAGCGGCTTTCAAGTTTCATTAATTAATACCAGCGATACAATAGTATCGCAATAGCAAATCATCAATAGTATTTCTATATTTTATGCTCTCGATACTATCGATAGTCGTCCTATTGACAGTCCCACTATTGCCTTAGTAGCCTATCGATTGTCATCACTTATTTTCTTACTACTGTTTTAATCTATGAGCTCAAAAAAGTGTTGTCGTATAAAGTACCTAGCCAAATCTAGCTTGAACAAAATTTTGATTTGGTTTAACGCAGTGTCTACTCAGTGTATGGTAAGGTAAGTAGGTAACTCAATAACAATAAAAAACTTTCGGCTTTATAGAACATGGAGAAAAAGATACTAAAAAGTTAGCATTTTGTTCACTTTAAATTAATTAATAAACAATTTTACTTTACATTTATCTATTGCACTTTTAGCTTTAACGGCCATGTTCCTGATTTAACAATTCGTCGATGGGGGTCCCCATCACACAATAACAGTAAAGCAATTTGAATGAGAAAAAGATTAATACTTGGTTTTAACCGACCGCAAATATTAACCTGAATTATCAATAATATAACAATATAATAAAGCTAGCTGATTTAAAAAAAATCCTCGAACTTACTATTTTATTTTGATGAATATCGGTAAATCAATAAAAGTTTTCAATCACCATTTATAATAATTATCACTTAACACAATAAAAAAAAATACATAATTGGATCAAAATTTCACAAAATATTCACGGCACCTATTCACAACTTACTAACTAGTTCGTTTATTGACAAATTGTTTGCTTAGAAAACAACAACATCGGGCTGTTGTCGCGCGGGTACTAAGTTAAGTAGTGAATACAATATAAATACACTGACTGACTTGAGTCGGAGCTTAGCTGCGGAAGCGAGGCAAAAACAATGCCGGTAGTTAATATGATAGTGCACAAGTTGTACACAGACTTAATTATTCTCTGTAAGAAATATGATGCAGTAGGTGTAAAGTTAAAATATATTTTTTTACAGTACTTTTATTAAATTGATTAAATTAAGATAAATCTAGCCTAAAAGATATAATGTACATAAATAAAATGTAGTAATGAATATATGTCATTACTACATTTTTTTTAACGTAATGCATTGCTAGAATTGCAGGTCCAGAACGCGAAAAGCTGTTCGATCAGAACCCGTCGACGCTCACGTTGTCACGGGCTATTGACCTGGCGAGGCAAGCGGCATGTGCTAAGGAGGCGAAGGCTATGTTAGGGACCAGTACAGAGGAAGTCTCATTTAAAGAAGAACCAGTATACCGGGCGTGATATCAAGGCCAGCTAATCGGCGACAAGGCGCTGAGGGTACTTCTGGGTCGGTCGTTCGCGGTAGTGATCGGTGCTCGGTTTGTGGTCTTAAAAATCATAGCAGTGATAAATGTCGTTATAAAAATTATAAATGCCTAAAGTGCGTAAAATGTGTTTGTACAGCGGACATAAAATTTCTCCATTAGGATTTTTTATTATTATGGCTAAATATAACAAAATACAAAAACTTATTAAAGTGTTCGTAGTTAAGAATGGGGGACCTCCCTTATTGGGAAGAGACTTTATGTCCGCTTTCAATTTGATTGTTACTACTGATATTGTGACTGTCCGTGTGGTGACGGATTAAGAATACAGATTGTCACCACCCCTATTCATCCCGTGGGTGTTGTAAGAGTCAACTAAGGGAAAAAACTACGCAAAACAACAACACTGCAGAGAGAAGGAAAACTTGACTCAAACCCTATACCAACCCGTCTGGCCAGCGTGGTATAGTAGGCCAAAACCTCCTTTCTAAGGAGAGGCTTGGGTCCAGCAGTGGACTATTTAAGGCTGTTGATGATGACTGATATTAAGTCTTTAGTGTGCAGCGATAACGATGTTTTAAATTTATTAAGCAAATTTCCTGACTTGTGGCGAGACGAACTGGGTGCATTTAATAAATTTAAAGTTACCCTACAACTAAAGGAAAATTCCGTTCCAAAGTTTTTTAAACCCCGTACCCTTTGCCTTAAAAGATAAGATCGAACAGGAACTAGATCGCTTAGTAGGCTTAGGTATTTTAGTTCCAATAAACCACGCGGAATATGCCACTCTTATAGTACCGGTGCTAAAGGAGAATAGCAGGGTAACAATCGCGGGCGATTTTTCGGTTACCCTCAATAAGGATCTTTAAATCGAAAAATACCCTTTACCCCTGATTGAAGACGTTTTTTATAAGATCGGAGGGGGTGAGCTATATAGCAAAATCGACCTTAAAAACGCATATAATCAACTCATTCTAGACGGGCCTTCACAGGAACTTACGGCAATAAATACTCATAAGGGTCTATACAAATATACTTGTTTAGTTTACGGGTTAGCCAACGCGCCGGCTATATTTCAAAAAGCCATGGATACACTTCTAAGCTTTATAAGGATTTTATATTTAGGATACGTTATTAGTAAAGAAGGGCTAACGACTAGTCCTGATAAAATTAAAGCAATAGTAGGCGCCCCCGAACCGACAAACGTCACCGAACTTAAGAGGTTATTAGGAGTGGTTAATTACTACAGAAGTGCTAATGCTTCGTCCTTACTGAATCCTCTGCTCGAATTATTAAGGAATGATGTAGCCTGGAAATGGGGAAATAGACAGCGGCAGGCGATGGTGTCAGTGCGCCGTGAATTAGCGTGAGAGCGCGTATTAGCGCATTTTGAGCCGTCGGCTCAGTTCGTGCTGACAGTAGACGCGGGGCCAGCTGGACTTGGCGAAGTATTATCGCAGCGTGTGCATGATGACGCGCGGGAACGCCCATTCGCGTAAGCATCGCGATCGCTAACATCAAGTGAGCGTAACTACAGCCAGATACAGAAGGAAGCGACCGCCATTATACTTGGTGTGAAAAAGTTCCATCAGTATTTGTATAGCCGTAGTGAACCATTCATATTAAAAACCGATCATAGGCCGCTAGTATCCATTTTCGGTAATAAATCTGGTATACCGGTAACAACAGCACTAAGGCTACAAAGATAAATATGCCATTATATTATCGGCATATAACTATACAGTTAATTACGTGTCGGGTGATAATAATATAGTGGCCGACTACTTTTCACGCGCGCCTTTAAAATGCGTAAACAAGTCGGAAGAAATATGTAACGAAATAGACACGTATTATGCAGTTCAGTTTTTAAATGAGTCGCCCGCTAAAACGATACGTGAGGTAACTCAAGCGACCGAACGTGATACGGTAATTTAAACAGTTATTAGGTACATGGTGAAGGGCTGGCCGCGAAAAATAAGGTGTAGAGATATTTTACCTTTTTTTCAATGCAAGTCAGACTTGCAGTACGAAAACGGCTGTCTTTTTAGAGGACACAGAATAGTTATTCCGAAGATTTTAAGAGATAGTATGCTACGCGAATTACACGATACGCATCCAGGCATAACTAAAACTAAAAGTAACGCACGAAGTAGGATGTGGTGGCCTGGAATCGACCACGATATCGAGCGTTGGATAGGGTCTTGTACAACATGAGTCAGAGTGCGCCCCGCGCCCCCACGCGATCCTCCAGCGCCGTGGCCCGCCGCCACTAGTGCCTGGCAGCGTGGCAGCGCGTGCACATAGATTACATGACCATAGGGCAGAGGGTATATCTCGTAACTGTACATTCATTCAGTAAGTGGGTGGAATGTCTATACATGCATAGTGGAACATCAACTAAAGCGCTAATTGTGAAATATTTTCAACTTTTGGTATACCTAATGAATTAGTGTCTGATAATGACGTACAGATCAATTCAGTCGAGTTCAGATCGTTTTGTATTTCTAATGAGATTAAATATATGACATCGCCCATTTACCACCCATGTAGTAATGGCCAAACCGAGAATTCAGTCAGAAATTGTAAAAAAATGTTAAAATGTATTTTACAAGATAACTTACCAGTGTGTCAGATTCATGAACTATTGTTAGGCTATAAGTTTAATTATAGAAATACTGTGCACTGTACCACTGGGGTAACGCCTGCTAAATTGATGTTCGGGAGGAACTTACGCTCCCGTCTCGACTTAATTATGCCTACTAAAACAATGACTCATACTGACACTACAAAGTTGTACGGGAAAAGGCAGTTGGTTGTTGGTGACGTCGTTTGGACTCGTTAGTACAGCGCACGGCAAGAATCTTGGAAATTAGGGGTAGTAAAGAATAAAATAGGTAATAAGATGTACAACATTTTTATTAAAGAGTTGAATCAATACTGTTTTAGACATGTTGATCAAATTATTAAGAGTGTTGGTAATAGTCAGCCGACATTTACAAATACTTTTGCCCAAGAATCTCCACAGTTACAATCGCCCAGTACTTCTCTTAAATCGAAAACTAACTATAAACTAGGGGCAACTAAAAGTAGTGAAGTGCCTGTAGTTTTAGATGCGACAGTGGTCGCCGATTATGACACTGGGGAAGTACGGAGCGATAGTGAAGCCATCGAGAGTGAGGGTACAGGTGCGGATAATAATGTAGCAACAGGGTCAAAACCGGCACTACATGTTCAAACTTTACCTTTAGAATCCGTAGAATCTGAGGTGAACGTACCACCAGCGGGACCATCACCCGCACTCTCACGCTCAAGGCGTCCTAGGAAAGCAGTGGACTATAAAATGTAATATTAGATTATGTAAACTATCAAGTATTAAGTATAATAAGTTTAATTATTCTATTAGTTATCTGTTTGTTATCTGACTGTATTAAATAATATTGTCACCAGGTTTGAAAGACTAAGTGTGGAGGAGTGATGTATATCTAACGTATACATATAGGCGCGCGGCGAGCGGCGATGCGCTGTACATGTACAGCGCATCGCCGCTCGCCGCGCGCCTACTGCGCTGTGTCGCTCTGTACTGCATTCAGTAATAAACTAGTGTTAAGTGTGTGTGTAAGCTCGTTTCATTACCTCAAAAACATATCAGTTATACTCTTGTTCTAATATGCACGAATTGCTTGAGGCTAAAGGCAGCTTTAGTTTGCACGAATGGGCTTCCAATATACCCAGTATTTGTGTGCGTTACCCCAGTAAAATAATGTCGAAAATGGTCATTTAAACGTTATAAATAATTAGTTGCCCCCCTTCTGTAATTGTTAGGCACATTTTCAAATTTGTTTAACTTAATTTTTTTTAGTTATTTCAAAAAAACATTTCCTGCTGGGGTAACGTTTGAAACGTTACCGCAGCCAGACATTTTATTTTTTAATTGGAATATTGAAATAAATGTTAGCTAAATAATTACTTATCTGGACGAGGTAAATGTTAAAACTTATTTGGTATTTGTACTTTCTTCGGCTGCGAAGTTATTCGAGATCCTGCTGGAGTAACGTTTGTGGGTTTGCTGGATCTCTGAAACGGGTAAGCGGATTGTAACCATCTTTTTAACATAACTTCTTAAGGATAAGTTTGAATTTGTTCAACAATAAAATAACAAAATTAATGGACCGTTTAAAAATTATTTAAGTAGGTATGAAAACACTTCAATACGTCCTACCACTTTGAATAAGACCTCTAAAGACTTACTTTAAACGTTATTCTATTACGCTAAGAAGAAGTTATTCTATTGCTTGTAACTTGTAACCTTCAAATGTATACGAATTTTCGTAAGTATACTGTAAGTGACTGTGACTGACTGAGTGATCCTTAACTATATTTCAAGGTTTTATGATCCTATAGGTGTCGTTAGTCCTATAGTAACGTGGAGCAGTATGTGTACTTACGGGTGAATATAAATAAAAGTCAATATCCACTCACTGTTACAATTATATGGTCTGTACACAACACGATATACTATATAAAAGACAGAAGGAGTATAAACAAGAGAATATAGGGTATATGAAACATTATGTAAAAATATTTACATAGATAATATGTAGTTATTCAATAACTCGCAAATAGCATTGGCTTAGATAAATACAGATTTAACTAAAATTCAGGCTTGCGTTGAAAACAGAGTTAATGTAACTCAGCAGTAAACAGAAGGCCAATTCTCGTAATAAAAGCTCGGTGTAAATTCAGTTCCGATCAACTTTCGATCTCACAACTGTCATAAAAGGTATTTTAGTAGTAAATTATAATCTTACCTGTGAACTTACACGAGATGAAAGTGAAGAAGTTGTCACAAGACAAGGTAGTGCTTACTTCGGCTGCTCAATGTTATACGAGTATTATGTTCATATAGTAGAAATGATAAGAATAGTAGTTTGTACGATTATTTATAGATTTTATAACAATTTCAAAGGCGATTCAAAAATTAAAGATAGAGTAACCATGACTAGTTAAAACACGCGTTACACCTTTTTTTTTTTTTTCCTTGCGGAAATCCCCTCGGATACCGACTAAAACCGCACGCCGTCTCAGGTACTAAAAGCCGGGGTACCAGGTATACCCTAGAAAGGAAGTCCCTGGTGCCCCGACATACCTCGGGCCATCTACAACAACAGGTAGACGACCCCCCCCCCCCGTGTGGGAACCCCATGTTCCCTCTGCTCCCTGGAAGCGAGCGCGCTTCGCAACGCGCTCGCCGGCACCCCGGCCTGCTTCTGCTAGGGTGACAGATGGCCTCACCTGTGACACCGGTGACACGATTTTCACTGTCTTTAAACGTTGCATTGCTGAAGGAATATTTCCTCGTATATGGCGGTGCGCTAATATTCGTATAATACCAAAAAGTGGCGACAAGCCACCGGATGATCCTAAATCCTACCGACCAATCACATTATTACCATCGTTAGGAAAGCTTTTAGAACGTCTTGTAGTGCCCCGGCTTCTGCCAGGTGGAGTCAAATTTCATGATAGACAATTTGGATTTACGTTGGGTAAATCGACAACTGACGCTGTTATTGTTAAGATAGTAAACTCAGTATCGATTGCGACTTGTTTATTATAAAAAGGAAATAATACATGGCAAAAACTTACATGGTACCATTTTCGCGACACATAGACAAGAAGGAAGTGAACATAGAGTATACAATATAGAACTACAGAGTAATCTACCACAGATTAGTTATTGTGTTTCTCAACACGCCTCCTCAAATTAAACATTTTACAAAAAAAATAATTTGCATCAAACACATTAGTAACTTAAACAAAATATCTCCTTTATCTAACACATGAATTTGTCTCTAAATTTCACAAACTTTTCCTTACATAAACTCTTAGTCATTATATCAGAAATATTCTCATTTGAATTTATATATTCAATTCTTATAATGTTCCTTTCAACAATATCTTTAAGAAAATGTGTTCTAATGTCTATATTTTTAGTCCTCTTTGAATTCTCGTAACTTTTCGACATTGATATGGCTCCCATATTATCTACAAATAACACAGCGTCTATCTTATAATTTAAATGTTCACTAAGTCCCTTCAGATTTATTAGTTCTTGAGCTGTAGTTGCGGCTGCAACGTACTCTGATTCAGCGGTTGACAATGCAATGCAGGATTGCTTCTTTGAGAACCATGCTATGGGATTTGTTCCATGCAAAATTATGCCACCACTTACACTTTTTCTATCATTTCTGTCACCTGCCCAATCCGCATCAGAATATCCATACAAAGTTTGATCAATAGTCCTTTTAAATATAAGCCCTTTGTCTTTTGTTTCCTTTAGGTATCGAATCACTCTCTTACTTGCTTTCCACAGTTGTTCATTTGGTTTATCCAGGAATCTACTAAGGTAAGATACAGCAAAAGTCAAATCTGGTCTTGATGTCATAGTTAAGTGAAGTAAACTTCCAATCAGTTCACGGTAAGGCACATTAAGTATTTCTTCATTTTCATTAATTTGTATATTATAATTTATTTCCATTGGTGTTTTCGTTCCTTTACACTCAGCCATATTATATCTATTCAATATCTTTTCTATCATGTTGCTTTGTTTTATAATAACATTATCTTCATTTCTTTCTATTTCCATTCCTAAAAAACCTTTTATTTCTCCCAGGTTCTTTGCATTAAACTTGTTTTTTAAAGCTGTTATTATATCTTTTCCATTTCCCATAATTAATATGTCGTCGACATATATTAATATCCAGCAATCAATTTTGTAATACATACAGTAATCATATTCTGAACGTTGAAATCCATTTTCTTTTACAAATTTATTTATAGTTTCATTCCAGCACTTTGGGGATTCAGTCAACCCATATAGTGCTCTCTTTAATTTTAATACTGTATTAGAATCTCTTTGTTTTACTCCTTGGGGTGGTTTAATGTACACCTCAGACTTTAGTTTTCCATTCAAAAAGGCTGTGGGTATATCAAGCTGTGTTAATTTTAAATCTTCTTGTATTGCTTTAGATAAAAACATTCTCACTGTAGAATATCTTGCAACAGGTGCATAGTTGTTGTCAAAAATATCTTTCTGTTGGAAACCTCTCACTACTAATCTTGCCTTCTTGGTACCGTCTTCTTTTACTTTAAAAGTCCATTTTGTATCTATAGCCTTCTTTTCTTTAGGCAGTTTTGTTTCTTCCCAGGTTTCTAACTTTACAAGAGCTTGTAGTTCTTTTTCGATAGCATCTTTCCACTCACAGTCATTCATTGCTTCTTCAAATGTGTTTGGTGTCTCGGCACTCAAGCATATAACCATGTTAGACTCATATTCTTTAAAACGGGTTGGTTGTTTTATTATTCTTCCAAATTTAGACTTCTTTTCAACTTCTATCTTCCCATTGTTAGTGTCTTTGTCTGTACTTTCATCCTTTTCTTCACTTTCTTTAATGTATTCTTTTTCTGTATTCTCAGTATCTTTATCTCTTTGTATATAGAAATCTTCTTCTTCCTTTTCTAGGAAATGTTTTCCTTCTGCATTCTCTTCCTTTTCTTTGTATTCAAAATCAGTTTCGTCAAATGTCACATCTCTTGATACAATTATTGTATTGTCTTCGGGATTCCATAATCTATAACCCACTGTATTGTAGCCAACCATTCTTGTTGGTGTTGCTCTCTTGCTCAATTTGTCCTGTTTTGGTGTAATAGTGGCCCATGCCTTTGATCCAAAAACTCTTAGTCGTGACGTATCATTTTGTCATTTTTTCATGAAACATGGTGTTTTAAATTTGATAGCTGCTGAAGGTGACCTGTTCAATTGATAGGCAGCACACTGAATTGCTTCACACCATAAATGCTTTGGCAAGTTTGTCTCTGCAAATAAAGTTCTAGTTTTATCATACAACGTTCTATTTAAGCGCTCGGCTACTCCATTTTGCTGCGGTGTATAAGGTAAAGTATATTCCAAATTTATTCCTTTATTTCGACAAAAAAATTTGAGTTGATTAGCTGTGTATTCTGCACCATTATCACATCTTATTCTTTTTACTTTATTTCCCGTTTCATTTTCTAATTTTAAAATGTAGTTGATGAGTTTCTCGGTTGCTTCAGATTTATTTATTAAAGTATATACTACGCAGAAATGAGAATAATCATCAATTATAGTCATAAAGTATCTTTCTCCATTTAATCCACAGTTCTTCACTGGACCTGCGATGTCGGTATGTAACAACTCTGCTACTCCCTTAGATCTCGGCCACAGTATTGATTTAAAAGGCCCTCTGGTAGCTTTCCCTTCTCTACAGGCGCTGCAAATTTTATTAGACACTGGTAAATGCATAATACCTAACCCTTTTCTATTTAAATGCCCCAACCGTCTATGCCAAATGTTGGAAGGAACATTATTAGAATCATTTGTATTACTTGTATAGCAATTTTCATAATACATTTTTGCTTGTAATTTATATAACCTATTTTCACAAAAACAAACAATATTATTATTTTTACCTCTTATTATAACTTTAGAATCATAAAATTGTACGGTAAATCCTGCTTCAGTTATTCTTTTTACTGATAACAAATTATAGGTTAGATTTTTAACAATTAATACTTCAATATTTATTCTTACATTTTTATACATAAATTTTAGTTTACCTTTTTTATTACTTAAAATATATTGACCATTGGCAACATATATCTTTATACTGTCTTGTAATATTTTTACATCTGTTAGATGTTTCTCATACATTTCACTAATTATATGTTGGGTACAACCTGAATCTATTACAAATATAATATCCGAATCATTGTCCATTGCACTAAGCATATTTTCACTGGCAATGAAACTCAGATCACTTTTACCGACAAGCGATGATTCTTCACCTTGCATGCCCCGACCATGATGTCCTTGTCTGTGAAATTTTCTTTCAGACCCGTGACCACGACCGAATACTCTCCCTTGGTTTCTTCTATTCTGCTGACCTCGAGTGCTCCTTTTATTCTTGGAATTTTTGCACTCATAACTCTTGTGCCCGTTCATACCACAACTATAGCATGTAATGAAAGCATTTTCTCTTTCACTGCTTCCACTCTCTATATTTATTTTTGTTTCAGCATCCAGTAATCTTGACTTCACAAAATCAAAACTTAACTTTTTCTCTGTTGCCATTGTCTCTATAGAGGTGACGACAGGGTCATATTCTTTAGGTATGATGATAGAAGATAACAGATCTTGTCCTCTTCCTCTACCTGGACTTCTATAGCATTCAGGTCATTTATTATAGCGCAGAATTTTATGAGGTACGTCTCTAAAGGCTCATTACATTTTAAGGTTATTAACTTCCGTTTCAGATGAAGTCGATTAAATACACTTTTTCTTTCAAAGGTATCTTCAAGTAATTTTAACATATTTTGTGCCGTTGTGCCATTTTTAATAATATCAATATACCGGTCGGAGACGGTTTGAGCGATAATTGATTTAGCTTTCGAGTCGTCCATTTTGAATTGAGATGTTTGCTCTCTTCCATCGTACTGAAGCACGTGGGCTACTTGTTTTTCTTCCAATAGCAATTTTAACCGAAACTTCCATGTGCTAAAATTTGATTTTTCGGACAAGCACAGTAATAATGAGACCGCAGTCCCTGCTGACGCCATTGCATGTTGATACATTCTTTTCTTTGTTAATGTGCCGATATGGATCGCAACCCGCTTATTATAATTCTTTCTCACTTCGTTCTTTCGCGATCAATACTGGGGCAACCACGCTCTGCTACCATGTTAAGATAGTAAACTCAGTATCGATTGCGACTTGTTTATTATAAAAAGGAAATAATACATGGCAAAAACTTACATGGTACCATTTTCGCGACACATAGACAAGAAGGAAGTGAACATAGAGTATACAATATAGAACTACAGAGTAATCTACCACAGATTAGTTATTGTGTTTCTCAACAGTTATATCGGTTAGAAAGTTTGTCACAGGGTCAAAATTTCAATACGTGCTGGCTATTTTCTTAGATATATCTGGCTGTGTGGTGTGCTGGTGCTTTAAAAATATTTATTCCCTTATCTCTTCGTACTTTTCACAAGGTACAACTAAACTAAGACTTGGTCATCATTCTGTGTCGAAGGCGCTTACAATGGGATGTCCTCAGGGATCGGTGCTAGGTCCATACTTGTGGAATATCGGCTTCGACGATTTTCTTGCGATACCAATACCATCCGGATGTACTCTGAACGCGTATGCTGATGACGGCTTATTACTGGTGGAATCTGATACTAGGCCGGGGCTTGAGAGATTAGCCAATAGATGTTTGAACTTGATATCTCAATGGGATGAACGTAATCGCTTAACTTTTGCACCCAACAAAACCTTCCAGCTACTTTTAAAAGGTAACCTCAAATCACCGCCGAGCATTAGATTTGACAATGTTACTGTAAAAAATAAAACCACAGTGTGTTATCTAGGATTAGTTTTAGAAAGAAACTTTTCATTTATCGAACATATTAAAATAGTTAATGAAAAGTCTAAAAAGAGTTTCTGTGCATTGACAAGGATATCAACTGCGACATGGGGTCTATCATTTAATACATTAAAGATCATAAACGGAGCTACTTATTTAGGTTCTATGTGCTATGGTGCACCTGTATGGGCCGATAGGGCGACCGTAGGCGCTGTCCGTCGCAAACTGTTACAAGGCCAACGACTTGCACTGATATTCTTGTGTAAGGCATATAGGACAGTTAGCACTGAGGCTTTGCCGGTGTTGGCGGGTGTGCTTCCGGTCGATCTCGAGGTGCAGAGACGTGCAGCCATGTACTATTCAAGACAACAAAACATGGAATGCGATTTTTTGGGCGCGCGGGATCGCGGTAAAATTACAAGATTGCTTCAACAGCAGCCCGATGTCTATAATGACCTCATAGACGAATGGCAACAACGCTGGGATGAATCATCCAAGGGGCGCCATCTTTACCAATTCTTTCCATCTGTTCGCGAACGGTTGTCGAGGATATGGCTTGAGGTGGATCACTGTGTCGCTCAATTTCTTACGGGTCATGGTAACTTTAAGAGCAAGCTTTATTCATTTAAATTAGTCGAGTCACCATTGTGTCAATGCTCAACACCTAACTCTCACTATGAACAGTCTGCTCATCATATCCTCTGGGAATGTAGTCTTTGGTATAATGAACGTAATATAATGCTGAATAGCTTGCAGGTGACATCTGGGGCGGTATACTATGGGGATCTTGTGTCAACTAGGGTGGATTGCCGTGCGTTTAGGCGATTTTGCCATACATATTATAGAAATCACACATAGCTCACGTAGGACCCGTAATATTTGTGGCCGTGGTGCTTCCCTGTTTAAAAGGGTGTATGCCCTTTTTACTTCATTTTGTCTCCCGCTTTGCTAAGGAGGGAAGTGGATTTACTGTATTTCCAACTCCTCCAATTTTCTTCTGATTAATTTCGTTGCGGGTTCCAAGACAGTTAAATTTCTTCCTGGGACTTCCCGAGTGTCATAACTCGGTGTGTTCGTGGGTCACTGCTGTGGATCCTGGTGTACAGGAGTTACAGTGGTGGGCGTGTGGGTGGGATAAAAAAAAAAAGATGGCCTCATCTGTCACCCCCAGGCCTGCCCTTATACGTACGTAGGTAGGACGTAGGTCGTTCTGCGACCTCCGGCGCCTGAGTCGCCTACGGTACCTGGCCCGTTCCCGGGCCTGGCGGGAGAGTCCTAAACCTCTCCCGGTCCCGCTCCGTCGTCTCCTTCGCGAGCATAACTTGCTCGCAGAAGGAGACGGCAGAGTTCCACACACTCTCGCTCCGCACGATAGCCGCAATCAGGCTATCGAGCGAGAGAGCTCCCACTCCGATGGCCGCCTCGAGGTCTCGCCTCTGCTCAACCCACGCCGGGCACTCTGCCAGCGTGTGGAGAGCCGTGTCCACGGTCTGGCCATCGCAGTGGTGGCACTCAGGCGTTGGCTCCTTGCGGATCAGACACAGGTGATTCCCGAAACATCCTTTCCCAGTGTTCACCTGCGTCAGTCGGTTTGAGAGGGTCCCGTGACGCCTCTCGAGCCAATCCTCCATAACGGGTCTTATCCGACACGCGTTACACCTAATAATAAAGCAGGAACAATCAGTGTATTTCAATTAAGAAATAAGTTTAGTACTAAATGGCAAAAGTGTGCAGGGCTTCCTTAAAAAACTAGATCAATTTTTAGATGAAAATGCTTTGCTTAGGGTAGGTGGTCGATTAGATAATTCAGACAACCTACTCTCACAAAAACATTCCATCATTCTCTCAAATACTGATTATACGGAGCTAACATGTTAGATTTTTACATGTAACACCCAAATCACTTTTAGCGAATTTAAACCAAAAAGACTGGTTAGTTAACGGTATACGACAGGTGACAAGATGGTTTGGAATAATATGTTTAAGGATTCGAGAATACGTATCACAGTAATCAGTAAAGGTTACGTTTGCATTTATGTTTGATTTGTTACGAAGGCAATTAACTTGTAATTAACCTCTGATAGTTGTACAGATGATTTCTTGGCATCCTTTAAACGGTTTGCTAGTAAACGAGTCTTGCCCAGCGACGTCTTTTGTGATAACGGTGGTTGTTCTCGTGGGGCAAGGAACCAGTTTGCTGAACTGTACAAACTTAATTAATAATTCAATGTATTGGTAGTATCCATAAGAAATCAAAATATGAACATATTCCTAGTTCGTATAGATCTTCTATGAATTTTGATACTTGACTATTTTACCTAGTGAGATAGCTGACAATACGTACATGTTTTTAGGACATTTGCGACTTACCTGTTTTTTTTTAAATTTAACAAATTTATTTCCTTTCTTATTATCAACCACCTACTTCGGCCCAGTTTGTTAACTACAGTTTTGGTAATGCAAACTATAAAACAATGTTAATTTAGTTATTAACTACACAAAAACAGTAAAAAAAAAAATATAAAGGATATAAGTTCTATAAATGATGGCAACTACAACCCCTTATAATATCTAGGTCGACTTAACCAGTTACCTTGTATATATCATCTTTCTGATGAAGACTAAACCGATTCGTGGTTCGTAAAAATATTCTACAGTTTTTACTTTACTCAAGTTTTTGCATTGCCTGCGAACTTTATTTCGACCTTAGCAATCCGCTTCTTAAGTAATTATAATGGACTTAAAAAAAGGAGAAGGTTCTTCACTCGATTGCATTTTTTATTTTATTTTTGTTTATATTGATTGGTACAAAAATCCAAGCCTTCATTGATACCTAAGTGGTATAACTAACAACCATTGTTGTGTTCAATCAATGATTATTTGTGTAGACCGGTTTCGGTGTTGCTCTGTGGCTGATAGTAATAATGTTCAGTGAAATGAAAGTGATAAATTGCTCTTTGAAACATAATTAAATTATTCGTGTCACAATCAATCCAACTTATTGAACAGTACAGATAAAGATGGGTTCCAATATCGTCCTTCGCCAATAACCCTAAAATGTATAAACTGCTTAGGAAAATTAGTTTTTTAAGTATATGAAATTGTATGCTTGTAGTTTGGTCTCATTCAAATTTAAAGGAAAAATATAAATCCTAAGGGTGAAAAAATATGAAACAAGTAATACAATTTATCATAATGTAGGTGCATTGAATTTGACGAACTTTTTTAAAAGTTAAATACATTAAAGTTAGCTCGCGTTTGTAAAATTGCTTAATGAGACTTTAACTGTCTTCAAGTTACTTAATACAAGTACATAAATTAAATTGTAAGTGAATACAGTTCAAAATGGAATTGTACTCACAGTTCAGGCTGCAATATGCATAATTATTATGTAGTTTGGTATCCAACTAAACCATCCAACTAAACTATTGTAAATAGTTTTTTTTAAATTAAGGGTTACTCAATAAAAGCATCATCTATATTCATACGTAAAGAGAATCTTTTGCACGCATTTCTAGGAAATAAATGCAGATGAAGTTGGTATACCAACTTAAAAGTGATTTGTTACAATTTAGACGTTGAACATAAAAGTAGCCCATTATATTATGTATGTTGATCAGGTATGTGCTGATCTGTCGCGAAACGGTAAGTCTACAAGTACCTATTTAAAGACAGTTCAAGTTAGGCCAATGAAAAAAAAAAACAGAAGAAAAATTGTAAAGTGGACTTTTCATTCAGGTAAAAATTACTGTTTCCGCTGAATAGAACAATACTTTTTAAATATCACTAGTTGGGATGATAACCTTTCGATAATTTATTCAGTATTCAGTTGTACAGTAACCCCAGGCCAACAAACAATATTAGTTGAAATAACTTCATTTCAAAATATGTGCACAATGCATGATAAATATTATCTCCCTCATCCCACATCTAGCTGCTAAATGTTGAATTTACCAATTTATCCTGCCTCGTTAATAAGATAAGTAAAGATAAACAGGTGTGATATTTCCATTTATCGCTATTTTCAGGCTTTCAGTCGTTATCTGAACGCCGAGCGCGAGACACGGTTATCGCGTTTCTCAGAGAAAAGCGCGTCTATTTCGTAGAAATTCGGCCTTTTCCTACGGACAGTACTAGTATTGTTTGTACTTGATTTTTGTTTTGCTTTTATAACAAGTTACTCTACAATACCGTAGTTTATTGCAAAGTATATTACAACAACGAATACCTTTGCCATAATGCTTTTTGTCACGTAGTTTCTTTACATTTTTTAAAGTGAAAATATTTTCTGGAAGTAAAATTATTTTACTTTTTTACTATTTCTTTGGCTTTTGGTTATGTAGCTACCAAATTCCGTCAAAAAGATATTCACAAATAACAATGAATGAATTTACTTTTAACAATGTCTTAATCAAATACTCTATTAGTAATGCTGATGTTTAGAAATGAACGGAACATTTTTACTAATGCCAAATTTGAAGTTGAAATTCAAAAGTTTTATGTTCTATTAGTAGCAAATCTTCAAATTCATATTATTATTTTTGATATTAAAAATTATTTTTTTATGAGTCTGTTAAATTAGTTGAATTAAATTAAATATCCAGCTCAATTCATTAAATAAACCGTAATTAATTATCAATCAGTGGTATATTGTTTTTACAAATTTCAATATAATGAAAAACTGGGGTTTTAATTACCATTTCTCATTTATTATTTAGATTTGTACCTAAAAATAAAAGGTGTTTACAGAATTAGGTTTTCGGTATCCGTTGCATTGTTTTTATGTACACATAATAATAGTATGTATAATTACGTATATAGTTAATAACTAGTTTTCATTGAATGATTCAATCAATCAATCATTGCTAAACTTGTTAACAAGAACAAAATTGGTGAGACAGAGGTCAGTCTGCTTCGGTCATGAAAGCTAACTCTGAATTGCCATAAACATTATTATACTAGTGCCATAGTTACATGTTTATGATATTTGTTGCATAAAATATAGGCAGCATAATAGTTCGTACGAAACGATAATGTTTTAAAATAATAAAGACGACAGCCAAGACAATTTAAATAAGATCTTGATAGTGCAGCTAGTGTGGAATCGGTTTAAAAGTCAAGAAGAAAATGAAAACCAAAGGTAAGTTGAACTTACTTCAGACTTATTATTAAATTATTTGTCAAAAAATACCCTGTTGCCACACATTTTATTGTAAAGGGTTTTACATACTGCCGATAAATATTTTTGATTATTACTCATAATCATAAAAATATCTTTACTTTTTAAAATACTGCTTACTGTTTTCCAATTACTTTGCTTATTTAGATAATTTTAATAAGGTCCCATTACGAATAATTTTACTATGTTGGTAAATGTATTGTGTATATTATTATGTAGGTAAGTGATAAATTACAGTATATTGTAATGCTATTTATTTTGCCCTATGAATACTTAGGTACAACAAAAGAAGATAGTTTAAATTGTGTCTACGTACGAGTTTATATATGTTGATTAAGTTTATTAAAGAAATATTTTCGTTGGTAAGCATATCAGTTAAATCCGACGAGACAACGTTACACTAAAAGTTACGGTAATGTTGGTCAATACTGAACAATAGGTTGCTTTGTTACAATTATATACTGCTTGTGGAAATCTATAACCGCCCGTTTCGGAATGATTGAGCCTTATGAGAAGAAATCGAGCAAACGGCCATTATTTCTTGTTATTTTGTTTTACTGTTTTGTTGTCCACAATTATGATACTAAGATTAAAAGTAAGTAAACTAAAATAAAATAAAAATGCAAATAAGGAAAATTCTGCCCTAAACTCACGATTTTAATTTGACGCTAATCACTCCATAACTACAACTCACTTGTCCTCACCTTCAAGCTTTGGAGGGCTATCACCGCCGATTCTCATACAACCGAAATATTTAACAATGACCCTTTCTTATAATCCTGTCTATTGACTTTACTTTAATGGGTGAACCCTTAGAACAGCACTCCTTCTGTTTCAGTGCTCAATTCACCGGAACTCACAATTAATCACAATTAAATATAAATATTCACAATAAAAAAGAGTTGATCGAATATTTTACAAAAATGATTTAATGTTTGGATGTTGCCCGATTACTAATGACTTTAATGGTTCTGGAGGTACATGGAAAATAATCAAAGTCCATTAGACTCTCTTCTGCATTTGAGGGTTTGACAATGCATATAGATCTGAGTCATTCCTCCAATATCAGCAAATATTAGTTAACATTTTTTGCAGTGCTGTTGTCCTACGTAGTTTGCTCTCTTAGTCGGCTCTTACGACACCCACGGGATGAGTAGAGGTGCTGACAGTCCATATTCTTAATCCGACACCACACCGAAACTATTTGTTACAATTTCTATTCTATTCTAATGCTTTCTAGCTAGAATTGTTTTTTATAAAAAAAAAAATAACTATTGTAATGCTTTCTAGCTATATCCGAAAATGAATTACAATAGGCATAAGAACCATGAGCAGCACAATTAAACCCTACTTAACCTACTTCGTCGTCGAAGTCGTCGTAGAAGAAAAGAATAAAAGAGGGTTTCAATTATCAATGACCTTTGGCAAATACGTATGGCAACCAACCAACATACAACGATGGAAGCACTAAAAAATAGTACCTATTATGAATTTAAAATATCATAACTTTTACCAATAATACGATTTCAATTCCGACATTATCAAATATCAAGAAAATGTTGAAGTTTGAATAAGAATAGTGAATATTTAAATATGATATTTAAGTTTAAACATATATACATAAAAACTGTACAAAAATGGGTTTAAGCAAGATACATTTTCAAAAATATCCATACTTTTGCAGTTTATGGTAGAATGTTCATAACTTATGTGTAAACAACTAACTGCAAAACTTTGTGACAAAAATGAAATAATTATATTTAAAAAATGCCATGAAAATAACAAAAGTATTTAAAAACAGAGATAAAGCTAAGTGCTAAGTGGGAGTTCGATAACTCTCCCCTATCCAACGCCTTAACCGCTAGTTTACTTGTGACTATTCGCAGTTCGCTAAATGGCCGACAATAATATACGTCAAAAAACATCGACGTATTTTTTTAAAGTAAAAGTGTCACAATTGTAAGATATACATACATGTTTCTCTATTTGTGGCTTCGTACTCCTAAACTAATTTTCAAAACTGTAACTTAAAAATAAAATTTTGAACTACACTTCGGGCCTCCATCCCATGGTAGATCAGAGTTTTTCGGAAATATATATCAATTTTTCATTGATACTCTGCTTCTATTGGACGTAGCGTGATGATGTATGCCTGTAGCCTTCCTCGATACATTTATCGAGGAAGGCTTCAATGTTAGAAAGCCCATTGGCTATCTAACATTGAAATAACTTTTCAAATCGGATCAGTAGTTCCTGAGATTAGCGCGTTTAACCAAACAAACAAAGAAACAAACAAACTCTTTAGCTTTATAATATAAGTGTACATTCATTGCAGCTATAGTGCGATAACGTAAGCTACCGATAGTAAATTTTTTCATCACATTTTTTTTTAAATCGCTTTATAGACTAGAAGCTTTGAAATTAACACATTGGTTCATAACAACTTCAAGTTTGAATTTTGTATTGATCATCTAAGAAAAAAAAAACAATCTTTTGATTGTGATTGTAATTTTGTTACAAATCAAAATTGTTGTCAGTTGTAAATTTCTATTTCGTACTGTATTACCTTTACTAAAAAAAGTTTGTTTGTAAATAATAAGAATTTCTTTTGTTTATAAATATTTCACTAAAAACTTTTAAATTAATGTAATGTTAACTGCCGAAGTTACATAAATAAATTGTTGTCGTTGGTTTGTTTTTTGGTCGTTCGACTTTAATACTGCGCGAAAGTTTATGGAGGCAAGAACTGTGTTAAATTTTTAATTTTCAAACAAGATTAAATTTGAATCTTATAGTATTTTAATCACATATTTTTATTAAAAATAATTTGTGTTTATTTTGTCATTTCTTTTTAAATTTGATTATATGGACGACCTGGCTCAAAAAAATTCAACTTTGGTTTTGCCGAAAAATCCTCAGAAGTTGTATATATACTAATCGGCGCGAGAACTCATGAAAGCGCGATGTAGGGTTAGTGGTTACTGCATAATTATCTGTCTTCCTTGGATAGATATTTTTTCACACATGGAATTAACCACAGTGGTTCAGTCTTATTACCCGACCTACATGAAGTTAAATAAAGTGTTCTTGAATCTGTATGCAAATCTGTATGCACTCTTTCTTTTAAAGTAATAATAAAGCAGATACTGGTGAAACGACTGGTAGCATCAACTTGCTCATGATTTTTTGCACCACATTGTCAATACTATAATGCGTATGTATTTATATACTGTTATACTGTATTTATGTATTGTAATGAAATATACACCGAAATTGTTCACAAATGCAATGGCGGACATGTACAAGACGCTGCACTGAAAAGGGCGTGGCATCAATATCAATGACGAATAGGTACATCTCTCACTTGCGATTTGCAGTCGACATCGTCATCATGGCAGGGACGCTGCAGGACCTACAACATATGCTGCGTGACCTAGCTGACTCGACTGTACGCATCGGCCCACCGATGAACTTGGATAAAACCAAGGTCATGTTCAACGAACATGTACTACCGGAAACGATTGCGGTACACGGTGCCGTTCTCGAAGTTGTTCAAAATTATGTGTACCTCAGGCAGACATTACAGTTAGGTAGAAACAACTTCGAGGACGAGGTGAACAGAAGAATTCAGTTGGGTTGGGCAGCGTTTCGGCAGTTACGTCGAGTCTTCTTATCGTCGATCCCGCAGTGCCTTAAGACGAAAGTCTTCAATGAGGGCGTCCTATCCGTCATGACATACAGAGCCGAAACGTGGGGGTTCCGTATGTACGACTGGACCACAAAGTTCAAAGTCGCTCAACGTGCTATGGAAAGGGCTATTCTCGGTGTTTCTCTAAGGGATCGCATCAGGAATGAGATGATCCGAAAGAGAACCAAGGTCACCGACATAGCCTATCGGACCAGCAAGCTGAAGTGACAACCGTTGGGGAAAACGAGTTCTTGAGTGGAGACCGTGTCTCGGCAAACGTAGTGTAGGACGCCCACAGGCCAGGTGGCTGGCAGGAGCTGGATGCCAGAAGCCCAAAAACGATCTAAGTGGCGTGCAATGGAAGAGGCCTATGTCCAGCAGTGTAATGTATGTACTTATGTGTAATATGTATTGGTGTAGTATATGATTGGTTTGTATACAGTATAGTAGTATAAAATTAATTGTAACCAAAATGTACCTTCTTCCTGTTTTCTCTGTATCACCCAATGGTAGAGAATGCTTTTGGCATTAAGTCCACCAATGCACCTAATGTGGATAACGTGTAAAATAAATGGATAAGATAAAATGTATGTCTATTTCTCTAGTATTGATTTAATTACAGTACAGATACAGTACGATAACAAAAGCTACCGATATTGATCGGTAGCTTTTGTTATCGTACTGAAGCTGTACTGGACTACTGCAGCAATCACTGTAAAAAGCGCATTTTTTTTTCTGTGTGGAAATTCCCCTACCGGTGACTATATCGGACCGACTTAAAACCGCACGCCGTCTCGGGTACCAGTAGTCGGGCAACCAGCTGTACCTTTAGAAAGGAAATCCCTGATACTTCGAGCCATCTACGGCGGGTAGATGACCCCCTTCTGTGTGTGAACCCCATGTTCCCTTGGTGCTCCCAAAATGGCACGCTCCACAGTGCGCCTCAGTATCAGTGTTCTTTTAATTGTATACTTTATATGTTAAACTCTAGAGTTGCCATTTATATAATTATTTAAACAATGAACCGTTACCATTTTATATATTTTATTTTTTACATATTTTTTTAATATCAGGTGCATATGACAAATATATTCTTGCATTATTTAAAGTATTCTATCCGTGTGAAACTGCTAGTAAACATAATGTTTAATTCAGGAAAACCAGCAGCACTAAAAATGCTTTTAAGTTCTATGTTTATAATGTCTAATATTGATGTACCTGTTGTATATTTACCGTGCATGGGAATGTCGACGACACTTACTGTAGACATAAACTCGTATTAGGAGTAATAAACGTTGGCGGTGTTATCGGATACGTAAATACTAACATTTCTTGTAAACATATCAACGAGAAATGTTTGCAAGTTAATTACAGAGAGCTATTTTTATGCATAGTAGACTTTACGAGTATATTAGACCAAGGAATATACTTGACTTAGTAGTATAGAAGATTTATTGAACATTTTAATAATTATAGCTAACCTTAAACTAAACTTTAAAGAATAAAAATAAACCATTTGATGGGAAAAGTTTACAACAAAAATCTATTGAAACTTTGAAATCCAAGCTTTGCGGAAAAATAATTTTACAATATCCATAATTTTGTGGAACTATTAATTTAACAAGTGACGCTAGTAATTACGCGATAGGTAATGTTTTAGTACGAGGAGAAATACCTCATCATTGCATTTCCAAGCAGAGTTCTAAACAAAAGATGCTTTTAGAGGAAAACAATTATGAAATAATATACAAACAAGGTAAATTGAATAAAAACGCGGATGCACGAAGTAGAATACAACCAGAAGATAACAGTTTCTAATCCTCTAAAGGAAAAATAGTATTTTGTAGTAACTAGAAGTGGAAAAAGTTACTTATCATTTTTAAAAGAAACAGAAAAAATGTCAAAATAAGAAAGAATTAGAAATTAATACGTAAATTTCAGTTTGTAGAAATAAAATAAGATAATCTGTTGTCTGCCTAAATGTGGAAGAATTGCAATGTGTATGAATTTCTGCCGTTATTATTATTAGTAAACATTGATGTAAAAACAACTTTAGTATAATTATGTGCACAAAATAATAAGTTATCGATTGTATACATACAGCCAGTTCAACTGGCCTTCCTAAGTTTGTGAGTTGACACATTCGCATTGAATCAGTTTGTGAGCTTATCGTATAAGATTGCAGTATTCTAATAAACGAATATGTTACGACATAACTTGAGAACGACTGCACCGATTTCATTTATCTTTCTTTGAGTTTACCAATACTTTGTAGAAGGTTCTATACTTATTAAAGAAACATTGACGAAAATAACGTGGAAAATTGAGAAATTTCAGAAAACCTTATGAACTTGGGGCGTTTTACAGTCCGCACGCCGTAAATGTCGTTGAACGGCTGCATTAGTTGGCATCTACCGATCAAAAATTCATTTTCTTTATTTATTTAAGTATAAATAGATTATGTATTATAGACATTGGTTTGTGTACGTTTTAAAGACTCAAAAAGCTCAACAGCGATTGAGCTCATATTTTGATACGATATACTCGTACAACATGCTTCAAAGATGGTTTATATCTATTTTTCCCCTTACCTCATTTCCCATTTCAGTTCCTCATTTCGCATCCAAGTAACCACAAAGTGCTACAGATAGTTACAAATCTAAATAGAAAATAGCAACTTAATTTTATACATAACTAAACATTTTTAAAATTTAAGAGTTCAGCAGAATAGATTATAGTACAATTTTGGCTAATTTAACAAAGTTAAAAACTAAAAAATAATAATTTAAAAACTAAACTAATGATAAATGGACGAAAATCAGTTTTGTAGTTTTAAGTAAGCTGTATGCCAGTTTCTAACAGTGCGTCAATAAAAGTACTCTAACCTTGCTTGTGTTCAACATTTAGAGTAATGAAATGAACCGTTATACTTCAACTTTTAGTTATTAGTTTCCACTTTCTTTTACCTATATTAAATTCAAACAGACCAGGTGCACACAAAACCCCTTCGAATTCTAGATTTATGCAGTAGCGGTAAGTAAAATATCTATTTTTGAAACAGTAAGTAATTTGGCCTTGCATACTTCAAACTGGATTAACTAAATAGATTTCCATTAGATCATTAGTAATCTGTCTGATAAAAATAGATAGCGTTTACGTAATTTCAATAATCAAACTGGTACCGTTATCTAAATTATCAGAGCTAAATGACAACTGCTCATCATCTTTTACTAGTATTACTTTGTTATTACATTTTGACATTAATTATTGTTGAGGAGTTCTTGTGGTACTTTACCATCAGATTCATATTGAACATTATTCAGGAACCACCTTGAAGTAATGAAATCAAAACTCGTGAAGATACTTGATATTGAGTCGAAAATTACCTGTGGTCTATCGCATCAGTTCTATTGATAAATAACGTTTATTTTCATAAAGCGAATGCATGCGTTACTATAAAAATACTCAACTCGTTATAAATTATGCCCATTGTGCTCAACAATTGTTGTTTGTTTTAATGAATTTATATTAACATTTTTTCTTTTCTATTTTTCTTTTTCTTTGTGATTGTTATCCTTACTTGTAGAAATTTAAGTGTTTGTGTGTGAAGTTGTCAAAATAAATCTTTACATTTTTTCTAATAAAGCTACCTGTTGTTGTGGTAACTATGAGTGTGTTCCACTATTATTTTTATTAAATTAAAAATAAAACAACAGAAAGTAAACAATTTCAAATAAATGGCAATATTGGGATCAGATCATCACCTCACCGGGGCTCATGGTGACACGGCACATGTGGCTATTGCAAGGGACTTGTTTACACCCTGGAAGGAGTTCCCTGAGAACACCGGCAGATCAGAGTCGAGATGACATTCGTATGGGATGAGTGTTGTCATGATATTTTTCTCGTCTGTGCTGGACACGCCTTAAAATATGGCCCTTGTCTAAGAAAAAAATGTTTATAAACTAAGATATTAGTCATGGTAAGTCCGTTTCGGCGGTCGCGCGCGATGCATGTCTGTATGTAATGCAAGTGTAAATAAATTATTATCTGTGTAGACACGGACGACTACTAGGCCGATAATTTCAAAACGGAAGGCAGACATTTAAGATTGTCACCAAACTTTAAAAGCAAAATTCAGTCTATTATATGGTTATTGTCAAAGTGTTGCTAAGTATATACATTAGAAGGCCTTACCTATTGATATAAGTAAATTACTCTGACACGAACAAAATACTTTATAACAAACTCGATATCGTTACGTATGTGTTAACCAATTTCCATAAATAGTGACTTATACTTGGCTTTACTTTATTTTCAAGAATGACGCTCATGGATATGTAAAGAAACTAATATTCAAATAAAGTAAAGTAAAATATTTTTTATATACTTTTGGGACTTTAAAAAAGCTACATTAGCTACTTTTGTTGAGAATGTAAAAACTTGAAGGAGTTGGAATATGGCCGAAAAGTTAGCCAAAATAGCCACTGTCAAGTTACACATGTAATCAATAAGTCTCCAAGAAACTGAAGCTAATGAAAAGACTTAATAAATTTGGCCTAACTGTCTTTTATAATATTTGTAGTTTGGATCTTAGTGACTAATATTCTCAATCGGGAGTTCGACATATTATCTCTTTATCTCTACTTCAATATCTCTATATATATATTGTATTTTTGTATATCGGTTTCACAGGAATTGATGTTGAAAGATTTCTAAGCTTCAATAGTGAGATCATAGAGGACCTCACATTACTTTGATAGTGGTAGCACAAAAAGTGTCGTAACAAAACGGGTATAATTTACAGAATATAACTGCCGAACGGCGCTGATAAAAACACCCTTTATTCATGGCATATCTTGATTACATTACATTAATTTTTATTCATTAATTTTTAATTATGTGTGTATAATTATAAGTTAAAAACTGGTAAACTGTGTGACAAATGTAACGTCATGTAGCAAACTTTGATACTTTGATTGCAATGCTGCTTCGTAATTACAAAAGTTATATAGTAGTACTTGCGCAGTTGCGAACTTAGGTATAAGGAAACTTTTATAAAGGAGTACCAATCGCGTCATTGCCAGACATCGACTTTTGTCGTCTTAACACTAAGTATAACAGTATAAAAGCCCAAAAAAAAGTCCTTTAATAAATACTGCATTTAACTTTGGTGTCAACAAAGTCGGAAGACAAAAGTCATTTCTATCTTAAAATTGTACGATTTTGCCTAGCGATATAGGTAGGTAGATTAAATATATATATATAACTAGCTGATCCGGCAAACGTTGTATTGCAACAAAAAAAAAATAGGGATGGGTCACCCTTACCATTCAAAATTGTGAATCTAAACCATTCCCAGATCCCCTTGAACACACACAAAAAATTTCATCAAAATCGGTCCAGTCGTTTGAGAGAAGTTCAGTGACATACACACACTCACAGAAGAATTATATATATAAAGATTAGCTATAATATGTATTGTACTTTGGTTCCATCATCCTCACTAATTAAACTCGGCACCTTTAGCATAAATTGATGTGAAAAATAGTACGACCTATTGGTTACATACTTTACGTGAATAAGTCACGCAGTCATCCATAGTGTGCTACAAGTAGTTGTTACTTTCATCAAGGGTTACAATCTCGTACGTGAGGTACAAATGTAGCGAGTTTTTTTACTTTGAGAAAACACTAAAGTTGTTTACGGGATTTAGGAAAATGTGTAGTTATACCAGAACTACTAAATATTTCTATTGACAGCATCTGCTAATAGACGTTTCCATGACAGCATAATTTATTCTCCTCCTTTATAACCGACAATAACGTTGTAGATTTTGAGATACTGCAGATCTATTTATTCGTAAGGTGCAAAAAAAGATAGCATAAAATGGACAGTAACAAACCCTTTTCATATTCCCATGGTGATCGATCCAACAATGTTGGACTGGTTTATACAGTTTATTTATCTCGTGGGCATATAAAACTACAGTTGCGGTAAATGTACCCACAGTACAAATATGGATATTTTAAAACGAATGAGTATTCAATCAATTACTTTTATCACTGTACTGTACAGTGGTACTGTGAAGGAATCTAAATATATGTACTGTCTATATCAGCAAAACTACAACACTATATAGTTCTATAAACTATCAAGTTTAGTAAATAACAGTAAATAACTTTATTAATGAGGTCATCCTCCCGAGCCCTCTCCGCGGCCTCCTTCTGCTAGATGACGTCTTCACAGAAGGATGCGATCGCGGTAAGATATCTGTCACTATTGGCCATGGAGCGTATGACGGCCGGTAGTGAGAGTTCCCCCCTGATGACTGCAATCAGGACCCGGCGCTGCGGCGCCCAAGCCGGGCAAATTGCCAGCGTGTGCTGAGCCGAGTCCTCACTGCAATCGCAATGGTGACAGATGGGACTCAGTTACCTCCTAGCGACCCAGTGCAAGTACTTCCCGAAGTACACGCCACTCGCGTATCTCCTCGGGGGAGGGAGGGAGAGGGGACCGACTGCCACTATTGCCGCCGACCAGCTTTGAAGCCAGCTCTCGCAAGTACTTGTCGAAGATCCACCTCACGTCGAGGATCAGGCCCAGATACTTCATTTGGGCCTGAACCGGTACGAGGGCCCAGTTGACAACGATAGAGGCACCAGGGGGAGGACTACGACGGGACCCATGAAATAAGAGGGCCTTCATATCCAGAGCCTCAATGCACTCGACCACCAGAGAGACGCCCTTGGTGGCTAGCCTTGGCCCACCATTTCTAATCAGTCTCGTCTTTTCATAATCATCATCAGCCTATCGCGGTCCACTGCTGGACATAGGCCTCTCCCAATGAACGCCACTTAGATCGATTCTGGGCTTCGCGCATCCAGCTCCTTCAGCTATCTTGCGCAAATCGTCACTCCACCTGGCTTGTGGGCGTCCTACACTACGTTTGGTTATCTTAAATAATCAATTTTTATTCCTTACTAGCTGAGACTCGCGGTGTTACCCGCGTTTGTTGTTATAACCGCGGGTTATAAAAAAAGTAGCCTAAGTTACTCCTTATGTCATCAGCTATCTGCCAGTGAAAGTCCCGGCGAAATCGGTCCAGCCGTTTCAGAGATTACCCGGAACAAACAGACAGATAGACAGACAGACAAAAATTGTAAAAAATGTTATTTTGGCATATGTACCGTGTAAACTTTCATAATATATGCATTTAGTAAAAAGCGGTTATTTTAATATTACAAACAGACACTCCAATTTTATTTATTTGTATAGATTAAAGAAGATAATAGAGATTTTATTGCGTATAAAATAGATAAGATCTGATCGGCAAATACCACTTTATTATTATGTGTTTATTTTGCTAATAAGAGGGGAAGGCTAAAAAATTTCATCCCGATAAAGAAATACTCTATTTTTCACTTAAAAATAGTTTAGAGGACTAATTCTATTGGGTATTTCATAGTTTTCCATAACTCAAACATACTTGGTCCAGCGTTTCCCCACAGCACATCACCTTTTCCTGCAAATGAGACCTCTAAACCTTTCAGAAGTGAAGCACATTCGAGAAATAGACTTCTTTAAGTTATTTAAGTTTGGAAACAGATGTAAGTCTAAAGATGCCAAATAAGAAGAAAACAAGAATGGCTATCGGGTCAGCTCCGACAGCATACTGAACATGATTGCGAGTAGACTAGATTGTCCGTATATGACTCATTGCATCGGGGTTTCAGCCGCACCTGTTACTGCGAGGCAATGAGTCTAACCTTAATTTTATAACCTTAATTTATAAAACGTACTAATACAGCTGTAAGTTCAAATTGTTACTAACATCTTTGAGTCTCAGTTACTCCAATAAATAAATTATTATTATTATTAGCAACTTCCCTCTTTTTTATTACCAACGCACTTTAGTGAAAGATAATTTTCGTTTTCTTTAAGACCAGATATAATAGCCAAGAAGATAAAAGAGCAATATTATAATATTTTATTTTTTTATTTTTTATTTTTATTTTTTTAGGGATAACAACAGCTGCAATTCTTAACTAGGTAGTAAACTATGATTACATGAGTAGCCAATAAAAGTTATCCACGGTAGATACAAAGAGTGGATGAATATGCTAACAACAATACATAATATTAAAACTGATTGGTAAACCTTGAAAAGATGGGTGAATAGATGTAAAATATGAAATATAATAAATAACTGAAATAAATAACACATACTAATATATATAAATATGGGAGAAAAATTTAATTGAATAAATACATTAAAAGATTTATATCATCTAGAAACCTATAAAACCAGCCATTCAGTGCAATGATGTTGACATTTTAGAAAGCCTATGATGATAGTAATTTAAGCGAAACTCGTTTTTTGAAATTATCCTTAGAACCGATGAATATGTCCACACTATTAAAGTGTTCATTATAAGAGTCGAGTAAACGTGATATTACACCATTTCTACCGTAATTAGTCGAGTGAAATGAAGTGCAAAATAGTGTAGTGTGTCTAGTGCGTTTCTTGGGTACATTAAACTTAATATTATTTAAAAGCATAGGACAATCGATCCGTCCTCGCAAAATGTCATAGAGTAACCCCATATCCATCAGAATACGCCTTTCCTCGAGAGTTAGTAGATTGTAAATACGACAATTATCTCTGTAATCATGAAAGCTGTGACGAAATTTAAATTTAAGGTGATCTATAAACTTTTTCTGGATGCGCTCCAGACTGCCTTTGTGTATCGCATAACAGGGAGACCATATCTGACAACCGTATTCCAGTAAACTACGAACAAAAGCAATATAAACAACACTTAAGCTCAACAAACTCTCGAAAGGTAGGCAAGATCTTAGGACAAAACCGAGATTGCAAAATTGATTTGCCCTTTTCAAGGTGGACAATGAATACCATTTCTTTCGCCAATCTCTTTTGCTATGATCTTTCCAGTACATATGATCGACTACTTTTGACATTGCTTCACTGGATGGAGTCCTTTTTCATAAATATATATGAAATTGCACAAAATCGGTTGGATCCCAAATACATAAGTGCAAACATTTCTGCGAAAATCGTTAACATATTTGCCTTTGTTCAACATCTTGTATATGACATTTGCACCTTAAATGCACAACCATTTCTTTGTGCAACATGTAAACTTCTTTTCGTTAACCCCTCGATTTCTACATGCCCTTCGTGTACACGACGAGACACGACGTCGAGCACCTTTCCTCATGATTTATAGCGCTGCCACATTTTTTTACCGTAAGAAGATAAAAAACCATAAAAACATATCTTTTAGTTCGAGGGACTACTGAGAGCGACTACGTGAATTTAGCAGCCGATTTCAGAATCGCTGCTGCTGCTCGGGGTCATTGTAAACTTTTGTTGACTTCGGGAGAGTCAAAAAAAAAACTATTATCAATTACGTCAAAAAAAAAAAAATTAATTTAATTACGGAATGGAACATTATCAAAATAAACTGTGAGACTTAGTGGAAATTTGTTAAATGATCTAATAATAAGGGCATCCAAGCATTTTTTTTCTTGTTCATTTATTAATCTAGTTTTAAAATATTGATGATGCTAATTATATTTCTTTTTGTTTGCAGCTTTGCTACAGGTAGTGATGTTGTACAGTGCGGTGAAGGCAGTAACACCAGGATTTCAGTACACGAGTAAAAACTCATCTGATGCAATAGGAAACCAACCTTGCTCCCTGGGAGATTACATATCGAAGGCAAGGTGTCAACAATCAGAATTTGAACTCATTTGCACAGCCGGCTTTACAGCATATTGGATAAGAGGAATGAAGTAAGTACGACAGGAGTTCTTGTATTTTACATATATCAGTGTACCTTGCATCTAGCGAAGCGACTTATATTTTATCGTGTCCTAATATTCAATATAACGACAGATAACATTGACTAAGAAAAGTTATTATCATGTTTAAAAGACACTCATCAAGGGGCACCTACAATTAATGAAACTGCTTCAACAAAACATAACAAACAGTTTGGTGTTTTAAGTGCTTGAAGATAATACTCGTAGAATATTGAATATTATACTCGTACATGCGAAAGTGTGCTTGCAATGCTGCAGTGCTGCTTGCATGAAAGCACAAGCTTTCATGTCTTAATACTCAACCAATAATCATTTATAAAACATAAAAAAGACGCCGTAGGTATAAGTAAATCAAATTATTACATCTTTTAGCACTAGAGGTTTCCACGGCTTCAATCGCGACAATTAAAATATATTTAAGAAAATCAGTTAAGTTATTACTTAAGATTTGAAAATGTAACAGACCAACAGCTAAATTTATATATACAATATTAGATAGGATTTGTTAGTTTTAATATAACAATACTAAATATTCTAACAAATTCATCTGTATATAAGTATGTTTTAATATTGTGAAAATGTTTTAACATTTGATTTATATTCATTTTCGTAAACATTACGAATCTATCATTCTTTTCATGCCTGTTCCCGAAGACAATGCTTTCACACATTGTGCGACTAAAAATAGAGTGGTACTAGGGGTACTACTTCTCCTTTTCTCTTTGTGACTCATGAAAGCACGCGATCCAGAATTTAGCAATCACATAGAAGGCAGCACTCAAACTAATTAAGGCCATACCATGGTATATACAAATTTTATAGGTATCATTAATACGATGTGTTAGGTTCATTAATACGACGATTGCCGTGAAACCACTTCACTAGTTTTATAATGACTTTATATGGTAACATGCAGTAAAATAATGAGCGTTGACTTGACGAAAATACCTGACAGCGAGTATACGAGTAACTTATGGTTTAATAGAGAAAACTATTGTACTTCAAGAATAATTTACTGTTTTCGGAGCCACCTGATGTATACGTTTTAAGTTGCAAAGGCATTTCACAAAATTATTTATTATTAATTATTTTACAAAGACTTACAAAATTAGAGTAATGTAGTAGTATTGTATCCTACAACTTATAGTTACAAAACGAGGTATGGAACTCAAGCTGTGAGTCCAGTGAATGTGTCCTTAATGCCTAAAGTGACTGGTAACTTTATATTTTAAATAATTTCAGTCAACACCATCCAACGTATAATATTACCTGCAGAGTTTTGCAGCGATAAGCCCTTAGCGATAAGTCTTTAGCGATAAGCTCAAGTGACCCACTTACTACTCGTATATTTAAAACTCAAGTTATACTTGATACTTGGTAGGTTTACCTTTTCCTGATATTGTTTATTTAAACTTTTGTAGAAAGCAAGAGAAATATCTTGCTTTTGTTGTTTGAGGTGATGATTAAATAGTTGAAAATTTTTAACATCGTTAATGAACCCTTAACATTAGGTCTAAAATAGTGGTGATTATGCAATTTTCATAGCGCCGTATTATCAGGTAGAAAATCTTTTTAAATACATATTCAGTTAATTGGACGGTTAGGCAGAATATGTTTGTTCTCAATATTTTTGAAGGATAGAAACCTGTCTGTCCCTTTACGCCTTTACACTGGATCTCACTCAAGCCACCGTAAGTCTGCCAGTTTCGGAAAAAAATAAACCGTACCGGCCTTATGAGGCCAATCCTAAAACGACATACAAATCATCAAATGATCAATTCCAAAATCGTAATCTTATTGTCCTTAAATATTATAAAATGAAGTGCCCCGGCCGCGTCTGTCTGCCTGTATGAACGCGATAAACTCAAAAACTACCGAACTTTGTACGGTTTGACCAATAGTGTGATTTATATATGATATGTTTGTAATTAGAAATATATAAATAAGTATGTTTATCAGCAGTCTGGTTAATATAGCACAGGCTCGGCCTAGTTTGGCATCAGACGGTCGTGTGTGTGATGTGTGAAGTTATTATTATTATTTTTCCTGTGTAAAGTTTAGGTGTATAATTCATCATAGTTTTATATGAATTGACCGAAATAAATATATCAATTATTGTTGAAGAGGTCGCAAAAAATCTTATGCAATATAAACCGGGCGAAAACTGAATCGCCGTTAATGAAATTCTTTTTATTTTTGGATATCGAACACACAACGCCATGTAGTTTCAAACTAAGCAGAGCTTGTACTATATTGCTCTGCTAAATTGACTAATAAAATACTTATATCGCAGAACGACCTCCGTCCTCCATAAGCGCAGGCCTAGGGGTGACAGGTGAGGCCATCTGTCACCCTAGCAGAAGCAGGCCGGGGTGGCAGCGAGCACGTTACGAAACGCGCTCGCCTCCAGGGAGCACAGGGAACATGGGGTTCCCACACGGGGGATTGTCTACTCGTCTGTAGATGACCCGAGGTATGTCGGGGCACCAGGGACTTCCTTTCTAGGGTATACCTGGTTCCCCGGCTATCAGTACCCGAGACGGCGTGCGGTTTTAGTCGGTTCGAGTCCGACATGCCACCGACAGGTGGTATCCGAAGGGATTTCCGCACGGAAAAAAAAAGGGGCACCTCAGTACCAGCTTCTCCCTCTGGGCCGCATCCAACGAATAGCGATTCGAATCATCGATAGCCCAAACATCTCCGATCGGTTCGATCCCTTGGCGTTACTTAGAGATGTGGCTTCACTCTGCATTCTATATTGCATATATCATGGAGAGTGCTCCGAGGAATTGTTCGGACTAATACCAGCCGCAAATTTCCGAAATCGTGCCACACGGAAAAATATTCATTCTCATTACCTGGATAGTTGGCGCTCCACTACTGTGCGCTTTTCGAGATACTTTTTGCCCCGCACAACCAATCTGTGGAACGGGTTATCGTCTGCGGTATTTCCGGACCGATACGACCTTCAAACCTTCAAGAAAAGAGCGTACTCCTTCCTAAAAGATCGTCTGCCCCCTCTGACGTCAGAGCCCCTGACGGAAACCGCGAGATCCGGCCCCACTATGACTATTTTTTTTTTATCTTTATTTATTTACGTTTTTTTTTCTGTGAATAGTATGTCTCCCCGATGAGATGCTTGTCGAGGCGCCTCTTTCGAAGAGTTTGCACACGTTAAGCAACACTATGAGCCGGTAGGCGGATGGTGAGACCGCCAGGCGTCCCTCCTTTCGGATGAGGACCAGTTTCCCCATCTACCACAATTTCGGAAATTGGCCCCGAAATTATTTGATGGAAAGTGTCACTATAGAAGTGACAATTTTATTGACTTCACCGTAATAAAAGCTTTTTTTATTATAACCATTTTGTCTTACCAACTAATCAATAAGAATTTGCTTAGTAACTTTACTTCGTAACTATGGTAAGAGAAGTTACAGGTAAATTAGCTTGGATAAATTTTTGCGTTTGTATTCTGGTTTTGTGCGTGTTTCCACTTTCCACTATCAAGAGACGATTTTTGCTTTAGATTGAAATATCTCGGAAACGGTGCGTCCTAGGCCAAAAATAACAAAAATTTTGACCCCCCCGTAGACCCCTTAGAGTTTTAAAAACCTAGATGAAAGGAAAAAAAAAAAAAAAATTAAATATCGGTCTCTCCTCTTTGAAGTTTCACTTCTATCGTGTGTGAATCGCACACACACCTTTTTTTTTATAAAGTCAAAACCTTTTTCTTTAAAATAAAAACTTGTTTTTATTGAAAACAAAAATCAGAGTGTTGCTACGGATAAGTATAAAATTAAATAGTAATGTTAGGATATCGAAACATTTTTGTATAGGCCAGAACGATATAGTGGAAACGCGTTCTAAGATCTGAGTAATATACACACCACTACATATGCAAAAATTTCTCGACACTAATTTCACTGTACGTAGTAAGTTCTTGATATAATTCTATTCTATCTAAGAAAAAAAATAATGATGATAAAGGAGTGTGTATTTTATTTTGCAATAAGTGCACGATTCGCAAAGCGATCGCCACTCTGTAGCCGAGCGCTCAAGATCCGTGCCAGTAACTATAGAATGTATAAATACATAATACAGCCTTACTAATAAAAATAAGTTACACATCTGTTTGACAAATGTTTAGTTGTACAATGTATAGGCTGTGAATAGGCGTTACACATTAACCTTACTAATAATCAGTGTGTAAACAATGGATAGTTATCGCCTACGTATAACAAAAACTACTGGCAACATTCAAAGGGGCGTTCCGAAACTCGTACGGCGTTAATTCAATGACTTTATTTCATTGGATATAATACGCTCACAACTTTATACTTATGGCTATATAAAATGTATTTGTTATTGAATACATCATGTTATCTCCAAATATATTGTTTTTACGGTCTATTACAAATAAGAAAAATTAAATTATCGTTGTTTCGCTCGTTCCATACCTACATACATTTTTAGAACGCAACTAATGTAAGTTGTCAAAGTCAATCTCTGCACATCGTTAGTTCAGAGGTTTTTGTTTTATCTCGGTCACACTCACAACTAAGTTAAGCACGGTTAATATATTCGACAAAAATGGATAATACAAATAATTTCATGAACTTTAAAGAAAATTTATTTGAAAAGTACAAACAATTTATAAAAATAAATAAGTATAATTAAAAATGTGTTTCAATATATATCCGCCTTGATTCTTGACCAGTAACACTGTCAAGTATATTTCTTGGCACATTCTGTCTCACAGTATCCTCAGTTGTATCAGGTTCTGGAAAATCCATATCTTCTATCATATCAATAGCAATGTTATGCAATACAGCAAGTGCTACTATATATAACTTAACATTTTCGAGTGATACGCTGAATCCATGTAAAAGGCATCTGAACCTTTGCTTCCAAATTCCAAAGCATCTTTTAACTGTGTTTCTTGTTAATATATGAGAACGATTGTAAGCTTCCTGCTTGGCATTACAAGTATTTTGTAGTGGTGTAAATAAATAATTTGTTAAGCCATAGCCTGAATCACCCAATAAAATGCCATTAAATTCTCCATTTTCGAATCGTTGTCTTAATCTACTCTCTCTATATATTCTTGCATCATGGGTGCTGCCTCTCCAGCGCGCCACTATATCTCTAATCCGTAAATGCCAGGACTACACAAACTACCAGGACATTCAGTGATGAAAAGGCTTTTCTGTTAATATAGTATTGAGCGCTATCTCCACTTACTTTTTTTATTCTCACATGGGTGCAGTCAATAGCACCTATTATTTGTCGCAAACCACAAATGTTTCTGAAGCCTAACACAACTTCTGCTTGTTCTGCTGCTGTTGTAGGCATATATACAAATACTGATGCTTTATTAGCCAAGGCTAAAGCTACTCTGCGGCACACATTCGTAATGGATTGCTGGCTTAGTCCATGAATATCCGCTGCATTATCCTGAACTTCTTGTCGAGCCCATGTTCTGAGAGCAGTACAAACTTGAAGTTCTATTGACGGTTCACTACCTCGAGCTTGCTGTTCAATATCGCATCTAATTAATTCACAAATTTTTCTGACATATCGTTTGCTGAACCTATATTTTGACCGAAACTCATTTTCAGATAAACAGAAAGGATCATATCGATTTTTGTAACATTTTCTTTTTCTTGGTGGTTCTTCATTGTCAATTTCATCAAAAATATCGAAATATTGTAAATAGTCCAAGGTTTTCAAACTAAAAATAACGTAAGCAACTAATTATTATAAGTTACACGTTCGCTAAACAAGGGCCGAGGGCTGAATAACGATTGTCTAAAATCTCATTGTTTCCAAAAATCTGTGCACCAGATGTATACAACCGAAACGTCAAATATTGTTTTATTGGTAACGTTTTTGTTAAAATCCTGTTATACGTCTTGTATAAAAGTTTATTGGTAAGGCCGTAGACGTATACAAACAAAACATCAAATATTGTTTTTTTATTAATATTTTTGTTATAACCCTGTGTAACCGTCGTGTGTAACAGTTTATTAGCAAGGCTGTAAAATTATAACGTAGTTTATCATACAAATATTTATATAATAGTAGTTATGCACACGAAATTTTTTGATGGTTAAGGGTTTTGAGAAGTTTTTTTTTATATGTTAGAGGGGGCAGACGAGCAGACGGTTTACCTGATGGAAAGTGACCATCGCCGCCCATGAACGTCTGCAACTCAGGAGTCAAAAACGCGTACTCCTTCCTAAAAGACCGGCCTTTTAGGAAGGAGTACGCTTATTGTCTCAAAAATCGCACAGTAGTGGAGCGCCAACTATCCATTTGATGAGGATGAAAATGAGAATGCAGAGTGAAGTGACATCTCTACGTAACACCAAGGGATCGAGCCGATCGGAGATATTTGGGCTATCGACGATTCGAGTCGCTCTCCGTTGGATGCGGTCCAGAGAGAGAAGCTCTTACTGAGGTGGCCCTGCATAGAGATGAGAACAGCATTCAGTATTTATTTTTATTATGATATATTCTACTCAAATATATAGAACTGGGAGCATAGAACAGGTCAACTTTGTAAAGATTGTAGCTAGGTTTTGTTTTTCAGGTTAGGGCTCACATCTCGATTTTTTTTTATTTTATTTAGTCGATACTTTATGCACAAGTATGAGTTGTACAATGGCGGACTTAATGCCATAGGCAATTTTGCCCAATCTACTTTAGGGTGGTGCTGCAATGTGTGACTAGGTGCACTAGGGATTAATATATGTAAAGTAAGAGAGAATTATTGAGAAGTTAGACAGAAACAAAGGGATAAATATACATGTATACATACTTACTAAATATATATACATACATAAATACTTACCTAGTTACATACATACATAAACCTACATCTTAATAATTAACTATACTTACGCCCTACCCATTGCAATATAAGTACTTGTAGTCTATATTATTCTATAAATTTTATTTTTTGGGTTAAACATGATGACGTCTGGGGTTTGATCAATTATTATTGAGTATCGCATTATTGGTATTATGATTTATGTACTTAAGCCAGTGTTGGTTTGTTGATATTATATGTTGCGTTCATTCAATATTCATAAAATGTTGGACATATTTTGTCAGAGATGCACATCTATTTGTGCATCTCTGACAACATATGTCACAAATGTTATGTATCTGACATAGCCTACATTTCATCCATTTTATGTGTATGATATAGCCTACATTTAATCTAGAAAAAATAATACGCGAAAGAAGGTGCGGGCAAAAGCTAGTATAATAAAATATTATACAACATAAGAAATTAAGCATTAATGGTAAATTGTTATGCAAGAAGAGATGAGATTGATTAAACCATTAATTAACACCGCTAGTATAGGGCTTCAGGTTTTCAAAGTCGCACTCCCACTAAGAGCGTTACATATTTAGCGCTTCAATACTAGCTTTCGAACGCACCTTCGCTTGCCTTGATTTTTAATCTGTGTTCATCTTAGTACAGTACAGTATCGATAGTTTTTTATTCTCTTTATTCCATTAAAAAACATATAAATTACATTTTTAAATGTATTTATGTACAAAAAAAAATAGTGTTCCATCGGTATCGGGTATAGTTACTATGATATCGGTGGTTAGGACTCCAGAGACAGAAACCTCCTCACAATACTGCTTTTTAAATTAGGCCCTTAATCCAACTGCCTAACGCGAGTTAAATATTTTTGTAATAATAGTTTATTACAAAAATATTTAACTCGCGTTATAGTTTTAAGGTATAACTCTTTTTTTATGTAGTATTATTGTTTATAGTTTCTGGATTCTAATAAATAAGACTAGATATAAAACTTACGATACACTTATTGTTTTTCAAAGTATATTTCCTCGCAATTAATGCATGATTCCATTCGCTGCTACTACTGTACAAAGCTGTTGGATGAGTCTTCCTTAGTGACCTCTTTTATGGCTTCATGGAACGCATTCACTTACTTACTTACTTTACTTCAGGGTTCGTAAAACATGTGCGTCTAAGTTTGTCTTAAATTTTTGGAAACAAAGAAGTCGTAGACTGCGAGGTCCGGGTTGTAATGCGGATGCATCATCAGTTCCACATTCGAAACCTTCAAATATTCTTCTGTTAGATTAGCGGAAGGCGAGGATGCGTTTTTGTGGTGAAGGAGGACATTGTTTCCAGGACGCTTTTCGCGAACTCTTTATAAGACTGTGGGCAAGCAAATATTGACGTACCAATCTGCAGTCACTGTCCTTTGATCTTCAAGCGATACTGTAGTGTAATGTCCTGATTTGCCGAAAAAAGAAGCAACCATTTTTTTACCAATGCTTCGACTTTTTTTTAATTTTCCTCTGAAAATCTTCAAAAGGAAAGACCCACTCTGCCGAATGGCTTTTTCTTCCGGGTTCAAAGCCGTAAACCCAGGTTTTGTCACCTGTCACGATATTATAGACAGCCAAAGACTGTCAGCTTCCGAACCTTCAGATGCACATGTAAAATGTTTTGCACTTGGCTCATTCCAATGCCTAACGGAGCACGAATTTGCTGGCAAGTAATTTTTTGTCAGTTTCGATAAGTGGTAACAATAGGTAACCATAGTAGGTAAAGCGGTGTTTGTAAAAACTAATGAAGTAATCTTCTTCCTTCATACTACTTTCCCCATTACCAAAAAAGAGAAATCTAAAGTTTTGCTCTCTGTCAACTAACGATCAGTATAAATAACTTTCTCAGTAAGTTTTTCTTCCTTGAATTTTCTTACAAATTTCAAAAGCAGGAGTCTTACAAATTATAAATGAGTTTTGCAGAAATTGGTTTTAGAAAGATTGATATTCAGAAATTAAGTTTATTTATTTATTTACTTCAGTTAGGAAAACCAACAGCTACAAAAATAATAATGGTCAGATTGATATACTACATTATACCAATTACATGTTTTCACGAATTGAATGATTGTAATGTAACCGAGTTTGTAGAACACTAACTAACACGACACTTCACCTATACACAATAAATAACAATGGATCTAAAAAGTTATAAGCTGTGTATTAAGGAAGTTATAAACTAGTTCTTTGTAATCTAGTCAGTAACAACCGGTAACAACCAACCGTTTAACCTAACCAGTTTCGAAGACGCTTCTGTCGGTATTACTTTTAGATTTTTATTTTTGATACATTTAATTTTTGGAGAGTATCAACATCCTGTACCAACTATGGAATTTAAATTTTACTAAAGGTAATCAGATAGGCATCCAATGCCCTATCGAAATATAATATTTGGTATCTGTTCCTTCAAAGTTCTTTAACGGCCCATATTACTTAAAGCTTGAATCTATTTTCGGACACATTTACTAATACTTTACTGTTTTACAGGCGAGAAATAACACACCTGCGGTTAGTAGATTGGCCCGGAGATTGCTTCAATATCGGACATTTAGAATTCCACTACCCTGAGCTCTTAATCTTAGAATTTATCAATTCTACGAGTCTCAGGTATTTCAAGGGTCACTTCAGCGCTTTAAACAAAATTCAGGTTTGTTTACATTAAAGTATTATTATATGCATAAAGTGGATTCGTTTATAACAACGTTGACTATAACTTGACATAAGTACCTTGAAGTATTAAAAAATACATTTCACCTTTATCTCGCTATGATTGTAATGTTACGGAATGACTATGTATATTTATATTTAATGTATAGAACACAAAAAGATATCGACTTTCGTGATTTCAGTCAGACAAATCAGTAGTACAGTTATTACTATAATAAGATTAAAATATATGTAATTGTAATAACTTTATGTGCTAAAAATATATTCAAAATTAGACTAAACATGCGCTAAAAGAGGACATTTTTAGTTAGTTTTTCAGTTTATCGCGTAGTTTTGTAATTAACCTAATGTCAAAGATTCTAATTTAAATAATTTAATAAACTTTTATCAAAATAATGGTTCTTTACGGATCACGTGTCAACGCTCAACAAGACAGTTTTAAGTTAGATATATATATATATATAGTGCAGACGCTAGAGGTGAGTAAGTATGCCAAATGTGAGGACTAAATTCCACCCATTCCACCAATGTATTTGTGTTACGAAAAGGTCAAAGATTAATATTTAAAGACATAGACTTCAAACAATATTTTGATAAAGAGCAAACGAAAATATCATCGATGTAAACAATGTTTAGATTTTTGTTATTTTTTTAATAACCATTCAACCGATTTCTATAATATTTAAATGGGACCACTTGGGAAGTATATTCTTTGAAACAAAAAGAATTTTCTAAATCGGTCCATTCATCTTCGAGTAATCAGTGAACATACATAAAAAAAAGATGCCGGCGAATTGAGAATCGACTCCTTTTTTGGAGTCGGTTAAAAAATCAGAATTATTTTATATTTCTTTATGTAAATGTATCAATAACGAATGTCTAAATAAAAATAAGTAATTGTTTGCCTACTTTACGTATAATTTCTGTTTAAGGTATCATCATCAATATCATGTATTCAATATATTCCCTTTACAAATAAGAGGGCTTGAGGTTATTGTGTTTGGGTTATCAGATTTGAGGTTGTTAGGTTTAGGTTTTATGCGTTTGGGATTTGTGAGAATGGATTTTCTCTCTCATATAATATGAGCATATGATTTGTAAGATTTTTTAAACTAAGAAACTTTAAAATGTGATATCCCTGCGAAAAAACTCAGCAAACTCAACGCGATTTAAAAGGTTAACGCCTATACTTTAAGATGTTTTTAACAGTTTTTAGAAGAAAAAATATTTTACGATTCTACATAACATTAAAAATAGCCAAAAACAGCTATTTTAGCTATTTTAGGTCAGGATTATTTTAGAAACCAGAGCTAATTCGGTGATTCGGATTCAACGCACCAAAAAAAACCTTCGGAGAATTATACTTTGGTTGTCGGCCTGTGCTAGAGTAGAAAGAGTAAAAAAGAAATGGACGAGAATATTGACCGGCAAGATCCACATTAATAATCTTTGACCTTTCCTTAACACATCTTTGACCTTTCCATTGGTGGAATTCGGTCCTCATATTTTGCATACTCACGTAAGTGATATGCAAAATAAAGGTAGCAAAGGTAACTCTAGCGCCAGGTCTAATACCTGAGTAAAGCCAATTAGAATAAACAATCACAGTTGGTTCTTATTTTAAAAAAAGTTCAGCAGTGACACTTCATTGATCTGATAATAGTATATCAGATCAATAAATAATCTTTATTTGAAATTGTTAAAGAAAAACAACCATCAGATTAAAAAAAAGATCATGGTTTAATTAAAAGGAAAAGTTCAAGGAAACTTTAGGGTCATACTCAGAAAAAATGTACATTTGCCATTTGTTAATAAACTGATAAGTAACGAAAAGGAGAATCAATGTGACGAAACTGATATTGTAAAGCAGGGTACATACTGAACAGAACACGCATAATTAATCTAAATAAAAACATAATATCTCAGAAATCTAAATCAGGCTCATCCTACCCGACGGGAATGAGTGAATATTCCAACGATACGAATATACCATTAAGACCAAAGAACCCCAAGCCTTTTTAGTTGTTTAGTTAAGTTAGTGTGACGTAGTGCAGAGAGTGCTACTCTTGAAGAACAAGTACAAAGTGTATTTTCATTGGAGTGGGAACCATAAGCAAAGTACCAATGGACGCACTCTTTAAGTATATTATAATTTTTTAGCTAAAAAATTTAAATTACTCATTACGCCTAAAGGCTTGATTGCTATTATTATGGGGGACCATCCAGCTACAAAATAATGAAAAAAACTCAATTGTATGAATCAGTATGTACGAGTATAATATGCAATTGTAGGTTTAGTAGTAGTTACAAATTAAATTAAATTACAGTTTTCTCGTTAAATTACAAATTATTGTTCAAAACATAAAAACAACTAAGAACAATCATACACATTTCTAAAAAATCAATTAAATAATCGGAGTAATATTGTCAAAATTTAATCGGGCCCTTCCATATTTCGAAAGAAAACAAGTTGTCAAGAACCGTTAAGATCAAATTGAAAAAAAATAAGCAAGATAGTAATAACAATATTTAAAAAAAAACTTTCATAATGAATATCAGTCTCAAATCTCCATAACAAACAAATTTGTAACAAAAAGATATCAACGTTACGTACTGCTCCATTATTTAAATATTTTGGTAACTGGAGAATCAACTTAATAAAATAACAATATTATTGATGATAATTAAACAAAAATAGAAATAAATATTGAATTATAATTAAATAAAAAATATCCTAAATACTTGACTACTCTGCACAAGTACCCACACAAATAATAAAATAATGAGTCAATCATATTTTTTTAGTTCAACAGAAATATACATATTGTTACGTTCGGGAATCAAGCCCGTCATTTTCATTGTACCACGATTACACTTCTGTTCCCCTAAATTAATGTAATAACATTTTAATAGATAATAATTAATTTTGCAAATTAGAGTAACTTCGTAAACTCAGCTTTACAATTTCTCAGTTTCGTAACATAACGCAATATAACTAAACTGAAGACAAACTCTGAGAAATTATAACCCCGAAAAATAATTCTGTTAGTACCACTTATTGTGTAAACAAAAACTGAATTTATTTGTCTATATATTATTATAACTAAGACGTGGGCATAAAATAGTACAATCAATCGTATATGCTTATCGAAATTCAAATCGTTTATCACCCTGACAGTATTGTTTTCCAAATGCGAATTCAACACAATGACTCCCGTGTACGGATGAAAACAAAATGACCTCTGTATGTACGGTGAATTATAAAAAGCAGCAATGTTGTCAATATTAGGAAAATTATTTCCCGTCAGTTTCGAACCACTGCGTTCAGAATTATACGCACGTAACTAACACTGAGTAACGAAATGTAATAATTTTGGGACAACATTAATATGAATTTTAATAATTTTATTAAACGTTCTAAAGAATAAATCGTATTACTTTTTAAATGATGGACTAAAAGAGACCTCAATGACTACAGTCAATCTTATGTAAGTCGACTAATAGTCGTAACAATTACTCTTTTATTAAGAAAAATCGTTATTGGGATATTAAAAAATTGTATGGAAGATATTTTATAAAAAAAAATCCAATTCTATTTATACTATGATTTGATGAAAATATTATATTATTTATAAAAAAAAGATCCTATTAAAGACTAAACATGATTAAAAATATGTGCCATAATATTCAAATTTTAAATCTGCTATTTCAAAACTTAAAATTTGAAGGAAATTCTTACATTTATAGGCATAATTTAGAAACATAAGTTTTTTTTACACTTACATGCATCAAAAGTAATGAAATATTTATATAATCAGACTATTTAACTTGGTGACTTCAATAACTATATACTTTTACGACAACGTCCTCGAATACGTCAGAGGCTAAAACAAAAACTAAAGCTAATTAAAACTAATTTAATAAAATAAAAGAAATTACAAAACAGAAGAGTTTTTACCTCTTAAGTTTTAGAATGGATACAATTTGAAATAATTATTAAGGTTCCAAAACGCAGACGCCAAGGTGAGTAGTCCGTCCGTGTGGTGACGGATTAAGAATATAGTGTCACCACCCCTATTCATCCCGTGGGTGTCGTAAGAGACGACTAAGGGAGAAAACTACGCAGAGCAACAGCACTGCAGAGAGAAGGAAAACTTGAAACAAACCCTATACCAACCCGTCTGGCCAGCGTGGTATAATAGGCCAAACCCTCCTTTCTAAGGAGAGGCTTATGTCCAGCAGTGGACTATTAAAGGCTGTTGATGATGATGATGAAGGTGAGTTGCCGCCTTCTTTGGTTACACGAGGACTGCTGCGTCGGCACATCGTAAGTCAATGTGTTACATACTAAGGTTATATCTAACATGCTACTTCAATATTCTTTAGTGTCATACATAACAAAGTCTTAATCACAAACAAACATTCTTGTTTCATTACTACTCAACTGTATCAACGCGTGATTTTCTAATAAGTTTTCTAATTTCTATCTTTCTTTCTGTTTTTTAACTGAGTTTCCTCCCTTCATCTATAAAAACAATACAATCAAATAAAAAGAAAAACGATTATTCACATGTAGCGCATGTTTAGATATTAAAAAAAAAAATCTCGACGAATCTATAGTGAAATAAATGTAAGTAACAAATTCGTTGAGCAGTGCGTTTATGGTGACAAATAATCGTTAACGGAGCACCTCCTATTTCAATCTTGTGGCTTCAGACAGTTTAAGTCACACTCGAAAATCCTCTAAATAATGGGACTAGACCTTGGGGAGTTTCCACAAGTAAAAATAGATTTCTAACCTTGTGGATGTTTAACTACATTAACTACTAACTGTTCTTTGATCTGGCTGAAACTTTGAAAATGATTTACATTATTCCATTGTTTGAAAAAGCCCGATGTCTGATTGATTTAAGCTATTTATAGATCTAGATAAAATCACATCACATACAAAATAGTAGATAATAAATATCTTACTAGTTACTTTGTTATCAGAAACTGACAGTACACGGTATGCCACACCTATGGGAGATTCCAGCCGAGGTAGTTTCTGAAATGGGAGAATTACGTGAAATAAATCTTAAAGGAAATATGCTGAGGCATATGAAAGCACGTCTTCTGGCAGGACCAAGGCGATTAGAACGAGTGTACTTAAAAGGTAAGTTTAATATAGTAGAGACACTAAAACGGATTGTGCGCGATAAATTGACTCCTACTGAGTGTTGGATCGCCAAATCGGACAACACTTTGTATGATTTACAAAAATTTTGTTCTGGGTCTGGCTGTTCTTTGTGTTCGTTTCATGTATATTTTTAAAGTCTCCCGCGACGCAGGATATATTTATATTGCGGGAGTAGTCTTCTTTTAAAATAAATCATATTTTAGGTAGGTACTAAGAACGCAGTGTAAGGCAGATAAAAATCTTTAAAGTTTATGAATTTCCAGAACTTTACGAATGAGGATTCTAAAGAAGCCTTAATAATAACACTATCACTAAGTAGTATTGCATACATCGATTTTAAGTAGTGGAAATAATTGTATATTCAAATTCATCTACTAAATAGTCAGTAATTATTAAATTTTCCTATCTAAACTTTTTGATTCTAAAGTATATATATTATTATTATCATAACACATTATAGGTATTTTAATATTCACCGTTTATCAAAATTCACAAGACATTCTAATTGTAACACAAACAAATGGCTTTTAAAGTAATCGCTAATATAGCCTAAGGACGTTTAATCACCACGTCACTACTACGTTGTCAATTCTATAAAAAAACTACGAGAGACAATATTACAGCCGGAATTAAAACTGATCCTCCTACATTTTTTTTAAGTAGATTGTTAACTAAACTGTGATATAAATTACGTAAATCATCTCTTTTTGTTTTTGTAATTGGGGTGAATATGATACGAAAAATAATATTCATTAAATCATAGCTTTTGTAAGAACAACTCTGGGCTTCTTCAAAAACAAACTTATTATTATGAAATAATATCATCATAATATCATCTCTTCAAAACTTTTATTTTTATTTTCTTTGCTAAATCTTGCGCTATCTCCTTTGTTCAATCCCTGTATTCGATATATGTACGTACAGACAAGCATTAATATTTATGTATAATTTTGACCAATCTGGTATTCACTTTTTAACGTTACGGTAAATGTATATTTGTAGCTTGCGAAAATTTATTAGTAGTTAGTTAACGGCAATAAGATTGTCCCTATTTCGCGAGAAGTAATAATATGCCTTTGGGGATAGAGGCGTAAGTATTATTTTATATTTGTAATTAGCGGTAATTTTCCTATAAGATGTATTTTATATTACACACATGTTGTTGATTGGTGTCCTTGCCCTTATATACTAGCGTGGCGTGGGCATACAATAATGTTTTTAAGATCTATTCATTATATACCGAAGAATATTATTTATACTTATAAAGTGAATTTCTATTCTAAAACATTTCGTAGGCTCAGCCATTATTATGGTAAAACTTGTATTACCATAATAATGGCAAAGCCTTGAAAAGGAAACTCCTTTTTTTAAACTTGAAATATTTATAATAAAGTTAAGGACATTGTAAGGGGTTCGGAAATTATCTAAAGAAAGACGATCGAACGAAAAATGATGAATAAAAATAGGATCGAAAACGAAACCCAGAGAGGTTAGGCAGGGGTATACAGACAGCTGCGAGCGGCAGAAGAAATGTGGGATAAAGAAGAGTAATGAGTGTTCAGCGCAGTATCATACTGGCGTGGTACTGCAGATGTACAGTCAGTCATGATAAAAATATCTGTTTATCATAAGCATCCAAAAATATGTTGAAATACTAATATTACAAGATTATCAAATATATCCATGCAAGTCAGATATCCTAAGGGTACTTGTCTATATTTCAGTAATCATACTTCCCTTTAAAATGTGTACACAAATATTTTATTAAGTATGTCGAAACAACGAAATTATGTTTATTAACATTTATTGATTGGATTAAACATGGACATCAGGGCCTCAATTCTGTTATTTTATGTTAACGCCAAGTCACTGTCATTCCATTGACACGCTATTGAGATGCCATTGAGACGCCATTGGCATCGGTCAAAATATCAGTATTCTCCTAACAAAAATTCACGTCGTCAATGGTGATATCAACAACATTGCCATACCTGAAAAATTTAATATATTATTTTCTTACAAATTTAAAATGTACCGCTTACTAAACTATTATAAAGACATCGTCGACATTTGTATCAGTGACAAGACATCCGTTGGTCTTACATGGTAGAATAGGGCGTAGCTCAGGACGGTGTGTTATCACCGTTACGTTTCGCGGTTTTTATTAACTCAATCACAAATAAATTACTGTCTTCCTACCATCTTTACGCAGATGATCTCCAAATTTACTCACAAGCTACTCCAGATAATTTAACAAAAGCAGCGGATGGCCTTAATGGAGACTTAATGCAAATATGTGACTGGAGTAGGGAGTATGGACTAAGTGTAAACCCCACCAAAACACAAGTAATTATTGTAGGTTATTATTATTAACTGTCCCAGGCTGCACTGTAAAATAAACTTTCAGCAAATACCAGTTGTTTGTTGCAATGGCTCGGTTGTACCTTACAGTAAAAAAGTTAAAAACTTAGGGATCTATATGGATAGGTACCTGTCCTGGGGCCCCTAAATTGGAGAAGACTATCTTTGACTATGGCGATGTCAGCTATTTGGATCACACCGAAGACCAACTGAATAAACTTGAGCAACTCCAAAACCTATGTATTAAAACATATTTGGATTACGCAAATATGATCACATCTCAGAGTATCGTTCTAAACTTAAGTGGTTACCAATACGTTATCGCCGGAATCTTCATATTCTTTCTCTTTAATACAGTGTTCTGTTTTATCCCCACACACCCTCTTATATCAAAAAACGTTTTCAGTTCTTACACTACACACATTGCAGGGACCTGAGGTCATCGGAAGACTTAAAACTAAAAATGCCACAACATTCCAGCCAGTTTGCAGACAAATATTTTACTGTGCAAGCAGTAAGACTTTGGAACAGCTTGCCTTTAAAAAAAATTATTTGACATTCTAAATATTGTCGGTTTCATTATATATATATATTTTGGACTGTATTTATATATATGTTGTGTATGTATATATTATGTTTACGTATGTTTGTATGTATGTATGTGTATTTATCTATGTGTAATTTCTTTGGGACCAATCCCACCCACACGTCCACCACTGTAACTCCTGTATACCAGGATCCACAGCAGTTACCCACGAACACACCGAATTATGACACTCGGGAAGTCCAAGGAAAAATTAAACTGTCTTGAAACCCGCAACGAAATTAATCAGAAGAAAATTGGAGGAGTTGGAAATACAGTAAATTTACTTCCCTTCTTAGCAAAGCGGGCGACAAAATGAAGTAAAATAGGCATACACCTTTATTAAACAGGGAAGCACCACGGCCACAAAATATTACGGGTCCTAGGTGAGCTATATTTGGGGTGCGGGTCGGGTAACCTCTACGTGCGTCGCCATGTTTTTTGTCCCTCCTGACCACTGCGTCAGGGGGGAACGGAAGCAGGGGCCCGGTGCACCCTGGGCGACGGTCAATAACTTCCCTTTCGGGGGTGGGTATTGGCCGCCGGCAAATAACTCGGCAGGGGGGGGGAGGGAACGCTCTTGGTACTCCTCTGTTCTTCAGAGGAGACTGGAGCGAAGCTGTTATAGGCAAAGGCCGAGGTGGGATTCGTATGGAATCCAGAGGCGGGTCGGCCCACTGCTTACGTAGGGGCTGACAAGCACTAGTGCTGCCGCCGGTGAGGGAGGGCTAGCCACCCTCTCGCATTTCGTAACCAATAGGAGCTCAGCAACGACCCAACTGGTGGCTCCTTGCCTTAATTGGCCGACCCAGGACAAGGACAGTCTATAAGACCCGACAGAAAAGTCGTTAAAACCTATGGAAACCGGCCGAACTCTACAGTATTTAGGCTTATCCGGGTGCAGGGGGCACCGCAAGGATGGACTGCATTTCCCCCATATTCGTGGGATTAATTATGGAAGTAAATGACCAAGTACAACAACCAACAATAACGGACGAATCTAACAACTACATTGGCTTAACCGATAACGGACAACGGATTTCAAGAGAGAAGAAGTGCTGAAGTGCAGAAAGTAAGGAACGGCGGTTGCGGTCGCGATCATTAAGAACAACTTTCTCCAGTCCCTCCACTCCGCTTCCGCTAGATGGAGGTGAGCGAGGCGGAGAGAGCGATAGCTCAGCCTCTATAGGGTCGGAGAGGGAAATACGGGGGCAGTCGCGGAAGCGTGGGCGACACGATGATGAGGACGGAACTGGAAATGCGAAGCGGGCACACAGTGTCAGTGACGCAAACCAGCCGTATTCAGCAGAGGTTGGCGCCAAAATGCTGCTAAGTCTGGCTAATGTCGAGGAAACATTGGACAGACCACGCTGCACGGCTCCATTCGTCGGGCCCTGCAGACTCTGCGGGACGGCGTGAAGGAGCTCTGCACCAGTACAGAACCAGGCGTCATCATCGTCGCTGGCGGACAGGGTGAGCGATCTCCAACAGACGAACAAGGAATCTTTCACCCGGATAAAGTCAATGGCGCCCGTCACCGACCGTGGCAAAGTCAATAACAATCCCGCTGCCTTCGTCGAGCATGGGACCGGAGCCCGCTGGTTCCATCCAATTATGAACCGCGAGTTTGCCCGATTCCAGTCCGGGTTTTTAGATAGGTTCTTCCCAGAGAGAGGTGCTAGAACCCCTCTAGGCCAGGGACGGACTCCAGTAGCGCGGCAGCAAGCTGCTTCAGCCACTGCACCCTCATCTTCCTCCGAGAAGAAGAGGAAAAAGAAGAAAAAGAAAACGAAAGGGCCGGCGGGGCAGCTACTGACCCCGGTAACAAGACAGGCTTCTTGTCTGGGAAGGCCTACCCTGCCGGAACCAGCGGTAAGGCAGGAAGGGGGCACCTGGGTTCAAGTTCTTGGAGAAAAGCCGCCCCGAAGATGAAGAAGCCGCAATTACCGCGACCGACCGCCGTCGTGGTCGCAGTACCGTCGGGATCCAGTACCTCACTTGCGGAGGTAATGCCGGCCGCAAAGTCCCGTGTTAAGCTGTCGGAGCTGGGCATTACAGGCGGGGTCCGCCAGCGAAAGGCGGTCACAAGGGGCCTAATACTGGAGGTACCCGGGCCGGATAGCGCTGCTAAAGCGGACGCTTTGGCCGAACGATTGCGCGCAGTCATGGGCGACACAGACGCGCGATTCATGCGTCCATGCAAGACGGCAGAACTGCCGAACCCATTGAGGTTGCGGAGGCAATAGCCGTAGCGGGTGGCTGCTCCCCTCCGACATGAAGGTCGGAGAGATTCGCAGAACCGCAGCCCGGTTGGGCACGGTTTGGGTCCGGGGCCCACTTATGGCAGTGCGCCAAGCTGCGGCCGCCCAACGCGTACACCGCGTACAGGGCGGCCGCCCAACACGTACAGGTGGGCTGGGCGTCGGTTCATACCGAAGCGTTAGCACCGCGGCTCTTGCAGTGTTAAAAGTGCCTTGAAATGGGAAACGTCAGTGTGAAAAGCTCGGGTAACGCTGACAGGAGTGGCCGCTGCTTTCGCTGCGTAGAATTGGGCCATAAGGCCCGAGACTGCGCAGCGAACACACCGAAGTGTCCTGTGTGCAGCGACCACGGCCGGCCCGCCAACCATCGGCTGGGTAGCAAGAGCTGCTGGCCACCGAAGAAGAAAAAGGAGAGAGAGGTTCAACCTCGCAACGCCTTTGCCCAATCGGGACAGCCAGTGTCGAGTGGTAGCTCGAAGGGAGGGGCAATGGAGGCCTAACATTCCCACCACACGCAAGGATTCTCTAGGGTAACCTTAACCACTGCCGCGCAGCGCAGGATCTTATTGATCCAGACGCTCGCGGAGCAGTCGGTTGCCCTGGCAGTCATTGCAGAGCCCTATTCCATTCCGGACCATCCGCGGTGGTTTGGGCCGTCGATGGCTCAGCGGCAATTTTTTGGCCGGATGGGGAAGGCATCCATTGCTCTCTCCTGAGAAAGGGTGCAGGCTTTGTGGCAGTGGAGTGGAGGGTAACAGTGGTGGTGGGGTGTTACTTCTCTCCCCATCGTGGCCTAGCCGAATATGAGGCATACTTGCACGGGTAGGCGATTTGCACTCGCAGCTTCACCTCCCGTCCGGTATTCGTCTTGGGTGACTTTAATGCTCACTTAAGGGAGTGGGGCGACACCCGGGACGATGCGAGGGGAGAGACTATCCTGGAGTGGGCAGCTGGGCTGGACCTCCGACTTCTTTATCGGGGTTCAGTTAGCACCTGCGTGCGATGGCAGGGGGAGTCGATTGTCGACCTGTCGTGGGCGACTCCCTCTGCAGTGCACATGGTGTCGGGATGGCGGGTAGCGGAGGAAGTGGTCAATCTCTTTGACCACCGGCACATCGTATTCGATGTGTCTCTCCGCCGCGCTGACCGCCCACGCCAGGATAGAGAATCACCGCGATGATGGTCCCTCAAGCGGCTTGACCGAGAGATGGTTGTTACCGCTTTACCGCCTCGCAGATTGATCGGAGGAAAGGGTTTCGATCCAGAAGAACAGGCGGCCTGGTTTGGGAACATTGTGGCGTCCATATGTGATGCCTCAATGCCACGAGTCAGGCCCACCAGAAAGGGCTCGGCGTACTGGTGGAGCGCGGAGATCTCACAGCTGAGAATGACAGTCGCGAGATTGCGCCGCCCGTACCTTCGAGCCCGGAGAAGACGGTGAGCCACAGCCGAGGAGATCGACGTAGCACGGCCGGAATATGGGGCTGCTGTGAAGGCTCTCAGCGATGCAATCGCTGAGGCTAAGGGCTCAATCCTGGAAGTAACTTATCGGGGGACTGGATAGGGACCCATGGGGGCGCCTGTACAAAATTGTTCTGGGCAAGTTAAAACCATGGGTCCCTCCGTTGACAGAAACCTTGGACCCGGAGTTTCTGGGAAGAGTGGTAGACACGCTCTTCCCAAGGGTCCAAGACAGTCCCTCGATCCTTCAACAACGGCAACTCTGGTCATGCGAGTATGAGGTGACGGAGGGAGACAATCAGGGGGGACGGCGTTGGCATTTAGCATTGATATCGTCAACGCGTTCCGCGCCCTCCCCTGGCAGGCGATAAGGGCGGCCCTTGAATTTCATGAGGTGCCGCTCTACCTGCGGGACGTCATTGGGGCCTATCTGCGCGACAGGACGGTGAAGTTTATCGGTCGGAACGGGGTGGTAAATTGGAGAGAGGTGTATTGCGGGGTTCCCCAGGGCTCTGTTTTGGGCCCTGTGTTATGGAACCTCGCATATGATGTGGTCCTTCGCACCAGTCTGCCCTCTGGCCTCAGTGTCGTCTGCTATGCGGACAACATGTTAATACTGGCTAGAGGGTCATACTTCGATGAGGTGCTTCGGCTCGCCGAGCAGGGGGTGGCTTGTGTCGTGGGAAAGATTCATGAGCTGGGTCTGAGAGTGGCGCCTCAGAAAACTGTGGCTATATCGTTCCATGGCCTGCGTAAGCGCCAATAACCACCCAGCTCATACCTCCGGGTTGGTGACGCTGAAGTCCAGGTTGGCTGGTACATGAAGTACTTAGGCCCCATCCTGGACAGTCGGTGGCGCTTTGTAGAGCATTTCAAGCGATTAGTCCCCCCAGTGCGAGGGGTAGCAGGTGCGCTGCATTGCCTGCTGTCCAATCTCGGGGGACCACGGGAAGAAGTTCTGATCCATGGTCCTCTATGGGGCGCCCGTCTGGGCAAAAGGGTCCCTCCCACCCCAGGGTGACTACAGTCACCCCGGGATGTGCCTCAGACATGGGTTACGGCAGGGAGGACTCCAGAAGCCGCCGATGCGTTACTGGAGCTCCTCCTGACTGCCGAGGTAGGCCGCCGCGGGGTTTAGTGGCTAAACCGGTTCTTCTTGAGTCCCACACACGCTCTGCGTTTCCCCAACGGAGGGCAGCATTGACACAATGGTGATTCGACTAATTTAAATGAATACAGCTTGCTGTTAAAGTTACCATGACCCGTAAGAAATTGAGCGACACAGTGATCCACCTCATGCCCTCGACAACCGTTCGCGAACAGAAGGAAAGAACTGGTAAAGATGGCGCTCCTTGGATGATTCGTCCCAGCGTCATCAGTAAAGATGGCGTCCCAAAAAATATGTAATGTGAACAGATGTATATTTGGGTATGAATGCTTTTGTTGATATTTTTAAATATTCACGTGATAATGCGTTTCGTGTATGTAAACTACAAAACTTTTAAAATATCTAATATCCGTATTAAGGTTGTCTATAAGAGATCACCGTGATCGATAAGACCGCCGATTGTTACGTCTATACATTTGTAAGTAACTTTGTGTTAACTGTATACAATAAGGATATAAATACATAAATGAAAATGCAAAGCTATTCCGACGACATTCCATCGACAGTCTATTGATACAATATTAAAATAGCAGAATTAAGGCCCAGATCGTTGTTTTATTTACTGTCAAGAGGAATTAACTGAATTACATTTTTATAAATATTAATAAAAGGTAATGTAATATATTTTTCGTGATATTGTAATATATTAATCAAAATAGTACCTTTTGTTTTAATGTTTGCAAACCCTTATAGTAGAACGCAATATCGCATTTGTAAACATTCAGCATGCTTTCTGTGGCTTAATGAATATCCTATTAAATATAATATATTAAAAATTCATGTATTAATAATAATTATTAAAAAATAATAATAGTAACTAAATGAAAAAAAAACATAGAAAAGAGGTTTTGTGCAGGTTAGGAAACTGCCTGACGGTTAAATAAATGTTGGGCTACTGTATCGAATACATGTTTATAAATATATTTTTAAGGTCCTTATTATACAAGGCCAGGGAGGACCACGCTGAAGCTTGACAAGCGAAGATTACATCGGAGTACATCAGAGGAAAAAAGGTTAGAGCTACGCCGAGCCATAAGCCACAAGGGACACATCACCCATCCCGAGTAGCTGTGTGTAAATAAAAATTCATCATAGAGAGCTTGTCGTATTTTCTCTTCGACTGTCCTAGCCTCTTTCTTAACAATATTATTTATTATTAACTAGCTGTATTTTGGTTGCATTGATAAGAAATGATAAACAAAATTGATGTGAAAAATAGATAAAAACAATCTTTGAAGCAGGCTGTATATCGTCCCAAAATTTGAGTGCAATCGGTGCAGAAGTTTTTGAGTTTTTGAAGCGTACACAAACGAAACTAACATTTTATATATATTGAAACGCCCAGAGCACGTCAAACCGCCATTTTCATTCTTTCAAAAATTTGCGTTAAGCGGGAATCGAACCCGTGAATCAAAGTTATATGGCCTAAGGCGACGCGCAAGAAGTTGAATGATGGTTTACTTAAACATTATTGTTTAGCTTTATTCTACGTTTACCCGAGCTGAAACAATTAGTTATTAGGTCAAACTGTATTCTCCCAGTAACTATTGTTTAGATTCTATTTTGAGATTTTTTGAGGTTTCCCATTATCAATCCCATAGAATAAAATATTCAGACATAATATATATTCATAAATTCTTTTAGTTAGGTTGAATTATTTATAAAATAAATTGATGCTGTTTATATTTAAGTCGAATAAGTGATGATGAAAAAACTATAATTACGTATGATTTGATTTGCAAAGGGATAGACTCAATTTTAATTTCTAGGTTCTAGATAACAGTCTAATCTGTTAGATAGCATTACCATTACCGCAAAGCGATTTAGACATATTTTGACGTGTCTATAGTTTTTTTGAGATATTTTTATAGTTTTCAGAATTCAGTCATTACCCAATTGAATGCTCTCATGGCTCATGTGTATACACGACACGGTTCTGGAGTAATTTATATTCAACCTCTGCAGATTTACTTTGAACTACCCTTTTCGCTTTTGAGAACTTCCCCAAAGTTTATTTCATCATAAAATGTTTATTTCTTGATTTTTCCTTCACGAATATTAGAAAAAAAGTTCGGGGTTCTGTATTTTGGAACGAAATGAAAAACTACTCAAAGAGCTTAGAATGAAAATATATACCTTTCGTAACATAAAATAAACATGATTTATATTGTATGGAAAAAAGTTAAAGAAAGTAATTTCACTTATATTTGTAGTTCATGATAAAAAGTTTACTTACCTTGAACGGTTTAGGTGTTGGTGAGGATGTATGTATTCTGCTAAACAAATACACTTCAGCCCTCACTTCAGTAGTTTCGTTTACTTAAAAGGTGGTCCACGGCGTATATAACTAACCACTTTAAAGAGTATACACATATCAGTTTAAGTTCAGAACAAACAGTAGAAAGGAAATAGGTTGTTTATTTATGGCCACTGGGTAAAATATTATAGATCAAAGGCGTAAGTTCTAAATGAAGTAAAACAGGGTAATCTCTTGGTCATACTCATGGAGCTTTCTAGAATACATGAAATGACAAGAGTATGTGTTTTTATAATCCCTGTTTGTAGTCTATTTTTATCTAAAAACAAAAATAAATTCTGGTATACTATTGGTTATAGGTAAAGCTTTTCCATTTTTGTACTGTCTACTGCCGTTCTTACTTCTTTCTTATAGAAATACGAGTACTACCCTCATTTACTAATCATATATTCACATGCACATCGTTCAATACTCAATACCATTCATTTTCAAAATTTTATAACTTTTATCACATCCTTTACTTTGTTTTTATACAATTTGTGTTTGATTGATTTTTCTAATTTATATACAAGTATCTTAAAACACTTATCTCGATATATTAGTATAACAGATTTTTACAGCACACAATCAGTTAGTTCAGCATCCCTAGTTACGTTTTCGCTACAGTGTAATCTATCTATGCTTTAATAAACAAAAACTTTTAATCATTACGAACTATCTAAACAAGCAATAATTAATATTTGGCGTTGTTGTAACACTACCACTAGACTAGAATGTTTATAATATATTAATTTTGTAAGAAATCAATTAAAATGTAATAATATTAATTTAAAAACAATGATATTGCAATTAGTATGGAAGTGGAATTTTAACACTCACACACAGAAAAACAATGTATATATTTATAATACACAAGAGAACTTCGGTTATGATATTTTAATTGGACTTGTTAGTACAAGCTCAAAATTTAAACAAAAAATCAATCAAAAAGTTCCTTTTCAAAGAACTTAAATATTTTTTAAGAAACCATAATGAATCTAAAACATAATATCCTACGATAGCTTCAGTAAGGAAAATTTTGTACCTTAAATAAGTCATCTTGAGGAGATCACTTAGAGGGTAAGGTCAAATTGGCCTCGAAGCCTCCAGGCCTCTGTGTGCTAAACAGATCGAGGCAGTATTTCACTCCGGCCCACCGCCTTCAGCTCTGTAATCATCATCAGCATCTCTATGCAGGGGCACTTTAGTACCAGCTTCCCTCTCTGGACCGCATCTAAGGAAAAGTGACTCGAATCGTCGATAGCTCAAACATCTCTGATCGGCTGGATCCCTTAACGTTACGTAGAGATGTGGCTTCACTCTGCATTCTCTATCGCATATATCATGGAGAGTGCTCCGAGTAACTGTTCAGACTCGTTCCACACGGCAAAATTTTCATCCTCATCACCTGGATAAATGGCGCTCCACCACTGTGCGCTTTTTTAGACACTTTTTGCCTCTTACAACCAATCTGTAGAACGGGCTATCGTCTGCGGTATTTCGAGACTGATACGACCTCAAAAGAGCGTACTTCTTCCTAAAAGGCCGGCAACGCGTTTGTGACTCCTGAGTTCATGGGCGGCGTTGGTCACTTTCCATCAGGTGACCCGTCTGCTGGTTTGCCCCCTCTAACATATATAAAAAAAAGAAACGCATATGTGCCGTTAGTAGAAAAATGTTACCATTACCTGACAGACCTGTTCGTCTAGTGGTTAGTGACCCTGACTGCTAAGCCAGAGGTCGTGGGTCCGATTCCCAACCAGGACAAACATTTGGGTCTAATTTATCGATAATATGTATGTATTTAGAAATGTATAAGTATGTTTATCAGCAGTCTCGTGACCATAGTACAGGCTATGCCTAGTTTGGGCTCAGACAGCCGTGTGTGAGGTTATAATTATTTATTATTATTATTACCGACAGCCAGCAATTGCTCAGATAAATCTTCAGCAAATGTATTGCAATGCAACTCTTATATTTGATGTCAACTGAAGTTTCTTCACATGGCGCCATAGATTTGATGATTTGCAGGCGTTTATTTCATAGACAACATTAGGTGAGCTGTCAGTTGCATTTTGTTACAACAACAAATAAACGGATAGACTGATGTTTTTCTAATATATTTTTTTATTGATGAATATCATATTTTAATACTTTTTATCCTATTCCGGACGAAGACAAATCCAAAAACACAAAAATCATAAAAATTGGCCAAGCCGTTCTTGAGTTATAAATGGTGTAACTAACACGACTTTGTTTTATGTATATAGATTTTGCATTTGCATGCAATACTAAATAGTAACGAAAAATCTTTCAAAATGTCACCTTGTTTTGTACTTGAGTTATTATAGACGTTTTTATATTACATAGAAGTAAATAAATTGAACAAGTACGAGTCTGACTTGTAACCTTATCAGGACAGGTAATATTTATAGAATACCTGGTTTTGATTAAATTTCACCATAGTCACTCGTGTTTTTGAATTTCGTTATTTTAATTTACAATACAAAAAAATCAGACGTATTCTAATTTCAAGTTCTAAAATTAAAAAAGTTACCATAAGGCTTATACTCCTCGTATTTTCGGAATGGTAATGTTAAGTTTGTTTCATAATAACCAATTTAACTTGCTAGATAACATTGAAATTTTCTTCGAAGGGCTTATTTAAATAAAGGGAAGAAAATCTAATGTTTTACAGTTCGGTAAAATAAATATGTTACGTAATGTGTATTCAGACTTTTCCATACGTTTGTAACTCAGTAATTACAAACTATGACTTCTCTATTATTTTTCACTTTTAGTGTATCCTTGCCAGTGTTTTAGGAAATCATTTTAACCGCACATTTTTAAATGTGTGTTTATCTTAAACGCTTGTTAGACAACCTTTTATAGTTATTTTTATTACAAACAAAGCATAAAATTTAAGCGTTGTGATTTTTCAATTATAGAATAAAGCGTAATAATAATAAACGTTTATTTGAAAACATGGGTGAAGTAGTAAAGTTGTTACAAAGATTATTTTCGTTCCTCCATATTCCACCTTGTGGCATGCAAATATTTCAAGATATTTTGTATATTACAATTTCACTAAAACATTTCAAACATAATTCATAAGTCACAACATCAATATAAATGTTTCTATGAAAAAAATAATATAATGTCAGAATTTGTGTCTAAAAATAACAATAATTTTGATGTCAATTAAATAGTAGATCATGAGTCAAATTAATTAATTAGATTGTAGTAGATAGAATTGTATATTAATTATACTAGATATTTGTCTTCTAAGTATTAATTACCACTTCAGTATATTTTTTGTTGTAATATAATCTTTAATTTCAATTTCAATTCACTTATGCTATCCAATTTACATTATATTGGCAGGAAAATTGTTGTAAATCCTAGACGACATATAAAATATGCTTCTGATTATAAGCGATGTTTTATTAGGCATCGTTTTTATTTTATATTTACGATAACGGCCATTTAAATGAGTGAATAAGTGCATATTTGTCTTCATAAACAGCGACCGATTATATAATATACAGGCATGGTGAGTGAGTAAATTAAGACTTTTAAAAATTAGTTTACAGCTGGCAGTACTCTTAAGTCTATAAATGGCTTAGTCAATATGTAGGCGTTTAGCGTTGTGTGACCTGAAATCCACTTTATTCTGTGTTTTTTAGCAAGAGACAAGCAAGAGTTTTTTTTTTAAAGAATGTTGTGCTCTGACTTTTATGTACTAGCATTTTTTAAATTCTATTTATCTTGAAGTCTTTGAAAATATGTATGAAGTTGAGTATAAAACACACAACGTAACGGATGTTTTAATCTTAAATGCACCTCTTGTATGATCCGACGATCCTTTAAATTAGACGACGACTTGCCTTTATCTTTTCAACAATTAAATTCAATTGAATACCTATGACATTGCTTTGAACAATTATTTACATTATATGTAATAACAAAACGAAAAATGTCGTATCTCACAAGGTGCTTCATTGAAGAGTGCACCAAAAAACATGGCCAATAAAACAAATATCTTGCTGGCACGTCATTAAATAAAATACTTGATTTTTTAAATTTATATTTTATTTATTATCCTCTTAAAAATTTTTGAAATAATTTTAATTTAATTTTAAAATCATAAATCTGCTCATTCATTGACTGTTAGGTGGAACGAAGTTCGCCGGGTCAGCTAGTTTTTCATAAAATTACATTTTTAATTTCTGTGTTCCATTTTTTAGCTCTGCATCGCCCTACAGTCGACTGGGACTGAATGCCTACGGCATTAAGTCCGCCTTTGTCTTTTTGTGTATACATATATAATATATATATAGAATATATATATAGAGACAACAAATACCGCAGAATTTTATTTAACACTTTTTAAGAGCAATAATTCCATCATAAATGTTTTGTTGCGTGACCATAGCAGTTTACGCAGCTAAAGCTCTCAAAAGTACGCAACGAAAGCTATCAAAAGGAAAAAAAACGTTTTCGCAACATTTTTTGTTGATGCTCCGCTCCTACCAGTATTGATTGTTTGGCAAAAAATTAACTCTTCATCTTTATAATATTAGTAAAGAAAACGTTTATTACTTAATTGATATTTTAAGGGACACGGTTCTCTGACTGCCCGCCGCACGTGACGTAGCGAATCTGCGTACGAATGTTATTTATGAAAATATTTAGCTCAGGGTTTCTCAGCCGGATTTTTACCACAAAAGGTTAATGAGCGGGCAATGAGACGAACAGACTTTAATTTATTTTTATTTATTTATTAGGCCACCAACGGCGAGTACCTTCACTATTACAATGTATTTACAAACGTATAAATTTTATAGCTAAGTATCACCCCACTTAGAGGTAGGCACAGCATGGACCAACAAAACTGCAATAACAATTTACAAAAAAAAACAATGTGAACTTAAAAAATATTATAAGACTTAAAAAAAAAGAAAAACAAACTTAAATTGAAAAATAAAATCCTAAAACCATACATTTCTTGTATCCAATACAGTTCTCTTGATTCGAGGCAAGGATGTAAAGTTAATATCTATTATATTGGCATAAGGTTGAAAGGCGGCAAAAAATCGGGCCATTGAGCAATGCGATTTAAGACTCGTGTGGCATTTAGGTCTATAGAAATATTCTCGCCTAGTACATACAAGACCTGGCGTTCAATCCGGGAACATTGAGGCCAATCAAAAATCATCAATCAATCATTTGACTGCACGGATGGCGTAGTGGTCTAAGTGGTCGCAACGCCGCTTACTACTACACTGAGTGTTGTGGGTTCGATCCCCACACTTTGTGTGATCCACAAATAGTTGTTCTGAGACTGGTTGTTCTTTGTGTCCGTTTCATGTATGTTTGTAAAGTCCCCCGCGACACAGAATATACTCCTAATGCGGGAGTTGTCTTTTAAAAAAGAAATCCTGCTGAGAAACAATCGGGGCAATTTATGGTTCCTGTAATTTGTGCAGACTTCTTTCAAATTAAATAGGTAAATCTATTACATTCATTCCTACTGTCTAATTTATCATTGCGGTTAAGTAAGCGGTAATTACTCTCCGTACTCTACTCCGTAATTACTCTGCTGCGCTGTCTAGAATTGAGCGGGTTCATTTCAACTATTTCTTCCCGCTCAGTCCTTTTCGTACGACTATTTGTTGGTGAAAAAACAAATATGCAGTTTTCTCTTGCGAATTAAACGGAGTCCTCAACGGGTCCGTTCGCGGTGGAAATCGGCTTTAAAAGTGGATAGGAGTGTGATGCTCTAGCCGACGCGTTTCCACACGTCGCCTTATTCAAAGTACATTCATATTATACGAGTATATATTCTTACGGCTATATCCCCGAAGACGTAAATAGCGGTGTATTAAGTGGCCATATTTTTTTTATTTTAATCATAATTTTAATACCACTCACGCTATGGGTGGTAAGCCCATTGCCGTCGGAACTTGAGGAGTTAGATGGGAAAACTTGTTGTAAGTTCGCTGAGAAAATAAAAGTCGATAAGATGGCAATGCAATGGTGGGAAATGGATATCGCTTGGTTGACTAAGAATACGAAGTGTCATCAACCCATTCATCCCGCGGGTGTCGTAAGAGCCAACTAGGAGAGCAAACTACTCTGGAAAAAGCACTGCAAAGAGAAGGAAAATTTGAAAAATCCCCTATACCAACTCGTCTGGCCCAGTTTAGTAGGTGGTATAGTAGGCTAAAACCTCCTTTCTAAGGAGAAGCATTTGTCCAGCAGTGAAAGGCTGTTGATGTGATGTGAGATATTGCTCATTCGGATAGCTTCATGGAATAAAAGCAGAGAAGGAATATGATTTGATTCTAAAATAAACTTGTTGCGTGAATCACATTTTCAGCTACCGATAACTATTTATGTTTTTATCAGTTTATCACTATCCGAAATGGATTACTTTACGCTTCATTATATATTTAACAATCCGAAACCGTATTAGCTTTTTTGTAAAAAACTTTACTTAAATTGATTTTTTTAATTTATTGTAAAATTAGATGATTTGAATAGGACATATTTTTTAAATTTACAAATTCACTTTAATAGTTAAGTTATTGCTAGCAGTAGGGATACTCTTTCTAGAATCTCTTCTTCTTAGGCCGATTACCGTCCACTGCTGAAAGAAGACCTCCCCTAAGGAAACATTGAAATGAAAAAAAAAAATTGTTTAATAATAATTATTTGGACAATTAATTCTCTAGAATCTCTACTGGTTTTAAAATGCAAGGCTAATTAAATGAAAAAGAAGTGTTAGTTTCTTTGCCAGATTTCTGATCTTTAAATATTCACCTTACATTTAGGTGTGAAAAATAACGAGCTGTCTACTAAATTAATTGTTATACATAATTAATCTAATTTATTTTGTAAATTAAAATCTTGATGTTATATCAGCAGGGCTTAAAATCTTAACTACTGGTATAGATAATTTAATTTTATTATACTATTCACTGTTTGTATATTATACTGTTTACATTATAATTCACATATATTTTAAAGCGGCTGATTGCTATCCTACGAGAACAACAGCAATCGTATTTAGTTTTTTCAATTCTGCAGGTAACAATTGGGATTGTAATGATGGAGGACTGGATTGGCTGGCGATGGAACCAGAAAATGGAACGCTGAAAAGAAAAATAGCAGACTATTATGACCTTGTATGTCAACAACAACTCTACAAAGGAAAACCTCTGCATATCGTCATGGATATTATTAAGGTAAGTTTTTATTTAAAATTTTCACAAAAATGTACAAGCATAGTTTTATGTTTATTATTTACAGAAAAATGTTTGGTGGCCATTATGGTACGACAAGATTCTACTGTTATTTACGTAAATGGAAAGTAATCATCTTAATTTTCTTTCTTTCTTTCTTTCTTCTTTCTATCTGTGGCTGACAGTGCCTCTGAAGATAAGTCCGAATCTTCATTCATCAACTCCTGATTTTATTTTATTTATTTATTTACTCTCGGAATATGAATGAGAATGTTTAAAACAAATGGAATTTTCCGCATTCATCAAGTTCGCCTTTAGTAGTCCACTGCTGGACATAGGCCTCTCCTTAGAAAGGAGGTTTCCATCGATTTTCCGCATTGTTTAGGGGCAATGGAAGGTAATGGCAATGGACGGCAATGGACGTCGTTGCCCATTTTGTCACTAATATAGTACTTCAGGGCATGGGACTGTTTGTTCCATCTACACTTATTCCCATTGGTGGCAACCTTGTTCAACAGCCTTGGTTCAACAGATCCTGCAAAACGGCGTCCTGCCAAATGCAGGAATTATACCAAGCATGGGCTAATGCAGCGACGAAAGGTGATGTAAGGCACCTAAAAAACGCCCGCTAAAAAAGGAACAACACTTTGCCTTCAGATCCCTTAAAAGAACCATTGCCAGGGCAAAATCGGAGAACATCAGCCGGATTGTTGAGAAACAATCCGGCAAGAATGCACGAGTTCCAGAAGGAAGTCCGAAAGTCTCTCGACTGGTGGGACTTCCTTCTGGAACTCGTGCGTTCTGGTCTCTTGCCAAGGCAGACCAGGGGAATTTCTGTAGCCAATTCCTTCCACCCCTGCAGATGGGCGATAATTCGTTGACCTATGATGCCAAGAAGAAAGCCGATCTCCTAGGCAAACTCTTTGCATCCAACTCGACTTTGGATGACGGGGGAAACGTACCGCCGACCATAACGCGGTGCCAGAGCTGTATGACAGAAAACCGGTTTACACAGAAATCATACAGATATTCATGAGAAGACGTGAGTTGGCACCGGTTTTAACTCGCCTCTGTCGACTCTTCTGCTCTCTAGGCGTCGTTCCGAACTCCTGGAAGGTAACGTTTGTGCACCCAATTCCTAAAAAAAGGTAACCGCTCTGATCTGTCCAGCTACAGGCCTATAGCCATAACTGCCTTGTTCTCTAAGACTATGGAACCCGTAATCAACTTCCAGCTCCTCCGGTCGAATATCACCAGCTACTCAATGACCGACAATATGGTTTTCGCCGGGGTCGCTCAGCTGGTGATCTTATCTTTTATGTAACACACCGGTGAGCATAGCCGATCGACACCAAGGGAGAGGCTTGTGCAGTAAGCTTGGACATAGCGAAGGCCTTCGATCGGGTGTGGCATAGTGCGCTTTTCTCGAAGCCCCGTTATCGACGGTGCATGTTCCGACTTGAAGTCAGTAAATGCTTGTGTCCCGCTAAGCTGGGTTCTATCACCCACACTGTTTCTTCTGCATATCAATAATATGTTACAAACTAGTGGCATCCATTGGTATGCAGATGATAGCACGGGAGATGCCTTTTATACCGGCCGTCCCAATATTTCTCGGGAAAACGTCATCGAGAGTCGAAACGAACTTGTGTCTGAAGGTGAAGCTTCCTTAGCGGAGGTTTCGGCTTGGGGTCGTCTGAATCTGGTCCATTTTAACCCAAAAAAGACACATGTTTGCGCGTTCACCGCGCATATATCAGTGCGGGCGCCGCGGCTTGCTCACTCCTCAACGACGATTAACGAGCATACACGCACCTCGCCTTTATACCTTATAATGAAATTAATTCAATTATACCAGCGTTACAATCCTGTCGTGGTTTAATTTATACAAGTCCAGAGTTCACTCCATACTTATAAAAGGGCACTGGGCCCACAGAGAGTGATCCGAGGAATTGTTCGGACTAATACCAGCCGCAACCTTCCGCCATCGTTCAACACGGCAAAATTTAGATAATTGGCGCTCCACCACTGTGCGCTTTTCAAGACAATTTTTGCCTCGCGCTACCAATCTGTGAAACAAGTTATTGGCTGCGGTATTTCCGGCCCGATACGACCTTCAAACTTTCAAGAAAAGAGCGTACTCCTTTCTCAAAGGCTGGCAACGCACTTGTGACTCCTGAGTTGCAGGCGTTCATGGGCGGCGGTAGTCGCTTTCCATCAGGTGACCCGTCTACTCGTTTGCCCCCTATTCCATAAAATAAAATAAAAAACATGTGGTAATTTTCCTCTCTCTCTCTCTGGATATGGATCAGAGTATTTTAACTATAAAAATCTGCATAGCCTGGTTTTACTGGCAACCGTAGATGGAAAGCAACAATTCATACTTTGTGATTTTGAACCTAAAGACAGTATTTCTGATAGATGCTGGAATACTCACAAGTACAAGGTTTTTTTTAAAAATTGGAAAATAATGAGTTGTGCATTCTTGGTGCTAAAGCTGCCACAAACAAAACAAGGAGTTTGCCTTAGTGCTCGTATACGTTGCGGATGATGCGTTTTCAATGAGAACAGATTTAGTGAAACCACTTAGAAAGCAAGATTTGGCCACTCATGAAGAAATATCTCAATTACCGGGTGTAACGAGCACCACCGATAGTCCAAAATGCTTTTAGTATCTTGGCATCTTGACTTTGAATATTTCACACAAAAATTTATATTGAATTGAGAAAAATAGAACGTGTTGTGATGGCCAGTTGTGCTTTTCATAATTATTCGATTATATCATCGCAAAGCTCCTATTTTCAGACAGAATGCTTCAATACAGAAAACTGTTATGAGGGAGCTATTACCAAAAAGATTTAAAACCAGGTTTTTTTCCACGGTAAATTTGGATAGAAGAAATTTTGTAAGTGAATAACACCATGAAGAGACCACCAAATAGTTATAATTACCTTTTTATTGGTAAGCTTTGCTTTTTGGCACTTTTGCGGTGTTCGACCTGGGGTCAGCCGTTGCATTTTTCGCTTACAGTTATCGTAATAATATTTATAATATTATAATAATTGATAGCCGTTTCTGTTGCGTTAGTTCCGCGTCCGAACTCGTATTCAATAATGACTCGGAGTTTCGAAGTATCCATCTTTCACGTCTAAGCTGAATAGAAAAAACAGTTGAAAGTCGGAAATCAAAAACTCTCACCATGAAGTTTTTATGTCAATTCAAAGTATCTATTACTATATAACGGCAATTTCGTTCTTTAAACCCTACTATTACAACCTCACACAAAAATAATCGTGCTTATCAAAAAATCATTTGTCCTAGCAGTCAAGGTCAGTAACGACTGGACCAACAGGCCCGTCGTCAGATTTATGAACTTTCAAGTAAACATCAATAGTTTGAATTTTTATGTGTATATATACAGGATTACCGGGTTAGTCGACCTAAATATTTGCCATCATTTCTGATAGATTTTACTATGAAGTACATAGCCCCAAACCTTACCATTTTCAAGATATTGGACTTTTAAGATTTTATATAAAAATTGCTGAACTTTTAATTTTTTTAATACAATTTTTCAGAACTTATATCATTTATTTTATGCTTATTTTACTGTTTTTGTGTAGTTGATAAATTGTTTTATAATTTCAATTTCTAAAATTGTAGTTGACTTAATAAACTGGGCCGAAGTAAATGGATAATAATAGCAAAAATAAATAGAGTTGTATTATTTTTTTCTTTCTCACGGATACTGCCGGCTCGTGGGTGATTACATAGCAAGCGATCTCGGCGGTCGAGATGTTATTAAGTTGGACGGAGTCAATCGAAAAATTAGAGTGAGCAGCTCTGTTTCAAGGCAACGATCTGATCTGGGTACATCACGTTTCATTGATGAAGATGATGAAGACGCCGATGAGATAGTTCAACTATTTACATTGAAACCAACAACTTCAACCAATATTGTATTCCTACAACTTAGACTCTCACAGTGAAAAGTGTGCTATGTGTATAATATAGTGGACTTATATCCAAATCACTATACGCCACTATTACAAGTTATTGAAGAAGGAGATACTTTGAAAAAGTTAGATTTCTGCAGATTTAGAAGACAGAGACAGAGAGAGATATTTTATTTCTGAGACATTTCATGGACATGAGTCCAAATGATTAAAATGTTAATTATTGGGCGCCAAAAGCACTGATAAATCCTAATATTCGCGAGTTAAGGGGCCACAAAGACGCTTCAATGTGAATGTGTAGATGGGTATTGTCAAACCACTGGATTGCATCTTTTTTTCTGACCGAGAACAGTACGAAAACTTTTTAGGAACAAAATTTAACTAACTTTCTTGATGTTTTACTAGTTAATGTCATTCGCGGCATGTGGTTTCAGCATGATAGTTGCCCTGTGCGTAAGGAATGTAAAATAATGGCTGGATTCTAATTATCGTAATAAGTGGCTTGGATGAGGTGGTTTGGTGGCTCGTGAGAAAACGCGTTGGGAGTATCCGTCCGAAATCAGAATATCAGCATATTCATCGTTCGTATAGGTTGTCATTTTCAACAGTATCAAAGCTTGTTCTTCAGAAGCAGAAATGAAAGTCCACTTGGCAATAGTTAGTCACGAATAGAAAACGAAACAGTTCAAAAACCAAGCCAAGCTTAACACTCCCGGTCTGTTATATATGTTTGTTTCCATGCATTCTGATGCTATCCTAGAATTTTATACCTTGTTAGATAGCTAAAAATACGTACATGTTTTCTAACGAATCTGCAGTTTAACTGTCATAGATTCTTCTTATATTATTCGACAAAGAAAAAATCATTTTACATACTTATTTACTTTTGGGCTATACAAAAAAAAAAGAAGTATATAGAAGTTCTAAGTAAAATTGTATTGGGTAAAATTGTAAAGTAAAGGCCCTTAAAGTATGTAGGTCGACTTACCCGGTAACCCTGTATATATATTGCATTGTTTTATTTCATACTATAAGTTTACATAGGGGATTTCTGTAAATATTTAGGTACTTAGTTCACTGACTGTACCGATATCAAACTTTTTACTATAACCTAACAAAAGCTAGACAGGCTGGACATGTACCGGTCACTTGGCAGCCGTAATTGTCGGTATGACAGAACCCATTGAACTTTAAACGTTTTCTGTCTTTGTTTTTGTGTCTAAATTGGAACGCGAAGATTTTGCTTCTTCTTGGTCGTCCAAAAATTGCAGCAATTGGTAATACCACAGTTTTCCAGACTTCTTTGAATCAGCGACTTTCTTACGTCCTTTTTGTAGGTAGAACGAATGTTGATGATTTTTTTAAACCACAGCGTTTTTATCGGCGTTTGAATCTATAACTTTCAATTTTCTAATCAGCTTACGGTACGCCATTTTTTTTCAATTCAGGATTGTGATATTTTTTGGATTTAATTTTCCATAAACAAGGTTCATTTTGATACATAGCAATAAACTCTTTGAGCCATTCATTGGTGTGCCACTTTGCAAGCGCGTGTTTATCGACCACTGGCTAAGCCATACACGCGAAAACTGACCGCGCTCCGCTCTCCCCACGTTATGGGTGGCACACACTCTAAGAGAAATCGTTGCGATTTCGCCGTACCGTTCACATTGTACAGTTACATCGTACGTCCCTATAACTCATACACGTTCAAGTAAAACTGCTCAGTTTATTTATTTCGTTCCGCGATTGCTTCGACCGACGACACATTAGCTATTCTAGCATTGTCTGTTGATAAAAAAACATGAAGTTGAAAAAATCAGAAAAGAAACAGGCCGATCAGGTGTAGTTTGAACGGTACACTCAAATCGTAACAATTTCTCGTAGCGTGTGTACCACACATTAGTAACATGGTAATTTCTTCACCTTCGCAGTTTATTCCAAGCTTTTAAAAACGAGACAATTATTGTGTGATTTTTTTATTGCTTCTATTTTCTATTATAATATCATAAAGATAACATTTATCAGAATTTCTTGTATTGTTATTAATTGTGTCAGAAACAGAAATAACAAGGAGTACTTTTAAATTAATTAGAAATAAGACAATGGATTTCCGTGTCTGAGCCAATTAAAAATTATTGATATTTTGTTAAAAAGTTTTTAATCCCTTTTTGTATACTTTATAAAGCAGTTTATTAATTAAACTCAATTGCCTCACTAGAAGGCGGAAAACAATGTTTGAGGCATTTCAAGTAATCTGAGGTAAAATAACACAGTATATCGTCGACTGGTTTGTTTGTCTAGTGGTTAGTGACCCTGACTGCTACGCCAGAGGTCGTGGGTTCGGTTCCCATTCAAGACCAATAATTGTGTGATGAGCACGGTCATTTGTTATCTGTCTGGATATACTTTATCTATAATATGTAAGTATTTAGGAATATATGAGTATGTTTATCAGCAGTCTGGTTACAAAAAAAATGGTTGTACTATTTAATGATATAAAATCACCTTCTTCGTGGTCATTTGTAGTTGTAGAATAGTTTTTAGATGAATTTTGCTGTTCGGGGTTTTTTGATAGTTTAAATCGTTTGCATCTAGGAACCGTAAACTAAAATACACTGTCAAAGAAGCTCAGTAATATGATTAAATGAGAAAAAAAAATTAGTGAGAACACCATCAACAAACAGCAAAAAATAACCAAAAAGATACCTACCTAGTTTACTTCAACCAATCGAAAAATAGTAAACTGTAATGACTTTACGGCCAATACGCTAACGACATGGCAAAATATGGTGGCTGCTGAAAAATTATTACTTTTTATCATAAATAAGTCATAAATTATTAGAATTCTTGAACTTGACCTGACTCTTTGTTTCTTTTCACATCTTGGCTATTTTCTAATCTCTATCATTGAAATTTACCCACTTAGTTTTATTAGCTTATTGTATATATAGTTACCAACGAACTGTGTATTAAATTAGACAAAACAACGCCTCTTTTAGACCGTGGTTTAGTTATCCATCTACGACGGGGGTTCTACCATCCATACATTCATTTCAGTATTACTGTTTGTAATGTTAGTATATGAAAATAACGAATAACATTAAATGTAAATAACCACGCATAGTGTTGTTTACTGTCAATTCTTGATTGTTGCGTTCTTAAAGGTTAAAGCTTAGATATTTATCGTTTTAATCTCTTTTTATCTGACAAATAACGGGTCTAATTTCGGTTTATTGCAATTACTATCGCTTGTTTGCAAACAATGAATGGAATCATGTGATGAAATTTTATGCTTGTGAGTAATAAGTGACGATGTCTTTGTTTGCTAAATTCTTTCGAGGTTCTTTAACTTAATTTTTTTGGTATCAGCGAAACTTGTGACTAAAAATGAGAAAATGCAAAAGAACCGGTGATAAAAGTTTAGTCTCTATGTATGGCTGTAGCATCAAATGAATGAACCGATTAGATTAATTGGATTTCCAATACTTTTTTAACTTTTTTTAATGTATTTAGGGAAAACTGTGGTATCTCTCTATGTTAAACCATTTTGGAATACGGTCAGGTAGTGCAATTTGGAAATTTAATACAATTTATACAGCCAACTCCTGAAATACTTAAAGTTGTTGTGATTCAACATGGTTTGAATCAATATATTACTTTCATTTTTTGTGTTACTTGCAATACCTATTTATATAGTACTTGTAATAAAAAGTATTAAAAAAACTGATAGTTTAAAAACAATAATCTCCTAGAAATCTATCGTCAGCTGGCATTGGTCGGCAGGGTTTATTTTCTTGTAATGACTTACATTTTCGTAAGGTGTCTTCTCTGATTATTTCATTCATCGAACATGGCAATGATTTTAAAACAAAGAAAACATTATAATAATGTGGTTAGAAATATCGTCATCTGTTACTAACAGGTAGGACTTCGAAAAAGCAAAATATCCAATCAAAGTAATACATATTTAGGTACAAAACTTTTCTTCTTTAAACCAAACAGAGAACCACAATAAAATTCCCCTTAATTCCCTAAATGTTTCGAAAGTATAGAAAAAAATTACTATGTTTTTGCCGTTGTGCTGTCTATTAGGCAAAAATACAAATGCTCGTTAAAAAAAATAAACAATAGGTCGTTTTTTTCAATACAATTTCAATGAGATATCATTGATATCTTTGTGCTGTATAGAAAGATCGCTCAACATCCACAGAGAAAAGAAGCGTAAATTTAAAAAATATCGCTATCTGTTTAAATTCCTTTTACTAGTTTTTAGTTTATTTCTCTAATCAATTCTTAATCAGGATTTCTCTCTAAAACTTTGTCTTATTTATTGGGAATTACTTCTACTAATTCTGACTTAATCAAGAATTTCTAAAGACTGCTATTAACAAATTTCGTTATTTCAGTCTAGTAAGCGTATTTATTATTTTAAATTCATTTTCATCAATAAAATTTAACTCTGACGAATGCTGTGCATTTTCAACGATCAGCTTCGGCAAGCGTTTCTTTACCTTTTAGACCCTTTCTATTCGTATATAATCAGATAAAGGAGAACTTTCAAAAATTAATTTTGTATAAAAATCTAAGCTCTTTAATTTAACAGTAATAAGAACAAATCAATTATAGTACACAACTCTAAAAACAATAAGATTTTTCAATATAATTATTTAGTTTAAATGTATCCAAACCGCATTAAGTAATTTGCAAATTTTTTAAATTTAATCGTTATACATATGTATGATCCCGCGATTTTAGATGAGGTATTATCGATTCTGTGTAACTTACTTCTTTGAAATATACTCTACCTATTCGTATCTCTGGTTACTAAGCTTAAATAAATATAGTCGGACAGTAATAGTGCGTTGATCTCTGTATTCTTATAATAAACGGGCATCTTTTGTTCAACAAGATGTTATTCATAATCTTGCCCAAAATCAATGAACCCGAGTGAAGTAATTATTGATATAGGACAAAAGTTAGTATTAGCTGCCAACCAGCATATTATGTATGTAACTCAAGTTTTTTCACAGACAATTCGTCGGACGTGTCCAGATCCGTGCTCTTGTACGATGACGCACATCGTATCTGACACAGCGGGTGCCGTGATTCCACTCATTACGGTAAACTGTGCCTATAAAAAATTGGAGTCCCCGCCTGCTTCGCTCCCACCAGGCACCACCACACTTCGACTTGAGGGCAACAAGGTAACATGGTACGAAGATTGTTTTGATGTTTGCAAAAAGCTTCTTGCAATTAACGTTGTGTGTAGAAATTCAGAAAATAGTGTAGCGTAATAAATAAAAATATTTTTTACTTATAATTAAGTTTAGAAATAATTTTTTTAATTGACTTACAAAAAAACCAGTGATTAATAGCACGCACGCACGCAGCACGCATGCATTAAACTACGAAATTAAACATCATTTCATTTGGTTTTCTTTTCTATTTCAGTTAATCAAAGTACCATTCCAAATTATCTATACAATTTTGACATTTTGATAGCAGTTTGTTTATCCCTTTACTGTAAAAGTCTGCTGGACGGGAGGCGATGAAGTCAGCGAAAGCGTTTTGTACTTTGTCTCGGTTGTTAAATTTTTTCCCACTTAAAAAATGGTCTAAATTTCGATAAAAGTAGAAATCTGTTGGTTCAAGGTTTGGTGAGTAGCTTCTTGTAGCTTTGCGATGGTCTGTCGTAAGAAGCTATGATGTACAAGTTCAGTACTGGTCCACCAGACAGTCACCATCATCTTCTTATGGGTAATCTTTTTTTTAACGCACTGATTATGTGCTGTACCCAGGTCCACCCACTGAGACGACCGCTTATGGTTATCGTACAGGATCCACTTTTCATCGCAGATAACAATTCGATTCACAATTTCCTCGTTTCTATGCCGATTCAGTGATGCTGTGCATGCTACGACCTTATTTAGCTTTTTCATCTTTCCGATTTGACGCAAGTGCTTCAATGTTGTTTTGACACTGACTCTAGCTCGCATCAAACTCAGACAAAGATTGAGGTGGATCCGCCGCCGAAAAAAGTGTTTATGCAAGCAGTGTTAGGCCCGTGGGGTGCGTGGTCCGGAACCTCCTTGTGGGGGGTGCGTGGTCCGGAACCTCCTTGTGGTGCACCCTGGGTAACGGAGACGGCAGCGCCTCTCTCCCTAGGTGGGGGAGGCGCTGCCGCCTGCGGCCAATTCCGGCCGAGGTGGGAACGGCCCGTCATGGGGCCCCTTTGGAGGGCGCCCCCCCTGGCCCCGTTTTTAAGGGGGGGGCCTGGGGGGGGGGCACTCCGCGTCCGTCCGGGTGGGGGCCCGGAACGAAGGACCCGCCGGCCAGGGCCCCCCCCATAACTGGGGACGGGCCTCGGGGCCGGGGGCAACCCCTTTAAAAGGGGGGGGGGACCCGGCGGTGGGCCCCCCGGGGGGCCCCAACCCCAATGGCCCCGGGGGGGGTTTTTTTGGTCCCCCAAAAAACCCCCTAAAAAAACCCCGCCCCCCCAAAAAAAAAAGGGCTGACCCAAAATATTCCAAAAGGGGGGGCCCCCTGAACGAAAAAAAATCGACCAAAAGGAAACCCTTTCCCGGGGCCGGGGGGCACATTTTTTAAACCCCCCCAAAAAACCCCGGGGGCTATCTATTTTGGGAGAAAAAATTTTAAACCCCCCTAAATAAATCCCCCTTTTTTTTAAAAAAAAAAAATATTTTGGGGTTTTAAAATCCAAAGTAGGGAATAATATTCTCATTAAACCAAAAATAAGGCCAAAAACGTCAAATTTCCTGAAGACAATTGGGGCCCTTTTGGGAAAAGAAAATGCCCCAACCCCAAAAAAAAGGGGTGGGGGGGGTTTCCCCCCCCAGGTCCCAAAACCCAATTTTTCCCTTTTTTGGAAAAAATTTGGAATTTTTTTTAAAAAAAAAAAAGGGGGGGGAAATTAAAATTTTTTTTTAAAAAAACCCCCCCCCAAAAAAAGGGAAAAAAAAAATTTTTTTTTTTTTTCCCCCCAAAAAAAGGGGTTAAAAATTCCCCAAAAAAAAAAAAACCCCCCCAAAAAAAAAAACCCCAAAATTTTTTTTTTTTTTTTAAAAAGGGGGTTTTGGGTTTTTGGGGAAAAAAAAAAAAAACCCCCTTTCCCCAAAAAATTTTTTTTTCCCCCAATTTTTTAAAACTTTTGGGGGGGTTTTCCTTTTTTTTGGGGCCCCCCCCCCCGGGGGGTTTTTTTTTGGGGGGAAAACCCCCGGGTTTTTTTTGGGTTTTTTTTGGGGGGCCCTTTTTTTTTTTTGGGTTTTTTCCCTTTTTTTTAAAAAACCCCGGGGGGGAATTTTTTTTTAAAAAAAAAAAAATTTTTCCCCGGGTTTTTTTTGGGGGGAAAAGGGGGGGGGCCCCCCCCCCCCCTTTTTTAATTTTTTCCAAAAAATTTTTTTTTGGGGTTTTTAAAATTTAAATTTTTTCCTTTTTCCCCCTTTTTTTTAAAAAAAAATTAAAAAAAAATTTTTTTCCCTTTTCAAAAAAAAAAATTTTTTTAAAAACCCCCCTTTTAAAAAAGGGGGGGCCCCCCCTTTTTTTGGGGGGTTTTTCCCCCCCCAAAAAAAAAAAAATTTTTTTTTTGGGGGGGGGGTTTTTTAAATTTTAAAAACCCCCCCCTTTTTTTCCCCCCGGGTTTTTTAAAGGGGGAAAAAAAAAATTTTTTTTTTAAAAAAAGGAAAAAAAAACCCTTTTTTTTTTTTTAAAAAAAATTTTTTTAAATTTTTTAATTAAAAAAAATTTTTTTTTAAAATTTAATCCCCCCCCTTTTCCCCCAACCCCCCCCCCTTTTTCAAAAAAACCCCCTTTTTTTCCCCCCAAATGGGGGGCCCCTTTGGGGCCGGGGGGGGTTTCCCGGGAAAAAAAAAATTTTCCCCCGGGGGGGGCCCGGGGTTTCCCCCCCCTTTTGGCCCCGGAAGGGGGGGGGCCCCCCCCGGGGGGGAAAGGGGAAAAGGGGGGGAAACCCAAAAACCCGGGGGGAAAACCCCCCCGGGGGGGGGGTTTGGGGGGGGGGGGGGGGGCCCCCCCGGGGGGGGCCGGGGGGGGGGCCCCCCGGGGGCCCCCGGGGGGGGGCCAGGGGGGGCCCCCCCCCGGGCCCCGGGGGGGGGAAACGGGGGGGGGGGGCCCCTTTTTGGGGGGGGCCCCCTTTTTCCCCCCCGGGGAAGGGGGGGCCCCCCGGGGGGGGGGGGGGGGTTTTTTCCCCCCGGCCCCCCCCTTCCCCCCGGGCCCCCCCCGGGGGGGCCCGGGCAAACCAATTTAAAAGGGGCCCCCCCAAAAAACCCCCGGGGGCCCCCCCCGTTGGGGCCCCCGGGGGCCCCCGGGTTTTGGGGGGGCCCCCCAAACAAGGGGGCCCCCCCAAACCCCCCGGGGGGAAAAAAAGGGGAAAAGGGAGGGGGGGGGTTTTTCCCCCCCTTTTCCCCCCCCCCAAAACCCCCCAAAAAAAAGGGGGGGAAACCCGGGGGGGGGCCGGGGCCCCCTTTTGGGGCCCCCCCCGGGGGGGGGGGGCCCCCCGGGAAAGGTTTTGGCCCCTTCCCCCCCCCTTTTTAAAAGGGGGGAAAAAAAACCCTTTTCCCAAAAGGGGGGCCCCGGGAAAAAACCGGGGGAAAACCCCTTTGGGGAAAAAACCAAAAACCCCCCAAAGGGGGGGGCCCCCCTTTTTTGGGGGGGGGAAAATTTTTGGGGGGAAAAAAAAAACCCCCCCAAAATTTCCCCAACCCCCGAAAAAAAAACCCCCCCGGGCCCCCCCCGGAAAACCCCCCAAAGGGGCCCCCCCCCGGGGGGGGGCCCTTCCCCCCGGGGCCGGGGGCCGGGGGGGCCCCCCCCCAAAACCGCGGGGGGCCCCCCCCCCTTTTTTTGGGGCCGGAAAAGGGGGGGCCCCGGGGGGGAGGGGGGGTTGGGCCGGGGGCCCCCCCCCCCCGGGGGGGGTTTTAAAAAACCCGGGGGGCCCCCCCCGGGTCCGGGCGGGGGGGCCCCGGGGGGGGTTTGGGGGGGGGGGGGGCCCCCCCTTTTTTAACCCGGGGGAAACCCTTTCCCCCCGGGCCCCCAAAAAAAAAAGGGGGGGAAAAAAAATTTCCCCCCCAAAAAAAAAAAAAAAAAAAAAAACCCCCCCCCCCAAAAAGGAAAAAAAGGGGGAAAACCCCTTTTTCCCCAAAAAATTTTAAAAAAAAAAACCCTTTAAAAAAAGGGAAAAAAAAATTTTTTCCCCAAAAAAAGGGGGCCCCCTTTCCCCCCAAAAAAAACCCCCCCAAAAACCCCTTTTTCCAAAAAAGGGGGGCCCATAAAAAAAAGGGTTTCCCCCAAAAAAACCCCCAAAAAAAATTTTTTGGAAAATGGGGGGGGAATTTTCCCCCCCCCAAAAAAAAACCCCCCAAAAGTAAAAAAAATTTCCCTTTTGGGGGGGGAAAAAAAAAAAAAAAAAACCCCTTTTTTTTAAAATTTTTTAAAAAAAATTTTTTTTTGGGGGGGGTTTTTTTTTTTAAATTTTTTAAAAAATTTCTTAAAAAAATTTTTTTTTTTTTTAAAAAACCCTTTTTTTTTAAAAAAAAAAAGGGGGGAAAAAATAAATTTTAAACCCCCCAAAAATCCCCCAAAACCCAAAACCCATTAAAAAAGGGGGAAAAAAAAACCAAAAAAAAAAAAAATTTTTAAAACCCCCCCCCAAAAAAAAAAAATTTTTTTTCCCAAAAAAAAAAAAACCCCAAAAATCCCCTTTTTAAAAAAAATTTAAAAAAAAAAAGGGGGGTTTTTTGGGGGGGCCCCCCCCTTTTTTCCCCCCCAAAAACCTTTTTTAAAACCCCCCCCCCATTTTTTTTTCCCCCCCCCCCCAAAAAAGGGGGGGAAAAAAAAAAAAAACCCCCCCCCCCCGGGGGGAAAAGGGGGGGGGGGGACGCCCCCCCCGGGGTTAGGGGAAAGGGGGCCCCCGGGCCCCCCCCCAAAAGGGTTTTTCCCCCTTGAGAGGGTCGTTGGCTCCCTGTTCCCAACGCGAGTGGTGGAGCATACTCCGCCACAGATGGCTCCGCCTCCGGAGCTTGAGGCGCCTAACGTGGATGACGACGACGTGCCTGAGGTCACTGGGGTGGAACTAAGGGTGGCGGTGTTACGGCTTAAAGCCAAAAACACCGCCCCGGGACCCGATGGCATTCCTGGCCGAGCATGGGTCCTGGCCTTAGTCGACGAGGCTCTCGAGCCCCGACTGCGAGGGTTCTTCAGCGCATGCCTAGAGCGGGGCCAGTTTCCGAAATTGTGGAGGACGGGGAAACTGGTCCTCATCCGAAAGGAGGGGCGCCCGGCGGACTCACCCTCCGCCTACCGGCCCATAGTGTTGCTTGACGAGGTGTGCAAGCTCTTTGAAAGAGTGATTGCCGCATAGTCGGGGCATATTTGTCGGAGAGAGCCGTCGTCTACCCCAGTAGGACCGGTCTCGGTAGGCGTGAAATGTCGTGCGGTGTTCCGCAGGGGTCGGTGTTAGGGCCACTCTTGTGGAACATCGGCTACGACTGGGTGCTTCGTGGTGCCTTCTTGGATGGTGTCGCCGTCGTGTGCTACGCGGACGACACACTCGTGACGGCGCGCGGCAAGACGCACCACGAGGCAACCCTGAGGGCCACGGCCGGGGTTGCCCAAGTCGTTGAGCGTATCCGGCGGCTGGGTCTCGAGGTGGCTCTGCACAAGTCCGAGGCCCTGTTCTTCCACGGGCTTCGGAGGAAGCCGCCTGAGGGATCTAGCCTCACGGTAGGAGGCACTCGCATCGGCATCGAGCCCTCGATCAGGTATCTGGGGCTCGTACTCGATGGCCGATGGGACTTCGGATATCATTTCCGAGGTCTGGTCCCCAAGTTGGTTGGGGCAGCGCGTGCGTTGGCGCGGCTGCTGCCCAACATGAAGGGACCCGATGACTCCTGTAGGAGACTCTACTCGGGGGTTGTGCGGTCCATGGCCCTTTACGGGTGCCCGGTATGGGCGGGGGCCCTGAAGGCCAGCAACGTCGCGATACTGCGACGACCGCAGCGAATGCTGGCCATCAGGATCATAAGGGGGTACCGCACGATCTCCTTTGAGGCAGCGAGTCTCCTGACCGGAACTCCACCGTGGGACCTGGAGGCGAGAGCCCTTGCGGCACTGTATCAGTGGCGCAAGGAGGCGCAGGAGTTGGGTCGATGCCCCGAGATTCGAGAAATCGATGACCGGAAATCCCAACTCCGCCAGGTCATCATAGGGGAGTGGAGGGAACGACTCGGGCAACCGAGCGCTGGGCACGCCGTCATTGCGGCGGTAAGACCCGTTATGGAGGATTGGCTCGAGAGGCGTCACGGGACCCTCTCATACCGATTGACGCAGGTGATCACTGGGAAGGGATGTTTCGGAGATCACCTGTGTCTGATCCGCAAGGAGCCAACGCCTGAGTGCCACCACTGCGATGGCCAGACCGTGGACACGGCTCTCCACACGCTGGCAGAGTGCCCGGCGTGGGTTGAGCAGAGGCGAGACCTCGTGGCGGCCATCGGAGTGGGAGTTCTCTCGCTCGATAGCCTGATTGCGGCTATCGTGCGGAGCGAGAGTGCGTGGAACTCTGCCGTCTCCTTCTGCGAGCAAGTTATGCTCGCGAAGGAGACGGCGGAGCGGGACCGGGAGAGGTTTAGAACTCTCCCGGCCCGCCAGGCCCGGGCACGGGCCAGGTAGCGCAGGCGACTCAGGCGCCGGAGGTCGCAGAACGACCTCCGTCCTCCATAAGCGCAGGCCTGGGGGTGACAGGTGAGGCCATCTGTCACCCTAGCAGAAGCAGGCCGGGGTGGCGGCGAGCGCGTTGCGAAGCGCGCTCGCTTCCAGGGAGCACAGGGAACATGGGGTTCCCACACGGGGCGGGGGTCGTCTACTCGTCTGTAGATGACCCGAGGTATGTCGGGGCACCAGGGACTTCCTTTCTAGGGTATACCTGGTTCCTCGGCTATTAGTACCCGGCGAAGGCGTGCGGTTTTAGTCGGTTCGAGTCCGACATGCCACCGACAGGTGGTATCCGAGGGGATTTCCGCACGGAAAAAAAAAAAAAAAAAAAAAAGGCCCGTACACGTCGCTAATGTTTACACTTAGGAACTTATCCTTAAAAATTGTGCGAATTTTCAGTTTATCCATGGCGTCAAAAATTATCACAATTTTACAAAAACAAAACACTATCTAAAACAAATAACTAAATTTTAAATTAAAATAACTTGGCTTTCGAATGACATTTATTTGAATTTCGAATTGCGCGCCAATCCACAAATAATTCAATCTAAAAGTGCTGGTTTTAAAAATCTCCAACCTACATATTAATAATCATTCTACTTATAATATTAATTTTCTTAATTATTAAGAAAATCCGGATAATCGAGCCTCCTTTCTACCTAATTCTTAATTAATTTCCATCCAGTCTGTCGGCACCGATATTGTCTAAAGATAAGAACAAAAAAAACATTGTATAGAAAAAAATCGTAATACTCAATATTATTTGATTTTAATATTTGTGTGGTTTTATTTACTTAATTAAAGTTCATGCCATTTACAGCTTTTTCATAAACACCACTTTAACATAATTTTAATAAACAGGTTACTGTTCATTAAAAATGTGCTTTTGGTATTTTAACAGCCGCAGACAGGTAACTTTACTCCCGTTAATATCAGGAAAAGAAAAGTGTCAAAGTTGAAAATATAATTAAGAAAGTTATTAAGGCGCGGTGTCACCCGCACAAAGGACTTTTACAGACAAGAAAGAGGGTATTTGTTACTTATCTTTGAAGAGTTTACTGAGGAATGAAAAACTTTTTAATAGTATTTGTTCATTGTTAATCCTTTCAAAATGACAGTTAGTTAATATATAATATATATAATATATTACCTGAAAGTATATTGTTTACGATACTTGCAAAATAGTGAAATACATTTTTATCCGACGGAGCCAAAAGGAGGGCAATGTTTTTTTGAGTGTTATGCGTATATGTATTTTCTTTGTGTGTATTTTATTTTCTTATTAACATAATTAACCATCTTTACATAGTATAAAAGTTTTAAGTCAGTTTTTGCTCTTGTAGGCTTAGATCTTTTAAATTACACAACGAATTTTAGTACTGTTTTCACCAATAGAGAGAGTGATTCAAGAGGCGGGTTTATATAAAAAATGAAATAAAATAAAATAAAAAATATTTGTAGAACTAAAACTAAAACGTGCAAAATCAAAAGAAAAAAGTAAAATCAAATTATTACAAATTCTTTTGCAATCGGCCTGAGCTAGGTAAATACCCGTGTTTCAGTCAGTCACTTGACTTTGACGTTAGATAAAGGACATTAAATGTTTGAAAGTTCTAACAGATTAATAATGTAAATTACTTGAGACTAGTTTGTGTACACAAATATATAGGTGCTACTTATTGTTTAATAACTTTTAGATTTTTTAGTTTAGTTTAGTTAGATTCTCGGACCAGGCAAAATTTTATAGGATTTTTCTGAGAGAAAAAAATAGCCTTAGTTACTCCTTATATAGACAGCTTGGTTGTGAAATATTATCAAAATCGGTTCAGCCATTTTGAAGATTACCCGGAACAAACAGACCGTCAGACAAAAAATATTTAAAGTGGTTTTTAGACATAGGTATCGTGCAAATAACCGTGTGAGCATGAAAAAGACTATTATTTTAACATTATAAACAGACACTTCAATTGTATTTATTTGTATAGATAATCTAAAATTATAATAAATTAGTTCACCTGGGCTCAAACATTACAACGCGATGTGTTTGTGAAAATTTAAACTTGTGTCAATCGTGATAGCTAAATATTTCACATCATCAGTTTTATTTAAAGCAAGCAGGTGCATGCAATGTCAGCTGACGGACAGTTATGTTGATAAATGTTTAGGTCAGATATTGCAATATTTGGGTTCCTCCAAATAATAAATCCATAGCCGCTATTTTTTTCCTCGTCATCATCATCATCTTAGCCGAAAGACGTCCATTGCTGGACCAAGGCCTCCCCCAAGGCTCTCCAACACAGATGATTCTTGTTGATTATTTTTTACCTCATTATATGTACATATAATACCTACACGCATATTATGGCACAAGAAAGTCCGATAATTTCAAAAATTTGTAATCCAAACATGTTTTAGTGCTCTTACATTGGGAACGCTGGCTTAACCTTAACAGACAGAGCAAAATAATGTGTTACGAAATTGTATATCCCAAAAAGATCTACAAAAAACTCAGCGATCGTATACGTCTGTTTCCTGGGAATTACTCACAGTAACCATTTCGATATTTTATCAAAAAAAAAAGGGTTATTTACAACATCACTACAACAACAATACAATACAATAATAATCCTTATTCAATTAAATACGTTAGATATGTTATGCCGTCATCGGGCCTACATCGGTCCCAGGTGGTAGCGACCAGCAGGAGCGGAGCGGGCCTATATATATTGTATATAAAGATGTTCTTTAGTATAGTCTAATAGTATAATTAATTACTCCACACTGACACCACATTCCTTCAAACCTTCTTTCTAAGGAGAGGCCTATGTCCAGCAGTGGACTATTAAAGGCTGTTGATGTGATGTGTGATGTGTGACACCACATTAGTAGTATTAGTACGAGTAGAATGTAGATAACATTACACCCGTGCGAAGCCGGGGCGAATCGCTAGTGTTTTATATACAGTCAAAAATCGTGATTTGGATTTATAAGTAACTTATTTAACAATGTGGTCTAAAGTGAATGCCAATTTTGAACAAGTAAAAATAATAATTAATGTCCTTAATTACAAACTTAACTACACACACTTTTAAAATGGTCTATAAGTACGAACCTTCCTACATTTCTATTGAATGGAAATTTTCAACGTAGAAATAAATATTTGAGTTACAATTCACTGAAGAATAATTAAATAAACGATCGCTTTTGATTAATTTGTCACGACCAAGTCGGTTGACAAATATACTAAATGGATACTGCGTCACAAATCAAATCGTTAAAATACCAGCTTGGCTAGGATTGAACATTATGTACCGACACTATACGATATTTTGTAGATAGTATAAATATATTGTAATAATAGTATAAATATATATTTAATGCAAAAATAATCGCATTTAGTTATCGTATTAAACTGTATAGGAACTATTGTTTTTGACTAATTTGCAATTAATAAACAAAAACTACGACTATATGAGTTCTTTGTGTGCAGATAAATCATTCACGCTCTCGAAATATTTAAGTAGACTTCAAACATCGTCATAATATCTCGATGGCTTCAAATGTGTTTAACGTCACACATGCCATGCTTTACAGATTAAACAACACGAATTCAGGTGTAGTTATTTTAATATGTAATGTTTAAGTATATTTTTTGTGGATTTCGGGCGAATAATTGTATCTTATTAGTATTTTTATTTTACCAGATATTCAGATAAAAGTGATCCTTTTGTGCAGCATTAAACTCCAACCTCTAGCAAGTGCCGATTTTAATAAAACAACCTTGTACGGATGGAAACTTCACTTCAATTTATTAGTCAAGTAAACATGTTATTAGTTTGAGAAGGCAGTGGCTTGTGTAATTTGAAGATTTAATTTGTTTTACTAACTCTTGTTTTATAACAAGAGTTCCTAACATGATATACCCAAAGTTTATAATTTAAAGTACCAACATTATTGTGAGGTGCTTTCCTCGAGGCAAAGTCTGAAATAATTTCTAAAATATTTGTCTACATTTATTCTCTTTAATTGAAAATAATTAATATTATGTTTTTTTTTCTAATTTATACAAATAAAGCACAGTTAGGTTAGATTTTTTTAATAGAATACCAATGTATTGATATAGAAACGTAAAAGTACAGTAGGAAAGGCACAAGAGAAAAAATATAATGTAAAGGAGGACGCTGTGATGAGACAATGCGATTTTTTTTATTTTGTGTAATATGCTTCCTAATCCTAAACCTTTTATTCAATTGAGTTGAATCTTATCACATTTAAATTTATTCTAAGTGCCTTGCTTAAACTTGCTTTTGTATAAAATCGCTTCTTAGCCGAAAGGGCTCGTGAAAATTACGTAATATAAATGAGACTTGAGAGGCAAGACAACGAGCAAGAGCAAGAAAAGATCTGGGAAATGTTTGCAGACAACTTGGTAAAAAACATCAAATTTTTGGTATCTCTTCAGAAAACCGGTGTTAGTAGTTTTTTCGTTGCTTCTCACCCAGTAAGTGAGGTTAAGGAATCCCAATCTCACCTTTTTATTTTATTTTGGTTTTTGGGGGTTTTGGGCGGCAATGCACTTGTGACTCTTGAGTTGCAGGTTTCTATGGACGGCGGTAGTCACTTAGCGTCAGATGACCAGTCTGCTCGTTCGACCCCGAATGGTATAGCCATTGTAAAATAAAATTAGTATTGAAACATATAATTAAAACATTGTAAAATATTGAGAAATTGTCTTAAACTCACCAAGCTACGCTGAGGATTACTAAAACGAAGTTAGTATTAATTCCGCCATGGTACACACTACACATCGTGAACAAAGTGATGAATAAATAAAATAAAATTTCAAATGAGTTTGTATGTGTGAACATATCAAGGATTCGAGAAACTTAGCGAAATTATACTGATGGGTACATAGTTACGTTAATGTGGTGCATCAAACATCATACAAGAGGTACAGAAACTTCTGTAATAATTCTTTGCAAAAATTAAAATATATATTGCATAAAGCAGGTAAAAATAGTAAGGCAATTTGGAAACATATTAAAAACGTTACTTCTACTTCAAAACACCGTGAATCAAACTCGAGTCTACTGGATGCTAATAAATCGCCACTTCTGTCAGCTAACAAGGTTAATGACTATTTCGTAAACGCAGGTAAAATTCTTGTCGAGCGAACTCCAACTTATTGCCATACAACTACGCCTCTTTAAAAAAACGGGTCATGTACGAGTCGAACTCGTGCGCCGAGGGTTCCCGTACGTACCCAGATTTTACGTAAATTTTCACGAAAATTTGTAAGTATCTTAATTTTTTTTTTATTTTTTGTAATTATTCCATTATTTGTGCTGTGCTGTAAGACGTTTCTTTTTGCCAAATTTCGTGATTCTAGGTCAACGGGAACTACCATATAGGTATTGAACCTAGGATTGTCAATTTTGGTTAAAAGCAAGGTCTTACAGCACAAGTAAAGAGAAAATTCTGAAAAATAAAAAAAGTTGAAAATTAAGAAAAATTTTGGTACTTACAAGTTTTCGCGAAAATCGAAATTTGACCATATCTTTTTATCGTGTTGACTCAGAACCTTGGTTTTTATGCACCTTATAGGGACCATAGACCTCAATATCTGCTATAAATTTCAACTTGCTAGGTCTACCCGTTCTTGAGAAAATCGGTGGTGACATACGGACAGACGGACAAGAAAGTGATCTTATAAGGGTTCCTTTTTTACCTTTTGAGGTACGGAACCGTAAAAGGCAAGTAATAGCTCTAGTCTGAAATAATTTGTCATGTTGGACACTGATGAAGGCGATATAGAGCGAATCATCGTAGGCATGCGTGATGATTGTGCAGTCGGCTGGGATAATATAAGTAATAAAGTTCTTAAACGTTTCAAGCATATTTTGGTACCTACCTTATGTATATTTTCCGCCTCTGTCTTTTTGAAGGGATTTTTCCTACGTACCTGAAAAAGGCGATAGTTATTCCTGTTTTTAAATCTGGGCGCAAAGATCCAGGCAGCAACTATAGATCTACATGTATCGATTCTTCCTTCAATATCAAAAATATTAGAAAAAATTATGAACACTAGCTTAGTTAACTACCTAGAACATAATAATGGTTATTTATATGGTTTTATCAAAATTGTCCACAGCAGACGCGGTGCATGACTTAACTAATTTTATTACTATTGAACTCGGCAAAGGTAACCAGACCTTAGGATATTTTTAGACCTTGCCAAAGCATTTGACACCATCTCAATTTCTTTACTGCTGAACAAATTGGAGGCTCTTGGTATAAGAGATACACATCTTAAACTTTTTACAGACTATTTAAGCGATCGGCAACAATGTGTTCAAATAGGAAATGTCGTGAGCTATGATAAAAAAATACCAGGTTTTCGCATTCCCCAGGGAAGTATCCTTGGTCCCACGCTTTTCTTGGTATATTTTAACAATCTATGTAATCTTACCTTAGAACACGGAAAGATATTATTATAATATGCTGACGTAACGGCCCCTTATTTTTACCGCAAAAACTAGCAACAGTTTGGCTTTAATATTGTGTATACTTGGTTCAAGAATAATCTTCTAACATTAAATACTGACAAGACTAAATAAATTCACTTTTCCATGAGCAAAAATAAAACTAACTAACTAACATTTCCAGATACGCACACCAATTTCCCAAACTTGTCAGTGACTTTGTGTGATTGTCCATCCAGGAAATCCATAACCTAAAATATCTAGGGATCATACTCGACACTAACTTCTCCTTTAGAAAACACTTTTAAAATTTAGTAAATATAAGTATAACTTCATAAATTAATACATGTATTTAAAAAAATGCGAGCTATAGCAGATTGAAAGTTGATCACTCAAGTGTATTTATCTTCATGTCAATCAATACCCAATACCCCATGAGGATTATTATTATCGTGGGATTATAATACATCCCACGATAATTTTATTTATTTTTATTTATTTATCTTTATGCTTTTTGTACATCGGCGGACTTAATGCCCAGGGCATTCTCTTCCAGTCAACCTTTGGGTGATGTAGAAATCTTGTAAGGTAAGGTGCACAAAGGTTACATCATAATATCAAATGTACAATGAAAATATATACGGTTCAATACATATATAAACATATACACACATACTACACTTACACATCATAAATACGCATAGATACATATAGGTACATATATATACAAGTATATTTATATAGATACATAGACATATCTTATTCGTACACTATGAAAACCTGAATATGAGGTATACTTAACTATGGATTAGACCGTTCTGCCATTTCTTTAAGAAGGAGAGCATGTACCTTCTTTTTGAATATAAAGCGGTTTGTGGACATCCTGATTTCGAGCGGATATTGATGTTATTATCAATATTATTATCGTGGAAGCACTAAAAACTATTATACTGCCTCTAGAAAGAGATCAAAGAGCGATTCTAAAAGTAGCCACATCCTTTCCTATATCCCACAACTATATTATATAAATCGTGCAAGGTGATGACTGTCCGTCAAATTTTTATATATACTAAATATAGTACTAGTATATAGTACTAAAACAACATACATTGCTTACCTATCACAATGATATTTCTAACAAAAGACGGAAAGATATAGTCTGTGCCTCACAATCAGGAGATATCCGAGATTTCCGCAAAAAAGAAATTGGTAAATATAGTATATAATATATTTGTACAAATTTAATATACTCGAAGATTTTAATACAAAAAAAAACCTAACTTTGTTCGTTCGTCGTAAATTGCAACATAAATGGTGTCACATAAAATCTAATATACTGAATAATAATGTCACTGTTTTATGACTTCTTTGATGTTTGATGTTTTTTGGTGTGGAATATTTTGTATTACGTCAACAACGAAAAGGTTAAAGGTACGTCGGTAATATTGAAAAATTTCCACCCTATGTGCATGTGTAAGTATAAGCAGGCACGTGCGCACAATACAGATGGACGGACGAACGGATAAAGAATATCTTACAAAACTATTCCCAACATATCTATTTGATTCATTGTTGAGTCATATAAAAGGGTTTGCGCTTTGATATGATTTTATAATGGATGAACAGCTTAGCTAGCTTACTAATTAAAACTATATGTCAATCATGAGGTTTTAATTAATTACATTCATTAATTTCATAAACCACCTATGAAATAAAATGTATTCAGTTAATTGAAAATTCCGTCAACAAGCAATAATTCAAAAAAATTAAAAACTTGACTGCAAAAACAGAAATTTAAAAGAAATGCACTTAAAAGACCGAATCAGCACGTGGTGGCCCTTTACGCTATTAAAAACTTTATACAAAACAAAATTATTGTTCCTTATTACATTTGAATATGTATATAACTTTTAAATATTTTTGTAATCCCCTTCCATTTTTTTTTGATTTTGATACACTACTCGATAGGTGTGGCAAGTTTTTTTTTGTAACCCGTTACTATTTTACGCCAAAAAGCCGCCATTTTGTTTTCTTTCTTTCCAAAAGCCATCTAAGGACACTCATTTTCAGACGGATAAAACAATACTTTAACTGTCGAAGTCCATCCACCATTCAGCCATTTGGAAGATATAATCCGTGCGCGATAAGTTGAGACTGCGTGGAATGCGATTCCCCGCCCGCTACCCCTGTCACTTCTCTTCGAGCGCCGACGTTGTACTGTAGGCAACGCCATTTTTTTTGTAATATATTGGTCTCGTACTGGCCTACGTCTCGAAACGACGTCGCATTCCTATTGTTATCAGATTTTCTGTTACATTTTGTTGTTAATCTGGTTATCGTTTTGTTATTAGACTGTCTATTACATTTTGTTGTTAATATGGTTATCGTTTTGTTATTAGACTGTCTGTTACATTTTGTTGTTAATCTTTGTATCGGATTGTTATTAGATTGTCTGTTCCATTTTGTTGTTAATCTTGTCAGAAATAGATACACATATACATTTTATAATTAGTTACAATTCTAAATTAAATACATTGAATTTTATTACTATTTTTCAGTAGCCGTTGTCGTAGCGTAGTAGTATAATTCACTTTACAATATTGTTTTTTTAGGCTCAGTATAATAATAAAAGGTTAATTTAAAATGACGTTGTCTTGAGTACAAAACTTTATTGTTATTTTTTACATAAAAATTGCATAGACGAAGTCGCGTGCGGAAGCTTGTAGTGCTACTTTTTGTGCACTCTGTACAAAGGCTTGTTTGTGACGTCACTGCGTTCAGTTCTCAAGTAATAAAGAAATTTAGAAACAAACTTAGGTACAAGATACTCGCGAAAATCATAATCCTTCCTTGGCAGTCATGTAAAAAGCATATCTAAATCTCATAACTTTCGGAACTCGCAACGCAGATCTCCTGTGAAAATTAATTAGTTAACTAACAATATTTTATAGTAATCGCGTCGACTTTATGTCTTTTTTTTTAGGTAGTGAATAGAATAACTGGGCCATGGCATAGGAACAAAATCACAGGAATTATCTCAGCTTACACAACAAAACCTTTTGTTCTATAATCTGAGAGAATTTTGAACTATATTTTAGGTTTAGAATATTTATTTTCATTAAGAATTATGATACAATTCGCTTAACATAAAACCATAATGAATACTAATACACAATAATATTTTACTTGAGAGCACACATAAAAGCGGTAGCAAAAATAATAATGTTTTTAAATGCTGCCTACACCAACTTCGAGCGTAGACGGACATCACACTACAAAGATGTAAGATTTTAGTGAACTTCACTAGAAGCGACATTTTAATTTTTGTAATCAATAATTGAATGAAGATAATTATTTTTAAATGTGTTTTACTTTATTTTATATTTATTTAACCAAATCGTTTGTTGGTCTGATTCATATTAGGATTTAACCTTAATTAATTATAGTTTTTGATTACATGATCCTTAAGCATTTTTTGAAAGAAGAGACGGATCGCGATTCCTTACTATTTTTAGGAAGCCTGTTATATAGTTAGTGCGGGGTGGTCTCAAAACTAAATTATTAGCACTTCTCAGTTGAATCTTTTGAACGTCTCTTGTGTATGGATATCCCCGCCCAATACTTTACGTACCAATAAACAGGTATAGTATACCTAGGCCTGTGTTAAATTTAGTATTTTTGTGTTTGTATATACCTTTTCAGTAGGCGTTAGATAATCAAAGTAAAAAAGGACCTAATAGTCTTGACTGTTAGGTTTATCTGATCGTCCTTTTTAGGGACATAAAATAAGCGTCAACAGTGTGAGGTAGAAAAATAACATCAAATAATTGTGACAACCAAACAAAGCAAATATTTATGTGAAGACGTATTAGTTCCACTATAAGGTGATACCTCATTGTGAACGAATATTTCAATAACTGTCTTATATTTGATGGGTCTATCAATACCTGTTACAAATACATTATATTATTCTCAGTATAATATACCATTATTATTGGTATTACTGTCACGTGACACATGAGAATACTACCGTGCACAATGTTTGACTACACATTTTGTTTCCATTTATAGATATAAAGCTTATTTTTTATAATAACGAAAGTTTTCGTATATCTACTTAAATATACTTTTTTAAATAACATTTTACATATTTTTTATATCATCACATCACATTACATCAACAGCCTATAATAGTTCACTGCTGGACATAGGTCTCTCCTTACAAATGAGGTTTTGGCCTACTATACCACGCTGGCCAGACGGGTTGGTATAGTGTTTGTTTCAAGTTTTCCTTCTCTTTGCAGTGCTGTTGTCCTGCGTAGTTGGCTCCCTTAGTAGGCTTACGACACCCACGGGATGAATAGGGGTGGTCACATTCCGTATTCTTAATCCGTCACCACACGTTTTTTATATATTCATTTAATAATACTTACCTACTTTGTGTAGTTAAAAACTCATTGTTTACTTATTGTATGTCTTACTTTATTGAAAGTAGATTTTATGTACAAGTGTGTAAGTGTAAGTTTATAGATCGTATATTATTCTTATTATATTATTATATCTTAAAGTTAAATTAATTTATTCAAAGTAAATTCTAAGTAGAAGTAAAACTAGTTAATTTATTTTAAGTTTATTTATTCTGCAGCTGTATATTTCTGATGATTTCAATTGAATTGCAGTCAAAATCTATAAATCTGTAATGATTTAAAGAACAAGAGTATTAATTTTCTTCTTTTTCATCGTCAACTTCTGGATATTCGGGTATTTCTGTTTCATTGTTATCATCTTCGTAGTCCTGAATTGTTGATGTCAGACCTTCCAGAATTTCAGGGACAAATAAACTCTCTTCCTCACAGTCACTTTGCAATGAAACATCATTGCTAAAGCGCGTCTGTTTTTACTGTTACAACATTGAGTATTAAGTAATTCATCGGGAGCGGGTAGTAATATTGTTCTTATATGCTTCAAGAATTCAGGTTGGAATACCTAACCCCATTCCTGGGGTTATAAATCGTACCCTAACTATTAAAATAAATTAAGTAGTCATTCCAAATTAAGTTTCTGGTTTTACTTGGGTGCAAATGTTTACTTTCACGAACTGCTCTTCTGAAATTTGTCACTTATATGTTACCTATAATTAACCGCTGCGCAGGAAGAAAGGTTATGTTTTCGAGTGTATGTATTACCAAGTATGTATATTTCTTTTATTTACGGTTTGATTAATTTCGGCTAAGGAGCTGTCGTAAAATTCGTCTTGATTGTAAGAATGGCACAGTACTTATATAAAAATTACATATGCTAAAAGTCGCCTGTTTGTAAATTTTAATTACCGGGTTCAAGCAGTCAAGTTTTTGTTTTTTTTTGTAATAATTAGCTTGTTCAAAAATAAATTTGAAAATTTAATTTTGGAAAATTGGTATACCAAAATAGTAAACTTTAAGCAAAAACACAACTTTATTCTTAATCTCGTAGCATAGAACAGCAATAGAAAAACACACCGCATAACCTACTTTAGATTTTATAGGCCTTCAAAGTCGTAGAAAAAAAGAGAAATGTGTTAAAAAATAATGTTTAACTTACTTGCAGTTAAAATCAATTGCAGTTATTATGCAAAATATTATAAGTAATCCACAATACAAGAAACTGGTGGACTTGTACTTGGACAATAACAGCATATCGGCAGTCAAGGAGCTGGAGGGCACTGAGTGGTTTACAACCTTCCGCGTGTTGAGTTTACGAGGAAACTTACTTAAACAGGTACCGTACCAAAAACTTTTCCATTCACCTTGATTCCACTCTTTAAATTTAGTTAATTCAATAATTAGGTGTTATGAGTTTAAAACATATTTTTGTTACATTAACTAAAGTTATCTTTTCAGATTCAAATTTTTGCCTTCGATAAAGCCTTTCAAGCAAACAACAATTTAATGCATGTGTTCCTGGGAGACAATCCGTGGCGGTGTGACTGCCTTTACATACCTCGATTCCAAAATTTCTTACTAAAATATAAAAGAGTCCTTCGTGACCAAAATGACATACGTTGTTCAAAAACAAACGATAGGAAGACTTCGCTTGTACAGGTCAGTCTTAATTCATCAACATTTATATTATTATAATAGAGATCGCCTAGTGGTCTAATTTAAACCGTAATTTATTAACTTTAGATATCTCATTGATATTATAAAGGAGAAAGTTTATAAGCGTGTGTGTTTGTATGTTTGTTACTTCTTCACACTTAACCAGATGGATAAATTTTTGATAAAATTTAGATTGGAAATAGTTAACACCATGGATTATCACATGGGTTACTTTTGATTATGAAAAATGTAGTGTTCCCATGGCAGGAGCAAGGAATTGAAATATGTTTGCTACTCTTTTAAACCACAGCTTTTTTAAATAAAATTAACCATTGCAGGTTTAACTATCATTGTATAGATATTGTGTACCATAATGGGTTTGCATTAATGCTGTACCCCTGTAACCCTCCTATACGTACCCGTTTTTGCATATTATTTAACTTAATAACCAGAGGCGTAGCGTGGTCTAATATAGACGTGGGCGAAGTCACATCAGCAAGGCCATTTTTCTTTCGTTCCCAAGACAGGTGCCCAATACATCTATTTCGCCTACCAATTAATGATAGTGAAAAAAAAAGGCAGAAAATTAGAAAGCTTATAGGTTTGAAAAAGGTTTTATTTACTTACCAATGTATTTTCTTCGGCTTTTTGTTTACTGAAGTCCTCAGGTAAAGGCTTGTAATTATTTTTTGTAGTTAAATCTGCTTTGATGGCAAGTTTTGCTGAAGCAGGCAGTCGGACCTGCGTAATACTGTCTCTTAAGTAGTTTTTATTAATTTTTAACTTAGAAATACTTTTTTCTGCGGAAGCTTACAGGTACTTACCTACAGATACATCAGATACGTCTCTAGATAGAGAACTAGTCTTCCTCTAGAAGTGAATGTTGTCTGTTACGCGAAGAAGGACCCGGAGCTGGCCTAGGTAGGGGTAGTTTGTGTCGTCTAAACGATCAACGTGCTGGGATCTGGGCCTACGATTAACGCGCCATAAGACGGAATCCCTGTGGTTCCATAGGAAACGCGGAGGCGCAGCTATTACCCGCTCCCTTAATAGCGTGGGGTAAAAGGTGCTTGAGGTTTAACGACATACCAAGTATCTCGGCCTCACCCTGGACTGTCGTAGGAACTTCGAGGCGTATTTTGAGAAGATGATACCCCGAGTTCCCGTGGTGGCGGACTCCTTACAGACGCTGCTGTCTAATCTAGGAGATCTGAGCCGATATGGGCCAAGGGCTTATCGGGCTCATCCCGCTGCCGAACTCAGCATAATCAAGCACAGTGGATCGTACGAGGATACCGTACCATCTTGTCGGAGGCTGTCACAATCCTGGTACGTTAGGTGCCCTTGGATATCCTGACGGATGTCAATCCGCCGGGGTCAGAGTAAGAAGGTTCAGGACGGGTTCGAAATGCAGCGAAGCACTCACCCGCAGTCACTGATGCAAAGGCGGAATGTGCGCCAACGCGCTGTTTGTGGGGTTCCGCCTAACCTCGAAGAGTAGGTAAGTAGGGAGGCAGATCGCGTCACCTACCAATTGACGCAGGTACTACTCGGGCATGGTTGCTTCGTTGAGTACCTGAATTCGATCTGACGTGAGTAGACAGTACAATGTCAGCACTGCGCAGCCGAATGGGACTCCGACCAGCATTTTCAAGAGAAATGCCTCGCGTGGGTGTCTAAACGGGAGGTCCTGGTAGATCGAACCGGACGACATTTGAGTTACATTTAGGTAGATATTTATATGTACATGTATTCGACAGTACCTAATCAGATGAGAAATATTGAATTTGTAGTATGCAGGAGCAGGTTACTTCAAATTCAAAATCATCGCTTACCAGCTAAATTTCATCTAAAAGTGGGAGGGGTTTTGCACTTTCATATGCAACTGCAGCTTCCGGCATCAGTTTGACAACTAAGGTGGCATCTATCCACCAGAGTGTACACTAAGGGTCCACCTATTTTCTGAAGCATGGCGTACAATCCTAGCAACATTAAAGGTTTTTTATGGTACACAGGTTTTTGATAAGCAATAGTTGATAAGCACTAACAAAGTTATTACAAGTAAAATTTTATAAACGCGTGGTTGTATACGTGGCACATTGACGTGTTATGTCAGCTCTGTCAGAAAGGAAAGATTGACACATTGAAAAATGATGCCGTTATCAAACCTTACTTGATTTTTAGTTTCTTTGTGTATGTTGTTTTTAACTTTTGTTTTATTTTTGTATGCTGTGCTTTATAAAATAAATAATATTCTATTCTATTTGCCACCGTCGGCAATCGTCAAAACACAGTCGGGCCACAACACACAATCCGCCTCTGCTCATAGCTATTTCGTCAATCTTACAGGCGCTCCCTTTAAATGTAGTTACAATGGCCCCGCAGTCGCACTTAAGTTGGAGCTTCTTGGTAGGCATCGTCGCATCGCAGATGCTGGTCATAGCCTCCCGGAACCACTCTGCCTCGACACCCACGTCGACAGGACTTTCCGGCGCAGGGGTCCAAGCCTGAACGATTGCGCCCAACGTGGTTCAGGTGGAGTCGACCTAACCGGCGCCACATTCGTGAGGGCGGAGATGTCAAACCGAATGTATCGATGATCCGAACCCGTTTCCTCCCCTACAACGACGCTCCAGTCCTGAACACGACGTGGTAGCGAGGGGAACGCGAACGAGATGTCAACGATCGAACTGCCCCTCGCCGTCACAAACGTGGCCACGTCCCCTCGAGGTTATTTAATACACTGACGAAACACTTACTAGTACTTAGTACGAAATAGGGTTAGTACTAAAGGTGGCACGTTAAACAATGGAAGTAACATAGACTTCTTCTTTAAAAAACAATTGTTCCGATTTATTAGCCTAAATTTGGGTTACTCAGTCGTTCAATCATAATCTTAAAAAAAAGGAATACCAAATACTTTTTCTTGAAGATGCTTTGTTCATCTCAATATAATAATAATTAGTTTCTGTGTATGTTCATAATGGCAGATTTAATCAAGTATAATTAAGACGACAAACTCGGGCGGGAACAGAAACTACGGCCTTGCTAGTAAAAACTATGGTCATGCTAGAAATAAGAATTATTAACAAGGCGCCTTGAACGCTAAAGACAGCCTATTTTCAATAATTTGAACATGGGTAGTGGTTTTAGTATATTCGACTAATAATATGCGTCAAATGTTCAGCAAAGTGGTTTCATGTTATAAAATGTATGGTGTCAATTTTATACTTAATTATAACTTTTCAGATGAAATGGTTTTTGAAAAAATAAATACTATTCTATTCAAAAGATCTAAATTCATAAGTTTTCTGTATCAGTAGATCTGTTTACTGGTATTTGAGAGTATTTATATGATTGAACTAAGTACGTTTTCATTTTACCTATAAAATGAAAAGACTGTTATTCCCTACTTATTTAATCTTCTTGATGTTGGGCTTTAACGTTTTTATTAAATATATCAAAGCTTTGCGATTATTATAAAATACATTAACAGAAAATAAAAAGCCTGTTGTCAAAAATTTGATTGAGTACGGATATAAAAGTAACTTATAAATACTTATATTTTAAACGTGAACGTGACTTTGTTTGTTACGCTTTCACGCCTAAATCACTGTACCGATTTAAAAAAAAAACAACGGAAAGCTCCATTGTCAGCAAGTAACATTTTCTTTTTAAGCATTTTCTCTTTTTTACCACATATTTAATTTTTTTTTAAAAGTAGGTATTTCCTTAAGGTAGGTACCTCAAAGATTAAATAAACTAAGCTTTTTCCATAATTGTGTTTTACATATTATCTGAAGAGGAACACGTTTGAGAATCACTTTTTATAACTCCACACGACAATCGTGAAACGTGATCGTATTTGTAAAATATTCCATGATCCATAGAAAGAGTGCTCAATCGAATTTGCGGCCTCATTTTATGATATACAAAGAACAACGATCTCTATCTCCAAAATAGATTAAGTACACTCAACACTCACACAAGAAGTCAATTGTGGGGTTCCTTATCATTACTTGTTATTCACTTTTTCGTCGAAACACTTATGTCAATGGCTCTTAGTGTAAAATAAATGATTTATTACAAAATGACCTTTAAACCAATAATATTAAGTATGAGCGTTGGCGGTATATCATAAGTATTCTTGGTTTTCAGTTTGTTAAATTTCACCAATTTATTTAGACTTTACCGTGGGTAGAATCAAAGTTAAATATCTGGATGATGAATTAATTAGATTATTTAATGTAGATGATTTAGATTTGTCAATCAATTCACGTATACCTTAGGAATACTACTAGTAGTTTTCTCTGATAGCATAAGTGAATTCTTTTTGATAATTTGTTCACCGAATAAAACAAATGAGGCAGCAACTGCTGCAACTGCTAAGAAAAACCATATTTAGAATTTAAATTATCATAATAGTGCTTTCATCTTAAATTTGGTTATGATTATTATATAAATCGCTTTTACGTATGAATAAGCTGAGTACAATTTATTAACACAATCAGTTAAAATCGGTGAAATTATTGAAAATTTACTCAATTAACATAATTTTGTAGGAATTTTACCAACCGTCTTTTGGTTTCTTTATCGGTTTATGTATTTTAGCTTTGATCTTTGACATAAATGTATTTTATGCTTAATTCAGTAAATTTTAAAATTATAATTTAAATGGTTTCTGCGAAATGATAATGATATAACTGGGTATTTTATACACGAATGATTTTAAAGTTAGAGATACTAGCTACATAGCAGGCGGCATCGTACCGAAAACATTTTGATTTCGGCATCATGGTTTGGCTAATATTTACAATTGTAAATTGAGTAAAATCAAATCTGGTGAGAAGTACCTCCAAAGAGATTAATAAGTTTAGTAATTTTGACTTTGAATGTTTGTTCATTTCCATGTAATGATCCTTTGTTAGCAAGCGGCTTTTGATAAGATAAGATATTCTTAAGATTATTTTTGATGATTATATTTGATTATCACGACTATTAAATGATCTTCCGGATATAGTTTTTATAAGTACTGACTGCTTTTTTTCTGCCTCGTATTGTGTGACAATGGGTTATGTAAGTTGATACATTCTTAATTCATTTAAAATCAATAGAGCCTTGGGATGATCAGACTGACCGACTGACTGACTGACTAAGACATGTATACACACATGTATACTTTAACATTTTTCAAAACTATCAAATTCTATCATTTTATATTAGTAAAGGACATGTGGTGGCACACCAGACAATATCTGCCTCATTACTTCCCTCCTTTAAAATTTAATTCGTTAGAATCTTGCTGGTATAAGCGATAAGAAAAGTAAAAGTCATTTATTACAAATTTACGTACAAACATTTAGTAAATGGTAACATCTGCGAAAGAAATTGTAAATGTTCAATTTTGTTATTCTTGTTTCAGATCAACAAAATACCGTTGGGAAACATTTGTAGCAGCGACGATGTTGAACTACCAATAAGTTATATAAATATTATTAATTTAGTTTTACTTGCTCTAATTTTGATAATAGTAGCTAGGTTTTTATACGACAGGCACAATTTTATAAGAACTGGTAAACTGCCGTGGCTGTCTTCAATATTACCTTAAATGTTTCTGTGATCAATTTATTTATTTTAATTTAGATTGTTGACTAACACTAAACTTAGAGTTATGACTAAATGTTAATAGAATAATTAAATAATTTAATGGGAAATTAATGCTACTTTTATTTATTGCTGCCCTAAGGTTTTTGTGTGTAAATCAGGATTTAATCAGAATAATTATTAGGTAGATTGTCGTTGGTCACATTTTACTTTTCGATTGAATTATCAAGTAACTAATAAAAGTATTATCCAGAAGAGATTAAAAATAATATTATTGTGATGGACTCTCGATTTAAAGCATTTAAAGTGTATACAAAGTGAGTATGTGATTATTTTACGAGAAGGTTCTCTATAAAATTCGTCAGCTGTGTTCTTGTTAGGACTTTGGTAAAAAATAGCTATTTAATATGTTCATAGACATATTAATGTAAGAAATATAAAAAACTTTACAAAATGGCCTCTCCAAAGAGATAATTATTTTAATGTATGTACTGCAGTGTATAAGCAACAAAAGCTTGAACTTTAACGATCGTCATTTGTAAATAAATAAAGAAGACATAAAAATATGTACTTAAAAAGTACACTCAATTATAAAATGCTTCATGTCGCATAACATTTTTCCTTGTGTATAATGAGATACCAGGGCTTTCATCGTTGAAGCTTGTTAATCTCGTTTTATGTCGTGGTGAACGTTTCACGGTAAAAATAGGTATTAGATTAATATCACGCGACAAAAAATATTATTAATCAGTTTACTGCCACCAAAAAGGTCTAACGTCGTTATTAATATAAAAAAGATATCATATTTTCTGCGTCACATATCCGTTTTAAGCTAAAAGCAATCTGTTACAATATTGTCTGTCAATTTATAAATATTTCATTACGAAAATGAGGAAGACAATAAAAAGGCTTCGAAACAATTTTCCACGAAACAGAGTTACGTCTTACCACCCGTCTCTTTACGACTAACGTAAATTTTATTGTTACCTACCATATATATTTTTCACATAAAAATATTAAATTGTACCAAAATTGGTGTCTTACAATGGATAACATAGATATTTCAATTAGATTACGTGATTGCTCTATTTAAACTAGAAGTGAAGTGATAAAAAGCCGACCTCTATGTTGTGTCTACATTTTTGAGAATATGCTATATTTAAAATAATCTTTCTCAGATTAAATTACGTAAAAAAACGCTTAACCTTATAACTTTGTTACGTTACGCACGCCTTCCTGAATTACGTTGTTGAACCTGAACAAGTTATTACACAAATAGAGGAATATTCTTGTTCAGTATTATTGATAGGATGGTAAAATAGTTTTGTTAACTGAATTCTCAAACCTTATCGTCATTCCCATTCATGTTCAAAAGAAATTTACCACTTCTAAGGATCGAAAATCATAGGATGAAATACTGTGTGTCTTGACTGAGCACATCACATCAACAGCCTTTAATAGTCCATTGCTGGACATAGGCCTCTCCTTAGAAAGGAGGTTTTGGCCTACTATACCACGCTGGCCAGACGGGTTGGTATAGGGTTTGTGTCAAGTTTCACTTCTTGTTGCAGTGCTGTTGTCCTACGTGACATTCCGTATTGTTAATCCGTCACTACACGGACATGTCATGACTCTGATGCAGTGTAATAGGTAATACTTTTCTAAAAAGTTAATTATTTTGGATGGGATGTTAATAGGTCGAAGACGTCTGCGTTTCACTTTTTCAAAAAATATAAAACAAGATACCATGTATTTTATATTTTTCCATTTCAGGGAATAGAATCTTTTGTACATTCTATGAATACAAATAATTTTTAGGATACCATTGCTATTATCAAAGAGATATAAATAACAAGAATAATCTGAAATCCATATTAAAAGTATACTATTGAAACGCAAAAAGATATGAATACCACTGCTAATCAAAGGTAAACTTTAAAAGTAATTAAAAATTTATAAAATAATGAATAAATAAAAGTCAAGGATACCTACTCTCATGAACCGTGATCGAAAATTTCACCGTACCTATTTAGTTATAATATAGTTGTAAATAACTTATGGTTTATAAAAATGTACAACAAATGAAATAAATTTGTTTTTCAAATCCATGATGGCGAGTTGAATATTATAATTTAAAAAAATGTAAAACTAAACCAGTCTGTGCCAAAACAGTGTCACTTACACTACTCACAGTGATAGTTTTTAATTTCTATGCCTCCGTTTTAAGGAACTCCTATAGGGTTTTCTATAAAGAACTGTAAATAAAAACTATTTTCCTAAGTAATGCATGGAGGTATCAGGTTTTATTTAACATGAAACATAGCTTTAAAGAAATCAAGATTGAAGTCAACGCAATCAAAAGGCTTACTAAGTTTGCACATGTCGTATGTGCTCCTAAAATAAAACTTCTAAGGTACTTCAAATTGACCTAGATTCATGTAATTGAATCAGAAGAAAGCTTTTATACCACAAGTAATAGAAAAAATCGGATGTGAAAATTCTTGTTACTCCACACCGCGATCGCAAAATTATATTTTGTGCTTGCATTGATTGTAGCGATATTAATACAAGAATGTATGTATGTTATTAATATAGGATCGACATCGGAGAAGGACGAACAAATTTACATACCAAATTGTTTGGTTACAAGAATCCACGGCTCAAACTCTCAACGGCTCCAACTCAGACAAACACAAAGTTGGCCGGTATTTATTGTAACTTTTACTATAGTACTAAAAAAAAAGCCCCTTAAAACCGTTTCATACCTTATGTCTTAAGATTTAATTTCACCTACACACCTACTCGAAAGCTTGAGACAGTAGGAAACATACTGTTTAATGAGCTCTGGCGGGTATGAACATGAATGTTGTTGCGAACGGGTATGAAACTATGAAACTGTTTGAGTATTTTATTCACATAGTAGCAATATAATACACAATAAATTAGATTAACGATGACAATGATTAGAGCATTGTAGTACTCTTAATTTCCAAAGAAGTTATTCTATAAATATAGTATTTAAAGGGGCAGATCATGATTTGAACGGAACTATTTATCTATTTGAATCATGATAATATAGTTCCGTTCTGCGATGATTGATGACACTGTTTTGCGTACTGCCCTCCGTGTGTTTACGTGTAAGAAGGATGGTGGTCTCACAAAAATAAAAAAGGACAGTATAAATACGACAATATCACAACAGAGATTCTCGAATTATTAGAAGTCCTAAGTAATTTAAATAGTTCAAGAAAAATATTTTGTGTTTGGTATAATAAGGCTGGTTAATCTTCATTGTCTAAATTTCATTTCCTTTGCTACTAGTTGATTTCACAGACGTTTTGCTCTCGATATTCCATAATGTTTGAGGTCTATAGAAAAATAACTTACAGAATTGCACAAGATACTGATTTATCGACTTTGGACAGCTAAATTAAGAAATGCCGGCGTATCAGTATGTGCCCAGACAGATCTCAATCAGTTTGATTCTACGGCCAGCCTACGACATGTATGTAAAATGATTAATTTTAAAATATAATAATAATTTATTAATTTCACACATCTCACACAATAATGATAATAATAACTTAACACAACTTACACACGGCCGTATGATTTTGAAAATATGATCAAACTAGGCATAGCCTGTGCTATGGTAACCAGACTTCTGATAAACATAACTATATATTTCTAAATACATACATATTATAGATAAATTACACCCAGACACAGAGCAAATCATGGTTCTCATCATACAATTATTTGTATTGGGAAGGAATCGAACCCACGACCTCCGGCTTAGCAGTCAGGGTCACAAACTACTAGATCAACAGGCCCGTCAAAAGTTTTAACAACTGGATGACTGACAGCGACTTAATTAATGTTTATCTACAACTAGGAATTATTTATGTTCTTTACTTTTATTGCACTTACATAAGTATAATAAAATATTATCATCTTAAATTGTCCATGTATTTTATATTTATCGTATGTTAGTTCTTTCGTAAGTTAAGCGCGGGTTTAGTAGTTAAACTTCTCTTAACTTGTGTAGACTTCTGTTGTGTTTTCCCTCTAAAATAAACATTATAGTTAAATACTGACTTTAATTATCTCATTTGCTTGTGTTCTTAATTGTACTAATGTTTTCGTTATGTACGCTACTGTGATATTCTGCATTAAGATGTAAAACCCTTCTAGTATAATCGTATACTGCAAGCTCTGTAGTAGGATAGTGTCGACAATCCCACATTTCTTCTCTCCACCTGTACGAGTACAACACCGAGAGTAGGAGTTCTTACTATTATTATTATTAAGCCTTTATTGCCAACATAATTATAAATATTCATTATTAAATAGTTAAATATTTAACATGCAATTAAATATATTAACATTATAATTACCGTGGGAGAGCCATGCTTCGGCAAGAATGGGCCGCCTCGACCGGAGTGATACCACGGCCTCACAGAAAACCGGTGTTAAGCAATTCTTTCGTTGCCTTTCACTGAGTGAGTGAGGTTACCGGAGCCCAAATCCCCCCTTCCGCTGACTCGAGCGGGAGGGACTCCAAGGGCAGCAACGCACTTGTGACTTTTGAGTTGCAGGTGTCCATGGGCTTACCATCGCTTACCATCAGGTGACCCGTCTGCTCGTTTGCAGCCTTATACCATAAAAAAAAATTTACTTGTTGTTTGTTGTTAATTTATTTGTTGAATTTATCTCAATTGGTATTACATAATAGATATGCCGCAGTTATTGGACGTCGGCGTGTCCTTGTGACACAAAGGCCTCCTCCAGCTCTTTCCAATCTGCTCTTGATTGAGTTAATTTATTTTTTTCTTTTGGTATTTCTTACTTTAGTAAGTAAGGGGTTTGCTTTCCCCACGGTGACCAACCCCCTTGGGTGCATTTTTCAGATGGTGTATATGTAGTTTTGGTATTTGTGATTCTGGCTTGGTTCCGGGTACCGGTATTCATGATAGGTGTTTTGGAATCTCTGACGGTGAGGCAGATATGTTTCGTTCCATGCAGTTAAGTATGTTGGGTTTTAGCATTTCTTTTGCCTTAGTGGATGTAGTAACTGGGTTGCCTCTTAAGTTTATTTTCTTCTGAGATAATTAATTGGGTGAGTCATGACCTTCTTTTTACTTTTGTTCCTGTTTAAACTAAAGAAGAGAAGAAGAAGAAGAAGGTAAAGTAAATACGACGAAACTTTTTCTTTAACCTTACACAACAATTATATTTATTTACTTAAAACAAACCTCATGAGATTGCATAATTATATACTTATAATAAATATTTTTTATCACTATAAATATTTGAATCTTTATTTCTGTTTGTTACAAATAGTCTTTTATTGTCTGTGACAAATATACTATCATAGATAGTACTTACCATGTTACCATGTGCACTCACTTAAAATACAACCAATCGTATGCTTAATGTAAGTTGCTTAGTGTAAGTGCATAAAATCTCCTTATGTTCATAAATGAAGGAGTTGTGACATAACAAACCTTTTTTGATGTCAACAAACGTGTGACTTAGTTTGATGATTACAGGAAATGCGAAATGCAAAATAAATGTAAGACAGAAACTGCCAAAAATACTTTCGGGTTTATTATTTATATATAAGTATATGTTACAGTAAACAGACAATTGCCAAGAGCCATTTGTGCCGAAGCAGGGCTCTCCGACGATCGAAATTATAACTAACTACATCACTATTGAACGTAAATAAATAATGTAAATAGAGTTGATTTATACAGAACAAAGAACTGCAAATGTCAAAGGCAGAGAGACGTTTTAACTGGATAGGTACTTCATCAAAGAAACTTTTATTTTGATTTGCTACGTATAAAGTTGAAAAGACGAACAATAATAACAGTACTGGCTGAAAACGTTGGCTATGGCGCTATTTCTTCCTACGCTATTTGGAAGAGGGCGTCATCGCCAACGGCTAATATTATAGTATGAAGAGGGGGCCATCCTTCTTTGGCCATTCGATTGAGGCTTGGTCCAGCAGAGAGGTTCCTCTGTTGGCTATTCGCTGTTCAGAGCAATGAGGAGGAAAACCTCGATAAAAAATCGCAAAAGGTGGGACTTAGTTTCTCCACTGTCAGCAGTGGAGAAAAGAGGATGGGCTCGGTGTGTACTCACACTGCCACCGAGCGGGTATTGGGAGACTTTGTCTTCCTACCGCCATCGGTATATCGTAATCCCGAAACTTTCGTGGTTATGTCTTTCCGATCGGGGACGAGGTTTAGCCGCCCGGACTGCGAGGAAGAAAACCTCTATAAAATATCACTCAAATTCCATGTTCTGGTGCATGGCCGGGGATGCATGGCTGATGGGCAGTTCTGTCGCAAGCGTACTTACAGCCGGGGCACCTGCGGACTCCTCGATTCGGTTAAGTTGGTCCTCGCACCAGTTCAGGCCCAAATGAAGTATTTGAGCCTGATCCTCGACGGTAGGTGGCTCTTCGACGAGCACTTCCGACGGCTTGCTCCAAAGTTGGTCGGCGATGCGCCCTAGGGCGACTTTTGCCCAATTTGGCTACAAGGAGGCTGTACACGGGGATTGTCCGGTCAATGGCATTGTTCGGTGCACCGGTGTGGGCGGCGGCTCTCACCGCCCAGAGTAGGCTGCGACTCTGGCGCCCTCAGAGAATATTGGCGGTTAGAGCCATAGGCGGTTACCGCACGTGTCGAGGGAGGTGGCGTGTGCGTTGGCCGGAACTCCCACGTGAGATTTGGAGGCGGAAGTGCTCGCCAAAGTATATCGGCGGACAACTGAGTTCCGAGCGAGTAGTGGCAGTTGGCCTCCACCTGTTTTTCGGGTTTTCCCCTCCATCCGCTACAATGGCCAGCCTCAAGGAGGCGACCTCCGCGTATGTCCAACATCTTCTAAAGTTTGACCGAAGGTGGTCCCGCGCTTTTGCGAGCAGGCGCTAGGAGGGGTCCGGATGTCGTAATAATAGCTATTCCCGGATCCCTCCTATTTCAGGCGCAGAGTATCACAACGTGTAGTTTTGGTCGGTTCGATTCCAACACACCGCCCCGCCGCAAACCCCGGTGGGGTGACGACCCGAGGGGGTTTCTACACGAAAAAGAAAAAGGTATGAATGAAGGCGAAATTTCACATAATAAAGTACATTCACTTAAACAAGTATCGGGAATGGATGATTTGTTTATGGTTCCAAATTCAAATTTTTGTTTTTTTTTGTTGTTGTTAGATTGGCACAACTGGTTTCCATTTCAAACATCGAACAAAGAGTTTGTCTTAAATATTGCATCACCAATGGAATTTCGTGTTCGGAGTCACTGAAAATGTTACAGAAGGCTTACGGTGAATCGACTTTATCAAAAACACATACTTATGAGTGGTACAAAGCGCTTAAAAGCGGTCGAGAGATGATGGAAGATTTGCCTCGCTCTAGGCCATCAACGTCTGCAACTGAAGTTAACATCGCAAAAGTGAAGAAAATTGTGACTGAAAATCCTCATTCAACTTTGAGAGAGATAGCCGCCGAACTTTCTGTATCTCACTAGTCGATCCGTACCATTTTAACTAATCCTTCGGGTATGAAACATGTTATCGCTCGGCTAGTCCCAAAACACCTGAATTTTCTCCAAAAACTCAATCGCATGAGAGTCGCTGAGGACATGCTAGAACGAGTCAATTCCGACCCTACATTCATGAAACGCATTGTTACTGGTGACGAAACGTGGGTTTACGAGTTTGACATGCAAACTAGTCAACAAGCTACGGAGTGGCGCCTTCCAACTGAACCGAAACCAAAAAAACAGCCCCAAAGTCGATCAAAAGTGAAAGTCATGTTGACTGTTTTCCTATCCCGGTGTTATGCCCTCGGAATTCTTGCCGGGAGGTCATACGGTAAATAAAGAATATTATTTGAGCGTTATACGGCATTTAAGAGGGCAAATTCGACGAAAATGGCCAGATTTGTGGAAAGAAAATTCTTGGATTTTGCTCCACGATAATGCGCCTTTTTTTGACCCAATACTCATCAAATACCATCGAGCAACCACCATATTCACCAGATACGGCTCCAGCCGACTTCTTTCTTTTACCTAAACTCAAATTACCACTTCGTGGCACCCGTTTTCCATCGGTAGAAGACATAAAGGTGATAAAATAAATTTGGATGAGTAACAAACATTTTGAGTATTTTTAATCTTTGCCCGGTACTTTCTTGATAGTGTAGTATAACAGGCATGAAGTATAAACACTTGTATCATATTATTTCTTAGTAGAGCATTTAATTTATTAATCAGCATAATTAGGTGTCAGGTTCGCGTTTCTCCTACCTAAGTGTTTTTTGCTTAATAAGCAGTTCTTGTTACAATAACATCAGTATTACCTACGCGAATATAAAACATACTTATTTAAAACGATATTAAGTTTCATAATTGAATTTAGCACAATTAACACCAACCATACAATACAGGTTGATGTATTATTAAATTGAAATTATCCAGTAAAGGTGGTTTTTTTAGGGTTCCGTACCTTAAAAGGTAAAAAAGGAAGCCATATAAGATCACTTTCTTGTCCGTCTGTCTGTCTGTCCGTCGGTCCGTGTGTTACGCGAAAACTTGTAAGTACCAAAATTTACCTTAATTGTTAACTTTTTTTTTTAGAAAAAATCTCTCTACTTGTGCTGTAAGACCTTGCTTTTAACCAAAATTTACAATTCTAGGTCAACCGGAAGTACCCTATAGGTTGTAGGTAAATTTTGGTACTTACAAACGGACCGGAACCCTCGGCGCACGAGCTCAACTCGTACTTGATCGGTTTTTTACAATAGAGGGGGCAGACGAGCAGACGGGTCACCTGATGGAAAGTAATCAGGCTGCTCAGGAGTACTAATGTTAGCCAATGTTACTAATTGCCTGTTAACTACTTTGTGTATAAGAAATTGTTAATAAAATCGTTCGGCATTATTCTTTACGATTCGAAAACTTTTTTAATTGTAATATAGTACTGCATGTTACTTACAACGTATTGGTTCATGAATAATAACCTTCGAAATTTACATCGATTTTAAATAAATATAAGAAAATTATTATCTTATTGTGATTGTATTGTATCGTGTTATTGTAATTTCATTAAAATCCATTTAAATAACTTTCATTTCATAATTTACGTTTCCGTCTTACTACTCGTAGTAAACCAGAAACAGAAGCTTTTCTGGAGTCTTTTGTGTGATTAATGTCCCTTCACTAATTTTATGGAGTAAAAGGACATATTATTAATGGTAAATATTATCTTAGTTAGGTAAGTTCAGGTGGGGTTAGAGGGACGAAGGGCAAAGAAAAACAGTCGCTATAAATACAAAACTCAATGTCAAAACCCTATCGATAAAAAAGTATTCAGTGAATAGTTTGAATTTTTTAACACAAAGATGGCGTTATGACTCGTTAAAGTGATTAACAAAGACAAAAAAAACTCAGTTGACAATCTACACCACGCGTGATTACATTGAAATAATTTTTATGTAATTTTATAGAGCTAGATCGTTTTGGTATTGGTATGTAACTATTTCTATGTTTAATTCCAATTTTGAATTTGTTTAAAACACTCAATTTAAAGAGATTTTTCACGAGTTCAAAAACATAATCGCAAAATTACTTGGTGGGGTAAGATAAACTGTCACAGCAGGGAAAGAGGAACATGTGATCCTCTTAGGAGAAAAATTGATGGCAGAGGTAAGAGCTGTAAAAAGTGGGGCTTTGTCAACAAGTGGGGATTTTGTTTGAGCAACTATTATAAATCGCGTTTATGACCGTAAAGGCTTAAAGTTATTAGACTTTAGGCCATAGAGAAGAGCAAGTTTTTAAAGCTCTGCAGTATTATTGAAGAATCGGGAATTGAAACAATATCTCACCCACTTTACAGCTCTAAGACTGGTTAGGGGGATGTAAATTTGTATAGAGAGTGATGGAGAGTATCTTGAAAAAGTATAATATAATTTGTAAATATATGTATATTGTTTACTTTTTGCGTGTGTCAAAACTTATATAGTGACCTACGTATTATTTTCATTGAGTGAGACTGAACAAAAAAGGCTGACGTTTAGGCTAAGTAAACATATTTACTTGCGTAAATAACATAAAGATATTAAAGTTTTGTTAGTTTTCTAGAGTTATTACCCCGGAAGGGTGAAACTATTTTTGAAATGTCGTTGTAAATGTATAATACTACCTGATTTCAAGCACAGAAAACTCTAACTATACTAGTACCTAGTTAAAAAAGCTAATTACCAGTTTTAGTCTCGTCCAGCTAAATTTTTACCACACCCTGTACTTGATGAATTGATGATGTTTGCACACGTGTAGTTTTGTTTTAGTTTAACAAATATTCGATGTATGCGCAGGTTTCATTTTACATAGCATACAATTTTATTATGCAAACATTACAATCATTGACCTCGATGGCAAAAAAAATGCACATTTTTAACAATTATAAGTTTGATATACATGAATATCAATCGGCGTTATGTATTTATAGACAACATTTCATATCCACGTTATTTTATCGTTTGTTTAGTAAATCATGGATTTCCATAACTTAAACATGGATCTGGCTGGCCTGTTGGTTTAGTGGTTAGTGACCCTGACTGCTAAACATGAGATCGTGGGTTCGATTCCCACCCAAGACAAATAATTGCATGATGAGCACGATAATTTGTTCTGTCTGAGTGGAATTTATGTATGATGTGATGTATGAATAATATTGTATAAATTTAGAAATAAGTATGTTTAACAGTAGCCTGGTAATCATTGCACAGGCTTTGCTAGAATGCGATTAGACAAGAAACAATAAATAAACAACTAACTTAATACTACAAAATGCTCGGACTCTGAGCTAAACGTTTATCAATACTGTATACAATGTACTTTTACCTACTATAAATTTAATACGCCTACTACATATATGTAAGACATAGACTATGCAAGACTTGTAACATTTAAAGGGGAAGGTCGAATCAGACTTAGGTCTTAGGTAGAGAATTAGGTCAACAGATCGAGGCAGTATTTCAATTCCGCCCGCCGCCTCCAACTCTATGAGGCACAAGTCCGGCCGCATATGGAATCATGTTCTCATTTCTATGCAGGAGCACTTCCAATACGACCTTCAAACCTTCAAGAAAAGAGCGTACTCCTTCCTAAAGTGATTCCTTAATTGCAGGCCTTCATGAGCGGCGGTAGTTACTGGCCATCAAGTGACCCGTCTGCTCGTTTGAACCCTCTTCCACCAATAAAATGTGTGAGAATTCCGATAGATGCATCATAAGCGCAGGTGAAATTGGAAGTGAACCTGTTAGAGCGCCATAGCGGATGGGAGTCATATAAACTGCCTTCCGATTCTTTATTTCTAAGAACTGGCACTGCCCTGAATTCGCTTAGCCCTCATTTGTTACTTTTATCAAGGAATACGTTACACAGGTATAAGGGTGACAATAGTGGATTCTTTGTTCGGTTTCCTACAAAGCTGTTACCATACCACCTAGCCATGAATTTGTTTTCGAATTGTTACCCGTATATCTGTTGAACACAGAAATATGTGTGACAGTAGTGCAATGATATTTCATATATAAAATCATTGCAGTAGTGTCTTTTTTTGTTCGGTTATCTATAAAGCTGTTACCATCCAAACAAAAGTTCTATCAAACATTGGGAAAGGGTAAAAAACTTCTTTACGAACTATGAATAATTTTAAAGATTTTTTTATTCGTAGGTCACAAATTAAATAAAGATTAAAAGACGAAGGCGATTTACGATGATGTAATTTACTTTACATAACATATGTTTGTCATAAACAACTAGAATAGTAAATACCTCTACGTAAATAAAATAGATAGATATGGTATAAACTCCCTAACAATCAATAAAGATAAAAGAAAACATTATTACATCTTAAAAAAAAAAAAATTAAGTTTGCGATTAAATATCTATCGGTTAAATGGAAAGTGAAAATTCTTAAATGACAGTAGATCTAAAATCTATAGTATCTAATCGACACAGAATAGTCAAGAGGTCCTTTAACTGTTCTGTGCTCATCGAGCGTTATATTTTTTATTAATATAAATTAGCAGATTTTCTAAAGAGCGCCATCTCTTTCTAAATATAAGAACTAGTTCGAGGTTACATCTATGGATAATGCTGTTGGTTTTGGTGCCTTTTAACCGACTTCATATCATTTTAATTTAATTCCTCAATGGACATGTAGATGGCGTATATAAAAAATGTTTCTAGTTATTAAATACATTTAATTAAAATACGGATTAGGCCAATTGCGTAGCAATTTTTAAAATATAATACCTATACAATAAATTAATAAACATTAACATAAAAAATAAATACAAATAGACACTAAAGTAAGTAATAAAATTCAATGACACATAGTTAAAAAAATATTTAAAATATTCTGACATTTATTAAAGATACAAACTTCAAAATATTTTAAAGTGTTATAGTATTTGTTGTACTTAATGAATTCCTGTTTGTAAATAAAATTTTGATATTTTCCTCGGTTTAGCGACACATACAAAGTATTATACAATATTATGGTTTTCCACATACTGTTGTAAAATTATAGGATTTTGTAAGAATTATGCTAGAGATCTATATCTAACGCACAACAGAACGTTATCAAAATTAATGTGATAATTCCACACACAACGTAATAAAATATAATGTCTTCGAAAACGGATAAGGAAAAATCAATTAGCATCGTGTTTCAAAGAAAACCATTATTGAACAGTATTAAAGTACAATCTGAGAGAAAATATAAACACCAAGGGAAGCATAGATTACTGACGAATGCGAGCCGTGGAAGTAATGAAACAATGCGGACCACATTCGCGGCCTGGCGGCCCGACATAAGCAGATCGAATGATCTTACAAATTTAAAATTTTCGCATCTTGTCAAAGCAGTGCAGATTGCGAGCGAGGAAGAGAAAACTAACACAGATAAATTCATTACCGACGTGGAGACTATGGTGACACGGTTCAGTAACGAATTTAAGAAATTTCAAAGTGTTATCGAGAATATTATCGAGAAATATCCTCAACTTCAGCTCAATGGAAATTAAGTTCTAATTTAGGCTATACAGTTACTGCAGGAAATCTCTTTACCCAAGTTCACCTAGTCTTGAGGATAAGAATACATACAAATTTACCCAGTTATTGTTTAAAAAACTATGTATTTTTCAAAAATTTATGTAAATGAAGATCAAACTGAGAGAAAAAGTGTGATGTTTACATACAACTACTATCAATGTCTAAAGTAATCCTCAAATATGGATTGAATTTTATCAACACAAACTTATCGATTGATCATTATGGAACAATAATAACCAGAGAATTTTATTTAAATTTAAAATATATATAAGGAAAGAATACACCAATAATTTTGGGATACTAAGGATATTGTTATTTCATTGTAAATCTTGCAGTTTTTCACTCAGTTATTGCAGTAATAAGACCAGACAAAATTTAGCCGGAATTTCTATAAAGCTATCGAAATAGATATTCTATATAGCTATATAATTTTAGATTTTTTTTTTAAGATGGTGATTGTTCTGTGAATATCGAATAATAAATTAATTATTGTGATGCAATGAGTGTTTTAGAAATAACAGTATTATTCCTTTTGAAAGGGTCCACTTGTAACTTGTATCCTAAAAATATGCACTTGGCTTGTAATTATAATATACTTACACAAGTGCCAATAAATTTTAGTACAAGTGATTTATCTCAAAACCGGACATCCACTCGGTAGACGTTAAATTGAGATGTGGCAGAAGTATTAAAATATTGTAAGTGATTAATGTGCCGCAATTCAAATAATTCACACACTTAGAACAATGACTTAAGACGCAATATGTTATAAGATTTTCTCTTAAAATATTTGCTCATAAATACTTTTACGCGTACGAAGTAGCGGGCACAGCTAGTAATGAATAAAATAGTTACTCCATAGGTATATTTAATAATATAAGAGAATATTGGGAGTTTTAGATTCCAATAAATAAGTCAAAATACCACAAAATGCCTATAAAAGAATTTGATGGTTATTGAAATAAACCAAAGCAATCTCATTATTGTGTTCAATAGGTTCTTTTTGTTAGAAGGGTTCTCCAGCTACAATAAAATTAATGAGATCGCAGCGGTATCGAAAACAAGACTGTTTTGTATTGTCTGTATCTAGATAAAAAAAAAATTAGTTACGCGCTTGTGGTCTCGAGAGCTAGCCAGTGCTTATCGTAACCCAAAGTTATTGTGATCCAGAGGGATTGTGTATGGGCGAGTTCTTTATTGCAACCATTTCACCGCCGCTGTTTAATATAGTCATTAAGAAAAGCCGTTTGTTAAAAAAATCTTCTTGTTTTTTGTATATTTGGCTGTATGTTGCCGACCTAAAAATAAAGGAATCTTTTCATCATGTAACATATATTTTGCGAGAATCCAACATTTACAACATAGATTAATTCCACAGTCTTTGTTGATTAGTCAGGCAGGAAAATGAGGGTAACATTTTTCCGCCTGACTAATGGAATAATGAGTATGTACGTATATTGAGCACAACACGCCAATAAATCGAGTTTGCCAGCGATATATCACGACGGTGGCAGTTGAGCTGAGTCGACAAGAGGTTGCAAATAATGACGTCGTCGGTCGCGAGACGGGTACATACAATGCCTTCATTATGTCCTAGCGGCTTGCTGAGCCATTGAGCCCGCTGTTTGCGGGCTAATGGAAATAGACCATTGGCAATGGACAGTTGGTAGTGACACCCAGTTTATTCAAAGCAAACTTAAGCTTTGTGCTCCGAGATTTTATATTCGTCAGACGAATTCTTTGACTTGGCGTATTTACAACAGAGTATTATTTGGTTTGCGTTGCAATGCGTTTTTCTTTGTTCTTTTAGTTTTAGTATAGTGCAAGTACTTTTATTTACATTTAAGTCGTAAAAGATAACTGTAATGTAATCATATCAAAGAGTTGCCCGGTTTTGCAATTTAGAAGCAATTAAGAGCCGTTAAAGCCAATCTGGCTGGTTGCAGATGTGCAAGCTTCTCCATCATTCTCTCCAGTTCTTCACTGTACACATCTGCATTAATGCTTAGTGGGTAAAAAATTCAATTCCCGAGAGGCAGTACAAAATGCCTTTGAAGAGTTTGTTGCCTCCCGTCCAGCTGATTTTTACAAGAAGGGCATCAATAAACTGCCAATGCGTTGGCAAAGATGCGTCGTTTGCTTGGGTGATTACTTCGAATAACAGAAATATGTATATATATGTAAATGTGTTAATCCTGGTATATATACAATAAAGATAATAATATATCATTGCCTGTATACGTCTATTCGAAGTACAAATAGTACTGTATAAGAACTCTATCATTTATCCCCATAAATGCACCTACCTCACTCTTTCTCTGCATCGCCCAATCGGTCTACTGGCAGAGAATGTCTTAGGCATTAAGTCCGCCGATGCACACATTTGTGAATAAAGTCATAAATAAAATAAAATAAATAAATAAAATAATAACGTATTATCATGATGATTTATGTTTCATAAATCTGTAAAATAATTAAAAAACCTAAAAACTTTGATATTAGCTACTAAATTCATCTGCTGAGAGTAATATTTTTCGATTGCCTTATGCCTACACTATTTTACTGTTATGTATTAGGCCAAAACCTCCTTTCTAAGGAGAGGCCTATGTCCAGCAGTGGATTATTATAGGCTGTTGATGTGATGTGATGTGATGTATTATGATTGTTACATGCATAGAAGAAAATACTCTATTAATTTTATATATTTATGTTGTGTTGTGCAATATAACATTAACCACAAGCCTTAGATATACCTAAAAGCGGACTTGGCTGTAATGTGATACAACCATATTATACGTCAATATAATTGTACATGACAAGTAAATATAGCACCAAAACAAGAACATAGTACTATCATTTAGGAAAGAGATGTATGTACCTTTAAGTGAAATACGTACATCTGCGTCGGCTCATTTTGAGTAATCAAAGCTAATTTATGGAGATTATCCGTACACAACGTAAGCTCTATACAACGTTGCTGACTACGCATTCAATGCTCATTTCCGATGGAACCACAGAGGAAGAAGTTCTATACGTTTGCAATATAGACGATACGCACAGAGAATCGTGTACAATATGAAATATGAACCAAATTTTGTCAACATGCCTGGTTAAACGCAACGGATTTACTAAAATTAGATTATGATGATATGTCACAGGCACAAAATTGCAAACTTTCACGAATAATCATGCTGCAACTAGGTTTACTGAAAGAAAGGTAGCTAATAAATGGTCTCTGCAAAATACTCATCGTCATCATTATCTTCAACAACCTTTAATACTCCACTGTTGGAGATACCTACTATACAGCCATGGCCAGACAGGTTGGTTTAGTCTTCATCTCAAGTTTGCCTTCTCTTTGCAGTGCCGTATTCCCGGGTAGTTTGCTCTCTTAGAAGGCTTTTACGACACCGTCACGATGAATAGGGGTGGTGACAGTCCGTATTTTTAATCATTCATACCACACATATCACACGGGTGTCACGAAATCACTAGTTCGGGTGTGACCGTTGCAAGCTATGTATTATTGTATACATACTTTACTTAATATAGTATAATAACGAACGTACGGATAATTTCTTGGAACCAGGGTGTGATCGATGCGTTACTAGTTTCTTAACGCGAGTGGACCATAGTAGAAGAAAATCTCCGGGTACCGTTTTATAGTATACGTAATAAAAATATATGCAACTCCTTCTTAACTACTAGAAACGGTGCCTAAAGTTACTGAAAATACTAGAGCATACGTTAACATAATTATCTACCTTTGTGTCTGACTCCTAACTACCCATGACAATGAAATCTATTTATGTATGTATCATGCAAATTATCATTTTGAAGTTGCGCTTTTAAGTCAAAGGTAAACTTTTTTACGACTACTCGAATAGGTAAAGCAATGTTCTATCTACCTATTAACAAGTATACCAAATAGTCGAAGAAATTGTATATATTTTTAATAATAATAATATTTTATGGAAAGCCTTGTTACATTTCACAATAATTAAACGATAATAACTACAGTAGTATAAACTGTGTCAAAGAGAGAGTGTATTTTAAACGGGTTATTATAATTAAACATGTAGGATTTATATTCTAAAAAGAACATTTTCTATTATATTTTTAAGGTTGACATCTGTAAAGAAATATTGTACACCATAATGTCTTACAACATTTTTTACCAAGTAAATAAATTGTCGTCCCAAGCTCAGCCGGTAACGACCCATTTTTGTTGAAAAATATTAATTGGCCCTGGTTTTTATTGTGTAGAATTTTTCTACCTTACAATGTCAGGAGAAAAGAAAATATAATTATGAACCACATTTAAATGCGAACAAAAGCCTATAGACTAATGAACTTAATTTTAATAAGACTACCTTATTTAGTGCGTAGTTATTTTGTGTAAAAATATTTTAAAACCTATGTCCTACTGTAATATTACTCCAAAAATCTATAACCCTTTGACTTATCGGCCTTTGCTTTGCTGTGTCAACAATAAACCTATTTGTTTATCGTTAATCGTATGAGAGGAGCAAAATATTTTAGTTTCTCCGCAAAAAAACCTGTAACTGGTTGTATCATTATGATTACTCTTAAAAATATAATATAAATCTGAAATACAAATGTTATCTTTGTATTTCTGAGTTATATTATATATACTATATACGAGTATATGTATTATATAAACTCAAATCACAATAGAAAACAGTGTTTGTTTGCAACTTCAAATATTACAATACTTCTGAATTAAGATGTAAACACATAATTCTAGTCATTACATACCTTATTGTAATAATGAATTTTATAACATTATTTGTAGAGAGTCTCTATCACTCACAATTCTAATCATCATCATTCATAGTTTCAATCATTATCATGAAGAAGAATGTTTATTTGTTTCTCAAAACTTTGACTTTTATACGCCGCAAGTGAGAAACTATTTCTAAAACAGTTTTATTCCGTGTTTTAACGTGTCATTTAAAGCCTAATGAAATTGAATTATGCATTATTGTCATAATATTTAGTTAACTCTGGAAAGATTCAAAGCTTTCAGACGTGTTCCCTATTTAAGTCCTAAGTTTTGAGCAGGTGGAAGTTATAATGCACTTTCAGTTAACTCACGAGATATGAGCAAGTTTTCAGCGTTTCTTCCTTCATACTTTGTTTTATAAGCCATCACCTTGAAGTTGAGTTGTAAAGATAAAACATTGGATTTTATGTTTGTTTTTCATTATCTTTAAGAGGTCGATTGAAAAAATATATAAACTAGTAATTATTTTAGAAAAACAAAATTCTAAAATTATAACTATTTAAAAAAACCATTTTAAATGTAATTTATTAACCTCCTGAAGCTTCTTTGCTGAAACATAGAAATATACGTCATCTAATTATATGTAAACTTAAATACATAAATTTTACACTCCATGCACGGGACTAAGGACACTTCAAAAAGTGTAGAAAACAAATATAATCACTCATACACGCAATCATAATAATAGGAACGCGACAGTGAATTTCATAAATAATAATAGCACACATACCTACCCACTATCACATCTATGCCTCTACCTATGTGTTTCATATATTCTGTCATCAATATACTGATCAGGCTATCACTTATCCCAATTCTATATCGAATAAAACGTGGATTGATGGAGCACACTCCATTAATCTGCCAATGCCAAGGCCAACCTGATAGATGGCTGACATGACATTACTTATGTAGTACGACGAAATCAATCAAATTTCACTCATTGGATTCTGAAATCATATTGACTTAAATGTAATTTTTTAATTTGCGAGTAGTTATTAATTCCTAATAACATCTTTTGTTAAGGTCAAGTAAATACCTTTTCAAATTAAAGTTATCACTTAAAGTATTTAAAAATACTTGTCAAGATTCAGAAATTTTCTCAAAATATATTTTTCTATGTACATAAAAAACAAGCATTTCCTTCTTTGTTCTTCCTTAGTTTTAGATTAACTATTGGTGATGTTAAAAAACATTTTATTTGGTATATAAATGTGTATATCAATTTATATTTGAATATACCAACCTTGTCTACCTATCATGTATATGGTAATTCTATATAATAATAATAATAATAATAATACTTTATTTACGCAAAAATATACATATTCGAATACACAGTTGATAGGAATTTACAATTTTGTATTTAAGATGTGAAACTCTGTCCCTTAAACTAGGTGAGTTACCTGTATCTTAAGAGACAGTGTTCAGCCTTACAGATTCATCTTATATTAGTTCTGTTAGAGTTGTGTCTTTCGATAGATAATATGCGGTTGGATGTTTATGTGTGTATGTTCGTGTGTGTGTGTGTGTGTGTGTGTGTGTGTGTGTGTGAGTGTGTCTGTGGGCGTGCGTGTGTGTGTGTGTGGGCGTGTGTGGGCGTGCGTGTGCGTGTGTGTATGTATGCGTGCGCGTGTGTGTAGGCGCAGAAGATCCTACATGTGCTAGAGTACATAATATAATTTAATGTGAGGCTATTTCCTATTTGAGGTACATTAGTAACGACTCCGTGCGGGAATAGTCTTGTTTCAGGAGCCATTCTGTAACTTTTTGCTTAACTGTATACCTATTTGAACCTAGTATTTTTAATTCTTTGTGTGTTTTTTTGTATATATATAATGACAACTGAAGTAATACTTAACTAATTATGGTGAAATATTGATCATAAGGCATTTTAGTAGCAATGAGGCTACATAGAAAATAACGAAAATATACTTTATAAAAAATATTAGGGGTTAACGTATGAAATCGCCGAGTTTCACAGAAAAATTGAAACTCGTTTTTTCTAAGATTATATTTATTTTATTAAATATTTACCCTTATTATCTATACATTGCTGCTATCTAAACGGCAGTTAATTTATGCCGTATTTTATCACGCAGAAAATTGTCCAAATCACGTAAAAAATAGTAGTCCGTTGGAGCAAGGTCTGGCTGGTACGAAGGATGACGTATGGTTTCCAGCTGCAGCTCCTGTAGAGTTATAACGGTCTCTCGTGTGACCTTTTGCGTTATCATGGAGCAATAATGGTAAAGGTCGATTCACGAGTCAGGTCTGTTTCACTGCCACTTTCCCAATCATTGTTCAAAGTTCAGCACAGTAAACATCTGCTATTATTACCTGACCAGACCAGAGAAAGCTATAGTGAATAACACCATGAAAAGACCACCTAACAATCACCATTACCTTTTTATTATCAATAAAAAGGCAAGCTTTGCTTTAGGGTCAGCGATTGCGTCAGGGTTTGACCTAGGGTCAGCCATTGCATTTTTCACTTACGGCTATCGAAAACAATCCACTTTTTGTGACATGTTATAATTCGATCCAGTATTTCTTCATTTCTATACCGATTCAACAAGACAATACAAGTTTCAACGCATTTCTTTCCGCAGATCAGTCAAATCAAGAGGCAACCATTTTTCCTATTTTTTTATCTTATTGATTTGATGCAAATGAGTCAATATTGTAGGTAGGGTAACGTTAAACCATGCCGCTAACCGTTTTACGATCCTCTAGTGGCACTGTAGCCACATGTCTATCCATACAAAAAAAACAAGCGACCATTTGCTTCAAAGTGCTTTATGAACGAATGACTTTTGTTGGGTTCGGCTCATCTTGGAACACCCAAACCGTTGATTGTTGTTTAGTTTTAGGATCATACGCCTATGTCCAAGATTTATCACCTGTGTAGATATTAAATACCGCTTTTGACGCACCCTGATTTTACTTTTGTAACATTTTTTTACACCAATCGACACGAGCCCGTTTTTGGTAAATTCTCAAGTTGTGCGGAATCCAACGTAATAAATCATAGCACAAAAATTTCACGAGTTAAATCCATAGTGATAAAAACACGCAATTTTGAAAATGACGCCACAAATAATAAACAAATGACAGCTACATGAAACATTGTGTTCTTCAGGCAAAGAGTTTAATTTTTAAACATCATAATTTTTTTTTCCTTAGAGTGGGCAGACGAGCACAATATTCTATATTTAAAGTATGAGAATTCCCAATTTTACATTAATAAACACAATTTCCACAATCTGTAGTTATCATTAGTTTAATTCTAAGTGTACTAGTTTGAAAATAACAATGGAGTGCTTACAAGTACTTGAAACCTAAGAGGTTATTCCGGCTGTACATATACAAATTTTTCTACAATACTCATGGGGAGAAAATCTCGCCAATTCGTAAAACAGTAGTATTATTCTATAATAATAACGACGAAAGCCGTACATTACTGAGAGAGTATTCCCCCAATCGTAAATTACCAGAATCATTATGAACATTACAACTGCTGTGGAGTTTCGAAACTAAGCTCTGTAAAGATAGTGTCATTTATTAGGAGCGTGTTATAATTAAACTAATCTATTGGACGCGTGTGTACCAGCATCTTCCATTATACTTGGAGCTTTAACTGCTTGAGCTTTTCGCTGATAAATACGATCTTTGTTAGAGACGTTGGGACGTGAAGGGTCGAGGTATTTTGGACGTGTGTTGTTGCTTGTCTGATCTCTTAGAAGCGCCTTCTTGTTCTGGCAGGCTCCTTTAATTAATGTCTCTGTAGCTACACGAGCCACACGTATCCAATACTGGCTATAAGCATGTAGGTAATTGTAAGTTTGATTAAGTCTTTCAAACCGAGGTCCCTTAAGTTCTGTCAAATTTATTATTGTGAGAACTGCAAAAATATTTAGCTTACATTTGTTAGCTGTTATAGCCCAGAATCGATTATGAATAAATCAGAAAATAAAACATTTTTTAAATGAAGTACTGAAATATAATAAATTATCTGTTATAATTACGTGCGTTAATCTGTTGTAAATGTTGCAATAAATACTGCTGCTAAAATCTGCATTAATTTACAAGGTAAACAAAGAATACTTTTTTTTCTGATCCGTATTTTTGTTTTTTAGATTTTTTTATGTAGTCAGAACACGAATGAATATAGTAGAATCATCACAAACAGTATTTCCTAATATTTCGTTCTTTTAATGGTCACTTTAAGATTCTTAACCAAAGTGTAGTGCACCTTTTCATTCATTTCTACACCACCCTACGGTAGACTGGTAGAGAATAGGCATTAAGTCGCCATTGTACATTTTGTGAATAAACTTAAAAGAAAAGAATGAGTATCAATTCTAAAATTAAATAATAAAGTCAACACATTCTTAACGAGGTGCAAATATTAGTTTGTAGTTAGTTTGTTATTAATAAATATTATTTATTTACATTTTGATGTTTTCATGTTTTTATCTTGTAATATCTAGTAATATAATAAATGTTTGCCTTGTTCATATTTGGTGCTCTATCTGTACTACTGCACGATCATGGCATTACGACGAAATTTTGAATACACGTTTCCAGGGATACAGCAAGGGACATAGATAGGGTGGGGCAGACAACAAAGGAGATAGAACATAAGGGGGGTTGGAAAAAATATATTTACAACGAAGCTCTTTAGTTATAATAAATAAAATTGCAACAAAAAATCCTAAAATGTATTTTAAATAAATTCATCGTGTCCAAATTTACCTCTGAAATTAGAACTTTTAACTTAAGTGAAAATAGTACGAAGTATATAAAGTTATGACATTTGAAATATGGTTTAATAAAAGGGTATTAAGAAAGTTCAGTATAAAATAATCGGTCAAAGACACTCACTAAGCATTTGAGTAGGTGTTAAGTAATTGCTTAGATGACCCTGCTGTCACAAAATACTATAGAAATTATTAAATTTATATGCGGTCTTTGATAAATTTTGATCAGATCACATTAAGATATTTATTTGAAATGTATAGGGATAGGAAAAAGTTTAAAATGTATTTTATGTGCGGTGCCGTTGACAAATATCAGCCCGTTGTCATCGATCACAGGCACTGAGCGAGAACAGATAAATTGATGAAGCATTTTTCGGAATCGACTCTGTCGAACGTCGGACGTAAAATGACGATATCGGAGCGACGTAATAGGCAACCATGTGTTACGCAAAGTCATGTTTATCTCAACATCAGTTTCCCCGTTCGGCATGAACACAGAGGAATAAAGTTTGCTGTAGTCAGATTGCTTCAATATTTCAACCAAAATATTGATAGAAAGGAAACCCCAGCAAAAGTATTTCGTTCAAACCTTTTAAAGTAAAATGGTGTATTCAGACCGCCATTCTGAGTGGAAAATCATTGGAATTTCGTTCCGCAAAATTAAACTTTTTATACAATCAGCTGTCAAAGGTTAAGGTTATTCACCGTTTGTACCGCACCAAAGTAATAACTGCATGTGTATTCCGTCCATACAGTCTACGCACATTAACATAAGTTGGCAGCCAGAGGGGAGGCCCCGCGCGCTTCGACTGTTTGATTAATTACATTGCAGTTATACACCGTATGCGGCATTTATTAAATTATTTTCCGTAAAATGTTTACTCATTGTGATATCACTTTTCAGCATTTTTAACCAAAGAAAATTAAAATTATAAAAAAAAATTATGAATTTGCCGGCAGTAAATTTCAATGATTTTCGTCTCAGAACCATGGTCTGAATACACTATTTCAGTATTCGTTACGACGCCTCTTACACCCTGTACATGTGTTGTACTTAGGATGTGTCACTCTATGTATATGTGAGCTTTTCATCTATTTCATGACTTTTTTTTATAATTTTAATTGGAATATCCTAGAAAAACGCATCTGCCATCTTTTATGATGGAATGCTAGTATTTTTTAATTATATTAAGCTATGTTGGTGGTAAGACTTCTATGTTTAAAATATTACTACGTGATTAGTCTTAGAAAATAACGAGTTTTGTCGATAGATAGGAGCAAGGGAAATCAATTTCCTCTTGCTTTCTCCATAACAGAAGCTTCCTAGATAATAAACTAGTGCATATCTATTAAAATACTGCTAAGTAATCTCAATAACAGAGTGTTATAATTTAATTCTTCGAATGTAAATAAACTTAGGACTTATTCCAACTATACAAATTCTTTATTTTATTACAAGGAACAACTGTAATATGCGGAAACACAACTTAAGTCATAAATTTCGTATGGTAGTCGGTAAAATATTGAATTGCAAGTGGTTAATAAATACATATTAATAAACATAATTATATATTATGTTCCTAGGAAACAGTAATGCTCTTGTTACACTAGATCAAGTACCCATTAACGCACATGAGAGCTAAAGCAAGCCAGTGTTAGCCAGTCAAGTGTATGTAAAACATAAGTAGGCACTCATCCTAACTGCATTGTAAGCTGAGCAACCATCGGATACGAGTAACCGCAACGTAAGCTCAATGATGCTACGATATATGCATTTGCTCTAAGTAGAAGCTTAAATGCGCCGACCTGAGTAAAGCGATGGAGCTTTAAGATGTTTTAATTTTGTTGTTGAAGATTTAGGGGTTAAACATATACAGCATTGCGCAGGGAATTTCGTAATTATGCTCTTTACTTTTCTAGTATCTTTATCTTACAGAAGTAGCATTGCTTTATCTGCTGGTAGATAGAGTCATTAGGCGAGGTGTAGCTGAGGGTTTAAAACCTTATTAATGAAATCCCAAAAAGGATACCTCTGGTATTGCACTGTTAAAATAATGCTGTTTAAAGCCTTCTGCCAATCTTTTTACACCTGCAGCCTGTGGACTAAGTTTACGCAGAGGGCATACAACGACCTGCGTATCCAGTATAATAATGCATTCAGGGTGCTTTTGGGGTCGCCATGGCGATGTAGCGCGTCAGTCATGTTCGCAGAGGCACAGGTCGACGGTTTCACCGCTATAATGCGGAAACGTTGCGCCTCCATGCTGGTGCGTTTGCGCTCCTCCTCCAACCGCATCCTGAATGTTTTTTCAGATAGATGGGACTCTTCCCTTATTCAGAGGTGGATTTTCATTCACGTAAAATAAAAAATAATAATAAACGAATAAATATAATGTTAACATAACATAATGTTGACACACAATATAATAATATCATTCAATACTAACACTAGTTTTTAAAACACATTGTTACTAACACTATATGGATGTAATAGTAAGAAATAAATAATTTGAATTGAATTGAATTGCGAAAATTAATGCTGACAAAATGTATGATTATAAAATTTGCTTACATAGCTCACCTGATGATAGATATTATCGATAACCACTTACGATATTAGTACAGTATCTATGAAAAAACTTAATTGTTGAAATAAGAGAACAAAAACTACAACTTCGGTTAGTACAATCCTGAATCCTAACTGTGACATGTATTTTTTGTATTTGTTTTTCTATCATACGACTCAGACGTGAGCATAGAATACTCGTACATAGGTGTACTGTAAATTGATTGTTTTAAATCGGGTCACGGGTAAAGGGCTACTAGAATTTAATTTTATGAACTGTTTTATACACAACATTCTTAAATAAGGAACTAGCAATCGCGAGTATATACCATTGAACTAATTCTAAACATTTACGCACTTAATTAATACAGGTGTATTAATACTTATGAATAATTTTATCAGTACGTGATTAGACCCATTTGAAAAAGCGTTTTTATTCACAAAATTATGACGTATTTGTCTATATTTCACTCTGCACATTACGTGTTTTTGAAAGGAGAAGATAAAAAATCGTTTTAGTATGATAGACGGTAACAGTAAAATCATAGTAAGAACCAAAAATATTTATTTAGGGATTTCTGAAGAAAAAACGTTTTTATCAAGCTCTCAATTAATTGATAAAAGGTAATATTTACATTTGCAAATAGTAAAAAGTAAATACACTTGTTTACTATGTAGGTAAAATATATTATTTATGTACTTGTATATTTTGTTTCGATTATTTTAAAACTTCAAAGCATTGGACAATTTAGTTATTCTTTCAATTTACGTCCAAAACTTGTTCATATGCAAACAGTATATTATGGGTGACTAGAACACCTGATGCGACCTGATAATTCCATGTCAGCTTTGGTCGGTCTGTTTCTTAGGTTTAAAAAACTAGTAAGCAGATCTGCCTCAAGGAAGTTCAGTTTTTATAATCGGTTCATGGCAATTCTCATAAAATATTTTTTGAAATGTAGTTAAATATTGGTCTTTGCGTATCGGTAAACAGAAGATAAAAGGGAACGATCAGATGGCCTGGCGACCTGATTAAGGTAGCTGATTGACTGGATGCTAAAGGCATAGGACAGAGTGAAATGGTCTCCAAGTGAAATGGAGCGAAATTAACAAAGTCAGCTAGCTATGTTCAGCAGTAGACTGCAATATAATCGAGTAATCTTTGTCACTTTCGGTATATACCTACTCTACCTATATGAAATCTGCACTAGGAAATCTATGAATACTGGAGATATCAAATCGCTAAGTATATAACTGCTTTTGAGTTTAAATGCATTGTTCTGAAGCCAGTTAAATGGACGACTGTACTTTTGTAACAAGTTTATTTCAAACATACTACGGTTACTTGTTCCAAGAAGCGCTCATTGTATCCATAACCAAGATCTTTGTAAAGATAATGTACATATGTTAAAGGACTTTTTGTTGTTGGTTTAAACTGACTAAATGTATTATTTGAGGACTATCAAGTGTTTAAAATTAGAATAATCTTTAAAATAACGAAAAGTTATTCGTGTTGGTTTAAATTCATTTTTCTGTTTGAATTGTATCTAACAACATTAGATACACGTATGAAATGTTTGATGTGAAAAAAATAATAAACATCAACATCAATCATCAATCAATCATGCCACTAATTATGCATTCCCCTTTAAACTCAGTCATTCATATAAAATTAAGGTCAAATAAGCTCATCATACAATTTTTGTTTAATCAAGTCCCAGACAACTTTACCACAGAACTCATCCTAGTCGCATTAGTTGACCACAAGCGCTAGTGAAGGCTTCAAATGTTGTAAACGGAGATTTAAATGTCTGAAATGGCCTAAGTTGTATTGTAAAATAAATTTAATATATAATTAAAATTTAAACGAGCCGTTATATTATTAGCTGATCATTAAGGTGACACATAAAATAATTATTATTTGCATTTAATTTTAAGCACTCAAAAGAAAACCAAGAACTCTTACGAGCTTAGGATACACTACATCTATCATAAAAGTCAGTTGGCAAAACACGGAATGAATGGCAGTGCATATGAGGTAAAAAAATCTCGAATTAAGACCACGAATCGAAAAGCACACCACGGGACGTGGACCAACAAGGTGCACAGATCACCTAGGAAAGATTACGAGTTGTCAGTGGATGCTAGCTGCCTTCAGTATTTCTTCTTGTCAGTCATATAGCGGGGCCTTTTTAAATTGTCATATGGTTGAAAAACTGATCATGGTTGTATAAATTGTCCAATTAGTAAGGATTTTTGAATAACGGTACGACATCATGGTGGGCAGCCTCCCGTCAGGAGGTAACTTTGAACACTCAAGTTAGTTGCTACTACTACAAATCGCAAGAGTAAAACATGCAATAACCTATTAAACTAAAGATGAAAAGGTGTTATAAACGTACATCGCCAATGCTCAACCTAATAACGCCTATCTTGTTTTGACCATGTACTAAAGAGCTTAAAGCTTGATGATCCAAGTCTGGTTTATTTATCTCTGTACTAATGACAAGTAGCTGAATATAGTAGTAGTATAGGCTAATTATAGACATAACAATGTGTACGATGGTTAGTTAACGTAAATATACATTAAATTATGTTTTAAATTTTGAAGCAATTTTAACGAATTTCTTTTTAAAAATAAATACATCTACTATTAAAAATAGTAATCGTTTTTAAATAGCTACCGATCTTTATACCAAAAAATATTGTCAGTAATAATATTTTATTGAGTTTTCTTTCTACCGTCTAATCTAAATAAATAAACATTCTTATTAGATACCATATAAACAATAACATGTAGATACATAAAGATTATTAGAAACCGATAAGGTTTTTGGGAATAAGACCGAAATAAGTTGGCATGAAAAAGAAAATTGAACAATGATCCTATAGACGAAATTGTTATTGACTTCGGATCCACAATAAGTAATAATAATTCTTTTTAATATTAGACTAATAAGGATTGCATGATAATATAATTATGAGGCAAATGAAAATACATACTAAGTAGGTATATTCGTTGATATCGTTTCGTAATCGCATCTTGAAATTTTTCTTTAATAGTGTATTTTAATAATTACCTGTACAGACCATGCATATACTTTCATCCGATAGGTTAGATTCTGAAAATATTGTAGGTCAGAAAACTTTAAATGGTAAATTTAGTTACTTTAATGACACAAGAGAAAGCTCGTCAGGTAGGTATATTATAAGGATTTATGTAAGTAGCGGGCTATTGTCTCTGCCTTACTCAAAAGCCGTTAATTTTAAATTGTATTTTTCATGTCGATGAACTGTAATCTCTCTGCTTTTTTGTCATCACTCGAAGCCAGTCAGGCAGAAAATGTCCGCCTCTATACTGTAAGAGCATGAAGTAAAGAAAATACATTAATTTAGGTATGTGAATAAGTATGAATGTCCTAATGCAAATGATATGACAAAACATCGGCAAAGTTCTTTGCAAATAAGTATTTAACTTTAAATAATGATTAAAACGGTGCAAAATAAAAAAATGCCCAGTTAGTCTTGATTTAAAAGAACTACCCACATCGAATCCGACATACAGTGGAGTAGATATCTTTCCTAAAAGCTGTACGTAAGATGTACTTAAGAGCTAACCCAGTCCGGACAGGCTGCCCCTATCAGAGGACCCAACAGGCAAAGCTTATACCACGCAGTATAATATATTTATGTTGAGTGTAGGATATGGAGTGTTGTGTATTTTGTGTACTCGTGTAGATATTACGTGTAAGTGAGTGTCTCATACGATATCTCTTAAGAGCATTGAAGGGGGTTGTTTCTTGAAGTTTACGTTAAGTATAAAACCGTTTTTGCTTACCGATTTGTAGGAGTATTTTTGTTTGTATTAAAACGCTCTAAATGTAATATACAAAAAAAGGGAAGCAAGTGTAAAGAAAACTATGTGATTGGGTGTAAAAAAAGGCTTATGTGAAAGCCTATACAAATTAGAAGTAGTTCGTTTAGGTAGATAAGAAATTGTTTTACTATGAGTGAGAATAGTCTACCAAAGTTGGGTTAGTACTTAGACGAATTTTGGTTGTCATTGCCATGAATCTAATATATCTGAATGTTGAGATATATTTGTCTCTTCGTCTCAGTTGTTGAAATCATTATAATAGTAAATACCAACATCATAATATGTACTGTGATGTTGAAGACTTTAGAATCTATGCCGTTAGATATTGTTGTTTTTATATAATTATGCCTTATATGAATTGTATATTTGACATAATATGTAAAATTTGCAATTTTTATTTTTACAATATCGTATTTGTTATTTTTATTTCATTGTAATTTTATTTTATACAATTAAATTTGAAACACGAAATCTAATTCTAAAACATCATATTCACTAAAATAGGTTGGTGAATGAATGAACTGTAATAAAAAAAACAAATTTTTTGCGTATTCCAATTAATATGTAAAAATAGACTAAGTAACACTTGAAATAGAGTGAAACTTATAGAAAATGAAAACTTCTAGTTTTTGTTCCGGAAATTGTGAATAATGTTTTTTATACAGTTGGGGTCTTTACTCAGAATAATCCCAATTTTGTAAAAATAATTATATAGCTACAACTATGTAACGTATATTATGTGTGCATAATATCAACAGTCTTATTTTAATATCTGTCAAACCATCAAAGTAATATATCATCAGGTGGAGGCAGGACCTGTCTGCTAATCTGACCTCTCTAAAATAAATTAAAAAAGCCTTTTATTTCTTACTAAAAATTACAGTTACAATTATCTCTTTTAAAAATATCAAATAAACTACTACTACTATTACTTTATCTAATTATATACAATAACATGTGCTAACTAATTAGTAAGAACTCTTTTTAATCGTGTTGGTTGCTGTGTCCGTCTAATGATCTTTTCCCTAATAGTTTTAAGTTTAATATGCTTCTTTCCATCCCGCTTTGGCATGATCTAATATTATTTTTACCTTAAATAGTGAATTTCCAAGCTTAACTGTCGTAATTTAGTGATGGGAGAATACAGGTATCCATGACTTTTTGTTTAATTCTGATTGGCATTTCACTTTTAAAACTTCATTCAGGCTCCAAAATTTCTTCCATGTGTTTGCAATTCTTCTTTCTATTTCATGGAAATTTCATTTCATATCGAATAATATATGAATACCAAAGTAAAACAAAAAAGTGTGGACATATTCTAACGTTTTTTTTCTAGGTATATTGGGTTCTTGATGTTATTTGTCATGATATTAGTTTTATTGGGATTTATTTCTAGACCAACTTGTAGACTTGCTGTGTGGAGGGCGTTTTTTATAGACTGTAGCTCTTTTGTACTCTCAGAAAATAGCACAATTTCGTATGCGAACCCTAAGTAGCTTATATACTCGTGGTTTATGTTTAAACCGACTCGTTCCCAGAAAAGTTTCTCAATGACGGATAATAAAAAATAAAAAATACTGCTATAAAAATTGTTGGAGAAATAGGATGACCTGTCTAACTCCTCTTTTGATTGGTATGGAGGGACCAGTCGTCTCTAATCTAATTCTAGTGTTGCAGTTTTGGTATAGATGTTGTAGAACCAGTTGTAGAATCAGATATTCAGTTTCAATATTTTGTGATTGTAGAGCTGCCCAAATAGAGTGATGGTACAAAGCGCCTAAGCAATTTTAAACTTTGACGCGTCTCTTAAATTCTTTGTATTTTTCTATGTATAATCATTTTGATAGAGTGGATATGGTCCATGGTAGAAAATACTCTGTGAAAAAAATTCCATCCTGTTCTATAGGTTGATGTTTTTCTATGGTACTTCTGATTATTTTTTCTAAGATTGATGAGAATAATTTGTAAATGGATGGCAGCAGGCTTATAGGCTTATTCTTGTATAAAAACATTATGTCTGATTCAGCCCATTGTTTTGGTATAGTTATGGTCTTAATACTAAGTTAAATAAATGTGTTAAAGGGCCTGCTAAGTGTTGACATGCAATTTACAGGGCTTCGTTAGTTATTTCTAGCTCTTGCCTGATTTTAGTTTACCGATTGCTTTTATGACCATCGCTTCTTCTATGTCTTGTATTTTTAATGTTGTGTCTCTTAGCAGTATTTCATTTAACATAAAAAAAAAGATTTAAAACTGGATTTCTACATTGATAACAGTCTGTTTATATATAGAAGCTTAAGAGTAGGTAAATACTTTTTCTCAGAATTCAAGAAATTTGCCAAAGATCTAAAACATAAATTGATGAAAATACAAGATGCACTTCAAGTCACAAAATTTCAATGGAAAACCTATTGCCTGTCGTCTTCAATTGAGGTGTCAGAACATTTTGTGCTCTAGGAAATTTGGCCTTCGTAATATCTAGGTTACAATAATGATATACATATTCGATTTGAACCTTTTCTTCGTTATAGTAAGTATTGTAGTTGTAATATATGGTGTTACATCGACGTAATAAACTAGTAAGAATTATAGGTATATCTTGCTGCGTATTGTGTACCAGACTCAATAGTAGTTATTTTATCTTTCTCATTTCTTATTTATATTCATAATTCTTGATTTGGACGTACATACCTATTATGAAATTAGTACTATCAAGCAAGTATTCGAAAAACGAATAAAAAAAGTAATTTATTACCAAAACGTGGTAGGTAGTTGTTAAGTATACCTAAACTATTCCAGAACAATGATTAAAAATCTTCTCATGGTTTGCATTATACTTTAGAAATTATCCATTTACTCACTCTGAAAACAAAAAATAAAGAATTAATTCCTGGCCTGGAATTAATTCCTTCCACGTTGGATATGACTCAACGAAGCCAAGAAAATTGAACATCAAAGAAACAAAGAAACGGAAATATCTGTATTGGCTAATCACTGATTAAGAAAGTAAATAGTACAAGACGTTCGCTGTATTTTCCAACAGATCGCTAAAAGCAGTTTCATCCAACAGTGGACCAAACAATAGCAGTTTATTTATATTTGCACGGCTTAGTCTTTCCGTGAAAGCTCGTTAAGAGGACAAAGCCATTCTGTTTATTAGCTCTCACCTGGCCCTTTTGTTATTATTATGAACCAGACAAAGATTTTCAAAAGAAAGACAACGTTTTAATGAAATTTCAACCATTTTCCGCTACGCATTTACATTTCCATGTCCAAAAGGTATTATTACAACGTGTGTAATTTAAGGTCGAAGTAACAATTATTTTGACGTCACGATAAAATTTTATAGTGAAGCATATATTAGTCTAATTAGATTATACACCAAAAGTTGATTACGTAATAGTAGTAGTAAGTAATAGTATTTAAAATTACAAGAATAATAGATAAAACGTTTATTTTAAAACTAATATGAACTAGCTTTTATATCGGCGCCCGCGTGTATATCGGATATCGCTGTAAGAAGTATCCTATGTTACTCGGTTTAGGCACGAAAGCGTAACACAATCAAACAAACTCACTTTAACATTTCTGAATGGAAAGGAGTGATTTGAGTTGCAAAATTAAATTTAAGGTAAGTTATGCTAGGTGCTATTAAACTACATTCTGATGATGAGCTTGCCGCACGTTGAAAGCGTGGTAGGTTTTTGTATAGTAAGCGATGTCGCAGTTTAGTTGGAGTGCTGTTGTTTCTATAGCTTTCTTGAGCTCTAGAAATGAGTAAACTCTAAACTATGAGTAAGTATGAATGCTAAACTCATAGATACTTAAAAGCTATCTTACTAAGCTCTGAGGGAATAATACCAGGCTATTACAACAATGTTTTAAAGGGACGAGGCAATTTCAGCACATTATTTTGTAACCTGTTTAGTCCTACTTTGCTTAAAACAAAATCTCTTTGTTTAAAACTAGTTACCGAACTTTATCTGTCATTACGTCTATCGGTATCTTAGTACGAGTATGTATGAATATGTGATATTCAAATGCAGAACACAGATTGTTTATCCGGTAATCCCAGAATGTTGAGTAAAAAGTATTTTCAGAAATGTTAAGCACGCCGCGCCATGACTGAACGCCATTTCATTAGGGGGAAGTCAATTACAGCTAAAGCCGCCGAGACCATATGGTGGGTCATATTTTAGCTCAAATAACGTTCATTTTCCTTCATATAAGTGAATGGAAAAAATTTCATTAATGGCAAATGAGAAACATAAAACATGTCATAAATATTCGTTTTATATTCATGTTTTATTTTTAATATGTGTCATGTATGGTGTGTACAAGTTTTGTGACTGACTCCAGATTATGAAAAGCAGGATTCTATTTCTGTAACCGTATACATATTTATATAAATCTAACAATCTCTATAATGATGATCCATTACAAGACATATCCATGGCTATAATATTAATGACAATTATCGATGCTTAATGTTATGAAGTCATAATGACTTATAATCAGATATTTTTTAATAGCACACGATACTGCTAGGGACTTACTTTATCTTATAAATGTCGAAGGGTAGTCTCATGCGGGGTTCCCCAGGAATCGGTCTTAGGACCACTTTTGTGGAACCTCGCGTATGATACCGTTCTGAGGACCAGCCTTCCCCCAGGATTGAGCGTCGTTTGCTACGCAGACGATACTCTAGTACTGGCATGACTTAGGGGCATGGCTTCCAGGAGGTCCTTGAGCTCGCCGAGATAGGGGTGGCTTGTGTCGTCCAAAACATCAGCGGTCTGGGATTAAGGGTTGCACCTCATAAGACGGAAGCCTTGTGGTTTCACAGAAAACGCAGAGGTGCGTTTCCCACCCGCTCACTTATTAGCGTGGGGAACAGAGGTCGAGGTTGGCCAACACATAAAATACCTTGGCCTCACCCTAGACAGCCGCTGGAGCTTCGGGGTGCATTTCGAGCGGATGATCCCCGAGTTCCCCAGAGACCGCGGGAGAAAAATCGCCGCCTCTATTGTGCGGTGATACGATCCATAGCCTTCTACGGAGCGCCAATATGGGCCAAGCGCCTATCGGCCTTCTCCCGCTGCCGAGCTAAGCTTAATCAAGCGCAGCGGGTAGCGGCCATTCGGATCGTACGAGGATACTGATACAGAGGACGTCGGCGACCATACCAGCCGCCGACGGGGCCGCGGGCCGCCAGAGAGTGGGGACCTCTGGTGGCAGATTGAATGCTGCGGTAGGGGATAGGATGGTGGCCTGACTGCATTAAGACGAAATTGGGCCGCCACGTAGCGATTGAGGAGGGAAGTGTTTTTCCCCTGGGATAGGGCCTGACTAGGCATGGTGTCAATTCGGGGAGGACCTGAAATAACATTTTCCAGGTCCTCCTAGAGTAGGGCACCTGAGGCCGGCCCCCTGGGTGGTTTTTAGTGGAATCACCACATACTCCTAGCTCCTAACCCCGAGGAGCAGGAGATCCGAAGGGATTTTGCACCCCGTCAAAAAAAAAAGGTATGTAGACTTGTCTTAACTTGACTTGTACATCTGAACAAGGGGTTGCAAGAAAGTGACGGTCACAAAGGAGTCGACGACGGAGGAGGGAGAGAGAAGTACAAGTTGTTCTGGCCGCAGCAGATGCATTTGGCGCCGGAAGCAGCCAGGATTGGAATACAATCTCCGGCCGCCAGTAGCGCTATGCGGGCGACGAGTTTCTGGGAAAATCGTCGTCTGTACAGACACAAGCCCGAAAAACAGTGCGCAGTATTGCGCGCATTTGTCAGAGGAGTGCGACTGATGGGTAATGGCATCCTTTTTAAATGCAATAGCGATTCTCATTTCTTTGATGATAGGCAGGCAGTGGGTCCACATGGTTGTTTAAAGTCAATGATAGTCCAATAGGCTCCATTTAGACGTTGCTACTTCGTCACTAAAGACAAAGATACATTATACAATCATGTTTATACTGAGAAGTTGTTGCGTCTAAATAATTTGTTAAATGCCTAGGTTTTTAAGCGATACCTAGTGTGCAAGCTCAATGTCAAAAATGTTCTAAATATTTTAGATAACTAGGAGAAATGACATTATTTAAAATCAAATATTTATAATTTCAAATTTTTTTTGCGGATTCTACAAATTAAACCGGAGTTTTTTTTTTTATATAAATATAATGCCTACCTAATATTTCACTATTAGTGTTTTTTCTTAGTATTGCAGGTTACTAAAAAAATTTAGCTTGACAACAATTCATACTAAATTCCTTTTACTAAATCAAATCGCTTGAAACACAATTGATCTTCATTTCATTATGTTAAGTATCCATTGACCTATATTGTTAATCATTATTTTTTATCACCGCTTTTTGCCTAATTCTTTTTCAAAGGTTCGTTATTCCCTTTGATCTATAAAAGTGGCATTGTTCGTGATTTATAATCGGTATAATGAGTCCACTTGGTTTTGATACTGATTTCAAACTTTTAGACATCAAAAACGTGAACTTTACGAGTAGTATTATCTGTCAAAATGAACTGTAATTAACTGTAAAAGTTTATTCCCTTAACTTCACAGCAGTGAAGTGACTTTATGTCTGATGAAACTATGTCCATACATACGTAGCAGTATTATTCTATGAAGTGTCTACCGTGGGAGAGCCATGCTTCGGCTCAAATGGGCCGGCTCGACCTGAGGGACACTACGGCCTCACAGAAGTACTGTGTTAGGCAATTGTTTTGTTGCTCTTCAACGAGTGAGTGGAGTTACAGGACCCCTCCTCCCTCTGATTCTAGAAGGTGCGATTCAGAAACGGCAACGCGCTTGTGAATCGACTGGCCTGTTAGTCCAGTGGTTAGTGACCCTGACTGCTACGCCACAGGTCGTGGGTTCGATTCCATGACCGACTCAGGACAAATGATTGTATAATGAGCACGGTCATTTGTTCTGTGTCTGGGTGTACTTTATTTATAATATGTATACATTAAGAAATATATAAGTGTGTTTATCAGCAGTCCGGCTACCATAGTACAGGCTCTGCCTCTATGGGATTAGACTGCCATGTGTGAGATGTGTGAAAATATTTATTTCTATGACTGCACGGATGGCGTAGTAGTTTAAGCGCCAAGCCGCTTCCTACATCGCTGAGTGTTGTGGGTTCGACCCTCATATAATACGGCATTTTGTGTGATCCACAAATTGTTGTTCTGAGTCTGGGTGAACTTTGTGTCCGTTTCATGTACGTTTGTAAAGTCCCCCGCGACACAGGATATATTCCTAGTGCAGGAGTTGTCTTTAAAAAACAAAAAAAAAAACATGAGTTAATGTTGCTGCGTGTTAATGCGTCTGCTCGTTTGAACCCTTTTGCTATTAAAAAAAAACTTATACTAGTACTATAACATAGGCCAGATCTGAAACCATTTAAACGTCAAACAGAAGTTTTTCACGGAACTCTATATGTGTAATAAGTTTTCCTAACTTTTACGTAGGTATTATTTATTTACACTCAATGTTCTTTAAAATAGAAAGGGATGTTACAGCAAGGTTTGTTAATGCTACCGAACGGCTAACTTTTTGTGAGTTCTGTTCTTTATTGTACACATATTAGTATAACTTTAAAGGATTACTCTCATTTTACTCATAATTTATTCCTGAAGTGCCTTTCTATCTCATTTGATTTTCTTTACATAGTACAATATGAAGTCGCTTCGTTCTTGTACGGTTACATCTTTTAAACTTCGCAACGGCTTTTAATGCTGTGATTCAAAAGGATTTTTTATTCGTATAATACATTGCATCCGCGTGAAGCCGGGTTTGGTCGCTAGTATTTATGTATATAAAAGAAAGATGGTGTTCATAACAGATTACAAGTAGATGATTTAATGTAATATTAGCACTTTACTTTCTTCAGACAGTAAGGTGTTAAATTGGGATTTCACGAAGATATAAAACACTAAAAATGTAAAGGTAGCCAATTAATGGTTATATTGTTTTACATCAAATCTGACAATAAAATTTGTAAGTACTATTATTTTGTGAAATAATAGTTATAAAAGATGTTACCGTTTTTGTCAAGTTTAAAATCTTAAGGCGTTATCGAATTATTGTTTTTAATTCCATGTGAAGACTATTTTACTCTTAGGTTTAGTATATTACTTACATCTATTAACCGTCTATAATTTCGTTTTTATGCATATAACTATCACACAAATCCTTTCATGTGTATATAAAAAAAAAAAAAATGAAATGCTGTTTGTCGTACCACATCGGTTTGAGAGCACTTTTCTAATATAAACTGCCACAGTATTGCACTGTTTACCATAAGAAAACTAAATTATAATAAATCAAAATAGTAAAACTTCTTTAGTTAAAAAAGAAGTTTTCACTTCAAAAACATAGATTCTCTTTTTGACATATTGATTGACATCAGATAGGCAACGTTCTATTGTAAGATAAGTTTATAATTCTGTTTAATTTATTGCCTCTTAGATGAAATTAAGGTAACATCCAATTACTTCTTTTATTTAAGGAATTTTTACAAACTGTCTCTCTGCTTATAAAACAAGGCGTTAAGTGTCTATTTAAAAAAAAAACATGAATAATTTGAAGAGTTTCTTCAGTTCCGTCGATATGACTGATAATGATGCAATATTGAATGTTGTGGATGGCTTAACTAGAAACTTAAACTGTGAGTATAGCACATTTTCTACAGCTGCTGGAACTATAATATTGACTTTCCTGCATTTTATCTTCTGTAACGCACAATTATGTATGTGAACAGACTATTTCATCCTCATCAATCATCATCAACAGTCTTTTATAAGCCACTGCTGGACATTGGCCCCTCATTAGAAAGGAGATTTTGGCCTACTATACTGGGACAGACGGGTCTACGGCCAGACGGGTTGGTATAGGGTTCGTTTCAAGTTTTCGTTTTCTTTGCACTGATGTTGTCCTGCGTAGTTGGCTCCCTTAGTCGGCTCTTGCGACATCCACCTGATGAATAGGGTTGGCGACATTATGTAATCTTAATCCATCACCACACGGACCGTATCGATTAATCGTAATTTTGTAAAACTTTGCTAGTGTTATTGTGTCACCTTTCAACATAACTTTAATAAAAGTGTAAAACAATACTATCTGCGGAGTCGACATATCGGAAAGCTCTATGGGAAACCTTACCAATCAGCGTACACAACATAGTATACTAAACTGTAAATAATATCTAGTGTAACAAAACTTTGTTGCAGCGGATGCCGTTGGCGGATGCGAGACGGCGAGGACTGCGGGCGGTGCTGGAGAAGCGTGTGTGCCCTTGCGATGCAATGACGGTGGTGAGTAAGGCATTAGCACTTAGCTTAGCTTTTATGTTATTTAATTCAACAGTTTCTTACATTCTACCATTTCTGGTTTACAAATATTTTCATTTAGGTGCTTTAATGGTTATAATTAAAATTCGAAAATAAATGAGGTCAATGAAATCAAATACAATAAATTATTTAATTTTTTGAGAGGAATTAGAATACAATCAATCAATTAACATACTATACATAAATAATGGTAGAATTAATTAACATCCACAATACACATTGGAATAATAAAAGTAATTAAATAGAAAAAAGTCAAAAAACAAATTTAATGACAAACATTTTCAGTTAAATCGCTCATTTAGAAATTTATTTAAGGAATAGTAACACTTTTGTAAAATGAGTTCGAAGACACTGGGTTTAAATCTTTGATATGTTAACGATTTAAAAGTGTCGTGAATGCGAATGGACATACAATACATATTATTGAAACATATTTTTAGATTTAGTCCAGGTACAAGCAGCTTATAACTTCTTCTGACTGATCTGTTTTGTTTCAACAAAGGCACATAGCTGTCCAATGGCTGCGTTCTGCAGAGAGCACGTATGCATTTTTTTTGTGCCCGAAAGACTCTATTTACATCAACAGAACTACTCCACACTATCAAACCGTACCGCAACACTGATGAGACGTAACAGTGACACGTGCAAAGTGCCGCTTCAACACCGGCTACCCGCGTAATTTTAACATATACAAATTTATCTATTTTAGAACATATAGCATCTATGTGTGCCTTTCAATTTATTGCAGTTTCTAACCATTATTACACCATTATGTGCGTTTATTGTTTATAAAGTGATGAGTCCTATAGGATTTCTGGTTATGATACTATTCCCTTTTTTTGCAATGGGCTTCTTAGCACATAAAATAAATTATACTCTTGTATCTTTTTTTATACATTTCCGAAATATCGAATTGAATAATTTAATTTGAATTAATATTTTTTCCTAATGACAAATATATTTTATGCGTTAACCTTAGACTTTACAAGCTTTTGCCCGCGGCTCCGCCCGCGTGTATGTCGGCTATCGCGGTAAACAGTAGCCTATGTTACTCGCTGATAATTTAGCATTCTATTGGTGAAATAATTTTTAAAATCAGTTTAGGGGAGTGTAAACTTGTTGAAAGTCTCACAAACTCGGAAATATAATCGCCTAAGGATGAGAGTTGTTAGTTTCCCTTTTTCTGAAGGAAATTATTAATATAAAAATTATGCAGTTATAGTTTCTGAACGGTATAGCAATATATAAAATAATATACATTTTTCGTACCAGGTGTATATTAAAATAAGGGGTCTCAATAACTTCCAATAGTGTATGAGCTACAAAGCGAGTTGGTTTAACCGCGTTAATTTTTAGTTTTTTTTTTTTACGATTTCTAATTTCTTTTTGTCTTGTACTATTGTAAATATAATGCAAATACACCTAAAAAAATCTAGTTTTCTATATTACAATAAGAGTTACTTAGAAACTCAGAAAAACATTACTGCCATATGCAGGGAATAGTACCTACAATGAATACTTATATTGCAATGTTACACATAAGACATTATGACTGCTCTTGTAGTTACTGTTATAAATATGAAAGTGAATTTGTGTGTTTATTTGTTACGCTTAAACCACTTAACCGATTTCAATATTTTTTTTACCAAATGGAAATCTACATTATCAGCAAGTAACATAAGCTACTTTTTACAGCGTGTTTATAATAATAAAAATAATAATATTTTTTACACGCTTTATATTAGCTTCACTTGTATAAACATACATGTATGTTTGTATGTTTGTAACCGTCTCCTTTGGGCGTGATTTTGACTGACTTTAAACTTTCAGAATTCGTTCAAACTTTGTAGATATATCGAGGACCGATGACAATACACTAATTTAAAAAAAAATAAAAAAAAAATAGTTTAAAAAAATACTAAAAAACACGCTTTTATAGAAAACCAAACTAAAGCATAGAAAATAAATTTTAATAAATTTGAAAAAAAGCGTTTGGTGCCTATTGTCAATAGTAAAAAGCACCCCACGCTTATTTTCAAATTTAATAAAAAAGGTTTTTTGGGAAACAATTTTTTTTATTTATTCAGACCGAGTCCATAGTGTTAGTGTACAGTTTTTCTGAACCTATGTTAGTAGCCTACAGTGTTACTATTACTATTTGTTGTAAAGGTTAATGTAGTTACGTTCTCACCATGCTGTTCATTACAGTTGAGTCATATTTGTTGGCTATGATTCTTAGGATGCTATTGGTACTGTCCCGCACTCTTCTTAGCAAAGAGGCAGTACGCTTGCGTTTGATGGCATGGAAGCCATCAGCTCTCGCTCCCATAAATCATAAACATGGTAGAAGCACTACAGTAGCGGGGCAACTTCAATAGCATTCTAAAGGCATTATTATACTGAACGCGTAATGTGTCAAGAGACCTCTGGGTACAGCTGAGCTGGCACAGCGAGAAGAACATTGCAAGCACTAGTGCTAGATGAGCACCTGCAATCTTTAGGTGTTCAATACATGCTACATATAATACGACGTACTTGGTTAGCGAAGACAGTAAATACATCAACGTTCATTACGAGCCCCCCATTCCCACTCATACTCAGAGTCGAAGGACCGAGTGGCGATTTGACCGTGAAATATTCTCTGAATAATTATGTTATCGTTTACACCCTCAACACTTATAGGGAGGCCAGACTTAGGACTCAACTTGTTTGTTGCCTTCCAAAAATCACAAAAATTATTTGATGCTCGATACTCAGCAATAATGTCTATCTTTACTTTTTATTATCTTGACACCACTTTAAATATTTTTTTAATGTCTTTCTACTTTCACACTTGTCATTGTAAGCTATACCCCAGGCACGGCCTATCTTCAGAGACCCAGTGTAAAAATTTAAGCCTGGCCTCTCTATGAGCCTCACGCATATACTGTTCCAGCCTGTTACATGACGGTTATTTTCACAAGTATTATTACTGATATGACTTAGTACTGCTGAGTCGGTTAGTACACCTATTATATCACTGTAAAGTTTTTCTAATCTATGTTTATGTTCTGTACAATTGCAAACATTAGAACAACAGTTTCTGAATTCTTCAGGAAAGTGTTTCAACTTTAATTTACTGTGACCATGATATTTTTTGTTTTTGATCATTTGTTCTTTTACCCCATATGACTATATTTATGGTATTACTGTACAAATACGATCTAGTCTTACAAACAATTCTATTTAACTGGCACTCAATACCAAGCAGCAGATAATCCGACCAAAATGTATCATATCCAACAGATATATTTGTTATTGTTTGCCTAACCGAATGACTAACAACGCAGTGGTCAAGCCACCTCGTACACCCGTGTACGTCACTAATGAACATGTAATTGTTCGAATTGCTGCCTAGAATGTCTATATCCGCACAAGTCAATTGATTATCAGCACATAAGCTAAATAATTCATCGCCGAACAATTCACCCGGGTGCGCATTGAAATCCCAAATATAAATACAGCTTCTACTGAGTAATTGTAAACAATAGCATATACCTCACTAAAGCAGTCCGTTAAAACTGGCAGGTTCTCAGCTGAGTTTGTAGGCATGTACAGACTAACCACAAGAAAAACGTGACCATCGATTGTCATTTGATTGGACTAATACGTGGATTGTTGCACTCAACTACTGACACATCCGTAAAAGTATTCTTGCGCCACATTAACGCCACTCTGCCATAAGGTCGACCTTTAAGTATATCTTCTGAGGTATCAACCGCTGATGTGCCTGTGTACGCAAAGTCTGGATCAATAGTAACAAGGAACGGTATGTCCTGAGCAAGAAGCCAGGTTAACTGCAACGCTATAATATTCGCGAGCTTACATAATTTTCGCACACACTCGAGCGATCTCTTAACCGGTTTACAGTTAAAACTTATAAAAGTAGTTTTCCCATTAATCTTTACATCCATTAAATACCATTTGTTTTTATTTCACTCTTTTAATGCTATCACGATATTTGGTATTTTTGTTAAAATACATAAAGCGTCAAAACGATATACCTTCCAGTCGAATTGAGAACCTCCTTCTTTTTTTGAAGTCGGTTAAAACAGCTCCAGTTTGTGCTGTGGTACAAGAATTTTATGTGCATTGTAATTTCTCTCTTTCTTCATTTCAATTTTCTTTAAAATTATTTCTGTCTGTGTCTTAGATCTAATATACTCAGCAATATCACTTTCTGTTGCCTCTTTATTTACATTAGTCATAAAGAGTGGCATTTTTGTATCGGCCGCTTGAAACTTATTATTTCGCTCCTTCATCGCCTTTCCTCCTGCTGTCAAAACGATATTTCGACCTCTTTCTCTGTACAACCATCCATTTATTTTCAACTCGATTCCTTAGTAACGATTTCTATGGTTTTTATCGCTCCCGCTCAACGCCAGTGTGCTAGACCGCGCCTGAGATTGCCTATGTGACGATACCGGGTTGATGACGTCCTCGCTGCTTATCAGTTCGCATGTGAGCGGGATAGACGCAGTATCATTGCGTGCGGGTGACAAGCACGAATTCTTCTCAATGATATCGTTATCAGGTTCTAATGCAACAGTCAAGTCTTTTGTACAGTGAGGTAGGTAAGTGTTCAACCCCTCCGACTCATTCAAACTATTTTTTGGTATACCTCCTGTTTTCAAATTAATATTTTGTAAACCACTGCATTGTGTTTAGAGACTGGACTTGCTTCTTGAGGATCTGCATCCTCGGCATGGTAACAACGGGTCAGAAAATGTTTTGTTGATCAGCCGGTGGTTGAGCAAATATCGCGCGTATGCTACGTGCTTTACTGAGAATTCTTCATTTTGGGCTTCTTCATCCTCAGCAGGTTGTATATCAATCCTATGATCTTGCTGCTGCTGTTATTTCTGTGAGCTACCCTTTTTACTGGAACTCTCTTCTTCCAGATTGCCTACTACAGCTTTATTTATCGCGGCATTATACGCGGTATAAGCTGGGGAATTATGGTACGTCTTCAAGGTCTTTTCACACTCCAACTTTTCAGTACTCATCAACACAAACAGCCTTGTCTGCCTCAGGAAGGTCATGCCATCTGCCTTCAATGATTCTTCCAATTCCTCATAGCTTTAGATCTGGATGTGCGGCCTTTACCGAGTTCCAGACACGACGGCAGTATCTCATGTAGGGCATTAAAGGCTTTTCTGGTGGGTTTGGTGGTTTCATCAGACGAGCACCCACCCCAGCACCTTTGCCGATCGTCTGTGGCTGAAATCCAGGATGTGAATGCACAGTTGAAACGAAGGGACATGTTTTATAATCTTTGGCGGTCTTTTCAGATTGGGCACCTCCCGCCATAGAACCAGTCCGCCGCGCGCCCTCTGCACCGAAACGTTGCTGGGGACGCTGCGTGGCCGCAGCGTAACCTACCGGGTGGCTCAGCGAAGCACTACCTTGGTATTGCGGGTGGTAGTGGTATTGGTTATGATGCGACGGCGGTGCATTCATACCGCCTTTCATCATACCGAAACTTATTGGGGTCCCGCAATCATTTAATGCCGATTGCTTATCATCGACATCGGTTGTTTTGTTTATAACTATTTGGTGCAGCCATTACTGCCCGTTGTCTGGACTTTCTTATAGAAAAAAGCTTACTGATATCACCAAATACCTGAAATTAAAACCTGATTTGAAGTAACTGTAACATAAAATATATTGCAAGCGTCACTTATTTATGTCCTGTCACCTTTCTTTTCTTTTTTTTTTTCCCCCCGGATACCACCTATCGGTGGCATGTCGGACTCGAACCGACTAAAACCGCACGCCGTCTCGGGTACTAATAGCCGGGGAACCAGGTATACCCTAGAAAGGAAGTCCCTGGTGCCCTGACATACCTCGGGCCATCTACAGACGAGTAGGCGACCCCCCCCCCGTGTGGGAACCCCATGTTCCCTTTGCTCCCTGGAATCGAGCGCGCTTCGCAACGCGCTCGCTGCCACCCCGTCCTGCTTCTGCTAGGGTGACACATGGCCTCACCTGTCACCCCCAGGCCTGCGCTTATGGAGGACGGAGGTCGTTCTGCAACCTCCGGGGCCTGAGTCGCCTGCGGTACCTGGCCCGTTCCCGGTCCTGGCGGGCCGGGAGAGTCCTAAACCTCTCCCGGTCCCACTCCGCCGTCTCCTTCGCGATTATGTCCTGTCCCCTGTCAACAGATAACTACAAACTAGAAGATAACATGCAGATACAAAATGTAATAGTGCTATTTAATTTTTAACTCTTTAAGTTGTCTCGTAGTTACGGAACTTTCTTTAATACGATTCAACTCATTTTGCAATATCAATTTGTGGAGATTTTTTGCAACAAATATTTTAACCTCTTCTGGATCCGTTTCTTTGAGTACAAAAATAACATCGTAAAGATCCCTTTGTGCTATGCCATCTCTTCTACGTGAAATTTTACGCCTTGTTGTGCTAACCGAATCGAATAGTAATTTATGTTTATTACTCACTACTGTTTTATCAAATATTTAGAAAAATTAATGTTATCGATAATCAATGATATGCCTGTGTCGATCTATAACCGTCCGATTTCAAGCGGTTGAGTAGTTAAAACCTTCACGAGCAAGTATAGTGGCAGGCAAGTTTAGTATATTTCATTTATGATAATGTTATGTATTGTTCTTAAAAATAGGTACTAAAAATGCTTCTACTCCCATTATAACTAACAAGTACATTAGGTGTAATTTATGCACTATTCGTATCTCCCGAAATGCAATAATATTAGTTTGTTTAACATGGCGAGTATGGTGATTTACCTTGTAGAATTAGTTTATTTAAAATCAGAAGACACTTCTGGTTTGTCAAATTGTTAGATATGCTTCTCAATAATGCCTTCAACCTTTTTCTTTTATTTACATTTCCACATGAGTCTTTTCGTGCATTCCCCTATCAAACAATGGCTTTATCAAATCTATTATAATACTGCCACTGTACAAAAGTAGTACAAATTGTTAGGATTACAAATCCTGAGTCATTTTTTTTCAGTGAAGAATATAATTTACACTATAACTGTAAGCCAGTGCAATTCCACTGCAAAGTAACGATATATTATCGTCTCACTTCAACACCGTTACGTCGGAAGTGATAGTTTATAGTTTTCGCAACTGCTTGCACATTACACAACGTAGCTTGATGCAAATCTATGCAAATTAAGATTTCTTACTACCTGCCTTTGATGAGCCTAATCATTTGTTAAAATCTACTACAACATAGAACTACTGAGAGTTACTAAAATACAAGTATTTTTAAACATGTATGTATTGTCTGATACTGGTAATTCAAACTTATTACTTGCAGCGTTTAAAAAAGCGATATTAACTTTTAGTTGTATAAAATGGATCACTTCAACATATTCTATGCTTAGTGCCTAAGAATACGGAATGACACTACCCCAATTCATCCCGTGGGTGTCGTAAGAGCCGACTAAGGGCGCAAAACAACGCAGGTCACCAGCACTGCAAAAAGAAGGTAAACTTGACACAAACCCTATACCAACCCGTCTGGCCAGCGTGGTGTAGTAGGCCAAAACCTCCTTTCTAAGGAGAGGCCTATGTCCAGCAGTGGACTATTAAAGGCTGATGATGATGATGATGATGTAGAAATTGGATATTAAAGCGCGTTTTCCGAGTCTTACAAGGGGTCTGTTCGGTTTTTGCCCACCTTTCTGCCTTTGTCCCTAAATGTAACGTCCAGAATAAGAAGTGCCCTCTTTTTAAAAAAATCCCACTTTTTATTCGATTTTTGGGCATTTTATGAGTTTGACCCCTAGTTTAACACGACGACCTTTTATTCATTTTTTGTCATTATTGAAGTATCTGCTTGAAATATTTGGTTGTTGTCGTTCAATTGATTAAAAACATTTTTAGTTATCTTATAATGAACATAATCAGCGTAGAATGTTTGACAAGACTCACGAAGATAAATTTTGCATAACGTTTAAGCTGTTTCTTCTTATTATAAAATTAGTTTTTTTTTGTGATTGTGATTTCCTACTCACTGTACAAAATAGGGTATTTTTCTTGTAACAACAGTAAGTAAAGGGACAGTAGAGGAAGTAACAAAAAATATTGGAGCCCAAACTCGAAAAGCGAATAAAAAGTAGCAATTTCTAAGAAGGGGACAAATCTCTACGAATTACTCTGGGCATTGCATTTAGGGACAAAGGCAGAAATACAAAAATATTAGTTTTACAGTAGTAGTAATACAAAAATATTAGAACTTTTTAATTTAAAATATAGAAAGGGGGGTTTTTGCCCCCTTTCTATATTTTAAATTAATAAGTTCACATCACGCGTATGTTTATTACCCAAGCATACCTTGATAATTACGGTTCTGAATTTCAGTCTGCATAAATTTCATAACAAAGAAAAAGGAAAATATTTGCTATTATATATTTATTTAATAATTTAATACAAGTTAAAACTTCCTGCTTATTGACTGCGGATTGTGTAGCTTAAATATTTAAAAAAACTCCCGCCCAGCCTAAGAGTAAAAGGTTATTAATAATATCACTCAACCAAATCTCTTCCTTATATAGTCCGTCTCAACGACTGTCTTCTTTTAGATGGAAAATTTCCCTGAAGAGACGTGTAGAACAACTCCTACTTGCGCAAAAATATATTGCGCTGTGCTTCTTTCATCCAAAACCTCATTATTTTATAAATGAAAATGTGAGATTATGATCACCTTAACTATTCAACCGATCATAATGTAATTTTGAGGTAACGGTGTGCAAAAAAGTATAGGGACTTTTCGTTTAGAATAAAAGTGCTATTTCCGATAGATAAAAATAGCTATGACTCGAGAAAAGCCACATGTAATATCTTGTATAATTTAACTTTTGCAATTATTGTAATTTACTATTAGGCATGTCTATATAAAATATGCTTCTTCTTTCGATTTTGGAAGCAAAGAGATGATGTTAGAAAGAAACTGTGAAATCAACTTGATTTACAGACTATAAACATTGTTTTTATATTAGTTGATTACAGATTGAAATTAGACACTACACTAGAATACTTAACTAGACTACAAACCCAATATTGTTCAAGGCACACCTTACAAATACGTATGTATACTGCTATCAACGAATTTTATATTGATAGGATTTTTAGAATCTGTCAAGTTCAGAAAGGATATAATTTTCCTCTCTAAATTTATTCTGTGCCCTTGATATATCGTTTTAATAAGTTAATTCGAATTTTTACAATATCTTGATGCCACGGAATTCTAGGTAACAGCTACTTCAAAATCCAGGTACTTGTAGAATGGGAGGTCACGTCACCTGCCGACTGACGCAGGTGCTCACTGGGCATGGCTGCTTCGGTGAGTACCTGAATCGGATTGGACGCGAGGAGACGACACAATGCCAGCACTGCGCGGCCGACTGGGACTCCGCCCAGCACACGCTGGAAGACTGCCCCGCGTGGCTGAACGCGAAGTCCTGGTCGGTGAAATCGGACGAGACTTGTCCCCGCCAGCAATCATTACTACCATGCTGGCGGGTGAGGAGGGCTGGAGGGCTCCAGAAAGAGACCGCTGAACGGGATCGGCAGAGGGCCGATCCCGAGCGAAGAAGACGTCGACGACGTAATTAGCAGCCGACGGGACCGCGGGCCGCCAGAGTGGGGACCTCTGATGGCAGATTAATTGCTGCGGTAGGGGAAAGGATGGCAGCCTGATCGCACTAAAAATGTGATCGGGCTACAACATCTGGATAGGCTGAGAGGCAGGGAGAAGCCACTGGCTTTCCCTGAGATGGGACCTAGTTAGGTGCAGCGTCGATCTGGGGGACCTGAAATCACATGGCCCGGGTTCTCCCCAGAGCAGGGCGCCTAAGGCTGGCCGTCGGAGTGGTTTTTAGTGGAATCACCACATGCTCCTGGCTCCTATATCCCCAAGGAGCCGGAGATCCGAAGGGATTTTCCACTCTGTCAAAAAACAAAAAAAAAAGGTACTTGTAGAATGTGAATGTGGCCATTAATAATTATTAAGAAGTGTAATAAAAAGCCCTCAACTCCCGAATCCAGCCGTAAAAACAATATGTCCTTTCCTTTCCTTCTTATCTACTTGCAACCCTTTTAATAATCTTTCACAGGGTACTGTTGTCAGCAATAAGCTTATCCCTATTAAACGAGTGGTGAAGTTACAATTAGATTTATTTGCTGACGCTTCGTGATAGCCTTCCTCAAAAATCGCATTTTATTAATAGTTGATTTCTTCGTCTGTACCGAATGACTTATTGATTATTAATAAATAATTTCTAATATAATATATAAATCAGTAACGAAACTTACAAACGTATTTAACTTAAAAAAGGTATAGTTTTCTCCAAACGTATGACGTATGAACGAAAGGCATATTACTTCTGCGTCTATCTTGCTGTAAGTTCATAAATTATGTAGACTGTACATTTTAAAATAAGTTCATTTTGGAGTAGAATTTATGTTTGGTTGAATGTTAAAAACTACAAAGCCGTTATCAATAAACAAATACCGCTTCAGCTTAGATTAGCTTTATGGTCTACATTATCCACAATATTTAGGTTCGTCAGAGATCATTCGAGTACAGCGTTCAGTGGAGGAGAGAATCTTTGTTGACCTACGGACTGGGAATTCTATATATAAATATAGATCATATGAACCAAAGCAGAATAAACATACATATATTAGCAAGCACTATATAATTAAACTAAGCCTTTTAAAAATCGTGTAAATTTTTTCACGCATCACGTACATGATTCGCATACATAATAACGACGGGTCGGACTTAAGTTTACGAAGCAAAAAATCGGTCCACAATTTATTCGTGGGCGGGTTAGGCATCACTAATCGGCGTCATCAATCAGCTCGTCCCGCGCGATCGGATCAACTGACGGACAACCCCCGCCCAAACCCCGCGCCACACCTCGACTCACACCCCATTAATAGGACCTGCCGGACCCGGCCGCGTGTAAGTGGACTAGAGTGACATTTGCATTATACGGATCCACTGTTTTTATGAAAATATAAATAGGTTGGCTCGGTGTTGTAGACATGATCTATCGTAAAAACAGAACGCAGCTTTAAAGGGCATTACGATATGACCTAGCCTTCTTCCTGTGTAAGATTATCCATAACTGTCTAACGTCGCTAGCCGCCTTGTAGCCAGCACAATCTATTGTGATTTTGAATATTATAAAGTTTTCAAATACGTGGACTTTGTACTCTTCCTTATTTTATTATATTGATGTGTCGCACAAACATAGATATTTACACAGATATACAATCACACACTTGAATGGTTTCGAGCTGACAACATCCAGTCATATGGGCTGCAGTTGAAAATCAGCGTTGGAAGGCACCTGTAGCCATTCAACAGTATGCTAAGCAGCAGACCTATTGGCACTTTTTGTAAAGAATTTTTCATGAGCCAATTTGATTTACTCTATGAACTATTTTTAAATTTTACAACTTATGCAAGTATTAATATCAATATAATAACTAGGTAGTATAAGATAGATGGTAAAAGCCGCAATTTTTTTTCATATCCAGAATTCGAGATAGTCGCATTGTAGCCTTTCCATTAATGAGCATTAACATACACTAAAATCAAATTTATATAAACATATGTATATAATAGGAAAATGGATAGTCCATTGAACTGAAATGATCATATGCAAAAATCAGAGAACTAGCAACCTCCTGCACTAGTATTTTTTGGGAAACAACATTTACTTATTCTAAAAGAATACTAAATACATTACTGTGAATAAATTCATAAAAAAAGGATAAACGTGAGTTACAAGAAATATATAATATGTATTGAAAAAACGCAGGCATCATATACAAAGGAAAGAAAAAATATACACAACAAATGCAAAAATAATAATGTAGGGGAATATATAAAAGGAAAAAAATAACAGACATTTAAGTGAGGTTTCATGAGGTGGAAACAAAGAATGCTTGAAATTTTATCCGCATAATATTTGACAAAGCCAATGTTTACCTGAGTCGTTGGGCTGGCCGTTTTGTTATCTATGACAACAGTCTGCTTGGGGTTTGTTGCGATGAACGCACTGAAATACTCCTGTAAATTTACCATCGTAGTATTTATGTCGTTTCAATAGGGTTGAAATCAATTTTACGCAAAACAATCGCATATACGAGAGACCTTCACGCTTCGCTGACATGGGTACTGTTTACACCCGTCTCTGAATTGATTTACCCACATCCGTAAATGTCACAATTTTTCGCGCCCATCTCGACTATTATTGGACAATGAATACGTATACAAACATGCCTATACGTCGGTTATTCTTGCGTGAAATATATATCTATGATCTTGAATTAGATTTCCCTATTCTACTCCTAGGAATTACTTAGAAACTCACAATATTGGAAAGTACAAGTACGGATGGCGATAGAGAAATACTGTTATGATGTATTAATGCTTTTTTAACTGTAATGGTCAATTCCCACCAAGAGTTCAAGACAGCAAAGAAAGTGTTTTCGGTGACTTTGCACAATATCTCAAGATCATCTCGCTCCTCATCACGTAAACGTGAAGCTGGTGACATTTTAGCGTACTTTCTAAACTGGGTTCAATTTTGTTTAGTGAATAAGTTCTATATTTTATTGCTGACTTAAAAAAGAACACGTCACGCTGTCTAACCGCAATGATGGTAAGGTACACACCGCATCTTAGGGCACAGTCGCCGCAGATGTAGTGGTTACTTTACTTGCGGTTACTGAGGAAAGTACGACTTTATATGCCTTATAAGAAATCTTAGAAGCCTTATCTGATAGTCAGATGACTTTATTGAAATGGATGCACTATTCTAGGCCAAAATCAGATTAAAATACAAGCTCTTTCTCTTAAAAATAAAGTAAACTTTGTTTAATTTATATAAAACTAGATTTCAGTTAGAATTTGGACTACAAATATTTTACAGCTTAGTAAACGAATAAGGTGTATCAATTTTTTCTAGTATTTTTGTCTATTCCACATAACGCTTTTAAAATATAGTATATATAAAAATACCATTAGTTAAAAAAAATACAAATTTTATTCACTGTCCCTGAAATCCGAGCTTTTGATGTTTTTAACGCCCCAAGCGCTCCAATAGTAAAAGTGCTTTTTGATGTATTTTTACTACAATCATAGTTTAATAAATATTCATATGAAAAAAAATATATTTAAAAAACGCGGGATGTGGAGACTGGAAACTACGAAAACGAAAAAGTGCGTTCGTCAGTTTCGTAGTTTCAAATTCATAGTTTTTCATTATGCAAATTCGTGTCGAGGCACGATAGGAATCCATAACGTTTTTGTATGAGGGTAGTCTTGAATTGTTATTTGGATTATAATTATATAAACTTGTTATCTTTACTAATGTATTATAAATTTATTTAAGTGCCACATCTGAGTCGTTTCAATAAATAAAGAATATAGATTTATATCTTTTCACAATTAGGGTTTTCTGAAATGTTCCACGTGAAATGGCAGCACTGTAGCGTCAGGTCCAACCACCTGTCAAAACACATACACGATTTGTATTTTTCGATATTTTTTTTGGTTTAGTCATTCTTAAAAACCTTATAAAAGGAATATTGTTTTCTAAAATGCCACAGTGTTGTGCAGTGCCTATGTGTGCAAATAAAACTTTTGAAATGTTGCCGAACTGAAGATTGAGCTCAAAAAGAGAGGCCTCTTTTTGAGCTCAATCTTCAGTTCGGCAACATTTCTCTGGCCGTAATCTATAATAAACTCAATAACACTTCCAAGTTCATAGAATTTCACTAAAAAATTATACGTTCGGTAAGAATCTGTGCTATCTGACAGCTGTTTGGACCTGACGCATACGAAGCGCCGTCTGGTGGCAGAAAAAATATCAAAAACCCTCATTGAAAATAGAATACATACATCCTACTTGGTTTTGAAACGCGGCGTAACATTTTAGTAAAATCATGATGTTAGTGAAACGTTTTCAAAACTTTACCTGAACTGACGTGCTTTTACATTTACTATTCGATATTCCGAAGACGAAGCTTAAAGTTTTAGTTTTATAGTTACTTCAAAGAATAAAATATGCTTTTGAATTCAAATGTTATATTAAAATATACGTTGGTGCAGATCGTGGAAGCTACTAGAGAAGGGAATTGAATAGCAGGATAGTGTAGTGTAGGATTGATCGTTTCATAATTAATATTCTGTATACCTTTATTTGGTGCAGGAAGAAGCCAGCAAAGTAGTGAAATTGCTAAGTTCTTTGTTCTACTCTCACGAGGATGGCGACTCACCAGGACGGGTGCCTAATAAGTCTATTTACTCAGACACTGGTTTTTCTTGGCCACCTGTAAACTGTTTTCAATTTTTAAATTTAGTTAAACTAATGTTTTTTTTTCAGAACGTGCAGTTCTCTCCAGTTACGTTGCACTTATGCGGCAATGTGCTCAGCTTGCTGAAAAACTTTACAATAAATGATAAATAGTGTTAATAATATGAATTATTATGAAAAAAAAACTAATTCACTTATTCTCTTAATATAATGTTCTATTAAAAAAAAATGTATTATTATTTTTATCATAAATAGTATACGTATATAGCGTATCATACAAAATTTTGGTAAAATTTATTTGTGACAAAATTTATGATTTAAATTTGTGGAAAGGAATCGACAAAAATGTTAATAAACTTTAAATATGATATCTTTGTATTTAAAGTAATATCTACATGTGATACTGTAATTAATTGTATTTAATGCTTAAATAACACTTTGTATTTTTGGAACAACAAATTGTTAATTTTATGATTTCTAAATAATCTTTAAATAAACAAATTGTCTTATAAGTATCATCAGTATCAGGTATCGATCAGATACCTATAGATTAGATATCTATAATGTGATGATGATGATCATACTTATATTTGAATAAGTCACATCACATCATCACATCAACAGCCTATAACAGTCCACTGCTGGACATGGCCTCTCCTTAGAAAGGAGGTTTTGGCCTACTATACCACGCTGGCCAGACGGGTTGGTATAGGGTTTGTTTCAAGTTTTCCTTCTCTTTGCAGTGCTGTTGTCCTGCGTAGTTAGTTCCCTTAGTCGGCTCTTACGACACCCACGGGATGAATAGGGGTGGTGACATTACGTATTCTTACTCCGTCACCACACGGATTGAATAAGTCGGCTCGTGCATATTATTTGACATGTTTGAAGGCTATTTAGATGAAACTATTTAAAAAGCTAAGAAATAGTCTATACAACATTTATTCGCTCAAAAATTCTCTATTTTTGTGAACCAAAATGCCGACATATTAATCAAAGAATCATTTTCGTACAAAATTGCTTTTTGAAATCATAAGAAAAGTAATTTTCCAGAATAGCGTAAAAATGAAAACGCAATAGTGTATAAGCACCCTACAACAGTTGAAACTGAATGAAAATTTTGTTGTTGCGGTACCTCTGTATGCATCAGCGAAAAAAATACTTCAACGGTAATCGGTTTACTCCATTCTTGAACCCTCTGCAATAGGGTTCGAATAAATGCTTTAAAATGCTATTTTGCTTGCGGTTCTATTTTCTTTTCAATACCTATACGAGTAAGGGGGATCTTGAGAAATACCGCTCTTGCATAAAACTATTATTTTAGGTACATAAAAAAGAGATATTTTTGTTGGTTCAGCAGATGAGGTACAGGTCTGATAAGTTGGTCTGAAGTTGTATTGGGTTTTAAATTATATTACTATGGCAAGTTCTAGTCAGCTTAATCGGATACCACTGGATAACCCATCGTAAAAGAATTTGCAAAAAAAATAAACTTTGTATAATACGTAGTGTTAATGGGAAAACCGACTAAATGACCAAATTGTCAAAAACGAGATATTACATTCTGAAAGTTAGACAAAGAAAATCTCTGATGAAATTAATTGTAATGTAAGTTGCGTAAAAAAATATAGTTAGAACAATTATTTATCATTATCATTATATAACAATGTTATGTTCCGCAAGTTCTTGAGCTTATCCCGTTTGCCATCGAGCTCTTCTTTCCGTCGTCTTTCGTACAAGAACACCTTAGGGCACACAGTACGCCTCCACCGTGGTCTGTCTAGGTAGGCGGAGACATTTAAGGTGGGATCTATCTAATGTGCGGATATATTTCCGTAACAGGCGCCGCGATGCGTAGCCATACAGGAGATTGAGCAGGATGATTGCCATGTACACAACTATTTTCGTAAGGAACTTTATGTCATGTGAACGGAACACCTTGAAGCGGAGTTTGCCATAGGCTGCAGCGGGTGCTCTAAATCTGTTGTTGACTTCGCTATCAAGGAAGCAGTTTGTTGTTAAAGTGCTGCCCAGATATTTGAACTTGTCTTCCTGCTTAACTGAGACTTCACAGAGTTTAATGTCGACTACTATTCGGTGTATCTTAGACCATCAGTTCGGTCTTTTAAAAACTGATTTTTAGACTAAATCTACGACATGACTCATCATAAGCCCCTCTGGGGTTTCAGCCACACTACATAAGTCGTCCGCATAGATCATTTCGGTAATGGTAGTGTGAGACATTTTGGTGTAAGCTTTTAGTCCAGATAGGTTAAAAATGGAACGGTGGAAACGCATACGAATGCCGACAGACAAATCCTGAAAGGCCTCCCTTTGTGACAGCTGACTCTCAATGTGTCTGGCAAGATGTAAAAAGCATTAAAACTGTCCGGCTATTGAGGTCACATTTTATTATAAGTCCCCAAGTAACATATATAAAATTTAGCTTTTATACTATAACGAAAGTATAATAATAATTTATTAAAGTTAGGGGGTGTCTGGCAGGGGGTAGCAACTGTCATAAGTGTCTGGCAATGGAAAACGATATTTCTAAAGTTATCCCGCAGAAAATATAAAAAATTGAGTACACGTACACGTTTTTTTATGGAATAATGATATTTTAAGTTTGAGTTTTCAACATGATAACTAAAATTTTGAGCATTTTACTATCTTAGCAAAGAATTGCATATTCTTTGCAACTAAAAGCAGTAATACTCTTCCCGAATATTATTTCTTCTTGTTACAAGTTATTTAGAAAATGACTTTTGTTATGTAAGTAAGCATTGAAATTAATAGGTAATCTACATTATTATTCTTTAAAAAAAGTACCTAAAACTATAATCAATCCATGTTTCTTTCACTAATAATATTTTATATCATAATATCTATATCCATGATTCTACAATGTGTAAAAAGTATAACATTTACTTGAAAGTAGAAAGGCTAGATGGACTGATAGACTGTATACTTATATACTTTTTTCTTATAAATACATACCTACATATTATACATGGAAAACACCCAAACTCCGAAACAAATATTTGCAGATCATACAAATATTTGGTCCGACCTTTGCATTGAACCGGAGACGTCAGCACAGTAGTCTCAGACGCTACCACTGCCTCACCGAAGCGGTAAAGAACAATAAAATTATAAAATTATAGGTATTTTACATTAAAAAAAGCTTGCTTTTTAACCAACTTCAAAAACACAAAAGATCTCCTTTTTGATTCTCAATTCGTCCTTAATGTAATCGAAAGAGTATACTTCCGAGGTGGTCCCATTACCACCAAATCAAGATCTGATAATGGGATTCCAGAGAAATCGAAGGTAACCCTAAAATTTTACAGTCCCGACAACGTGTTTTAGCTTGTTTTTCTAGTTATATAGGTATTTGCGTTTAATAGTCCTTATATCATGTTGCTAAGCTGATGATAGCACGATCCTTGATATTTAGGAGTTCAAACAGACTAGAAGGTATGTATTGCTATTATAATTTTACCTGTTATATTGAGGATCGCACTTATTTTGGTTTTTTCAATTACATTTGTTACATACACATTACATTTTTTTGTTGGTATTATTTGAAGTCGGTTCAACTTTTTTTTTAAGAATTTATCATAAGAAGTGAACGGTGTGGTTATAGGCTTCTGTTATATGCAGAACTTGTCCCTACATAATATATCTCCGCAGTTATAGCCTTTATATAACTGGGTGTGTTAAAAGTCTGTCAATAAACCACACCTGCTTCTAATATTTTGCTTTTGATAGTAATGGCAAACAGCTGCCGTCTGTTATGTAGAAAATGCTTTGATACAACATTTTTATTATTATCTTTCTCTGAAGTTATATATTTTATTTTGCGTTTGAGAATTTTTGTATGAGAAATTTATTGTCAAATGACCAATAGAAAAAAAAACTTTAGCTCTTAGGATAAAAACTCGTAAAGCCTTATACCTGTATATATATTTTTAGTTTTAGTGGCTGCATTACTATTATGCCTGTATACTATATATACTATATGTTACCTTACAATTTTTTAAATATAGTAAGAATTCGTTTTAATTGACTCGCTTAAAATCAAATAAATGCAATTTACTAACAATGTGTGTATGGTATGGCTCATGGATATTCATGTTATAAATAACTTTTAGGAATTGTGGGCTGAAGCGTACCCAAAATTTTCTAATTAACCTCATTTAAATATAATTTACTAGACATGTATAGCTCCCTCTTAAAGTATTTCACCTTAAACTTGGTTCTTAAGTGCTATTAAAGACTTTTATAGAAGTCTACGAATTTGTATGATAAAGATTTGCAATGTCAATTTACTTTTAAAATTCGACTACTTTTTTTTTACATTTTTGGATGCTGCTGTTGTTGTGTTGTAGAGAACTCACTTCACTTTACTTCACTGTACTGGACAACCGAGTTGCACGTGGGCACGAAAGGACGCTCAAGACCCGTGGTCCAACGGCTATGTCCAACTAGTTGTACCAGGGGTAAATGAAACTATCCATAGACAAACTCAAACTTGAACTCAAAATTTCTTTATTTCATTACATTTAAAAAAATGAAATCTTCTCTTGTGTAGACTCTAAAGTCCTATGAGTTTAGATTGTGTTGAACTCATAGCCTTTATATAACACTTTAATTATTAATTATTAGCAAAAATCTCTGTTTTGTCAAATATTCAGCAAACTAAATATATACGTATCTAAAATCTCTGTGCCGATCTACGGACCATTTCCAAGGGGGTGAGCCTCATGAGAAGAAACTCACGGGCACTATTTTTTAATCTACATATACATACAATGGCATCATTAAATATACACAGCATTGTTTTGATGTGTGCCAGTATGTAAGTTTTAAGGACTAAAAGGTAAAAAGGCAATGAAGAAAAAACAGGGAATAGAAAAAAGAAAGTGAAGTAAAACATAAAAAAAATGGCAAATAAATAAAGGACACACTAGCCCACATCATATTTCCACTACGAAATAGCCTGTGCTGAATTAATCCCAAGCATTCTTGTCTTCTATGTAATCCACAATAGGCTTTCCGACATAGTTTACATTTTATTGTGAATTTAAATTTCTTTATACTAAAATGTTGTGTACTATTTGGGATTTTATTATAATATAATATAATATAATATAATAATATATTATATATATATATATATATATATATATATGACTAAATTATGAATTGCTCGTATCGCTCTCTTTTGCAGCACAAAATAGTTTGAATTTTGGCAGATTTCCCCCACAGGAGAATACCGCACGACAATATGCTATCAAAATAACTAAGGTAAGCAAGTCGTGCTGTATCAATATCAGTCAATTCTCGAATTTTTCTAACTGCGTATGCTGCTAAGATGAGTCTTCTCGATAATTTATCTATATGTGGGCCCTACTGTAGCTTAGATTGTACCCGATTGTACCACGGGTAAGCAAGTTTACCTATTTAAAATCATACTCTCCAGCCTAATATGTGATAGTGTTTGTTATAAATATTACGTTTGATGATTTGTTTGAACTACAACATTAAACCTTAATACCCTATGACTATATAATATAATACCTTGTGATTCCTGAGGTGCAGACGTTCATGGGCGGCGATGGTCACTTTCCATCAGGTGACCCGTCGACCCGCTCGTCTGCCCCCTCTAACAAAAAAAAAACCCTACCTAACTGCTTCAGGGCCTCATAATTCCCGGGTTTTCTTTGAGAAGTTCTTCATAGAGGTAGCTATTTGCAGAAGCAGTTTCACCATTTTGAGCGAGTTTAAGGATAACATACGAAATACAGAAGGTAAACTTTCCTGTTTGTTTTTTGTTTGAGAGATATACGAGCATATTAAAAAAAAAGTATTCGTGAAAATCTTTTGGATGTAATAGGTGTTGTATTGTATTTAATTAAATTTTGTTACCGACCTGTATTAAAACTTAATTTATTACTTTAGATATTCATAACCAGCATTCATGTTCTACGTAAAAAAACATGTCTAAATATCTTTTTTGCCCTTGGTAATGTCGATAAATCAATGTGACGTTTCACGAAGACGTCGACAGCGATCGTTAGTCGCGTCACCAGCGCCGTCTGCCGATAACACACAAAAACAGGAATGTTGTTTCCGAGCCGTAGATACTCCGTATTAGGCTTTTTAGGATTATGGTTTTTACGTATCAAGGCCACGTAATATTAATACGAGATTAAACGTGATAACTGTTTTAACTTTTTGGTAAAATATGATCGCTCATTGCCGGTCACTGACCGTAGTAACTTCAAATTACAATGACCACTCTCAACATAGATTTTGTTTTGTGGCAGTTCTTAATGTTTTCAAAAATATACGAAATCTGATCCGATGTGTTGAAAGTGTATTATTCTAGTAAGTAGGCCAGTAATTACAACGATTCAACTTAATTTCTTAATATCATGTGATATTTAATTTATAAGATTCGTACACTTACATTAATTGCTTACGCACCACTAGAGTATTATGTAAGGTCGTTACGTCTTCAAGTTTCTATTAAGTTACTTGAACATCCGTTTGGAGTGAAAATTGTCTTTTCTAAATAACGATCGCAATGAAGTGAACATGTGGTGCAAAAGAACGCATAGGCAGTTAAACTTCCGGCTTGTTTACTCTTATAGTACCACTAGCTGACCCGGCGAACTCTGTTCCGCCTTAAAGGCAATAAATAAGCCGATTTTCGAATTTAGTAAGTTAATTTATTTCTTAGAAAAAAAAATGAAGTACATTAATCATTTATTATAGTTTCTGCATTTCAGTACATAGGTTGCTCTTCACTTAAGTACCTTGTGATACACGACATTTTTTGTTTTCTTATCAAAAAACAACAAATAAAAAAAAAAAAATAACGCAGATGGTCTTCCGACCAATACTCAACGTTGCAATGTGTCTTGAACGTTTTAGAAATAAGTGGCGAATATGGAACAATCCAACTGTTGTCGACAACGAAATTCATTCTTTTCACTTTTGTTGTGACAGTTCCACTGTTGTCATCTGGTGATCGACGCCGATACAAAAAAAAAAATATTTATACGGAATAAATAGTATCCTATGTCCGTCTCCTGGCTCTAAGCTACATCCTCACCAATTTTCAGCCGTATCGGTAAAGCCGTTCTTGAGTTATAAATAGTGTAACTAACACGACTTTCTTTTATATATATAGATTTTATAATTTATTAAACTATTTTGTAAAACTATTTATCGAAAAAAAGACATGATGATATTTTCTCTCTCACAAAGGCTCAACTAAAGTGGGATGAGTGAAGAATGTTCGGTGAATGGAAACAAAGAGTGACAAATATTTGCCGATGGCTATACGCGGTAAATCCTTTGAGAGCCTTGTCCTATACTGGTATAAATTGTGTGCCTTTTCACACGTTTCATGTACTGGGCAACCAATGGTTAAGTGTTTAGCATAAAGTTTTTAAGTACATATACTTTTTTACTATTATTGTTATTTAATATTGGGGTTGAATACTAAAATCATGCTTTATTGTATAACTGAAGTCATAATTAGTAGGTAATTCAGTCAGTCATATTAAGTAAATTTTCAATCAACTTACTTAGGCATATAATTAACTTTTAAGAATTTATAGTTTAAAAACTAAAAAAAACACGCTTTTGTGACTAGCCAATCTAAAAAGTAGAAAATAATTTTCTACAAGTTCAAAAACTAAAATCATTTTATCATTAGATAGATTAGATTATCACTAGATTAGAGTCGGGTGGCGTGGTTCGAGAAATTTATTAATCGAATAACTTTACTTTTACCAAAATGTGTCAATAAAATATTTTTACAACAATTGAGATCTAGCAGATTTTTCTTTTAGCAAGGGCAATGTTTTTAGTTTTTTTTACTATCATTTATTTTTGCTTTTTTAGTCATGATGATTTTCTTCTCGTTAAGACTAAAAAAGTAAGTCTCATGCTTCAGCACACGCCTTAGTACGTGGCAGGTAGGTATGGAAAAAGCCGTTAATCCTGAAGATCTTGATCACAATCGGATGAATTTATTAAATTATTGTATTGTCATCGGTCCTGGATAAGTGTGCGAAGTTTGAATTCCATGCGACGTTTTAAAGTGAGCGAAAATCACATTAAAAGATTCCGTTACAAGGACCGTCCTTGAAGAATAATTAATTTTTTTTTCGTAGTGTCACAATACCTACCCAAAATTGTTAACCAGCTCTTGAAATGTAATGCTCGCTGCATCATTTACCTATGAACATACTAACCATAGTTGGCCGTGGGTAAAGCAGCAAAGTTACAACAGAGTTATTGTTCAATATTTTCAACTGCACTGTAATTTGTACTTCGTTTTGTCGACTTTATTGTTGGCTGTCGTAGATACACTCGAAACTGATATAAATAAGGACTGTTTTTTTTGTGTTCTATTAATTTATAAGAAATGACTTGATCGATCTTATTCTAAGCTAACATTCAACGCCATAATTACTTAGGGATATGACTTCATTTAAGCAGATGCTTAACCACCTGTTAAAAATACAAGTCAACACTTTATAATTTCGCTACTATTGCTTCGGTGGTGCAGTCCTGTGCTAGGGCTTCGGGTTCGATTTCCGGGTCGGACAAAACGTTTGGATGATCTGCAAATATTTGTTTTGGAGTTTGGGTGTTTTCTATGTATTTACAAAAAAAAGTATATAAGTATTCTATCAGTCAATTTAGCTTTCATAGTGCAAGCTTTGCTTAGTTTGAAACTAGATGGCGGTGTGTGTGATGCCCGAAAATACTCAAACTCTTCTAAACTCGCTGAACCAAGCTCCAAGGATTTGACTATTGGACTAATAAAGTTACTTTTTTACTAACGAAGTTTTATTATTACATTCAAAATATGAAATAAACAAAAAGATTTCGTAGGGAACTTGAATCGATATTTCAAAAATTCCCGCAAGTTCCATCATAAAGCAACACTCCAGTGCCCTTTGCCGCAGACGACCGCCAATGAGATTCTTCAAACTTAACAAAATTCCCAACTTTAGTACGATTCATCATGCCTTGTATAAAGGTAGCTTATAATATCTTCTGCACCATTAAATCTAAATTATTCCCAGTAGCGCGTTCAAGAGTTAGGTAATAGAGTAACTTAGAACGGATATACGTAAGTTTGTTTTAAAGGAAAACTTCAATAAATTTGTATTTATAGAATTACAACCTTAATTGAGTTTATAAAAATTCAATTTCCATAGGTACTTTTATCAAAATAAAACAAAACTCAAATGAGTAAATTATTATAATTTGGTTTACGGCCCTGCTTGTATAATGATAAGGTACTTGTAAACTGACTGTGTTGTATTAGTACTGAAGTCGCAAGACAATTTATTCATAATAAAGAACATTTTGTTTGAACTCCTAGCCCTTGTAACGATAAGTACGTACTACAGGATCTATATTAAATTGGATTATTATTTGCAAAAGTTGAGGTACCCGTATCTTAATGGATTTCTTTCGAGAAGTCATACAATTGAAAATCTTCAACTCAACTAGACCATTGAGGTATCGAGAATACTATTCATGTTCTATTTATAGCTGTCACGTGAAAGATATGTTTGAACTTCTACTTTTACTTATAATATGTTCCAAGATTAATAAACCACATTTCAATTTACTAATAAAGTAAAATAAATTAATACTACTTTGTTGATCAAATCCCGTGGGGCAATTGAGCGCCCGGCACGCACGAGTAGGAATTCTCTCGCTCGGTAACATGATTGCCGCAATGGTACGGAGCGGGAGTGCGTGGAACTCCGCCTTATCCTTCTGCGAGCAAGTTATGCTTGCGAAAGAGATGGCGGTCTATTTCTGTCTGTGAGCTACGACGCCACAGACAGACACAAAGATACGTCAAACTCATAACACCACTTTTTTGCGTCGAGCAGAAAAAGTGGTGTTAAAAGTTTAAAACAGACTCATTCAGTTATCATTTATTTATTACTCGTTTAAGATACCTCAAAACTCACCAACACTCTGTATAGAGCTAACTTAGTAGTAGGACAACAGACTAAGGTAGGACGTCTCATTTAGGACAGTAAGCCTTTGTTGTACCGGAAAATCAAGGAGGAGGCGTATAATGGACGGGTCCTTTCAAATCTGACAATTGAGTAGGTACAACCTTACCTCGAAGTAGGCAATTATAGATACTTTCTTTGTCAGTGAATTGTAATCCGTAAAGAAGGCATTACCGAACGTTCCACCTGAGTAATTAAATATTTTATTCTGTGCATAAATCCGATATAGCAAGCTGTAATCGTCATCTTTATTATTTTTAATGCATACAAATGCACAACTATAATCAACCTTATGTACCCATGCTACAAAGATGCAGAGTTTTTTTTTTATCCAATAGTGACTGTGTTCAGTTATCAACATTTAGCATGACTTTAAGAACTAATAACTCATAAAGCAACACTTTTAAATTGATGATTAGTCTGCAATTGTATTGATTCAGGAAAAGCACCTCCTGTTTCCTCCTTTCGTCACGAATCGAACTGACTCACAATTCGTCAGCTCCGTCAGCTGCGCGCCCTCACCCTCCTCTATTCCATTCTTAACACATATTTCTCCTTCCTACCTGAGATCCTCATGCGAAGTTCTATATTCCAATCACAACAGAACCCTCCGCTCCTGAAACAATCCACTTCTGCTATGCCCCACTCATATATCCGTGTTTGTAGTACTCCTCGATTTTAATCCAATCTGTACTCCTCTGGAACGCTCTCCGTCTGGAAATTAGTATATTATATTTGTTATATTTGCATTGAGTTAAAACAACACAAGAGAAGCATACCTCATTATCACACGTCGAAAAAAGTGTAACCACTTTTGAACTTTGACGACGTAGCTTTGATACCACGAAACATTTGAAAGTAAACATATTTATGTCTCATTTACACGCGAGACGAGAACAATACCATCGCTCGGATTAGACAAAGACAAAGACATAACTTTACGATGGTGGGCCAGTGTTGACTACCGTATGAAATTTTACCCAAAACAACCAAGAAACAATTTTTTTTTAAAACAATTTTGTAATAAAATAAATTAATTTAAATATTTTAAATAATATATTTCGAATTGAATGGAATAGGTATAAATAATAAAATAACTAGAAATATTTGGTTAAAAGGGTTTATATTCAGTGTAAAATCAAACTCCGCTATGAAGCATCAGTTTTGTATACAATTGTCTTTTAGACTCTTTTTTATAAGTTTGTGTGAATATTTTACTTTCATGATACAATCTTATTTTTACCTATGTATAAATAATGGCATTTAATAGTAAAAGTGAATGATCAACTTGTACTGATAATAAATAATCCCCAGGGTGTATTGAAAATTCTTTTAATATTTTAAAATACAAATAAAAAAAAATATAAAAAATATATTTTTTTTTTTGTTCCAAAAAGTATACTCGTATATATATGTGTATTTCGGTATGCATGTATCCTATTTAGACTAGGAGAAAATTCCTCAGGCATTAAGTCCGCCATTATACAATTGAAATTTGTGCATAAACTTTTAAAATTAAAATAAATAAAAAACAGTAATAGTGAAGTACTACTCGTTTTCTAATGACAAGGGTCCTGACAATTCAAATATTAAAAACCTTCTAAAACATATTTTTTAATCGGAGAGATTAGGTACTATTTATCACTATACTAGATTTATACAAACACCAGGACTTGTAGTAAATTCTAGAAACAATTGAACAACGTAGGTTTTTCTAGAGATTTTATAATTTTTTTTTTTTTTTTTTAAGGGTATGTTTTTCAATGCTATATCTTTAATTTCAAGTACTTATGTGTTGTTTTTGTTTTCGGAAACCTTGTACGTGTTTACAACTCCTCTCATGGCTTTGGGCTTGTGCTACCCAAACATTATAAAGCCGCATTAAAATGATTTCCATATTATGGGTCAACAGTTATTTAGGAAGAAATTTTGTTTTCTTCTTTGATTTTTTCAATATTCAAAGTTGAACTTTAAATAGTCAATAACAAATAAAATTGTGAGCTTAGAGTATGCAGAAATAAATATTTACTGAATAAAATAACTATTTTAAAATCAACACCACCTTAAAACATTCATATAAATTATACGAGACGAAAATAATAAATGTAAATTACTATCTCTGGAGCATTTAATAACTGCAGCTATATTTTGTGCAACATGTTTATCTTATGTAGTGACCCCGGGGTTAAGGTTCAATGATACCACCTTAGTAATAAAAATATAAGCATCTCATTTCTTCTAGTAATATAAACAACTATGTACTCGTATTATGGGTAAACTACGAAAAGTACTACAAAAATAAATATATTCAAATTTAAATATCTTTTGATAATACATACAAAAGAATGAAGATATTGAAGAATGTGCATTTTTTACAGTAATTTTTAAATTCTGACTCTTTAAAAGGTTTATATTAATTGTCTGGATATCTATTAATATACAATACGGATGGCAAATTCCATACTGAACAATTTGTGTGATCCAATTTTCTCTCCTGTGGTATTTATGGTATTTTTGTATGTTTTTTAATGTTTGGTTAGACGCCCTTATCCGTGTGGTGACGGATTAAGAATACAGAGTGTCACCACCCCTGTTCATCCCGTGGGTGTCGTAAGAGCCGACTAAGGGAAAAAAAAACTACGCAGAACAACAGCACTGCAGAGAGAAGGAAAACTTGACACAAACCCTATACCAACCCGTCTGGCCAGCGTGGTATAGTAGGCCAAAACCTCCTTTCTAAGGAGAGGCTTATGTCCAGCAGTGGACTATTAAAGGCTGTTGATGATGATGTTGATGAAGACGCCCTTAACACAGAATTATTTCTAGTGCCCCTTAAATTTGGCACCGAAAACATGGGTATAAATTAAGATTTTGTGAATTGTACTTAATTTCATTACTTCTAAGAATACAACTAAATGGCATAATTATTTTGATTAATAGAGTTTTGTGTAGTGCGTTACATACATATCGCATACCTTGCTTATTTATATGGGACACTATTTAATCAGATGCAGACTACTGGTATGGCGTAGTCGGCTCTCCACACTCTGGCAGAGTGCCCGGCGTGGGTTGAGCAGAGGCGAGACCTCGTGGCGGCCATCAGAGTGGGAGTTCTTTCGCTCGATAGCCTGATTGCGGCTATCGTGCGGAGCGAGAGTGCGTGGAACTCTGCCGTCTCCTTCTGCGAGCAAGTTATGCTCGTGAAGGAGACGGCGGCGCGGGACCGCGAGAGCTTTAGGACTCTCCCGTCCCGCCCGGGAACGGGCCAGGTACTGCAGGCGACTCAGGCGCCGGAGGTCGCAGAACGACCTCCGTCCTCCATAAGCGCAGGCCTGGGGGTGACAGGTGAGGCCATCTGTCACCCTAGCAGAAGCAGGCCGGGGTGACGGCGAGCGCGTTGCGAAGCGCGCTCGCTTCCAGGGAGCAGAGGGAACATGGGGTTTCCACACGGGGGGCTCGTCTACCTGTTGTTGTAGATGGCCCGAGGTATGTCGGGGCACCAGGGACTTCCTTTCTAGGGTATACCTGGTTCTCCGGCTATTAGTACCCGAGACGGCGTGCGGTTTTAGTCGGTTCGAGTCCGACATGCCACCGATAGGTGGTATCCGAGGGGATTTCCGCACGGAAAAAAAAAGGTATGGCGTAGTGGTTCAAGCAGTTATCTCGCCGCTCCCTACTGAGATCCCAATGTGAAAAAACACTTTGTGTGATCCATAACTGGTTGTTCTCAATCTGGTTGTTCATTGTGTCCATTTTATGATTGTTAATGTGATTGAAAAGCAAAAAATATTATTTTTAAAATTTATACATTCGATGTTTCATTCGGGAATTTACTGTTTCTTCATTCAATGCTGCTTTGCTAGGCATGACCAGGGCCTCAATTTGCTATTTTTCAATCAAGAAGATTCAATCCTGTACAACGTCTTAAGCTTTTAACAAAACATTCCAAACGGTTCTTTTGCCACATGGGCGGCTTCCTGTACAATAAGGTCAACAGAGTTGTACCGATATTCCACCTCACAAAGGCCACGAGTAAACGAACGCTTACTAATTATTTTTTGGGGGGGTTAAACTATGACGATACTGAAGCGATGCTTTCGGTAATAGTTTAGAGTTTGCTATTGACACGAATGCACATGAACAAACCCATGCCCACAAGCTCACGCATCCACATACTCACGCCCACTCACACACATACACACTCACTCAAGCGCGCGTGCGCACACACGCACACTCACATAAACACACATTTGTATTTTTGTTTTATTCAAATGTAATGTATACTATATTGTGGTGAGAAATTAAATTATTATTATTATTTTTAACTGTAGCGCTTCTGGAATGTTCTTCAAGGCGCGATTTTACTCCTTTGAAGCCATCCAGAGAAACCGTATAGTAAAATTAATGTCCAGAGGGGACCGGTGTAAGAATACCATTATAAGAAGTCTGTCAGAAAAAATAATTACGTGTATGTCTTGTACATGGATCACACTGGATCAACACGGCAGGATAAATCTTTCCATTTTTTCTGTGTGTCTTTGTATTTTTGGTTTGTAGATTTTGTTGTTACCGTTGTTTTTTTTGCATGTACGCTTATGAGTCTTGTGTTTGCAATACAGTTTTATTATTATTATTATTTTTCAACACGAGGGAGTCTTCACTAGTGTGATCATGATTACTAAACGACTTAGAGACAGAAACAATCTTCATCTCCATTGTGAAATACCAGTGACATGACATCCAGTGTCGAACATAAAACTATGAAAAAATTACAGGTCTATAGTTTATGTTTAATCCATCAAGCTTGTGGTTTGTTTGGTAAGAAATGATTATTAATATTCCAGTTCATGATCACGTCACGTTGTCAACTAACTTTTAAAGGGTTGTTCTCACTGTAGTCCTCTTGTCATAAAGTGAAGATCTAATGATGGTGTCGTTGTGGAAAAGAGGGAAAACTTTAAATTGAGATTAGGAATTGATTAATAGAAAAAGGAGAAGATTCTAACTTTGACAGTACTTTATTCTCATAACATTCTCAATCATTATGCTTTGCCAATGTTTACTTTACGCCAAACTGATTCAATATTGCTAAATGTGTATTATAACATGAAACTCCACACAAGGAATACAAAAAAAATAAGCAGCCTATGCGAATGAAACAAAAATTTCTGTGTTTTAATTTCTCACATAAGTATCTGTACACAAATTTACCTGAAATAAGTGGCTCTTGCGACTATCGAAAATCAACGACGGTGAAAAGTGTATCGAATTCGGTGATATCGATGAATTTAAAAAAGAACAATTTGGGTTTAAACAAATTCAAAAAAAACTGTCAATGCATCGTAAACCACCAATTGAAAAAAAAATATCTTGTTGTAACCCTGGTATATCGTTAAGTTTTATATATTGAGAAGTCTGCTTAGTTTGGTACTAGATGGCATTGTACGAATGTGGTAGAATATACCTCATAACTTCGAACTAAACAAATGGGGGTTTTGAGTGCATCGGAATCTATTTTACAAATATCTTCCCCGACTGGTAAGTGGCAGCTTGGTCGGGTTTCTTGTTTTTTCGGTAAAAGTATACTTTGCTGTTGGTCACATTGTCATCACGTTAAGATTAGAATGATGTTATCCTGGAGAAGTCAAGAGAATTCTTCAAATACTATGGACACACCTACAGAGATTTGGGTAACTCCTTTAGTAACTCGGGCACGTAACGTTCGAAAGCACAAGTTAGTGAAGTCAGACAGATACCTAATGAATACCACAGATGACTTCTGAAACGATATAATAATAAGAATTGTGCGTAAGTAATTACTTACGCACAATTCTTATTATTCTCGAATGCCAACCAATTGAATGCCAACCATAGCAATTGCTATGGTTGGCATTCAATCACTTTAAGATAGGTGGTACCACTTAAAATAATTGAATCGCAACCCAGTAATTAATGTAATCGCATTCCCAGTAATCGCATTTCTTGGATCGCTCAATTCATATTAAAGTCAGAAGAAGTTCTAGTATCTTAGACAAATTATAAAATTAACCCAAGAAACATACATTTTAAATAAGGCTTTAAAAACTTAAAAAGACTTTGGAAAACTGAAAAGGAGGTTAATAACTCGACTGATTTCTTTCTGGTTTATGTTGAGCAATATTATTTTAAGATTTATCCATTCTTTTTTAAATGAAAAACCTTAACAAAATCTGAACTTTTGGTCCCGTTTATATTTTTTATAAAATAGTTCCATTTCCCTAACCAAAATTTAGGGCCATTGAATTAGATTTTACTTTTTAACAGAAATTTACATGTCGCTTAAATTGGTGACAACTATACTTTTCTATGATTTTTACGTACATTACTGTGCATTTATTAAAAATAGTGTGGGTGGGATTGAAATAATTATAGTCATCTAAAGTACACGATTCAAATGCGTCTGTTTACCCCTTCGGGGATATAATGGTGAATGTATGCTTAAATATTGAGGGTAAGTAAACTCTGTCGGGCATAATACATTTATTTCAACTTCATTATGACTTTTATAGATTAAAATGTATGCTTACATGATTTAAAAAATAATAGTTTTAAGAAACTAAAAAACACGATCAATAGTAAAAAGCACGCCACGCTTTTTTTCAAATTTATTAAAATTTATTTTCCATTTTTTAGTTTGGTTTTATATAAAAAGCGTGTTTTTTAGTTTTTTTTAAACTATTTTTTTTTAATTAGTGTATTGTCATCGGTCCTCGATATATCTACAAAGTTTGAACAAATTCTGACCGTTTAAAGTCAGTCAAAATCACGTCCAAAGGAGTCGGTTACAAACAAACATATAAACATACAAGTGAAGCTAAGATAATGCCATGTGGCAGGAAGTGTAATCAAATGAAAACGGCGTGAGGGGGCTATATATGAAATATGTAAAAGATGTAATCGTTGACGCGCAAACTAAAGTGTCGGCAAAAAGTCTTATAACACTTTTTTCAGTCTCCATCCGCTCAGAGCGCTGAGCGCTTAACGCGCGATAAGGTACTTCGTTCCAATAAATTTTGTGTTATCTTTTTAGAAAACTGGCTTTCTGGACTTGTCAGTAAAGGTAAATTGGTACTCTAATTATCAATATTGTTGAAAATATTTTCACTATATTTGTCATTCAGTGATAAAGTATCTAAATTTAATATCCGGTGTTAGACCGGATAATACAGTAAGCAAATGTAAATATAGGAAAAATAGGCCGCATAACGGATGCTTGTGGGATATCAATTTCATCTGTGATAATATTTAACAGGTCGCAGAAAATCGTTGACTCGCAATACAACTGTCTTTCCGAGAGTTCGAAAAAAAACGCAACACATTCATTGTTCTTAAAAGTGGTATGGATTATTCCCCAGTTGCCATTTTCCCCGAAAAATAATATAATAGCATTATTAAAAAAAGCTACATTAGAGATGCTTTAGTCCCCGCGGCCTCAAGAACTACCCAGCACCACTATTATTCATATTTAAAAATAGAATATTATAACAGCAATGGTCTTGAGGTATCATCCTATACACTAAACTATGTTTTTTTTTTTATTATTTTGATGTCCTAACCTTGTCCATGTGAAGGCCTACTAGTAATAGTATGTCAGTATTTTAAAAAGCCACAATATGGCACTCGTAATACAAACTCCCATATTCAGCATTTTTTTTACTTACTTTGAACATATTATTATGTTCGAAAACGCTTAGCATCTACTTAGCATCTAATTAAGTAGGTATGCATCACGAAAACGTGATGTATATTTAGTCTAATAAATAACCTCAGTAACAGCGCCTGTCTTTAGCCATTCACACCACGCCTCTTTGGGCACTTTGCCTTAAAGTACAACCTATAAAATACTGTAATTTATTAGAGTTTTTTCACTTTTCGTTCATGAATGTGGTAAGCGCGCCAAGCTGTCGTTTGAGTGGCACGGCATCCGTACGGCGAGTGCGTAATGGCTTAAGTTATATTTGTAATAGAGAGGCCGTAAATAACGACCCTACCAAGAGCACACTGACATGAGAGTATTCTTTAACACGGCATATTAAGTATTTCGAGAAAAAATTGTCATCGTTCATAGTTTTGTAAATAATAGATAAACCTGCATTAGATATAACTAAAACACTGTTTTATTCTGAATTTATCAAGCATTTTTTTTCTATAATGAGATCTAAAATTTGTTATAAAAATGTAGTACAATATAATAAAGTACATTGTTAAACTTATAAGTTAATTAGTAGTAGTTACTTCATTTTTTTATTATAACTTCTATACTGTAAATACTACTAGAATGGACCATTTTTTTCTTAAATCAATGAACAGGGTTGAAATGCCGGAGCATATAAATCACAAAAAAAAATCCAAGAAATTACTGAACCCGCTTTAACCATAGCCATCTACTGCCATTTGAAATGCTTTGAATTTTTTATTACTCATTAAACAAAGAAATATTTTTGTACACCTAAAACTTAATTACTTACTATACGATAACTGCTCGTATGTAAAGGAATTGAGAAGAGGTCATTTAGTATATTGATAAGAGTATAAAAATTGAGGCACAAGTAACGTGCTTTACTATTTCACACAAAAAAAAATCAAAAAGTTTTCAAGAACCTTTTACAGTAAGATAGACCTGTTAGAATGTGTATAAAATCCGTATGATTATGTCTAAAGACTGTTAGTGCAATACCTGTTAATAAGGAGCTCGCAACCAATGCATATTTGTCAAGAAAAAAGTAAAGGTCTAATAAAGGTAGAGAATGCCCAGGGCATTAAGTCCGCCGATGTACATAAGTGCATGAATATGTAAATAAATAAATACAAGTGAACAATTTACGGCAAATCGTAAGATTTTAGCTTTTGAATAATACGTAAACATCTCATAAAGTGTTGAAACTATTATATTTTGATTAGTTATTTCAGAAAACGAGTTAGCGAAGCACGTTTTCTCCTCAAAATAGTCTAATAATTGAGAACTAGTGTGTTCTAGTCTCACAATCAAGTACTATATTGTTCGGTTTTAATTATATTAAATTGTTGGTTTCATTAGTAAAGTTCACATTTTAAAAAATATGCGGGAAAATTATTTTCATTTCGGATATTTACATGTAGATGTCTCGGGTAAGACAGTATTGACGCATGTGTATAGGATTTAAGCAGTCGGATGTTTTTGGATTAGATAACTCGGACTTTCAGGAACAGCCAGTTTGAGTTACAGTAAATCCCGAAGTCTAACCCGTAAAACTCTATTTTAATCGAACGCCTAACTACTAAACTCCCTTTATTTTCATTTCTAAAGTGTCCGGGTGATGAAAATGGGCTAGGCATTTACTACGTAAGTGGGACTAAAAGGATTATTTTGTTTTGGTGAACTGACGGTAGGTGACTGCTCCTGCCCATGGACATAATAGATGCTTAAAGACTCAAGAGTGAGTTATCGTTTTTTGAGCCTCCCCTCCCCTCCCAAAAGTAGGGTAGGACCCATTTATGCCGAAGCAAAATGTAGACGTTAAACACGCCTCAGTCTAGCCCTTCGGGAATATTATATCTGTTGATTAATTAGTAATTAAATAGATAGAAAAATACTATATTTTAGTCTTTGTTTAAGCAAAATTTTATGAGTCAGAGGCGCAAAACTTAGATTGAGAAGGGTACTCATGCCTGTCAAAGGCGCATTCAGAGATCGACACTTATTAAATGTCTACAGGTGAAGGAGTATCACACAAATAGTTTTATACTAACTTACTCTTTAATAAATTCATAAATGCTTTTCAACACTTCTTTATTGTGCGATCGTCGTATATTGTCCAGTTTAATGTCCAGTCCTTTATGTTTATGTTTTGCATTTTCAGGCAATAAAACTTAAGAGAAGCTCAGGATGTGAGACGCTTTAAGCAGCTTAAGATGCAATACGTTGTTATATAAAACGATAGATACGTCATAGAAATACATCATAATATTATGTACACATAAACAGGAGTGAACTTAAATTAAATAAAAATGTATGCTGATTTTATGGTTTCTGTGCGGCAATTTCCTTTTGCTTGTATTTATTTGTTTATTTTAATTTTATTTTAATTCTTTATGTACAAGTATGAGTTGTACAATGGCGGACTTAATGCCACAGGCTACCTTGTGGTGGTGCTGAAATAGGCCGGGACGGCCTGCCGATTCCGTCGCGTCCGTGGATGAGGCGGGTAAATTGTTTAAAAGGGTACCCTCTGTCTGCATCATCCTCTACGAGGTGGGCCCCGACCTGTCAGACGTCTACTTTGTTTCTTGGACCTCTCCTGTGGAACATAGGGTACGATTGGGCACTTCAGGTTGATTTTCCCCTTTAGCTGGGTGCAAATTGTTACGCCGATGATACTTTGGTCACAGCCCGGAGGCGAACTTTCAAGAGGCGGTGCGCATGGCCAAAAGGGGAGTCAGTCAGTCGTACCTTATGTTCCACAGGAGGGGTCCAAAAACAGACCCCTGTGGAACACCGCTTAATAATCGCTTAATAATCTGTCACCAGCCGTCTCAGGTACTCTGACACCCCATGATAGTGGACTGCTTGCCTGATGCAGCTGAATGGCAGACTATTGAATGTGTTGGCAATGTCCAATGACACCACCACAGCACACCGCCTCTTCGGTCACAGTCGAACGCCCCTCTTGAAAACCGAATTGGGCGTCCAACAAATCGGGGCCCATCTCGTAAAGGTGTCGGACGATGCCGGCAGAGAGTACCCTCTCAAACAATTTACCCGCCTCGTCCAGCAATACGATGGGCCTGTAGGCCGCGACGGAATCGGCAGGCCACCCAGCTTCCTGAACAGCATCAGCTGCCTCCTCTTCCAGCACTCAGAGAAACATTCGGACGCCAGGCCAGCGTCAAACACCTCCCTTAGCCCCGATTTGAAGGGCTTAGTAGGTTGTTTCGATAAATATGTTGGGATAGTTGTTGGTTCACGCAGGCCTCGAGGACTTTAGATAGGAAGGGGAGAATGGATATAGGGTGGAGGTGATTAAGAAGTGTAGGATTCAGAATCCCCGAGTCAAGCGAAAAATTAGTTATATTGTAGCCGCTTTTCCTCTCAGGCGGACTACTCACCGGCTGACCCAGTGGAGAGATTTATGAGATAACCTCAGGGCGCCTTTTTAAGAGAACAGATGTGTGTACGTGTGGGAAACCTACGGGATTCACTAGAGGAAAACAACTTACACCTCAGTCATACATACATGTATATTAAAATAAAAAAAAACAAAATTAAGGTTACAATAAAAAAACAGAGGGTATAAGAAAACCCGCAGCGGAGCGCGTCAGAGCCGAGCTGATGGTGCTCGGTGCCTCCTCGTCTTCACTCCAGGAGGTTACTTCCTCTTCCGCCCGAGTCGGCTATTTATATTAGATATTGATAAAAGTTAAACAATTTGCATTTATAAGTTTATAAGTAAGTACGTAACCCTTGGGTACGGCTGTCCGCTTGCGTCGTGAGCCGCGCAATCACCAGCTTGCCAGAGGGTACCGAGAAACTTGAGTCTGAACCAGAAGGCCACAAACGAGCAAGCACGCCGTCTGAGACTGACCGTCTTGACCCCGATATCTGGGACCCTACGAATGGATTAGCACTCATATAATTAATCAGGTTCCAGAAACAAATAGGTTTAAGAAGAATTAAGACCATACTCACCACTCTTGTGGGTACTTTTGAACAGATAATATATTACGAAAATCAAATCACACAGCAATCAAAACACTATTTAAGATCGGAAGGCACGAGATAGCAGAGTGTCTCCCGTGGCAGAAAGCCGGACTTATATATCTTCGGTTAACGAAGCTTCCAGAAATTAACCCCTCTTCAACATTTTACTTTGACATTTAAATTACCGACGAGGATTAACCCGACCAAGATCAAAAGTAACTCCTTCCTACCATACCAGAACCCTCTCAATACCTATACAATTTGTCATGACAGATCAATAAAAAGTAAGTCTTTTTATTAATCTATCATGTCTCAAACAAACGCCATCTAGTGGTCCGAAAGTGAACGAAGAAGATCAATACCGTAGCTACAAACTACTTTAGATAAATCAACAACAATGCGATGCGGCCAACAGGTGTCGCTTTTAACAAGACCGTACGCATTACAAATATACCAAAAAAATAACTGTTACAATATGCGTAAGCACTGGAAGAAGATGATTGAAGATAGAAATGATCATGCGAAGATTAATGCCATCACTTCCCATTGCATTGGATTTGATTGAGAGGATAATCTTTTTGACCGCACCTGGTTCAACCGGAGAAGACTCAAAAGCTTCAATATTTAGTCGAGGCAGATCTGCCGTTAACTGTAACGCCCGACATTTGATTTGGCGATCAAACTGCGGTGATGAGGTGAAATCAAAGGTAGGTTATGTTTTTTAGACTTGCCGATACCTAATGTCCCCAGGAACCTCAAGATACTTGAAGCAGTTGTGCAATTAAGGTTGTTAAGAATATGGCAGCGTTTAGCATTACGCACCACCTGGTTACACCGATTTCTTGGGACTCTGTAAAACACCCGGTTTTCGTCGCAGCGGTTTTTCCCAAATTTCTGATAAGCTTTATCTCTGCGATGCATTTCTCTTGAATACCTATAGTTAATTAAGGGGCTGGAGGACGTTTTAATTTGTTTTCGTGACAGGCGCGTGTTGATCGTAGAGGTTTGTTAACATCGTGTTGAACAAATGAACTTTATCGTCTACTGTAGCGGCTTCCAGCACGGGTTCCCAATTTAAGTTTGAGTTTATTTCTGTAGTAACAATTTAAAAAAATACAAACAGCATATAAGCAAGCAAGAGAACTGCATCATGACTCATACTTGCATGTGTGAGAGACACTTTTTTTACTTTTCAAACTCATCTAGCATTAGGAAATATAGAAATGGAAACAGTATGGCCATACGCGTATTAATGACAATTATTCTAATTTTTATATTTACTCAAGGGGCTCAATTCTATTTCATTGTTAGACGTCCGCGTCCTTATTTCAAATATTTAAAAAAAGAATGATTTTAATGTGACTTTTCGATTAGTTTCTTCTACAGAACTTAGGGTTTGAAATTAAGTTTTCTGAAATGTTCATTCTCCTTTACTACACCCTATCTATACCCTAGTGTGTCAGTATATAATTAGCATAAAAACTTTTGTGACTGGTGTAATATATATTACTTATATATACCTCGAAATACTTATTGCGTAAATATTTAAATACACCTTACATAATAACAAACGCACTACGTGCAATGAACTTAACCAAAATACAGAAAATATTAACAATTTTTATGGAGAAATACGTAAATTTTCATCGAACACTGAAAATAGGTGAATAACCACAAAAAGTGGTTATGTCATTTTGGTCGTGTCATTTCCTTTGGTGGGTCTTCCGCATTCAGCCAGCTCGCTGTCAGAACACGAGTCGCGGCACTTGTACTCGTAACGAAGCTGCGACAGCAAGTTTCATAGCGAAAATAGAATTGCCTGTTTAAGTATTACATTCTACTACATAAAACATCCTTATAATAACAATATTTAACTAAAACTCAGTATATAATTGTTGGGAATATGAAAATTGATTACCAAAATTATAGAATAATCATAGATCTTACTGCGGAAATAATAAAATTTAATTATCATTTTGTTATGTATGTGAACAATTATGCATAATTAAAAGTAAAACAATATATACTTTTTTTAAAAAATGATTTCTGTTTGTTTGTTTGTTACAATAGGCTTGAAAACTACTGGACTGATTTTAATCATTTTTTCACTAATAGAAAGGAAACTACATTATCAGGAAGTAACATAGCATGCTCTCATTGCTCTGCCAAAAAGTGGACTGATGAACCGAACGGTATGTGCTGTGCTTCTAGGAAAGTTATCCTCCCCGATATTCAAGAACCACACAACCAATAAAAAATCTGTTGACGCGATAGAAATCCTGCCATCGTACATTTAGCTGTTCATCTAGAAAATGGATAACGTGTCTACTTTTCAGCTGAAAATGTACATATCAGTCAGAGTGCTTTTATCTAAGAATACTGCTGCACCACATCCGTGGTCCCATCACAACTTAATTTCAGGATTTGAAAACTGTGAATGGAGTTGTAAAAGAAACTTACCAAGCCGAGGCTTGCCTTAAATCATCTATCTGGAATTCAATAGAAACGTTCAATTTGCGCAACAATATAAGAGCATATCTAACGAACAACTATGACAGTCATTTTCCAGAAAAGTTGCTTAAATTTGGAGAAGGAAAATTTCCATCTACAGATGTAAACTGCTACCAAGTAGTATTAGGTAACGGATTAGGTAAATTGTTCACAGCTTAGAACATCTCATTAATGCTGTTTAATATGTGTAAAATATCCAGAGCATAGAGATAGAAGTTTCAGAGCAATAGTGTCGCCACGAAATGATTCAGTTAATGAAATTAATGATATTAATCTACAAAAACTAACAGGAGACAATGCTACAAGTCCATCGACACAGTGTGCAACATCGAAGACACTGTACATCCCTCAAGAATTTTTAAACTCTTTAAATCCATCTGTTCTGCCGTCACATGTACTGAAGTTTAAGGTTGGAATCCCCGTAATGATATTAAGAAATGTATACCCTCCAAATCTATGTTGTGGGTCCGATCCCCACATGGGACGAGACTTGTGATCCACAAATTGTTGTTCTGAGTCTGGGTGTCCTTGTGTCCATTTCATGTATGTTTGTAAAGTCCCACGTGACACAGGATTTATTCCTAGTGCGGGAGTTGTCTTTTTCTAAAAAAAAGAAAAAAAAAATTAAAGAACTTCGAGACAATGTCATTGTAGCCACCATCATCACCGGGCCCGCAGCCGGACAGCTCGCAAACGTTCCGCGTATTCCAATGATACCGACAGATTTGCCCATATCATTTAAGAGACTTCAGTTCCCGGTTGAAGTATCATTTGCACTAACTATTAATAAGTCCTAGGGACAAACATTTTCATTGGTCGCCATTGACGTGAGAAAAGAGTGCTTCTCCCATGGACAACTATACGTTAGCCTGTCTAGCGTGGGATCTCCGAAAAATCAATTTATTTTGCTTCAAACGAATAGTACATCAAATATAGTTTACAGAGAAGCCTTGCAATGATACATTTTTTTTTTAATAATTTTAATAATTTATTTATTTGACCAATATAAATATTACAGTGTAGGACATTTCAGTTTAACATAGATCTTAGACAATAATTAGACTAAGTTACACTAGCGTAAATCTATAGTAGTGTTATTTTATGATTAGATTTCATAAAGATCTTACGATTTTGTTTAAAAACTTTAGTCGCTGCCTGCCTGAACTAGGGTAAACCTGTGTTTCAGGCGATCGCTTGACATGGAATTTTTAAGGTAGAAATTTAAGATAAACATAACAGATCACTAGCAAATATAAAAAATACTACAAAGTGTACACGTACGAAAGCAAATAATAGAAAATAATATTATACAAAACTATTTAAGACTCATTTAACAATTGCCAATACATTTTCTGTGTCTGCATAGTTAAATTTACCTAAATATTCTGATAACATGTTCACACATTTTTTATTATTGAGGCTGTATATATTTAGTATTCTATTAATTTTATTGTATAAAAAAGGTCCTAAAAATAAATAAAATCTATGAACAAATGTGTGACTAGCTTGAGGCCTGCTACACACTATGTCCTTCCTTCTCTTATTTGATGGTATGGGGTTATAGGGAAGTTCAGTATGCTGTTTTAGAATGCTGTGCAATATAAATAACTGTCGGACTGTTAGTACATTACATGCAATGTAAAGCTCGTGTGTGGGAAATATAAATGGGCGGAATGTCGCCACCTTAAGAATGGCTCTTTGAGCGCGCTCTAAAGGCAGTAATATTGACTTTGCTGCACCACCCCATGAAGTAATGCAATAAGTAAGTATTGATTGACACAACGATAAATAGACTTGCCGTAATAATGTGTAATCGGCTACACTGCGAAGACTCTTAAATATATATATTAATTTTCGTACCCTTGTACATAATAAGTCAACGTGTTTACGGAAATTCAAATGCTGGTCAAGGATGACACCTAGATATTTCACTTCATCGGAGTTTGCTAAAGCAGGGCAGGTACACGCAAAGTCAGCAGATACTTTGCAACTATGTGCGTATATCTTTGGACTAATTATAGGTATGTTTGTACCCCTCATTGAAAATATAATGTATTTGGTTTTATCTGTATTTAGGGTTAGTAGATTTTTATATTTTTATATATTTTTTTATATATTATATTACATTATAGGTTACAATGATACATTTACTTTCTTTTTTACCCAACTGCGGAAAGGGTATATTTTATTTAGTTACAGACTAATATCACTAATATTGTAAATACGAAAGTTTGTGTGTGTGTGTCTGTGTGTATGTTTCTTACTTTTTCACGCTAAAACGCTTGGACAGATTTGAATGAGATTAAGTACATTAATAGAAAATAACCTACGAGAATGACACATAGGCAACTTTTTACGGCAGCAAAATCTCCAGGAAAAAACCTAATAGGTCAATATTTGGTAAATAGGTGGCGCAATTTATACCTACTGTTAGGTTTTGCACAAAGTTGCGAAGCCGCGCGGGTCAGCTAGTGTAATATATACATATATTTTTATTTATACCGTACTGCTTGAAAAGGAATTTGATGAAAATTTATTCAGAACCCAATTCAAAATCACTCAAGGAGCCAAACACAATAATTTTGCTTAGCTTCCTTAGTCCTTGCTAAGGAAGCAAAGTAAAATATTGTGCTTTGTATTACATAAGTTTTGGGTCAATGAGTAATGGTCAATTCTGGGGACTTTGAAACCCCATGGTACGAGACCTCCCCAGAGTAAGGCCGGCCGTTGATCAGGGTGGTTTTTAGAGGGAATACTACATACTCGTACTTCTAGCTAGACAATATGCACATTTTATAATGAAATACTTCTTTAATCAATTATTATTAATCAAAATATCAAAAAACGGGTAGAATATTTATTTGCGAGCTCTTTTTTGGAACACAAAGACTTTTTACCGTTATCTCTGTGGTAGTATTTACAAATATCGCGTGCATTTCGACGTACATTTACATATATTTTTATATGAGTACATTCAATAATAATTAAAATATTGAGTTTTTACTATTAGAATAGAATAGAATAGACACACACAATTCTTTACACACATAAGTAAAAAATGAAAACATTGACATAATGGCAAAACCCTTTTTTAGAAGGATTTCTCATATTAGAAATTAAAAACAGAGTAGTAGAAAAACGATGCACTACATTTCAAAGAACATATGTATTTAAGTGTAAATATTTGACAAAACATTACCTTCTGTCGCTGAGAAGGTCACTAGGGTAATAAGAATGGCGATACATAGGTCAAAACTTCATAACTCATTTTGTAATACATCCATACATATATTATGAATGTGAAATGAGTTTTTTTGTTTGTTTGTTACGCTTTCACGCCTAAACCACTAAACCGAATTCTTTCACTAATTAAAGCTCACATTATCAGCTAAACTAAGCAGCTAAACATTATCAGCGAATTACATGGGCATACTTTTTACCGCGTTAATCGACATCGGCGGAGCCTCAGGCAAGAGTTAAATGAATTAAAAAACTATTGGGATGGGATTAATAGACAAAATTTGGTCAACCGGCTAAGGGTTAGATAATTCGCATTCCACTATTTGTAAAGGCAAAGGCTAATAAGTTGAGTTAATAGTTTAATCCGATTCATATGCCCGTAGAGCCGAGGCCCAGATATCTTAATTAACTTTACGTAAGAAAGTTCGCAATAAAAAGAAAAAACAAAGTATGCTACGGAATTACTTATTCGGTAAATAGTATCTTCTCTGTTACTTCTCTGCTACTAATTTTAATCATCAATACCTTTAGTTTTGTGAAATTAAAATGCGGATTTAAGTGATGATATATACCTTATTAAATTAGATAATTGTAAACAGATAATGCTCATCATGTCATCATGGGTGATTTTAATAAGTTCCTGCCTCGTAGGTACCTGTAACCTCCAACTCCTTCTTGAGTCGGTCAGCCTTCATGTTCTGCCACTACATGTCACTCATCACAATAATATAGGCGAAGACACTTGGCTCGACCTAATCATTACTTCCAATCCTTCCCTTGTTTCCTCTCATGGTCAACTAGACGCTCCCGGGTTTTCCTCTCCTACTTTCTCAAACCTCCAAAAGCTACACCTAGGATTTTATACAGGCGTTGCTTTAGACGAATCGATATCGATAAAATAAGGTATCGAATGACGATGCGTGACGCATTGACTGGATATCGCTGATCGATTCCACTTCAATCGATCAAAAGGTGTACATATTCAATGAAGCAGTGACTAAATTGTACGGTGTTCCTATCATCTCTACGCTGACGACTTGCGGTTGTACGAGTACTACCGAACAGAGTTATGCAATATATTGTCCGCGGTTTCGATTGTAAATGGTGACACATTGGTCCGATGTGTCAGGCCATTATCATCGGGAGTACCCGTGGTATGAGCCAGCTCGACCTTGCTACACTTCCACCTCTTTTCTACGATGGTATGGTTATTCCATACTGTGAATGCGTGAAAGACCTCAGATTACATTCAGTAAAAAAAGTATCGGAAATGGATGATTTGTTTATGGTTCCAAATTCAATTGTTTTGTTTTTTTGTTGTTGTTAGATTGGCACAACTTTTTTCCATTTTGGTGCGGAGTTTGAGTTGCATCTGTTATTTATATTAAATATAGTGCTGTTTTTAGGTATATCATATCTAGTGTGTATTGCAAATTTCAAAATGGACAAAAACATCGAACAAAGAGTTTGTCTTAAATTTTGCATCACCAATGGAATTTCGTGTTCGGAGTTCTGAAAATGTTACAGAAGGCTTACGGTGATTCGACTTTATTAAAAACACGTGCTTATGAGTGGTACAAAGCGTTCAAAAGCGCTTGACATGTGATGGAAGATTTGCCTCGCTCTGGTAGGCCATCAACGTCTACAACTGAAGTTAACATCGCAAAAGTGAAGGAAATAGTGACTGCAAATCCTCTTTCAACTTTGAGAGAGATAGCCACCGAACTTTTTGTATCTCACGAGTCGATCCGTACCATTTTAACTAATCATTTGAGTATGAAACATGTTACCGCTCGGGTAGTACCAAAAGACCTTAATTTTCTTCAAAAACTCAATCACATGAGAGTCGCTGAGGACATGCTAGAACAAGTCAATTCCGACCCAACATTCATGAAACGCATTGTTACTGGTGACGAGACGTGGGTTTACGAGTTTGACGTGCATACTAGTCAACAAGCTTCGGAGTGGCGCCTTCCAACTGAACCGAAACCGAAAAACCACGCCAAAGTCGATCAAAAGGCAAAGTCATATTGACTGTTTTCTTTGACTATCGCGGTGTTGTGCACTCGGAATTCTTGCAAACGGTAAATAAGGAATATAAGCGTTATGCGGCGTTTAAGAGAGCAAATTCGACGAAAGGGGCAGATTTGTGGAAAGAAAATTCTTGGATTTTGCACCACGATAATACGCCTTCGCACAAGGCTATCATTGCAAACGAATTTTTTGACCAAACACTCAACAAATACCATCGAGCAACCACCATATTCACCAGATATAGCTCTAGCCGGCTTCTTTCTTTTTCCTAAGCTCAAATTACCACTTCGTGGCACCCGTTTTCAATCGGTAGAAGACATAAAGGAGAATTCGCGGCGAGAACTGAACGCAATTCCTGAAACAGCGTTTAAAAATGTTTTGATGATTGGATTATTCGTTAGCGTAAATGTATCGTTTCTGAAGGAGCATACTTTGAAGGTAAAAAAATAAATTTGGATGAATAACAAAAAAATTGTGTATTATTGATCTTTTCCCGGTACTTTCTTGACAGAGTATATATTAACACGACTCTTAGCTGGCGGAAACAAGTTGCATCTTTGTGCCAGAAAGTCACCGGCTCGTTGCGGGCCCTCTATAGCCTTACGAACTTTCTGCCAGTGAAAACTAAGATAATGCTTGTTCAGACTAATATTCCCTATAATCGACTATGGTGATATGTGCTACTTTGACCTGAATGCAGATCTACTCAATAAGCTTGACCGCCTTCTCAATAATTGCATTCGATTCGTTATCAATTTACGCAAATATGATCACGTGATTCGCATCGCTCCCGTTGGAGTGGCTTCCAATTCGTCAACGTAGAGAGACACGGGCATTAACTATCCTATATTCTTTACTCTTTTCTCCAAGTTCTCCTTCTTACTTAACTACTCAACTTCAATATTTATGTGCAAACCATGCTAAAACCCTTAGGTCTTCAAGCAACCTACTTCTTCACTGTTTCATTCACCGCTCTGACTTCGTACATTCTACTTTCCTGGTACAATCTGTTCTGTTATGGAATGCGCTCCCTTTTGAGATCAGGATGGCAAAAACTTTTAAATACCTGTTGCGGAAACATTAATTATATATTTATTTATAATTATAATGAAATATTTTATTTTATTTTTTTATTTTATCTAATAGGTACAAAAATAGATAACAGATTAGCACATAGACAATTATGTTGACAATATACAATACTTAAATCTGAAGTCCAGTTATAACTATACACAACATTCTATTACAAAGTTTATATGAGTATGTTAACATACTAAAGAATTCACATAATAAACTTAAGCTCCATTATTATTACGAAATAATTGGTTTAAGGTTCGATTAAATAACAAAACAAAGATCTTAAAAAAAAGGAAGAAAGCCTAAGAAATTATACAGACATTATTCTGGGGCACATACATAGTTTTAGTAATAGACTTACGAAGAGATTATAATTATTGTGAGAAATGTTCACCTCAGAGCAAATTGCGTTATATTGACTGCACATTCGGGATATTGGATTGTTCTGTGATACATTATTGTTGCTAGTATATATATAATAATATAATTATGTGTATGTATAGGTGCATACGTATATGAATACTTATGTATTGTATGTGTTAGTATCATTATTAGTTATTGTATATGTATTGTATACGCCCTAAGGTTGACTGAGAGAAAATGCCTGCGGCATTAAGTCCGTCTTTGTCACATTTGTGTATGCACTATAAATAGATAAAATAAATAAATAATTAAAAAATTGATGTCTCTCGATTTTGACATGTTATTCCAGCTAGTCCTAAATTTTATTATAAAACGAGTAGTTTAAATCTCAAATTTTCACGCTTAAACTAATCAACCAATCATCATGAAATTTTGCTAATATATTGTCTAATTTATTGAGAAAATACTCATCAATGAGATGCATGAATTGATTGGCAAGAAATTCAAGCCCCAAGATGCGAGATAAGGTTACTCATAAGCGCTGCACCAATATATTTACAAGCAACACACAGTATACAGCTTACGTAATACAATTTACGCCCCGGTACATATTTATTTGCGTATAATATTCCTTCAAGCTATATAAGTCGTTACAACATTACGATCTATAAGAGAATAATTTTGTTACAACTTGTACAACGTTGACATTACTACATGTTTAGTTATTTATAAATTACATTAGACTGGTTGTTCCCTCGAATTTAACTTCTGTTTGGTCGCTACTCCGTTCTTAAGGGTCGTCAATTAATGTTGTATCTAAAACAAAAATATTTATTCAAAGCTGACTGAAAGTTTCAAAGATCAGCGAATTTGAAAAAATAAAAACTCTTATACTTTTTTTATAGTAAGGTTTATTATATCCGTTTTATATAATATAATATACTTCGTTTGTACGGATTTTGTACGGTTGAATATACTTAGGGTGTACGGAACGATATATGTAATATCATTCCGTATGTTCACAATTGAAAATGTGATAATTCCAATTTGCGTAATGTTAGCCAGAGGTTTATAGGCAATAGCTACAGTTAGTTAGGCCATTGTGGCACACACCTGGTACGTATCGCTAAACACCTGTGCTAATGGATGTCATTACTGGGAATCGTGATTTGATTACTGGATCAAATTGGATGTGTAGTTTGAGACTACAAAGTAAAAAAAACTGTGTTACAGTTGTTTACTGTAGTATTCTACCTTAATCTAACTGTTACTATATATTGTAGTATATGGACATTCTATAATAATAAAAATATTCTTTTTTATTTAGATAAAGGGTACAATAATTTATAGTAAATGGTTCCCTAATTTATAAATAAAATACATTTGTTGTTTGTACAATACTTTTTTCGGTGTGCAATAAAGAGTATCTAACTATTCTATTCAAAATTTTTACAAAAAGAAATGTCTTATCTCGTTAAAGCGCAGATGTAAAGTCTGTGTCTGTATTGAGAAACTCAAAGTATCAACGCAATTGATGATTTTTGATCTACATCTAAAAGTCCTTTTTGACACTTCATGATTTTCATTTTTCCTTTGTGAAACGTTGAGAACTTTACTGCAACCCTGGTAATGGTATCTATCCCAGCTGAACCTTAACCGAGAAGCTGAATTTCAAGCTTGTGAATGCTCACCGCAAAGTATATCATTTCCATTTCATTACATTTCCTTCATGCGTAGGCTAATAGCAAATGCATTAGTGATTTTCGAATCTGCTGATATTAGTGTAAAATGGTATTTGTGAGAGAAAGTGTAGAACCTTATATATATTATAAGTTATACACCAAAAATTTCAGTTTTAATCATTCAAACCTCGTCAAACATAATCGTAACCATTAATTCTTTATAGACATTGCGTTTGAGCGTAATCTCCGAAGCTTATCCGGGACGCTCTGTTATTCTATTAAAAGGCAGGATTACAGAGCTACAATCAAGGAAATTGAAATTTTAATAAACAGATTAATTTTGCTTCGCTGGGTCGTCGCTGATTCAATATGAAGCATTATTAAGCCAGTCTTCAATTAATTATTTTTAATAGTATTATATTATAAAACCCACTCAAATAAATTGTGATAGTTTTATAATGAAATAGGGTTATATGCAGCCATTAATGCTCTAGTATTGCTTTGAATGTGTTTTTAAAATAACACATGATTAAAGTCATAGATAATATTATGAGAGTTACAGCTTATTGTACTCGTATTTTTTTTTCTTCAGTAGACCCACATGTGGTTTTTATCAAATATAAAAAGAAAATAAAAAACCTGTGTAAATTGTCGTTTACGATATTTGCGAACCAATACAACCTTCAAGACTTACAGAAAAATGTTGAAATGTTAGAATATAAGTCACAAAATTTATCTGTTTTGTGATAATTTTCAGATATTGGTTATAACACAGACAATTAAAGTATGTTTGTAATTTCATAATTACTTTTTACTAAATGCATCTGACTCTTTACACGGTAGGTACATTTAAAAAATATATTATTAAGTTATTGTCCGTCTGTATGTTCATTCTTTCCCAACTAATCCTCGGAACGCATTAAATCGATTTCTACGACACTTTCTCCAGGAACTAGCATGATTTAGGTTACATTTATTAAATAGTAAATCACAGCAAAGTGGGGGCACAGCTTCTCATACAAGAAAGACCTTTATGGAGTAATTTTTATCTAGTTGCTTGGTACGCCCTTCTAATTTAATTTTCTTTTATCATGAATACTGATTACAGTAAGTGCACTGGTTCATTTTAAGTGCAAAGTATAAATGTTCTTCTTTTTCTTTTCGAACTTTAAACTATCATCACTCTTTTAATACTAATTTATTGAAGAAAAATAGATAAATGTATCTGAATTAAAAGAAAAAAGTCTACTGATTGTAGTTATTGCAATACATTAAAATCATATACGGTGCAACTTATCTTAGACAAAGTTTGTTCGGGTTAGGAGGTGGTCGATAAGCATTAGGTGCGCTGCTATACGAGAGAATTAACTGGAATCGACTAAATTATATACCATCCAACCATTAGTATATTGTGTCGTATCAAACGCAGATACAAACAAGATGAAACAAACTAATTTTTCTATGATGCTCTATGTATATTACTTAACTAATCCTATCATCACTTTGACTACTGTAACTTCTATGAAAGGTACCCAAATAAAATGAAATCCCGAACCACACTGGGGCTCTTTCGTATACATAATTTATTCAATTAATATTTAATTTCGTTTAATAATGTAAAGTAATTCAGTGTATGGCGAATATTTTTTTAATTTAATTTTTAAAAGACAAATTCCACTCTAGTAATAAGTCCTGTGTAGCGGGAGACTTTATAGGCATACATGAAAGAGACACAAAGAACACCCAGGTTAATAACATCAATTCTAAGCGAGCTATTGAAATTCGACAAGTTTATACACATAAATAAGTTAAAAAAATTGTTTTGAAAACAAATTCTTCAAAAATAAGTGTGAAAAGTGACTAAACAAATTTTCCGAACCAGGACTGACCGCTTTTGTTGCACCCTCTTTAAAGTATTTTTTTTTATTTTGCGTTGAGTATTTTTAGCACAATATTCTAATTTATTATTATTTAAAAGTTTCTGGTGACTATATTTAAAAAAAAATTTGATTTGTAAAAACATATGCATGCATGTGATTATTATATATACAGAAAATAGAAAAATAGAGATGATATATGATGAACCTGTGTAGTCATGTAATTTGTTTTTTAACTGTAGATCGACATTATCCCACAAGTACGTAGCCAGTATTTATTAAGATGTGTTATGTATGTTAGAAAATGTGGAATCTATTGCAATTTGGAGATAATTATAAAAATCGCTCAAACATTTGCGAATAATGTACCATTTTTTCCCATTCGCTTACAATTTGTTTGGAATGAAGTATTTTAATTTGTTTATAGTATTAAAACAATATAATAAAAATGTTTTTTTTTTGTTTTTGTTGATAGTATTCTTTCATTTACAAATTTCAAAAGGTAAAAAACAAAAACAAAAAAAGAGGAAGTTTTCTGTTGGTTACATTTTTTTTGTATGATTGTGATGAACAATTAGGTCATCTTTAACTCTTCGTTAAGCTCATTTAACAGTTAGGTACTCTTTATAATACTTATGTGACAATTACATGGCCTCTGATGGTAGCCTCAGTGACTGCTACCGCTCATAGATACTTGCAATCGCCATTTGAGTGCCCCACCCTTTAAAGTAAAGGGGCACTTAAGACAGGTTAATTCTACGAAAAACCGAACGAAAAATTGAGAAACTCATTTTTAAATATCAAATATCCATATATTTAAAAGTCTAGAGTCATTAGTAAGTGCCACGTGAACTATTTTAATCACTATAAATACACGACATTGTAGAGGTAGAAAGTAATGAGAAAGAAAACTAATTTTAAAGTTATAATAGCATATTTCTGTTTATCGTGTTTCTTTTTTCCAATTTTTCGAAAGCAGTTGACATAAACCAGTGTAAAAAGATAACGGTTACAATTTGGGCAGATCTATTCTAAACCGTGTCTATAGTTCTAGACGGACCAAAAGTCAGCGATCTCGCAGCGAACCACAATTTCGTTAACGAAGTCTGTGCTATTTAGAAGAAGATTCAAACAGAACATCCTAAGATGTAGGTTAACATTTTCACAAGTAACACACTTCCAGTTTAAAGCTAATTCTCCGATACAGGTATGCGAGGCGATCTAAGCAACGTTCTCTAGTCACGTTCACCGTGTTTATCGCGGACACGTTCGGCGACTGTAATAAAAACTTCTCTAAAATGAAATATTTAATGCCACCCCGGCTGAGTGCCGAGCTCGTGTTTCAGACGCTTCAATGAACAACCGTGTTTATTTAAAAAATAAAGCCGCACGGTTTATACACCTGGGTTTACATATAATGTGTGGCAAGGTTTTAAAGAATTTCAAATACTTCACTGACTTTTATATATTTTAAGAGCGATTTTTGTTACTAGTACTTACACATTTTTAAGTAAATGTATTAATTTAGTCTTGAATTAAAAGTAACTGCTATCGGTACAGATTTATTTTGAAAACTTGGTGTGTAACTTAGCTTCCTAAAGAAATTCAAAATCATTATAAAAATAATTTTGGTATGTTTTCTTTAGGAATGTATTTATAGATTTATACAAATTAATAAAAAAAGAAGTGTATTTTTAAAATTTTATTACAACACCTTTGTTATAAATGTATTTTAAATATGGTTTGGTCTCTTTTTTTTTGGTCTGGCTAACTCCAGACATGTATCCCGATTTCTAGAGACTGTCACTGGTTAAAGATGATGTAATAAAGAGTAACTTAAACTATTTCTATTTGGAAAAAATAATAATCACCATTTTAAAACTTAGGTAGTTGAAGGACCTATTGGACTAGTGGGTGGTAATCCCACCGGGACAAATATTTGTGTGATGAGCACGATCATTTGTTCTGTGTTTGGGTAAAATTTATCTATAATATGTGTGTATATAATGTGTGTAAATATATAAGTAGATTTATTACCAGTCTTGGTACCATAGTACAGGTTCTGACTAGTTTGGTTATTTTTATTGTTATAGTTTAATTAGACTATTTTAAACGTACTAAAGCAACCCTTCTTGATTTATCGTTGTCTACAAACTTACAGCCGCGGAAACAAGGATCATAAGTTGTCTGAATCCAATTATAACTTCCTAGGTGTATTTTAACTTATTTCAAAATTAATATAAATTTCAACGCACCCGTGCGGTGTAAATTAAATATGCTACAGGCGAGTCAAAATACTAATTTCTGAAAATTAGAGTTCATAGAAAATGACCGTGTGCAAAGTCGCCGCAGAAACCAAATGAAGGCATAATTCGTAAAGCACAAACACACTGGTCAAATATTCATTCAGGTCACATTTGGTGCTCCGAATGTCCGTGTTTGGACAGATACAACTTTTGGGGCATCGAATTTAGAATGGTTTACTTTGGGTCTTGTGTATTTGACTATTTATGTAAATTTAATTTGACTTGGTAGCGCGCTGAACCTCTGGATAGAGAACTTTGGATGGCTAGATCTGACAGTCTTCTTCTAACATTAAAGGTTAGTGTCATATGCAATTGTTGCATGTATAATAATGTTGCAAAAGTTTTAAAACTCATGTTTTTATGGCAATTAGTATTAATCATGTTGTACTAACTGTTAAGTCAATTTACATAACTATTAAATTATGTTAAACGAAACTATTGTACCCGGTGTGCCCGCAACATATTAGTTTGTGGTAGCATTGGGTTTTTTTACCATGATTACTAAAAATAGTAGGAGCACCATCTAACTAGGTACGTTGAGACATCCATATTGGTTCTTGTAAAAGTCTGGAAATTGGGCGGCTACAGAAGAACAGAATTACTTCCGAATTTCTATGATGCGGCCTGAAATATCATCTATAATTATACTACAATACTACTAGAATATCATCTTTAATAACTTTGAGCTCGACGGTTGAATTTGCACCCTTTTGGAGGACGTGTTTTATTTCAACGCCTAGGACCTAGTATAACTTGAACTTTGAAACATAACACGTAAAATGTATCGTGGAACCATATGGCTTTATGTAAACGTTTCTTCATAATAACATGTAACTTATACCACATTTAAATTTTAAGTATTACAAATATTCTCTTTACGTATCTTATAATATATAAATTTCATGAAAATATTTTTAATTATCTGACATTTAAGTAAAGTTGCTGTGTCCCAAATTAGTGGTAAAAGCGAGGGTTTATCGTAACAACAACGGTATTAAACTTTTCTAAATTAGGTTTTAAATTAGTTATTTATAACTAATACAAACTCTTTACTTTATTTCATTTAATCCATAGTTAAATAATAATCAGTCTCTACTATTATTCTACGAGTATTGAATTAAACGACAATTGTTTTGTGACAATTGTAAAATATCGTCTTTTAAAATTTTATCATAATCACGATCCTTTTAACAAGATTTTCAGACCTTTCGTAATAAAGCATACGTTTACGAGTCCAATCCAATTGACCTCTAGACCACAAAATTGCCAGAACGATGGTTAGGTAGAATGACCACATCATCCATCAAGATAGGTCAAATCCTCAGTATTCAGTGAGGTATTATCAAATTGCAATAAGCCTGCAAACCTCAATTTGATCGGTGTCTGTGAGAAGCTTGACAGATGATAGCCGTCTGCTTTGCCTTCTGGTGAAATGTATCTGGCTATTGATTGTAAATTACCATTTAGCGCCCAAGTGCTACCTGTGGATGACGTAGTACGTACATATATTAAAGTATATTTATTCCTTTGTACTCCAGCAGTAAGCAGTTGTAATGTTTTAAATAGTATAGACATTGCACTATGGTTTTACGCGCTTCTTCTACACAAAGAGTGCATTCTCCGACCAGGTAAGGTCATGATCTTGATTGGTTGGAGGATTTCTTTTTATGGAAGAGGGGCTAACGTGCAGATGGGTCACCTGATTGAAAGCGACTACCGCCGCCCATGAATGTCATTTCTTAAAGGTCGTATCTCAATAGGTCTGGACATTTGATGTTAGATACAGTACCAGTAGATATTTTATCGGCAGGCTCGGCCACGGCCTCATAGGAAATCGCCGTTAATCAACTCTATTGCGAGCTTGGTGCTTGGTGGTCCGGGATAGTTCTAAACCTCTCCCAGTCCCGTATCTCATCTCACTCTCTCAACTCAGATTATAATTGTATAAAACAAACCGATTTTATAAACGTTTTTGATTATTTTAACTAAATTATCGTTGTTTCATTTCGATGTTCAGCATATTTATCTAGAATTATGAGTATGGTAATGTAATTGTAATGCTATGTAATCTATTAACCAAACAATATGTCCGATACGTCTATTTTAAAGTGAACGTATGCCACTTAATAATTTCGTTATATCATTGCAAGGCCAGTATTTGTAATTGGCACATTTAGACCACGAGTAATAAAATTTGCATGTATTAAAACGAAAATTTGTGAATGCTTTTGAATATGAAATGTTTGATTTATTATTTGATACGATTACGGGATACTTTTTAAGTGACACCTGTTTGTTATACACGTATTTGTATTTTACTATCAAATATCTAAAAAATATTTGTGGAATTTATGTGCACTGTAATGGTTGAAAGTCAACCATAATTATTAGAGAAAAAAAAATACGTTTGCATATTATTCGTGGGTAGTATATCTGAAATCTGACAAAATCGAAATCGATTGAAAAACAGATAATATACAAGTAGAATAAACAAAGATTCTGAACGCCCCTTTGTCTATTCATGCATATAAAATTGTTTCCAATTATTTTATTGATTACACCAAAGGTCTTTTACCTCTATTAAACATCAAAGAAAAAGAAAATGTACTGACAAAGAAGACAAAAAGGTACCTAAATGTTTCATCTTCGCCCATATAATATTTCTAAAATTAAAAAAGTATTTGTTTATTTGTTTTATTAATGTTCGTCAATAGATACTAAACAGAATAAGAAAGTCGGAAGTCAAACTGAGAAGAAAATAGTTATTCACTCTCTTTTCCTTCTTAAATATAGATGAATAAGCCCAAACACTAGGTAACTGCTGTAAACCGATAAGGGGTTTGCCCGACTGCCTTTCATCTTCGTCATCAGATCCTCATTAGACGTATACCTAGTAAATTTCAACTGTATCAATTAATTTCATGCACTTAATTTTATCCTGTTTACATATTACTTATGAATTGTTGTTAGTACTGTTACTTTAAGAAAATACAAATAGTACACTATGACTAAAAAAGTTATTGTACTCCATTTAACCTTGACGTTTCTATGCATAGTTATGAATAAGAAAGAGAACGCTGTGGGTTGCTACAAAGGTTTTCTATATCGCAATGTTCAAGGATATTGGAGCGTACCTATCGATACAGTCCCTTACGACCCTCAAGCAAAGTGATGTAGAGGTATTTGTGACCATACGGAGTACTTCACTCGACGATAAATTTTATTTATCGAATCACAATCGCAAGGGTCGATGACTTGGAACTTTCGGCGTTTTGGTAGTGGCTGTTCGTTTAATAAAGAATTTGGGGCAATGTAATTTCAGACTCTTCCGTCTGGTAAATTTTAAAGTGTACGTGGTGTACATGTACCAATATTTTAAAGTCAAACCTAATATTACACTAAAGATTAGAAATGTGAAAAGAGTAGATAGGAACAATCATGACTAAGAATGATCTCTGGTTTGAACACAAACAGGTGGACCGCTGCGAATGAATCTACCTATCGATGTTCCTGATTGTACGACAAATATCTAAATATTTTACACAATTACAATTACAAAATATTTTACTTTTATTATAAGGTCATGTAGATTTAGTATTCCACTCCACTTTATTTAGTAATGTATGTATACTATTTATGTTGCGTAAACGTAATTTCAACAGACGATTTAGTTTCAGTCCACGGTTTTTGAAGTGAAAACTTCTTTAGGCGCGTTGGGCAGTTTTGAACAACAAACAAAATAATGTATTCTATGGTTTAACAACACATTTTTAGAGATGGGAAAAACACCATTGAACTCGCGACACTGTTAATGTTACCGATACCTCTGTTGAAGTAAAAACTTCTTTAGGCCAGTTGGGCATTTTTTGTGAGGGGAAAAACAAATGTACTCGCGGTACTGTTACCGATACCGTTACCGACACCTCTGTATATAAGTATGTAAGTTTTTAGGTATGTCGGCACTCCCGGAGTGCCACTGTTTTTTCAATCTTAGTTATGTCTAATATTTAGCAAAATAGGTATAATAAAATTATCTCTATCTAATCTATCTACAATCTATTACATGCCTGTACCGATCTACAACCGCCCGTTTCCAATGGGTTGAGCCATATGAAAAAAAAGGGCAAACAAACTTACGGCCACTCGTTTTTAATTAACAGATAGATACAATGAATAGCATCATTAAATATACCACAACATTGTTTGTCCCTGTGACTCGTCGAAAGCCGAGACATGTTGACACTGATAGGAAATTGCAGTCTTTTGAATTGAAATGGAAAATTCGATAGTATCATACGAATTCGTATTATGAATACCACGAATTCCCACATATGTTTCTTGTAACTGAAACATATTTAAAGGATACTGGCCAATTAACCCTTAGTTCAAAATATTATGCTTTAGTTTTCTATTTCGTTTAAAAGTAGACTAAGTAATAGTCCTCTAAACATCAGTTCACTCATATCAGAGACTAGCTAGTGCATACCGACAAACAAACATCCAAAAAGTGTTTATTTAGTAAAAAACGGTGTAAACAATCATTTCCACCATATACGTAGTTATGTAATACTAATACGTAATACATTTATGAACCTAATAAATATAATATTGATTATGAACACATAATTATTTAGTAAAACTAATTTTAGGTTTCGTCGTGAAGATAAGCTACATTCGTTGGTGTTAAAAGTTTGTTGTTGTAGAAATGCATTGTTGTATCGACACTGAATTTATATATATATATATATTATGTAACTAGGTTAGGTAAGCAGAATAATGAAAAATATTTATCTGAGAAGTTAATCATCTTTACTTCCACAATCTGTAGTAGAAAATGGTGTGTAGACATAAACAACATATTTATATAATATTCCACACACAAAAAACTAGAACGGATCCGATTACTAAAGATGGCTAATGACATATTTATATACAACTAAAATAAAAAAATAAAATAAAACTTATATAATTATGTATGTATAAATGTATTTAAACTAAAATAAATAGTTTATGAAACTTAAAATTATCGCAATGCAATACGATTACAAAAAACAACCATTATTGTATTAGATAGATCTTGTTAGGTCGATGACACTGGCTTAAAAAAATTGAATTAAAAAAATACCTGACTTAGAAAATACTTTAGTACCAATATTTAAGTAAATTAGCTTAATTTGACAAATTATCAATTTTCCACCCAAGGGAAAGGCCAATAGCCCAATCTGCACATAATCACAGAATTGATCACCACCATTAATAAAGGCTAACTTAAAACTGAATCCAGGTTGACAAATTACGCGCGCAATGAGGCATCATACATGCCCTTAACACATAGCAGAGATGATTTTTCAATCCACACCCATTATCTAGCGATTACAAGGGTGGGTCCAGACAGCTTTAGGATGTTTTTGTGCGTTTTTTGGGTACGGTTGACAGGGGTGCGCGGGGCGTACCGACCCTACGAATGATTTATTGACATCACCGCCACGAACGGTGAGCTGCTATTTTTTAGTCCTGTTTTATCTTAAACGTTTTTCGATCAACGATCTATGAGATTAAAGCACTGATATAGTGTTGTAATACTCTCTTACATTCCCTCAGATACAGAAAATGAACACTAAATTCCAGTGAAACGTTTGAAAATGTTCTAGAAAGTTGTAGCTAGAAATAGGAAGGTATGTATCGATTTGTGCGCTGCTACATTAGAGACTATTCATTGATTACTCTCTGCAGAAAAATATATATAGAAGATAGATAGAAATAGTTGCAACTTCCTAATCAAAGAGTCATTGACAACTGCAAAAACAAACAGCGAAACAGCGCAAGTCATAGCATGCAATTTACAGCTCTATAGTTTCGTACAAACTTACAGTACATGAATGTCAATCTAACGTAATATCTGAAACGCCACCCATTAAACATTTTTTTGTGTACATTTGAATCAAGTGAATTGTATTAGTATGATAAGTAACAGTGCATAAAACTGTCACGCCCGTGGTTTTGGTTAACATTATCGGTATACCGACATGGGTGTTTCCTATTTGAAATGACCACTCTGCGATTCACTGGCCGTAAGAGCCTAGTTTGATAACGGTAGAGTATACAGATGAGGGTGAGCTAGAAAGTTAGGCTAGCTCAACAAATACTCCTCCTCCGGCAACGCTCTTGTGAGTCATAAGTTGCAGGTGTCCATGGGTGGCGGTAGTTACTTACAATCAGAGGGCCAAGTGCGAGTTATTTCACTTCTACTGGACCGTCACGGTGACTGCGTTCCATTACATTCAAAAAATTAATCATAAATATAACAAATGTCTTTGTCAACAGGAAAAAATGTTTACGTGTATAGTCTGGTATGCGATAGTATAAGTATTTTCTTACATTCAAAATTTTTTTCGCATACTAAAAATGAATTTGTTAAAAAATGCTCCTAAAAAATCAAGAAAATATAAAATCGCACCTGGCGTTATCTCCGATATCTCTCTGTGCCATCTACTTACTAGTAAGACAAGTAGTACTAGTAGTAAGTACTACTAGTAAGACAGACATATACGTACTTTAAGCACCACTAAATCTAGTTCTGTAGCCTAGCTAAATAAATAATAAATAAAGTGAAAGTATAATGTTAAGCATTTGATCTAAATACTGTTTGCACTTTGTCAATAGCAATATTACATAACATATAACAATAACCTTTTCTTCTTAGATACCCACATTTTATTTATTCTAATTTTATTTAAATAGAAGTTAGCAAGAAATTAACAAGAAATTGAACAGTCTGAAAACATTGAATTTCGTTCAGTAAAAAAGTCGAAAAATTGCATTCAAACATCGCCCAATCAGGCGGATCTATGTAGTTTCTTTCTTCATTAGAGTCGCATCAAAAAGCTTATTCCGCTTAAATTAAATTGGTTCAATAATCCGGACTCAGCGATAGTTGCTTTGTTCAATGAAGCCAGTTTGAGCTCGTCTCTAAAAAAGAAAATATAGTGCATGCAATCAAGCGGCCCACTGTGATTAGCTCGCAAAGCCGATGACACGTCCCGCCATTTTATTATGCCTATGTGCAGTCTGTGTGCACCTTGTTATTTTAAATTGGAAGCGCAATACGAGGATAATCGAATAATCACTGTTTGTACAAATTGCGCTTGTGTTCGTTCCTTTTCTTTTATACTTTTAATTGATATAGTTCTATTAAAGTTTTGAGAGTAAAAAAATATTATGTAGAACCGGGGAATCTTAAATCTAGTGTGTAAATCTATGTACTTTAGAAAACCAAACCTTTAAGAAACCAAGTAATGTTACGTCTGCTAGCTAAGATTTGGTTGGTTGGTTTGGGTCTAGATACAGGTGTGTAATATGTCCCAAAAAGGAACAAAGATCTTCAACATCATAATAAGGTCCTTCGAAAAAGAGATTTCATGCTTAATGCAAAGCGCAAATTCTATTAATGTGTGTTGTTAATGTGTAAGTGTATCCAGATTAATTCTTATTTCTCTATAAGTACCATTATTTTACCAAACGATTGATATAATTCTCCAAAGTAAAAATAACGATGTCAAAAGTTTTATAGGACGATTTCATCAAGCTTTCAAACATAATGTGAAGCAAGTTGGGGACGCGGGCGTCCGCCTCAAATTTCGTAATACTTTAAGCAAACTTGTGAAGCAAAGTTAGCGAGTTGCCGACGAACAGGTGCTGCATCGAATACGTCCTGATATTCACGAACGGCTCCTGCACATAGACGTAAGAAGACAAGCCATCTATACTTCAAACATTAAACCATATTAGACAGGTCCGTTCCATCATCATAAGATACCTACAACATAATATTTTTTGTCAATAATCACCATTTCAATTTTAGTCCATTTCAAGTGAGGTCAAGGGTCCGAAATATTTTTGAACTTCATAAAGAAGAAGATTAAGGTGACCTTAATTTTTTTTTGCGTTTTAATTAGCCAATGAAATAAATAAATGGTATTTTATAGTGTGTTTGAAAAAAATATAAATGATATCAGCATAAAATCTACTTTAGTGGTATTCACATTTATTGAAGATTACTCTTATATATGTTTCGGGGATAGTAGTATTAGTACTCTACGTGGTTAAATGGTAACTAATCCATGGACTTAAAAATACTGAAAATCATTTACAAGATATTTTATTTACATAAACATGTTTACATTAAAGATGTTAAATAATATTGCCTAATCAACATGTTTGACTGTTACCGGTGTACAAATATAAAATTACTCTAACAATACTATTTTTTTACAATACTAAAGCAGTCGTTATTACATGTAACATTGACGACAAACAATTCCAAGGAAAGGACGCGAATATCATGATAATAGGTATATATTATTAACTATTAACTGTCTATATTATTTCATTTAACATAAAATATTTAATATTCAATATAAATTTATTTACTGCATTCAATAAATGTGTTACTTTAAAAATCCTTCAACACACAAAAATTAAATTTATTGAATTAAAAAACAAAATGTATTACAATAAAGTACTATATTTTTAAAGTAACACAGTCTACATATTTTTAAAATCTTGAAACAATGTACTTGTAAAATTGGGGCTTCATTAAAATGCTCAGTTGTCAAAGCTGTTCTCTTTCATCTTCTGAACTATGTTATTAAAATTGATTGAAGTCTCATCTACTCATTTATGTTTCGATGTCACAGACCCATGCGCATGATATGCAGGGTGAACGCTTTAGGGGTGGTGGTGCAACGCGTTCGAACGAGATAACGAAGCTGTTCGGAAGCTACGTGCTTTTCCTGAGTCCGTCTGTCAAACTTGGGATTGATTATTTTGTCGAATAAATAATCCCGTCTGGTTGGTAGTTTGTGTACCTAGCCATTGCATAGTAGTGTGCATGAATACATACCTGAGTTTATTAAAATATGATTCCATTTGCTGAAAGTGAGCATACGAATTTAAAAGACTTAGTTTTTCATAGTTCGGATTTATGAATAAGATAGTACGAGTATTTTAATAAAAAAAAGATTTTGTTGAATTTTTATAAACTTTAAATAAAGAGGAGATATTTTCAGTATTATTTTCAGTATTTTTTTAAATGATATATAATAACATGGAAAATACCATCTAAGTAAAGAGAGTTTATTCTAAAATTTGTAAAGTACTGAAAATAAAAACATTAAATACAAATATAAAGAAATTATAAATCTTGACATTACCTAATTTTAAAATTTTCCCCGCATGTAACCCGGACATTAGTGTACATTTAATTTTCGTAATTGTATACCTGGTCATATTTAATTTTAAGCTTTTTAACTAGTACTGTTGTTTAGATTTTTTAACTTGAATTGTCTTCTCAATAACAAGGTGTTAACGCGTTTTTCTATTCCTTGGTAGCATTCGTTTCGTATTGTAGTAGGGTGACAGGTACTTCTTTTCTGCTCCTCAGACACAAATTGTATACAAAATTTCATGACGGTCAAGTCAGTAGTTAGGCGTGAGAGTTAAGAAAACTAACAAAATTACAATCACATTTATAATGTTACTTACAATCACGATAATTGTCCATCAACACCGTCAGAAAGTTGCGTGACAGCTCTGTACAATACCTTGCTCCATGTTACACCAACTTAAAAAAAATAACTATCTGCCTAGAGTTATCACTGGATTGAACAAAGTAAATAATGACAGTGGTTATGATATTTTTAGAACAGGTGCTGGTAGTGCTAGATCATATCTAACTGATAAATGTTGAAATTGTTACCTTTACTACTACATTGTGAATTATGACACTTGACTCTGCATGTATTTTAATTTATTTTCACTTTTAAGTATTTACTTAGAATATAACTTAAGTAGAATGTTTTTTGTGTATCTGTGGAAGCTTGCTACTGTAGCTGTAAGCTACCCAAATATAAAAAAAATATAGGACCAGGCATTTAAACTTTAAGGCTTTGTTTTTCCTGAACTTTGAATTACTGGCAATCACCATCACAATGCACAATATTAAATAAAAAATATTTATCCCACATAAACAACTTTCATTATTTGTATCCACGTTTCATAATATTGACTCAGCTTTGTCGTAACAGCATTGTTCTTAAAAGGCCAAGTTTATACGTTTGTACTGACGAAGAAAAAATAAAACATAAAGCTTAGTAGCATGCCTGGGTCGGGCGAATACTGTAGCTTATTTATAAAGAACAAAGCTGATTAAATTGCTGTTGAGACGGACGGGATGCTCTTTATTGGAGCTCGGCTGTGGTCGGGTTTTGGTCGGGTGTGGTCGGGATCTATATATTGTGAATTTTCTGCCGTAAGGTATTCTCACAAATTCGTTTTAGTCCAGTGTTTCGCTGAAAAACATTTCTTCTCATGACTCGTTTGGTTGAGTGAGTTATTCTTGAAAATTTCTTGAATATCCAGTAACGGTTTTAGAATTACCTAAACATGTTGTTCAATTCTTACTCAAAAATATTACCGGTGCACGACTGACATGAATTTTTAAAAAGTTTGTAACTTTTAATTCTTTGTTAAAAGTATGGAATAAAAATGGACAATATAAAAAATATCGTTACCAAATTTTAATACAAACATCGAGTTTTTAATGAAATAAAAAGTATACCAATGATAAATATTCATGAAATTTCATATGTCACGCTGATGTTGGATGGGACACAGCTATCATTAATCATTCTTATTGTTATAGGTTTTTTGTGACAATATTTTTATATTTATTATCAAGAGACTTTCTGCGGCAACGAGTACTCATTACCCTTGCTATATTTTTTAATAGCATAAGGATTACAGCTCGCGATTTTTTCACGCTATTAAGCGATTTTGCATGTAAGTCTTTGCGATGTTTAAGAATACATAGAGAAATGGATGTAGTTAATACTTAATATTACTATTCTAGTGTGCATTAGAAGCTGTTCTTAAAATGTGTTTCATTATTTACTATGTTGGGTACAGTACTGGGTAATTAGGGGAAGTGAATAGGAGTTCATGTCATAAACTCATAAGATCAGATCACGTTGTATATGTATCTACCATTTTTTTTTCCGTTCGGAAATCTACTCGGATACCTTGGATATCGGTGGCATGTTGGACTCGACCGACTAAAACCGCAGGCCGTCTCGGGTACTAATAGCCGGGGAACCAGGTATACCCTAAAAAGGTCGTCCCTGGTGCCCCGACATACCTCGGGCCATCTACAGACAAGTAGACGACTCCCCCCGTATGGGAACCCCATGTTCCCTTCGCTCCCTGGAAGCAAGCACGCTTCGCAACGCGCTCGCCGCCACCCCGGCCTGCTTCTGTTAGGGTGACAGATGGCCTGCGTCTGATGCCGTCTCCCTCGCGAGCATAACTTGCTCGCAGAAGGAGACGGCAGAGTTCCACGCACTCTCGCTCCGCACGATAGCCGCAATCAGGCTATCGAGCGAGAGAACTCCCACTCCGATGGCCGCCAAGAGGTCTCGCCTCTGCTCAACCCACGCCGGGCACTCTGCCAGTGTGTGGAGAGTCGTGTCCACGGTATGGCCATCGCAGTGGTGGCACCCAGGCGTTGGCTCCTTGCGGATCAGACACGGGTGATCCCCGAAACATCCTTTCCCAGTGATGTATTTATGTACCTAAAATAATTATACTACCTACAAATAAACATAAACGTTATACATTTTTGTTATAATAATAACGTAAATGGATACTTTTACTACAGTTTATGCCATCAAGCCGCTATTTATTATGTTTCTATTTATACCGTCTTCTATACGACAGTCCATAATCCTACTATCGATTAGCCATATACTAATTGCTGTCTTATTTTGAAATAGATACTAGGTAATAGGTAAGTTATAGGTTTTGTAACATTTGTTGCCTCGCTTTTTCGACAACCTTTATTAATAGTCATTTTCTAAACTATATGAGATTATTTACATGTGGAGTTTACCCATATATCTTGTGCACATAGATTAAGGTTAACACTAAGTTTTATTTTGTAAGATTTTTTTAGTATAATTATTATGGTAAACCAAGAAACAAATAAAAAAATAAAACAGATCCATTTGTCCTTAGATCTTCTTTGTAGTATTTAACTCCGTTAAAGGCGGGTAAATAAGTGTAGGCCTATAATTGACCTACGACAGTTCACCACTAATTGAAACCGAAGTCAACTATGAAAATAATATCGACGGATAATGTGTTCAACTTAATTACTTTTATTCGTCTATTTCTCGTACTCATGATGTGTTAAATTTGCCGAAAAATGTAATTTCTGTATACTAGCTGTACCAGACCCTACAGGAGTTACCAGCATCGGTCTGACATTTTTATAAATAAATGTTGAAATTGTTACATTTAATTATTTTTTGAAACGTATTTTTACTGGCCGATAGACAAATCATTTAATAGTTATATTTTGTAAAAAATATATTTTATCTAACGATATTGTATAAGCAATTTTTATGACTTAGACATTCAAAGCTTAGCTTCATACGAGTATGTACGGCAATCTCAAATCAAATATCCAGATCCCCGAGGAACAATGGGTCATCGCATAAAACCAAAGGGGCTAGATTGCGAAGTAGGTCATTATTTGTAACAGTCTGTATACCCTGTGATAAAGTTTAATTAAATCAAACCCCCATCTGATCAGTCCTAGATAAACTTTAACAAAGATTTTCGTGTTTTAAGCGAAATATAGTCTATTTCGTTTTAGTGCTGAATATTTATTTAGGTAGGTATAGATGGTTTAAAAACATAACTAATTAACAATCTAAATATAGCAAGCGCTATAATACAACATATATATTTCAAAACAAGCCTTGTATGAAAAAAATGATCAAGTATGTAAAAGAATTTATTAATATGAGGTATAATTTCATGTCGACAATATATCTTTATAAGGCATGGTTCGATTCTCAACCCATTTTAAATTTTCAGACTTTGGGAACGAAAAGTAAGCTATTGGGGTATTCTATTAATTCTTTTGTATTGCACAACTCGTAACGTACAGTGTAGCAATAGTTTGCTAGACAATAACGACGTGCGGTGGCTTAAGGAAGCAGAGGTGGGGGCGACTTCAATATGTTCATAATTGAGTTTCTAATTACTTTTACCTTGCCTTATTAATCGCCTGTCTATCGTAATATAAACTCTTAATATTGACAAAAACGCACATCGGACTAGTGATACGACAATCACCAGTGAATATATTGGTCACACCAGCGGTAGCCTCTTATGCATACTAAAATTACTATGCTTCTTTCTAAAATTAAATCTGCACTGCGTTATACTCCTTTTCAGTTACCTTTGGCGCCATCGAACTATCGGTAGAATAGTTTTATCCGTCGAGCTAGTAAAACCCTACACCTGTCTAGCGAGCTACATAATTTCGATGCGAACTTGGTGTCGATGAGGCAGTTGCTAAGTCGGGAATTATTTTTAAAATATCAAAATGTTTACCTTTAATTGCAATTTTGATTTTGATTCTGGAATTAACCCAGATTTTATTTGTTTGTAACTGTTAATTGTGATGAAGCCTTTTATTTGATTTTATTATTTAATTTGGATTTTGATGGTGATTATGATTTTTATTTTTATTTGATTCTGATCTAATTTTTTAACTGTGATTTTGATTTGGATCTTGATTTTATTTTAATTTTGATTCTGATTTAAACTCTGTTTTTCTTTATTTTGATTGTTAATTTAAAATCATCATTTTCTTTTTAATTTTAACTATGATTCTGATTTCTTTTATTAAGAATTTAAAATGTTTTTATTCACTTTAGTGTTCTTGTTGTTCGATTTTGATGTTAAGAGTGAGGATCTGTAACTGGCTTAATGTTGCGTATTTTTATGTCATACACTACTATTATAGCTGTTGGTCTTCTATTAAATAAATAAATAAATAAACACAATCTCTGCAAGTAAGTATTATATAAGATAGATGAACAGAGTACCTAGGTGTATATAATCAGCGTTATTTATATCAAAATGGATGCAGTACACCACCGGCACACGGACGCTCATAGATCAGATGATTACTGTTTGCACGCCGATTTCTAACTAACGTGGCCTGCCATAAAGGCAAATATTATCCGCATCGCTTGATATATAGGCTTTAGTTCCGAATATACCAGCTACTTTAATAGTAGAACATTATACTCGTGTTTGGTATGAGGTAAACGGGATAAAAATGTTTACTTATAAGAACTCCGGCCAGTTTGTGAATAAAAAAAAAGTTTACGATATCTTAAGGATAAAACAGTTATAATCTAGAACACTGAAGTCTAAGAAGTATGAATAGAACTGTAAAATTTATTTTGTTCAAAAGCAACCGGGAGAGGTTTAGAAATATCCTGGTCCGCGAGATCAAGGCACGGGCCAGGTGCCGCAGACTCAGTCCTCCATAAGCGCAGGCCTGGGGGTGATAGGTGATCTGTCACTGTAGCGGCGCGACGCGCTGTGGAATGTGCTTTCCATTTGGGAGTACAATGGGAACACCGTGGTTTCCACTCACGAGGGTGTCATTTACAAGCCGTAGATGGCCTGTGGTCTGTCAGGATACCAGGGATTTCTTTCTTATGGTTCACCTGGTTCCCCGGCCACTGATACCTGAGACGACGTGCGGTTTTTAGTCCATTCGACATAACCAACCACCATAAATCATCTATAGTGTAGGGTACACTACACTATAGATGATTTACTATGTCCAACTCCTCCAGTTTTTTTCTGATTCATTTTGTTGCGGGTTCCAAGACAGTTGAATATTTTTTTTGGGACTTCCCGAGTGTCATAACTTTTTTCTTTTGTGCATCTACTAGGTTTTAGCTCTGCATCGCTCTATGGTTGACTGGGAGAAAATGCCTACGGCATTAAGTCCGCCTTTGTCACATTTGTGCATGAAGTGTAAATATATGAATAAATAAATAACTACGTGTGTTCGTTGGTCACTGCTGTTAATCCTGATGTACAGGAGTTACGAATACAGTAGTGGGCGTGTGGGAGGGACTGGTTCCAATAAAAAAAAAATACCTACCCTACCGGTGGGGGTGATATCAGAAGTAGAGGCAGAGGTCATCCGATGATAAGTGAGTATCTCGTCTATGGCCACCTGCAACCCAAGAGACACAAGCTCGTTCCCGCCCTTTGAATGTTCCTCCTGGAGAATTGGTTTTTTGTGAGGCTGTGAAATCACTCCGGTCGAGGCAGCTTATATGTGAAACATGGCTGTCCCACGTGAACGTGAACTAATTAATTGTTCCGAAGCTGCACATTTATAATTCGCATTAAATCATTATGTGCCTAACAAGCATTTTACTAGTTAAACGCATGAGTAGACATACATGCTCCTAAAATAGTAATTGAAGTTTTATAGGGGTTCTCACCCTTTATCGCAATCATTATAATAGTCATTTTATCCCAGTGGGTTTCTAGTGCCCTATTGGTGACTTGCATACGTAATATTAGTTATGACTGTCATTATGCCACACTTGTTCGTTTTATTTGTGTAACATCGCCCTTTGAAATCGGACTCTCTCAGGGGACTGACTAAAGCAAAACAGCTCAGTATATTGAAGAGAAAATTACTCATCTTGCCTTATGCCGTCTAAACTAATTTATGCAATGAATGAGATTGACAAATAACTTATGTGGGTTTTAATATTGGATTTTCATTTTCAAATTGCATAATTAAGTATTCTTCAAGTTTTATTTATTTTCATTTGATTTTGGTCTTGGTGATTCGTCAAAGTTAAATAAGCATAATAATATTAAATGTAACTTTAATGCGTACATTTAAGAGATAATAAACATAGAATTTTATCGACCTGTGCCCAGAGTACCGCAGTCCATAAGAACGAATTATAATTAAGTTTTTATGTTTAATTATGGAGATTAAAATTTAATTATTTTCATACACTTATACCAACACTCGTACTCCTACAAGAAAGGCAGAGACTATAAAGTACTATTTCCCACGATTCTGAAACATAGGTCACAACATGAAACTTTGTTAGATCACTTTTTTACTTAGTACGCCTAGTAAATTATTATATCGGCGCAATAATTTTCGGCGCGTAACTTCTACAATGTTTATAGCAACTACCTATTCCATAGTGATATGAAAATGATAGTCCATAGTGGTCATCATACCCGGAGGCTCTGAAGAATCTTGAGGCTGTGATCTCCGATACTGTTGGGGCTAGGTCAGAGTTACCACTTTCGGAGATCATGTCAATAAAACACACATTTACGATTGCTTGTTTATTCTCTAGTCGATGTGTCGTTTCACTATGACATCCTGTATTTATAATTTCTACAACGGTTATAGCTATTACAGTACCTTTTATCAATAAATAAATTATAAGATTATAAAGTAACTCTTAAATATAGCTATAAATATAGAATTTAACTTATCTTTAGATTACTAATTTTACTAAAATTACCTTTATTTAATATGAAACAAATAATATTTCTCAAATTATTAAAGGTTCGCGCCTACCTATACGTAAAATAAGTTCTATTAAATAATGTTACATAGCGGTGTAGTTAGATGTTAGATACCCAATTTCCAGCTACCTCGAAAAGCTATGGTTTAGATTTGGGCTGGCCTGTTTATCTCGATATTTAGCGAGGTAAAGCCGTATGAAATAAAGCTTTAGACCAGTAATTCGAATGGTACCTGGTTTTAGTAAGTCCAAAGAATTTTGTAACTCTAAGTTTGTAGATAGGTATCTATAAAAGTATAAATCTTAAGGAACCATATTTTTCTCAATGGACAATATCGGTATTCGAGAGTAATAGAAGCTTTTATTCAAAGATTCTATAGTAAAATTAGAAAATTTGATCATGTTTTCTAACATCTGTACCAACCGATGTGCGTATAAACAAATAAATGTGCTATCACGACCCATAAATTTGTGCAGCTGCTACTAATACGAACTTATCAGCTTATAGAATAATGTTTTTATCGACTTATGTAAAGTCTAGACTTTACATAAGTCGATAAAAACATTATTCTACTAGTGAATACAAAGCTACACAGGTGCGTTTTTGACGCTTCATATCGTACTCTACCTGAAAATGCTTAAGTAGGGTGGCTCTACAATGTAATGAACGAGCACTTACTCTTACAACTAATCGTATTATGCGAATGCTTGTCAATCCCTTCTTCATTATATATTAAAGTAAACTGACTTTAAAATGAGTTGATGGCAGCTGTTATAAATCGCGGAATAATTGACTCTAAGTTAACATTATATAAAACACAAACGTCGAGTTCGTGACAAATAACATCACAAGTTTCCTTTGTGTGCAAATCTGAAAGCTTGTAAAAAGTGTTTTCAAAGTACTTATTGTACGTTTGAAGCTATGGAATTTCTAATTTACATTCGTAATGTACCAGTCTAATAGATAGAGGAATTATTATCCAATGTGTATCTCAATTGTGTGGTTGATATAATGTGATTCACATTACGCGTAAATATCAATAAGAGAGTTAGTTACGCAGACGTGTATTGGGAGCTACAGCAGGTGTTTAATATAACCGATCATCTCATTTGAGCTTACTTATAATAATTGATATATATTATATATGATTTTTATAAAAGGCGTATAAAAGGTTTCATGGCTTTTATCAGAACCTGTAGATTTAAGAGAAATGCTAATTATTTGTGACATACAAAAGAATCAGCTCAGGCTCAGTTTCTGGCTCAGAATTAATAATTTAATGATCAACATCTCCAAAACAAAAATGATGAATTTTAGGATACGTACACAACGCACGGCTTACCTAAAAATACGACATAATAATAGCGATATAGAAGAAACTGAAGTAACAAATTACATATTGACAACAAAATTGATTGGAAATTACATATTGACTATGTTTGTAAAAGACTAAGTCAGTTTTCATATGCTCTAAACAGACTCAGAAAAGTAGCAAATTAAAAGACTCTTCTAGCAGCCTACCACGGTTATGTTAGTTCAACTTTAAGATACAGCATAATATTTTGGGGTAATAGTTCAGACAAAGGACGAGCATTTGTAGCACAAAAATACGCTGTGTAAAGGCCATGCTTAATCTGCAGGAAACCGATTCGTGGTAAAAAACTTAACCTTGCCAAGTCATACATTCTGAAGGTTGCATTATTTGTTAAGAATAATTCTAAGCTATTTAACTATCGTTAACGCATAATACAAAGGGACAAATTGCACATTGTTGCTAGCAAGACACATCTGATGCATGAAAGTATATTCTGTACAGATTCGCGTATATACTCGTACAACAATATTCCGTGAGATATCAGGAGAATTAAAGAACTTACTATGTTTAAAAAGAAACTACATGACTTGTTGGTAAATAAATGTTATTATACAGTTAAAGATTACATGACCGACAGGTCTCTGCTCCATTATTCTATACCCCAGTCATGATGTGTTCAATGTTCTCTACTCTTATTATTGTATGTCTGCATTATTATTGCCTGCTTACAAATTCTGTTACAAAGTGATCCATATTGACATAACAAACTTTATTATTTATTGCATGTACCTTTATTCTAATAATTTTATCTATTGTATGCCCAATGGGCGGGACATAGATTACTATTACTATTGTAAAGAAGGTCAATGACGAGTCAATCCTCCTAGTGCTCTTAAACTCAACTCATGAATTGTTGTTTGTAAGCAACCGCAGTTGGCTGATTCTTTTAGTTCGCGAAATCTTCTGAAACCTGAATGCTTAAGCACTGACTTGCATGTGGTTACGGCGTGTAATACTAATATTGTGTCATTGTCAGCAGCTAGTGTGGTATGCAATCTTTAGACCTAAGCCAGCTGTTATGAAGTGTGGTATGCTAATATTGCGTATATGCCTAAAAAAAAAAATTGAATTATATAAGTACTATGACGAAGATTCTAACGTTAAAGTAGTGGCTGAAAACGTTATTTTTACCAGCTAGCCTATGTTTCAATTTGACAGGGAATGTAGAGCATTAGGAGAAGCGTAGTAGTAATGACAGTAGTGGAACACACTCATTAACAAATTATAGAGTGTCTAATAGAACAAGCGTTTATCTCTTAACTAATAAAAAGTGTTGATAAAGATGTAGACAGTGCAGGCCTCTGGACCATCATCTCTTTAATCATCATCAACAGCCCTTCATAGTCCACTGCTGGACATAGGCCTTAGAAAGGAGGTTTTGGCTTACTTTACCAAGCTGACCAGACGGGTTGGTAAAGGGTTACGGTAGTTTACTCCCTCAGTCAGCTCTTAAGGGAGTAATAGGGGTAGGCAGTTCTATCCAAGAGAAACCAATACTACTTCTCCGGCCAAGGAAAACGTTCCAGGATTAATATTTATTAAATAAAATAAAAAGGTGAGAATGTTTAGTTTGACGTTTACATCTGTTAGAAAATGACAGAAGCGAACCTTTGCCTTTCTCTAGAAGTCTAATAAAGTAATGGTGATGATTCAATTCCTTCGAAGATAACTTTTGTACACTTACCACAGCTAATGATATAAAAATCTTTAAGCAGGGGACATTACGATGATGCTCAAGTTAGAGTAGAGTATATAGTATAAAATTTTACGTTATTTAAACAACTGGGTTCCCCCATTTGTTGTATTAATCACCGATTGTTGTGAATTGCATATTTGTTGCATTACTGTAATCCATTTACTCTTATTAAACATTCACTAGCTGAATATCAATAAGAATCAAAATAGCTTGTATTCCAGCATGATTTCAAATTCCAATATTGAATATTGTCGGATAGTTATTATTTGCAGCGAGCACTTGCATTTCAAATCGTTAATTATTTACAACCCCGACACCTGATAGCTTCTATTCGATAAAAACTAAGTGCCTACAGTACTTACACTGACTCGACTTTATGTGTTCAAAGTTACTTCAAAATGTTTATTTAATATCTGTTCTAGATTTTAACAGCCTGCATTCACAGTTCTCTAAAAATATTATGTCCTTCAGAGTATAAAGATATATGGTTTCATCATCATCATCATCATCATCAGCCTACCGCAGTCCACTGCTGGACATAGGCCTCTCCCATTGCACGCCACTAGAAAATAAAACCGTAAATAATATATATATACATATATGGTTTAGCAAACCTAATCTTGGAAACTATATTTATTGGTTGCTAAAATGTAAAAAACCTCCTCTTTCCAAGGAGAGGTTTACTTTAAGAAGTGGACTATGAAAAAACTGATAAATAATAAAGCGATAAAGTGGCATTGAGAAATCAATAAAATCTAGTTACCTTTTTTAGTATTACGGGCATTCATTCATAACCCAACAAAATTGATATTTCTCTGAGTACGGCTATGTTGTTCTGTACGTCCTAATGTAATAACGAAACAAAACAGTAGCACTTGTTACAGCCCAAAAAAGGTGGCTATGACAAATGCTACTGTTTCGTCGTCATTACCATCATCATCATCATCAACAGTCTTTAATAGTCCGATGGTCACTTTCCGTCGTCAATCTACAGAGCCAATTAAGTTAAGATTATGTAATGAAAGTAACACAGTATTGAGAACATGATCTTAAAATAACATGGTTGCTGTCCCAATATTGTGTAGAAACAAATATTTGTAGTTTGAATAACTAGCAAAACATACTCTAAAAAGTAAAATGTAATGTTTGTTTATGTGATAAATTATTATATTCGTGGCACGGGACGCATTTCACGGGATTTCCACTCGCTCTTTTTTTTTGTTTATGTTTGTAGTTTGGCTTACACATAGCTGTTTTGTGCTTTTTATTTTGAGTAGATGTATCTTCTCATCCTTAGTTATGACGAATGTAAACACCTTTCACTATATTTATAACATGAATAAAGAAGGTTTTGCGTTAAAAATTCTGAGATCGGTTTGGTTTCAGAATTTACGGTATTTAAATCAGCGGGTTCATAATTATAATTAATAATAGTTTAAACAAAGTGCGGATTCCATCGAATGAAAAGTAGTCTATGTTACATGATAATGATGATGAATGTAAATTTCTAATAGTGACTTTTAAATTGTGTCATTATTTTCACTGTACTCGTATATAGATTGTATTATATATTATTGTCTGTAATAAGTAATGTAATTTTAAGATTGTGAAAAAGAATGTAGACTTGCAATGATGAGTGCTACAAACATGTAGTGGGCATTTTATTTTGTGTGTCATCAAGTAGTCGTGGCCCACGAGAATTACTTTTATCGGCAAATTTTTGATACCTTGGGTTGCCACCATATGTATAACAATTATTTATGTCTAAACTCATTAAAATTGAATTTTTATTTTATGTACATATATTAGTTTTATCCAATGTTGTATTTTATCTAATAGTAATAATTTATGACCTATCAAATTCAATATTTTATTTTTGCACCTACCGCATCATATTTCTACATCACCTGAAAGTTGACTAAGAAAGAAGGTAAGTCCGCCTTAGTAGAACATGTGCATCAAGTTATAAACAAATAAATAAAAAAAAGTACTAAAATCAAACATATAAACTTTTAATTTTAGTTAGGATATAACTACCTATTTCATATTATAGATAAGGTAGTTCGAATACATTACTTAACGCGTAAAATTCAAAGTTTCACCGTATTGTTTGCTTTTACGACTGCCCATTTTGCAATTAATTATTTCTATTGAAATAGCTATAAAGTAAAATACATATAGAGTATTTAAGTGCACCTCCATCTACGGCCGTCATTTGTTTCTAAAATAAAACAGAAATCGAAATACTAGTTGGTTATTAAAAAACAATATTTTTGAAGTTTAAAGGGTCGAATAAGTTGACTGCTCATTTTTACTGCAAGTCGTAATTTAGAAATGAACCGCCTGTTTATTTTTTCAGACACTTACAGTGTAATACGGAATAACATTCAAGAAAAGATCGAATGGGCTTCTTTTGGATATAAGCACCAGATTTGGTAGTATTTATCATGGTTACTTTCCATCGGGCAAGAGAGAAGACAAACGCCTATTCTATCACCCAATATAATAGAAAAATACATTTTCGTAAAACTAAATAGAACTTCGTAAACTTGCATTAATAAATTAAATAGATTTTGGTTTAATTCGAATTTACAACGACAGCGATATTACAACAAAGAACGCATTTACAGTACATTATTGCATTGTATTAGTAAAGTTAACCACATTCTGTTTGCCTTGGAAGACGATACTGTACCATACATAAGCTGAAATATAAGTTATCGTTACTGCGTATATTTCAATAGGTACTGTAAAGTTTCACTAGTCCTATATCCAAATAAAAAACACAATACCGTATTTTACGATCATCATTCATTACAGGTTTCGAGGCTGAGTGTGACTGGCTACTTTCATAATTGCCTGATGTAACGACGCGATGAGTTGGCCAAATGATGCGTTACTTGGATAGGGCTAAAGTGGGAGAAAATTGCTATAAGTTATGCAATTTTCCCACGCACCATTAGCTCCAGGCCTCCAGACATGGAATTTAGTACTTACTGCAACCTCTGCAACAAATTTGTTTTTTAATAGTATTTTTAAAACTTTAAGTTTCTTGGATTCGTGAGAACGTCCTAAGTACGATGAAAGTACCTAATTAGGTAATTCGTTGCTGATGCTTGATTTATATGCATGTACTTTTTATGTTTAGAATAGAAGGAAACATGATAAATATATGTAAGGGTATTAAGCATAGAATAATATACAGGGTGTAAGGGACGTCGTAACGAATACTGTAATAGTGCATTCAGACCATCATTCAGAGTCGAAAATCATTGGAATTTTGGTAAAAAATGTTTTTTGGTAAAATGAGGAAAAATGTTATCACAGTGAGTAAACAGAACATTTTACCCAAAATAATTCAACAAATACCGCATAGGTCAAAAACTGAAATATAATTAATCTAACAGCCAACGCGCGCTGGACTTTGTGTTAGTGTGGGTAGACTATTTTCACGGAATAAAAATATAGTAATTACTTTTGGGCAATATTTACGGGTACTGACCTTAACCTTTGACAGCTGATTGCATAAAAAGTTTGATGATTTTCGGCTCAGAATGATAGTCTGAATATATATTTCAGTATTCGTTACGACGTCCCTTACACCCTGTATGAAGAATAAATAATTTATCCACACCTCAGTATTAACGGTGCGGATCTTAGATTGCTTTAAATTGATTATTTTTACAGTTAGTTGATAGTACTACACATCAAATGACATTGTTAGAATGAATTGTTTATTAATCTTTTTTTAAATCCTTGGCTTTATACTTATAAACATCAGAAATTGAGAACTTGTGATGTGCTTAGAAAAATATGTATTTACTGCCAAGTAGAGTTCGCATAGCTTCATAGAAACAGTACAGTGACATCCTTGTACCTTTTTACATAGAGACTAAATAAGTGAACTTGTAACTACTAGTGTAACCAGGTCAAAATGTCAGCACTTCAAAGGTATGTGTTCATGCAACGACCGCCACAAGTGTTAATATGTGTGTGTACGTTAGACTAATTAAAAAGTAAAAATAATTAAATTGTTTGAATTTCTAATATACACGTCTTACGTATCACTTATACGGCGTATTACCGATATTTTTTCTATAAAAATGTACAAGTCCCCAATATAATATACACATGACGTGATGAATGAATGACGGACTAGTGTAGACTAGTAGTAAAACGGATCGAGGCACAGCGAGGGGACATTACGGCCTCATAAAGTAATCTAACTGACATGAAAGTACTTCTGTACTGACTTTTACTCTTATAGTTGTAACTTGTTCTTCTAGTGCCCTTGCCTAGACAAGTTTATTTAGGCCTAGGATCATGAATTTTACTTTTCATGCGTCTGGTTTGTAGATATATTTCGTGTCTATTTACATATTAGTTGATTGTGAGCTTATTAGTTGTAGATAATTAGAGAATGCTATATTTAATTTTTACAGGTTGTTACAGAAAACTTCGGACATATTTTAGGGTTGAATAAAAGGTAAAGTAATTTTAGGAATATTCATGATTTTTAATAGAGAAATATTTTGAAGGTGACTGATAAAATTATTATTACATAAAAGAGTTCCACAGTCAGTGAATAATACTCTAAACACCGAGGATGTCAAAGATTTTATTTTATGTGTAAAAGTACCTCACTTGCTTCATCACACACATCACATCAACAGCCTTTAATAGTCCACTGCTGGACATAGGCCTCTCCTTAGAAAGGAGGTTTTACTTGCTTACTTTACAAAAAAAAACTAATATTACAATATACACAATATTTAACATACATATGTATACTAAAGAACGCAAAATATGCCTACAAATTTTGATAAACACATTAAAATATCATTTTGTATAACAGGACTGCCAAATATACTTATCGTCGGTGCTATCTTTGAAACGAAATGACATTCAACTTCGTTACAATGAAATAATAATAAGAAATAAATTATACGAGTAAATATATCGTACGTTACCTGCTCGAAAACGAACGGTAAAAAATAAAGATTACTGTTCCATAACATAAATATCTATATATAAAATAAAGATTTTGTGCTTTTGGTTGAACGCTAATCTTTTAAACTATCAGTCGGATTTAAAATGTTTTTTCTAACGTTGTCTCTTTACTTTTTTTTTTGCTTTTGTCTTGATCGATAAAATGTTGCTATCTAATAAATACTCGTATATCGTTGTCGATGTCACGATTTGTAATGGAATCATCTACAATTTTTTTATATAATCAGTGTTTTAACAGTTTTTTTTTGGATTTTGCTTCATCTATAATACTCTAATCATTTATTTACGTTTATCAATTTATTTTACTCACTTCTTACTAGATGGTATATATTACATAAAAATATTCATATATAAAAGTTATACACTATAATAAGACCGTCACTCCTTTTAATTTTAAGCCATTTTCTCACGTCAGATATTCAGTCACTAAGTGTTCCCTCCGTTAAATTAATAGTCACACAGCCGACGGCGTTTAAACAAAATCTTTTAAATAAAGTTAGTACGTGATCCGTCGGAACGGCGGGGCTGCCAAATGGTGCAACAACAGATTTTTGTAATGTTTTGTATTGGTAAGCGAGGTCTGGACTCCCGCCAATTCGGTCATCGATTTACAAGTTCACTTTATGTTTTCCTGATACTTTCCGTACTAGACACTTCCGATGGTTGTGTACGCGAATACTTAATTTTTATACTAAGACCATAGAACGGAGTTATAGTTACATTGAAATTCGATATTTTCTAATATTATTTATTGATCCAGCCATCTTCTGGTTTATGTAGTAATTGTCCTTCTCAGTCTTGTGCCATCTCCTTTAAATGTCCTTGTTTTTAAGCTATTATTATGGGGATAAAAACAAGTCACATTATAATTTAAAAAAATGTACCTAAAAAGTATTTTTATTTTTTTGCTTGCCAGTTGCCCACGAGAAAGTGTTTTTTTTTTATTAACAGGGTGGAAGATCCTCATGGATGTCCTTTGCCCATGGGGATGGCGAAGGGGTCTGTCGGACTCTTACCGACTAAAAACTACCCCGGTGTTCTTCTCTAATGGCTGGGGAGCCAACGCTTCTGCCAACGAGAAAGTGAATATTTTAACGCTCTTTTTGGTATATTTTTATTGTTGTGTAATATATGATATTTAACGGAGTTTATTTTTTAATGTTTCAATATTTAAAAATATTTTTTAATAGTTTCAAAAACATATGGAAAAACTCAATCCAAATTATTGTTCGTCTTTCGCTTAAGCATTGTTATGCTTAGATGATACGACGAAGAAGAATAGATAAACATAAATTCCTATTATACACACAAGAAAGGTGTTGTACCTTGCCGCCGCCCACGTGATAATTAAAATGGCATTATAGTGAACTTAGTCGTGAACACAAAGATAATAACAAAAAGTTGTAAGTTTGGTAAGTAGTGTGTAGATGAATACCTGAGAAGCGTGCCTCATAACCAGATCCATCAAAACAATGGAAGTAGATATAAACTGCGTTAACATACAGTACGCATAGCATTGACATTCACATTAATTTTACATAGTAGCGTCTCTTCGTTCCTTATATACAAACACACTAAGACTAGCAATTACTCTGAGTGGTTTTGCGTGTATTCTACTTTTGGCCAATTTCGTCCTGTATAATAAATGGTAATTACTGTATAGAAGCAAAATAAAAACATTTGAATTGCTTAAACTCCAGTAGACCCAGAACTTCGTAAGAAGAGACGTAAAATATAAAAATATGATGGTGAGCTTCCATTTTATTGTGCAACTTCGTAAAGTAAAATTAAGCAAGCGTGTTGATGTGACTTCTTAACAATTCAAAATAAAGTTTGAAAAACGGTTTGTGTACTAGATTAGACATGGTTTTATTAACATTTTGTTTATGACAAGTTTAATAAAGTTTTGTAGCTTTACGTTGAGAGCTGGGAATGTTATTTGAAGTCTTTGTTAATTTGTGAAACAAATATTTTACGCTAAATACATTGTTACAGAAGGTAAGAATATTTATTGCTGGACTTTTAATTAGATTGGTGATATTTAACATAGATCGAAATTGACTGACAAATAATAGATTTTAAAAGTAAAAAACAAGAAATAAGATGGATTTAGAAGATCGAGATTCGTTAAGAAACATTTAAATCCTAAAAAAAATCCATGCAAAGTAATAAAATTCGAGTAATAGATGTTCAGATTTCAAAATAACCAGTACCAGGATAGATGCATATATATTTGTTTAATAATATGGTGAATAGTTATGTAGTAATCAATAACTATGTTAATAATAATTAGTCGCGTTATTCGCCGAAATTGTTAGAAAACCTATTTTCTTTATCAAGAATATCCAGGAGGGTTATCAAAGGAGCGACGGTTCTTGGCTATATAACAATGTTTTGTAGTTATATATAAAGAATATACTGTGATATTTAATAATGATTTTATCTCTTAAAAATATCTCCACGACAGGCACAATCTTGCATTGTTAAGAATATACGTGTAATTTCTTATCCACAAGGTGGTCCGACGACCTGGTAAAAGTCGCGGGTAACCGTCGGACGCGGTAAGCACAGGACTAGCTTTTGTAGCAAAGTAGTTATCGTTTTTCAGGTGAGTACGAACGAACGAAGTCCTTTTCAAGTGAATGTTACTTTTATGCAAGAGCTATGATTGTTTGGGCGCTCACCGAACGATATTCTTCTTTGTTATCTTCGGTTATCTTCTGCGGTATATCCGGACCGATACGACCTCCAAACCTTCAAGAAAAGAGCGTACTCCTTCATAAAAGGCCGGCAACGCGTTTGTGACTCCTGAGTTGCAGACGTTCATGGGCGGCGATAGTCACTTTCCATCAGGTGACCCGTCTGCTCGTCTGCCCTTCTACAGTGTATAATTGGTTATGTTACAATATTTCTGTAAAAAAGCCCATGGCTTCATTATGCAATTTGTGTCATTGTACTGCTAGCCAACGAGAAGGGGTTCCACTGATACTTTAGCAAAATAATAAACGTGTACTACACGGTTTGAAAGACATGCTTTCCTCGGAAGTAAAAATTTGGAAATGTGTTTCTATCATTGTTTTGCATAGACAGTATAATAATATTAGGGTTTAAATTGAGTATAAAAGAGTTTAGAAAGTCGCCAATGGTAGTGTCAGTAATAAATTGAATTTGACAAGTAACGCAAAATACTAAAAACAAACTATCCTAATTATATCATAATGTTCTGATTCAAAATTTAAACTGATTTTTTAACAAAATTATACCAAATTTTAATATTTGACTTGTTGACTTTAAATAGAATAATAGTATTTTTAGAAAGGTCATAAAAAGCTTTTTCTTACATTAGACTGGTCATTATGGTAGTTTTGCCACAATAGTAGGATGAAAGAAATACGATAAGAATAATAATAATACGAATTTGATTGAAAGAATAAATAGTAGTAGTAGTAGTAGAATTCTGGCTATAAATGGCAATGCTTCTCTTTTTAGTGAGTACAGCAGCAAGCTACGAACACTGTTCTGAGGCGGACTTTGTTACAGTGACAGAACAATTCTCAGTATTGGATTAGATCCTTCAAAGAAAATGGTGGTCAGGTGCTTATTGACAATGTTCCGATCTTCAGGAAATGGCTAGTGGCTCTGATTATCTTATTTCTGTTTTATGTTAGTAATCTTTTAATCTGATTTACAGTAATCCAACGAATACTTAGACATGACATCGGAATATGTTATAATATATTAAGTAGAAGTCAATATTCACATCTTATAAATAATGCTATAAAGTATGAACTGTTGTAAATAAAAGTTATATAATATTATAAATTAGAGAAAATACACTTTTGAGGCAGCTTTTTAATTAGTATTTTTCTTTGCTCGACAATAGAGACACGGTGGAGGTCTATAGAAATAGAGTAATTTATTATTTGCAGAGAAACTTAAAATATAAATATGTTCTCAGTCTACTCATAAACGGAAAGGGGAAGCAAAAAGTCAGATTTTAGACGCAATTTATCAGGTGAAACAGTCTGACAGTAAAATATCGGCATCATTAATTGAATCACAATATTGCTCTAAGAAAACAAAAGGCCACTGCGAATGACAAATCTTGGAGGCATCAATTGCTTACGAAATTTGATGGCAATCCACCCACTCAGGGTACTGTACTAAAATAATAAATTGAATCCTGAACATCTGGCTCAGTAAATATTTTTCCGTTTTTTCTTGATTTGTCAAACTCGACATAACAGGAATAAAAATGTTTGTAATTAATTATTTCTATGCAATATTTTTTTGTTGAACATTACTGGAGTTTCATTTACTGGACTAGGCCGTAAAGGAAAATTATTTTATAAAAGACTTTCATAATTCAAAGAAAACGAGGTTACAGTTCACGATCACATTGGGACTTTTCATACTACATCAAAATTAAAAATGTACGAGTAAATAAAATTATAATATTGTATATTTCGTTAGAATATACACGTTTGGAGATTTTTAATTGAGTTATTAACAACTCAATACCGCGTTATTTCAGGGTGTTGCAAGTAAAAATATACTTCTACAAAAAAAAAAAACAACTCCCAACTATGTGGGAGAAAGGAGATAAGATGCAAGAAAACCAATACGACTTTAAAGATATTAACCAGTCTTTCTTCAGATTTCTCCCCAAAGGATGGCAATGCACTTGTTACTATTGAGTTGCAGGTATCAAATGCCGGCGGTAGCCGCTTACCACCAGGTGGTACTCCTCCCCCTTTGCCCACTATATCATAATTTGTTGTGTCGTGGAGGACTTTACAAACATTCGTGTAACAAACACAGAGAACACCCAGGCTCAGAACAACAATTTGTGAATAACACAAAGTGTTGTCCCATGTGGGGATTGAACTTACAACTCTAGGCGAAGTAGGAAGTAGCGAAGCGACCGTTTAAAGCGCAACGCCATCCGTGTAGTCAAATTAAAAACAAAAATCATTTTCACGAGACTAAACTTCATTGATTAGTGGACTGAATAGACTACTATTATTAAACGGTCTTGGTCACTGCAAAAATCTTGACAAGTATTCGGTTTACTGATGGAGTCGCTTTAATTAATAAATCTCATCATCAGCCTATCGCAGTCCACAGGTGGACATAGGCTTCTCCCATTGAGAAATAAAAAAATCAATATTATCCCATTTAAATTATTAAATATTAAAAAATATTTCGGACATCTGACAAACAACGCCATCTAGTTTCAAACTAAGCCGAGCTTGTACTATGAAAGCTAGATTGGCTAATAGAATACTTATTTTTTTTTTTTTGTAAATACATACATATTATACATATATTTATATAATATTTGTAGATCATACAAACATTTGCTACGACTCAGGAATTGGAATGGGAATTTGATTTACCAAACTTCCTCTCTTGTGCATCTTCATAGTATTTAAGTACAATTTTACAGTTTTCTTGTACTGTGAAACTTATAGTGTTCACATAAACTTTAATAAACATTTCAAGTTGTGTAATATAATACGTGTATATGAAAATGTTGATAACCACTGACAATGAAATTCTACTAAGCAACTGAAACGCGAATGAGATGTTGAAACTTGCTGTTGAAACTAAGATCTTGCTGAAGTAGAATTTATGTAAATGAATCTCGTCTCGCTTGATGTAATGCATTGTTCTACTGCTGGTACATAATGGGTGCGGATGATATATAAATTATGTTTGATATAATAGAGCGGAACATACGTCACAAGTCATGTAGGAGGCGTAACAGCTTGATGTTTATTCCGGCCCTATATTGTGGCAAGAATTGTAGTGTGTGTATTAAAATCTAAATGAGTTTATACTCATCCTTACACCTGAAAGAAAAAAATATAGGCAAATAGTTTTTAAATGTTAAGTATTAAAAATAACCTACCTCAAAAATGGTCTATCAAATTCATGAGGACCGTTAGTCAAATTAGCATTACGCTACTACTAGTAAGAGCAGTGTTTGTAATCATTTCATTTTTGGATAGAGTCAATGGAAGAAGAGACAAAGCATTCACCGATCATTTAGGATTCAATGCAAGTAAGGAGGTAATCGATACTTTTTTTAAATTGAATGTTTTAGACTAAACGTTAAGGATCTATTTATTTAAGTTTAGGGAGTACTCCTTGCGATGCGTCAGCACTCACCAGTACTGTCTGCTGTGTTAACATCTCTACCTAACTATATGTGATAAGATCATAACAATGCCGCTTTGGATATTTCTTCAAGAAAAGAGCCTACTGAAGATGAACAATGCCGCTTTGGATATTTCTTCAAGAAAAGAGCCTACTTAAAGCAGGTTATAGAAGGATTTAGCTCGTATACATACAAAATTAAACGAAAACAAACTGAAACATTAATTTATGGATTAAATATTATGTACTTGTACTAAAGTTAGAAACATTTTAATTTATATTCCAAAATGAAAATCTCTTGCTATTTGTATTTCTAAAACGCGACTAAAATTCTAATTTATTACAGGCCAGCATAAATTTTCCCGCTTAGTTTTGTGGCAGTGTGCGCTGCTGGCTATAAATCTGCTACTGCCGTTGAACACTAATAACATACACCTGTCACACGCGGCTGGAATTCAGAAAGGTATTTTTGCTATCAGCACTACTGTGTGGCGATTTGCGATACTACTTAATGTAATGCTCTAATGTAAATCTTACGCCAGGAATGTTTGAACATGTTCTGAAATCGAATTGAATTGAAGTTCTGTTAACTTCTGAAAATTAAAATATAAAAAGGCATTTATTATTAAATTATATAGATTTGTATGATATTTTTTGTAAGATTATATGAGATAATTAGAAATAGTTGGATAATTGGAAACAAATCACTTTTGGAGCCTTTTTTCAATTTAGAAACTAACATTTTAGATGAAATCAAAATAATCATATGTGATGAATATTAATAGATTCGGATAACTTACCGTAAAAATTCAATAAATTGATAAAGAAGATTGATTAATATTGCAATGACTATTTGATTCGTGCGATTAAGATACTGTGTCTAGTCGCCGAATATACAAATTACACAATTTCTTCACTCTTGAAACATATCAAGCTACCGTATCAGACTCTCCTGAGCAATGGCAATCACTCCTAGCAAATACAATAAACTAATCAGTTTATCTAGTTACACATGTTGTTCCATTTCTAGAATTTGTAAGGTGCAATGACAATTGGACCAATAAACGTATAGGTTTTAAATGATGAATTCAAACAAGTCGATCCCAATTTACACAATTTGGTATACACAAGCATTTCCCTTTTTTTTTTACGTGTGGAAAACCCTCGGGCTGTCATCCCACCGGGGTTTGCGGTAGGGTGGTGTGTCGGAACCAGACCGACTAAAACCACACGGTGTGCCACTCTGCGCCTGTAATAGGAGGGATCCGGGAACTGCTATTATTAAGACATTCGGATCCCACAAGCGTTACCCAACCTAGCCTAGAATGTGTAATACATTTAATTTATGTACAAAACTAGGTTACATTTGTTTTCTTAACGACGACTAAAATGTTCAATGTGTCACTAATACATATAATCCTCACGAGGGAAATTTCAGAAGTAAGTTGATATTTACCCCTAGAGCTTACTGATGGGGTACGAGACTATAATCGCATAATATCACAGTAAATACGTTCTTGAATTGTTAAGGAATCAGTTTAATTCAAAAGGGCTTCAGAATTTTGGATCTCTCATAAAGATAATTGTGTTTCCAGACAAGTCGAGTACCATTCGGTTGAGATCTGAAAATAACTTTTCTGTCTTATATTGGGATTACTTTCTTCTTTATTTTGTCTTGAGGCAACTTTATGAAGCCAGATTGTTCATCTAAACAACTTGTACATGCATTTTTTGGATAACGTACGTACAAATAAACGTTTTGCTTACGTAAACAAGAAAGTAAGCCAATCATCACATACCTGGACTTTTTTTAAAATTGTATTAAATTTGGATTCAACGCAATGGAATAATGCTAAGTGTTCTGGCGGTTTTTATTTATCTAGCCTTTGTTTTAGTGCAACGGCGTTAAATTATATTAATATGGATAAAATGGGACGGATACCGCATAGGATAGAAACATTAAGACTACAGTAACTTGAAGAGACGAATTTGTCGATCCCATAACAATCCCATTGGAGAAGCCAAAGAACAGGGAGAAACATAAAACAGTAGTCCATGCGGTTACCTGTGCCTATAAACATTAGTGATATTTCTTGTCCTTAGGTAACTTTAATGAATTTTCTCCTAAATTAGATCTAACGATAACTTTACGTAAGTCTATATAATGAAAGTTCAAGTTATACTGGCCATGAACTAAAAGAAAAACTCAATCAATGATCAGCGACAATTGAGGAACAGGAGATCTTTAGCTTAGATGGTTATAAAAATATGATGGTTAGTGGTAGGTTATGAAAAAGAGCTCTTTCCGTCAAGTTTAAACGAAAGACTAACCTTTAAAATTCCTAGTTTATTCTTTAGTGTGAGGTTTCGAAAAAGATGCTTCAAGAGTTCACATGCTAACTAGAGTTACAATAAGATTTTGTTAACATGGAACTACGACACAACAACAACACAAAACTAATTTCATGAAAAGAAATGCTTACATGCGCCTAATTTTTTTGGCTAGTAATATAAAATAATACAATCAAATTATCCATATATTTCAAAACTGTTGACCTTAATCTGTATCTGAATAATTGTTATTTGTATATTTGTCTACTCTGTAACAAATGCTAAACGTTATTGCGGTACTTCTCTATATGGCAACACATGTACAACGCATAAATTCGGCCCTGCACGTTAAAATTAGAAATGTAAGCTCGGCACCGTAAAATATGCGCCTTTAAAATGTATACCGTATTATATTTGTTCACACCCAAATACCAACAATTGTTTTATTCATAAACAAATAGCACGCATACATTTTTTTTCTGAAAATAAACTCGCCAGTTCTTTATTATACCTGTTTGTGTTTGTATTTTGAAGAGGAACGGCTTTGGTGGTATATTGTAACAGATCCAGGGTGGAATGTGTATAAATTTGGATATAAATTATAATATACAGTTGTATGTATTAACTTTTACTATAAATAATAGCCATAACATTTAAATAATAACTTTGTTCCATAATAATACGGATAAGTTACTGGTGATGTGGCACAGACCTTCCTTCTTCCTACTTTTAAACAAGAACTCGAGATATTTCTTTCATCATCATTAGTATTCATTTCACTTATTTATCAAAAACGATAAATAAATACGTAGCTCGGCGTCTATGATGTAGAATCAAAAATATCTTTAAAAAGTATGGGTATCATACACCTCTGCCCATCCCATCAAGTATTACAGGTTGGAATGTATGAAAAAAACCGTATTCACATTTTGTATGACTGTAGAAACGTATGTTAATCTTAAACCCTACAGAAATTGAATTATTTTGAAACAGGCAGCCCTATGGAAGTTCATCTAATAGGATCAAAATACACATGTACATTTTTTTTATTATTTTTGTGTAGCTTTATGTTAAAAATGTGTCATCGACTCAAACTCCCTTACAGTCGTTTTCTCAACGAGACCCTACAAGCTATGAGCCCTCTCCGAGACCTCTTGTAAGGTACTTATAACTTGACATCTTGCGCAGTCAATTTCGCATAACTTCACCTTCTTTGAAGTACTCACGGATGCTGAAAACCGTCACTAAAAATAGCTACTTTTTAAATATTTTTGTCAATTTTCCTTGGTAAAAATAGTCGAGTAACATTTTTACCAACGAAAACTTAGTTTTTTTATTTTTCGCAACTAAAACTTTACTTTGTAATGATGCCAGTCTTCAACTGTAAAATAAAACTACTAATAACAATATCTATAAACCAAAAAAAAATCTCTAATGTCTATCGTCGAGTAGGTATGTATCGTACGACATTGGCAGTTTCGCGGTTACTACTCGTACTAACATTAATGATGATTTTCAGATTCATCGTAATTACTTACAACTACGGGACGACTGGCAGATTGTCGGTTACTACTTACAACTACAGAATGACTGACGAATTTCTATTTACTATTTACAATTATGGGAGGACTCGCAGGCGACTCTTTTTCAAGAGTTGTGTACAGCACCACAGGAGATCGCTTTACTCACTGATAAAGGAAACGAGTCGCGCATTCCCGCAAACCGTTTATCATTTTTAAAAACGAATACAACTAAAGTTTTTAATATTTACAGAGTTACTGCAAAATCTATTATATTGTTACATTGTGTGGGAAAGACTTAGTTAATGAGAGATCTATACAGACTTTTTTTGAATATGAATACAAATATTTAGTAGTAATGATTCGTTATCGTTCTTTTTTATAATACATCAGGAAATTCTTTTGAATACAAAACAATTTTTACCGTTCCTAACTGGAATTCTTTTCAGGACAAAAAAGTCAACGGTGCGGAAATGTTTAGGAAAAGATGTTTTCTAAGGTTTGTAATGACGTTTCACACAAACAAATAGTAGGCTGCGATTATCCTTTAAAGACTGCAACAGCTGGTCCCTCCATTCATAATTGAAAAATTCCTATGGTTAAAAAGTGATTTTTGAGTAGTTAAAAATGACTAAAATTTCATCCCAAATATTCAATAAGTATCATTAAAAACTTTAAGTGGGTTAAACACCCTCCCGTTCAAATATAACAAGGAATAACACAGTAGAATCAAGCGAGTCTGGCACGATGAGTTGGATGGCTTCCAAAAAACTGATTCACATTACACTTTTATAAATAAAGGAATCAGATTTCTTATTCGATCCTCTGGATCTACATTAAATGTTAACTTTAATAATTAAATATGCAGTCATGGACTCAACGTCAAATTATAAAATTATTTAATAAAAGGGGATCGATACTTGCAGAGTAATCCAATAACTAATCATTCTAACAGATTAATTTGAACTTCTGATCTCTCTGATCGGAATACTAGCTGGTAGTTTCAGAAAATAAAGCCAAATTTATATTAACTTTTCATTATCGTCATCAACAGCCTTTTAGTTGACTACCACTCCTGGATATAGGTCTCTCCTTAGAAATAAGGTTTTATTGGGGTTGAATTTTATGTCAAGTAAAAGTTGTTTTCATACAACAAAGACACGATGAATGTGTCCCCGAACCCACACAGTCACACACACTTTTTTCATTCCCATTACCGAAATGTCAACAACTCGAGGTGGCCGCTGCGTTGTGGAAAGATATGTGTAAGGGAATCGTCAGTGGCAACGTGTTTTTACTTGAATCATAATATTCATACTACATTCAAGAGTCCATAATAAGTAGTAGAATATCTTGATCACTACTATCTTACACACTATTATAATATCTACATTTAAAATCATTCTCGAGTATTCTCTTTTAGTTCTGTACATAAAATGGCTTCAGGTACATGATTGACTTTGTTGTCTACCTGAAATTATATGTTTGCAAGTCCAATATTGTGGCGGCTAACTTGTCGTCAAGTTTTTAAGAACTACGCATTATTTTTAATAGATGGTTCTCTTTCATTAAGTTATGAAATACAGTAACAAACAATATCAAGCAAATATGTAACACCCACTCGTTAATAAAACATTCCTATCTTCAAACAATGTCACATCCAATTCAATTTATCAAAGATGTTCCATTAAGTTATAGTGAAATCGCTCTTTATATTTGAAATATATACCGTACTCATATACTAGTTACATTAAATTCTGCGGCTAAAGTCGTCGCCAACGATGCGACACCGCGTTAAAGTGTGGAAGGACGTTAAGACTACGAACTTAGTGATTTCGTTCAGCGAAATGATTTAGTAACTCGCCCCCGGACTCGGTTGCGTCCTGTCGCGTGCCATTGTTCCACCTCATCACGATTCACCAAACGTACATACGACTATGTTCTGCTTTGATCTTCTATTTTTTTCAAAACAGCGCGCAACACGCTGATGTATGCTTAAGACCACATTTAGGTAGTACTACGTTAGCAATGCCTTTGTCGTACAAAAACATTGCTAACGTAGTTTTACTTTAATGATGTACGTTTATCAAAGGTTTATTTTTATGATAGTTCAATTTTTGATGTAAAGAGTAGTGTTTCAATAACGATATATATTACCCACATCATAAATTCCTCTCTTAAGGATAGCGTGTTTCCATTGCCCTGGAAGAAGGAACAGGTTTTCCCCCTTTTTTTTCCGTGCGGAAATCCCCTCGGATACCACCTGTCGGTGGCATGTCGGACACGAACCGACTAAAACCGCACGCCGTCTCGGGTACTAATAGCCGGGGACCAGGTGTACCCTAGAAAGGAAGTCAACCGGTTTTCCCCCTACCAAAAACTGCTAACCCGTAATTAGTTTCACATTTTTATCTCTCCTCTACTCGTCGCTTTTAGCGAACTTTTCTAAAACTCTGGGCAAGCAAGTGTTGACATACCAATCTGCAGTCACTGTCCTTTTGATCTTCCAGCGATACTGTAGTGAGTGAATTTGCCGAAAAATGAAGCAACTATTTTTTACCAATGCTTTGACTTTTCTTACCTTTCGTAGGGGAAATCTTCAAAAGGAAAGACCCACTCTGCCAACTGGCTTTTTATTTCGTTTTCAAAGCAGTACAGCCAGGTTTCGTCACCTGTCAGGATATTGTAGACTATCCTCTGTCAAAGTTTTTTATCATTTTACAACACCACTGGACACGCAGTCGTTTCTGGTCCTCCGTTAAGTCATGTGGTATCCAAAGTGCAAAGCTCCGGAGTGCAAAGCTTTCGAACCTTCAGATGTGCATGTAAAAAATTTTGCACTTGGCTCATTCTAATGCCTAACAAAGCACGAATTTTCTGGCAATTAATCCTATGCTGAGGTGTTTTTCCTCGATGCTACTGAAGAACTCTGGGATAAGCTAAAACGGTTGCAAAATCTATGTACCCGCTTCATATTTCACTTGAAAAAGTTCGATCATGTTTCGGAATTTAGGAGAAAACCGAATTGGCTACCTTTTCGTCACTTACACTTTGTTCCCAGGAATAACCTCTGTCGCTCCGCCTCTTCTTTTCTCCTTCGAACTCCTCCCCATAGGAAAAGTCGTTACAACAACTCATTCAGTGTTGCGACTGTGCGGCTATGGAAAGCCTTGCCACATGCAATATGTAGAAGCCCTTCTCTGAGCGTGTTTAGGAAGACCCATAGGAAGAACCATGGATTATTATGGCTCCCTTCAATAATCAGGTCCTTAGTATATAATATATGTGTATACATATGTATTTATGTATGTATGTTTGTAGTTATGTATATTTTATTGTAAGGAAATACAAAGTATATTGCTTTAGTTAATTATTACAATTATATACTTTTTCTTCTACCTATTCAAAAGTACACCTCATGACTTTACCCTTACATTCTATCCTCTATTCACTCCAAGGGTTCACTGGAAAAAAACTCAGATTTGGGTTAAGCTAACCTTTGTACATGTATTTATATTTTTGTATTCTAGATGGCGTTGTGTGAATATTATTATTGTTATTATTATTTTCCTTGTCACTTATGTAATATTAATGTGTTTAATAAACAATAAATGAAATGAAACGTTTTTTTTCAAGTAAGAGGGGGCAGATAAGCAGACGCGTCACCTGATGGAAAGTGACTAAGAAATGAAATATATATTTACGTATTAACATACGTTAATCTGTATGTGGCTATAAAACAAAACATTAACTAACTGAAAATTAACTAGCCTAAAAGATTGCAGTAGAATTATGTAGTTTTGAATTACTGTTTGGTTAGTCGACTGCATGGATGGTGTAGTGGTTTAAGCGGTCACCTCGCCGCTTCCTACTGCGCTGAGTGTTGTGGGTCCGATCCCCACGTGGGACAACACTTTGTGTGATTCACAAATTGTTGTTCTGAGTCTGGGTGTTCTTTGTGTCCGTTTAATGTATGTTTGTAAAGTCTCCAGCGACACAGGATATATTCCTAGTGGGGAGTTATCTTATAAAAAAAGTTTTATATAAACATAAAACTACAGCGCAATGAGCACAATGGAAAAAAATAGATTGTTAAGAAGTTATCGTAAATCAGTTTTTGTAAGTCTTAAAAACGTGATTGAATTCGCCTTAATAAATCAACTAGTGTCAGATAACTTCACTGTCATCAATTTTACGGAGTCATTAATCATTACTCAAGTTATAAGTAAAAATATTGTTTATTCGCGGGTACAGAACGGAAAAGCCCTTTTAAACGAACGGCTGGTCGCGTGCCGTACGTTATGTTCACTGCTGCTGAAGCATGTTTATAACAATTTCATGGGTAACCCGAGAATTCTTCTTAAGGGACTTAAATTTTAGAGTTGAAATGTTTTTTTCTTACAATCTGAACCGGAAATATTTATATTTTGCTTGTGTCATATCACGTATTTCTGTTTTTATTTTGAATCATGATAATCGATGGTGTATGTAACGATATTGTTCATAATTTTTTGTAATATACATGTAAGTAGTTCGCATTTGTAACATTTAAAATTTTATTTCCAGTTGTTCAAATATTCAAAACCGCCTATGTCAGAAGGCAATTTTTTTATCTACTATCGGCATACGTATGTGAGATTTGCTAAAGAACCTTATTTCATCATACAAAGGGCCCGTGCTTTGGAATAATGAGGTTCTCACACAAGTACACTTCAGCGTCCCACTTCCTATTTCACAACTTGACTTTACTGCTTCAAGTCATGAGATGTGGTGAACAAAACTTTTAGTGGACTCTTTTATTGATTTATACCTTATAAATCAACAAAAGAGTCTACTAGTAGTTAGCAACGCCTACGATATCTGGTAAAAATACCTTACAAGTCAATTTAACAAAAACACATATATTTACGTAATTGTAACAATATTCTTCATGTATATACACGTCTTGCATAAGTATAAAATACGAAATGAAGAAATAAAAGAATCGACTAGTGGTAGTATAAATAAATATGTAAGAACATATTTATACACTTTATAGTGTATTTCTAAGTAGACAGTGTATTTCATAGCTTAGTGCAAAATATCTCTTTAAAAATTTACAAAAAGCTATCATTTGGAATAGCTAACCTTTATTTCTCGACAAAATTCTTGTTTTAAGCCTTATAACTTTTAGTGAACAACTAAGAGTTAAAAAAACAAATCCTTTATAATTAATATTTTGGTAACCATTTAAAAATACTTGCAAAAAATAAGTATTTTATTCCTAAAATCTTGGTGGTAAAATTTGTTTCAAGTGTTAAACTGTTGTATATTAAACTTATACATTATATAGTTATGTATGCATATCTTTATAATGCTAATATGGTTATCATGCATGCATAAATTTCAAATTTACATTTCACAAATACATTTGTCTTAAAAATGTAGATCAAAGTTATGATCGTAATACTGAAAGCCTTGTTTGTATATTTTATGACATGCCTAAGGAATCAGAAATACAGGATGGTGATAGTACTACTTGTAATTTTATTATAACCAGAGATTGGCGCTTCACGGAAATAATCTCATATAAAAGTTTATTTAGTGGTGAACCCACATACATACTCGCGACTATATCCCCGAAGGGGAATGAAGAGGTGTATTCATCATCATCAACAGTCTTTAACAGTCCGCTGCTGAACACAGGCCACTCCTTAGAAAGGATAAATTTTGGAGTTAGTAATAGCTCAAGCAGCTCAGGGTTTCCTGTAGCTCGAACTGGCTGTTGCCTGGAAGTATGAACCCTAAGAACGGACGTACGAAGTAAATTATTGTCATGAAACTGTACTTAGACTTATTAAATGCTTTATCTCTACTAAGCGTATTGATTTCTGAATGAAAATATTGATTTTCACTGGTTGCTCATTTTCAACATATTATTGTGTACAAAATATACTGACACGTTTGTTGAACTGGAAACTTTTATCTTAGACTAGTCTAGTTAGTTCTGTATTACTATAAAAACAAAATCAATACTTATCTAAGTAAAGCTATACATCAAAAGGACTTTACCTGGACTCACAAACCGTTTACGAATTTATCATTCAGCCAAATATATTTCAATAAACCTTTATACCTCCTAAAATTGATATATAAAACTATAACGCTTTGTGTAACATCAAAGCATTGTAGGTTGTCTTATACAAAAAAAACATTACTTTCCAATTTCACAAACGTTTACCTGAAACGATATATCCTCTTATTATCCGTATAGTTCGTCGGGATCAATAGGGATTCCTTCAGAAATGTTGTGTCATTGTTTATGGAAAGTCATTCCAATCAGACTGTACAAAGGAGGGACATATCGTTGCTGTCTCGTGTATACTCATTAATCTTAATCTTCATATCTTGCTGGTCACGCTTGGCTTCGTTGAATAATGGAAAGACGTAAAATAATAACTATTTTCAATCGAAGGCAATTTATTAGTATACTTTTTTTTGTTTGTGATTTATTTGTAGCAAATGTGTGATTAGGATTCGATTCCAATTACATATTCGTTAAGAAAAATATGATCTAAAAGGACTCTCATCTGTGATTGGCTATCATATTGAGTGTCGAGTAGGTCCAATTTATGTTAAAATTTAACTTGTATTTCTTTTCAGTCGGCTTCTTCATCTTGGTATACTTGAAAAATTTACATGTACAACTGAAAACCTCCTGTAGTCAATATTTAAGCATATTAATAATTCAAAACCTTTTAGACACGAGAAACAACATAACATGTTTATTTTTTATCTGTGTAAGACAATGTCTTTACTTATAGGATTAAAAAGAATAGGAGATTGTCAACTTTAACAAAAACTTATAGGAGAGTTGTTGCTGATTGTCATCACACTTGTAGCTGCTGATAACATCTAATCAATAGAGGAAAAGGAAAGCTTTCCGTTTAACAAGAAATAAATTTCTAATTATAGGTATATTCTTGTATTACAAACTGCATAAACTAAAGGATTTATAAATCTTGAAAATGTGTTAAATAAAACATTCGTATTCCAAATAATGGAAATTAAAAAAAAACAATGTTTGACAACTTAACGTTTGGTAACTTTAAGAATCTATTAAAGATATACGCTTTTACTCGCTTACGTACTTTAGGGATGATTGGGTAGTTACCGACCTGAGAAGGCGCTTTTTCAAGGATTGACGAGTCCTGCCGCGAAATTATCAGGTAAATTTTAATAAAACCATATTTCATTAACAAATATAACTACTAGAAAGTTTTAGTTGTAACATTTAGGTATCGCTTAGAGATGATTAACGAGGGAGTTTACGGTCTTTGTGGCATGCTCCTTTCACAATATCCAATCAAAATCTAAAATTGGATTAGATACCTTCATTTTGTAGAATGTTGGAATGTTTTGCTGCTTAAATACAATGTAACAATCTGAAAGACGAGGTGGTGGAACTTTGTCAGCTCGTTTGGCCCCCACACGATCCAGAAAGTTATCTTGGAGTGCATCGGAATTACAACGTGCTTCCAACTTTGCGATTCGAATCCGAATACCAGTTATAGAGGTACTGCTACTAGATAAGCTTTTATTTATACTAATTAGAAATATAGCGATAAAATATAAAATCTATTACTTAGAACTACAAATCGTCTGGTCATCAAAACTCAACAGGTAAAACAATTCTCATCACGCATATACATATATGTAGATTTAGACTAAAGACTGTGGTAACATTCACATACACCTAAAAACCTATTTTAGGGCCATCTTGCCTTTCCCTTTCTCATGGTCATACATACACGGTGATCCACATAGACTTTCAATTATTATTAGTCGAATTTCAATTATTAAAAATTCTTAAATATTTATTAGCTCCATAGAGCTACATGTTCACCCATCAAAATTTGAATTTAGTTGTAGTTAAATACAGTGTATTCTATAAAGAATACATTGGTGCGATAACTGTATCTTCGCTAAAACGTCTTCATTCAGGTATTAACTTTATAGTGCTACATTCTGTTGTGCATCATAAAACATAAATTATTTCTCTTCTAGATAGACTTTATTTCTACGTTATAAGGTACACATTTGTGTAAAACGCTACGTGCTAACTTTGAAGAGATACCTACGAGAGCAAGCGAACTTCGAGTGCGCTTGAATGATAAGTTTCCCAAGTGAAATTGGGAATTAACGGTTCTAAAAGTTGATGAAATGACGGTTTAAAACTATAAATTTGACAGGTGGTAAAATAATGATAAAATATTAATTGGGGTAATGTTAATTTTTTGTGCATTATTGCAATATTTTATTCAACGAAATAATATAAGCGTATGAATGTAACAGTGTATATGTAAGATACTACTACAGTAACTCTACAGGTGTTACGGTAGTAGTATCTCTTGTGGTGTGTGGTGACGCATCAAAAATACAGAGTGCCACCACCCCTATTCGCTTGGTACTGGCTGGCCAGACGGCTTGGTAAAGACCAAGCCGTCTGGCCAGCCAGTACCAACCCTCCGAGGCCAAAACCTCCTTTCTATGGAGAGGCCTACGTCCAGCAGTAGAATAGTAAAGGCTATTGATGAACTCTACAGGAAATATAGGTTTCTATCTCTATTAAAACTATATCTCCTTCATTCTGAAATCCCGATGAAAATGTATTTGTTTCATTTTAAGGGTTACGTAACTCGAAAGTAAAAACGAAACCCTACTCATATTACTGTCTGTCATGTTTTACAGAATTGTGTAGAGACATCAAGTTGAAATTAACATAAAAAACATGCCCATAATATCACATTTTTTTAAAAGATCACACTTCTAAATTACAATAAAAATATTTTAATTCTACAGGTAAAAAAAAATCTACAGGATACTTCCGTGCGGAAATCCCCTCGGATACCACCTATCGGTGGCATGTCGGACTCGAACCGACTAAAACCGCACGCCGTCTCGGGTACTAATAGCCGGGGAACCAGGTATACCCTAGAAAGGAAGTCCCTGGTGCCCCGACATACCTTGGGTTATCTACAGACGAGTAGACGACCCCCCCGTGTGGGAACCCCATGTTCCCTGTGCTCCCTGGAAGCGAGCGCGCTTCGCAACGCGCTCGCCGTCACCCCGGCCTGCTTCTGCTAGGGTGACAGATGGCCTCACCTGTCACCTCCAGGCCTGCGCTTATGGAGGACGGAGGTCGTTCTGCGACCTTCTATTGACCTAGAATCATGATTTTGCGCTCACTGCACAAGCACAGAATAAAAGTAATAGTTGAAGGTATTACCTTTATAATAACAAATAATTTTAATGAATAGTTTTGTTGTTTCTATTATATCATATACAAAAATATTTTATACAGTTAATAGTGAACAGTTAAAAGGTAGTTAAGTTAATCTTATCTTTTGTCCTAGGAAAACTGACTGTGACATGTATCAATGTATTGGACATTATTCTGAGAGCAGGGCAGAATTCACTTTAAAATTAATTTATCTATAATATGTTTGTATTTAGAATTATATAAGTATATTTACCAGCAGATTGTAATAAGTTTGGGACCAGAAAAGTGAAGTTATTATTATTATTTTTACATTAGTAGTTGAAAATACAACTATTATTATTTGTTAAAAAAATAGTAATCATGTTACACTATACTGTCTATTAATTATTGCTACTAATGCTGCTTTGAAGGTGAGCCCAAAATATTCTATTTTGAATTAAGGTGTAGGTAAACATAAAAAACGGAAAGTTTATGAATGACATATTCATAAACTTTCAGTTTTAAACTTAAATATAATAGAAATAGCCCAAAAAAAAAAAACAAATTGTTACCGTTTTGTCTAATTAGCTGAATTTCCTATGCATTTTTCCGTTTCTGTAGTGTTTACTTTGATGTCTATAAAAAGCTTGAAACCTAGAAGTGAAGTAGCTTTGACTGCTTTTATTAAGATAGAGAAAATAAAATGAGTTTCAGAGCATTCTAAAGGCGTATGTTACCTGTAAAGCATTCAAGAATGATTTAGTTAAGTTACAAAAAACGTTAAGTTAAATAAATACAAACCGTTATATTATGAAATAATTTTGGTATTCTTTAAATACGTAATAAGTAGTACATGTCTTTGACTTGCGTGACGTTTCGACCAGGTTGCACTGTCCGTGGCTGACTGAGTCTGAGCTTATAATGCCTATTATACAAGTTAGCAACTTTGATTTTAGTTCGTTATCCAACTAAAGAACTTGAATAAATCTTTTTAGAACCATCGTTTTCTTGTATTGATCCAAACTACCATGGTCATTTTTACTTGATAAGTTATTACAAGCGGGATATTTAATATACCATGTTTATTTTCGGAAATTAATTTGAGATATTTTGGCACTGTTGCAAGCGTCATGATCATAGCCCTGGTAATCATGGCCCTGGTAAATATGCAGTTTGTAACAACTTATCGTTTTCTTTTTTTTTTAAACTTTAGTGTGTTGTGAGACAGAAAATTAAACCTTAAAATTTAAAACTAATTTTAGTCTTCACAGTATAATTCCAGCGTCTATTTTGCAGACGTTACGTGATTTTTCCACGGGATAGTTGAGATCGTAATAAATGCTAGACTCCCGCCGGTCTACAGCTTGATGCAAACTCTTGCCAGATGGAATGGAGATTGCCACCTTACTATCGTGATTCCAGAAAATAATTTTCAAATTAGACTAACAAGTTCAAAGAAGAAGTTTCTCTAGAACTATTTATGCAAAATAATACAATTTTTTTTTCTACAAAAATGTTATATTTTTAGTATTTTTAAATAGACACAGCACAGCACTTTCAGCACTTCTGCCCTTGACATTAATCCAATGACGTGTTTAGACTGCCAACACGTGGACGAGACTCAACAAAATATCTTGAGACTCCAAAAAGAAAAATTAAAAGAGAATGCAAAAAGTAACTTATCACTTGAACTGCTAGAGTAGTTCTATGACGTCAATAGGAATAATCGAAACATTCCCTCAAAGAAACAAGAGAAAGGCGTTTCCTTTTTAGTGGCTCAATGTGCATAATGAGGGTTTTTTTTTGTATAAAAGCATGACATGATAAAATAGGAATTCTATTATGTCTTATCGTGTCGTTTCTTGTTCATTACTCAAATCGGCATTATAATATTATTTCTAATAAAAAAGAGTAATCGCTGACAGGTTACGTTACTATAGGTATTTTTTTTTAAATCTTAGGTAGTTCAATTATAATGAATAAGCCGATTTCCATAGAAAATAATAATTTGGTTGTCGTCGAATACAAAATTTATGGCTCAGTCATTTCATTTACAAGTATGTGTTTAAAACAATAACGCTATCAGCGTTTCCACAAAGGAAGGCGTTGATGCAAATGAACGAAACAATCTGTATGGATATTTTGCTCTCATGAAAGGTGTTGTCAATATTTTTATTGTTTAAAATTAGGCATTCTGAATTGAGTGAATATTCGTATAAAGTAACATGACAAAGTAAAATGAAAAAGTTGTGTGCGGAAATGCCGTCGATACAAGAATTGAAGCAAATGGAAAAACTTTGTCGTTCCCGATAAAACGAAAATTAAAAGCTTTTTGATCTGAGATGCCGTTTTATTTTGATGCATGTTGCTATTGAAGTGAAATGGGAAAACGTTGGAAGATTGTTAACATTATTTTTAAGCGACAAAACTTTCTATAGTCAAAATAGTAAAGAGATATTTAGAAGAGAATATAAACTATTGTATATAGGAACGGGTCCAACACAAAGGGAGGATCCTCCGACCAGGCGAGGTGATCGTGCCTGGCGGGCCGCGGCCCTACGGTTGATGTTGAGAAGTTGTATATATGCTAATCGGCGAGAGAATTCTTCATATTGCGATACAGGATTAGCAATTCTCATTCAGTAGTTACTCCGTAGTTAGGTGTGTCTTAGTTAAATGGCGCTGTAGAATGTTTCCATTTCTTTATATGTGAGAGTCGCCACACTATTGTATATTTTCATCCAATTCCAAGTAGTACAGTAGTAACAGTGCATTATGTGAAAGCTTTCTTCAACTTTGCTGCATCAAGCTGCTTTCAAAATAAGTAAGTTTGTTATTTAATAGAATGAAGTTGTTTACAAAAGTTTCATTTTAAAATTGCATTCAACAAACTTTGTGCTTTTAATCCGTTCAGGGACAAACTCAAAGCAGCTTTTGGTGGGCTTTACTCTGTCGGGTACCGCATGCGGATTTTGTCGGACAGATGCAAGTGGCGCACCCTGTACATAGATTAATGTGTGACGCATACAGCATGACGCCTGACGTTCCGGCCACTTTGTAGTTTTGATTTTATGATTTCATGGGTGAGGTCGCATGAGCTCGGTTAACCCGCCAATTTATGTCTTTGGATACGGGTCGAATAAAATCGTATTTCATTTAAATATTAAGCTTGAATTTCGAGTAGAGGGTTTATTGTTTTCACGTGACAGTACCTACTGTAGTAATGTTTCATGTGAAAATGGCTCTGGTAGTAAATGTATTTAAACCGGAACTATTGAAAATATAACAAAAAAATGTACGTTATATATTTGGGAGAAAATGAATATTTTTATTGTACACGAAATTCATTGTGTCTAACGTTATTGGTACAATTGGGGTATGCTATAGATTTCTTGGAGCAAGGGTTAGCTCGTATCTTTTGTAGTAAACAATCATAGGTATGTCCATCCGAAACCTATCTGATAAAGCAGTATTATGCCGTTACAATAAATGATTCAATTTCCTTTACGCAAGTATCGGATCCACTTAAGTATTATGAAAGTAATAGAGGAGAGGGAATAGTTTTCTTGCTGACGCTACTTTTACGATAATGAGAGAAAACGCGGTCCAATATCTATAAAATATTACAACCTACTCGTCCAAATGCCGGACCGGACTGGGGACTGGACCAGAATGAGAAAATCGTTCATGGATTTGATTTTCAGAATTAACTTTAAGCGACGCTTGAATAAGCGTTTGTAATAGACGGATTTTTAGCGATTTACGTAGATAACACAATAGCATAATGATTTCAGTAGAAGGCGATGCCGTAAATTGAGTCAAATTGAGTCAGTCAGTTGACAGTCATAAATCGAGTACTCTGTTTTGTACTCGTATACTCACTTAGCTTTTTCCAATTGTGTATAAATCGGACTTTATTTAAAAGTACTCGATTATAATGACACTCACAATAACAGTGGGCTAAGATCATATTTCAATATTCACAAGAATCAAACTTTCTGATGCATAATTATTCATATTGAATTTCTTCATAAAATGTTGGGAGATGTTAAATCAAATCAAACCAAATAATTTATTTGGGAACCTACATATTGGTATATATATTAAGGTGTTAATTAAGAGTATAACAAAGAGAAGCCACATGAAAAAAATTAATGTGGAAAAATGCTATTGCCTATTTTTAAATAACATCTAAAACTGTTCTTTTAAAATAATACCTAAAAGAATAATTGGATTCTAATACTTTGCGGTGTATAATGTTGTATATATTTAAGTTTTTATTATTCAGTCGTATTTTTTTTTAAACAATGTTTAAAAAAATTCTTCCATTAACACGTCATATAATACACAATAGTATAAATCTTGGGATAAAACTTTTATGATTGAAAGAAATTGGGATCGCCAAATTTCCCGCCATTTGCTACGTTTTGTTGCAAAATTTATGCCTCCGTTTTATTGTTACTTGATGACTCCTTAACTTTGAAATGTGCGTAATAATAATTTAATGATGCTATTGCGTAAATATTCTGTTTGTTAAACATTCCTATATAAACCGTAAACAATTTGAAATCTTTTTTTGATAACGCTTCCTAATAATAAAATGTCATTGTGTAAATAAACATAACGGGTTTTGATATATTTGTACATTCAAACAGAATAGCTATTCGTTTTCGTGGCATAACTCCACCTATAAGTGCATAAGTTTTAGAGAAAATCTTCCGATGTTAACATTATTTTCACTGGAAGAATATCTTCATGAGTTTGATGTTTTTCTATTAGAAAATAAGATATAAAGAAAGGACTAACAATTTTCACATATAGTAAATAATATTGAAGAATTTGTTTTGCGGTGTTGTTGGAGGAGCAAATAAAAGTCGAAGCTCTTAGGTTAAGACTTGCTGTAATACTCCCCTACTAACTTGTTTAAACTACGTATTTATTACTAAAGCTTTAATCAGTTCCTTTACATATCTTATCTAACTCATGATGGTATGTGATGTACGTGACGGACATTATCACTTAGTTATTAGTTGAGCTCCGGTAACCTCACTCAGTGATAGGCTATAAAAGAATTGCTTAACACCGGTTTTCTGTGAGGCCGTGGTATAACTCCGGTCAAGCCGGCCCATTTGTGGGCTTATAAATTTTACTACTAAATAAGTATATGGATTTCAAGACAATGCTACTAACCCTGCCCTTCTTTACAGCATGTGTTTATTCATAACTTATAAGTTCAGTGTATGTAATCTATACTAATATTATAAAGAGGTAAAGTTCGTGAGTTTGTATTTTCGGGGTAATCTCCGGTACTACTGATCCAATTTTGAAACTTCTTTCACTGTTAGAAAGGTATAATAGGCCAATTTTTACCGCGATAACCGACATACACGTAACACGACAAAGCTAGTATTTTATATATTATTTCTAACTTATTTAGGTTAAAGGTACCATCGAGTAAGAGAACTTTGTTCAATTATCAGATATTTACCGTATCCTTTTATTCAATTCATGAAAAGTAATAAAATTGTTCGCCGTGTCTCACAAAGTGAACGAGTTTTCTATTAGAACTTAAGAGCGGAGGTCCCGTTCAAACCATTCAACGAGATTACATGTAACTTTAAAATGTAGTTGAATAGATATTGCCTGATTAATTATAAAATACAGCGTACGTACCTCTGTAAACTTTGTTGTAACCGCTGTAAACTATTTGCCGTCTATTCGGTTTTATTGACTTAGTCTTATTTCATAACGTAGCCAAGAGGAGTAGTTTCCGAGAGGTGCTTAAGTAAGGGAATTCCGGTTAGCTATGAAAATCATGGAACGCATAAAATTACAGAAATCTTCGATGCAAAAGAATATGAAAATCTTAAAACTACAGTTTTAATCCGTGTAGTAGGTAAAACAATTCTTTAAAGCCTGTTCTTCTGTTTTTTTGCAGAAATGAGGCATGTGGTGATTATTGTTGATGAATGTAATTAATAGAAGAAGAAGTAGTTAATTTTACAATATGTGTGATTTTACATTTATATTTTTTTCTATAAAATTACCATTGTTTGAGATAGTTTAAATTTAATCGAGTTTCATTGCTCTCAGTACTTCTCATCTAAAGAAATCGCGATCAAACTGTATAGGTTAGTAGTGGGTAACGAACAACATGGTTTAAGAAAGTATTTTATGTATGTTAAGACTTAGTTTCACAAATTAGAAATGAAAAAATAATGTTGGTGTAGGATCATGTGCAGGCATTAAGTCTTGGTCTGAGTCCTGGACCTCCAATTACGTTGGATAGATCTGGTTTGTTTTCTTTCTATTTAAACTACGTATTTAAAATTTGCAAGCAGTAAGATTTTTCTAATTGGTTAAAATAAAAAATTTAGAAATATACCGAATAAATACCAATGACTTACCTCTAGTCAATATCATGATCATCACCTCAGACTAAAAACGTCCAGTACTGGCCATAGGCCTCCCCAAAGGCATAGTCAATATCGTCCCCGTAGTTGGAAAATTAAATAGGTCCGGTTTTGGCGACATTGACTTTTCCCTATTTTCAAAACACCTAAAACATGCCGCATACTTGAGCCTTACAGGTATTTTCGTATCTTATTCCATTCCAAAAATATAGCCATTTTTGTCGGACAGATGGAATAATAAATATCTTCAGACTAACACTATTTTTTTGAAGGAAAAATAAATAACTCGGTAAATAAATCTATAACTGTGGTCAATGATAAGTTAAATGGCAAATAAATTAAATAACATACCTATTTTAAGTTTTTCATAGTTTTACTTACTACTTAAGTATGTCTTTTGTAATTAGGTCTCTGATTTTAGAGCCATATTGTTATTTTTTGGGTTTAAATTATTTTCTGTTTTGATTTGAAGGAATACTTTAAGTTAATTTTTTTCTACTTGTTATAATTGCTATAATTTTGTTTATTTTTGTTTAGTTTGTGGCAAGATAAATATCTGTTTACAATACCCTTTTTTTAAATTTTATTGTACTTTTATATTTCTTCCAAAATATAACTTTTTTAATATCATAATACAGCTTTTATTTTATATGAGACCAATAATAGTTAAAAATATCAAAATAATGTAAAATACAAAGCCACTAAGTTTTACATTTAAAAATATTTCGAATTTGATAAATTCAATAACTGCATTTATTTCACCAAATTTTACTCTACCAAATGGATTTAGCTTGTAGGAAAACTAAATAAATAGCCGAAATAAGTAGCTAATTGTAGTTACGTTATAAATAATAGTTGTGGCAAAATTAAACAACTTGATTTTTAATGTTTTATTTTGTTATAGTTAAAGATAGAGTTTAGTTTGTTAAAGCATAATTTAAAAGGTAATCAGATCCACAAAATATAAAATTACCGACACTAAAATTGTCTCACGTTTTTTAACAAATGTACATTAACTGAAAAAAAAACCACTGAACCGCGTTTATCTCAGAACACCAAAATCATAGTTATTTAATTTTCCAACTACAGGGACGATATAAATTTATAGGTAGTCATTCTAGTCAATATGCATATAAATATTTTAAAATTAAATAAATTTTTACTAAACTTCACTTTGTACATGCATAAATATCGTTTGAAAACTACCCTATAAATATTTAAAAGCTTAGTGTAGGTAAGTCCTATAAGTTAGAAGCCAGAAAATATGCAGCTCCGACCTATTTTTATAGTTCTCTGTAATGTGGGGTAACGGAACGGCCGCATTATGCGACAGTGGTGTCCTCCGACACGAGTGGCTTGGTGGAGTACTAACTAGGTTGTATATACGTATACGCGAGACGATAATACGTAATGTATGTGAAATTAGACTTGTTACTTGCAGTAGGTATATTTAACTTTTACATAAATGTTGGTGTTGATTTACAAATTATTCCGTTAAGTGTAATACTTAAGGATGTGATTGCCTCTTCAGTCAGCCTAAAATTGGTTAGGAACAATATTTCTACTATTTTATATCACACCTGTAGAAAGACGTGCTCACGAGCGCGTATTATATAGTTACGAATCTTATTTTTTTATATAAAAATAAATTTAGCAGGCATTTATAGGTTAAATTATGTCATCTTCTTGGGTGCAATTATACGTCTGTACTTCGGAACAAATGGTTTTAAAGCCATTATTCAAGAGGAGTAAAAATATAAGTTAAAAAAATTCTAAGCGATGACACTAACGAACTTCGTGAAAAATAGAAATCTGTTTAATCTTGCCTTTCTTTTTTGCAGGTAAATATCGATTTTTATTAAAAATATTGCCTTTCTTATCTAAATATGTGCGGTACCACACCTATATAATAAAATGAAAAAGTACACAGTCATAACGATACCTACACAATGAGAGCCTAATTGAAAACTTTCTTTGTTTGAAACTAGGTCTAGAATATAAATTTTGTTTCATAGCAAATGTAATGAAGTAAAAATTACGATTTTTCACGTAACTTTCCGGAGTAATACGTTACGAAACAGGGTTTAAACACATCCCAATCGTTTAGTCACGCAAGATGAGAGCATATATCAGCCGGTATCAAAGGATCTAAGGTCCTAATCAGGTGTATCGCTCACTAATGATCCGATCTCGGCGCTAATCCGGTTTCAGCCGCTTGGGCAGGGCCACTTTTTCTCATTAATCCCTTCATTAGCGCGTCTTTTTCAAACAAACTGTACCCTTACTAAGTATACTTTAGTGTTGCATCGTATTGTGATTTGAAAATAAAAATAAAGTAAAGAATCCAATGCAGTGCTTTTTACAATCGAAAACCTGTTTTCGAAAGTACTAGTCTGATTAAAGTTTTGCCTATAGGGTAACTGAGTGCCTGACAAGTAACGGAAACGTCTCACCCTTCGTGAAACCAACTTCTTTTTCTTTCTACAAAAAATATAATTTTGTGTGCGTTGGTCCGTTTTTTAGTTAAAGAGTTAACTTCACGAGATGCAAATACTCAACTGTCTGTCATAAACACAACAATGATAAAATGAAAATAAAAACATAACATCCTGGCTCACGTGCGCTCATTTTCTGAGTAGACTTTTTAGTACTAAGTTAGGCATGTAATCAAGCGTTGCCTATCGCCCATCAGGCAGTAACCCGTGAAAATCTTCTCTTTCAAGTCAAACTATTTGCGCGACTTTAATTCGAGCAATAACCTTAATGGTGTATCTTTCTTTTGTTTTTATCATCAGTATTATAATTTGTTTTAGACGAGATGGATATGGTTTGACTGCATGCATTTTTCCCCTAGTAATTATTTTTTTACAGTATTTATTTATTTATTTATATATTTATGTCGGATACGGCAATATTTCCAAACACGACCATTACAAAGAGATTTCCCAGATAACTAACATATTTTTTTTGTTTTCTGTTACTGAAAATTCAACATTATGTTGTTAGTTTAAATCAGAGGAATAAACATAAACGAATTACATGAATATAAAATATTCAAAAGTAGCACATTAAAATTGAGTTTACTTTAGGAACAAAAATAAACCAGCTTTTGTACAGAATACTAAATCAGAACCGTTGGCATTAGTAGGAAATTGAAATTGACCGTGGACGTCGATTTATAGATTCAGACAAGGTTCTGTTCTATTCTCACCCATTATAATATGAAAATGTATTATAATATCAATTTAAATAAGTAAAAAGTTCACTTTAATATTTTTTATTAAAGTGTATGTGGAGAAATTTGGCGTTTTATTCATGCAACGCAAAGGCATTTTCCTTTACATTGCAGGAACGCAACATCTCCAAAAATAAAAACTTTCATTGCGTTTTTGCGCATTGCATCAGTTTTTACTGCGTATTTTGGCATGTTTTCGTAATTTTCCTGTAAAACAAACACTGAAGACGCTACAAGAGAATCTGATTTAGTGTTTTAACATGAAAGGTAATACCCCAAACGAGATATGATGGATTAAAGCTTGCTTCTCGCCAAATTTTTATGATTATTGATCAATGAGGAATACTCTATAGGCTTTGCCTGTAAAATGTTAAATACGTTGATCAAACGGCCCTTGTCTTTTGATTGTAATGTATTATGTTCCTGAGAAATAAGACTGGTCGAAAAGTCAGCCTCTATATGAGTTCTTATTCCCGTTTGAAAAACGTAAGTTAATAACAATTTACACATTATATATAAAACTCATTATCAAAATTCTTATTTTTGTTTCGATACAAACTAAACTATTTTTATTTCACATAGATATGGCAAAAGAAAAAGATAATGCAGAATGTAATTTGTTCAGCGCTTAGTATTAGAACCTAAGAGATACAACAGCTAAATAGATATTTTTCTTCGCTTTAATCCGTTTGCACAAATAGCGTTTTCGTGTTGCTTTTCAAAAACAAATCTCGTTAGACATTTTCTGTTTCATTCATTCACGACATACCGGGATTAGAGTAGATCAAAGAGTTTCTATTTTTCTATTGATAATTGTCACTATGGTAATAGAGTTGACTGATGTGCTTCAATATGTTGCATTGCTGACATTGATAATAAAACCTATTATATTTTACCTTAACCACGTCATAATTAAAATTACTGCAATCATCTGATTCATACAATAAGATTATCATTATTGTGGTCTATATATTTATTATTAGAAGTTACTTTATATAATAACAGATTAGGTTTAGTGTTTACCCTAGCTTATACGACTAATAGAGACACTCAACAGTTACCTATTAGTATCTTTACATAGAATTAAATAAAGTCGCTTTTTTGTCTTGAACGCTTATATCTTTTAAACTAAGGAACGAATTTTAATACGGTTTTCACCAATAGAGAAAGTGATTCAAGAGGAACGTTTATATGCATAACACATGCACAGAATAGTATTGAAAATCTCAGAATTTGAAAGGTTTGTTGTAAAAAATATGTTTTTGTGGGCTTACATTGCAAACGCTGGCTAAACCTTACGAGGCAGACCAAAATAATATACTACGAAATTGTATATCTTAAAAAGATATAAAAAAAGTCCGTGGTGGTATATGTCTATTTCCGAAGGATAGCCCTTTTATCTATTAAATTTTACAAAAAAATAATGGGTTATTTACGAAGCTATTTTAAAGAATACATTATTATTCATTATAAAATTATTGTGCATTTAATGTAGATAAAAATTGCTCTGTTCAACATATCATGAAAATGAATATTTTGGAAGATATTAGAGGTTTAAAATCCAGGAGCCCAACGATCGTCGAGCCGTATGTCCGTCCTGGGTGGCAGCGGCCGGCAAGATCGGAGTGGGCCTATAAAATAAAAATTGCACTTAAAGGAGTCCTATAGTATAGTTGTATCATAATAATAGTATAATGAATTACTCAACACTGACACCACATTAGTAGTATCTATTTGCACCCGTTATCAGCAAGCTAAAGTGGCAGTGGGCTACCCATATTAGTCGCAGACCCCATAACCGTTGTGGTAAACGAGTTTTTGAGTAGAGACCGCGTCTCTGCAAACGCAGTGTAGAGACCGCGTCTCTGCAAACGCAGTGTAGGACGCCCACAGACCAGAGCCTAAATTCTGCTATTTTATGTTAACGCCAAGCCACTGTCATTCCATTGACACCCTATTAAGATGCCATTGAGAAACCATTGAAATCATTCAAAATACCAGTATTCTACTAACATAAATTCACAGTGTCAGTGTTGTCAGTGTCAGTGTGTACGTGGTGATATCAATAACATAGCCATAACTGAAAAATTAAATAAATAATTTCCTTACAAATTTAAAATATACCATTTACCAAACTGTTACAAAGACATCGACAACATTTGTATCAGTGACAAGTCATCGTAAAAGAGTCGATTTTCTTACATGAAGGGGTTTACTATTGATTCTTAGAAAGTCTTTAGATTACTTTTTTACTTGCATGATGAGTAAGAATTTTCAGGATTGATGTAACTGATTTTTCTTAGTATTTACCCAAAAATGATTTTTCTCCTTTTGTAACATTCATTAAGTCAGTGTCATCCTTACCTGTCCCGAATATACACCTGCCACACACAGCTTTGCAACACCCAAAGGTTTGACTGGAAGAAAATGCCTGTGGCATTAAGTCCGCCTTATGCAAGGAAGTACTAATAAATAAATAAATGTCCAAACCAATCTTATCCATATTCTTCGTACACGTTATCAGGGGTACATAAAGGCAAATATGATATTTTTCATATTCAGAAAAGTTCTGTTTCTGAGATATGCTTACGCAAGCCAAGCCCTAGGCAAAAGCTAGTCAATACATAATTATTATTCCGTGTAGTGACGGATTAAGAATACGGAATGTCACTACCCCAATTCATCCCATGGGTGTCGTAAGAGCCGACTAAGGGCGCAAAACAACGCAGTACACCAGCACTGCAAAAAGAAGGAAAACTTGACACAAACCCTATACCAACCCGTCTGGCCAGCGTGGTGTAGTAGGCCAAAACCTGCTTTCTAACGAGAGGCCTATGTCCAGCAGTGGACTATTAAAGGCTGATGATGTGATGTAATGTGACATAATTATTTGCCAATTTAAAGTCATTGCAACCAGATTTTACCGATTACCAGCAAATTACATAATTTAGACAAAACACAGCAAATTAATAGTATTATTAACTAACTATTACATTTTTTAGCACTGTATGCTGGCTCACCATTGTTAGTAGATTATTGAATTCATGTAATACGTGTTTAGTAATCATAAATGATAATTGTATATTCATTATCACCATATATCTATGTAATGAAAAAAAATGTTAGAAGGCATTAAAAAAATGCTTGTAAAATGAAAATGGAAAGGAGTTAACTGTATTGCATTTATTAGTGAAAAGTATCAATTTCATCTAAAATTAGTCGCGGTAAGTTACAAATGTAATAAAACACCACTGTTTGCGTTTTGTAAATAAATTGTCGCTTGCGGTATTCTCGGAACGATACGACCTTCAAACCTTCAAAGAGCGTACTCTCAGCTCAGAGCTCAGAGGGCGGGTAGGCACTTTTCACTCTTGAATTGCGTGTGTTCATGGATGGCGGTACTCACTTACCATCAGGCGATCCGCCTGCTTGTTTACCCCCTATTATGTTTACCTGATTCTAAAAGTATTTTAACCTAGTAACGTAATTAAAAATGGTCAACCTAAACACTCACAAGCCAAAAAAATAAATAAAACACTTGATACTTGATACACACAAACCAAACTAAAATCGGTCGATTCCTTTCGGAAATATGACAAATAGACACAATTAGTCGTAAAACTGATAACATCGCGCTTTTTTATAATATATATATTTATAAAGATTTCTAAAGATAAAAAGATATATATATATATATAATAATTTTTAGTTAAAAAACAGTTAAAATTTCATAAATTACTAATAAAATATTTTCAGAAAAACACAAAGTATGGCATGCAAACAAGTTGGACCGCAGTATTACGTTATTTTGGACTCATTAAACCGGGGCTGATTGTACACACATATTCAGAGAGATAACTTTGCTCGCGTTATGCAGTTAAACGGATTAAATTCGGCCGCAGCTGGATTGACCGCGTAATGGACACCCTGTACATGAAAACTCTGTGCAAACTTGTTACTATATAACCGTGCCATTTAGATTTTTTTTTAACTATATTTATTATATTTAATTATATTTATTATATTTATTGGATTGAGAGCAAATTGTCAGACATTTTTGTAGTTTCAATAAATTCAATGTTTATAACTAGTATTTTAAATGTTTTGAAGTAGTTTTATTACGAGTATATCTTTCTAATGAATACACATCAATGTGTCTTTGTTCGCATTTTATGCGCTGCTACTCGTATAGCGTTAATCTAATAATAGTAAAATTTTACAAACACGCTGCAAGGGATGCATAGAAGAATATAAGTGACCTCTCTTCCAGATGAAATTATTGTTCCCTAGGAATGAAAAAATACTTAAAGGCAAGCGAAGCAACCCTGGTCTTGCGAATTAAAATCTTGTATTCTTTAAAAGTTATGTGTCATGACTAGTCATTTTAAACATCATACATGTCTTCTAATGCACACACGCAAATTACTCGATAGTGTCTGTGACATCTGATTGAGTGCCAAGAGGGACACGTCGTTCTTACTGTCTCTCTCTGTTTGTTCCTGGCAGCGAATTCCTAACCAATCATAACAAAAGAATGTTTTGTGTATGATGACGCTTCTTAACCGACTTCAAAAAGAAGGAGGAGATTTATAGAGACTTTTATAAACTTCTATATATAAATATATATATATATATATGTAAAGTTTGTACATAGATATTAGTTATATATTGCTAACACGCGGATTCAGTCAAAACAAACAAGAACGAATGTGAAGGTGATCATTTAGTAATTCAGGAATTATTAGGTTGAAATATCATACTCCTATTTTCTCTTCAAGACTTAAGCTTTTCTTCTCAGTATTATCTTACGATAGTTTATGGAATTTCCTTTGTGTGAACCTCACCGAGGGCCTCTCCTTTTCTGCGTAATATTTTTTTCCAATTTCATAGAAATTTAACGCCCGCGACGGCATCGGGCCAGGATTATTGAAAGTCGTGGTAATAAATCATATAAGGAAAAATCTTTTTTACGTGAATCTGTTATTGGCTGATTCACTTTACGCACATTTGGAGAACTTTTTTATTCTAAATACAAATAATGGTACTTACTTCGGCTTTCAGGCCTTGTAATCTTTTCTTTATGTTATTTTGACGTTATTAGGCTTCTTTCTGAGAGTCAACGTAATCTATTATGATTAGGTCTATAATCTAAATTCATCTGTACCTTTATAACAAGTTACAATTCACAAGTACTTTATAAAGCCGAAACACACAAGTAATTGTCTAGACACATACTACCTCATTGTTACGTTGTTTAATTTAATGTGAACGCAGCTTAAAAGTTTTATTAAGAGGAAAGTAATAAAAGTTGAAGAAATAATTTCCACCTACGTTTTAAAGAGTTCCCCGAAAATTTTAGTCATAAAACTCTCCCGGCGCAGGCTACATCTACATTAACCAAATTGTACAAAACAAACATATCTAATAATTACGCCACGGGCACCGAGGCTCGTTTTGTGGAGTTATGCGACCGGCTGTAACTTTTTCAATCCGAACTTCGACAATTAAATTTACTCCCAAGTCAGAACATAGCATTTCAATATTTTAGCTTTTTTTTTAGATGTTATTTTAGATTTTTTAGCGATACTTGTGACATCTTCCCAGTTAATATTTCATAATCTAAAAATTATGGGCGATGAATAACACTTCGTGGTTCGATGGTACAAAAGAACTCCATGGCTTGATAAATACGATAAGGAACAGTTGGAAAACGGTTTGAAAGAGCTCGTAGCATATACCATTAATCTTTACATTACAAATTCATTCGGTAAGAACTCACTCACTTGGATTAAGCAGAATTATAAATGAAGTGTCACATGAACTCGCACAAAAAGTGTGAAAGGAGGAAAACCTTTGAATAAAGCCTTGGCTGCGTCAGTTTTTAACTCGAGAAGGGCTCTACGCACGAGGGATTAATCGAATAATTCTCAAGTTTAAATGCGGAAAAGAAATAGGAAAACACGTTACCGTTCGATTAAGATTAATATAACCTATATCGATAAGATAGGTTGTAGATAAATTGTTCTTGAATAAACAATAATCAAAAGTGCCATTGGTATTTAAAGTCGTTTCATTAAATTTGTTTATAATTTTAGCAGTTTTATTGCATGCAGGACTTCAAAATTTCAGGGAGTTGGTACCTAGCCTGTGAGTTGAAAGTGAGCAGTGCTATCCTATGAACCTGGACAAATACTGTCAATTTTAGAGAAAAAAAACTCTGCTTATTAAATAGAGTACACAACTTATTACCTCAATGAGATGTGTCTAATACCTTTATAAGCAAACCTCATATTCGACTTACCACCAAATCTTAAACGGTTTTCATTTATTAATTAGTTAAAGAAGAAACTGGTTTAAACTGATAAAGCGCAGTCATGCGTGTAACATAGTTGAAAGAAAACTTCCCTATTTGTGTTACGTTTCAGTTGGTGCTAGTCATTATAAAAGACAGGCAAATAATAATACTTGACTTGTGCAATAATATGGCTAGGAGTCGTTTTCATCAGGTATTTGCTTTTAGGATGATAAAAAGTAAGATTTTTTTCTGATAACATCTAAGTTACTAAATAATAATAATACCTCATTCCGAAATCATTACACACCTCACTTAAAGAAATAGGAATTCATAAAAAATTATACATTTTATTGCAAAGATCTGTTATAATCGACACATGTTTCATAGTTCGACGATTCTTCACTTGCACTACACAAACACCATCAGTAATTGCTAACGAACCAACCCACTTGGCTTAAGTCCGTGAAAGGTTCGCATTGACTGGCGTTACAGCTAAGATTTAAAGGTTATAATAATAATATTTTAAATCATTTCACGCTCGGCCGTCTGATCCCAAACTAGGCAGAGCCTGTACCATAGTAACCAGACCGCTGATAAACAAACTTATATATTTCTAAATACGTACATATTATAAATAAAGTACACCCAGACACAGAACTAATGACCGTGCTCATCATCACACAATTACTTGTCCTGGGGTGGAATCGAATCGTTCTCTGGCGTATCAGTCAGGGTCACTAACCACTAGACAAACAGGCCAGTCTGGTTAGACAATAAGTTCTGGTATTTATATTATACTGGCTTTTGGTGTATGTCGGTTATTGCGGTAAAAAGTAGCCTATGATATTCACTGATAATGTAGCTTTTCATTGGTGCAAGAATTTTTAAAATAGTTTTAGTAATTTAGGCATAAAAGCGTAACAAACAAACAAACTCACTTTCACATTTATAATGTAAGTATGGAATTATGGATTTACATAAAATATCAAATATGATTATTGATTATATTTTGTTGATGACATGAAGACTAAATTTTTATTTATTTATTTATTTATCAACTTTATGCACACAAGTACAATGGCGGACTTAATGCCATAGGCATTCTCTACCAGTCTACCTTAGGGTGGTGTGGAAATGAGTGTGGAGGTGCACTACCCTTTGGTTGAGAATTATAAAGTGGACATAAAAGAAGTAATGATAGCAATACTGAGCAAAAAGCAATGAAATAATATATAAATACCAACGTATATATACAAGAATACACATTCATATTCATATATATTGTGTTATATATATATACACATACATACATACCATAATACATAAAGTATCATATTTGTGATGATTCCGCTACATTCCGGTCAAGAAGAGCCCGCACCTTCGCCCTAAACGAATTACGACTGGTCGCCATTCTGATATCCTGGGGAAGAGCATTCCATAGAAGTACAGATTGAGTGAGGAAGGAAGAATGAACACATGCAGAAGTGTGGGCAGGGCATAAGAGTAGAAGATTATTTGTAGAGCGAAGGGTTCTGTTATGATTGGAGCACAAGAACTGGAAGGAGGATGTCAAGTATGTAGGCGAGTTAGGAGAGTTGAGAATAGTGTAGAGAGTCGTTAGTGCCCGCAGGTGACGACGCTGACGAATTGGGAGCCAATTTAATTTAAGACGAAAGGAGGAAATATGATCATATTTACGAAGATTGAAAATGAATCGAATGCAGTTATTAAGAAGACGGTCGTATTTGTTGAGGGGTAAAATTAATGGGAAAAATTAAAGTTTGTACCAACATCGCTTTAATCTCGGAAGGTAAAAAATTCTTTAGCCGGTATAGCACCCGCAGGGTTCCTGTAACTTTCTGGCTGACATTAGTAACCTGGGTTTGCCAATTGAGGTTGCAATCAATGAACAGTCCCAAATCCTTCACAGTAGAACTTAGGGGAATGGTTGACCCGTTAAATACTAGGGATGGTAGTTTTTCATGATCTAGCCTTCTGGTCATACGTGGACTGCCTAAGATGATAGCCTGGCACTTTGTGGGGTTCGCAGTCAAACCGAACCTATAGGACCAACCGCTAATAGTCTCCAGGTCGCCGTTTATCATGGCAATAGCCTCCGTTATATTATCTGCAGCAGCATTATAGTAAAGTTGCAAGTCATCAGCATAAAGATGGTACGCACATTGAAGATTCTGAGTGATGAGATTGATAAAAATAGAAAATAATAGTGGAGAGAGAATGCCACCTTGGGGGACACCAGAGTCAAGATCACACCATATGGAGGTGGATTCGTCGACACGGACGGCTTGCTGGCGCCCTCGAAGATATGAAGAGAACCATTCCAGTACATCAGATGACATCATATGATAGGAAAGGATAGATAGAAGGACATCGTGACTAACGGTGTTAAAAGCATTTGAGAAATCAATCAAAGCCAACACGGTAACTTTGGAGTTCTCAATTCCTGCCCGAATGTCGTCGGTCACTTTCAGGAGTGCAGAAGTTGTGCTATGGCCAGGCCTAAAGCCCGATTGAAAAGGGCTTAGTAAATTATTCCGATTGATAAATTGTGATAACTGTTGATGTACACACGTCTCGAGCACTTTGGATAAGAAGGGAAGTATGGAAATGTAAGTGATTTATAAGGGTAGGGTTAGAGACCTTAGGGACGGGTATTACAAAAGCACTGCACCACAGTGAAGGGAAAGTCCCTGAATCGAGTGAATAATTCACTATATGCGTAAGCGCGGGAAGGAGATGTTCGAGGATAGGTGTGATCATACGACGGTTTATGTTGTCACTTCCCATGGCGTTGGACTTAATGGAGAGGATTATCTTTTTTATGTCATCTGATGCAACTGGAGAAAATTGAAAGGAATTAATATTTGGGCGAGGAAGGTCAGCCAGGTACTTTAAGGTGAGACACTTTGTTTGGTGATCAAATTGCGGAAGAGTGGTGAAATGTCGGTTAATGTCATCCAAATCAAAGGTCGTTGAAGAGATGTTTTTCCCGGATTTGGGAAGGCGAGGAGTAATTAAGGTTTTGAATAATATGGCAGCGTTTAGCATTGCGCACCACCTGATTACACCGATTTCTTGCAACTTTATAAAGAGACCAGTTTGCTTCGCTCCTGTTTTTCCGGAATTTTAGGAACGCTTTGTCTCTGCGTCTCATTGCCTCACGGACATCCACTGACATCCAGGGAGCAGGAGAGCGATTAATTTTAATTTTTGCGACTGGAGCGTTTTGGTCATAGAGGTCAATTACTAAATTATTAAAAATGCGATCCTTGTCGTCCACTGTAGACGCCTCGATTAGGGGCTTCCAATCTAGTTTTAAGGCATCGCTGCGTAGTTTGTCTTCACTCATCCGTCCGAAGCAGCGAATATGGCGAAACTGAGGGCGGTGCTTAGGAGGTTTCAGGGCATAGGAGAGGTAGATGAGGTCATGTTGGGAAAAACCGGGAGCGGGGTGTTGGCCATGACTACGGACAAAGGACGGAGTCGAAGTTAGGATTAGGTCTAGCCAGGTGTCAGGTCCATTAATATTGTGATGTGTGGCTGACAATGGCAGCACATGCAGACAAGATGATTCGATGACCTGGAGGAGTTTACGGGATCGGGAGGGGAATTGGAAGCGAGGAGATCGGTATTGAAATCGCCCATGATGATATGGTGTGCATACTCGGACCCTAAAGATTCCAGAATCGGTTCGAGACTGGAGAAGTAGTCAACGTTGGGGGGACAGTAAACAACGCCCAGAAGAGTTTTGGCTCCACTGATGCTAACCTCAAGGAAAAGGTATTCTGCGGATGCAGAACTGGAGGGAAGGGAAGACGTTAAGATTTTGTATGAGATTGAGCAGCGGAGATAAATAGCAACACCACCTCCTCTTCTGTCGACTCTGTCGTTGCGTATGAGAATGAAACCAGGGAGGGAGTACGACGTAGAAAGCAGGTTGGGTTTGAACCAGGACTCAGAAATCAGTATAGCATGTGCTTCGGAGTTGGTGAAAGCTTCAAGTAAGTCACTGTAGTGGCTGGGAATGCTTTGAGCATTAATATGACAAACGTTTAAGCGACATTTAGAAGGGCGACCAAACGTAAATTACATAAGTTATTCTGATAAATCCTAGGCTTTGCCTTTGCTTTATTGAAAGTTCAAATTCTTTAAATCAAACTCTAAAATTAAATGTGGATAAAACGAAATACCGTTTTTCATAGTCCCCCTAAAAATGAAACTGTTACACGATACTTAACTCTTAGAGACTACAAACAATATGCATGATTTTGTACTATTTTACATAGTAATGGAACTGACACACATGACACGAAGCGATGCGAGTAGAAAAAAAAGGAATTTTGAAGTACATCGCAGGCCAGTTACTGGTCGTTCAAACCACTTATCAATACAATACTCTTCTGTGGAAAAGAGAGAGAGAGAGATGCCTTTCAAATGCAAATTTATATGTCCAAAAATATAATTTAATTTTAAAAAGTACATAGAAAGATTATAAACTATTCAAGATTTCAATAACAATTCGCTATCATATTTGGCTCTATGACCTTTAAATCTTAGCTGTAACGCCAGTCAATGCGAACCTTTCACGGACTTAAGCCAAGTGGGTTGGTTCGTTAGCAATTACTGATGGTGTTTGTGTAGTGCAAGTGAAAAATCGTCGAACTATGGAACATGTGTCGATTATAACAGATCTTTGCAATAAAATGTATAAATTTTTATGAATTCCTATTTTTTTAAGTGAGGTGTGTAATGATTTCGGAATGAGGTATTATTATTATTTAGTAACTTAGATGTTATCAGAAAAAAATCTTACTTTTTAAATCGATCAGTTCAACGCCGTTCACAAGAGTTGGGGCTCTCTCCAATGACCACCTGGCGTATTTTGCGGTTGGATTTGGCCTACACCCATACAAAATTATTTTGGCACAAGAATTGAAGCCATCCGATCATTGTATCCTTCGTGAATTTGCCGATTATGCACTGGAAATGATGGAAGCCGATGACGATTTTCATCGTAAAATCATCTTCTCAGATGAGGCCCATTTCTGACTCAATGGATTTGTTAATAAACAAAATTGTCGCTATTGAAGTGAGTCAAATCCACGTGTGGTTCATGAATCACCATTGAATCATCCGCAAAAAATAACAGTTTGGTGCGGTTTATGGTACGGTGGAATCATTGGTCCGTACTTCTTTGAAAGTGACGAAGGAAACCCTGTGACTGTGAATGGCGAGCACTATAACTCGATGTTAACCGAATATTTCACCGCACATGACACGAAGCGATGCGAGTAGAAAAAAAAAGGAATTTTGAAGTACCTCGCAGGCCAGTTACTGGTCGTTCAAACCACTTATCAATACAATACTCTTCTGTGGAAAAGAGAGAGAGAGAGATGCCTTTCAAATGCAAATTTATATGTCCAAAAATATAATTTAATTTTAAGAAGTACATAGAAAGATTATAAACTATTCAAGATTTCAATAACAATTCGCTATCATATTTGGCTCTATCATAGAACATTTTAAGTCTAGCTATACTCCTATACGATTTAAAATATTAAAAAGTTCTATAACTTATTTGTTATTATTCTATTGTTACTTTATTAGTGAAGACTTTGTAAATTGGCACAGTATTAAATAAACTCTACGACTAATTAGTAATTGTGAGTAAAAAGAGCATTAGACAAATCTTTTCATTTCTAAGTTACTAGACATCACGTAAAATCTATGGTGCTTAATACGACATACACCTTAGGATGTATTATTATTAATCTGGTCTACCAATAAGAACGTTCTGGTTTAAAAATTAAATAAAACACACAATTTTTTATGAAAAATGTATCCGATTGATTTATTTGATAGATAATTTTATGCAATTCATGTTTTAAATAATATATCGGCCAAATGACCGCCATGGCTCTTTTTGCAGACGGTCACCCGCTCACGCCAATTTTCGATGACGCGGTGCACCATTTCGGCCGGTATGTCGCCTATGGCTCGTCGAATGTTGCTTTTTAGGTCACGAATTATAGCTGGATTATTGCTGTACACTTTAGATTTAACGTAACCCCAAAGAAAATAGTCTAAAGGTGTTAAATCACACGATCTTGGTGGCCAACTGATCGGTCCATTTCTCGAAATTAACGACTCACCAAACCTTCCACGCAATAACTCCATGTTCACTCGAGTAATGTGAGGTGGTGCACCGTCTTGTTGAAAATAAAGGTCGCCTGCATCAATATCATCTAATTCCGGAAAGAAATATTCGGTTAACATCGAGTTATAGTGCTCGCCATTCACAGTCACAGGGTTTCCTTCGTCACTTTCAAAGAAGTACGGACCAATGATTCCACCGTACCATAAACCGCACCAAACTGTTATTTTTTGCGGATGATTCAATGGTGATTCATGAACCACACGTGGATTTGACTCACTTCAATAGCGACAATTTTGTTTATTAACAAATCCATTGAGTCAGAAATGGGCCGCATCTGAGAAGATAATTTTACGATGAAAATCGTCATCGGCTTCCATCATTTCCAGTGCATAATCGGCAAATTCACGACGGATACAATGATCGGATGGCTTCAATTCTTATGCCAAAATAATTTTGTATGGGTGTAGGCCCAAATCCAACCGCAAAATACGCCAGGTGGTCATTGGAGAGAGCCCCAACTCTTGTGAACGGCGTTGAACTGATCGATTTGAATTCGCATCAACACTGGCCTGAACGGCTGCGATATTCTCTTCACTACGGGTTCTTTATCTCACAGGTACAGCAGTATCGTGGAGAGTGAATTCACTTTCAAATTTTGTTATTATGCGATTTATAGCGCGCACAGAAGGAGCACTATGACGACCGTTTTTTGCGCGAAGCGAACTTTTTTTAATTGATTTATTGATTTATTTTACCATTTTTAGTGTAATGAGGTTTGTAATGAGTAGATAAGTACGATATTTAAAACACTACGTATCGTAATGCATATTACCAAACTGTATTTATATTTTATTTGCAAAACAAATATTTATTTGGGACCCTTCCATCTAACAGCTCAGCATCATGAAACATCCACGTTGTCGGGCCTGTGAAATTTGAGGGATTCCCTCGATTTTTTCTAGGATCTCATCATCAAATCCTAATTTGGCGGTAATAGACCAGCCCGGGAGTATATCCTTTCGATTACAAAACAACATTTGAAAATCGGTCCACAATTAAAAATACAGACGAAATGATAACCTCCTCTTTTGTGTTTTAAAGTCGGTTAAAAATGGGCCACTGAGATTGGTTTTACATAAAAACCAATTTAATGTATTGTTAAAACTATGTTACGGTTTACTAAAATTTATTTTTGTATTAATTATCCTTTACTATCAAAAATTAAGCACAAAAAGCACTATCTCTATTTATTCCAACGCTTAAAACCAACCCTGAGGAAGACTTTTCGGTTAAGGTAACAGAGTAATTGAGTTTAGTTCTGTCACATTAAAAGTTTTATTTTGTATTCCAAGAGTAACTACTTTTAACTAACTAATGTTCAGAAAAGGGATTAATATTTAACCTAGAATTATCATCATCATCATCATAATCTAGAATGACAAAACACAACTTTAAACATTTTAAAAGCATCGATTTAGTACCGTCATACTTAGAACTAAAACTAAGAAGATAATTCCAGTCTAGTTCTTACTAACGAGACTGCCATGTATCAAAGAGGCAATTGGAAATGTAAAACAATCGAGACTACCTAAAACAGTCCTTTGATTCATTACGGTTAATCGATAACGTTTTTTTTTTAATTTTTAAGGGATGTATCCACGTTTCGTGCACCACGGTTTTATTGGCATGCCAGTTTATAGTAAAAACAGTTTTCTGGGAAATATATTTCTTATCAGCGACTGTTTGTTAAAATACCTTGTGAGGGATTCGATTTTTATAAAAGAGAAGTTGATGCCATGAGTGTTATTTTTATGTAGACAGCCCTTTTAAGGCTTATATAAAAACCTTTGGATAAAAATGTATTTCGCCTCGTCAAAGTAACCTGTTTATTTCTAGGTAAAGAAACTACGGTTGAATCCCGCCCCAGGGTACGATGATGTGAATATATCTTAGTCGAGCTAAACGAAAAGTATATAGTGTTTCGATGTTGTCTACGATATCTGATTTCTAGACACAGTTTCCTATATTCATCTTTTCTTAAGGAAGCAAAGTCATCATTTATTATTATTACATTTCTGACTGCGTGGCGTAGTGGTTTAAGTGGTCGCCACGCCGCCTACTGCACTGATTTGTAGGTTCAATCCCCACATGGGATGACACTTTGTGTGATCCTCCAATCGTTGTTCTGAGTCTGGATGTTCTTTGTGTTCGCTTTATGTATGTTTATAAAGTAAAAAAAACAAGAATTTCAATAGTAACTTTCTTGTTGGAGTTTTATGTTTAAATGATATAACGAAAAGTGGTCTATAAAACAAAACATCAGGTTCATTTAAAACAAAGATAGTTACAGACACTTGTAATAAACTTTCACATCATATAATTTGCATACGATATAAAAACAAAAACTATATAAATAAAATTACACTGTAATTAATCATTCCAAAAATTTTTATTGAATCTAAAATAATTTAATTACACTTATTTTATTATTGTAGAAGATATTAAAATTTTCTAAACATGTGTTTAGACCAAATATTTATGAACCTCAATTTTTTTTGACCTTTTTATCATTACACCAATAATAACCCCCGCGTATTGTATTGTAACTGAATAAGCAAAACAGGTTACACTGTCGAAAAAAATTATCGATACCCTTTCAGATTATTTGTTATTAACAAAACCGCTGTTATAAAAGCGTCTAAAGTTACTAATCAGTGTAGGTTGTATCTGATGGAAAGTGGCTACCGCCGCCCATGAACGCCTGCAACTCAGGAGTTACAAATGCGCTGCCGGCCTTTGAGGACGGAGTACGCTCTTTTCTTGAAGCATTTCTCTTCTACTGCTAAAGGATAGGTTTAGCTGTCTAACACTAGCACTAGACAGAATAAGCACTTTCAATAATACAAGCTTCATTCTGTTTAAAAATTTCAAGAGGGCTTTATAAAAAAGACACATTAAACAAACTCCTATTAGATCTTAACCAATCAGTAGACACATGTCATAAAAACAAATTACTTACTAAATAAGTCATTGATTGGTAATGTCAAATGCACCAATTAAACTTTTGAAATTGAAAAGATCAAGTCCCCGAAAAGTCAAGATCAACGACCCGGACGGCCGAGGAAACACTCAAAACCACCAGAAAGTTACTAAATATGAACTAATATTACAAGCTTTCACTATTTAGACTTAGATTTACATACTTACCAAAAAATAACATAGTATACAATTCAAGCTCAATGAAAATATAAACAAATTGAAAACAAACGAAATACGAAATACAACAATACAATAAAGGTCCATCACTTTCAAGCATAACAATAATGATAGGAAATGATAGTAAATGCAGGAGTGAGCAGCACCAATCCTAAGAAAATTTGTGACACTTTTAATATAAATTAACGTCTAACTGTGGATACCATACATTAAATTTGCTTTAACGTTCGCCAACGTCCATACCATGTTGAATACACCGGTTCTCGTCCGATCACCGAAGTTAAGCAACATCGGGCGTGGTTAGTACTTGGATGGGTGACCGCCTGGGAATACCACGTGATGTTGGCTTTTTGCTCTTTATTTTCGTGTCATCTTGTCAGACGTTCAGCGCCATCTATCGAATAGATAGGAAATCATTTCGCAAGGAAATTTTACCTATGTATAAATTGTTTTAATTGTTTTTAATATGTAGGTAATAGCCGCTTTCATAGATGGCGTTGTAATTAAAATCGTGTCAAATCAGTTTTACTCGATCGTCACAACTTCGTTCCTATCGGGTGTCCCACAACACCACACGGCTTTTTTTTATTTGAACTATTACTAATTTTAGATCTTAAGTAATTAACCTTTACAAAATGTTACAAAACATATTTTTTTTGAACCAATTGGAATATTTTTTAACATACTCTCGAAATTCTATACTAGTGTTATAATTTCTTTCTTCATGAAGCTCATAAAGCCTTGTTATATTCCTACCGTGGCCCATTCATTGAAGGTTGTAGAACCTCTTAGAAGTAAAAGTTGATTAAAATTCTGAACAATACAGGTTAAAAAAAGGGTTGGGGTGCGGGTCGGGTAACCTCCACGTGCGTCGCCGTGTTTCTTGTCCCTCATGACCACTGTTTTCAGGGGGAACGGAAGCAGGGGGCCGGTGCATCCTGGGCGACGGTCAATAACTTCCCTTTCAGGGGTGGGTATTGGCCGCCGGCAAATAACTCGGCAGGGGGGGGTAAATCGCTCTCGGTACTTCTCTGTTCACCAGAGGAGACTGGACGAGCGAAGGGGTTGTAGGCAGAGGCCGAGGTGGGATCCGTATGGAATCCAAGGGCGGGTCGACCCACTGCTTACGCAGGGGCTGACAAGCACCAGTGCTGCCGCCGGTGAGGGAGGGTTAGCCACCCTCTCGCATTTCGTAACCAACAGGGGTTCAGCAACGACCCAATTGGTGGCTCCAGGAGGGTACGCTGAGAACCTGTTGGCCGGAGGGCTTGCCTTAATTGGCCTACCCATGACAAGGACAGTCTATAACACCCGACAGCAAAGTCGTTAAAACCTGTGGATACCGGCCGACCTCTACAGTATATAGGCTTATCCGGGTGCAAGGGGCACCGCCCGGATGGACTTCATTTCCCCCATACTCGTGGGATTAAATATGGATATTAACACAATAAAACAAAAACCAACAACAACGGACGGATCTACTAACGACATTGGCTTTATCGACAACGGACAACGAATTTTCAGAGAGGAGAAGCGCTCAACTAAGGCGAGCGAGAGTGACGAACGGCGGTTGCGGTCGCGTTTATTAAAAACACCTTTCTTCAGACCCTCCACTCCGCTGCCGCTTGATGGAGGTGATCGAGGTGGAGAGAGCGATAGCTCAGCCTCGATAGGGTCGGAGAGGGAGACACGCAGGCAGTCGCGGAAGCGTGGGAATAGTCGACACGATGATGAGGACGGAACTGGTTTGGCGAAGCGGGCACACAGTGTCAGTTACGCAAACCAGCCGAGCTCAGCAGAGGTTGGGGCTCAAATTCTGCTAAGTCTGGATAATGTCGAGGAGACATTGGACAGACCCCGCAGCACGAAGGCGGAGGTAATGAGCTCCATTCGTCAGGCCCTGCAGACTCTGCGGGATGGCGTTAAGGAGCTCTGCAACAGAGCGGTGACACGCGAGTACGAGGAGGCGTCCGTGCAGAACCAGACGTCATCATCGTCGCTGGCGGACCGGGTGAGGGAGAACGAACCTCTTACCCAGACAAAGTCAGTGGCACCGTCTTCGGCGGTGCCGCGGAGATCGTCGGCCACAAAGGTGGCGGAAACGATCCCGCTGCCTTCTACGATGGCGGAACTGAGGCCGAAAATGGGCTCGACGGTGCCACTGGCCCGCCCGGCAAGGGAGGACCACCTGGACTGGGAAGAAATTGCGGCAATCATGAACCGTGAGTTTGCCCGATTCCAGTCCGGGCTTTTAGCTAGGTTCTTCCCAGAGAGAGGTGCCAGACCCCCTCTAGGCCAAGGACGGACTCCAATGGCGCGGCAGGCGGCTGTATCAGCCACTGCGCTCTCTTCTTCTTCCGAGAAGAAGAAGAAGAGAAAAAAGAAAAAAAAGAAAGCGAAAGGGCTGGCGGGGCAGCTACTGACCCCGGTAACGAGGCAGGCTTCCATCAGCCTGAGAAGGTCTACCCTGCCGGAACCAGCGGTAAGGCAGGAAGAGGGCACCTGGGCCCAAGTTGTTGGGAGAAAAGCCCGGGCTACCGCTGCGAGACAGGGTGCGGTTGCTCCTCCTGTCTCGAAGCCGAAGAAGCCGCAATTACCACGACCCCCCACCAATGCCGCCATCGTGGTCGCAGTGCCTCCGGGATCCAGTACCTCACTGGCGGAAGTAATGCAGGCCGCAAAAACCCGTATTAAGCTGGCGGAGCTTGGCATTACGGGCGGGGTCCGTCAGCGAAAGGCAGTCACAGGGGGCCTAGTACTGGAGGTCCCCGGGCCGGACAGCGCTGCCAAAGCGGACGCTTTGGCCGAACGCTTGCGCGCGGTCATGGGCGACACAGATGCGCGATTTATGCGTCCGTGCAAGACGGCCGAAATGCGGGTGATGGATTTGGACGAATCCATCACCGCCATCGAGGTTGCGGAGGCAATAGCCGCAGCGGGTGGCTGCTCCCCGTCCGACATCAAGGTCGGGGAGATACGCAGAACCGCAGCCCGATTGGGAACGGTTTGGGTCCGGGGCCCACTTACAGCAGTACGCCAAGCTGCAGCCGCCCAACGCGTGCAGGTGGGCTGGGCGTCGGTCCGTACCGAAGCGTTGGCACCTCGGCGCTTGCAATGTGCCAGTGCCTTGAAATGGGACACGTCAGGGTAAAATGCTCAGGTCACCCTGACAGGAGTGGGCGCTGCTTCCGCTGCGGAGAATTGGGTCATAAAGCCCGAGACTGCGCAGCTAATGCACCGAGGTGTCCGGTGTGCAGCGACCACGGCCGGCCCGCCAACCATCGGCTGGGTAGCAAGAGCTGTTGCCCACCGAAGCAGCAAAGGAGCGGAGAGGTCCAACCTCGCCCCGCCTTTGCCCAATCGGGCAAACAGCCAGTGTCGAGTGGTAACTCGACGGGAGAGGCAATGGAGGCTTAACACCCACCACACGCAAGGATTCTCCAGGGCAACCTCAACCACTGCCGCGCAGCGCAGGATCTATTGATCCAGACACTTGCTGAGCAGTCGGTTGCCCTGGCAGTCATTGCAGAGCCCTATACCGTCCCGAACCATCCGCGTTGGTTCGGGGCGGTCGATGGCTCAGCGGCCATTTATTGGCCGGGTGGGGAAGGCTTCCATTGCTCTCTCCTAAGAAAGGGTGCTGGCTTCGTAGCAGTGGAGTGGGGATTAACAGTGGTGGTGGGGTGCTACTTCTCTCCCAATCGTGGCCTAGCTGAATATGCGGCATACCTTCACGGGTTGGCAATCTGCATTCGCAGCTATGCCTCCCGTCCGGTATTTGTCCTGGGTGACTTCAACGCCCACTCAAGGGAGTGGGGTGACACTCGGGACGATGCGAGGGGAGAGACTATCCTGGAGTGGGCGGCTGGACTGGACCTCCGACTTCTAAATCGGGGCTCAGTTAGCACTTGTGTGCGATGGCAGGGGGAGTCGATTGTCGACTTGTCATGGGCGACTCCCTCTGCAGTGCACATGGTGTCGGGATGGCGGGTGGCGGAGGCAGTGGTCAATCTTTCTGACCACCGGCACATCGTATTCGATGTGTCTCTCCGCCGCGCTGACCGCCCACGTCAGGATAGAGAACCTCCGCGACGATGGTCCCTCAAGCGGCTTGACCGAGAGATGGTCGTTGCCGCATCCCACGTGGCGGATTGGTTGGAGGAAAGGGTTTCGCCCGATCCAGAAGAACAGGCGGCTTGGTTCGGGAACATTATGGCGTCCGTATGTAATGCCTCAATGCCCCGAGTCAGGCCAGCCAGGAAGGGCTCGGCGTACAGGTGGAGCGTGGAGATCTCGCAGCTGAGAACGACGGTCGCGAGATTGCGCCGCCCGTATCTTCGAGCCCGGAGAAGACGGCGAGTTACAGCTGAGGAGATCGACGTAGCACGGCGGGAATATGGCGCTGCTGTAAAGGCTCTCAGCGATGCAATCGCTGAGGCCAAGGCTCGGCCCTGGAAAGAACTCATCGGGGGACTGGATAGGGACCCATGGGGGCGCCCGTACAAAATTGTACTGGGCAAGCTAAAACCATGGGTCCCTCCATTGACGGAAACCCTGGACCCGGAGTTCCTGGGAAGAGTGGTAGACACGCTCTTCCCAAGGGTCCAGGACAGTCCCTTGATCTCTCCGTTACAATCGGACCGGCAACTCTGCGCCCGGACCTGATGGTATTCCAGGTCGGGCGCTGGTGATAGCTCTGTCGGTACTGGGGGACAAACTGAGGCGGATTTTCACAGATTGTCTTAGCCTCGGTGTCTTCCCCCTCGACTGGAAAGAAGCGAGACTCTTGAAAAAGGAAGGTAGGACTGCAGATTCTCCCTCTGCGTTCCGACCGATATGCCTGCTGAACGAGTCGGGGAAACTCTTTGAGAGGGTTATCTCCGATCGTATCAGCGGGCACCTGTCGCGAGTAGGCCCTGATCTGTCGGACTGCCAGTTAGGATTCCGACGGGGGCGTTCGACAGTGGACGCTATCAGGTGCGTTCGCTCCATGTCGGAGTCGGCAGTCCGATCAGGGGGGGTGGCTTTGGCGGTTAGCCTTGATATCGTTAACGCGTTCGGCACCCTCCCCTGGCGATTAGGGCGTCCTTTGAATTTGATGAGGTGCCGCTCTACCTGCGGGCCGTCATTGGGGCCTATCTGCGCGATAGGACAGTGAAGTTTATCGGTCTGGGCGGGGTGGAAAATCGGAGAGAGGTGTATTGCGGGGTTCCCCAAGGCTCTGTTTTAGGCCCTTTGTTGTGGAACCTCGCATATGATGTGGTCCTTCGCACCAGTCTGCCCTCTGGCCTTAGTGTTGTCTGCTATGCTGATGACACTTTAATACTGGCTAGAGGGTCACACTTCGACGAGGTGCTTCGGCTCGCCGAGCATGGGGTGGCTTGTGTCGTGGGAAAGATTCATGAGCTGGGTCTGAAGGTGGCGCCTCAGAAAACTGAGGCGATATGGTTCCATGGCCTTCGTAAGCGCCAGGAACCACCCAGCTCATGCCTCCGGGTGGGTGACGCTGAAGTCCAGGTGGGCCGGTACATGAAGTACTTAGGCCTCATCCTGGACAGTCGGTGGAGCTTCGAAGAGCATTTCGTGCGATTAGTCCCCCGAGTGCGCGGGGTAGCGGGTGCACTGCATCTCCTGCTGCCCAATCTCGGGGGACCACGGGAAGAAGTTCGCCGTCTCTATATGGGGGTCGTGCGATCCATGGTCCTCTATGGGGCGCCCGTCTGGCCTAATGACTTGGCGGGTGCCTCCCGCTGCAAGGCTCTACTCAGAAGCCTACAGCGGTTGATGGCCATACGGGTCGTACGGGGTTATCGTACCATCTCGTTTGAGGCGGCGACGGTCCTGGCGCGATATCCACCCTTCGACATTCTGGCCGACATGGACGCGATGGTCTATGACCAAGTCCGTTCTGTCGGTCGGAATGGTGAGGAGGCCGCGCCGGATCATGAGCCCGGAATGCTGCGGCGGAACGCGCATACCCAGGCTCTGCGAGCGTGGCAGGCACGGCTTGTAATCCAGGGCTGTGCCAGCCAACGCGCCGTCGGAGCCGTTCTGCCGAGCTTCGAAGCGTGGGTAGGGAGGAACGACTGTGTCACCTACCGATTGACTCAGATGCTTACCGGGCATGGTTGCTTCGGTGAGTATCTAAATCGAATTGGACGGGAGGCCACGGCACAATGCCACCATTGCGGGTCCGACCGGGACTCCGCCCAGCATACTCTGGAGGACTGCCCTGCATGGGAGTCTGAACGTCGAGTCCTGGTCGGACAGATCGGACGAAACCTGTCACCGCCAGCATTAATTGCGGCAATGCTGGCGAGTGGCGAGGGATGGGCAGCTGCGGTCTCCTTCTGCGAGGACGTTATGCTCCAAAAGGAGGCCGCAGAGCGGGATCGGGAGAGGGCCGATCCCGCTCGAAGGAGGCGGCGAAGGGGACGTGGCAGAGGTCGCTAACTCCCCAATCGCCGCCTAAGGGTCGCTGCGGCCACATCTTGGGGCGATGTGACCGCTGTAAACGACCCGAGACAGATGACACTCCGGTGCGGCCGGGGGCTGTCGTCTAAGGCAGGATGCTGTTGCGTCTTTTACTCTGTAGAACAGTGAGAGGCGCAGTAGCGTCCTGCCCCAGGGTGACTTCGATCACTCCGGGATGTGCCTCAGACATGAGGTACGGCAGGGAGGACTCCAGAAGTCGCCGATGCGTTCCTGGAGCTCCTCCCGACTGCCGAGGTAGGCCGCCGCGGGGTTTAGTGGGTAGACCGGTTCTCCGGGAGTCCCACACACGCCCTACGTTTCCCCAACGGAGCATTATAAGCAAAAGCATTCCCCGCGTGAAAAAAAAAAAAAGAAAAAAAAAAGGTTAAAAAAAGGGTTATACAATTGATTAGGAACATCACTATAACCCAAACGGGGTAGTTTACTAAGTACTTTATTTTTGAAATTTGCCATACGAGTTACAGTTTTAGGTACCACAGTAATATCTCGTGTTACCACCATTTTGTTTTTCATAGCAAAAGCACACATCTGTCCACAGTGATCAGAATGTACATAGTTTGTTTGTTTGCTTTGGTGTGTGGCAATATGTCAGCAAATATATTATCTACACACCTGGCTATGGTAGCAGTTATATTAGTAGGCTCCAAAAAATCTTAAACTCAATGTGTCTTCCAATATATTTTTACATTAAAATCACCACACACAATTACACTTTTGTGTGATTTATATGCTTTCTGCAAGACTTCGTACAATTTTTTCCAAAATAATATATGATGTGGAGGCCTGTGTACACTCAATACAATAAGTTGCTCTTACTCCACACATGCTGTTTCTATTGCCCTGCAATATCAGTACGGTCCCTAAACGTTAAATCCTTTCTAATACAAATTTATGAACCGCCATGTACAGCACGCTCCCTACTGCAACTTAATCATTCTGGTTTGTAGACCACTCGTCCACGCTAGAGCTCAATGTATTTGAAACAAAATATAAGACAGTAAATTATATTTAGAATGGCACTTGTATCCAGACATTTGTTTCACTCCACATAGTCTAACGCCAACTCGAGACGACTGCATAAGCCGCAGCTGACAACTCCGTCAGTCCCTTTCCAATTTGCGTTCGTATAAATGGAAACGCTCGGATCGCATAAATGAAAATGGTGGAACAAATTGATTTCTCACTCAAACAGAACCGAGCGCAGTGCAACCTACTACTATTCTATTTTCTTTTGTGTCCTAAACAGATTATGAAATAATATCTTTCACTTCTGTATTCTGTTGCACGACTCTAAATATTTTACCATCATCCTTCTAATTTATTTGTGATAGGCGCAATGTGTATAATGGGTTAAGGGTGATTGAACTAGGGTCAGAGATACTTTTGAACGTCTACGTCTATACGTCTTGAACGAAAAATAGGACTATTAGTGCTAGTGAGATTAAAGAGACCATTTTTCCCTACCCTTGCATCCCTTAACCTATTGCCAATATATTGTATATCTTTAGTACTAATAGCTAATAATTTAACTGCACGGACTTTTAACTTAGACTTCACATATGGCGTAGTTGTTTTCGTAGTCACCTCGCCGCTTTCTATTGCCGTTCCCGTTCAGGAATTAGGAATTAGATGGAACAACTCACCAGTATACTTAAAATTTAAGATGGCATTACGAACTCAATTCTGCGGATAAATAATTCAAATACTTCCGGATGCAGTGAAACATACAAAGTTATGTGCCATTTGATATGTACATTATTATCAAACAGCAAGTAAAATTAAACTCTTATTTTGTTGTATTACACCGTCACCGTATTTCCTGCTAATCTGTCACAAAGGCAAAGCGTACGTTTACGTGTTAATACTTATGCGTATTGGGCACACAATGTTTTTTTTTAAACACGTTTCCAGTACTGAATCAAAAACTAAGTTTCATTAATATTCAAAACAATATTAACGTTCTTTTTCAGCTCTCAGATCACTATTTCAACTATAAAATTTGCAATAACGATTTTTTTTTCCAAAGCTGTAGACATATTGTGATAATAAAAGTTGTAACAAAATTTTAGTAGCAACTCTTAAAAAAACCAAAAGACGAGGTTTGGTTTTGGACACGAGAAATTATGCGTAAACTGTTGTGCGTAAATAATGTTATGTATAAGTATAATTAGGATAAACAAAAGTATGCCTATGCAACAACCAAAAACAAACAAACCTAATTTTTGTTACCGTTTACTTTAGTTTCGAGAGCTTTGTAACAACGGAATCAATACCAATGTTTAAACAGATGCTTTACATATAATAACAAACCCATACCTTGTGTAAGAATCTATTGTGAATTATATGGTGTTGATATCTATTTAAACATTTCATTGTTATTGTCATCAACAGGTAATTTCCATAAAAATAGCGTTATTATAATGTTAAATAACTTCTACTCATTATTAACCGACTTCCAAAACACAAAAGAGGAGGTTCTCAATTCGTCTGTATTTTTTTTTTAATGTATGTTTGTGCCGCGATTCCTCCGTCAACTTGGACCGATTTTCAAAATTCTTTTTGTAATCGCAAGGGTATGCTCCCGAATTGGTCCCATTACCAGCAATTCAGGATCTGATGATGGGATCCTAGAGAAATCGAGGGAAACCCTCACAATTATTGGGAATTTGACAGCCTCGACAACGTGTTTTAGCTACGAGTATTTCTTTAGCCAAACAAACCATGGCAACCGTCAGAGACTGCGCGATGTGATGCGCAGAGAACTTGCAGTATTTATGTCACCACAGTAATTTTCGTATTATTAAGAAGAAAAGGTTGAAATTTTGTATTCTATCTTGTTAAAATAATTCCGATAGACGCTTTGTTGCTATGGATGGCATCGCATTTCGTTTGTAAGTAATGTTATACTTAATTTATTAAAATAGTTCTGGAAAAAACTCTTAAATTTTGTGTGGGTCAACTTTCTAAGGAGAGGCCTATGTCCAGCAGTAATTTAATATAATATTTAATATAATCTAATAAACTACAGTTTGTTACTATACATTACGGTACGTAGTGTTTTAAATATCGTACTTATCTAGTCATTACAAACATATCCTACACTAAAAATGGTAAAATAAACCCTTTTAAAAAAATAGTTGAACCGACTTCAAACAAAACCGACAAAGAGCACTAAAAAAAAAAAAAATTACAAATCTAAGTAAAAAACTATAATAAGTACCCTCAATGTAACAGGTAACATTATGATACCAATAGTCCGTTCTAGTCTGTTTCCGGAATTGAGTTCAGTTCTCGCTGCGAATTCTCTTTTGTGTCTTCTACCGATTGAAAACGGGTGCCAGGAAGTGGTAATTTGAGTTTAGGAAAAAGAAAGAAGCCGGCTGGAGCCATTCCTTGTGCTCGATAGTATTTGTTAAGTGTTTGGTCAAAAATTCATTCTCAATGATGACCTTGTCCTCTGGCCTTTTTTTTTGCTCTCTTAAAGGCCGCATAACTCTCAAGTAATATTCTTTATTTACAGTTTTACCTTCCGGCAAGAATTCCGAGTGCACAACACCGCGATACTCAAAGAAAACAGTCAACATTTTCATCCTCATTACCTGGATAGTTGGCGCTCCACTACTGTGCGCTTTTCGAGACACTTTTTGCCCCACACAACTAATCTGTGGAACGGGTTATCGTCTGCGGTAATTTCCGGACCGATACGACCTTCAAACCTTCAAGAAAAGAGCGTACTCCTTCCTAAAAGACCGGCAACGCGTTTGTGACTCCTGAGTTGCAGACGTTCATGGGCGGCGATAGTTACTTACCATCATACATTAAAAAAAAACATCTCTTTGACTTTTGATCGACTTTCGCGTGGTTTTTTCGGTTTTGGTTCAGCTGCAAGGCGCCACTCCGAAGCTTGTTGACTAGTTTGTGCGTTTCATGAATGTTGGGTCGGAATTGACTCGTTCTAGCATGTCCTCAGCGACTCTTATGCGATTGAATTTTTGGAGAAAATTCAGGTCTTTTAGGACTAGCCGAGTGGTAACATGTTTCATACCCAAATGATTAGTTAAAATGGAACGGATCTACTCGTAAGATATAGAAAGTTCGGCGGCTACCTCTCTCAAAGTTGAAAGAGGATTTTCAGTCACTATTTCCTTCACTTTTGCGATGTTAACTTCAGTTGCAGACGTTGTTAGCCTACCAGAGCGAGGTAAATCTTCCATCACATCTCTACCGCTTTTGAACGCTTTGTACCACTCATAAGCACGTGTTTTTGTAACTAGTGTTGTATGTTTGTGTAACATTTTCAGTAACTACGAATACATTGGCGATGCAAAATTTAAGACAAACTCTTTGTTCGATGTTTTTGTCCATTATTAAATTCGCAATACACACTAGATTTAACTAAAAACAGCACTGTATTTAATATAAATAACAGATGCAACTCAAACTCTGCGCCAAAATGGAAAACAGTTGTCCTAATTTAACAACAACAAAAAAAAACAAAAAATTGAATTTGTAACTATTAACAAATCATCCATTCTCAATACTTTTTTAACTGTATTAAAGGCTGTTGATAAAACATTTTAAAGAGGCCTTCTATAATTATCTCTATGATTAAAGTATTTTTTTAAAACACAAATAGAATTTATTTATATGACAGTTGACCACTTTAAGGAAGGGATTAAGTTCAACGAACAATAGAGATACAAGTACATATTCAATGTATGTACAGTCTACGTACTAACCCACTGGAAAGCAACAAACTATGTTCAAGGTCTGGTCGGCCTCACTCCGTCAAGGGACAGTGATTCCCTATTCGCACAACTTATACAACATCCGATAATGCGTGCAATAAATCAGATAACTTGTTAACTAAACTGCCAAAAGAAAATATGTCCAAAATCCTCTCTCGATGGGTATATAATGTAAAAATAAGGCCCCTTTGTCGTGTACGTGATCGTCAAGCAACCATCACGCACGAGTCCACTGTAACCAACGAAGTGTTGACAAATGCCTAATTGAATTTTCAGCCACGATATTGTGTCGCTGTCAAAAAGATTTATACATATTATATATTGTATTCTTTATTTTCCAGTAAATAAGAAATGTATTATATGATGTTTGGTTTAAAATGCTTTATTCAATGTACGAAAGGAGTTTTGAGGCTACTGTCACACACTGAATGAATGATATACTGACTTAATGCTTTGTGTTATTTTTCTACTTAAAATATTGCCGACTTGAATTATGCTCATTGAAAAAATAGAAATCACCGTAGGGGGTAATATTTTACTCCCTACACAGTAATTATTATTAACGAAATATATATGAAAATAAACATAAAAGATATGAGTAGGTTAGAAATAACTTTATGAGACTGAGACATAGCCGCTAACTATAGGCCTCATAAAAAAGCCATTAACTCCCAACGGACTATGAAAAGAGCTATGATAGCTGTTTTCGTACATGACATGTTTCACTCACGTGATGACTTACATTTATTTTACTAGATGAATAGATAGACCATGTTAAATTTCAGATGAACAAGCAGGTATATACATTTTCTTAGGTTTTTTCCTTACCAAGAATATTTTATTGTAGATGTGTCAAGGCTAAGATCATGTAACGTAGAAAACAATAAATCTAATTTATTAAATTGTCGTTTAAGTGCGAATGTATAAAATTATTTTGTAGTCGTAATATGTAGTATATCCCAACACGGAGAGAGGATCCTGCGAGCAGGCGAGGTGATCAAGCCTGCCAGATATACTAATCGGCATTAAAACTTTCAAGGTACGATGCAAGTTTAGTAGTAACTCTGTAGTTCGGTGTGTCTTCGTTAGTTAGTAGTATATGGCAGATGCAACTATTTAATATATACAAAGTTAATAATTTCGATCTACAAATTGCAACTCCCTATCTCATTCCTATTCTCCTTTTCCATTAAGTGGTTGCCTAGAAGAGATTTCAAATCGCTATAAGGCCACCAATTGTTCAACTTTTTATATTTTACTTTCTTTGAATCATTTAAATAGCTTTAGATCATAAGTCAAATACCAATGGATACTAACTATATTATTATTATGTTTTTATTGTATAATAAAGTGTTACCTATCTATCTATGATTCTAATTTCACCAAGTTCTCTTAGAACGACCCAGTCAGATCCATGAACACGGTATTTTCCTTTTTAAAGTTTTATATTAAATAAAAACGGTGTAAGGGACCCCCGGTCAGAACGAAGTTCGTAACTATAGCACGAAGTATCGGAAAAAGTCTTGTTACACATTTTCGGTCTCGCTCCCATTCGCTCAGTGTGTAACGCGCGATAAAGATCTTCGTTCAAAAACACACATCACAATAAAAAATTAAACTAGTTAACGACCATTCTCTGTACTGAATGAACTGAGCTGTCAAAAAAACTAATTTGTGGAATATCATAAATCCAGAACAGAAAAAAAATTTGAATATTGTTTGGAATTCTCATTTTCTATTCGCATAGTCACGTTACTTATTACACAGCAAATATACATTTATTTTTACTCTTATAATGTGTACAATTTCAGAACGCATTTCGTTCGCTAAGATAAATGTGAACAGGAACAAATACAGTTTGCTCCGAGAACAAATTAATTTGGAGTAAACTGGTTCACGCTCACATTATCTTAATATGGCAGGATGGCGTAGTGGTTTGTGTAATGGACTGCTATTCTAAAGGTCGCGGGTTCGACTCCCGCTCAAGTCAAACATTTGTGTGCATTAACTTTTAATGTTATTTTTGATCTGTGTGCTTTTATGTAAAATATGTATGTATACAAATTTATATTAATATATCTATACAAATAAATAAAATTGGAGTGTCTGTTTGTAATATTAAAATAACCGCTTTCTACTAAATGCATATATATGTTTACACGGTACATATGCCAAAATAACATTTTTTTCAATTTTTGTCTATCTGTCTGTATGTTTGTTCCGGGTAATCTCTGGAACGGCTGGACCGATTTCGACGGGACTTTCACTGGCAGATAGCTGATGACATAAGGAGTAACTTAGGCTACTTTTTTTAGACTAGCTTCGCCCCGCGGCGTTGCCCGCGGTTATAACACCGCAGGTCTCAGCTAGTAAATTTATATGAGTTGTCTAGTTCCCACAGTAAAAGCTCAGCTTAGTTTGTTTGTGTTGTTTCTGCGTTGTGTGAATGTGGTAGGATATTATTTTATTATTATTCTCTTTATTGCATTGTATATACATATTGATTACATTTTTAAATATTTTACAAAAGAAAAAATACATTTAAAAATATAAAAAAATACTAATAGTTAGGGGTCCAAAGACAGGAACCTCCTCACTATACGAGCCTACTACTACCTCACTATACGAACTGCCTTCTGCATCTGACCCTTGATACAGCCGTCTAACGTGAGCCTCTTAAGTGTTATACGACCATCGGAACAATGATCACTGAATCGACTGAATCTACATATCGATAATCTCGTGAGATAAATCCAAATATTTTATTTGTTTTTCTTTTGCAACTTTCACTAGATTCTCGTCATGAGGAACGGCGATATCAACAATCATTGCGCGACTCTCTAATCGATCTATCACAACAACAACTTATTGGCTGTTGGTCTAGTGGTTAGTGACCCTGACTGCAAAGCCGTAGGTCGTGAGTTTGAATCCCCACCCAGGACAAATATTGCGTGATGAGCACGATCATTTGTTCTATGTCTGGGTGTAATTAATCTAAATATGTATGAATGTAAAACTATATTAGTATGTTTATCAGCAGTCTGGTTACCATAGTACAGGCTCTGCATAGTTTGGAATCAGACGGCCGTGTGTGAGATGTGTCAAAGTCAAGGTTAATAGTCCTGTCTGTGATAAAATAGATCAATTTTTTTATTATTTTATTATACTTCTCAAATCTGTTATTGTTTGACAGTGACACAGAGTAAAAGGTTTTTCTCGGAACACGTAAGTTTAATTTAAATGTTGATATTGATATGTTTTGGAATGAAGTTCCTTGTCACGCGTTCTAGACTGATCGAGATCGCAAAATGTGTTACAAGACTTTTTTGCCATACTTCTTGCGGAACTTCCTTCTGACCGGGGGTCCACATACCCCTTACGCCGATTTCTGTTTTTTTTTTACTTTAAGGTATTTCTTACGTTACGAGCTTTAGTTATCCCATCAATGGATTTTTTCGTACATCTGACACACAACGCCATCTAGTTTCTAACTAAGCAGAGCTTTTATTATAAAAGCTACATACTGACAGAATACTTATATATTATTTTCTTTTAAAAACATACATATAATACAAGAAAACACCCAAACATCGAAACAAATATTTGAAGATCATACAAACATTTGGTCCTACCCGGGATTCGAACCCGAAACCTCAATACTGCAGTCATATACGCCACCACTGCACTATCAAGGCAGCCAGAATTCTAAACCATAAACTTTGTGTACTTTACGATAGTATACTAATCCTATGTTTTAATCCGATATAGACTTATGCGGTTATTTCAATATTTAACAATAACCGTCCATATCGCTATTAATTCATGGTTTTCTTTATCTAATCAATTGCGTTCTTAATTTCTTGATAAGGATAAAATAACAGAAATGTTTAATTTAATTTAAACGCAAACTTTTTTAGAATTACAAATTAATATTGTTAGTGCTATTTAAAACGAATTAATTCACAATTGTATTTAATTAAGATACTGTGCATAACATATTGTGAAATGCAGGCATAAATTTATTCAATTATTTAGTTTCAGTTTGTATTACGCATTCGGAATAAATTAAACTAATCATTACTGCGTAATAACCTCATTACGGTACATACATTATTTCCTTTAAACATACTGTCCGTGTCATGTTTTGTTCAAAGACTTGATGATAAGCGGTTAGCAGCGATTATTAGCATGAAGCATGGATTCTGATAACCTTTATCAACGGCGAAATAGAAGAGCATTACTGGATTCAAAGTACATCAGGTAAATAAAATTAAGCAATGCCAATATGGATACTGAAAACTAAATCAAATTAGGGAGTTGCAGGTATTTGATTTAGTTTTCAGGAGGTACCCTCATACGGTAAGTATCCTACAACAGGTGATATAATCATAGTATTCGCAAGATTACATAGCTTATGCAAAACAAGTAACACGAGGCTTCGTGTAGTGCTTTTTTGTTCAAAAACTAACTTTTTGATTAAACTTAAACAGGTGGTAGACGTTGTCAATGAGTAGATGTTTGGTAATTAGCGAAACTCGCTGTGAGTGTGAGTTAAAGTACCGAGCTTTTCATTATGCCTTGATTTAAGTACCTTTCCACTCTGTGTGCTCCAGAATTAGAGGACAAGCAGAGAGTTGGGTCTCCAGTAACCTTACTCGTTCGGTAAAGAGCAGCGAAAGACTATTCTAGGAATATTCTAACGAGTAAGCTTTCAACTATTTAACACCGGTTTCCTGTGAGGCACTGGTATCAATCTGGTCAAGCCGGTTCATGTATGCTGAAGCACGGTTATTCCAAAATCAACAAAACGGATTATATAATTTCCTTAAATGTCCTTTTCGCAACGAATTTCCAAAATGAAGACAAAACGAATCGACAAATGTGTAATCATGTATAAACCCACATTATTACTTGTCAATTCAAATAACGAGATTTCGCTTAGAACCGATATTCTGTGAAACAATTCAAAGCTGACCCAAATTTCTGAATGAGGAAAGCCTAGTCTCTCGAAGGCCGTTGTGAAGACGCTTCACTTAATTGAAAGAGATCGCCCCGGTACTCGTTATAAAATCTGTGCGAACTAGTGTGGTGTAAAGCTTTTGCGGATATACTTTTAGGGCTAAAAAGATCAGTGAAAATAGACCTTTTTATGTTTGAAAGTATGTGGTCAATAGAGCAATATATTAGAATAATATATATAAAAGAGTACTACTTAGAAAAATACTCGATCTAAAGAGTATTGGATAATAAATTGCGACAGTCGTATCTTTAAATTATGACCACGCTTGCTCCCAAATTTAATAAAAATATTCTATTATGAATCTGATAGCTAACATCCCAAGGATTATTTTGTCGTTTATCGTACCCAAGTTGCTCAGATATCCATTCTACTGGTGTAGTACAATTGCTCTTATGTGCGTATTGACAAGCTATCTAGTTTTATAGGGTTGTCAATACGCACATAAAAAAGGCTTAAGTACGTAACAGCTAAATAAATACGTACATACACATGGATCAGTTGTAGCTAACAACTGTACCTACGAGTATATCACATTTAGTTACAGAAATATCAATACAAACTAATTCTTATTCAATATTTTGGCATAATTAATTCACTAAAACTCTGAGTAATTGATTTGTATAAACGTATTAAAGTCCATAAATATGATACTTTTTAACAGACTCATCTGATACAGTGAGTATTCCTTGTTCATTCTTTACGTCATTACTTATCACCTTGAATTCAACAGTAATTTTGTTGATGATAACTATTATGTTGCATACAACGTAACAGTTATTATCTTACATTAAAGGATACATACATTTTATTTATTTAATTATGTTTGGAAAACTTGCAGCTTGAAAGGATAGTGCGCATATTAATAATAGCTAGTGATGACCAATTATAAATTTTTACACACAACTAAATGACTTCGATGACCTAACATCTAAACCACTTACAAGTAATCTAGCATTATAATCGTAAAAATTGAAAATGCCGTAATGCTATACATTGAAAAACTGGTTGCACGTGATCCTTTTCATTTTAGTGACACTGGTGGTGAACAGGTCGATATTTACATTCCAACATGTCATGTTATGTATGCGGCTGGCCCTTATTACATATACATACTTTCTATACTTCCCATACATATATGGGAAGCGGGGCTTCGTTAATCTCACTAACTTGGTGAAAAGGCTCGAAAAAATAACTTAAGACCGGTTTTCTACGAAGCCATGGTATTATTCCGGTTGAGCCGACTCATTTGTGCAGAAATGTGGCTCTCCTATGGTTAAATATGTTTCGGATCTTTTCACATACGATGAACAGACCTAATCTTATTTTATTTTATAAGAAAATATACAAACATGGCTAATCTCATTTCATCAATCTTCTCATGGGTCATTATCTACATACATTTAATTAATGTTCTGTTTCTAAAGAGTCACCGCGACGCTAGATAGAAGATCCAGCGCCACGGCGACTCTTAACCGTGCCCAACAACAAATGAAAATATTTTATATCTGAAAATTACTTACGATATACTATATTATGTAAGTGTAAATCAAAATAATAGTAAAACAAAGCCATTTCTTTTTCTGGTGTACTTGAATGCGCATATCTTAGAATTATTCTATTGATATTGGTTACAATATTCACTCAGATAGACTATGTAGCATCATGCACTTAGGAGCATTGCAATGACCATAAGTGCATATAAAGTGCAAGGAGGGTATATAGTAGCTACACCCAAAATAAAATAAATTATGTTTTAATATTCTCAAGTCACTCATTTAACTCTCTAACATGAACAACACACCAATTTTGGAAACAATTTTGTTGCATCTTGAATGAAAAAAAATCAAAAATCTACTACACAATGAAACAAAAAATTAAAACTAGATTTAGAATTAAATTATTTAATGCTTGGACATATAGTTTGACCGCTGGCGAAAGAATGTAAAACGGTAAGCCCGTTATGATGAAATTAGCGACTATGCAAAAAAAAAATGCGACTAGTACGACTAGTAGTAGTAGTAGTTCTTATTTAATACTTATAGTTATCCTCTTGATATAAAAACTGAAAGAGATAGCAGCTGCCTGAAACTACATGTTTCATAAATTTGTGAGGTGATGTTATTTTGTACGCAGATTTAGTATTGATTTGTGTTACCATTAAAAATAAAATGCTTGTTATTTTTCAATGTATGCAAGCAAGTAGTAGTAATTTTACACACGCAAAAGAAAAAGAAGCGACAGCAGGAACAAAAGTAAAAAATTAAGCCACTTATAATAAATATTTATTCATACAAAGGATAACTTGATCCAATTTTCATACACCAACATAACCCAGTGTTACAATATCGTCTTTTGAATAAGCTAAGAGATGCTACAAAATATTGAGTGTCTCATTCATATTTACGATTACGTCAGAACACATTACATTCTTCGATATTTGTCTTGTTCTAATATTTTTTATCAGAGGGTATACATTTCCTCTATAAGGTTATTCTTGAGAGAATGTTTCGAGAGCTTGTCGTAAATTTTACGAGCCTGAATGACACGGGCCGGGTCAAACGGTCTCTGCTCTTGTACCAAACGGGAATACCGTTTATAACACTATTCTGCTGGCAGTCTCTTAAGCCTTAAATAGCCTTTCTCGAAAGGTATTTGCGTTGGCTTTGTATATGGTTCGTTTGAGGTATTGATGACTTTAAAGTGTACTTTAAAGTCTTAAAGAAATGGCAGAACGGTCTAATCCATAGTTAAGTGTAGGTACCTCATATTCAGGTTTTCATAGTGTACGAATAATATATGTCTATGTATCTATATAAATATACTTGTACATATATGTATGTGTATCTATGCGTATTTATGATGTGTAAGTGTAGTTTGTGTGTATATATTTATATATGTAGTGAACCATATATATTTTCATTGTACATTTGAAATTATGATGTAACCTCTGTCCACCTACCTTACAAGATTTCTACATCACCCTAAGGTTGACTGCAAGAAAATGCCCTGGGCATTAAGTCCGCCGATGTACAAAAGTGCATAAAGATAAATAAATAAATAAAATAAATGGAACACTGCTTGAGCTGCAGCTCAAGCAGTGTTCCATTTATTTTTCGTTTCTGAGAAAGTTGCGTTTCTGAGAAAATTCCACCGACGCAGGAACTTGTAATTCAAATATTTAAAACTAACTTTTGTCCTTTATCGCAGTAAAAAGTAGCCTATGTTACTCTCTGATAATGTGGTTTTCCAAAGTTGAAAGATTTTAAAAATCGGTCTAGTGGTTCAGGCGTGAAAGCGTAATAAACAAACAAACTCACCTTCACATTTATAATATAAGTATGGATTTGTGTATGGATAATGTGCAGAAACCTTAAAATTTTAAGCACATATACTGTACAATGACAGTTGAAGTGATACTGTACAAAAAATAAATATACATTAATGGTTGAAATTGCACCAATAAGCTACCTCTACTACAGATATAAAAACTTGTTTATTTTATATTATCATTATAACTTATACTGCTCTACTACTACACCTATGGTACAAAATGGACTGCTGCAATGGCAATAGGAGCTATAAATAGAACCTTCAAGATGTATGACTATTGAAACCACCAATTAACTAATTCTCAAATACAGTGAACAAGAAGGCAAGAAAAAGCAATGAGTTGAGGATGTGGTGTGGTATAAATGGCAAATAGACAGTCATCAAGCTCCACACCAAGAAAAATGAGATACAAACAACAGGAGTTACTTACTATAAAATAATTAGAGAAATAAATCCAATTAAAGAAAACGAAAATTATAATAATCATAATAAAAACGCTTAAAATAAATAAACCAAACATATATAACAGTATTGTAAAAATGTACAGTACAGTGTTAAAAATCAAGAAAGTGTTTTTCAGATAAGAAATTTGACTGAATAATGATTACCAGAGCACTACTAAAATCTCCGGATACGTTGCTCCGCTCCGTCTTGGCTTCCCCGAAAACTGCTACTTCCGGCCATGGCTGAAGCGTCGTGCTCGATTTCAAGCGACGAGTTTTTCTATCCACCGACTTCGCTAACGCCTGTACGTCAGCAGGGGAGAGGCCGGCCACCGACCTGCTTGGGATCCCGAGGACCACTGACCTCGAACAGGGTCCCCGCTACCGGTGGTGACGTGCGCCGTGTAAAGTGGACAAATTCTATTAATGAGAACGTCATAATATTATCGGGCCACAGAGCTGGGAATGAACCTCACTGCATACCGTGTCCAACTAGTCTCTTTGTTTCAGGAGCTTGAACCAGCTGTCAACGTATCAGCACAACGATTGTCGGATCAAGTACAATCTATACAGCGCTGTCATCTGCTGGATGATGTAGTACTTGAGCGGATACGCTTTGACATACGACATAGCTTGAATATCCCTTCTTTGTGTGGATTTGGTAGCTAACAGCACACCTTAGTTGGTATCACATACTGATAATGTTGATGAACTAGTGGAGAGTGAAGTTATATCCGTCAGTACCCAATACAATGATAGGATAAGGAGCGCTTTGGAGGATGCGATTCTGGAATACCGGTATGTAAATTGCAATAATAGACTACGGCCCTGAATTTGTTATTGTCTGATTATTTAGATAATAGCGAAGATCTTAGTGATACACATTCTATTCTCTACTGTGCGGCTATTGCAGTTTGTCGAGTTATTTATTATAGTATTATAGTTGAAAATGACACTACTACTCGATCTAAATCTACTGTACCTGTGATGCGCTTTGTGAAACAGGCATTCTTGAGGACTACCATTAGTCCTCAACAGTACATGTCATGTGTCACAGGGCGCATAGACTTTCTAAAGCAGAAAATTCATGCATGGGCAAATAGGATGAGACGGCATAAAAAACGAATAGATCGGTATAATCAGAATCGTATGTTCCAAAGAAATGAGATATGGGTGTACTGGAAATGGGCAGAACCGGATCCATGTGTGAGTGATGGGCAATTGCTAGATGAAAAAGTCACAAATACATTTGTAATGTAGATAGAATAGAATACGGTATAAAGGTCGGGCTAAGTTGTATTGGGATCGATCTATTATCACAGACAGGACTATTGTTGCCAACTGTTATAATTGTATACCAAAATGTTTCTGTAAGACCAGTAGCGCCATCTTTGTTTTATTTGTGTAATGTCTTTGATGCAAGAAAATAAAACGTCAGTCGTTAACCAAAAGAGCGTGTATTAATAGGTTATGGGCTAATGTCCTGATTTTCTTAAGTAATTGGTATTACAGTTTAAGAAAAACGCTAAACTTTTGTGTAGATAATGGCTTCAAACTATATACAAAGTGTTCCCAAACTGAAAGGGAGGGAAAATTATGACGAGTGGAGTTTCGCGGCAGAAAATTTGTTAGTGCTAGAGGGCATGATCCAGTACATCAAGAGGCCTGTGCCCGGTGCAGAAACAAAGACTGCAGACGATGAAAGGACTAAGGCAAAGTTAATATTGACCATAGATTCAGGGCTGTATGTTCATATCAAGGAAACGAAAACCTCGTTTGAGCTGTGGACAAAGCTGAAAAATATGTTTGATGACTCAGGTTTTTCAAGAAAAATCTCTTTGCTGCGACATTTGATTTCAATCAGGCAAGAAAACTGTGATTCTATGACTAATTATGTAACGCAAGTCGTCGAGACAGCACAAAGATTGAAAGGAACCGGGTTCGCCATAACAGATGAATGGATTGGATCATTGTTATTAGCAGGTTTGCCGGAAAAGTATTCTCCTATGATCATGGCAATTGAACATTCTGGAATACAGATTACCACAGATTCTATAAAATCGAAATTGATCGATTTGGAAGTTTCTTTAAATTTGGACACCAGTGGCGCTGCATTCGCTGCAAATAGATCATTCTCGAAGTCGTGGCACAACGCTCCAAATAAAAATGGCTGTCAACAAAAAACTTCTATGGCGTCTAAAATGCAGTCGAGAAAAGTGATTGCGTGCTACAAATGCAAAGAAATCGGGCACTTTAGAAATCAATGTCCGTTATTGCAGAAAAACAAACAAACGAATGCGTTTAGTGTTGTATTCTTGAGTGGACAGTATAATAAAAGTGAGTGGTATATTGACTCCGGCGCGAGTGCGCACATGACATCGAATGAAAATTGGCTAGAAAACGCTAAATTTTATGCCAGTTATGTCAGAAATTACGGTAGCCGATAGTACAAAGGTACCCGTAAAGTGCTCCGGGGACGTGAAAATAACTTCAGATCGCAACTACGAGATTACTGTCAAGAATGTGTTGTGTATTCCAAAATTGTCAACAAACCTGTTGTCAGTGAGTGAACTTATAAAAAATGGTAACAAAGTTGTGTTTGAAAGTAACAATTGCTATATTCGAAACATGAAGAATGATATAGTAGCCACTGCATATTTGATAAATGGTGTTTACAAGTTGAATTTAAAAACAACAGATTGTATGTTAGCAGCACCAGCATTGGCAAGTGCAGAGTTATGGCATAGGCGCCTAGCACATATCAATAGTGGTGATTTGAATAAAATGAGAAATGGCATTGTAGAAGGAATGAATTTTTCTTCTCCTAGCGACACAAAGAAGGAGAACTGTATAACCTGTTGTGAAGGCAAACAAACAAGGCTGCCATTCTCACGTAGTGAACATACCAGCACGGAGACACTACAATTAGTCCATGCAGATGTATGTGGGCCTATGGAGACAAAGTCAATTGGCGGTTCACGATTCTTCTTGCTTCTTGTGGATGACTACAGTAAGATGACATTCATTTATTTTCTCAAACACAAAAATGAAGTTTTTCAACGATTTAAGGATTTTAAAGCTATGGTTGAGAACCAACAAAACAGAAAAATCAGGATACTTCGAACTGACAACGGAGGTGAATTTTGTAATGGTGCTATAGACAATTTTTTGGCAAATGAAGGTATAATTCATCAAAGGACTACTGCATATGCCCCTGAGCAGAATGGTGTCAGCGAGAGGGCCAACAGAACTGTTGTTGAAAAAGGCAGATGTTTGCTTTTTGAGGCAAAACTTGATAAGAAATTTTGGGCAGAAGCCGTTCATACTGCAGTTTACTTGAAAAACAGATGTGTTACATCTAGCTTAGTAAACAAAACACCTTATGAAGTGTGGTATAAAAGGAAACCTGACTTAAGCCATGTACGTCTATTTGGAAGCCCGGTGATGGTACATGTTCCCAAAGAACAAAGACTGAAATGGGATAAAAAGGCAGAACAATTCATATTGGTTGGATACTCTGATACTGTTAAGGGATATCGAGTCTATGATCCGAAGAAAAATGTTGTCACTGAAAAGAGAGACATAATAGTGATGGAAGGAAAGCATGGAATTGAAAATCCAGAAGAAAATGCTATATGGATACAGAATGATGAACAGAACTTAACGCTAAGAGAAGAGACTGAGACACTACATAATGTGCAAGAATCTAGTATAGGGAACAGAGATTCAGTGGGGGATACTAACATAAATGAATCTCTGTCTAGTCCAAGTTATGATTCATCAGATTATATGGATCCAGATGAGACTCATGTGGATACTTCAACTGATTCTATCACATCAACCGATATTTCAACAAGTGAGCTTCAAAGTCTTGGAGTTGGTGAAGCGGTTAGAGATAGGCGACAGAGAAGACCACCAAACCGTTTTGGTTATTCAAACATGTGTACATCAAACAATTTACCAGGTGCTGAGGAGATCGACTTTTCAGAAGCGCTGAATGGACCGGAAGCAGAACAATGGATGCTGGCCATGCGTGAAGAGTTGCAGTCATTTGAGTACAACGATGCTTGGGAGCTCATTGATATACCAAGTGATACCTCCATAGTACAGTGCAAGTGGGTATTAAATAAAAAATTTGATGTAAACGATAAATTAAGATATAGGGCAAGGCTTGTGGCTAAAGGTTTTTCACAGCGTAGTGGAATTGATTATGTGGACACATTTGCTCCTGTAGTGAAACATTCAACTCTGAGAATGTTATTTGCTCTTAGTACACAGTGGAATATGGACATTACTCATCTCGATGTAATTACTGCTTTTCTAAATGGACACTTGAATGAGAATATCTGTATGTATCTTCCTGTAGGTTTTGAATGTACAGATAAAGGCAAGGTTTTAAAACTTAAGAAAGCAATATATGGGCTTAAACAATCATCCTTAATGTGGTATAAGAGAGTTAAAGACTGTTTATGTAAATTGGGTTTTAAAATAAGTAGCAATGAACCATGTTTATTTACAAAAGTTAGTGAGAATGTTAAAATAATTGTAGCTGTTTATGTCGATGATTTTCTGATCTTTTCAAACTGTAAAGAGGAAACTGATAATTTGAAAACTGTTTTAAGCTCAGAATTTAAGATAAAAGATTTAGGTTGTGTAAAACGTTATTTAGGCATGAGAGTGCATGTAGACAGAAAATTAAATACTGTAAAAATAGATCAAGAACAATATATAGAACAGTTGTTACATAAATTTGGAATGTTCGATTGTAGATCTATTGATACTCCTATAGAATGTAAGTTGAATCTTGAAAAGGCTGAAAATTGTTTAACAGATGTTCCTTATCAAAGACTGATAGGTAGTCTGATGTACTTAGCTGTTCTGTCTAGGCCGGACATAGCTTATTCCATTAGTTACCTAAGTCAATTTAATAATAGCTATAATGAAACTCATTTTAATCAAGCTAAGAGAGTGGTGAAATATTTACAAAAAACTAAACATTATTGTTTGAAATATAGCAAAGATAATAATATAGAATTAGAAGGTTTTGTAGATGCCGATTGGGCAAGTGATGTTTTAGACAGGAAATCCTACACTGGTTTCTGCTTTCTTTTGGCTGGTTCTGTTATATCATGGCAAAGCAGGAAGCAGAAAACTGTATCCTTATCCAGTACCGAAGCTGAGTATGTGGCATTGTCGGAGGCGGCTAGGGAAGCTACATATTTAAGAAATCTGTTGTATGAAATAACAGGTAAATTAAGCATTGTTAAGTTGCATTGTGATAATCAGAGTGCATTGACCTTATCTTCAAATCACCAGTCTCTGAATAGAACTAAGCACATTGATGTGCGTTATCATTATATTAAAGATGCTATAAAGGATAATGTAATTCATGTGAAATATGTATCAACTCTAGATATGCCTGCTGATCTCTTAACCAAAGGTTTATTGTCAGCAAAGCATTATAAATTTTTAGGAATGATAGGTCTTGTTCCTAATTAAAATTTAAGTTTGTTAATTGTTACTTGAGTTATTTTTTAGAAATATTTTGTTAAGTAGGGGTGTTATAATTGTATACTAAAATGTTTCTGTAAGACCAGTAGCGCCATCTTTGTTTTATTTGTGTAATGTCTTTGATGCAAGAAAATAAAACGTCAGTCGTTAACCAAAAGAGCGTGTATTAATACCAACAAGCCAGATATTGTGCTTACGGACTGATAGCCAAGAGCCTCGACCAACTCTTTAAGAGGCTCATGTAAGACGGCCGGATCAAGGGTCTGACGCAGAAGACAGTTCTCCGAACCACCGGTGTCTTAGTCCCTGTACTCGATGTCGGTCTATTATTTTTTTATATTTGAAATGTATTTTTTTTTCTTTTGTAATATATTTAAAAAAATTATTCAATATGCGTAAATAATATAATAAATCATATCTTACACTGCCGTCTGATCCCAAACTAGGCAGAGCCTGTACTATGGTAACCAGACTAATGATAAACATACTTATATACTTTTAAATACATACATATCATAGATGAATTACACCCAGACACATAACAAATAACCGTGCTCATCACACAACATTTGTTGTGGGTGGGAATCGAACCCATTAGGAGTATTGTATCTTTAACACATACTACAAAGATAAAGGATATATGTTATACTGGTATTTACATACCGGTTATACCTATTGGTGAATTATACACACATACTCGTACACCCTAATATAGATATCGCAATTTTGGCAGAAAATATAAATAAATCTATTATATTATAGGACAGAGGTATAACAGTCTAGTGGTTTCTATCGGAAATAATCTTTTGTCTGACAAAACGAGAATCGATATACCGTATCTTTGCCCGAGAACTCTATAATCGAGGATTCTATAAATACACAACAAATAATAAGGCTTGACCGTACTTCACATTCATATTGCTTCTTGGTCTGAAAGGTTTCAAGGACTTATATAAATAATGGCCAAATTCAGATAATCCTAAAATGTTTATGAGAGTTAACTATTCAAATAATGAACTATTCATAGAAAAATGAAAAAACAACTACTTCGAAAAATAGATTCTTCGTATTGCCAAGTCTATCATTCTTTTCCTGCTGAAACGTATTCTACCTTAATGTGGCCATTGTATTGTACTTTTCATGATCATCATCAAAAGCTGGCTGCTAAGCAAGCAAAGCAAGCTGGCTAAACGGGCTGGTATAGGTTTTGTGTCAAGTTTTCCTTCTCTTTACAGTGCTGTTGTCCTGCGTAGTTTGCTCCCTTAGGCTGCTCTTACGGTACCCACGGGATGAATAGTACATCGTTCTGGGATAGAATTACATTTTATATACTAGAAATAAAGAAAAGAAAATTTAGTACCTAAATCTCAATTTTAATTCCACTTCAAAACTATTGACCATAGAACTTTGTGCAACAAACAAACCGGTTTTTGCAGAGAACATTAAGCAAATAACCAGTGTCGTGTTTAAGCAATCTGGTCCTAATGGTGCGTTAAGTTGTGACTTAAACTGGTCAATGACTTGATACAATTCGTTACAGTGACGAAGGTGCTTTTACTTAATATCTGTGAACAAATGTCGACTTTTGTCAAAATAAAATTCTTTTTTTGCCGACAATTTAGAAGATTTTAGGCAGTTTTGAATTTATTGTTTCATCAAAGTGAGAGTAAATAGAATCATTGCAAACACGTCTGTCTCCATCGAATCCTACAACTACACTCAAGTCCTAAGTGATTAGGTATCAGATCCTTAAGGCTTCCTGCTTCAGGATCCTTCCTGTGATTAAATCGACTAGATTTATACATCTAAAAAGTTCGAAATGACTAAAATCAATCATCTACCATCAAGTCATTCAAGTAGGTTCCACAACACTCATGCTAACATCTGCTAACTCTCGTTCATGAAACATCGTTGATGGGAAAAGTTTGGTATTGTACTTATTGTGAGCTTAATACGTGTGTTTGAGTAGGAACACCTGGCTATGTTACTTTCGGCTTCAACTGGACTGTGTATTTATGATGATATTGCATTAAAATAAACCTGTTCATAATATAAGTTGGTAGTATACTCACATACTGTTTAGTAGGACGAGAGAAAGATTAGCGAGATCAGAGAAGAGATATTCTGAAATGTAATGTACTTGCATTTTTTTAAACAAAACTATCAGTTTTCCTGTATGAGTTAAGTTTAAAAAGCTTAATATTTAAGTGTACTTAAGTGTTAATTCTATTGGGAAGCTATTGCCTATAGTTTTGAATTTGATTTTGCCCATATGTTTGTTATATATTAAAATTTACATATATTTCTTCTACTATCTGTTATAATTTTTTATTCTATTTTTATTATCTCATCATACTGGTGACAATAGAAAAGAATCTGGACAAGTGTGAGTCGGACTCGCCCAACGGGCTTTCCGCACAAATTTTTAGTTACATTCTGTATTATAAATAGTTCAGAAATCGAGTCTCGCAGTTTTTTTCGAGCTATTCCCGAAATTCAGTTGTCAGACCTATAATGTATTTTATTATTATGTTTAATAAGTAAAATGAATGATGGATTACTTTAAATAAAGACTATATTTTAAGATTAATTACAAATGTATAGTTTTCAGATTTTGCCCTATACTTCTTCACATATTTACATATTATTAAATAATTAATATATGTTATACATATTATAAAAAAAAAGTCGCTTCTTTAAGTTGTACGCTAAGATCTTTTAAAATAGGCAAAGGATTTTGATGCGGTTTTCACCAATAAAGAGAGTGATTCAAGAGAAAGATTTATATTTATAATACATTCATATTATGAAAGAGAATTTCAAAGATTTGTCGTGAAAACGTGTTTTTGTGCACTAACATTGCAAACGGTGGCTAATCCTTAACTAAGATAGACCAAAATGATGTTCTACGGAATGAATGTATATCTACCTCCAGAAAAGTCTGAAATGATGTATATCTATCTCCTAAGGATATCCCGCAGTAACTATTTTCATCTTTTAAATATTCCAAAAAAATAATGGGTAACTTACAAAGCTATTTTGAGCAATACACTATTATTCCGTATCCGATTAAATACGTAAGATATGTTATGCATTTAATGTAGATTAAAATTTTTCTTCACAGCATATCATGAAAGTGAATATTTTAGAAAATATTAGAGGTTTAAAATGCGGGGGCAAAGCAGCCATTCATCGTGTCGAGCCATACATCTGTCCCGATGGATGGCAGCGGCTGGCGCCCTATAGTTTTATTCAATTGACAGTGTCGAAATATGCGTATATCTTTTTTTATGTTAACTAAGAAGTTAGATTTTTTCACTGCTTCTGGGGACTGTAGACTTGAGTAGATAGTTTTAATTTCAACTCGATACCTCCATGAGTTCCCGAGATTAAGGGTCTTGACAGACAGATAGACGGACAACAAAGTGATCCTATAAGGGTTCCGTTTTTTTGACTTTAGGGGTACGGCAACCTGAAAAAGAGTGTGTGTGTGTGTGTGAGAAACTTTATAGACATGCGTTTCAATGTTCTACTTAAGTTAAATGCAATGTATTGTTATGAGGCAAGGTGTAGCTGTCATCGCACACACACATACGTCGTTACGCTCGGCGCAGTATTATATAAAATATCGCATGTAGTTTGCCGGTGCATTATAACACTTACATGCTTCGCTGACAAATCGATATGGAAACCTTCAACCGGCTTTTATGATATAAATCTTATACACAACCAAAACATAATGAATGTCACACACGCGTTTTTGTATATTTTAAATATTTATTTATTTAATTCATACTTAGATAATAGCCTACTTGTAATGTAACAACATTATCCTACTTTAATGTGATAGAATCATGCAGGTTGACAATCGATTAACTTTTATTAAAATACACAGTCACATCTATATAATTATACCTACGCTTAATAAGAAGCTGATATAATTATTATTTTATACGAAAGAGAGTCAAATATTTGCAACGCATCACATCACATCAACAGCTTTTAGGTAATAGTCCACAGTACTTAGTCGGGTCCTACGAGATGAATAGGGGTGGCAACACTCCGTATTCTCAATATTAAATGTTAGTAGCAAAATTAAATTGAAAAACATTCGCATTACATAGAATATAAGTATGGACTAGTATGGATTCTCAACAAAGACCTATACGGCACATTTTACTTGTGACATGTTTATCTTTTTATATCGCTTTTATTCATCTCTTTCTTTTTCAGATCAGAATTTTACAAACTGATAGGCTGCACACACTTTTATAAAGCCGTTTCAATTACTACACCCTTTAGTTCAATGTACCGAAGGGTTTTAATTTTTAACTAACATAAACAACGCTAACGGATTACTGTAGTCGCAGATCCGATAATCCCTTTTTGCGGGAAGGTGGGGAAGGTTGTATCTACAAAACTCTACATCTGACATGTAGGTAAGGAATTGATTTTGAACCAATTCCGCACACTCACGACTGCTGTACGACGTTCGGGACGTTTTATTTTTTGCTTAGTGTCCTGTCGCTCTGGAGATTTATGATTATGGGGACGAAAGATTTACGGACTCAATGGTTGCAGAAACAAATCTGAGCGTTATCCGTATACCCGTGGAGGTAAAATCATTTTATGTTGACACCGGGCCCGTAGCAGGTGTAGAACTGGTAGCGACCATGTATCGATGAAAAGTTTATTTGAATTTTTAAAAGTTTATTTAGGATTCAAGACTAGCTGTCAATATCGATATGTCAGATAAATATTTAATAAAGTTTGTTGGGAGTAGCTCGAAGATGCCAAAATTTGTCGAGAGCAAATTGAGAAATCTTCGTATGATTCGGTATACCCTTTGCAGCTGGGCAGCATTTATATTTTGTACATTTTGTAATAATTTATTTTAAAATATATATGCATGTATGGGTGTGTATTTATCCAGATGATGATGCCTTTATGTTCATCAAATCCCACTTTCCTTACTACTCGAAATAAATGAATTCAACTATTTCTAGGAAAATCTTTTATTTTTACATTAACTTGCAATCAAACAACGAAATGGTACGTAATTTGTCATAGTACATGAGTTTTAGATGTCCTATCATTCAAAACTTATGGTTTTTAATCAACCAGCGGTGCGCAGGACAAAGTCATCTTAGCACAAAAGTCTATCTGCATAGATATTCTTAAATATACGTTGTATAGTTTACGTACACATATATTGCGTGTTAATAGTCGTTAGCAACTATTATCCTAAAACGAAGAACTAAGATGAGAGCATAATATGGCTTGCACTGGCAAAAAGTGATCAGATCTCGTGTAGAACCTAGCTTCTAACTCTACAAGCCCTAACCTCACAAACTCAACACCATAGTCAAAATCTGTGATTAAAAGATGCATTAACTGTTTTCAGATTATAAGAGTTAGTAATAACTTTTGACTTTTAGGTGGGTCCAATACGATCGGAGATCGTCAGAAAATATCGGTCTATGGCAGGGATGATAGATTCTTTTATGAACAATATAATTCTTATTTTGTTAAGTATATGTGTGATTTAACTTCTACCTACTAAAATACTGTGATATAACTGGTCGTTGTTGAGCATAACAACGAATCAAATTAAATAGATATGCCTGACGTATACTGAGGACACATTCACAATACCATAAAAGCCTTGTCAAATAATGAAATATTCTTGTCTAGCAATAACATGGTTTCACTTGTCACGTACGGAACAAATTAACGGTACGACATGAACAGTGTCATCAGTTTTGCCGTTTTGCCATGGTGACTGACACTCAATTAAGTCTACCCTCGCAGAAATATTAACGCCATTATATACTAAAAGTCAGTTGTAGGTGTGTCTTTTCTCTTTAGACGTGTGTTAAAGAGTACGCGTACCACACAAAATGCTGTCTTTGCATATTAAATGCTACATTTGCAAATACCCTTTTCTAGATAATGTAAAACAGGATCCTTATCAGTATTTATACTTATATCCTGTAATTCGAGAAATTTGATTTTAATTTATACTGAAAAGCCAAGTATAATGTACTTTTCAAATACATAGATGATGACTGAGTAAATTTAGTATGTTAAAATAAAAAAAAATGCAAATTTCTTCCTGTAATCTACCTTCTTTCTGTAATAATTACGTGTAGTTTTTCACCATACAAAAACCGCCTCACTCACAACTTATCACTCAAAAGTTGCATAAAATATAATAATATTTCTTATTCACTCTTTGATACATACTTGCGTAGAACATTACGCAACGACAGCGATGACGTTAAGTACTAACTATATCGATAGACACCCAGAACCAAAACATCAAACCATATTCACTTAGTATTTTTCCCCTCCTTATCTACCCCTGCATTTAGTAGCCATTTGAAACCCCACCGTTTATTAGTCGATTTGTATCCGACTCAGGCCCCGCTGTGGTAGGTTAGTATTAATTGTGAAAGTTACTAGCTTGTTAGCTATACTGACAAATCTGGGCGGTACGTATTTCTTCTATTCGGACATTTCTACACCAAATAAGGGTTCTTGAACTTTTTACTCCTAGAAGTTAGAAACACTCTATTTTTACCAGGACATCATTTTCTTTAATTTTATCAGTCTTGTTGTTTTAAACTGATGCATAAGTCTATCATCTACATATTATATTCTACCACCAAACCCCCTTAGTATTTTCTTATTTGATTAAACGCAAAGTATTTTTTTTTATATGATCTAGCTGTTATTGCTGCTGACGGTGATAATTTTCCCTTTACTTCAAAATGTCACTAAATTTTTCTCCAAGCAACAGATCCCAAGATATTTTTTTAGAAATAGAACAAAGGTATAAATACATACATACATACATACAACAAAGGGTAAAATAATATAGGTAATAATAATATAATATTCTACTAATTCTACCACATTCACACAACGCAAAACTGAGCAGAGGTTGTAATATGGGTACTAGACAACTGGCCACCAGGGGAGTCTCTCTGCTAGTCGGGCGCATTGGGGCGCTGGGCTTACGGGTGGCCTGGGATAAGATGGAGGCCCTCTTATTTCATGGGCCCCGTCGTGGTCCATCCCCTGGTGCCTCAAGCGTGGTCAACTCGGTCCTCGTACCAGTTCAGGCCCAGAAGAAGTATCTGGGCCTGATCCTCGACGGGAGGTGGCTCTTCGACGAGCACTTCCGACAACTTGCTCCAAAGCTGGTCGGCGCTGCGTCTGCCCTAGGGTGACTTTTACCCAATTTGGGTGGACCCAGCGTCGCGACAAGACGATTGTACACGGGGGTTGTCTGGTCAATGTCACTGTACGGTGCACCGGTATGGGCGGCGGCTCTGACTGTCCAGAATAGGGGATGCCTCTGGCGTCAATTTCATAATCAACGTTCTATTTTTAATTATTTTTAATAATAAATAAACTTGATCGTTTTTACGTGTTGAAAAATAGTGTGTCAAAGTGCAGATTGGTCAAAGGTTTTAAAAAAGAATTCATAAAAGTATGGCACAAACCGTACAAGGTAGAAACAAGGTAATCACTATATAACTCGTTAGTCGCACTAGTAATTTGCTGTGTCGTAAAACGATACTGTGTCGTACGGCCAACACGCGCTTTTATAGTGCTATCGAATTTACTAGAAAGATCCCTAGTAATCGATAGTCCGTTTAAGACAAACAAGAATATTCCAGTATCAGTTACGCGTTACTTGCAGCGCCACGTAGCGCTGTAAGTATCAACATTATTAATCACAATCCCAATAGTTGTACTTTACGTGATACTAGATGGCGCTGTCCTCACATTCTATACAATTCTGGAACAATGGAACTACTTAATCCTATGGCGTAACAATAATTATATAGAAAATAATAACTAAATCTAATATATAAAATTCTCGTGTCACGGTGTGCGTGGATGAACTCCTCCGAAACGGTTTATAATTACTACTGGAAAAAAGAGAGCTCGATTATCAATACAATTACTTTAACCCTTACACTACATTACATTTATGTATTATACGTGTTTCAAAAGTATATATATATTTACTAAATGCAGACTTCAAATATAATTTATTTTGTTGTGTTTCTAAAACGATATAGCTAGCAATGAGCCATTTTGGCACAAACTATTTGCGTAGTTAGAAACAAACTCTAACCGTGACTGCATATTACAGCCGGAACAGAATATCTCGTCCAGGATTATTTTCATTTGCAACAACACTCACTTCGTACCTCTATTATACGAGAATATTGACATGGCTGTTTGAATAGAATGACAAACCATTTAAATGAGATAATTTTCTCTCATGAACCGTTCTAAAAATCTGTTTGAACATAATTTTCTTTTTGATTGCCAATCTTATCAAGACACTGGGTTTATTAGGGATTGGGGTATTACGTTGTTAATGAGGTATGAGCTCCTAGTTAAATGTCCAAAAAAATTCAATATTGGTTTTATTAATTTTCAATTATAATGAGATAATGCATATGTTTATAAGAATTAACGGGCTAAAAATACAAACTTGGTGAAAAAACACACTCTATTACATGGGCATCGACTAAAATTGTCAATCTCTCTGGCTTAGAGTTACCTTAAAATACTTTTACCAATGTAAGGTTTCAGCGGATAAAGGTTATCTTAAAAAAAAAACTTTTAATTTTGGCTTTAATTTCATGACTATCCCTACCGTTAGCAGGATTAGAAGGTATGCTAATGAGACAAACCAGTTTTGTATGTAAAGTACAAGGTTGCTTTAATATCTAACGGTTTCCGTTTACCTACATCTGCACATTAGGTTGCCAGCGTTTTTAAACACACAAATTTCAAGTTATATTTATTAATATATAAATTATTTATTTGATCATATTACAATTAACCAAACCAGGTTAAACTTAGCCTACCAAGTAATTGGAAGGGCGTGAGTACCCACGGGAGTTTTTAATCCCGGGCCCAAAGTTCTAGAGTCACATTAATGAGGAAATAACACCGTATTACCGGCCCTATTTCGTTTGCAAAGTTAGATTGAATAAAAGGTTGTATACCTGTATTAGTGTCAAAAGTTTATGATTTAATTTTATTGCTTCTACCTATCCGGTTTTAATTAGGTACAATTTGTTTATATACACTTTGGTAGATGAAATACATATGTCTTTAGCATTAGTAAGAGAGGCTTTTAAGTAAACGATGTTGTCGCTTTATTGTACTGTCATCACCATCATTAGTACCCCTGTACCACGTACTATTTAGGCTTTAAAAATATATTTTAAAACACTTCTTTCTCACAAAGATGACTTGCTCATAATAAAGGTTCAAAAATAAAACGATGAAATAGATCAAACACGCTTCTAAAACAATAAACTGGTATAAAAGCAGTATGAAACATAGTATAGAGCCAATTTGTGCAATATACGCTAGCTCATTCTAATTTACAACTGATATTAAAACCGCGGCCCGCTTCACACGTGTCCTCTCATAAATTCTACGTACTGCGAGTACGTTCTGACATAAAATTGGGCTGGAAACAATGTTGAATCTACCTCATTTGGGTGCTGCAATTTTCTCATTATTAATAGAGAGGCATATAAAATTGAGGTTAATTTAGTGGTTTGCTTGAGGTGTAAGCGACCGTGTTAATTTTTTGCAAGACCTTTTGCATCGTTGAATTATAGCGAGTGCTTAAAATGATTGTTATTCCTTTAGAACTTTTAAATTTAGCATCAATATTACTAGAATAGAATAGAATAAAATAATCTGTATTGTACACCAGTTCAGTGCATTACACATAAAATAGTATTTCAAATTATTGACCATGTACAAATGGCGGCCTTGTCACTAAAAAGCAATTTATTACAGGCAACCTTTGGATGGACAAATAGACTGTAAATAGTGTGTAAAATATATTCAATTTCATGGGCAGTTTTGGTGTGAAAAGTGTAAAGGATTAAAAAAATATTTATACAGCAAAACAGAATTTGATAGTAATAAAAGGTGAATAACAAAGTAGTATTGATTATACAGCAGACATATAAATACACCGTTATTATGCATTAAGTAATATGTAAAACATAAATACATTATCCATGTATATTATAAATACACCCAATACACACATACACAAATATATAAAATTTACATTTCATTTGCTGAGGAATACAACAGATAGAATATGTTTTGTAAATAATAAATTAAGATGACAGGTAAAGGTTTTTTGACCATTTTTTTAAAGGTAGATAAAGTTTTGGCTCCTTTTATAGGCATTGGCAAGGCATTCCATAGTCGGAAAGACAGTGAATGACTTATCATAGAGCGTGGTATAGTCAGTTGGTACTGCCCGTTCCAGAGATTCAGATGACCTCAGGGATCTTGAATGTGCGTCACCGAGGAAAGCAAAGCGTTCCTTTAAATAAGTTGGAGTACACGGATGAAATAGAATACTATAAAGAAAGGAAAGAATATGAGCATTCCGTCGAAGATGAATTGGGACCCACTTAAGCTGGTTGTGATATTCAGATACATGATCATATTTGCGTAATCCAAATATGAATTTAATACACAAGTTTTGAAGGCGCTCAAGTTTATCGAGTTGTTCCTCCGTGATATCGATCTAAGTGGCGTGCAATGGGAGAGGCCTATGTCCAGCAGTGTAAGTTTTTATCTGTACACCTGAGGCATTGGTAATAAATTGGCCTGGTGATGCCGATAGAACATTTTGTGGTTTTTGTCGGTTCGAGTAGGATATACCTACAATCTTACTTGTCGTGGGTCTTGCTAAGGTGATGGCCGTGGGGGTTTTCATACTAGCAAAGTTAGTGAACAGAATTATACTGATAGCCTATCTGCGGTCTTCTGGACGTTTTTTTTATCATAAATTGAGAACTCGTCTTTGATTATTAATTTTATATAAATATACTAGTAGATAGAATTTCTCATAGAAGAAAAATGTAGTTAAATAAAAATATGACGTGGACAGTATAACTAAATAAAATCAGTAACAATCATCTTACGTCAAGTTTCGAATCTAAATGATTTTTACTCGATCGTCGCGGTGAGGGCGTTTGGCGTTGAGATTGGCCCACACTGAAATCTTCACTAATCGCGCTCGCCGTCGAGAGCTAGTTAAAGTGAAATAAACTCAGGCTAGGGCCTGAGTACGATTCATTTTTATTCACCAAATAAAAACACGTACGAGTTTCGACGTCAATAAACGCTCGGTATGTTATACTTGGTTGATTACACCCACACGATGGGTCTGAAACTAGAGCTATTGTTGTGTGAGGCAGTTTATATTTGACAGTCTAAGTAAGCCTCAACCCTAACAGGTCTTTGCATCGCTCTGGACAGTTGCTACCCTTTTTAACACCGAGATAAAACGGCCCAGTCATTCTTCTATGGCTTTAGGACGTAGTTGTAAATAAAATCACTTCTTAACTGGTATTATATTGTCATATAATTAGAGTATACATAGACAGACTTTGAATAGGTACTTTACAGTGTCGCAGACAGCAGAGCAATGACTACCTAAGTATTACATAGTGCTACGTACTTTAGTGACGTGACATAACAACTTACTAACGTAGTGATGTTACCACGCCCTACATTCTCCAGTTTAACAATTCCATATCGTACACCTATGACCTTATATATTAAGTATTATAAGATTCTCGACTGATTACGCTCATTTTTTAACAAGACCGACAATTCACTTGTGACTCATGAGTTTACTTACCATCGGGTAACCCATCTGCTTCTTTGTCACCAATTTTAATGAAAATACTAAACTTAGTTCCAATGTTTACGATATTTATATAACGGTTACTTGTGCAGAATAAATGTTGAGTTGAGTTTGAGAGTTGAGTTATTGAAGGTTTTAGTGCTTGAACGGTAAATGTTAAGGAGAACTGGAACACGGAAAATTTTCATCTCAAAGCATTAGTATCCTCAGAAAGTATCCTCAAAAAGTGCCGAGCATAGGTCTATTATATTTTCTGATTTTGACATGATAAATTTAAAAACATGTCTGAAAAAAATTGTCACGTTTAACATTATAACTGTGTTTATGTTAGTAACCGTATTGGTTTAGAAATTAGTATGCGTTTCAAATTGTAATACAATCTCATCAATTGGTGATAGTTCGATTTTCATAATACCACGACTAATTATCAAAGTCACTCTAATGGATTACAACGTATATTTCTAATGTTCATGTAATTAGCTTATTAGTTAGTTAATTGTCACGAAGCCATTAAATATATACATTTAATGAACTAATTTATATGATGTGTTATGTGTACGGCCACACATTATTTATCACTAAATATCTTTAAAATGCGTTTTCAATCCAGTAATCTAGATAAATATCAACTTTATCAAATTTTGTTCATTTCATATGTCCGGTTTTGTCCTTAAAATGAAGAAAAGATGTTTGGATATTTTTTTGGCATAAAGGCAAACGTTGCAGGCAGCTCACCTGATATCAAGCGACTACCGCCGCCCATAGACACCTGCAACTGAGAGTTTAAGTGTCTTGCGGTTCTTTGACCTCCCCTTCTCTAAAATGATGAGAAGCGGGGTTTGGGGCTCTGGCAACCTCACTGACTCGGTGAAAAGCAACGAATGCATTACTTAACATCGGTTTTCTGTGATATCGCTCCGGTCAAGCCTGTTCATTTGTTCCGAGTCATGACACTCCTACGGTAGAATGTGGTTAATAATATTATAACTGCAAGAGAACCAAACTATCTGCCTGCTCTTCCCTTTCCCCCTCTTAAACATCTGAGCCAATTTGATGTATTTTAGTATAGAGATACAATAGACCGAGTAGAAGACATTTTTTGTCATTAAAATAAACCTTAACAAACCTAAAAGTGTCGTCATAACGATTGTTGGTAATTTAAGGTAAAAAAATCTAAGTATAAAAACAAAAATTTTTAACAAAAAAAACGACTTCAAAAAGCACTATTCCAAAACAAATTAATATGCACTAAAAAGTAAAAAAATAAATGCATATTCTTCTACAACTTAATAATCAACTTACTTTTTCTACTCATCTATATGTAGGTACGATCTATGTGTTTACCACGGAAGAAGGTAGGTAGGTAACTACCCACTTCAAATCTAACTTAACATATACCTGTGAATAACAAAAAACGATCAAAATATTTATTTGAGTTCTCCTAAGTAAAATGAAATGAATATAAAGTAGTTACAAATATTGTTATTTTTGGAGTCGGCGTCAGCCAAGGAAACACTACGATATACCTAGCAATAATAATACAAGAATACTTTGAGGCTCGTCAACTCGCGCGTGCGACACAAGCACTTCTCACTTATAAGGTGTAGGTGACACCGACTTGGCTGACACCGACTCCCTTCATGAACGGGTTATCTACATTTGTATAACTACATATAATGTTTAGTTATATCTATAGTATGTAAATAGACTGAGAATTTATATGACCAACTATACGACAGAGATAACGTGTGCCATATTATGTTTAAGTGCATATAAGTAATCGGTATTTCAAAAATTCGTTTGATAAATAATATTTGATTACATTAAACCGTAAATTATCTGCGAGAGATAATCCAAAACTCAATTTACATCTCAGTCTAGTACGTGGAAAAGAAAATATTTATGGTTTTAGTCTAGAGCTAGAACTAGGCTAGAACATTTAACAAGTAGTAGAGATATGCGAGTAAAATCGTCCTTTTAAAATATGACATTAAATAAATATTGAATGAACTTAGTACTATAGAAACGTATCGTGGGATTTCACTTAAAATATGTTTTAATTTTATATAGTGAGTCCCCGGCTGTAGAACTCCGTAACAAAATGCAGTATTCTTTTAGCCAGGCCTCGACCTTTTATGTGTACATATATTACACAATGAAATCCATTTAAAATATATAATTGCAATACTATCTCGTAAGGTATAGTAACAACAACATCAAAATAGTAGTTATTTTGATGATAAACACGATAAAACCATATGCACTCCAGCAGACAGCGGGCATCCGTTTTATCTTAACCATACACTGACTGATAAGGAGCTTACCAGGCGAACTTAATAAGAGTTGACGTAGTCTATCCGATCAAATGAGAATACACCTTTTGTTCTTCAGAACATAGCTTCATTTAGATTAGCGGTCGGGTTTGGACGGGTCACTGGGTAATAGGACTTTATGCATGATGTTGTTAGCTTTTTAGGTATAAAATGCACAAAAGGAAGATACCAAATATTGTTGCTGTACCAATTTTCATAGTTAGATGCATACCTACTTAAAAAAGTGTATATAAAATTGCTTTAATGCAATATGAGAGGTAAAATATCATAAATCTTGCTTTGTTTTTACCCAATATTTTTAAATGCAAGCTATCACCTGTGACAAAAAACTATACACTTTTTTTAAGGAAACAGAGTTAAAGACTGATTTAGAAGAATTGCTTCACCTATTTATCAACAATGCGGCCAAACTGATTTTGGATGAGGATGACTTGCTAATTAATGGGTCTCTGCTAGTAAAAAAGCTCTCCATGAGCAAGCGTGTTTATATAGTGAACAGTGATATTTAGATTGTCAATGCACTGTTCTGATGTTATCGCTTACAATGGAGAGTTACTGTTTACTTGTTTTGCAACCGTGTTTCGTATAGTATGTAAAATATCATACGACTTGATAAACTGACACTTTACAGAGCTATCGTATGTATGATCAATATGAACAGCTACTAATCAATATAACAAAAATAATGCTTTGTAAGCCAGTATATTCTCAGTCGCAGCACACGGATCACTGTGAGTGAACACGGTGACCCGTGTCCTGTGACTGAGAATATCGGTGAGGCGGTGCATAGAAATCTAAACGCATAAAATCATACTGCGTCATAGGTACATCCTATACGAGTAAATAGGTGGGCGATCGGAAATAGTTTTTTATTTACTGTCCCTTTTCTAATTAGTTTATACAAGAAATATTGTATTTACAAATAAACAAACCCATTTTTTCTTTTATATTATGAGTTCATGATCATCATCAGCAAAAGTCTTTATTAGTCCACTGCTGGACATAGGCCTCTCTTTAGAAATGAGGTTTTGGCCTTCTATACCACGCAAGTCAGATGGGTTGGTATAGGCTTTGTTTCAAGTTTTCCTTCTTTTTTGCAGTGCTGTTGTCCTGCGTAGTATGCTCCCTTAGTCGGCTCTTACGACACCCGTGGGATGAATAGGGGTGGTGACACACACGGATATTTAATATAAGTTAGGAAGTAAGGATTACATAGCTTTTGCCAGCGCCTTCACTCGCGTGAATTTAGATTTTGTCTTCCAAATCTGATATGAATCGGTATGAACATTTTTTTCTAAATGAACGATGCCCTTTATTCTTTTCCGTATCTCTTACAAAATATTACATGACGAGCGGTTGAGTTATTAAGGCGTGTAAAAGTAACATACAAAGAAAAAAGTCACAAGTAAAACGTCTTTACGTCTGGTGAAAATGGTACCCGTTGCAATTTATATTTGAACTTACAATAAGTGGCTTCGTAAATACTCGTATAGAAAAAGTCCTGTCCAATTCTATGAAATTTCACAGGACTTTCCCTGCGGATCATTTCCCACAGTACTCTTCGACCCCGACATTATTAAGCTGGCTTTTATCGGGCTCACCTTGCGTAAATTAATAGAGGTAATTGTGGCGTACGTTTTAAATGAGTAAAAACTGGTCGGAACATTCAATTATTCGGTTCGGCTATTAAGGAAATATGGTTGAGGGCGAATGCTAATAATGGTTTTATTTTAGAAATGATTGCATAATTATTAAGAGCCATTAGCTTTGGTTTAATGAAATCTTTTTACCATAATTAATTCAAGCAAGCTTATAATATATGGATTAATAAAGAAATAAACGAACGTCAGTCGATTGTAAATTGTTACTATATTGTACCTTAATGTTAAAATTTACTTTGACATAGAAGCGACGGATATCTCTTCATCCCTTGAAGAAAGGCTCAAGGCGGAGTCAAATCTATTTATAAAAACTGTAAAAAAAGTTTTGTTTTCTTTTACCGTTGCTTGATTTTCCACGGTGCAAAGGATGACAGAGAATATATATAGTTCTACATGAAGTTCTTTAGTGAGAACTAGTAACCTAGTTTTGACAATATTTGAAGACGAATTAATTTGTCAAAATATGGAATACAATGATCCCACTTTAACAAAAACAATTTTAACTAATATAACTCTTAAAATTTAATATAATTATGATGTTGTTACATCTCCCTGTTACGAAGGTTGAAGTATTATGTAAACAAACACGATATTTCGTTTTGGTTTCCAATTTTCTCCTTTAACAATGTTGTCTAAGCCTATTGTAATAGACTTCCAAACAACATAATTATTATTAATATGACACTCTATGAGGTAAGTTCATGTAAGATATTCATTCTGAAATATAAATGGCTTGACATTCATCAAGCCTTTTACATTTCAGAATTAATTTCTTTAATTTAATCATCCTCATCAGCTTATCGCAGTCCACTACTATCTTTAATGTAATTAATAATAATTTGTATAATAATATAATATAAAAATAATAATAAATAATGTTTCGAAAATTTTAAATGCAGATAAATTACTACCTCTTACTTTCCTTACTTATTTTTATAGGCTAGCAATAATAATTAATTCATTTTAAGACTCATTTGTCACTCTCAACTTTTAAATTTTGACGAAATATCGATCCCTGTCGAAAATAACATCGTATTGTACTCGAGTTCTAGTCAATTTTTATTACAGGAATAATTACTGTTGCACTATTTCGAAGGAGGACTTAAGTGCTCTAAGGTTATGTTAATGGTATGCACTTCATACTATAAACTCAGCAGTTTCTTAGTAAAATATTCTTGCTTAATATCTAGAGAACGCATGTAATGTCTTGAGAACGCCGCTGTATCTGGCGACGCAAGAGGACGTTTTCAGACAAACTGAGTGACTTGTGTGAGTATTCTCGTAGTTTCAAATAAAATTAACAAAATTGTACAAATCATTTTGTTCTAAGTCTATAATTATTTCTAATTAGGTGTCAAAATGTACTAGCTATTATTGTCGTTTTCCTGAAAAAATAAAAATATTTCAAATTTAAACATTTTACTTTTTTTTTCATTTTAAACGTTATAGTCATGATGAAGTCAATCATTATTCAAATTTATTTTTAGTCATTTTTGACATTTTCCTGAAAAATGTAAAATATGTAAACACAACATAATAAATATGTAACAAATATGTAAAAACAAACCGGGGTAAAAAAAAACAAAAGAAATGGACTAGATTTTTAATATAATCTCCTACCTATATTTTAGGGTGGTGTTGGGGCTACGTCGCTTCTGTAGTGCATCCGGGATGTTTGCAGAAGCGCGAGTGGACTGCTTTCACACTACTATGCGAAAACGGTGTGCATCTTTGGCGCGCAGGGTGCGGGCTGGCGCTCACATGGATCGCGCGCGCTGGCATGGCACTGCAGTGCCGTCTCTCATAGAGTGCATACATGAATTATTGTAAATCGTCTCTACTAACATAGGATAAGTTTTATGTACTACTAACAAGCAATGAGTCATGGTTACTCTAATAAAAATGATTATTATTACTATATTATTATAAGTCATCAAATATCTCTCCCAAAGAGCGCTATTCATCCCGGTCGTGGACAATCCGCATCTATCTACCGCATCCTGCCAATTTTTTTCTTGAATTCATTCTCATTTATGTAAGTAGGTGGCAGAAATCTAGAATTACATGGAAGAACCGAAAAAACAAACTAGCTTGTAACATCATTATAATAACATAAATGCAACCTTACATGCAACATTTGCTTAAGGACTTTAAATGCTAAAATTCTATACATAATACTCGTATATGTTATGTGACGACTTACAATAACCAGTAAGAAGTAGCAGGAGATGGTCGCTGTAGTCAATGTAAACTTGGATGATCATCATAGTGGTAGGTACACGCACTTAACAATCATTCTTCAACTGTTACAGTAAGTACCTATAAGTACTATACAGAGAGCAATTTATTTCATCAATCATCATAATAAAACGATTTAAAATACAAAATCATACTGATTACATTTATTTTATCCTTAACATTTGTCATCTTTTAGTGATTCATTTCTTTAATTTGTGTCAACATAAAAAGAAGTGAAATGTATTGTTTTGAAAATTAAATTCTATTCTATTCATCGAATTCTATATCTAGTTGGTACTACGCTCTACTGTTGGTTGTTTTAGCAACCATAAACGCCTGCGGAATGACGAATATAAACAGTTACTTGTGTAACTAAGCTCATATGTGTACATGTGTATATCTTCCTCATCAGGTTTGGGACTGTTATATTATATTGAGATTTAAAATCATCTAGGTTCAAAACCTTTACTCTCTAAATAAACATCTTAAAATGATTCTGTCTGATGAAATGACATTTTCTGTGATTAATTTGAAGTACCTACTCATATTCCATGTTATTAAATGACATCTATACGTATGTAATGTATATGTAAGTTTCTAAATGTCATTTATAAATATATTTATATATTTAATTTATTTAACACTTAAACGATGTAGGTAAATAACATTTTTTGTTTTTGATACTCTAAAACTACTAAGATTTATAGTAAGTACTGTTAGTTAATTTGCAGAAAGTAGTTTGATTGATACATTTCCTTTTTTTTCAAAACATTCTAGGCAAAAAATAAAAAGTAATAGTAACTAAGATAGCTTAGCATACGATAGTAGACAAATACATTTACCTGTGGTTGTGTAGTTCATTTAGAAAATAAGACCTGAGTTTATTTTCGATATTATTCGTGTTGAGGTTGGCACGTAAGTCAATGGTAGTTTGTTGATCAAACGAGAAAGGACGTAGGCTGCCGTTCTTTCGCCTTACTTGTTGTTAGCGCGCTTTGTGCATAACTGGTCTCAGGTGACCGCACGCGTGTATACAGTGGGTTCAATTTATTTTTTAATTTCCGTGCAAAAATTGTAATTTTTAAATAAAGCATGTTGTTGTACTGGTTTCGTATATTTTTGGGAACTATATTTAAAACTACGCATTCAGTCTTGTCTTATAAGAACGATAAGGCAAAAAACGGAGGTATTTGTTAGTATTAAGGTAGCACCACACATGTTGCTAAATAAGGAACAGTGGGAAAGCACATGCAAGCAAGAGATTAATAAGATGAGTAATTGGTTTTCCAATAGAAGTGCTCGAACTTTGACAGTATGTAGTCGGTCTTCTTGTGCTTATAGGGACTCAAATCCACAGTACGATAGTGGGTTGTTAGTCAAATTTGTAAGAAGGGACTTTTTTATGAATTTTGAGTGTTAGTATGGAATTTGCAGTCATAATGCATAGACGGTTCTTACCTCGATTTCCACCTGTGGGGTCATTCGGATGCGGGATATAGGAGAATGTGAAACATATCAACATAAAATAATATATATATATACATATATAAATGACTAAATGAAATCACTGATAGCCAATCAACGTCTGTACCTATACCAAATTTCAAAAATATTCCTATATATAAGGATAAAATTAAACACATTTTAGACGTACAAAGTAAATAAACATTGAAATGAAGGTTGTCGTTGAGTTACAAACATCATTTTCATAATGTTCACTGTTATGATAATGTTTTGTCTCTAGTAGTAAATAAAAGAGTAGAATGGGAAGAGGAAAGACGCACGTATTTTTATATGAATATCTTATAAGTAGGGCTTGGTAAAACGTTTATTTTTCTGGGTGTAATTTAGCTTGGATTTATATCATGATAATAGTAAAGAATTTTCCATATGTTACCATTCCCGTTGCTTTTGTTATAGGGTGTTTCTTCTTGAATTTTATTTAAGTTGTAGAAAAAAAATCATAGCCCATATCTAAGACTTAGCTCAATATAAAATAATTACCTCGTTATTACTTGAATCCTTTTGATTTGTTGTTTTAAAATTATAAAAATTCACCGTCGCCTCCATCATAACAAATACTTAATAACTTGCTGCATCGTACGATCGATCAAACTAGGCAGGACTAGCTTGTACTATATTTGGTAGCGAGCCTGCTGATATAGTTACATGTTTCTAAATACATTCAGATTATAGGTAAATTAGACGCATTATAGACATGACCTTACCTAGATTGGTTAAAGACTTTTTATTAAATGAGCTACCTTTTCTCTAGTACCATTCGTGGGTGTAAAAAGTGGTTGTGTTGCCTTTCTATTGCACGTAGAAGTATGTATTGACGAGGTAGTCAACGAGCACGAATGACGATGATGCCACTAATCACCACTAGGTTTTCACCACCTTTACATACGTATGACTACTACATACAAGGAACTATACAAAAACACTTCGAAACATTCAAAGAATAATATTGGCTTAAATTTCTTTAATCATCACCTATATCAATTTCAGAAATTGTTATCTTTAGCAATGAACAGCAAGAACAATGCAAAGAATATTATAAGATTCTGTGTAAATTTAACTTTTTTGTCGTAGGCCCGGCCTAAACAGTAAACTTGGGCGTTCTAAAAGGAAACATTCGGAATCAGTACAAAGGAGGCTTGATAATAATTCGGCAACTCCATTCTCTGTACTGTAATCATCTTCCATTCCCAATTTCAGAAACTTTTTTCATCTTTGTTTACATCTGTTTGGGTGCGCTGCTTGCCGTCTTTTGATTTTTTACAATAATTGTAATATAGACGTTAAAAAAATAAAAACACCAGCAAGTATACCTATTTTTTATTAATAATTTATGTATGTTAAAAAGTTAATGAATAACTGCATTATAACCAAACTGATACTTTTCATCCTAATATTTTCACCACTTACGGTGGATCGTCAAAGGTGTTTTAATTTTTAATATTGAAAAGTTTTTTTTTTGGATGACTAAACCTGTCAACATAGTTTTCTACTTGACTGAATAGTGTGTTGTGCCACATAAGCATGATTGATATTTCCATGTAATTATTGATTACTAAGTTACGACTAAATAAGGACGCTGACAAAATAAGTATGGTTCCTAGTCTCACATTTTTCTATTATGTAGTACAACACCGGTCCTAAAACCGCTTTGAAACTAATGATAACAAATCTTTTATCCCCAAACTTAACTTGACAGTTTCCGTAATGGAGAAGATCAGTAACAAAAATTAGCTATGTCTACTAAATAGGCCCGGCAGAAAAATTGCTGGGTTATGTTAATTAGATATTAGTTTTAGAAATTATCAAGAAAAATTAAACAAAAATAGGGGAAACATACTTGGCAAACTGTAAAGAATTTTGTCTTGTTAATCGTAAAAATTAACCCTCGAATAAACTACTAGTTATTGACGTCCCTTCCCAAAAAGCCCTTAACAAAGTTTATGATTATTTATATAAATAACTTCAGTCAGTGGCACACTAGCAAATGAGTTATTTAATGAAATGAGTATCGGGGAACAAGATCTAGCAAAACCAGCAAAAACTAATAACACGTCCTTAAAGTCCATATCCCTTACACCGACGTATCCACATGAAGTACGAAGTATTGTTTTAGGACTCAAATCGCATAGTGCACCAGAATGGGACATAGTCGCTGCAACAATACTAACCCACCGATCACGTACTTGTGCAATATGAGTTTAGAAACCGGTCACTTCACGGCCGATTTTAAGAAAGGGGTGGTTTTAAGAAAGCCCGATATTTAAATGGGGTGAAATAAGTAGTTCCTCAAACTCTAAACCTATATCTGTTTTGTTAACGCTGTGAGAAAATGTTAATAAAAGACTAATCAACTACCTGAAAAAAAAATACTTAGCAACTATCAATTTGGCTTAAGGGCAAATATCAACGGAGGACGCTGATCTAACACTAGTATCGAATATAGTAACAAACTTAGACAAATGTTTAGAATTATTTTTTGGATCTCCAAAAAGCTTTTCATACATACATGTAAAAGTGCTGATGTAAGTACAGCAGTACTTTTAGAACTGCACGCTTACTGCTGTGATGAGATGTCTGTATGGTAAGTACAACATAGACATCTCACCACAACAGTATATGAAAAGGCTGGCATCCTGTCTGTAAGAAGAATGTATGTTTATGAGATTCTAAGACAATTTAACATTAAATTTAACAATATAAGAAAATTTAACAAAGTACAAAAGATTAAAAAGCTCAGTCATCTCAAATTTAAAAGAGTTTTACACACTTGGTTGAATACGATTCACTACGACGCTGTTGAAATTCAATCAGTGAGTCAATTAGTGATAAACGAACATAAGTGATAAATGAACTTAGTAAACCAACTTAAGCCCTGACGTAAATACATACACTTCAACACACACACACACACACACACACACCTTCTATATTTTTTCTTTTATTTATTACTGTTTACTATTCACGTAAAACGGGGAACACTGGCTCCTGTAATACAGTATCTACTAGTGTAAGAGTCGGAGACTTCTGAAATTAATGTAACATGCTTTATGTCAATAAAATGCATGCATTGAGGTAGAATGTGGCTGCTTATTGTTATCGCAGTTCCGTTTGTTTTTACCGTTGTTCTTGCAGTACTTTTTTTTAACATTCTCGAAGTTAAAATGACTGTTAGTGAAAGCGCTAATCTCGTCATTCTGGAGTGTATTATACTTTGGGAAAAGCTAAAATTCCTACCAGAGCTATAACACCTAACTGCGTAAAAAACTTGTGGGTCTTCACCATACTTGGAGGGAGTTGCAGAAAAGTTCAAGAAAAATACAAAATATGTACAAGTGTTCAATCTAGATAATTTATTTGATATAGCACACGCTGATGCTTTGGAACGGAGGAAAATTAAAAAAACATTTTTACTGAAACAAATAGAACCAGGGCGTCTAGGGTGTTTAGCGGGTGTAGACAAAAAGTTAGCCGAAAAAGAAGTTAGAGCAAGACAAAGAAAATTAAAGAAGATAAAAAAAAAATGAGCAAATGTGTTTCGGAGGTTTATCGTCATCTCTTACACGATCAACTTACCAGCCCTGATGAAAGTCTTGAGGAACCCTTGCCTTGCCACCTCTCAAATGGTAAGTTCTAAACCTACTATAAAAAGAGGAAGGAAAGACTTTATCACGTCATTAGATAGATGTCAATTAAGCATAAGAGATTCTGTCTATATACTTCAGGCTGTAGTAGAAGGACTAAATCTTGTCTATAAAGATTTTCTGATAAACAAATCAGCACTGCAAAGAGAAAGAAAACTTGACATAAACCCTTTTTTTTTTTTTTTTTACGTGTGGAAATCCCCTCGGACCGTCACCCCTTCGGGGTTTGCGGCGGGGTGGTGTGTCGGACTCGGACCGACTAAAACCACACGGTGTGCCACTCTGCGCCTGTAACAGGAGGGATCCGGGAACAGCTGCTGTTAAGACATCCGGACCCCTCCTAGCGCCAGCCCGCTCCTGGTGCGGGCTCCGTCTCAATGTAGATGTTCCTCTCTTTAGGCGACGTCCGGCACACGCGGACGCCGCCCCCTCGCGGCTGGCCAACTAATGCGGGTGGAGGGGAAACCCACCCCGTCCACCCGCGGCCACACTCAGGGCGGCATGAGGCTGTGATAGCCGGGCCTCCGCCGCCCGGTTCGCCGGCGGCGGATCGGGTCCGAGTGGAGGTCGTCCTCCCGGGCCCTCTCCGCCGCCTCCTTCCGCGAGATTACTACCTCGCAGAAGGTTGCGACCGCGGTAAAACAACTGTCGCTACCGGCCATGGAGCGTACTACGGCCGGTAGCGAGAGATCCACTCCGATGACTGCAGTGAGGGCCCGGCGCTGCGCCGCCCATGCGGGGCAGACCGCCAGCGTGTGCTGGGCCGAGTCCTCACTGCAGTCGCAGTGGTGGCAGGCGGGGCTCAGTTCCCTCCTAGCGACCGTGTGCAGGTACTTTCCGAAGCAACCATGCCCGGAAAGCACCTGCGTCAGCCGGAAGGAAAGGGTCCCGTGCTGCCGCCCTGCCCACTCGGCGATGACCGGCTGGAGAGCCTCCACGGCGGCGAAGCCAGCGCGTGGAGTCTCCAGCCGGAACGACCAACGAGCCATCGTGGCTCGGCGAGCGGCTTCGCGCCACTCGCGCACATCCTCGGGCGGAGGGCGAAATCCGCTCTCCGCCCGGAAGTCAGCCACTCGCCGATAAACTTCGGCGAGCACTTCCGCCTCCAAATCCCACGGGGGAGTTCCGGCCAATGCGCACGCCACCTCCGTCGAAACGGTGCGGTAACCGCGTATGGCTCTGACCGCCATTACCCTCTGAGGGCGCCAGAGGCGTACCCTATTCTGGGCGGTCAGAGCCGCCGCCCACACCGGTGCACCGTACAGTGCCATTGACCGGACAACCCCCGTGTACAGCCGTCTTGTCGCAACGCTGAGTCCACCCATATTGGGCAAAAGTCGCCCTAGGGCAGACGCAGCGCCGACCAGCTTTGGAGCAAGCTGTCGGAAGTGCTCGTCGAAGAGCCACCTCCCGCCGAGGATCAGGCCCAGATATTTCATCTGGGCCCGAACCGGTACGAGGACCGAGTTGACCACTATTGAGGCGCCAGGGGGTGGACCACGACGGGGCCCATGGAATAACAGGGCCTCCGTCTTATCTAGGGCCACCCGTAAGCCCAGCGCCTCAATGCGCCCGACCACCAGGGAGACTCCCCCTGTGGCCAGGCGCGCCGCCTCTTGGAAGTTTGCCCCCCGGGCTGTCACGAGGGTATCGTCTGCGTAACAGATTACACCCAGCCCGGGGGGGAAATCGGCGCGAAGGGCCCAGTCGTACCCTATGTTCCACAAGAGGGGTCCAAGAACAGACCCCTGTGGAACACCGCACGACATGGGCCGACACCTCAGATTACCTTCTCGGTCCTCGTACACGACGGTACGCTCCTCTAAATAGTCTGCCACCAGCCGCCTCAGGTACTTTGGCACCCCATGATAGTGGAGTGCTTCCCTGATGCAGCTGAATGGCAGACTATTGAATGCGTTGGCGATGTCTAATGACACCGCCAACAGCACGCCGCCACAGCTCACGGCCTCTTCGGTCACGGCCCTCAGGCGCAACACGGCGTCGACTGTCAAACGCCCCGCCCGAAAACCAAATTGGGCGTCCGACAGATCGGGGCCCACCTCGCAGAGGTGCCGGACGATGCGGGCAGAAAGAACCCTCTCAAACAATTTGCCCGCCTCGTCCAGCAGCACGATGAGCCTATAGGCCGCGACCGAATCGGCAGGCCGTCCCGGCTTCCTCAATAGGACCAGCTTCCCGCTCTTCCAGCACTCAGGGAAGCGTCCCGACGCCAAGCTAGCATCGAACACCTCCCCGAGGCGGTCTGCCATGTGGTTGAGGGCCAGGGCCAGCACTCGGGCCGGTACCCCGTCTGGCCCAGGGGCGGTGTTCTTGGAACGGATCCGTAGAACAGCCGCCCCTACCTCCGATTCCCGGACGGGCGGAACATTATCCTCCCCGTGCTCCCCGTCGTCTCCGGCCAAGGAGGCCATCGACGGGGGAGTGTGTTCCGCCCGTTGTGGGAAAAGGCCCTCAACCACTTCTCGCAGGAAGCTGGGCTGGAGAGTCTCCGTAAGGGGGGGGCCCGACGCGCGGAGCTTTTGTCGCACCGCGCGGTAAGGGCGACCCCAGGGGTCACGATTAAGACCCTCCAGCATCTCCTGTCTTTTTTCTTCTTTGGCGCGGCTAATGGCCAGCTTCAGAGTTTTCCGCGCCCGTCGGTACTCCTCATGAAGCCGGTCCTCCTCACCGTCTCCACGGTGACGCCGCCGACTGCGCGTGTAGGACCTCCGGGCACGTGTACAGACCGCACGGAGGTCCGCCAGCTCCTGGGACCACCAGTAGACCTCCTTCCTTGGAGGCCGACGACCTCGAACGCGGGGCATGGCCGCATCGCATACATGCGTAATCGCATCGCGAAAGCGGCCAGCCCCCACGTCGACCTCCTCGGTCAGAGCCTGAGGAGACAGCCACGAGTGAATTATGGCTGCCTCCTCTAGTAGGTCCCAAACCCTATACCAACCCGTCTGGCCAGCGTGGCATAGTAGGCCAAAACCTCCTTTCTAAGGAGAGGCCTATGTCCAGCAGTGGACTATTAAAGGCTGTTGATGATGATGATGATTGATGATAAACAAATCTTCCATTCAACGCATTCGCACACAGAGTCGAAAAGATAGAGCGGAATTTATAAAATTAGGTTTTCAGAATAATATGCCTGAAATGGTGACCGTTCACTGGGATGGGAAATTATTACCTGGACTGGACGTGAGAAGTTCTAAAAAAGAACGCCTGCCAATTCTAATTTCATTTTGAGAAAAGGAACAACTTCTGGCTTTACCCAAACTGGAAAGCAAATAATGTGCTGTGACACAACTGCGACTTACGATTGAAAGTAGCTTCTGTACTTTTGAAACAATAACTAGACAGGGAATTACTACTCTTTGCTTGCCGCCATGACTTTTACGAAGTGGTTTTAAAATGTGTGTTCGAAACAAAAATCCACCAAGTCACAAGTAGCCTTGATAAATTTTAGAGACAACTGGAAAACTATTAATCTTGCTGCCATTGAAACATACACCGATATCGTAACATGACATTTTTGTAATACAACAATAGAAGATTTGTTGACATTTTATTTTATAAAGGACTGACTAATAATACACTTTGCATAAAGAAAATTATTAATAAAAGCTTCCTTATAACAAGCCTCCATATATGTATAAGTAAGCGAATAAAAAATACATTAAAATAATATCAAACCAAAAACTTAAAAGATGGTATAATCCAAGATAAAAATTAGATAAACAAGCACTTCAAGCACCAGTGAATGCACCAAATTAAGATTTGCGCTTTTTAAAGAGGTTTAAGAAATATGAAACTGTTGACAAATTGATCTCCAAAGCAGCCCTGAGCAAGTTTATTCAATATCTTTTTTACTTGTGAGAAGGAATTGCCGTTTTATCCATCTTTAATGATGAAAAGTTAATGAACAAACCAAGACGAACATTGTAGTGAACTTACAAAGAGAGAGTTTGTATGATTCTGGGAAGAGACACGTTCCATCTGAAGAAGATATATCTGATTATTTGATGGTAAGTAACAATACAATACATTCACAAATTAAGTGAAAATCCTTAAGTGATTTTGTGTCTGTCTAGAGCACAAATTTATTTTCTCGATTAAAAATTGATAAGAATTTCATCCAGAAGCCCGTTTCTACATAGGATGAAGAAGTTGCCTATTTAGAGGCAAAAAGAAATGCTTTTTTCAAGGGCAGTTAATAATACAGCTGAAAGAGCTGTAAAGCTTATGCAAGATTTTAATGGTTTGATCACTGCATAGGAAGAGCAAAAGCAAATTTTGCTAAGCTGTGTTCAGGAGCATAGAAATCTGTATCCAGACTGCAAAAATGAGACCCTCAAAAGGAAATATCCTGCCTGATCTGTAATTTTACCTTCTTAAATATATTTTTAAATATTTCAATTGATTTAGCTACAAAACGAGAGGGTTAAAAACAGCATGCATTTCGATATCAAAAAAACCCATAATTATAAGGGACACCCTAATGTATACCCATGTTCGCAAAATGAAAGATTTCATTTGATTGGATTCGAAAAAATATTATCATTTTAATTTCTTTTAAGATTAAGGATTTTGTGGGGGATTACATATACACCGGCCAACCAAATACATGAAACGAAAAGTGCTCGGTAAGTTCTCGGTTCATAGACGTAGTTACCAAAGGATAAGAGACGATCAAAATTTAATAACTCAGAAGTAATCCAAAACCAGTAGCCCTGATAAGATTGAATCAGGCTAACTTAAATTGACAAACAAATCAGTATAGGTAACGTAAACATTTTGAATTACGATAATTATGTCTGAACATCACTTATTATGGAGGTGCTGGATCGCCTCCTTTATTTTTATCTATAATTAACTAATAATAGCGTGGATCTTTTTTGTAATATACACAAGCCAAATTTCAAAATATTTTTCAGGATAACAGGTCATAAAAACTTCATGTTATTTATATAACACCCAATTTGATGACTATCAATTCTGATTTGCAAGCGGCTGCAACAAACGAAGCGCGTTAGTCTAACTTTAATAGATTTTGTTCTAAAACTGCTAACCGTGAAATGATAGAAATGTTTTAGAAACAGATTTGTAGAATCATTGCGTAGAGGGCGAAGAAACAGTTCACAAAATTAGAGATACATCAGTATTTTTTAATGTTATTGTTTGTGGATTTTTTTAGACAGCTCCTTGACGTTAGTTAGTTATGACGATGATATAAAAAGACATTCTCACCTTGGCCTCTATGGATATAGTTATGTATACTTTACTAAACTTTTTGTTTGTGTTCATGATTATGTATTATAAATGTATAATGTGTGTTATAGTTTTAACATTGCACTATATCCACTTAAATTTTTTTGTTACACTTACTGAACTTACGTAACGGAATCATAACGTTATGATCCCCAATACAATGAAAACTCGTTGCCTGTATCAGTCTGAACTACTTGAGGTTTCAACCAAGTTAAATAAGTAATGAATATAAGCCGAACCATCGCAATATATCTTGAATCAGTATTTGTGTAGTACAGTGAGTATCAATGTTCTTAAGATTTTTATTTTATCGTTCAATAAATTGAATGAAATTTTTTATTTGATATTGATGAATTCCAATAAAATATAAAATTTATATTTTACACATTGCTAAACAGATCTTGGTAAATATAATTGGTAAAGAATACCTATTAGTACCTCTGTTGCTTATAATACTTATAATACTGTTGCTATAGGACGATACCACTGCAAAGAGAAGGAAGACTTGACACAAATCCTATACCAACACGTCCGGCCATCGTGGTATAGTAGGCCAAAATCTAAGGGCAGGCCAATTTCCAGCAGTTGACAAATTGTAGGCTGTCGATGATCTAAAAGTTGCTAATTTGTTGTTTCGTCACAAATTCCTTTCATTTTGTGCAAGTAGAATTTGCAACACTTCCGCAGTCACAAATATCTCTACAATAGACATAAAGCTACACATACATTGCAGTAATAAAACGTAAAGTGTGCGATGTTAATGTTACTGTCCGAAACCTAGATAAAACACAGTAATGAATAACTAAAACGTAGCTACTAACGCGTCGCAAATTCACCAGTCATACTGTTTAGGGTTGTAAATACCCAAACACTTCAAAATCTTTATTTTCAAATTTAGATCTTCCGATTTTTAAAAGTCAGAATTTTATAATACCTAAGAATTATGTTGTCTATTTTTATATTTTACGAAATTTATTTAACCGAAAGTCGTAAATGCGATTTGTTTGTTAGCCGATTTCTATACCTACGTTCGAAGAATCTAATGCCCGATGGGTTCTCGGTCCGAACAACGATATTCCGATTTTCAATACTTCGAATAAATTGCTAAAATTACGATTCCAACTCTGATTCAGTCATTCAAAATTTATAAGTTTTTTTTTATGGTATAAGGGGGCAAACGAGCAGACGGATCACTTCATGGTATACAACTACTGTCGCCCATGGACATCTGCAACTCAAAAGTCACGCCCTTGGAGTCCCTCCAGCTCGCAGTGAAAGGCAACGAAAGAATTGCTTAACATCGGTTTTCTGTGAGGCCGTGGTATCACTCCGGTCGAGCCTGCACATTCGTGCCGAAGCATGGCGCTCCCACGGTAATAGTAATGTTTAATGTATTTTGTTACTGTTTATTTTTGTGTTTTCTTTTTCTTCTTATTTTACCCATTGTTATTTAATTCCTTGGGTTAGTGTAGAACAGTGGCGATTAACGCCAGATACTCTCTAATTTAGGTGAATCATTTAGGGTTAGGTTAGGTTAGAACTGTGACCGAGGGGGCGGCGTCCGCGTGTGCCGGACGCCGCCTAAAGAGAGGAAACTTTGAGACGGAGCCCGCAACAGGAGCGGGCCGGCGCTGGGAGAGGTCCAGAAGGCGATAACTACCTGGACCCCTCCTAAACTGGAAGCGCAAAGAGGGCACACCGTGTGGTTTTAGTCGGTTCGAGTCCGACACACCGCCTCGCCGAACGAGAGCCCCGGCGGGGTGACGGTCCGAGGGGATTTCCACACGTAAAAAAAAAAAAAAAAAAAAGGTTAGAACTGTGACCATTAAAGCGCGAAGGCGAGCGAGCGTAGCCAGCGTGCCTCGGCAGAGGCCGCCGAATGCCAGATCCGCTCTATTGTTGATGATTGGTGAATTTTAGATGGTTCAAATTATCATTAGGTCGGACTTTTTGTTATTCAACCTATTTAGACTCGGTATTTTGAACATCGTTATTATAGATGTCAGGAATATTGAAATTTTTAAATTATAAACATAGGATGAATGATAAATTGAAGTTGTTATATTCGGAATTTTAAACCATTCGGCATTATGAAAATCGGTATTTTGTAATTCGTATTTGTGACTGACAGAATAAAGTTTTTGGTATTTCTGTAGTGTACCTGTTTAGGGTATATAGTCAAAGTGTAATACTAAACTGAGATTTCAGGTACACTGTAAAATTATAAAAAGGACAATAACCCAAAGATTACTTCCACTGGTATTAAACAAACGCCAAATAAGATTGAATTTAGCAACTAGGCAACGACGGCTACGGCGAATACTTTTTACAGTGATCATGGAAGAACTCAAAATCATGATTATCGTAGACTCTACAAATACGAATCTTTAACTACTTTAGGCACGTTGTTTGAAATTAATTCTCCAGGTAACAGCTTTTTGTCCAAGATCAAGTAGATCGATGAAACATTGAATAAATATATGTAATAAAAGCTGCAACACTAACTATTATACCATAGTGTCCCGGTATCAGCGCGAACCACAAAAATTGGCAGCACATCGTTGTAAATCAATTATTTCAGAACAGTTGTCAACAATTTTAGGAAATTTACTTTCTACGTTCATAGTAGAATGAAAATTCAAAATTACCCGAATAACAATATTACTATTTTTTACCCGATTGTATTGTACTCACGTTAATCAGTGTCACGTTATGAAAGTCTTTGGTTTTTCTAAAGCATTGTGGCTAATTAATCGCCAGGTTTCAAATAATTTTAAAGCTAATTATTGTGATAGTCATTCACTCATGAATATGTGTCCATCCATCGACCATCACGATACATCTAAGCAAAATATCGGATGTACTGAGGGGTTTTCACAATAGTTTGAAGTTATATATTATCAAATAAATTACTAACTTTACATATCCTTGTAGTCCGTTGTCATCTCTGTACTGGTAATTTCTTATTAGATTATACTTGCTTTAGTGGATATAGAGCTTTAAATCTATTTACCCGTCCCTTTTGTTTACCTTAACGATGTTGGTATCGGTTTCATTGTGTGTAAATGTTATTGTAGAAAACGATGTCTATCATTTGTAGACGGTCTTTGTAGATATTCATCAGACCATCAAAAACTACAGTTATGTAGTATGAGTGTGAGTGAGTGTGTATGTCTAGCTATATTATTAAATGTATAAATAAAAAAGAATAGAGAAACGAATGAAAAAATAGTATGTGTGATAATGTATTCAAATGATACTGCCTCGGTAGGGCAGGGTCAGGGGTTTTGGGTTCGATACCCGGGCCGGACCAAATATTTGTTTCAGAGTTTGGGTGCTTTATAAGTATATATGTATATTTTTATAAAATAAATATCAGTCAATCTAGCTTTCATAGTACAAGCTCTGGTTAGTTTGAAATAGATGGCGTTGTGTATCAGATGTCCGAAAAATATTATCATATTATTAACTTGTTATTTCATGTTTAATTTTTCGAAATAAAAAATGTGTGTATGCGAATAACTTTAAGCGTAATTTGTCAATTTTTCTTGGTGTATTCCACAATTATTCAGATAATATAAAAAACCTAATGATAAACTGTTTACTTACGCCATGAATGCCTGGAAATCATTTTATTTTGATTTATTTAACGAAAAGAATAACGATGACATCACATAACCAAAGCAGCTCCTATGTACTACTCACTTTTTAATCACTAGACTTACTAAGTGGCACATCAAAATAGTATAGTCAATAGCATAACAAATAGGTACTAAATACAGTATATCATCATCAACAGCTATTAATAGTCCACTGCTGGACATAGGCTTGTGGCCTAAAGGAGATTGTGGCCTACTAGACCTCGCTCGGGATAAATACAGGTGTATTCGTAGTTCGCAACACAGTATATTAGTTGAATCATTTCATAATCGGATGTTATTTGAGCTTCGTTCTAGTGTAAGTTCCGTATTGTAGAAAAAGATTGCTTCCCCTAATTTTTCAAAAATACACAATTGTGTTTTAGTACATCATTCTACTAGTATTGATTATTCTTATATAATTGAACTGTTTATATACTCATATCAACAGATTAAAAACTGAACTAAGAACTTTAATACCAAGAAATTTAACGTATTCCCGTCTCAAACACATCGGTGATTGGTCGAACTGGGCTGTAAGTGTCTGCCTACGTGCTTCGCAAGCAAATCCAGCGAAGTACGAGAGACACAGGTACTTGTATCTTGAAGTAAGTTTAACGTTCAATTTTACTACTGCAACGTGATTGATACAGTGTAGAATTACTCGGAGTCACTTTTATTGCTCCTGTCTTTGTGAATAAGAATAGTGTTTGTTTAAAATTTTGAAGAGGTTTTGTTGTAACAGCAGGCTATTTCGTCCGATGTTTTACGATCTACTGGAAAACGGCGTGGCAATAGTTGTGACAACAATAGGTATAGTCTTCTGTGTAAAATCATTGTATAAAGAAATAATTGTATCACGATAGAATGTTTGTTTTAAAATAAAAAAGCGTAATTAATATGACCGGTTCTTGGAATTGTATTAAACACACCTAATTATTCGGGTTATTAAAAAAAAAATGCCGTGTTTGGTATGTTTATCTTTACAGATGTATTGAGGCCACACTGCTTTATAAATCTTGACTCGTTAACTTTATTTACTTTTTTACTACTATGATTGTTACTTGATTTCCTATTAATATTGTTCGCCCACACGCTCCTGGCTTCTACAGTTGCAAGGAGCCGGAGATCTATAGGGATTTTCCACCCTGTCAATAAGCAAAAGGTAACTTGTTACTTTCAAGTCCGCCCTTAAGATATCTTTTAAAAAATAGTATGACTATAAACTGTCCCGTGAAATAGTTTTAATGTATTTAACGGTAATTTTCTCTGTTTCTGGGTGTAATTTAACTATAATTTGTATCTATTTAAAATTATATACTCGTAAGTATGTTTATCAGCAGTCGGATAACCGTAGCACAGGCTCTGCCTAGTTTGGGATCAGACGGCCGTGTGTTATATATATATATATATATATACTGGGTCTACCAATAGGGATGACCTGGTTTTGACAGCTCATAGCGGCCATGTTTGATGATGGATCTTTGACGTGTCTTGACATTTGTGTTCAGTAAGGTTTGCCATTTTATCATGTCACGTTTCACTTTAAACCAACGCTTGGCAATTGTCCAAAATTATGACGCAAATTCGCGTTCTCCTACCGTTACAGTAAGAGCGCTTCGCGCAAAAAACGGTCGTTATAGTGCTCCTTCTGTGCGCGCTATAAATCGCATAATAACAAAATTTGAAAATGAATTCACTCTCCACCATACTGCTGTGCCTGTGAGACAAAGAAATGCCCGTAGTGAAGAGAATATAGCAGCCATTCAGGCCAGTGTTGATGCGAATTCAAATCGATCAGTTCAACGCCGTTCACAAGAGTTGGGGCTCTCTCCAATGACCACCTGGCGTATTTTGCGGTTGGATTTGGGCCTACACCCATACCAAATTGTTTTGGCACAAGAATTGAAGCCATCCGACCATTGTAGCCGTCGTGAATTTGCCGATTATGCACTGGAAATGATGGAAGCCGATGACGATTTTCATCGTAAAATCATCTTCTCAGATGAGGCCCATTTCTGGCTCAATGGATTTGTTAATAAACAAAATTGTCACTATTGGGGTGAGTCAAATCCACGTGTGGTTCATGAATCACCATTGCATCCGCCATCCACCATCAATAACAGTTTGGTGCGGTTTATGGTACGGTGGAATTATTGGTCCGTACTTCTTTGAAAGTGACGAAGGAAACCCTGTTTAACATAAATAGCATAAAATTATCTATCAAATAAATCAATCGGATGCATTTTTCATATAAAAATGTGTGTTTTATTCAATTTTTAAACCAGGACGTTTTATTGGTAGACCCCATATATATATATATATATATATATATATATATTCTATATTTGATACACTATCAGTGTCCACTTCACATTCGCATGGCTATCTTGCATCCTAGGCTTCGAGTTTCAACACGTAATTTTTATTTCATTGTAAAACAAGTAATTACAATTTTCAAATACAGATTCATCTTAAATACCAGAGGCGCAAGCAGATTTTCATTAGATTTTTGCATTAATATAAAACTAGAACATTCTATAATTATCTTTACCTTCTGTCATTACCATACTGCTAAAAAAATCGCTAATAATATCATAAAATATTACATCTTACAAGGTAACATTTCTTCAAAATGAAAGAATTTTTTCCTCTTCTTGGCAAGGACGTAGTAATCAGATTTAGGAATTGGGGTCAAAGTCGAAGGGTTTCTCCTTGTTTAATACTTTATGCCAGTAATGTGTCTACATTGACATGCATCTAAATCACATACATGGTTGAACCCACACATTCTAGCACATCACTATTTCTTCACACCGTATTTATACAAAATGAGTATACAACTAAGTCTATGTTTAATTGAAAAAAAAAAGTTTCACACACACTTACATTAATGTAATTTAAAAGTACCTATACTAAAGTACCGTGAACGAGCCATCAGCGGAACACTGTCTTCCAAGTTACAGGAATACCTAGTCTGGAAGCCAGGGTCTACTTTTTACACCTAATATGAATATATGTAAAATAAAATTATTATTACTATTTTGGATTTTCTTATTTATTAGCGAAGGGGCTGACGGAGGTGTATTAATTTTTGGTAATAATTTGCCCATAAACATGACTTACAAAGTCTTTTGATCTTGTTACATCAGATAAGTATTTTTCTCGTTAACACTTGTATTAATAACTTTCAAAGTTATTAACCTGTTTTATAAGAAATCACCCAAAACAAAGATAATATCCAAGTATTCAATTATTTAACGCGACATAAGTGTAGAAAGGTTTTGTTTGCATTAATTAAACTAATGGTTTGTGTTCTTCACGCATTTCTGCTCTTATCCAACAGTATTAGAACGCGAACTGTCTTATGTACTCGTACTAACAAGTCGTATCAATGTTGTATGTGTAGACCTTTAACATACTTGTTGTATTCCTCGAGCAAGCATATATACACTATTCATGTTTTAGGCTTACTAGTGAAGTCATGCAGCATACAAAATTTAATACTGTGTATTTTAAGAGCAATTCGGGAGCGGTCTGTCTCCTTATAGATTGATTTATTGGTGCCCGGGGCCTCCAACGCATTCCTATTCCCTGTTAATGGAAATCGTAACGGAGTATCCTTTTCATTTTCTAGCAATGACTACCCTCAGTGTTATAAAAAAAGTTTGAAGAGTTTTAGTGCTTAAATTTCTTTTTCGTTTTTGTTCGGATTTGTATTCTTCAATGTTTGAAAAATCTGACGGTTGCTTGAAATAATATTACAAAGAATAAATTTAGAAGGTTACAAATTTATATAGTGCGATTTTTTGTAAGTAAATAGTCTTGTAAATAGCCTTACTATTTCCATGAGTAAGTTGACGTTGTCAATTTATAAAACTTGTCGTGTAAGGTAAAAATAGCAATATTCTATAATAAAGTATTACTTAGCAGATTAATACTGCGGTCTTCTCTTGGAAATTAGGTTTGGCGAAGGTTATATTTCAATCCAAAAAATATTAATATTAATTGCAAAAAAAGAACAAATATTGTAGACTGACAATGAAAGTACACTGTCATTCTATAAAAATTATTTGTACAAAAGTTGCATGAAAATCAACAATTCTACATTAGGATAAATACTTGTGAACAAATGTAACCATTAAATTGCTGATTGAAGATCACATACTCCCTTCTAGCCATGTCCTCACTCAAACAGTACATCCACCTTTTCTTTGATCTTCCTCTTTTCTTGTACCCTTCTTCTTCTTGTATCTCATCCTTTCGCATGACATGTCCAAGATAACCTTTTACTCCTTAACTTTTCATCCAGTGGCGCTACTTTTAGACTCCCTCGTATATACTCATTCCTAAACTTGTCCATCCGAGTCACACCGCACATCCATCTCAGCATTCACATTGAACAAAAAAAGTATCCGGTATATAAAATAAGTTATTTCATCCTACAATACATAGGAGTCTAGCCAACACCCGCAAAGGGACATTAGAGTTTTGTCTGTAGGACAAGTCAAAGGCATTAAGGTGATTGTATCGAAGTCTGAAGGTAAAATTTTATTTAAAATCCAATTTATAAGAGATCATAGATCTCAAGAAACTTATATTATTTCTATAATAGAAAATACATAGTTTATTACAAAAAGATTTGGTTATTTTAATTTTATTTATTTATAACTTCATGCACTTTTGTACATCAGCGAACTTAATGTCATAGGCATTCTCTTGCAGTCAACCTTTAGGTAGTGTAGAAATGGTGAGTGGTAGGCGCTCATAGGTTACAATGCTAATATTAGATTATATTTAAGAGTGGCAAACCCCGTAAAAAACGCCGAGTGCTAACAATTTGTGCAAACATAAAATGTTATTTTGAAACCGACAAATTGAATATCAACTCTTAAGCCGCTGTACCAATTCAGATGAAATTTGGTACAGAGGTCGTCCTAGTCCCGGGAAAGGAAGGAAGAAAGAATTTTTATCCGAGAAATCAACCTTTAAGGGGGTGAAAAGGTAGGTGGAAATTAGTATGGGGAATCAATTAACGATGAACCGATTAAAATGAAATTTGGTATGAAGCTAGTTTGATTCTTGAGGAAATACAAAAGCTACTATTCACTGTGATAACCGACATACAAGCGGGCAGAGCCGCGGGCAAAAGCTAGTATCCACTATTTAATACCAGAGAAAGCTGATATGAATGAAATTACAGATTTAGTACCAAATTTGTTTATGCAACGTCTAGATTGTTCTGAAGATATCTACATAACAATAAAAACACAAAATCATGTGATATTGTTATGAATATTCATAAAAACTTATTTACACACCAGAAAACCATTAAAAAAGTGAAGTATCAAACTGTGTAAATTAAAATCTTCCTTGGGTTGTTATTCACTTAACCTGCTTAACCTTACATATTTTCACAGGATAGCAGCTAGGATTTTACAATAATATATTTAAGGCACAAACTTTGTTATGAGCCACAATCCATCTCATATATATGGAGTCTTTTCAACTAATTTGATTCATATTTTTTTCAAACACGCGAGTTAATGATGCAGTAGTAATACCCAACCGCGCGTTCTTTGTCTTTACTCGAACGACATAAATTAAGCACATTCCCAAGTGTTATTTAGGAAATATATAGAATTTATATCAATTTGCTACACAAATTTCCTGCTTTTAAATGTTTCACATATTTCGTAAAGTTGAAGCAATAACGGATTTGGTAATAAAAGAAAATAACGTTGATATATTATGTGGTATATTGGACTTTGATTAAGTTTTTATGCTCATTAGAGATAACCAGGCAGGCGGGATCAGGACCCTTGAGAATCCTCAAGTCATGGTGACATGATGACAGTGTCTGTTGTGAATAATATTATTTACCTACAATCTTCGAGGTGAGAATTTGCATTGTATTGCAAAAGCAGAATTCGTATCTACCAAACAGTTCAAGTCATATTTTTTAGATGTCTCTACAGGACTAATCCACGCTACCACCTTTACTACTAGAAAACACGTTTGAATTATTATCTGTTAGTTTGGTTGTGTATTTGTGTTTCTATTGCACTTCTGTTTTTTTTTTAAAATTCTGTGTTCGATTTTTAACTACCTTTTTTGGCAAGTTTTTTGGTGTTGGCTATTTTATTCCAATTTTTATAATCAGGACACCGGCCCGACGCCATCCCTTCATGAGAATATAATTGTTTTTGAATGGAACTAAGAAACAAGGTCAATTGGAGTAAGAAAAACCCTAAGGTAAAAGGTACTGCAAGTCTAAAAAGACTATGATTTTAGGAGCTTGAAAAGATCGGGGACGCGTACCCGTATGACCGTCCATTGATTATAGAGACCACTAGGATACGAACATCAACTGCCTATTTTAGGTTTTCTTAATATTAGTCTTAATAAAAATAATCTAGAACTGATCCCCTCGAAAACGCTCAATGTAATGTATTGTTTTTTTGAGGTATTCTGATAATACTTACTTTTAAGCTTTAGCGTTCCTTGATATATGATCACAGATTGGAAAGCCGGGATCACATCCAGTGCAACCCATTCAAAATTTAATGCAATTCAAAGGCATACTTTCGAATAGCCTGACATTTCCAATAGGTTATTACATGAAAGCGTTAGTTATAATTTTGAAAATAACTGTTTCTTTTTTAATTTGAACTTATCACCTAAGTGTGATAATGTGCTATTCAAGAGGTCAATGACGTCCTACGCCAATAGTCTCAACAGTATTAGATGTAGACATATAAGATAACGACACTTCCATACAGTTAAATTCTCTTAATTGACAAAAGATTCTCGCAATATGTTACGTAAGATGTCACCTTTATAGTACTATGTATATTTTGTCACAGACTATATTCATTGAAAGTAATTTTGTTGTTCGTGATTTAAACTAGGAATAGAGTATTTGACATTGTGGTAACGCAGCTAATATAAAACTAATGAGTCTCAAAACTGCTCACAACGTAATATTATTGAGGATCTGGTATTACATATCAAACCGATGAAAAGAACTGTCAGTAGTTCTTTTTAATTGAGTCTGTGTTGACTTTTGCTATACTATTTATTTCAACAAAAGCAGCAGATATGATCGTTGAAATGGGAGAACTCTTTTAAGGCTCATTTGCATATTGTTTATGAATTACCACTTTCATTAAAGGTGGAAGTGATCATCATCATGAATATTTGTGACGTTAAGTAGCCAGAATGGTGGACTGTATTTTAGATTCTATTACACTAAGAGGCAAGGTCATACTCGGTAGTGAGGCAATATATTAAGAGATAAGTTTATTATATGTATATTAATAAACTAATCTCAACAAATAATAGTTAAATACCTAAATGTAAGTAGAGTTGCTATAATAGCTTAAAAAGTTGAATAGCCTATTATTGTTACTAGTCATCATCGATTACTAGCAGAGAGTTAAAAGAATCCAATATTTTCAAAGACCACTAAATCACATAAGATGAAATTGATTTAAGTTGTCTACACCAATCGTGAGTATAATACAGCGTACTTGTGTAAGTAAACAGAATACTTCTAAATGATTTATCGAAGGCTCGTTCCATTGTGGCTGGGATCCCTCGCACGAGCTAAATATCAATGACAGTAAGAAAGATTTATTAAGTTTCGCAAGAAACACTGTGGAGCAAGTTTTACTGCAGTTGGCTAACCGATAACTTTGAAACAGGGAGTCGGTAGTTAAGAGCTTTTAATCTATTTTCTGGAGCGAGACGATAGAAATGTTGGCATGTTTTTATTCAATCCAAACTATATTCTGGATGCATGTGAAATAATGTAGTTTCCTATTAAGTTATGCCTTAAATTAACAAATTAAGTCGATAAGCAAATTTTTTAAACTATTTTATAACTATAATCTAACATAGAACGTATGATATAAACTAAAAGATCTTAAATGTTTAACTGGACTGAAATAGTGCTATCGTATTAGTTTCAGAAGTTTCGGTTTCAGAAGCCAAGCTTTAAATGCGTTATTTTTTAAGTAAACAGTAAAACTACTTTGATTAGAACTTTTGTATTAATAAATACTCACCGCTCACATTGGTATGCTAAAATCGAATAAGTTTTCTAATTTGGCTTTTTGAAGTCTAATTGAATTTTAGGAAGTTGTTGATTACTATAGAAACGCACGTTTTATTACCATTAACTAAATAATAGTTACCAATGTACTATGTGAACAAATATACAGTGGTGACCAATGCGACGGTTATCATGTTCTTTGTCGCCCAGATGAGTGTTTGATTTGTAGTCGGGCAACTGACATAACCCATTTTGGCATTATTTCTCAATCAAGCTAATTGTTTCATTGGTAAATGTTATCGTAAGGTTATATTATGGTAATACGTGCTATGCAGCTATTGCAGGTTTTTGCTTACTACAGCTGAGTTAATTGCACTTTCTATTAAAAGAAAAACAACGGTTAGAGCTTCAACAGAAATTTATGATTAGAACTAAAAGCTTTCTTTAATAAGTTACATAAATTATATTCGAATACCAATATTTAGTACTATCCAATTATTATTATTTTCTTAAAAATTAAAAAGGTTAAGTTAAAAGAGGTATTTTCATAGCGAATGAATTTACTTAAATTTCCTAGGGAATTTATTTAGTAAATACTTTGGTCTTCACTATTAATAAGGGTGCTTATTTGTTAACAGACTAACTAGTTCCAAAGCTAAAGTTGATGAAATTCTTTATAGTAAGTTTATGATCTGTTCGTGTAGAGCTATTTGTGATGAAAGAAAAACTGCAATCCAATATTTTTTAGAACAATCTTTTCTGTTTTTAATGAAATAACGAGTTTATTTCGTTTAATTTAGACTTGTATAGCATTCTGCTGACTGAGAAACGACGCTATATTTGTGAAACTTTACATGTTTAAACGTTGAAATGGAAACATAAAATTTTAGGCAATAAACTGCAAGGTCGAAATAAAGTAGGTACTGTCACTGTTGAGATGTCTGCATTTACCAGAAAACATTATTGATCTATGTCAATATAGCATTAGCCTAAAATCTATTACTTAGTGCAATCATATGCTTACACGAGTAACTATCCATTTTTTAAAGACAACTCCCGCACTAGGAATAAATCCTGTGTCCCGGGGGACTTTACAAATATTCATGAAACGGACACAAAGGACACCCAGACTCAGAACAACAATTTGTGGATCACACAAAGTGTCGTCCCTTATGGGGATCGAACCTTCAACACTCAGCGTCCGCTTAAACCACTACGCCATCCGTGCAGTCAATATTTTACTTAATTTTATTGAGTTACACAACAGTTTTGCTTGCGTGAAGTATATATAATAAAGTATAATACTCTTTTTGTTTAATCAAGATTTTGATTGATTTACAGTCAGGGATCGTAGGGTATTTGATGGATTTAGGTCAAAATACTGGATTGAGCAACACAAAAACAAGTCCTTTCCACTTTTTTTTTTCGTGCGGAAATCCCCTCAGATACCACCTATCGGTGGCATGTCGGACTCGAACCGACTAAAACCGCACGCCGTCTCGGGTACTAATAGCCGGGGAACCAGGTATACCCTAGAAAGGAAGTCCCTGGTGCCCCGACATACCTCGGGCCATCTACAACAAAAGGAGACGACCCCCCCCCCCCGCGTGGGAAGTCCTTTCTATCCTAGTCCTAGGAAGTCCTATTGCGCCAGTATGTGATAAAGTTAAAATAAAAAATATAAAAATTAGAATCGACGAGATGGGTACCGTTTATCAAAGTCTTGTAACCCCATCATCAGCAACTGTTATAATCAGCGAAAAAATGGGAGGTACTCAACAACCTTCAGTGAAAGTCATAAGTGTGGTGGGTCCAATAAATAGCCGGGGAACCAGGTATACCCTAGAAAGGAAGTCCCTGGTGCCCCGACATACCTCGGGTCATCTACAGACGAGTAGACGACCCCCCCCGTGTGGGAACCCCATGTTCCCTGTGCTCCCTGGAAGCGAGCGCGCTTCGCAACGCGCTCGCCGCCACCCCGGCCTGCTTCTGCTAGGGTGACAGATGGCCTCACCTGTCACCCCCAGGCCTGCGCTTATGGAGGACGGAGGTCGTTCTGCGACCTCCGGCGCCTGAGTCGCCTGCGTTGCCTGGCCCGTGCCCGGGCCTGGCGGGCCGGGAGAGTTCTAAACCTCTCCCGATCTCGCTCCGCCGTCTCCTTCGCGAGCATAAATTACTCGCAGAAGGAGACGGCAGAGTTCCACGCACTCTCGCTCCGCACGATAGCCGCAATCAGGCTATCGAGCGAGAGAACTCCCACTCCGATGGCCGCCACGAGGTCTCGCCTCTGCTCAACCCACGCCGGGCACTCTGCAAGCGTGTGGAGAGCCGTGTCCACGGTCTGGCCATCGCAGTGGTGGCACTCAGGCGTTGGCTCCTTGCGGATCAGACACAGGTGATCTCCGAAACATCCCTTCCCAGTGATCACCTGCGTCAATCGGTATGAGAGGGTCCCGTGACGCCTCTCGAGCCAATCCTCCATAACGGGTCCTACCGCCGCAATGACGGCGTGCCCGGCGCTCGGTTGCCCGAGTCGTTCCCTCCACTCCCCTATGATGACCTGGCGGAGTTGGGATTTCCGGTCATCGATTTCTCGAATCTCGGGGCATCGACCCAACTCCTGCGCCTCCTTGCGCCACTGATACAAAGCCGCAAGGGCTCTCGCCTCCAGGTCCCACGGTGGAGTTCCGGCCAGGAGACTCGTCGCCTCAAAGGAGATCGTGCGGTACCCCCTTATGATCCTGATGGCCAGCATTCCCTGCGGTCGTCGCAGTATCGCGACGTTGCTGGCCTTCAGGGCCCCCGCTCATACTGGGCACCCGTAAAGGGCCATGGACCGCACAACCCCCGAGTAGAGTCCACAACCCCCGAGTAGAGTCACAATAAAGTGCCCTGCAAAATAAGCGTCCCTACACTCAACTAAGTCATGGTAAAGTTCTATCGGCACTTGAGTGGTGAATCACAACATTTTGCAATAAGTAACTATTTAAATTATAGCTTAGTTTTATTATTTCTTGGTTTTAAACTATTTAAATTATAACCTTATTCTTCATGAAAATTGCATTTCACTAGGTTTTTGTTGCAAATGCATAAAGAATACAAACGATGATGTGATATAACGTGATGTAACGTCAAAGTATCTCAGAAACAACTAATATAGTGCATCGTAACGTATTTAAACGCTAAAACTAATTTTCTATTCGTATGGAACTTTTGTGTGACATTTTAGACAACCATTTAAGCCGAGACTGTCCGTGAACGTATTAATTATGTTTGTTAAAGTCAATAGGACTATTCGCACTCCACCACTGTTTGCAAAAAACTTTTTGCCGTATTTAACCAACCTGTGTAACACATGTCATGTTTTTAAAAACCAATACAACCCTCAATCTTTTAAGAAAAGCGCGTACTGGAGTACGGTCTTTTCTATGCTAAAAACACACTTGTGATTCTTGACTTCGGTTGAGTCTGCCTTGGTTTTTTCCCTATGTCATGATGAAGTCAAGTCATGTCAAGATGAAGAACATTAAGTATTGTAACGAAATGTCATGAGAGTTATCTTTACGAAGAGATAAGTCATTCTCGAAAAAAAGAATAACCATATGGTACAACAATGGACAGTGCTCTAGATCCTAACTATACATGCTTGCTTTGTTATACTTTTTTTTGCAATATGTATTTCTGTGGTTAATATATACTGTATGAATAGAATCACAAGGAACGACGAGAAGAGAAATTATTCACGATAATATGTTGTAGTAAGCCTAAATCGAGATTAATACTCGCACTTAATAGTTAAAACCCTTTTCAGCGCGAAATGTAGGTCGTCAATAACAATAGTATAGTAAATAGAATTAAGTAATAGCATATTATATGCTCACTTTTTAAGAAGAATTAAAATCAAAAAGCTATCACCGTCGGATCAAAGAGACCAAATGTTTAATACTTAAAAATTGTAAATTAATCATTATAATAGCTAGATCTACAATGAAATATTTACTGTCTAAGTCGTTTATAATGGGTAATTGTCGAAGCCAGAGAACTATAATGAACATAAACTATTCACTCAATTTGAGAAGTATTAAGATAAATCAAACAATTCAAAAAACTTTTAAAAATAAATAATTTCTTAGATAAAAAAATGAAACTCTGTAACAAAGGGGTATCAGAAATGTTTTTTCATGTCTAAGAATGTAATAAAGATCATTGTCTATGAAGAGATAAGAATGTGTTTGTGATGTGAACCAACGTGTGAAGTGAGTTAATTTGTTAACCTGTTTTTATGTTGTTACTGTTTGTAACGCTTTCACGCCTTAACCACTTAACAGATTTTTTTAATTCTCTCACCAATAGAAATCTACATAGGCTACTTTTGACGTGACAAAGTCTTATAATTCGATGGAGCCGGCTGCACGCACGAAAAAACATGACTCATGCGGCGTTACCTCGCTCTGAGGCGTTCCATTTAAGGCTGGAAGTGCAAGCGAGAGCGCGTAACGAGCGACAAAGAGGCACAATCGGCCTCCGCCTTCGGCAGCGTTTGACATCTCTCTCTCTCCTACTTGAGTGAGCGGTGCGTCCGTGTGTAACATGTAAATGTATTATTGTATAGCAGTTGGCTATACAATAATACATTTACATGTTTTCGTAAAATGCAACCATTCCATCAGTATTTTCTTATGACGTTGTCACGTTCAACTATCGTCAGTAAACCGACTTTACATACAACCGATTTTTACCACGACATATATGCGGACGGAGCCGTAGGTAAAAACTAGTCACTTAATTTTATTAAGTCAGACATTGTTTTTCTTTTTAAAATATTCGATATATCTAAAATCCTAATAATGGTAACAAAGGAAAACTACTATTTTGATAACCCCTTTAATTTTAAACAGAAAAATTTGAAACCTCGTATGCCAAAGCATAAAGAGATCGTTTAGCAGAGAAGAAAATGCGATTAAATTAAATTTCCGTCGGTAGGAAGTCTCAAAGGGTGGTCGATAACAGCAATATCTTAAGCCGGCTCCTTTAAGGTCCGGCGATCGTAGCCTTTCCTCTTCTACAGCGAGCCTTTTCGTGTAGTAGTTTAGCCTAAGGGTGCGTTTACACGACAACGAATTGCTTGTTTTTTGTTGAGGAAAATAGGTCGTAATTTTGTGTGTACTTCACACGCAAAGCTGTCATGAAATGAATGAAGGGTTGAACACGCCGTGCGTTTTTGGGTTTTGTTTATCTATTTTTCTTCTTTTGTGAAGCTTGTTGTGAATGTTGAAAGAAAACACAGATGTTACAAAGTAATTGAATGAATTCGCATAATGTTTTGTTTCATACAGATACACAGTTATTTTGAAGAAAGTGTTATAGAAGACCCAAGCTTCTAGGATGAATTGATAGTACAACAAACAAATAGAGAAAATTATATTACTCCGCATCACTGCAACTGATGTATTTTTGTTTTAGTATATTTTATTAACAGGATTAGAAACAATCAGTAACATGAGATTAGTATTGAATTCTTCACATCTTGACTTTAACTGTAACTTTTTGTCAAAACTACTATCCTAATGCTTTTTAGATAAATTACCAGCTTAGAAAGACGACGGAAATAAAGAAAGGACCAACAAAACAATGTACAAAATAATTACTTCACATGTTTTTTAAATGACATAAGAACATTGGTTTATCAATAAGTTTTTTCTATCTATATTCTTTTGTCATTGACGAGAGTCAGACAGATACGAATCTTGAGTATTATTGACAGATAATCCCCTTTATTAGATAGTCTTTATCTCGTATTACGCATTCTCTGCGCCAAATGGAATATTTAATTAGTAATTACAATTACAGTGAATCAGTATTTCCATCAAGCTGCGTCGGTGTCTTATGTTCTCTTTTATAGTTTTGTTGTTAAATTCTGTTGTAGCTTTCTCAGAAGTTGTTAGAGATTTCCAGAAGAAGACTTTTTTAATTATTTTTAAAACGATGTATAAGGTTACTGTTATTCTGAAGTATTGTCATAAAAATAGGTATTGATGCTTATGATTTATTTAAATATTCTAATGCATTAGTAATGTAATATAACACTTCTGAGATTTAGTTAAAATAGTAACTGTTAGACAAAAACTTAAAATAAAACCTTTTTGTGAAAATAAGCCTAACAATGTATGAAAAACAACGTTTAAAAGTATAAACAGCAGACTATTTCATGTGTATTCAATTTAGGTAACCTACAATCACAATACTATAGACAGCTTCAACAAAACTGAATAAACTTAAATAATAAATATCGGCGCAACCACAACTACCTTACTTTATAAATATATTTTGGTTAATTTAAATTAGATTCTAATTGATCATAAACAAAGTTTTAATTACTCAAAATAGTTAGTGTTACAAATAACCTGAAGAAATCTGAAATTACCAATAAATTACAACACTTAATCTAACAACTTGTAAACAGCAAGTGCACGAGCAATGCGTCCTATAAAAACGAGCCCCACTGCGCGTGTTTGGCCATTGGATTCGTCCGTACATCGTCAAAGCAACACCTCCGCAGCGCCCGAAGACACACGAAGACTTACGAGGACACCCGAAGACTGTTGCTCCCTGCACGGAACCTGCCCGAGTGTTCGCAGGAAACGTACCCCCCACCTATGCAGTGGCAAATAAACAACAGTGCTGATATAATTGTGGGCCGACCACAGCCCAACTCCCCGGAGTTGGTTTTTACCAGCGAACCTGTTGTGTTGTTGGCTTCGGCCGAGCGACAACCACCAACCAACCTAGGGCAGGCCGCGCGTTCTTCTGAGCACCAGCCATGCCCAGAAAACGCCCCACAAACCCCCAGCATAGAAACGCAAGCTCCCCTCACTTCCGCAGCACGAGCATCCCCTGCGCTCGCCAGCGTCGAGCGTGAGAGCGAGCACCGTATACCCACGCCCCAATCGGCAGCGCTCATGTTTTTGAACCTACCCTCACTGACACCATATCTCATTGTTACAGTTCTTGTTGCTGCGGACACCCCGCAGCCCGCTAAGACTGTTGTTAAGACCTTGAAATATATCTTTAATTGAATTTACCATTGTCTATTCACTACCGTACGGATCTATGTGCAACTGTTGGTAAGACCTTGGAATACATCTTGTCTTTATTTACTACTGCTTCTATAATGGAAAACCACAACAATGTAAAAAAAAATGAAAGCTTTGCTGACGTCCCTCATTTTGAAACTACCCTGAAACCGTTCTTCCGTTATATTGATGATTGTGATTATTTGAACAAGGGAAAAAAAATACCTTAGTTTAATTATGGTGAAAGAAATTATGCGTTCACGATAGGTATTAAGTACATACCTTTAAATTCCCTAACGTTTCGACTAGGTTGTACTGACCGTGGCCACAGGTTGGAATGTGATAGCTTAAAAGTTAGAACAGAGATAAACAGAAATAGGTGTCATTGAATACTCTCCATAAGCGCAGGCCTGGGGGTGACAGGTGAGGCCATCTGTCACCCTAGCAGAAGCAGGCCGGCGTGGCGGCGAGCGCGTTGCGAAGCGCGCTCGCTTCCAGGGAGCAGAGAGAACATGGGGTTCCCACACGGGGGGGTCGTCTACTTGTTGTAGATGGCCCGAGGTATGTCGGAGCACCAGGGACTTCCTTTCTAGGGTATACCTGGTTCCCCGGCTATTAGTACCCGAGACGGCGTGCGGTTTTAGTCGGTTCGAGTCCGACATGCCACCGATAGGTGGTATCCGAGAAAAAAAAAGGGTGTCATTGAATACTAAAAAAAGGTAAGAATCTCTAACCAGGCCTGTTAACTAATATGCTTATATGCTGCTTTACAGTGATACACTAATTCCACGTCTCTTTGTTAGATGATATTGTATAACTAGCAACAGACTTATAAACAACAAACATAAATAATGATAATAACATAAATAACAAACATATTTGGTTCTTAACAAATTTAAATTCATTCTTATTCTGATATTTGATAAATGTTGCAAATATAGTAGCATACTGTCTGGTAGCTAATTAAGAAAATTCATAAATATTTCATATATTTTTTAAATAGCATTATAGACTAGCGATCCGCTCCGGCTTCGCACGGTTGTAATGTAGATTCGTCTATATGGTGCTAGTGTGGAGTAATTAAATATATTATTAATATGGTAAGAATTATACTACAGGACATCTCTATATCCAATATTTATAGGCCCGCTCCACTCTTGCCGGTGACACCCTAGACGTACGGCCCGACGCGGTGACGGTTTTTTTGCCCGCATATTTTAAATCTCTGATATCTACTAAGATATTCATTTAACGATATTCTGTAAAGTTTGATCCACATTAAATGCTCAACGTCTCTTAGGTATTTATTTGAATAAGGAATAATACTGTACTGTTAAAATAGCTTCGTAAATTACCTATTATTTTTGTAATAAGTATGTTAAAGATGAGAGGTGTAGGTGATAAATATATACCATAGTAGATTTTTTGGAGATCTTTTCAAGATATATAATTATATAGTATTTTGATCTATTTCGTACGATTTAGCCTGCGTTTTTAATGTAAGCGCAGGAAAACATGTTCTTTTACGAGAAATCTTTAAAATTCTTGTACTTTATCTACGGTAATAAGCATGTATTATATATATATATATATATCTTCCTCTTGAATCAGACTCTCTGTTGGTGGAAATTTCATTAAAATCTGTTGCTTGATTTAAAAGATCGTACAACAAAAGTGACATCATTTTATACTATATAAAGATAAAGATAATGATAAGAATATGCGTTCTTTCTTTCGTATGTTAAATACTAAACCGATCATTATAATGTCTCCAACAGTTTGTCTAAATGTACATAAATACGAATGCGATTGAAATCAGACGTACATATTATTACAATATATTTTCTCCATTCTCTTGAGTCGTTTTCTTTAGGTATCTGTTTAAGTACTAGTAAAACAATGAATATTAATACTCTTAGCTCTAGATTATAGTTTCGACACCTTTCACAGCTAGAGAGAGAGAGAGAGGGAGAGAGAGACTATTGGCACTTTCATTTAGCTTTTCTAAGAGTTTTAAGTTATTTAATGAGGGAGGTTTGATTTAATAAGCATAAGCCGTATTAATTCTACAGTAAATATTTTATTACTAGATATTTCACTTCAAGACTAAGATATTTATTCAAAAAATTACTTGTAAAATGATCTAAAAGAACTTTATACTTAGGAAGAAATCCATTTGTGGCAAATTTTTGAAAAAAAAAAAACTGATGCGAAAACCCTATTATTTTTATTATTGCTTGAAAACTATTAAACAAAGGAGGATGTCTTGCTAAGTTGCGCCTGCATTTATTGCTCAAGAAAAGTGTAGTGTTGAAATTAAAATATATATATATATATATATACATATACATGAATAAAAAATACTGATAAGAGTACAATAATATACCCTTTTATAACAAGCTTAAACCGGTTCTATTTCACCTTCTTGGTTCTGGTCTTTATATCAGGAATCTAAGTCGCATCCATTTGTCCGTAAGGCTTTGTTACTCTTCGAATCGTAGTGTAAGTGGGACACAGAAAGAATGATCGCCTGCTAATGCCGGACCGAAATAGCGAATAGCCGACCTGCAGTTTAAATGCAGCTTTTCAAGTGAATTGACCTATGGATTCCAGCAATAGAAAATAAAGTCTTACAATAAGGCATTTTACTTTAATGAGTGATGGTCCAGTGATTCATTGAAATGTTATTCTTTTCCCATACAATCCTTGACTGACGTAACACTAAATTAACGAACGTCATATAATTTTATTCGGAACCAGTTGTGAAAATAAATGAATGAAAGTAAAAACGTCGCTGTCTGTCTGCGTTCTAGCCTTTATTATTATTTCTTGTGTTATCTTTGAATATAATGAGAAGCTTATTTTTCTCATAAACTTAAGTTGATAAATGAGTATTAACATTCTTCATTCACCGTCTTTGTTCTTCACGAAGCTGTGTTAAAATTTTAAACAATACAGATCTTCAGGAAAATAATGCATTGTTAACAATGTATATGATAAATAATAGTCGCATAAAGCAAGGATTGAATTTACAATATAGGGTTATGTTATTGTTTTGTTTATTAAATACGGATTACTGTTTAAACTGTTGAATCATGTATGGGGTAAATCCATGCATGAAAAATTATGATCCAACTAAGTCATCCAACTAACTAACTAAGCGTTAGTTTTCAGTCGGAAAACATAAAAATTGTAATCCCATAACAATGGATTTGTGATTTACATATTACATGTGGAATCGTTATTGATAAAGTTCTAAATAGAGACATTATTTGGACATTACCTATCTATGTGTTTATTAGGAGTTCGATTAGTTTTCAAGAACATCTACATAATTATGTGCAAATTATTCATAATTTAATGAATTACATATTTTAGTTTTAAAGAAAATATGGATATAACTTAAATACAAAAATGTAAGAGTTTTTGTGTTTAAGAAAACATAAGTACATACATAAACTTACGCCTGTATCTGCAGAATAGGCAGAAGCGAATTACTGGAACAAGTTCATTTGGGAAATACGAGTAAATAAGAAAACTATGAGTAGGCAGGGGAAGATAGATTATAAATAATATATTGTGCATAATATTAGCCCTAGGGTTAGGTATTAGTTTTTTACATTCATGTACTTTTAAAAAATCAATGGCTTAAGATTGCTTTCTACATTCAAACTTTAAACAGTTAAGCGACTCCAGACCTTAGCTGTTCCCAACTGTTAAAATCATTTTCATGCAATAATAATAATCGTTAGCATTGGCAACAAAAGTATTACCGGCGTTGACGGTGTTACAATTGGCTCGATTGCCAAAAACCAAAAAAATGGAATATTGCAAAAACCTGCTAGCTGGCAACAGCGCTTGATGATCTCTCATATTCTTATTACTGAAATATAGAATATCTCTTATACAGTATACGACCGAATTAAGATTTTGTAAGTAAACCGGACATATCTTTATTTGTTTCAATTGCTTCCATGATGTTATAATAATAATAGTATTGTACCACATTCACACAACGTCATCTAGTCCCAAACTAAGCAGAGATTGTGCTATGGGTACTAGACAACTGATATAAATACATATATACATAGAAACACCCAGACCAAATCAAACATTAAATGTTCATGCACACAAATGTTTGACTTGAGCGAGAATCGAACCTCGACCTCGACCTTTGGAATAGCAGTCAGTTACACAAACCATTCGGTCGTCATAATAAAATAATAGATTCGATTCACGGCATGCGTTTAAGCTAATATAATTATTAATTACGGTTACACCCAATTATATGCAATAAATAATTCTTAAACTTAATAATGTACAGAACAAATGAGCGAGAAACTGCACACAAGTAATTTATTCAAAACATTAAGGAATAAAATTGCTCTCCAAAAAAAGATATTTATTATTTAAAGCCAGTGGCTCACGCGATGGTCGAAAAAATCTACATAAGAGTATACAACATACAAATCTTTTTTGTAATATTTTGGTTACAGTGCAATTAAAAAACTTCCATACGTAAACACGTCCGTATCCATACATGAACGGTGAAAACAGTATTTTCCTTTTTTGTCATTTGTGTAAAATGACTGAAGTATTTTTGAGCCAATAATAATGATAATTGTGTTATGTTCAGCAGTGGACGTATTTTAGCTGAAATGATAATAATAATGAATAATAAACTAAATAACAATAATAATAAACTAATAAAATAAATAATAAACTAGGGACAGCCTATGCTGTGGCAACCAAACTGCAGATAAACTTACTTAAATATTTCTAAATACCAGTACATTACATACATACATATTAAAGATAAATTACACCCAGACACAGAACAAAATGATCGTGCTTTTCACAAATTTATTAGACCTGGGAGGGAATCAAACCCACGACCTCCAACTTAGCAGTCAGGGTCACTAGCCACTAAATCAACAGAACGTCCATGTTTTCAAAATATAGATATTATATTTCTATAAACATTTTTTTCGTTGTTTCACACAGTTTAACTTCACGGATGGCGTAGTGGTTTAAGCGTTCTCCAAGCCGCTCACTACTACGCTGAGTGCTGTGAGTTCGATCCCCACATGGGACGACACTTTGTGTGATTCACAAATTGTGTGATTCACAAGGAGTAACCGCAGTAAAACAACTGTCACTACCGGCCATGGAGCGTATGAGGGCCGCTAGCGAGAGACTTGACGCACGCTGCGACGCCCAAGCCGGGAAAATTGCCAGCTTGTGCTCAGCCGAGTCTTTACTGCAATCGCAGTGGTGACAGGCGGGACTCAATTTCCTCCTAGCCACCGAGTGTAGGTACTTCCCGAAGCAGCTGTGCCCGGAAAGAACTTGCACCAGCCGGAAGAAAAGGGTCCCGTGCTGCCGTCCTGCCCAATCGATGACGAAGAAGCGCCTCCACGGCGGCAAAGCCAGCACATGGAGCCTCCAGCCGGACCGACCAACGAGTCTTTCGGGCGGGAGCCGACTGCCGCTATGCCTTCGAAGCACTCCGGTTGGGCCATGGATAAGTAATCTATAAATATTTATATAAATGTAATGCCTATAATCTATAAATAATTGTCTAGGGACACACACACCGCACATTTTAATGAAAAAACTTATATTTCAATTAGTATCCTTTCAAAGACTTTAATTTGCCGACGTTAACGAGTTAAATTTTATCGAAAATTAATTGCGACATCTTCATTGAAAACTTTTCACTCAACTTTGATACCTACCTAAATTTTCCTTCGACTAAACTTCGACAATACAGAGTGTATCTTAAACTCTCCGGGAGGGTGACTGAGTAGCTGTTACGTAGGAGTAAATCTTAAACAAATTTTCTCTTCAATCACCCGTTGAAACCTTCTACTGGATTGTCAAAACATTATTAACAAAGTTCCCATCTCGTACTGCGCTGAGTTTAATTACACCAAATCAATAAAGATGGAAAAGACTTATAATGTTATTTTCCCGCTTCACGAGTTGGGGACATTTTAATTAAGTTTTATTGTAAGCTTACAAAGGAATATGTGAACGTACCTACTAATCTGCTTTATCCAATTAAAAGTACATCTTCGAGAACGTAATATAATATAACACCCGTGAGTTTTATCAGACATGGACCACGGTGAATGGACCATCGTAGAAGGCTACGAATACGTCATCTCGCAGAATGCAGCGGTGGAGAGGGCCCGGGAGGATGACTTCCACTCGAACCTTATTCGCCGCCGGTGAACTGAGCTGCGTATGCGCTCTTGCCAGCGCCTCATCCCGCCCTGAGTGTGGCCGTGGGTGGAGGGGACGGGTTTTTTCCTCCATCCGCTATAATGACCAGCCGCGAGGAGGTGACGTCCGCGTCTGCCGGACAGAGAGTTTACCCAAAGGTGGTGACTGCGTTGTTGCGGGAAGGCGCTGGGAGGGAGCCGGATGTTTTAATATCAGCTGTTCCCGGACCCCTCCTATAGGCGCGGAGTGCCACACCATGTGGTTTTAGTAGGTTCGATTCTACACACTGCCCCGCCGCAAACCCCTGGGAAAGGGGGGACGAAAAAAAAATGCCCCAAAGAAAACCGGTATTAAGTAGTAAGTAGAAGGGCTTCAACGCACATGCGACTCTTGAGCATTCAGAGCACAAATAATCATGTTCATCATAAAAATAATTAGCCTGAGTAGCAATCCCACCCACGATAAGTAATGGTCACTAATCACTAGACTAGTCAAAGAATAAAAAGCAAAAGAAACTACCTGTTGATGTGATGCGATGACGTCATGCGTGGCCCAAACTAAAACACTTAGGCAATAATTACATCTGTAGCATAATCCTCTACCAAATATCGTTATGTGTACCAGAAAATTTCTACAGCATCGACAATTTTTGTCGTGTTAAAAGAAAAACATCCATACTCGTATATACAACCACGCTTATAACCCATAGCGGTAGGCAAAGACCTTTTAAACATTTTGCCAACTGTAATTTTATTCCAATTAATAGGAGACAAGCTTACGCTCGTAAACCGAGTATTTAATGAATTAGATAGCGGCAAAGAATATAAAAAGGAAAAGTAGGTGAAAAGGGCAGGCAATGGTTGGTAAGAGATATTGCTCGTACTGAGTCGGAAGGCACTCGTAAGTAATTCGGGTCCTAGATCCATTATTTCAACTGGCTGTTGTCAGAGTCAAAGTTCTTTAACCGTCGCGTCCGTACTAACAGTAACCCTAAACATATAATGTTATTATTAATTTTTAATTAATTGTTAATAAATACGTTTAATGCTTTGATTTAATTTAACCATCATCAACGACCTTATATAGTCCACTGCTGAATATAGGCCTCCTGTGAAAGGAGGTTTTAGGTTGTACCAGGCGGGCCAGATGGAGTTTGTTTCGAATTTTCCTTCTCTTTGTAGTGCTGTTGTCTTGCGTAGGTTTCTCCCTAAGTCACCTCTTACGACACCCACGGGATGAATAGGGGCGGGACACTCTGGAAATCTAATTAAGGGCATTGACGAAACCTCTGTCTAAAAAAGTCAGGTCATAATCGGCTACGTTGGCCTATTTTTGATTAGGTTGATGTTTATAGTACTTCGAGATAATGATTTTCGATTAGTAATTACCAAATACATAAAATTTTCACCAAATAGTATACCATCAACAGCCTGTAACACTCCACTGCTGGACATAGGCCTCTCCTTAGAAAGGAGATTTGGCCTACCATACCACGCTTTTCAGACGGGTTGATATAGGGTTTGTTTCAAGATTTCCTTCTCTTTACAGTGCTGTTGTCCTGTGTAGTTTGCTCCCTTAGTTGGCTCCTACAACATCCACGGGATGAATAAGGGGTGGTGACGTTCCGTATCTTAATCCGTTACATTTATCTCTGTCAAAAAAACAGTATGTTACTATTTTGTATAATAATATTTACTATTAGATTTGACTATTCTTTTCTAAGCTTGTTTTCTTTACGTGAAAACTAAATACTAACGAATCATAAAATAATACTTTTTTTTAACTCTGTCAATTGGAAGATAATGAATACAGCATTAAGTCGTCGATTACCACATTTGTTTGTCCACGAATATGACTCACCAATCATAAGAATGCTTACCGTTTCTTTGCCTTTCCCGTTCAAATTGCCCTCAATTAGCTGTTCACTGTTTTACAAATCACAGGCAGCTTTATCGATTAGACGTCATGCTTCTGATGTACGATGGTACTAAAGCAATGAACTTAGCTTATTGATTAAATAAAGTTACATTTAGATCAATGGCATTGAATGTACCTACTATATTTTCAAATTAATAATGATTCGATTTTTTCTAAACAAAATAAGCTGCTGTTGGAACTTGTATATTAATATTAGAGGTATATGCTCGAAATCGTAAGAATTAATTACTTTTTTAAATAGGTTTATTTTACTGAGCAGTCCAGACCAGAAAACTGCTGCAGTCATTGAATTGGATGCGCATAGATTTAGCAAGTGGTTTATAGTTTTCAAAGAAGAACGACAGAACGTGCACATATAATGGATGGTTATCAGATTTGTACTACGAGGGAGCGTTTTTATGTTCGCGGAATGGGGGATAAGGGGTGGAAATAAAAAAAACAAATTATTTTTCCTTTTCAATATATTCACCTGCAAGACGGATACATTTTTCAGATCTTTCAATTAATTTGTTTATACCCTCATAAAAAATGTTTGCTCTTTGTCTTCAAAATACGCCGAAACTGCCTCCTTGACTTCATCATCGTTGGTAATTTTTTTACCCCGCAGCTCTTTTTTTATTTTTGGAAACAGGTAATAATCGCTGGGGGCCAGGTCTGGGCTGTAGGGTGGGTGATTCAAAATATCGAAGCCCACCTTATGCAGGGCAGCCAACGCAACGCGGCTCTTGTGGACGGGCGCGTTGTCGTGCAAAAGCAACACACCTTTTGTCAATTTTCCCCGTCTTTTCTCTTTAATGGCTTCTTTGAGTCGTTAATATTGAAGCGTAGTATTCTCCGGTTATAGAAACACCTTTATCTTTATAATCGATCAATAATATTCCTTCTGAGTCCCAAAAGACCGTTGCCATGAGTTTCCCAGCTGACTGTGATACCTTAAACTTCTTGGGAGGTGCTGTGCCCTTTTTATGCCACTGCATGGAGTCTTGTTTCAACTCAGGTTCATAATGATGAACCCAAGTTTCGTCTCCAGTAAAAATTCTACTCAATAATCTTGCATCCTTGTCTTCATTACAAAGGTCTAAAAATGCACGTGAACACTCTACGCGCTGTTGTTTTTGGGCGTGAGCATTCTCGGCACCCATCTCGCACTGACCTTTGTCATGCCAAAATGATCGTGAAGAATTCTAAAAATGGTTGTATCAGATACCCCAATCATTTCTGCGAGTTTCTTCTTCTTTAGTCGAGTATCGTCGAGTACAATTTTTTCGACTTTTTGGATAAGTTCTGGCGTGATCACCTCGATGCTCCTGCCCGGCCTCGGGTCGTCTTCAAGGGATTCCCTTCCTTGTTTAAATAAACTGTGCCATTTGTACACCATGGTTTTTCCTGGACAAGAGTCGCCGTAAACCAATGACATCTCATACATTATGGTCGCAACAGCTTCCTTGCTTGGTAAGGAACTTTATAACGGCACGATATTCGATTTTTTCCATGTTTCACTTTTCACTCCCGATTATGTTGCTTAGTTGACGATAACTCAAAGACTAATTGTCTAATAACAATGAAAAATGGTATTTATACTAATTATGAGTCACTGAACACGTGAAGATTCTAATGAGCCTAATCACCCCCTCCAACCCTCTCATTCCGCGAACTTAAAAGCGCACCCTCGTATCTATAAAGCGAATCATCTTAACTATGTTTATGTAATTATCAATTATCAAACTTTTAGAACTTTGCTTAAAGTATAGGAATTTAGAAACGTATCCGTACGTTTTCTAATCTTGGTAATCGCCGCCTGGTTTGGCGGAGGCGGATTGGGTCCGAGTGGAGGTCATCCTACCGGGCCCTCTCCGCTGCCTCCTTCTGCGAGATGACGTCTTCACAGAAGGATGCGACAAAAGTAAAACATCTGTCACTACCGGGCCATGGAGCGTATGACGGCCCGTAGCGAGAGGTCCCCTCCGATGACTGCAATGAGGACCCGGCGCTGCGACGCCCAAGCCGGGCAAATTAGCGTATGCTGGGCCGAGTCCTCACTGCAATTCCCTCCTAGCGACCGAGTGCAGGTAGTTCCACTACCCGCCCGGAAATCAGCCGTCCGCCGATATATTTCGGCGAGCACCGCCCCTAAATCCCACGGGGGAGTTCCGGCCAACGCACAAGCCACCTCCGTCGAAACGGTGCGGTAACCTCGTATGGCTCTAACCGCCAATATCCTCTGAGGGTGCCGGAGGCGTGCCCTATTCTGGGCGGTCAGATCCGCCGCCCATACCGGTGCATCGTACAGTGCCATTGACCGGACAACCCCCGTGTACAATCGTCTTGTCCACTCAAATTGGGTAAAAGTCGCCCTAGGGCAGACGCACCAGCTTTGGAGCAAGCTGTCAAAAGTGCTCGTCGAAGAGCCACCTCCCGTCGAAGATCAGACCCAGATACTTCATCTGTACCCAAACCGGTACGAGGACCGAGTTGACCACGATTGAGGCGCCAGGGGGTGAACCACGACGGGGCCCATGGAATAAGAGGGCCTCCGTCTTATCCAAGGCCACCACCAAAGAATATCAGCTGTCATGAATATCGACTTCAGTACAGCCTATATGTAAACTTCAAACTGAATAAATTAAAAGCCAAATAACCACACCAAAAATTCCGTAAATTCAAATTCCCGTAAATTCAAATAAAAAAAAACTTATTTATCGTTTATCTAGGAAAACTCGAAAACTAGGTAATGTAATAAAGAAGTTCACTCTTTTAAACGTAAATGTAATGGGGAAAATGTCATACAATATTCTCGTAAAAATATATAAATAATATTCATATTGTCACAAAAAATCCCTACCATGAGGTAACCAAGACGATACGAAAGTCTTACCCTTTGTAATAAATATTGTTTGAAAATGTTAACTTTCTGTACTTCTTTTATACACGTACTTAATTTTAAAGTTCCATAAAAGTTACTTAAAGGATTCTCATCACATATTAATATAATTATTTAGAGACTATTCTTATAACTCGTTTAGTTTAGGTATAAACTAAATCCATTAAATTCAAATTATCGCTACGGATTACAAGTTTAAATCGTTTCAATGTGTACAGACATGAGAGCAGTTGTGCGTTGGATTACCCGTGTGTGAGTAAATCACCATTAGTGTGTACATCATTTACAAGCCCAAAAATGTTACTTTCCCGCTTCCTCTCGCGGGCCTCTTGTAAAGGGTGCAGGTGTGTGCGTGAACAGCCGTGTCGCGATAGGTTTGCGAGCTTGATGTAGATGTGTAGGTGAACGGTCCGGGCTCGCGTAGCCCCCGCCAGTGGCGAGCCGGCCGTAGCGGCACTACAACGCGACTACGCCGTAGCTATCGCGCTCGCATTCTATTCCTCTACCCACATCATCGGACAATAGGACCGGCGACGATTCGTGTCGTTTTGTTATTTTTTTTGTCAGATGTGAATAAAAGCTGCTCTTTGTGACAGTTGTACTCGTAAAAGTGAGACAGTATGCTGAAGGGACACCCTTTGTCCTGAAAAGAGACGGTTATTAAGGCGACACTATGTAATTTTTGAACATTCATTTGTTAAAATGACGCTCACAAATTGGGACAGTTTAGTAGTGTTGCGATAGATTAAGTGGGATGTAAGACAGCCACAACTGAACTTGTGTTAATGAATAAACACCGAAAGGCAATTTCGCCGTATTATTGTAATAATTGTGACGCTAGTGTTTGTGTAACATAATTAATATTAGACAATTGTACAGCAAGTGTAATGGAGCTTGTATTACTGCCAAAACGAAAACAAATCTAAGGTAAACATAACATATAGCTTACTTTCTGTCTGAATAGAAGTTTTTTTGTTTTTTAAATTCAATTTGTTTCTGTTACTATTTGAAAAGAAAATTTATACCTAGTAGTGTTTTATATCTTACGCAATGTTATAAAATTTAAATCAGCTCCGGCAAATGATACAAATTTTGCAGTGACAACTCCAATAACCTATTCTAAGGTTTATTATTTGTCGAAGGTGTAAAAACTTTGAAGTTCGAACTTGCTGCTGTATCATGACTCCTATTACAACGATATAGTTACTTTTTTAAAATTTTGTTTTATTATGTTATCAATGCTGAGGTTTACTATTCGTTATATTGTGTCAATTTAAATGCATGCTTTCATTCGATATTAATTAAAATTCTTTTCAATATAAAATATTCAACATATATTTATGGCTGTAATAAAATCCCATTTAATATAAATATTGTAACAGACCATACGCTTTGATTATATGACAGGTATATCGTCAATTACGAGTATGCGAATCCAAGTAAAGAATTTTTATTTACCATAAATTTTATATTTACAGGTTGCTAAGTAGCATTGTATACACTGCGGCATATTTCATTGCAGTCGGGATTCTATATTCTTCAAAAATAGCCTATAGCCCTTCCTCAAAATAAAAAATATCTCCATATAACGGTATAACGGTTTAGCAGTGAAAGCTAACAGACAATCAGACAAACTTTCGTATTTAAAATATTAGGAAGGAAAAAAACTCCAAAATACCCTTAATGACGTTCTTAAAAAGTACCAAGTCAAGAAGTCTCTTTTTGTTAGTTAGTTACAGATTAAATAACAAAAAGAAAATGAATAATTAAAAGTAGACAAAACATTTAAAAAAAAACATACTCATAAAAACATAAATTCAAATAAAAAAACCTTATTTATCGTTTATCTAGGAAAACTCGAAAACTAGGTAGTGTAATAAAGAAGTTCACTCTTTTAAACGTAAATGTAATGGGAAAAATGTCATACAATATTCTCGTAAAAATATATAAATAATATTCATATTGTCACAAAAATATATTGAAAATACCTTTGCCATATAGTTTGAGTCATAACATAAGAACCGCATATTTAATATATTATAAAAGTCGGAAGTAGTGACGCGGCGGACTTCAGGCGATCGAAATCAGAAATCCTTCCTGTAACTAAACTAATACAGTCCTTAAGCTAAAAATACGAGTAATTTGCAATCCACCTTACTAATAAAAAAAAGAAATAATCTTTTGAGTATTGACTATTGCTAGTCTTTTAACCTATTTTAAATTGGCTTTCCGAGTATGTATCAGTTTATGAAACGAAAACCTTCAACGTAGTATTCATCAACTGCAAAAAGTTAACAAAGACTGACAACAATATAATACAAAAAGATTACTTTAACAGTGAATTGAACTCAATGGTAAAATAATCTTTTTTAACTAAACCTTATTTATTCCTCTTTGTGAAGGGAATTTACAAAGTTAATTTAATAACTTTATCTATGTGCATCTTTAAATTATTTGTTAATGTGCAACAAAATTGTTTTAATTACAAACAGACAGCATAACATATTTCAACTCCTTTTCTGGCTTTCATTAACACCAAGGTAAACAAAGACAGCACCTAATATCAATACGTGGAATCCGTATATAAATTCATAGAGAAAGTGAGACATTTACATAGTTTCATATAAAAAATATAAAAAAAGGTTAGTTTATATGTATATAATAAATAATTGCTTTTCAATATGACGCCATTAGTATCAGTAATATTAACACAAGTATTATTATTATTAAACTTATTATAACGCTCGATGTTTACGCAACGTTGCGTTAAAGCAAAGGTAAAGGTAAAGTTATTTTGAGACATGTGTTTTAATAAGCGATCGTGCAATTAAAAATGATTATTTTTTTAGTAAAATGAATATAAATAAATTTAATTCTTACTTATTTATTGTTATGAGAATATTTTTATTCTAACCATCCTCATAAGAACTATATTTTTATCCAACTGCCAAGAAAGGGTTATTTAAATAATAAGTGACAGGTTGGCATCTGTCTCGTTATGTTCTGACAACAGTGAAATCGCAGATTGAAATTTCCCTTCCATCAGAATCTCGGAAGCAGACACAATATAAACACATCCATTTGTATTATAAAATACCAGTCGAACTGTTTCTATTACATATTTTGTAGGTACAAGTTTCCCGGTTTTTTTAAAATGTGTAACTAAAAATGTTAAGTTGGTTTCTGTGAACCTAACTACTCAAATATCTGCTACCACTGCTAGCTGAAATTTTTAAACGATATACAACTCGCTTCATAAATTGTTTTTAATTTCCCTCGTTTGGTTCTTCGTTTCTCATATATGCAACCGCAATGTCCCATAGCGAAGTGTGGCCAGGTACAACTAGTACCCTATAACACTTACGTGCAAAACGAGTACGATTCTCTGTACAAAAAAGAACACTATAAAGGAAAGTCTTTTTGTCGATCTAATATAAGGGTGGTTGTTATGCAGCTTAAGTAACCTTGTCTGCCTGACAACGGCCCAAAGGCTGTTGGGAAGTGGTATATATAATTATTGCTGAGAGAACTTTCATAGTAAGAACGTTAGTAGTTACTACTTTTGTAGTTCTGTTTTATAGTAGTGTAGTGGTTTAAGCCACATGGTACAACACCTTGTGTGATCCACAAATTCTTGTTCTGAGTCTGGGTTCTTTGTGTCCGTATCATGTATGTTTGTAAGGTCCCCTATATTCCTAATGCCGAAATAAATATAATTTAAAATAATATAAAAAACAAAAACATAATATGTTTTCAATGTCTGTGGAAGTCACACATGATACGACATTACTACATTAAGTTCTAGAGGATCTGTTCCAAGCAGTAAGATCTACAAGGCTATCTTAGAGTTTGTCACTTTTCCCATTATGAGTTACTTTCTAAAGATGCTTTGAGCTGAGTAGAGATCCTGCTATTCCCTTTATTATTCCATTTTATTCTACCAGTTATGTGTTTTTAACTCAGACTTTTCTCTGAAAACGAACCAAGTAACAGTCATTCTCTGATCTTGAGTCTTCTAATGTTGAAGAACGTCTAGCACCTAGTTACTACTTTCAAACTTCGAATCCGCTTTTTTTTTTGAAAAAGTTCTTCAAGTACTGGCGAACAACTACATATTATAAGTAAAGATGTACTTCTTACCTCAGAACAGAATGTTTCGAAAACTTTGTAGTAATGTAAAAAATATAGTATTGTTGCATTTTGATTACGGAGGTTTAAGGTTTTTATTTTGTATTATATTTTAATAGATTAGATTCTAGTACATTCAACGTACAGGCAAGTCTTGCTGTTTCAACGATAAAACTCGATACTATCTCTTATCTACTGTAAAGACTATATTTTCATTGACTATAAAATAATACAATGGTATTAAAAACAGTATGAGTAACCCTCACTAAGATATATGATTTGCAAATCATCCAATCAGCGCTACGTGCGACTTTAACATCCTCGTCATAGTAACAGTACATATTAACAGCGTCTCTGTTACTTCCTTCCCTGTGCAGTTAGGTAGTTATTGTTGCTATACGCTTTAGTGGCGGCCCCGTCTACACTGTATTAAAATCTTGTTTGTTCATCCTACATAATAGTGTTTATTTCATTTCATTCGAAATACCAATAGCATAAATAATGAAAAGGAATGCTAGGCATCGACATATTGAGCGAAAACCAGCTTCGGGGTCACTTAGAGGATAAGTTCAAATTAGCCTCGAATAAGCTCGGTGTGCTGAACAGATCGAGGCAGTATTTCACCCCGGCCCACCCAATTCAGCTCTATAAGGCGCAAGTCCGGTCGCATATAGAATATTGTTCTCATCTCTATGCACGGGCACCTCAGGACCAGCTTCTCCCTCTGGACCGCATCCAACCATCTCCGATCGGCTCGATCCCTTGGCATTACGTAGAGATGTGGCTTCATTTTGCATTCTCTATCGCATATATCATGGAGAGTGCTCCGAGGAATTATTCGGACTAATACCAGCAGCAGCAACTTGCCGCCATCGTTCCACACGGCAAAATTTTCATCCTCATCACCTGGATAGTTGGCACTCCACTACTGTACGCTTTTCGAGACGCTTTTTGCCCCCCCCCCCCACAACCAATCTGTGGAACGGGTTATCGTCTGCGGTATTTCCGGACCGATAGGACCTTCAAACCTTTAAGAAAAGAGCGTACTCCTTCCTAAAAGGCCGGCAACACGTTTGTGACTCCTGAGCTGCAGACGTTCATAAGCGGCGATGGTCACTTTCCATCAGGTGACCCGTCTGCTCGTCTGCCCCTCTATCATAAATATATATATATATATATATATATATATATATATCACAAATTACACAACTACTAATATTCATACACTTTAAATTATAATAATTTTAAAAAAAAGTAAATATTGGGTAGGTATAGTTATGTAATAACGAAGCTATTCACGGGTATCAAATAGATTCAAAGTGTGAACAACAGTACAACTAACTTGCCAACAACGAAAAATAGTACTTTTGAAAAAGGTAACATAACCTAATAGAAAATATAAGTGGAAACAAAAAAAAGAAAAACTTTAACTAAGGGAATGTCACGCTCCTGGAATTAGACTTGCAGCTTACCATTTTAAAAAGCTTTTTCTACTACTCTTCTTCTACTTCATAGAAGTACAAGCCTTTGCGAACAATACAAGTTCAAAAAGTACAAGCCTTTATAGTACTTTAAAAAGCCTGAACAGATTTAGATGAAACTTGGTATGGCGATAGTTTAGTTTATTTTAACCAGGAAGAACAGGCTTGTTACTTCGATAACTGATATCTAATAAAACTTTATATTTGAAGTAACGTCTTTGTGATACTACAATTTAATTTCGACTTGTTCGTTTGTATTATAAAAGTAGAGTATAATAAAATTATTAAAAAACCTCATAAAGTTTTATTGGATCGACCTCTAGGCTCAATTAACAATCGTTTCAAGATCAATGTTTACGATTAAAATCTTAATACACAAGTTACAAGTATGAACAAATTTATGTCCATAATAAAAGGGAAACTATGCTTAAAGGGCTTAATACTTACGTAATAGAGGATAATGTAGCGTAAAAACGCTTATGACTAATTTGTTTTTATATTTACATGCTATTTCAAGTACTGAATAGAAATATAATGTGTTACTCATCTACCGTTTTCATTTCTTTTTCTCTGTAGATAACTTTACTTAGGTTTTTTAACTTTTCAGTATCTTTATTTAATTAGTATTTATTTTAATCTTTTTATTTTTTTGTCAATTCAAGTCAAATCTCATCGGTGCAAAGGTATCCACGATACCGGCAGCATTGCCTTGCTCTAAATGCAACGGACATCCTTTGCACCATGAACGAGAAATAATTTTATTTTTTATAAAGTTATATTTAGATTGTGTACAATAGGCTTTTTATTGTTCCTTTTATGCTACCAAAACCTAGATTATTATCACAACAAGTGGAAATGAAATGGATCGTCAACGTGTTTAACGCCGTGTATCGATAATCCCTTATTTTCAGAAACAGATGTTTCAAATTTTACCCTAAGATATAATAATAAATTTGTGTATTACTCAGACTTCAAATTCAGTATATGCTCAAATACATTGTCTTCGTTCACAAGTCTGAATCGACCTGCGGTAAATATTTCTCGATATATAACTTTTGACAGCGGATGCACGGAATGTGAATTCTGTTGCTACAAATTCGTTCAGTGTGTTCTTTTGTTTCCTTTTGCATATTATACTGTGATCGATACTTACGATCTTCTGACATAATACATATCGGAGCAAGGAGTACTATATCGGAGCAAACTACCTCACTTGATAAAAATAATTTGATTGATTTAAATTAGGTTCTAATTGATTATAATTGAAGTTTTGATAGTTAGTGTTAAGAAATAACCTGAAGAATCATATTATCTAAAACAATATGAAAATATAACACTTACCCTAACAACTTGTAAACAAGAGCACGAACAATACGTTCTATAAAAACAAGCTACGTTGAGCGTACTTTATCATTCTTGCTCGAGCCGTTGAGCTGTACGGATCTATGTACGACTGTTGGTGAGACCTTGGAACACTTCTTTAATTATATTAACTGTGGTCGTATTTACTACCGTACGGATCGTATGTACAATTGTACAATCGTTGGTAAGACCTTGGAATACATATTTAATTGTATTTACTGTTGTCGTTATTTACTACCGCTTGTATAAAGGAAAACCACGACAGTGTAAAAAATGATGTCAGCTTTGCTAACGTCACAATAAAAAAAAAACCCAGACTGGTCCTTCGTCATACATAAAATTGCGTATTTTTTTAAAAGTTTTTCTTTTAGGTGGCATACACTCTGTCATAACTTGTCATTAATTTGTCATTACTTGTTTACAATTCGACTTTTTGAGAGAGCAATTATTGCTATAAATATACATACGGATAGAAACTTCATACATTTTTATTTTTTACAATAGAATTCTTTATTCAGTTTTTCAAGATAATTAATAAAGCTAAATTATATGTGAATATATATGAACACATAAGTCACAACCGCTATTTCAAACTATGTACATCCTGAGTCTACGGCATATAACTAAACAAAGATTAAAAGTTAATTAATTATGATCAAATTCAATCTCCTAGCTATCTCATGCCCAAATTTAGAGCTCTAAATTCCTACCAAATATAGCTTGGAGGTCGTCTAAAACATCTCTTTCCCTTCTCATTCAGTTCTATACTTCTCAAAAGCATTCATTACAGAAACTAAAGAGTGACAGAATCGATATTAAACTTCGTCAAGGTACACAATAGACGGAACCGAAACCCACCTTTACGTCCCGTATACACTTGCAACAATTCCCTGTTGTTACGCCCAACGCAACGGTGTTGTTTGCAGAAGCAGCGATACCGCGATTGACTGGGTTCATTGTTAAGCGCGGCGAACGTAACTCTATTGTGGCAAGAAAATGTCGTCCACGCTGTGTATCCGTGCTACGTTGCGTTCGACGTATTGTATTTTAGTTTTGTGTGGGCTCCGATATGCGTGTGTCAATTTAGTAAAATTGTATGTAGTCTCTGCAGACCTAGTGGGTACGCAATTTCCCATAACGTGAATATTTTTATATTCAAAAAAGTGGCGCGCAAACGTCGTAGTGAATTGAAGTTTTTTTTGATTAGTTAATAAACTAGTCTTGAGTATACTATGGCGTCTATTTCATTGCGTTTCATAGTATAATTAAAATGGTAAAATGTTTGTTTCAGGTCCTAGCGATTTTCTAACATTATTTTAAAATGATTTATGATTTTGACATTATTTTAGAATAGACATCGGAATTTTTGGTATTCTGAATTTTTATTCTTTTAAACTTAAAGTGTTTTATGTAGCCAAATAACATCCTGTCCCTAGATCGCTATCATAGTTTTGTGCTATTTTTGTCTGCCTGAAAAGAAAAAACTAGATTAGTTTCGTTCTAGCGGATGCTGAAAGGCAAGTCTAGTATGAATGATTATATAATATATAACAAAAAGTTCTAAAGCCTTTTTTTTACGTAAATAAATATAACGTCATGAAAATTGACTTCTCAAGTTTACATTAATCTGGACTTTGGAATTCAAAAATCCTGATTAACTTACTATATGCCTAAGGATTTTTAAATGTCTAAATTGGAGGTAGTGACACATTTAGATCATTTTGTTGTGTCTCGATGTTTACGGACTATCGAATCTGATTGAATTAAAAAATATACCTACTCGTAATTAGTACAAAACATTTCATTTTATGATTGATAATAAAGTAACTGTAACGAATTGGTATTAGTTTTTAGTCCTGTAGGTCCAAATTATTTAAAATTTAGGTTATTTATCCGATAATGACTCGCTCTGTAATATCAGTAGTTAACAATTTCTTATAACTTGTAAATAAACATAATTTGTTTCTTTCTAATGTTATTTTTTTTGCTATTCATCATCATCATCATCATCATCATCATCAACAGCCTTTAATAGTCCACTGCTGGACATAGGCCTCCCCTTAGAAAGGAGGTTTTGGCCTACTATACCACGCTGGCCAGACGGGTTGGTATAGGGTTTGTTTCAAGTTTTCCTTCTCTCTGCAGTGTTTTTACTATTGATTGAGTCTAATCTTGAAAATATAAACAAAATTCCATTTTTTTTTAATTTATTATGAACATTTATTTTCAATCTTAGTTTATCTGCTGCAACTAGCTACAATAAATCACAGGTAAGTTTAAAAATACCTGACACATTGCACTTGCGTCCACTGACCCGGGAATTAAAGAAAAACATACTGTGACAACGTGATATAGACCGCCAAGCGAGGTCACGACTGGGTTGGAGCAAGTAATTATGTTGATATTGTGCCGGGATATAAATGGATAAAGACTTTATGACTTATGTTCTTTTTAATAAAAAAAGCAAACTGTATATAATTATCATACGTACTCGTATAAATGTATTGAGTATTTTTGACCATACCATTACATTGTATCCATCAGTTGCATATTTATTATGTAAGTCAGATGGTCAGTTTTGTAGTTTATACAAACAATAACTACAAAGAAGTTAATATACATGTAGATACATTGAAAATAAGCCATTTTATGTCTTCTAGTTCTGTTCTGTTCGAAAGTCATTAAAACTTAAATTTTGTATGCCTACATACATTAAACTTATATGTCTAACGATAAAAGTTCACGAAGTTAATGATTGGTCACTACAATCATAACGAAACTTTAAAATATTTTAAATAAAAATGCCATAGCTAACAATAAAAGCAAGTCAAACATTGAAGTGCAAACCAGAAAGTGCAGACTGTTGACTAAAATAAAATTTTGAGAAGTATTTTACAACTACAAATATTCTGTAAATTTGTTCTGACTGAGCGCTTCGTTTGCAAAGTAGCCTATTTTATATTACAGTGCTCACTTACTTTACTGTCCTCGAGTCAATAGACATTTTTAACGAGATTTGAAAAAAAAAATATCTTGTTTTGGCCCACTACTGTGCATGACCTCTCGGACCGGCAATGTTTTTGTCTAATTCTAGTATCTATTCATGCTGGTATATTGGAATCGAATATTCTAACAATGCGTATTCATAATTAAAAGGTCATTGAACATAAATTGTTTTAAATTATCTAGCTATTTTTAGAGTTTAATTATTTATATTAGGTATTAATTAGTATTATTCGTTTAATTCGCAGTTCTTTTCTAAAATGTAGTCGGGTTAATTAAAATATGTGGACATAAATTATATCTCAAACTATTATATTAGAATAGTGGACCTAATTGAATTTGTAAAAAGTCATTTACTTCTACATAGCTTAACATCCAATATGCTCACTGATTTAACCGTGAGTAAATTAAATAGAAACTTTTCAGCACCACATTGCCATTTGCAATTAAATAAACGAAAACGAATACGAATAGCTTTCACACAAAAAATAAAAAAATCATGGCATATAAAACTGAAAATTAATGAAATGGTCACAAAGAAACGAAAAGGTCTCGTAAAAACTTTAATTCTTATGAAAATTAGGGTAGAAACAGTATACATAAGTATTTATATATATGTAAATATAAATGTATTGTGTGTGTTAGTATTATTATTACTTATTGTATATATCGGCGCAAAACAGTATTCAACACTAGCAACACCAACAACGTCACTTACACGTGTTTCGAGCGCCGTAAACAAGTGACTCATAACAATCACCCCACTACTTCGCCTATAAAAACGAGCTGCATTGCGCATACTCGGTCATTCTCGCTTAAGACGTCAGGCTGTTTGGATCTACGCACAACTGCTTGTGAGACCTTGGAATACATCTAACTGTATTTACTGTTGTCTTTATTTACTACTGTACGGATGTATGTACGACTGTGTGTAACAACTTGGTAGACATCTTTAGTGGTATTTACTATTGTTGTTCTTATTTACTACTAATACTATTTGCTTTTAAAAGTGAAAACCATGACAATCTAAAGAATGACGTCGGCTTTGCTGATGTCACTCTATTTAAAAACAACCCAGACATCCGTACTCCGTTATCAGAAGTGGGATCACTTGCCAATTCCGCTCAACAACCTGATACAATGGAATTGCCACATGGATTAAACACAACCAATAATGGAACTTTGATGCAGCAAGAACGACCACAATTAAACATGTTCATCAAAAGATGTCACAAAACGCAGAACAGAATAAGCTGCGATTTGATTCAAAGAAAGCAAAGATCAATCATTTCGTGCGTGGTGATTATGTTCTCGTAACCAAACCTCGTTAGATTTAAAGTTCAGTGAGAGATACGAGATAACAAGAATTCTGGACAACAATCGCTACTTAGTCAAAACGGTGGTTGGTACTGGACGTCCAAGAAAAGTTGCTCATGATCAACTCCGCCGAACACCTCAACCCGGAGGTCAGATAACCGTATCGGCAGAAGACAACACTTCAGTACCGACCAATGAGCCTGTACCACCTACTTCACGAGCGAATGTGGTCGGACAACAAGCCCAGGGACCAACTCATTAAAAGCTAAGGATATATTTCTTTTTATCTAAATTTTTAATACATACAATCATAACACAAATCCAACATAGTACCACAGAGTACGCGACAACCTAGTACCACAGAGTACGCGACAACATAGTACCACAGAGTACGCCACAACATAGTACCACAGAGTACGCGACAACATAGTACCACAGAGTACGCGACAACATAGTACCACAGAGTACGCGACAACATAGTACCACAGAGTACGCGATAACATAGTACCACAGAGTACGCGACAACATAGTACCACAGAGTACGCGACAACATAGTACCACAGAGTACGCAACAACATAGTACCACAGAGTACGCAACAACATAGTACCACAGAGTACGCAACAACATAGTACCACAGAGTACGCAACAACATAGTACCACAGAGTACGCAACAACATAGTACCACAGAGTACGCAACAACATAGTACCACAGTGTACGCTGCACATAGAACAAATTGTTACAACCAGGTACACAGATACCAATTTCAAAAAGAAAACAACGATCAATTGTTTCAGGTATACCTCAGTAAAATATCATCAACACGGCCAGTGCAGAGCGCGCACTGTCGGTCAGGATGGTCGTATCGGCGCAAAACAGTATTCAACACTAGCAACACCAACAACGTCACTTACACGTGTTTCGAGCGCCGTAAACAAGTGACTCATAACAATCACCCCACTACTTCGCCTATAAAAACGAGCTGCATTGCGCATACTCGGTCATTCTCGCTTAAGACGTCAGGCTGTTCGGATCTACGCACAACTGCTTGTGAGACCTTGGAATACATCTAACTGTATTTACTGTTGTCTTTATTTACTACTGTACGGATGTATGTACGACTGTGTGTAACAACTTGGTAGACATCTTTAGTGGTATTTACTATTGTTGTTGTTATTTACTACTAATACTATTTGCTTTTAAAAGTGAAAACCATGACAATCTAAAGAATGACGTCGGCTTTGCTGATGTCACTCTATTTAAAAACAACCCAGACATCCGTACTCCGTTATATATGTATTATTTAGTAAAAAATATTCTAATATGATTAATATAAGTTCTCTGGGTATATGATATCGTATATATGCTATATTTATCATAAAAACTCAGTTTTTATTTCTTTTGTGCATCTACCATGTTTTAGCACTGCATCGCCCTAAGGTTGAAGGAAGTCGAAACGAACTTGTGTGTGAAGTTGAAACTTCCTTAGCGGAGGTTTCAGCTGGTCCATTTTAACCCAAACAAAAACACAGGTTTGCGCGTTCACCGCAAAAAAAGATACCGTTTGTCGTATAGCCTCGGTTCGAGAGCACCTCCCTAACTGCCTCAGCCAGTCTTGCAATCCTAGGCATGGAGATATCGAGTGAAGTCCAGTTTCGCGGTCATTTAGAGGGTTAACAGCTTAACAGATCGTAGCAGTATTTCACTACAGCCCATCGCCTCTAACTCTATAAGGCGCAAGTCCGACCGCATATGGAATACTGCTCTCGACTCAATGCGGGGGCACCACAGTACCAGCTTCTCCCTCTGGACCGTCTCCAAAGAAGAGCGACTCGAATCGTCGATAGTCAAAAGATTTGCGACCGGCTCGATCCTTTGGCGTTAAGTAGAGATGTAGCTTCGCTCTGCATTCTCTATCGTATATATCAAGGAGAGTGCTCCGAGGAATTGTTCGGACTAATACAGGCCGAAACCTTCCCCCATCTTTCCACACCGCAAAATTTTCATCCCCACCACTTTGATAATTGGCGCTCCACCACTGTGCGCTTTTCAATACAAGTTATCGCCTGCAGTATTACCGGACCAATGTGACCTTTAAACCTTCAAGACAAGAGCGTACTCCTTCCTCAAAGGCTGGCAACGCGCTTGTGACGCCTGAGTTGCAGGCGTTTATGGGCGGCGGTAGTCACTTTCCATAAGGTGACCCGTCTGCTCGTTTTTTTCTATAAAATAAAACATGTATTATATTTTGTTTTGTTAACCAAGTAATTAGAGCGCCCTTTTCACTTTAAGCACTCCAGTATTATTCATAGATTTTCTTTCTCATTTTTGGTCGCATCTGATGGCAGATAAAGCTTACTGCTGGACAATGAGTTCCAAATCTACTAAAATCAAACCAATCCAGTGACGCTAAATTAAGGCACTCTTTCTTCGCAACAGAAAAAGAGAACTATTCCCGTATTGACAATCAAGATAATAATTTGGACATTGTTAAAATAGGCCACATAATATCGAATGTTGTGTGTAAAACATGGCTGTTTTTTTAGTAGTAGTAGTAGGCCAAAACCTCCTTTCCAAGGAGAGGCCTATGTCCAGCAGTGGACTAGTATAGGCTGTTGATGATGATGATGTTTTTTTTTAATGTTGTAAACTTGTAAGAGCCCTAAAATACCCATTGAAGACACAGTTCATAGATTAAGTTTACTAATATATTATTCCATTAAATTTTAATATGTAGCTTTTTTATTTACATACAAAAGTAGTTTCAACGGATAACATAAATTCATTTAAACACTCACATAACTTTCATACAAGTGCACCACATCTAATAAATAGTTCTCCTTCGGTGTTCAGAAAACATGATAAGATTTCATAGCGAAAATTGAATGAGCATCTACTGGCCAATGCTTCGGTCAGATGTAAGCAGCTTTTACGTGTTACGCTCCAAGGAATGCGATCATTGTACCCGTCGAATGTCACCTCGTACTACTTCTTGGCAGTACTCCGTGAATCGAGAAAATTGAATTGAGTCTGTAGGATCTATTCTACTTTCGAAAATGTTTTTTATAAGATACACTATTTTTTACTTAATACAGTAAACCGCAGATTGTTACAAGTGATATACACAATATATTATTTTCGTGTAAAAGTATTATAAATATATAGAGTAACTTATTAAGATATTTCAGAAAAATAATATTTGTATTCTATAAGTAAATCGATTAATGAGAATGGTTGTAGTAAACTTTTCAGCAAAGTAACGTTTGTAGCCTTTCTCGTATATTACTACCAATTCGTTGCTCGTAGATTATGTTAAATAGTTATTAAAATAATATAATATGATATTGGTAGGTGAATAAAATTCAATATATTGTATGGTTCTATATCAGTATTAAATTTAATAACATATCTGCAAATTGTGTTACCAGAATCTCTGTCATAAAATTTAACCGACCCTTCAACTTTTGTCATTTAAACATATCCGTCAGTCAATGGTGGATAGTATCCCTAATGTATTATGGAAGAATAACCGTGATTTCCGGGGTTTTATTCTTGATAATATTTATTTACTTTCTTTTATATACAACTTAAAGTTATTACGGTTTCTTTGCACCAATAGATAGCCTTATTGATTTCCCTTTCACCACATCCACTACATTAGATCAAAACCCTAATTTCAAACTACTGATTATAAAGCCAGCTTCTGGGCTCAATGTAGTTTTTATTTTTTTGTAGCTGTACTAATGGAGGTCGAACATCAAACCAAGTACACGATATTATCAGGTCTCATATTGTGTCAGTTTTAAATAATTTTCTCGATTTTGATGTACTTAACCTCTCAATTCCTAAGACTTTTATCCAATTTCTGTAACTCCTTTTATCCTTGAAATCCTAGAAGACTACATACACAAGAACCTTCCTCTTTTGTCACTAGAACAACTTGTTAAGTACGTTTTTAAACAAATGTGTGGTTGCACATCGGACTGCTCAGCGCACCCCAAAATCACATTAATTAAATATCCAACCAATTTCATAGAATAGCTATACTAAAATGGATTCCCATAAAATAAATAACAAACGAACATTCTAATAAAATTACCGGTGTAGGAAAACGGGGGCAGTTATTAATAAAGATATAATTTTCCCCCTGTTATGAGTGCGAACGGCCATCCGTTACGCAATTAAAACACGCGAAATGGTTTCGTGTCCATTGAGATTTGCATACAGATATGTGATTATAGCCAAAACGGCTTTATGCTATATATAATGCGACAAAAAATATTACGGCTTGAAATAGGTGTACAAATTTTTATTGTTTCGAAGTCGGATCTGCGGAAACCTTGGCAATATTTGTAACTTTTTTTTAGGCCCATGCAATATGATTTAATATGTTATTTTACGGTGAGTGCTCTAAAACATAAAAGCGAAATAATATTTTTTTGAGTTTACCTCGCCGTGTTTTAACGAGCCATAAGCCGTTATTCATGTTAAGATTTACAATAAAACAAGGCTACGATTCGGTATTTTTCGTATTTGACAAAAACTCACAAATTTCGACAGGCAAAAAGGTCATAAAAGTATTTTATGTTTTGGTATATTATAAAGAAATACAAAGTTAAATTAAAAAGAATGCCATGAAAAAAAAAACGATATTGCTATAGCAATTTTGACTTAAATTGATCTTTAGTTTGAAGTTTTGCTAAATTTTAACGTTAAAAGATAGATACCTAAGACTTCTAACTAACCTAGTCTCTACCCTATAGATATCTGGTTCTAAGAAACACTCCTAGTACTATATTTTACATTTTTTTTTAAATAAGTACGATCTTGTTTTGTCTTTATATTAGTACTTTCAGCTTCATTTACCTTAGCTATTATCCATATGCCATATATCGAGATTAAAATGAGTGGGAAAAAATTAAAAGAAATAATAAGCAAAATGCTAGCACACTCATAATTATGCTGCAAATATCATTTTGCTCATTTCAATCTATCTAAATTATCTCCAATCCTAAAACACAATCTAAAATTGTAGATTTATAGAAAGAAGTACACACTAGAAACTACTTCAAATCCATTTGAAGTTCTGCACACCCTGTAAAAGTAAACATAAAATAAAAATAAATGGACTATGCCGCAGTTGCAGTTGTCGCTCCTCGCCTTAACTCCTTCAGTGACTCCAACTTTCAATTTCTATTGGTCGAAATTTATTTATGAAAACCTCATTAGCTAGCGCGGAAACAGGGGCCGTCCATTAGAAATATCATTGCTCCCGCACTTGACAAATTTGAATCGAGCATTCTTCCTTTGTTTTGTTTGATTATGTTAAAGATACCCAATTCGAAAGGGGTTCTCAAATTGACAAGGAGAGCAACAACAACAATTTAGAAATCCAGAGTGGTCATCCAAATTACACATTCTTTTTGTTGCAATATACCTTCATCAACGTCACTGCAAGATCAGTTTATAGATTATAAGCTTAAAAGTGTTTTAATGTGTTTGTGTTTTCAACTACAATATGGTACTAATTGGTACTAATTACAAAATATATTACCTGAATTGCATATTTTACTTTATTCAACACATTAACTAGGTTAGGACCATTACTACCAAGCCTAGGTAGGACACATTGATTATCAAACAAAAGTATATTTAAAAAGTGATTTTAATAGCACGTCTAATAAAAATATTTGATTCTACAGAAATACATAATTATGAAAGCATGTCCTTTTAAGTTATAGAAACTGCTGCATTATTATAGCTTAACTTTATTTTGTCGTTTTAATAATGATTTCAAATAGGTTGACGTGTGTATGTCCAACGAAACTTCGCGTTGACATCGATATTATACATGAAAAACCAATTTTCATTGTTTTTGTACAGAACAAGGACTGTTAATTTTATTTTTATTAAAAACTAACGTTCAAATACCAGGGACTAAGATATAATCATATTTTGAAGCCTTTTGAATATCGTGAATGAACGGTATACTTCAAGATTCGGAGGACAAAGACATAAAAGACATTTATACACAAAAAAAAGCTAATACTATATAAATAATAAAGAATCTGGTTTGAATTGCACGCTGATTAATAGACTCAAACTATAGCAGTAGACAACTACGAGTTTTAGTAGACAAATTAACGTACTAAATTGCCAAATGCAAATAGAAATAATCTACACTGTTTGGCAATCGAATCTGTGACCAGCGATAGTGTGGGCGAATGTGTGTACACCAATGCCACTTTACACGGCAGTCGTCAAGATAACATTTGTCTCCAGAACAAAAATCACAGTGGAGATATGGCCTAGATGACGCTAGTACCTAAATTGTACCTTTCATAATATTGGGGAAATCTGGCAATAAAAATAAATAAAATTATTAGAACCAGATGGTAGCAAAATAGAATTCTTAAATATATTTCGTGTTGACGATTACAACAGTTTTACTAGCAGCTTAATAGAAATAGTCAGATAATGTAGTCAGGTCACATTTTGTATTAGGTACGATTGATGTTGTCTTTTAAGTTAATAAGTAGTGTATAAGTAGTCTACCATTGTCCATAATTATAGCTCTCATTTAGATATTGTTGGTTTTCCCTTTTTATTTAACCAAATGACAGAACAGGTGCCTATTTACTTCAGGCAGAGAACCCCAATTCGATAGTTTATACTTTCATGTGTGTACCAGATCTTCCAGATCCACACTTTATTTAGTAGAATATATGGAGAGAAAAATGACATAGGCAACAACACTTTACTCGTACCTTACTACTATATTAGTAAAATCGTAAGCTGAATTAGGGTTTTAATATAATAATGTCATATTATTTTCCAACAGTAAAATTACAATGACATAACTCAAACTGTTGTGTTACCAACGAGTGTAATGAAACTAGTAATTATCCGTTTTAACGTGTACTATTATTAAAAACACGCAACGATTAATTATCTGCTTGTACGTGAGAATAATACAACAATAAAAGAGTGTTATTATAATTTCATGTGTACTACCTAGTGTAAAATTTAACGGTCACTTGACAACACTTCATAAATAACCACACTAAAACCGACAGTATATCTTTTAAGGCGATCAGTTTTATTCAAAACTAGTAAATAATATTAACACGTCAATATATTATGTTTTAAATCATTAAATATTTCTATATTTTAATGAAATAAACCACTATTTCAGTTAAATTTCTTGTGTCCACATAATTTCTGTATATATGTATTTATTTTATTGATTTCATTATGTAGCCTTAAAATTTCAAATATAAGGGCCAGTATCAAAGAAGATTACATTTTAATATGTATGGTGTATTATCCTAGATTCCATTCCGAGTATTACTAGCAGTTACTGAACCAATACAGTAAATGGTTTCCATTAAACGCTTATTGGCTCGTTCGTATTTTTTTTGTGTTGTCAAAATTTTAATACTTTATACCAAGAAAATATAATACGAGTAATAGTTAATCTGGTGTCATTAAAAAATAAAAACTTATCCAATACCTTTAAACGAGCAATTCTTGTATATATTTAATCTGAATCTCAGCAAACGGCTCCAATAATTTTCATGAAATTTAGTATTCAGGGGGGTTTGGGGCCGATTAATTGATCTTATTTCATTTTTAGAAAAATCACATTAAAAAAATACCGAGCCAAGGTCAAGTACTAAAAATAAATCAGGATAAAGTGATTCGGAATGTAAAAATACACATGTTCTCATATATAAAACGATGCATATGTGGTTCTGAATCGAAATACATGTGTATTTTAATATAGTATTACGGAATTGTATTTTTGTGTTACAGATAAATTAATAGAAAAGTACTCCTTATATACAACATGATCAGGATATATAAAATGTATAATACAAACAAATAAAAAGTGATACAATGGGCTGCCTTATCGCAGTTTGCTATCTTTTCCAAGCAACCTTTAGATGGACTATACGATACAGGGTGTATAGTGATATAGTGTATTATTGTAGTAGTGTATTATTGGAGTATTGTGTGTGTGATATAGTGGATTAAGACCATCATTCTGAGTCAAAAATCATTAGACTTCTCTGCCGGAAAATCGCTACACCGTCCCTTATTTCCTGTATAGTAATTTGTAGCGTGTGGTGCGCATTCATAATTTCCATATATTAAAATATTGGATGTTTTATTTAAATATCTGATCTAAAATATTGTATATAAAACGAAGTTTTAGTTTCATAAAAAGATTTTTGTACAGTTTGTTGCGTATAAGAAATAATATTCGAGTAAGACAAGTGTTTGACTTTGCTCTATTTTTTGTAAACGTTTTAGATAAATGTGAATGCATGAATGAATGCTTTATGAATTTCTTTCTGGCAAAATTGTTTTTATGATATATTGTTATGGAACCATCAATCACTTACTGGTGTTTTTAGCAGCAATTTATCTGTGAAGCTGCTAAATTCACATTATTGCAACTTTTATTTAAACAATTTCAATTTCAAATAGTTTATTGCGAAAATATATGGTTAATACAATTGGTGTTTACATAGTTTTATCAGTTATAAAACAAACATTTCGTGCAGCCATATTCATCACATTTTATTAGGTACTTTGTATTCAATTATTTAAACATACTTTAGTTATGATTGAAGTTCACTTTAATACACAATCATAAATAATGCACATATCAATTAATTTAATGTGACATATGTCATTGTTTTTGTTTCTTGGTTTTATTATACATGACTCATAAATAAATTGACTTACAAGTCAATTAAACTGCCAAACAATTCGATTTCACATTTGTCTTCAAGATATTCTTTCACAACAAGACACAAAGAATGTTTTTCTACTGAGTTAGTCATCAGTTTATATATCTTAAAACTGAGAACAGTTACAAAGCGCCATCTTTTCTCTAAATTATTTCAAGCAGGTCTTTATATTCTCTTTAGAAAATATTTACATTTTTATTAAGACCAAACCAACCCTATAACAAAGAAATGCAGGATCTGCAAGCTTATAGCGTTAATTACTTATTTCTGCAAAATAGAAATATGCACCACAAGAATTAAGAAAGCATAAAATTAGCCCCTCTATTTACTTAATTAATTAATTAAGTAAAACTCTGTTTACGACCACTTCCACTAATAAAATCTTCAATGGACATAAAAACGAGTCGTGCTTAAAAAATAGTACACTTGCAATAAAAAACAAATAAAGTAGGATTAATTTAAAACACAGATCACACCCTAAGGGGGTAATCTGTGATTTAAAATAATTTAATATAACCCTGATGATGAGGATTCTGTATAAATCGGTTTCTAAAAGTAGATCACAAGATAATGCAGATTTAAATATTTTGAGTTGGAAATTATTGTTTGTGCATATACGTGCAAATTGTCTGAGGTATTTGATCTGTGCCGGATACCCGTCCGGCAGAGGAGGCAATGGAGGCCTAAAACTCGCGCCTCCCCGGAAAGTTTTGCAGAGCAACCTAAACTACTGCCGCGCAGCGCAAGACCTGCTTATGCAGACGCTGGCTGAGCAATCGGTTGCCCTAGCGGTGGTGGCGGAGCCGTACTACGTCCCGGATCACCCCCGGTGGTTTGGTTCGGATGACGGTACCGCCGCCATATACTGGGCAGGGGTGGAGAACGGCCTCCACTGCACCCTTATTCAGAGAGGGTTGGGGTTTGTGGCAGGAGAGTGGGGCCCCATGGTCATTGTGGGCTGCTACATATCTCCGAATTGCGGCCTCCGTATTCGAGGCGTACTTGGACGGACTTAGGATTTGCTCTTTCCTGTCTCGTCCAGTACTTGTCTTAGGCGATTTCAACGCCCGCTCCATACAGTGGGGTGATCGCCTAGAGAAAGTAAGAGGAGATACACTCATCGAGTGGGCGGCGGGACTGAACCTCAGCATTCTGAATCGAGGTTCGGTCAGCACTTGCGTGCGGTGGCAGGGGGAGTCGATCGTTGACTTGACATGGGCGACTCCTTCGGTCGTCGATCGGGTGTCAGGATGGAGGGTGTCGGAAGAGGTGGTCATTTTATCGGACCGCCGCCACATTCTGTTCAATGTGGCCATTCGACACCCGGGCGCAGGTGCGGACCGCCGCAGTAGCTGCCCTACGCGACGATGGGCCCCTTAAGCGGTTGAACTGAGATATGCTCATCGCCGCAGCCATCATCGCGGATTGGCCAGAGGAAGAGGAAGTACAAGTCTTGTCCGATCCAGAAGCGCAGGCGGTCTGGTTTCGTGGCATCATGACTGACGTCTGTGACGCGTCGATGCCACGGGTCAGGCCGAAGGGCGGGAGAGGTTCTCTGTACTGGTGGGCACCGGAACTTGAGCAGCTTCGCACAGCGTGCTCAAGTGCCCGCCGCCGGTTTCAGAGAACCCGAAGATGACGAGGAGCTACAGCCGAAGAGATCGCTCAAGGGAGACGGGAGTACAGCGCTGCCGCATAGGCTATTAGCCTTACGATCGCGGAAGCCAAGGCTCGTTCTTGGAAGGAGCTCATAGAGGGTTTGGACAGGGACCCAGGGGGGCGCCCTTACAAACTTGTACTGAGCAAGCTCAGACCGGGGGTGCCCCCGCGTATGCAGACCCTGGACCCGGAATTTGTGGAAAGAGTGGTAGATACCCTCTTCCCAAGGATCCAGAGTAGTCCCTCACGCCCCCCATCACCGTCGGATCCAGTTGCGTGGTCCGATGAATTCGACGTGACGGAGGAAGAGCTAGACCGAGCCGTGAAGCGACTCACCACCCGCAACACGGCCCCGGGCCCTGATGGGATTCCCGGGCGAGCTTGGGTGTGCGCTTTGGCGGTCTTAGGGAATAGGCTGAGGCGCCCGTTTACCAGCTGCCTCCGTAATAGCGTATTCTGTTCTGGCTGGAAGGAAGCCAGGCTGGTACTTATCCAGAAACCTGGCAGAGCTGCACATTCTCCTTCGGCGTTCCGACCGATATGCCTGCTGGATGAAGTGGCGAAACTCTTTGAAAGAGTTATCGCTGCCCGAATCAACCAGCACCTGTCGCGAGTGGGCCCCGACTTATCAGACAACCAATTTGGCTTCCGACAGTGACGGTGACACTGGACGCGATCGAACGCGTCCGCTCTTTGTCGGAAGAGGTTGTCTGTCGGGGGGGGGGGGGGGAGTTGTGTTGGCCGTCGGTCTTGACATAGTCAACGCCTTTGACTCTCTCCCATGGTGGGCGATTAGAGGTACTGGTGTATCATCTTTTTTTTTTTTCCGGACATCCTGGACATCCGACGATCCATATCGTATATGGGTCGGGACGGCGAAGAATGTCGAAGGGAAGTCACATACGGGGTTTCCCAGGGATCAGTCTTAGGACCACTTCTGTGGAACCTTGCGTATGATGCCGTTCTGAGGACCAACCTTCCCCCATTGATTGAGCGTCGTCTGCCATGCAGACGATACTCTAGTACTGGCTAGGGGGCATGACTTCCAGGAGGTCTTTGACCTCGCCGAGATAGGGGTAGCTTGTGTGGTCCAAAACATCAGCGGTCTGGGACTAAGGGTTGCTCCTCATAAGACGGAAGCCTTGTGGTTCCACAGAAAACGCAGAGGTGCAGTTCCCACCCGCTCACTTATTAGCGTAGGGGGAGCAGAGGTCGAGGTTGGCCAACACATAAAACACATAAAATACCTTGGCCTCACCCTAGACAGCCGTTGGAGCTTCGAGGAGCATTTCGAGCGGATGATCCCCCGAGTTCGTGGGAAGGCGGGCTCCCTACAGAGGCTGTTGTCTAACCTAGGGGGTCCGCGGGAGGAAGTCTCTCTATTGTGCGGTGATACAATCCATGGCCCTCTACGGACTGCCGATATGGGCCAAGCGCCTATCGGCCTCCTCCCGCTGCCGAGCTAAGCTCAATCAAGCGCAGCGGGTAGCGGCCATTCGGATCGTACGAGGATACCGCACTATTTCGTCGGAGGCGGCGACAGTCCTGGTACGTTTCCCGTCCTTTGAAATCCTGGCGGATATAGACGCGAGGGTCTATGACCAGACTCGAGCGATAAGCTGGGGTGAGAGCGGGGAAGGCCAGGACGCGCTCGAAATGCGGCGGAACGCTCACCGACAGGCACTGGTGCAGTGGCGCGTGCGGCTGGAACAGCCATAGAATGCACACTAACGCGCTGTCGGTGCTGTTCTGCCTAACCTCGAAGCTTGGGTAGGTAGGGAGGGAGGTCGCGTCACCTATCGACTGACGCAGGTACTCACTGGGCATGGTTGCTTCGGTGAGTACCTGAATCGTATCGGACGCGAGGAGACGTCACAATGCCAGCACTGCGCAGCCGACTGGAACTCCGCCCAGCACACGCTGGAAGACTGCCCCGCGTAGGCGTCTGAACACGAAGTCCTGGTCGACCAAATCGGAAGAGACCTGTCCCCGCCAGCAATCATTGCTGCCATGCTGGCAGGTGAGGAGGGATGGGGTGCAGTGGCCTCTTTCTGTGAAGTTGTAATTCTCCAGACAGAGACCGCTGAACGGGATCGGGAGAGGGCCGATCCCGAGCGTAGAGGACGTCGGCGATCGGGATTATCCACCCTCAAAAAAAAAAAAAGTGTGAGACCTGTGTTTCAGGCAGCCGCTTTACTATGTTAGTTACAGGACGTTCATATGTTAAAGTTCTAATAGATTGATATTGTAAATTACTTTAGACTGGTTTGTATACACAAATAAATATTACTTATTGTTTAATAACCTAATTATAGTTTAAATCATTTAAAATGATTTAAATTTAAATTGCTAAGATGTTTTCTGGGTCTGGGTAATTAAGCTTACCTAAATATTCTCCTACTAGAGTTTGACACTTTATATACGATACAGCACATATTTTCAAAACTGTTTTTATCTTATTATATAGATATGATGCTAGGAAGGGATAAAATTTGTTAATGTACGTATGCGTTGTTTGGAGTTTGACACATACAATGTCGTTCCTTCTCTTATCTAAGAACATAGGATTAAATGGTAGTACCGCGTGCTGTTTTAGTAGGATGTGCAATATAAATATCGAACTGTTAATACTTTTCATTCCAGATAGAGTTGATGAGTAGGGAACCTAAATGAGCGACAGGTGACCTTTAGTATTGCTCTTTGAGCACGTTCAAGTGGGAGTAAAATGGTCTTAGCAGCGCCACCCCACGAAGTTATGCAGTATGTTAGTATAGACTGACACAAAGCCAAATAGGTCTGTTTTATTATAAAATAATCTGCAATACTGCGTTTTTTAAAATGTATATAAGTTTGTGTACTCTCATACATAAACATTTCTTTCCTCCGCATTTAAGATCAGTAGATTTTTACGAAGCCAATATCATTAAACCTCATTAAAGCCATTCTGTGCATATTCATGTACTTCAAGTCTTGATATAGCTGAGAATAATAGAACTGTTTTGTAGTTTTAGGCTAGTTGTAGTCTTAGGTCATTAATATAAATGAGGAATATCGTTGGTCCTAATATGCAGCTATTTATTACCTAAGAACTCGCACACTGACCGATTTTGACAGATTGATAGCGGTCACTAAGATAATCACTAAATAGCTGAAGTTGTGCCCCTTATTCCAAGTTTTTCTAGCTTCTGCAAAAGGATTTAACAAAAATAAATAGATAATAAATAGGTGGATAGTATCGAAAGCTTTGGCAACATCTCAAAAGAGCACATACCCTTGTCTAAATTTTTAGTTAAATAACTTTTCAATTAATGAACTGCTTGGTTAGTAGATCTTTTAAGTCTAAAACCGTATTGATTTTGTGCTGGGAAAGGGTTATCTTCCAGGTATTTCTGGGTCTATAATTAGTAATTATATGTTTATCTCCATATTTATATTTAGGAATGACCACCGTTTTTTTTAGTAATTTAGGAAAAACGCCTGTTTGTAAACACAGTTGAAAAATATGTGTCAACGGGGGAGGTAGTAGATCTTTAAAGCTCTTAATTACAGTATTAGAAATATTGTACCATCCTACTGAGCAAACATCCTTCAACTCTGTTAGAATACCTAATACTTCATCCACGCCAGTGTCTAGCAAAACAAAAGAATTCAATGTTGTCGTAGACAATGTACAGGGTCTGTCTACTTTGGGATCATACTACCGTGTGTGAGATGTGTGAGGATATTATTATTATTATTATATATACTAGCTTTTGGCCGCTGCTTCGCCTGCGCAAATGTCAGTTATCGCGGTAAAAATTTCGGTGGTGGTAGCCTGTCTTTCCTCAAGGATAAAAGTATCTCCATACAAAGTTTCTTCTAATTCGGTTCATCGGTTATTGATTCCCTATACATTCTTCCACCTCCCTTTTCACCCCCTAAAAGGTGATTTCTGGAATAAAAACTACCCTATGACCTTTCTCGAGACTCTGACTATCTTTATACCAAATTTTATCTAAAACGGTTCAGCGGTTTAAGCGTGAAGAGGTAACAAACAGACTGACAGAAAGACAGACACACTCGCATTTATAATATTAGCATGGAGTATGGATATAAACATACTTATATATTTCTAAATATATATATACATATTATTAAGGAGGACCGCACATTAAGGAGGACCGAGACAGCAGCCAAAATTTTACTACCAAAATATTATCAAAATCAATCAAACAGACAAAAAAAATAGTTTTTAGACATAGGTACCGTGCAAATAACCGTGTGAGCATTACAAACAGACACTTCAATTTTATTTATTTCTATAAATAAATTACACCCACAAACAGAACTAAGAATCGTGCCCATTATACAAATATTTCTCTTAGGTGGGAATCGAATATGATCAACAATACAAATGTTTCAATTTATTCCTTCTATTGTAATATGTAATATGACATGTCATCCTAAATGCCTACAGAAATACGCATAAGTTGTATGAACCCGCCCACGCTAATCAATATGATTTGAGTAGGTACCTACTACACAACAAACATAAATAAGATGACCCTAAACGAGACCGGAATATCTTCAGGCATAGATTCGAGAGAGCATGAACACAATAAATTTTCAAACTTCTTAATTTAGCTTTGATCATAAAATATACAAAAACCGTCAGAAGAAACCCAAGGCAATGGTTATCGATCAACTGACCGTACACGAAACCCCTGCAGGGCCGATCGGACCCCTTTTTGTAATCAAAATAGTAATCAAACGGCATGAATTGGAAGACTCCTCTCAGAACTTTATTTGAATTTTAAATACACGAACAGTATGAATAGCAATGCCCCAAATACAGTGTATTGATTTTTTAATTTAACGAAGGATTAATAACTAAGGGATGGAAGTATTTGTTCGTCTATTCATAGTCCCTCTTTATTTAAATAATGTTTTATGGCCAATGTTTTGAATAAAAAGTGACGAAGTAACTTTATCTGATAATTATCTGATGATCTGGTTTGTCACTGACAGTGTAGTAGATAGTACCTATAGTAAATTTTAGCGTTTGTTTTCTTCGAGAAACTAAATATATTGTTGTAATGTCCCATTTAATCCAAATACGATTATGATAGGTTTGTTATTCACTGTCAATGCACATCAAAGTGATTTACATCCATATTAACCCATACTAATCCATACATACTAACCCAATCCAAACTAATCCATACTAGTTTATACTAGTCTATACTAATATTATAAACGCCAAAGTGTGTCTGTCTGTTACCTCTTCACGCTTAAACCACTGAACCGGTTTAGATGAAATTTGGTATAGAGATAGTCCGATTCCTAGGAAAGGACATAATGTTTTTAGAACTTAATATTTTCATAGTAATACAATTGACGTATCGATTAGATGTTTTTTTAAAAGGAAGATAAATGCTATTGACATTTATTACATTCTTCATTCGTTAATAACTTAATTTCCTGACCATACTGGGTAGAGATATTGATCACAAATCTCTCTATAGGATGAAGTATTCTCTAAGTAAGAATTATACAAAAGGACTCCTAGAACCGCAACGTATTAAATTCAAGTGACATTATTGAATACAACTAGTTTCATTTAACGTATTCCAATATCTGTGGTAATAGCATACCATATATACCATAGCATTAAACACGCTCCATTCCAACAAAAGAGAGCGCCTATTTTTCCAATTACAGTCGCAGTAAAATCCCATTCCATTTATTATTAAAATAAGTTGAACAAATAATATTATAGAAGTAAATCCTTGTATTAAAAACAGTGTTCGCGCAGCGTCGCCGGGGCAAGCTTAATCTGGCGACTCGTTCGCTCGCCAAGCAATTATCTACGTGAAATAGTGTCCGTATTAGGAGCACTTACTTTGTACTGGATTAAACGGGATTACGTTAACAGTAAGTAGCCTTCTGTGATGGTATTCAGTCGGAAATAACAGTATCACACGAAACAATCATTTTCTGGCCTAGCTGAATGACGATGAGACATAATTGTTGGACTCTAATTTAATTCTTTCGTTTCGTTTCTTTCGTTGTTTAAAGACAACTCTCACACTAGGAATAATCCCTGTGTCGCGAGAGACTTTACAAACATGGACACAAAGTACACCCAGACTCAGAACAACAATTTGTGGATCACACAAGGTGTTGTCCCATGTGGGGACCGAATTTTACAGACGAATTGAGTTTTATCCGTGTGGTGACGGATTAATAATATGGAGTATCATCACCCGTATTCATCCGGGATCCACTTGATGAATAGGGGTGTCGTAAGATCCAACTAAGAGAGCGAACTACGCAAGACGAAAAGAGATGGAAAACTTAACACAAACGCTATGCCAATCCGTGTAGACAGCGTGGTAGACCAAAACCACCGTTCCAAGGAGATGTCTATCAGTGGACTAATAAGGCTGTTTATGATGTTGATGATGAAATTTATTTAATGTACGAGTAGTTGTAAAATTGGAACATGAAAGTGTTGTGTATGTTGGCTCTCCAAGACTGCTGTTTGATTGCTTGCTTTTAGAATTTTCTTCGTTTCGGAGGTAAATTAATAACGGTGATGAAAGAAAAAGCTAACGAGTTTCAAATTTTTAAAAACCCTCTATTTATTAAGTTAGTATTGTTATAAATTTCCTAAACCTGAATAATTTTCTAAAGGTGCTACAGTAGAACGGAGCGGAACGGATGAAATTTTTTTACTTAATAATTCTCAAGTACTCAGTTTAAAAAAAAATACAAATCCCGTACTAAAAATATATCTTATGACGCGGGGGACTATAAAAAATTCATCAAAAATTGAAATTATCTTTAAGGGCATCTTATTTTCAATTGCTCAAGTTTTGTCCGTGGAAGCTGTAGTTAAATATTATTCTAATGTAATTGAAATTAAAATAATACATATTTTTACAATCATATATTGACAGATATTTCGCGTTTTTTTATGAATTAGTTGTCATCCAAACAACATTTAACACAGCAAAATGTGTAACTTTTGACTTGAGTGATCCATGGCTTGCTAGAAAAAAAATTGACTGGCACTTTTAAATCAAATATTTTGAGTATTGTAAACACAATAAAGTGTAGATTTCTTAAAGTGCATATAACACCATACGAGTATTATAACACCATTTATGGGACGGAAATCTTTACGTAATGGATCCCACACGGATCATTATTTTAAGGATACACGCGATATACTAAAATGTTTTCGTAAAATGGCTCGCCCATTTCACAGTATTGACATAGATAATGTACTCTGAAGGCAGTGAGACGGGAGAGGGGAACAATGACTGGCCCAGGGGAGATTTTATAAAACAAAAACCGTGAAAGCAAGGGAAGATTAGAAGCGATATATTTACCAAAACCGTGGTGTTAGTTTGGGAGTGTCTTAAAAACGACGTCGCAAGAACTTAGATAACTGGGTCAGATAGGGCTAAAAATATATTGCGTTTTTAATAAACATTTATTTTTAATATTAAAACAGAATAGCGCTTTTGTCTTTTTAGTTATGTAATTTGTTATTTAACTGCTACCATAACGAATGGATGGGTATAAATAATAAAATTGCTTTGAGTTGAAAACCAGTACGAAATAACATGTTTTATTTTCTTATCTAACTCAGTAAAATGTATGTTTATAACTAAATAAATATGTGTGTGTGTATGTATGTATATATTTCAAATATTATCTTACAAAGCGGTCTTTATTAACGACTGATTAACAATTAATAGCATCCATACCTTGTACTTGCAAAATAAACTTAACAACCGTTATTTGTATTGATTGTCTTTAACTTTAAATTAAAAATACTAGTACTAAACTATAAATTGACTAAATGTCTTTGAAAATGTAGTTAAAGATACCGTGCAATGCTTCTAACCAAAGCAAAACGTTCTCCAAGCTTGAAATAGATTGAACTAAATTATTTGTTAACTTCTAAATAACATAAGTCCTTTATTGATCTAATGAAATGTAAAGCATTTAAATAATTATTGAAGTCGTAGATTTAGTATAAGTAGGGGAGCGAATCAATTTATATAACATATCCCATACTAATACATCTATTGACTTTGTCCTAATATGTAAGTTTACGATGATAAAGCTTACACATTAAATTAAAAGCTTTAATGCATTAATGACTATAATCTTTTGTGGAATCAATAAGCTTAACTAAATCTCTAAATAAGTTACGCCGCCACTAGTATGCATGCTAAGCCCAAAAACGTAGATGTGTCCGTTTAGGTACTTATCCCCTTCCAACAGTTGCTTGTTTTGTTTAAAAGCCCTCGACACCATGTGGCGCTGTAAAAACAACCCGAGTCGTCCCATTCCCCCTAATCCAGAACACACAGCCGTTCAGAATACCCTTCACTCATTTGCATAAGTCCTGTCCGTCATAAGATGGGTTGTAAAACTTTAATAAGACTTTTTGATGGTAGCTCTCACAGATTTAATTGGATTATACAGGATTATAATGATTGGCGGTGCGGTTAAGTGATTTAGATAAAAATCTTGGGCTACTTTTATCTATAGAAAATACTTTCCTTCTGAATATTGTTCTGACAAAACAGTGTTTCTTTTCTAATTTATTGTAAGTGGTAATATGTAAAAAAATTGTAAAAGAGTTTGTACAACCGAATCGAAATTGCCATAGAAACTTTTATTGCTACCTATATTTCTAACTCGCGCATGTAGATACAAATATAGCTACAATTGGCTAAAAAGCGACATCACGCCACAAGTTCATCCAATAAATATTCCTAACTGCCGTTTCGTAAGGAAACAAATGCTCGAAAACACAATGATGGTGGCCAACGAAATACAATACTGCTCGAAATAAGTGAAGCGCGTCCAACATATTCTGTTTGTTGTGAAAATTGTGAGTTCATGTTTTTCTCAATATCAGGCATCTGTCTTTGAATATTGTTTGTTTGGTGATAGTTTTAATCGGTGTTATAGTGACTCACTAGTAGAAATAATTTACCAATCCGGAAAGTATAACACATGAACACGGTCAATAAAACATTCGTAAACAAATAATATTGTTTACGTATAAGTAATAACTTTGTAACAATTCTTCGTTCTAAAAACTTTAGCTATCAAACTTAATGTCTACAACAATATGTTACTGAAACAAAATTCATTACTACTTATGAGAAATTGTTTAATTTCATACACAAGAAAAAGCCCTTGATCGTAAATTCATAACGAAGTTGTTTTCCTTTAGGAAAATATAAGACGAGAAACGATATATTACCGAGGCATTGATAAAGCGCCCTTCGGCAATCCATAATTTCTGAGAAAATTATACCCGGCCAACTTATTCCCACAGTATTAATTCAAACAAGTTTCAGCGAAGGGTCTTTTTTATAATATTTTTACATGCTATCGTATAGAGTTGACGTAAAGTATCTTTGAAATAAGAAAAATATACCGCCTTTTGGGATTACTAACAAAATATTTCTTCTCGAAGTTTTATCTTAGCTCGTGGGCAAGGAATAATGTCAACATTGCGTCGGTCAGCGAAGCAAACGAAACGGAACGACATTATCTTTATAGGGGGCTACCTACGCCTGTTATACTGATATTACACTTCATTTAGGGTTTAGTCAGTACATGCTGGAACTAGCCGTTATGAGACATTTCATATATATTATATCCAGCTTAATAAAAAGGCTGGCTTGCTCGAGAACTTCCTTACGAAACTTTGCTGATGAAAAATGTCGATCTATTTTTCTCTGTCGTCGGTGTAATTTGGATCATGTGGTTGGATGCGCGATTGCGCACTGAAGAGATTATAATAAAGTTAGAACAGACTGAAGGGTCATTAATTTTATATAATATTATAAGGAATTTGATGGAAAATACTTAGAAATTTTGTATCTTGAATATAATAATTCACATCTATGGGTATCTACACTTATTAAATGCTAGAGGTATAGCGAATGAGAATTTCTATGAAAAGGTTATGGAGGATATATGTATATTTGATTTAATTTTTAAAAAATACAGATGTTTAATACATTACTACTTATTTTTCCTATGATGAGTTTAAAAGATTAACTTCATGATTGTAAAAAAACGTAGTTCAAACTACAAGCGTAATTTGTTCTAGTTTAAGTTGAAATAATTCATCATTTTTTATTATTATTAATATATATTAGAAACTTTCTCCTTTTTATTATACCTTGGAGAGCCTGAATAACCGTAATAGTTTCATAAAAAAAAAGTAAACTATTATGTTCGGTTACGCAAACAAAGGGTCTTCTTAGATGGGTCACTTAAACACAACGAATTTATACATAGAACGAGACTAAATTTAGGGCAGAAAAATGATTTCAAAGGCACCTTCCTACTTTGCCTAACATACCGTAGCGAATTGGAAATAACAATTTAGAAGGAACACTTCATTACGAACAAAATGCGAGGGCAAACGATCTCAATGACAGGACCCAAAATGAAATTTGTTAAAGAAAATCTATTTTTATTTAAATTTTTACTACGAAGCAAATCTCTTGATTAATGTACACATTTTCTGTTATTGTGTTACAAAATATTGTTATTCGAGTTCGCAAATGGAAATGCCGTGTTTCTCACAAGTGGTTTGTAAATAAACGTATCTGCGTATTTAATGAACGAAACTATAAGTCCGTACAGTTCTATTTTCGGGATTTTAGCTTAAAATTTATATATCAAATGCATTATAGCTATAGGTTCTTTTATATGAGACTACGAGCAAAATAAGTAGCTTTATTGGTTTTTGTTTATCCATCTTAAAAGCTTAATTCATTATATTGGGAATTATTCTACGTCAGTAGTGTACTAGTTGTGTTTCGAAACCGCAACTTCAGCGGCCGCCGCCCGCTATCATCCCCTTAGGATAATAGATAGATAACATCATAGCAACCCTTTCTAAGTGTAAAGATGATGCCGGGATAAGCATTCAATGATACTCATATCATTGTAATTAAGATTAAGCCTCTATCAAGTATCAAATAGATTTTCTTATAATAAAATGAAACCGTGAGCCGGTTCTAAGAGATTACGTAATATTAAAAAATAAAGATAAACTATTTACCACGCATAATGCTAATAGCAGATTAAACTATTATTATAATATATATATCGTAAAAATAATAATAATAACTAACTTCAAAAAATTATGCCAAAATCTTTAGTCAATACTAATGTTTATTTGTATATTTATAGAATACAGTTTATGTTTCTTGACGAGTGATTGCAAATAATGTATATACCTTTAAAGATTAGATATCTTTTTAAATATTAGACAGATACAAATATATAGTATTTGATTGTCTTTATTACAGTCATTGTTTTATCTGGTTAGTTAAATATGTGTACATAAGTTCAATAACACAAAACAAATAAAGAGCAGCTTAGTCTGTAGCTCAAGTTTTCACTTGGCAACTTATTTGCGCCGAGATTGGCCTACATCAGGGATTTAACTGAATGCGATGGTAGTTTACTCTCGGGGCCGGACGTAGAGGCATTTAGGAAATTTGCATGCCAATACTATCGGAGGCGAATCTAACGAAGAAACTTTAGGGATCCTATAAAGTGTTATTGTGCGTTCATGGTAATTATGTACCGTATTTTCGTAGTACCCAGTGAATATATTTTAGAGGTTGAGTCTTTAGTAATATATGGTTTATTCCACTTTCAAATTTATGTAACGTAATGAAAAGAGGTCATTTTTAAAATGTTATCTCAAGATTAATGTCTAAACTAATGTATGAACAAATGGTGTCTAGTTCTTCGGAATAATAATTACGTATAGTGTTTTTCCATTGCTCTATTGATTTTTCCTACTGTTGGAAATATGACTCTGTCCTAGTTCCATTAACAGGTGAAACTACGGTAAGGTTTCAGGAATTTCAGGAGTGAAATTCCAATCCGTAGTGATGTGAAGTTTTCCAAGGGTTATTGGAACAAAGTTCCTTATCGCGCATTACACGCTCAGAGCAGAGCGAGACACTTCAGGCTGGGCTGTTGTCCTGCAAAGTTTGCTCTATTATTCAGCTCTTACGATACCTACGAAATGAATAGGGGTGGTGACATTCCGTATTCTTAACCCATCATCACAAGGTGACAAAAAATTAACTTTACTAACTAACTAATTAAGTCTTAAAACTATAACTGCCATATTTTACATCATAAAAAATATAACCTGTTTAAATACAAGTTATTAATAAACAAGTTCTGAGTAAATAACTCACCGCGTATTCGAAGTCACATTTCACAGTGTTTAGTATTCAGAAAGCACAATGAAACCGGTGGTCGTGGAGAACAACTGGCTTTTATTGTACTAACCACTTATATGTAATAAAATTATATGGACAGTACTTCAGTGTACATGGTGGCCTGTACAAATATGAACGTGCGGTTTGTAATAATGATATTGTTTTATGGAAAACACTTATGAGCAATAACAATGTTATTTTTAATAAGCTGAGTAGTATAAGTATACCGCCTATTGTAATACCAAAATGTAGATGTCCATCCAAGTCTGTATAATATACAATATACGGTGTACAATAAAGATGTATAAATAAATAAATATAAGTGGTTTTGTAGTTAATTTTAATAACTTAACATTAACGTTAACTATGGCCCTTATTAGCCCTTAACAGAAGTCGCACCTTGTTTGGATAAACAAAAGTATAATTAAGCAACGAGTCAGTGACACCACTGATAAAATATTTATAGATTTATTGGAATTGCTAAATGCGTCAAACGGTGTAAGAGACATCGTGCCTAGTTCGTTTCCCTAATTTATTGGTGAGTCCAAACCCGATGAATTCTGTTTTTTATGGCATAGGGGGGCAAACGGGACCGGTCACCTGATGGTAGGAACTACTGCCGCCCATGGATACCTACAACTCAAGAGTCGGAGGTGCGTTGCCACCATTTGAGTCCTCCCCCAAGGGAAGGGAAGGAAGGGTTTGGGCTCTGGTGACCTCACTCACTTGGTGAAAAGCAATTGCTTAAAATCAGCTTTCTGTGAGGCCGTGGTATCACTCCGGTTGAGCCGGCCGGCCCATTTATGCTGAAGCATTGCTCACCAACGAAAATCCATGCACCGAATGAATAAATAATATTGTAGTCCACTACAATTCTTTTCATTTTATTTATTTAGACATATTAGTAGCATACATTACAATTATTGGCACAGAACAATGTAAACAAATAATACACAAATAACATGAGCGGCTGATACTTAAAATCGGTAATCCTGAGCTATAAGTATCAGCAATCCTTCAGAGACACAGTTACATAATGTTTATTCTTCAATAGTTACAACCAATAATTTCGTGCTTAAATAAGAGATGAATTAAATTACAGAGCAATATTAACAGGTAAATTAAATAAATTAGTAAACCTACACTGTCTGTGTGTGTCTGTGTGGGTGTGTGATTGAGTCGTGCGTGACTAAGTCTCTACAGAATTAGATGAAGAAGTTTCTCTGTATCTTCATACTATAATGTTTTGAGCCATTCAGTTACTGTTTAATATTAATTCATATTTAATATCTCTTAAACATTTAGTTATTTTTCAAATATTTAGTCTAAGATAAAGCAAAGAAAAACAGATTAAAAGAAACACGAACAATAAACCACGTTCAACTCCAGCGGATTCAACAATTTAAAACAAACGACAACTATCATGAAGTCAAGTTTGCAACTCAACTTACTTTTAACGAGGCAAGATGAATATATTTCAAGAATGTACAGACGGTTTCTCATCTGCGGCTGCCTCTGAATAATGGACCGCATTAATAAACAGGAACGGGTCCCACAAAGTTGAAGCAAGACATAAATGGATATAATTAATTCCCATAATAAGTAGGTACGCGACTGCGACAGAAACTATCACTTTGGATTGAGTAGGATTGTTTGCGGGTGTGGGATGCTTTCTTCGTTCGCCTATTTCAACTGTCTAGGCCACGTATGTACATTATACAAATGATCTTGGTGTTACTTAGCTTGTCATTGGATTAATGTCTTTTACATCCTTATTAATCAAAATACGTGTTAGTGAATATGTGATTAATATATAATGCTATGTATATACTATGTTATCCGTGTGGTGACGGATTAAGAATACAGACTGTCACCACCACCCCTATGCATCCCGTGGGGGTCGTATGAGCCGACTAAGGAAGAAAACTACGCAGTACAACAGCACTGCAGAGAGAAGGAAAACTTGACACAAACCCTATACCAACCCGTCTGGCCAACGTGGTATTGTAGGCCAAAACTTCCTTTCTAAGGAGAAGCCTATGTCCAGTAGTGGAATATTAAAGGCTGTTGATGTGATGTACAAGGGTAATTTAAAAGTTTTACGCAAAGTTGAAAGCTTCTAATGTAGGGCAGATTTTCAATAGGCTCTTATCAGAAAAAAAATTCCTTGTGTTTGTGAGAAACGTTTCAATCTTGGCCTATTTAAGTAATTAAATGAAAAAAATAATTTAGTCAAACAAAGGAATTAAATGAAAAACGAAACAGTCGAGCAGTGAAAAACAGAACTTTTAATAACAAAAACTTATGTTTGTAAAGTCCCCCGCGACACAGGATATGTTTCTAGTACGGGCGTTCTCTTTTTAAAAACAAATAAATATTAATTATTTTTGACATAATATCCAAGGACACCTGTAACTTACGAATCACAAGTCTTAGCGTTGAGTCTTAATATTATTATTAAGACTCAATGCACTTTCCTTCCTTATGGAACCGGTAACCTTCGGTAACCTCACTCCCTCGATGAAAAGCAATAAAAGAATTAATACCGGTTATCTGCCATGGTATCACGGCCGACTGACCTGTTGGTCTAGTGGTTAGTGACCCTGACCGCTAAGCTAAAGGTCATGGGTTGGATCCCCCCTCCCCCAGGACAAATAATTGTGTGATGAGTACGAACATTTGTTCTGTGTCTGGGTGTAATTAATTTATAATATGTTTGCAGTCTGGTTACCATAGTACAGGGTCTGCCTAGTTTGGCATCAGACGGCCGTGGTGAGATGTGTGAAGATTATTATTATTATCTCACCGGTCATACCAAATGTGACTCTCCTACGATTTAATTAGTACTTTCCGTTGCTGTTTAAAATATCAAGACGAACAGCGAGGCCAGCAGAGCGATGGCAAAAATGAACTTCACGTTAAAGTCCAAACAAAACGTAAATGCATCTATAATTCACTGTATTACCCACCATAATAAATGTATCTAAATCACATAAATATTTGTATGTAAATACAGTACTCGTTCCCATTACGAAATGTTTATTACGTAACGTCGACAGCACTGACAAGAACTGGAATCAGTTTTTTACTCGTTGTGTTTTTGCTCCCTTTTCCTTTACGTACTAAAATAACTAAGTATATAATATTTATAAAGTTTTTAAAAGTGAAAATATCTCCAGAATATATAGTTATAACACAAGTAAATACACAGCAAAAAGAAGAAAGAAATCCCGTAAAAAAGAATAAATTACTTCTATTCGCTAAATGTGCAGTAAACAAAAAGAAAAATTTACATGATGGAGAAACATGTTGGACTATACAAAATTGCAAAAATGTTGCCATTCGGACACTAGCCTTTATAACGTAGCAGCTTCGAGTTTGTGCCAAAAAACTTGGTGTGCTGGTCGACGACCGCGAGCGAGAAGCCGCTGGCGACCTAAGTAATTCATATTTCCCAATCTGTTAGTTTGAGCCCGGAATTTATGCAAATTAATAAAACAGTTTGGACCACTACAGCTCCGTGCAATGTTGGATGGGTATGGGGAAAATTGAAACTAATGGTTATGAAAAATTATTACCACGATAGCGTTTTCTTACGTGAGGAAGTGTATGCGTATTATTTTTATATTTATAGTGCAGTGTAAGTGTATTTTTGCTATATGTATAGTCGAGGAGGCAAATATATGAAAAATAACTCTATAAATAGATTAGTGGTTAACCGTCGCTGAACGAATGTATATTGATGTATGTATATTGATGATGTATGTATATTGATTATTATTGACTCATAACTTTTGTTAGGATTATACCAGATAAACGAAACTCTTTTGATATAATATCAATAGTGAACTTATTAAATATGTAAAGTTTCAATAGCATAGCTCATGTACTTTAGATTTTATAAAAAAAACGATTTCGTCACTGACTCACTGATGATTATCAAAATTCCTACATTCCCGACCTAGCTCCTTGTGGCTGTTATTAATTTCCAAAAATAAAAGATAGCGATAGTGGATCACAGAAAGTGTCGTCCCATGTGGGGATCGAACCCACAACGCTCAGCGCAGTAGAAAGCGGCGTGGCGACCGCTTAAACCACTACACCATCCGTGCAGTTAGCTCATCGATGGTTAACGTATCACTATTATGATATCACACTGATAGTGGCATCATAATAGGGTAAACGACTCTAAAGTATCCTCTTTTTAAACGTCAAAACGCCAGACGCGGTACATTTATGTAACAAATACTATTTCATGACGTCATTACCTAGCTATTGGCAAATCATTTATATTTAACCTTGATATCAAGATATCAAATGAATAAAAAGATTAAATTGATAATGGAGGACAATACAGACTCTACTTTAACAAGTTATATTCAAAGAAGCAGGCAAAACAATTTATTTGAAACCTAGGAAACTACCCTATTGTTGTGAAGCAAGAGTGCATAACATTTAATGATTTACAGGCTCCTAAAAGTTGAAGGAAGTGGATGCCAAAGCCCAGAGTAGTTCTAAAATATTGAAATATTCCAACCCAACTAAGCACTACGCTTAATAATAATTTATATTGGAAATGGTATCCATTCGTAAAGATTTGCGATCGGCAACCATAACGGTCTTATCCTGGGACGCTATAGGGATCCAACATAATAATCTTTATAGAATATACCTAACGAACATGAACTGCTATTGTAAATACGTTGAACAAAGGTCAGGCCTTTCTGTGCGCTTCATATTTTGTAAAAGTTGAGTAATAATTGGCTGGTATGTTTATAAAGGTGAACTGAGGGTAAGTACATTAAATGTTGATGGGCTTACATCGAAGTATGCTTAAGTTGAGCAACATGGCTACTTATGTCAAGACTTATTACTTAGGTCGTTGGAACTATAAAGCAGAAGCTTACATTAGTTTTATCAAAATAGTTTACTAAATTTTGACGTTCAGATACTTGTTTGAAAGTTTACAGTGTTATATTTATTTAACAACATGCTGCCTCCCATTAGGCTATGTAGACATCTTAATGAAATCTTTCTCATTATTCACTACTAAAAAACTTTAGTAAGTAAAATCTTCAATAGTTTGCACCAATTCGTAGAAAAACTCTTAAAGGGCATGAATTAGATGATTCTTCCTAGGCACTGTGGTTATGCAATATGCAACTAAGTATACCCAGACGAATAGCCTTTGAAGCAGTAGTTTTATATGAGGAAATTGTGTTGTCGTCTAAGGATACTTACTAAACGTATCTCACCAATAATTCAATAGTTTTAATTACAACATTGACAAGTTTGTTCATCCGTGATCAAAATTGCATGTAAAACATATTCCAATATCTTCCTTTCCCACTCTCAAAGGCTTACACTCCATTTTTTCTTGAAGTTTATTGCCTAAGTTGTTCTCTAAACATCATTTTTTTCTTTAAATTTTTCATAAAACAACTGCTTGGTTGTAGTCTGAACTAAGTAATGGTTATCTAGCCAATCTGTTGCTGAATATTAGATTTTATGCAAATTAACAAATAGTAGACCGACAAGCTTCGTGTAGCCCGGGGACAAGCGAACGGAGATCTAATTGAACTGTCTTGCTAAAATCTGACCATACAAATGCACTTTCTACAGTGTATTTGTATAAAATTGATTCAGGAATTCAATATACAATGTATAGTATACTGCTTTTTATTATTATTTGATTTTTACCCTTAAAACACATACACGTTTTTCAGTGTATAGACTGTGAAGGGTGAAGGAGGAGTTTATACAAAAAATATTATTTTAGTTAAATACTGAGCTCTTTTTAGGTGAGATACTATTAAATACCTTAATCTTGCTTGCGTGATCCCTGGTTGAATTTCTTAAGTCTATGTTGGCGAGAAGTATTTAATAGCTCTTGATAAGAGCGTTTGCATGTATCAAATTTTACATAAACGTTTGATACATGCAAAGTCTCGTTTTTTATACGTTTCTTTGATTATGAAGTTATCTATAACTACGAACAGCATCACTAAGTAATATGACATCAGACATAGAAGTAAATATTGGACATCATTTGTAATTTGTTAAACTATAAAACAACATATGATATATGATAGATTATGATAATATGTTGTATGTTAGCCCAAATCATTATCAATCAGTCTTTAGTAGTCCACTGGTAGACATAGGCCTCTTCTTAGGAAGGAGGTTTTGGCCAACTATACCCCGCTAGCCAGAAGGGTTAGTACAGGGTTTGTTTCACGTGTTCCTTCTTGTTTTCAGTACTGTTGTCCTGCTTAGTCAACTCTTACGACACCCATGGAATAAATAGATGTGGTGACAAAACAAAACGAGACAGAATCAACAAGACACAGTCAAAGTTACGGAGTAAATAATATGTTGCATGCACTATTATATAACAATTTCATATAAAACGTGTTCATAATAGTCGCGTTATATTATAATACAGAACCACGCTAATGCAGTTTTAAGTGCCCCCCGCACGTCAGATTGTGAACACGCTACTGACGTATTTATGTGTGAACTTCAACTGATCTTTACTAATATTGTGAAATAAGGTTTCTAAATTCTCTTAAAAATCCCGAGCACAAAGAGTTTGATTTCATTTATGAATTTTATCACGTGCCATGCAGGATGTAACTAGTAGAGGGTCCAGTCTAAAATGTTTTACACTTAAACTCAAAAGTTTTTGTTATTAAAATTTCTACTTTTCACTGCTCGACTCTTTCGTTTTTCATTTAATTCCTTTGTTTGACTTTTTTCTTCATTTAATTACTTAAATAGGCCAAGATTGAAACGATTCTCACAAATCCAAGGATTTTTTTTCTTATAAGAGCCTATTGAAAACTGTAATGTATTTAGGGACTCTTCAATAAAACGCGCCCGGCTTTAACCCTGTTTATTGCAGACTGACAACTAAGGTAAGTTAATAAAACATTATTAGTAACTACCTACATACCATTATCCCCCCCTTATAAATCTCCCCTTCTTAAAAAGAGAAAAATCTTAATGCTAGAACAATGAATAACAAATACTTAAAAAAAAGATTACATTAGTAAAATAAGTACTTACTAGCTATACTTACTTATTAAAAAAAACATATTAGCTTCAAAAACAACAAAACAAGTTCTAAAAATATTAATCGAACCCAAAGCGCACCGGCGGTCTTACTATCCGGCGACTTCTTTGTGTACCAATTGTTGGTTCCTCATTTACTGAAGTGCCGGTCTGTATATCAGCAAAAACTGCCCTAGCGGAGACCGGCGGTGTCGTGGTGTTGGCCTGACCCGAGGCCGCGCCGTTCGATCGCAATTGGTTTGAGTGACGAGACCAGCGCAGGCCATCCTCAGACTCCACTTCATATACGTTACAACCCTTTCTACCTATGATAATCCCGTTGGTCCATTTTTTCCCTTCTCGAAAATCCCGAATCCATACTCGTGTACCCGTTTCCCACTGTCGCTCTACACCTGACTTGCTCTCGGCCCTTTTCTTGAGCCTATCTGACACCGATTCTACCAAATTATTTTTCAACAAATCAAGTCTGGTCCTAAGATTACGTCCTAACAATAATTTAGACGGCGTTTCACCTGTCGTGCTATGTACCGTATTGCGATAGTCCATCAAAAATCTCTGTAAGAACGTGTGAAGTGGTACTCTCAACACATCCGCTTTTTTTAATGCCCTTTTCACTGTACGGACAGCGTTTTCGGCTTCCCCATTCGACGATGGGTGATACGGTGCTGAAGTTACGTGCTTAATACCATTTTTCTTTAAAAAATCAGTAAATTCGTTGCTAGTGAATGGCGGTCCGTTATCGGATACTAGTTTTTTTGGTAGACCAAAACGTGAAAATATTTCTTTTAATTTGTTTATAGTATTACTAGCTGTAGTCGTAGTCATGTGAATGACTTCAATCCATTTCGAATGGCCATCCACCAATATCAAGTAAGTATTATTACTATGGCTAAAAAAATCAATATTAATTCTCTCAAACGGTTCCCTAGGCCAAGACCACGGAACGATGATGGACTTTGGGGGCATGTCTGCCGTAAGAGAACACGTTTTACATGCCGCGCACATCCTTTCAATATCTTCATCTATCCGTGGCCACCAAACGTAGCTTCGCGCGAGCCCCTTACACTTGACAATGCCGAGATGTGCGCCATGCACCTCCGACAGCACGGATGCACGCAGTGCCCCCGGTACGACCACTCGGTGCCCCCATAACAGACAGCCACCCTCTACGCACAGTTCGTCTCGCCGCCGCCACAACGCATTTAATTCAATGTCATCTTTGGCCCTCAAACACATCGATGTGGGCCACCCGTGCTTAGTATACTCCAAAACCTTTGATATCGTTTTATCTTTAGTCGATTCAGCCCGGATAGCCACCGAGTCAATAGGAAAGTTATCCTCGATAAACTTTATAAATATATCATCATTTTTTCGCGACCCACTATCCTCGATCGGTAGACGCGATAACGCATCGGCGTTATTTAATGTTGATTTAACGTATTCTATGTCGTACCTGTACCCCGACAGCAATATAGCCCAGCGTATAAGCCGCCCGGCCGCCGTATGCGGTAAGTCTTTTTTTGAACCGAAAATGGTCGTCAATGGTTGATGGTCGGTACGAAGAGTAAACCGTCGACCGTATAGATAACAATGAAACTTTTTAACCCCAAAAACGATAGCGAGCGCCTCGCGTTGTATCTGGCTATAATTAGCCTCCGCGTGCGAAAGGCTGCGCGAGGCATACGCCACAGGCCGCTCAGTCCCGTCCTCCTCGCGCTGCGTTAACACCGCGCCTACTCCCCGTGCGCTCGCGTCACACCACAATATGAGAGGCAGATTTTCGTCATAATGCCTTAACACGGGGCAGGTAGTTAATGCCTTTTTTATACTTAAGAATGATTGTTGCTCCTCATTCGACCATTGCCAAGAGACATCCTTCCTTAGAAGTCTATAAAGAGGCGATAAGATTTCTGACAATTTTTTTATAAATTTAGCATAAAAATTCACCATACCAATGAAAGCTTTTAACTCACTAATATTGGTAGGTTCCGGAGCATTTAGTATGGCTTCAACTTTTTTCTTGTCCGTACGAATACCCTGCTCTGATATGACGAATCCTAAATAACTGACCTCTTTAGCAAAGAAAGTACATTTTTCTTTACGAATAGTAAGCCCCTCTGACGCTAATCTCTCAAAGACCGTAGTTAGATTACGAATATGGTCCTTCTCTGTAGACCCTGTAATTAAAATATCATCAAGCAGATTGGTAACATGTGGAATACCAGCAATCACACGTTCCATTATTCTTTGGAAAATAGACGGGGCCGACGCCAATCCATATACTAATCGGTTATAAACATATAATCCGCGATGAGTGTTAACTACAGTGTATTTTTTTGATTCATCTAAACAAATCTGGCTGTATGCTTCAGACAAATCTATTTTAGTAAATCTTTTCCCCCCATTTAAATTATTAAATAGATGTTCAGCTCGGGGAAGCGGGTATTTATCTACTTCCAAGACGGGATTGACCGTACTCTTATAATCCGCGCAAATTCTTAAAGACCCATTACTTTTTAACACGACTACCAAACATGAAGCCCAGTCTGAGGATGTAATAGGTGAGATAATACCTTCCTTCTCCATACGCTGCAACTCGTCGTCGACGCGCGGCCTCAGCGCCAGCGGAAGCGGTCGCGCGCGCCTGTACACAGGCCGCGCGCCGTCGCGCACGCGAAGGGTCGCGCGTTCACTAACTAATTTCCCGAGCTTACCACTAAACACAGTAGGAAACGCTTTTATGAAGAGGTCTTTATTGAACCTCAAACCACACTGTAATTCACTATAAACGCACTTTTTAAGCGAATTCACTACAACAACGTCCATGTTTAGTTGTTTCAACCACTCGCGACCTAGTAATGGGACGCCACCTCTATAAATTACGTATAATTTAAGCCTTTTATTAAATACGTCATACTTGACATTAACTTCAATATATCCTAAACACGTAATATAATTTCCATCATATCCTTTTAGGCTACACTTTTCACCCTCATTCAGTGTAAAGTTCGCGAAAAGTTTATCATACATCAAGTCACTTATACACGAAATTGGTGAACCGGTGTCAACATGCATCCGTAAAGGTCGTCCTTCCACCTCGACCTCTGCGATGACGGGGTCGCTGCCCCTTAGCTGTACCATATACAAGCCACTCGGACCCTCGCCACCACTATACTCCTCCTCAGTCGGCGACCCGTAGTAGGGCTCCTCCTCTGCTTCCACGTCCAACCGGAACACCTGTTTCTCTCTACGTTTGTTTGGACACATACGTTTCAAGTGACCTTCTTTCAAACAGATTCTACATGCATATCCCTTGAATTTACAGTTGTTTTTAACATGTTGCTTCCTGCCACAACAAGAACAACTGCTCCTCTCAAACATGGAATGAGTCTGCTGCTGGCGCCCGGTGTAGGTGCCAGGCGGGTAGCCGTACGCCACCGCTGCCGGGCCACCGCCGGTCGGGTTTCGTGCCGCGCGCGGTCGGCCGGCATTGCGCGTCGTGCTCAACGCATGTACCGCCCCTGCCGTCACCTCCTTTTTTGGTTGTTCGACCGATGCTGCGTCGATCGCCGCCGTTTCCATTATAGTTGCTATTTTATACGCCGATACATACGTGGGATTGCCCTCACTAAATAACTTCTGCCTCGTATGTTCATCGTATAACCCACAAACAAATTGGTCCCTTAGATTCTCATTTAGATTTTGTTTAAAATCACAATTTCTTGCTAAATGTTTTAACGCTGCCGCAAATTGTGCGATAGATTCCGTCGTCGCTTGAACACGCTTTCTGAACTTATATCGCTCGGCCAGAATGGAGGGAGTGGGTTCTATATGTTGCCGGACAATCTCTTTTAATTCCTTATACGGCACTTCCGCAGGTTTACGCGGAGAACATAAATCAACCATCAAATCATATGTTGCATCACCCACACACGCAATTAACACGGCCACGTACAATTCTTCTTTGGTACCGTTCGCTTTAAAATATTGTTCTAATCGGTCAATATACGTTAGCCACGAACCACTGCTCAACTGAAATTCAGATAACTTGCCGATAGAAGACATATTTATCTAATAGGTTACGTAAAAACAGACCGACTGCGCCACTGTAATGTATTTAGGGACTCTTCAATAAAACGCGCCCGGCTTTAACCCTGTTTATTGCAGACTGACAACTAAGGTAAGTTAATAAAACATTATTAGTAACTACCTACATACCAAAAACCTGCCCTACATTAGAAGTTTTCAATGTTGCTTAAAACTTTTAAATTACTCTTGTACATCACATCATCATCACATCAACAGCCTTTAATATTCCACTACTGGACATAGGCCTCTCCTTAGAAAGGGGGTTTTGGCCTACTATACCACGCTGGCCAGACGGGTTGGTATAGGTTTCGTATCAAGTTTTCCTTCTCTTTGCAGTGCTGTTATCCTGCATAGTTTGCTCCCTTAGTCGGCACGAGATGAATAGGGGTGGTGACACTCCATATTCTTAATCTGTCACCACACGCTGTTATGAAGTACAAAAACATCCGAAGTCTTGATTTTCATTTCCAATGTCAGAATTTTACAATTTTACAAGTTCTAATATAAAACGTGAAAAACACAAGTTAACATCCCATTTATGTAAGCTAAGAAATTGTTGGGAAATCTTAAATAATCTAAAGAAATTTTAATCAATCCTTACTGTTCACTGTATATAAATTACATTCCATCGATCATGAAAGCTCAACACAAAGGACCACCACAATGGAACCTCCAAACTTAATAGTGCCAAGTTGAATTTCTTGTGCAAATGAAAAAAGTGAAGTCAATTTATTTAGCTCTGCAGTAAGGCGGCATTTAAATGGTGCTATTATTTTTTTCACCCTGCCCGTTCATTTGTCACGGTACGTTCGCAAACAGGGGTTCGGGTACTTTTTACTTTCAATCATTATCAACGCTTATTTACTCATTAATTTATCACTGCCCCAAATTATCTTGTCCAGAGAGGATCAATGACCCAATTTGTGAATGCCGTAGTGGAGATTCCAAAGTTAAATTTCAGAAGCTGTTTTTCGTGTGGATAATGAGCGTTTGTCACGTAATTTACTTTTTAGTGAACTTCCTTTTATAGCAGTTCAACAATTTTTTTGCATAAGAAAGATAACAGACATTAGGAAGGTTAATGTGTGATAGTAGCGATTTATTATTGTAAAAAGTATACCATGACCATAAAGTGAATAAATGTCATGTCTCGTAAAGTACCAGGTGCTTCACTGTGTTTGAAACTAGTCTAGCATTATTGAAATATACATGTAAGTAAATAGCTTTCTTTTTATTTTATTTATATATTATTTTAAATACGAATACCACTCATGACATTATCTTTATTGGTAATTATTATTATTCAGCTTGCAGATTGTTCCACCATATTGTGGTTTATAATCTCACAAATCAGTCAAAATGACGTTGTCGTTACTGTCACACTATATACTCGTAATATAATTACTTGTGTGAGGTTTGAAAAGCATTTGCTTCAAACGTCGTTTAAATAATAAATTAATAATTGTTGAAATTGTTGTTTTTGTTATTATTGTTTAGTTTTAAAATATTAAATATTAATAAAACATAATCATTAGGCTATGAAACAGTTATGGAATAAGGTAAATGGTATACCCATAAATATCAAAAGCATACTTTGAATAAGTATCATATGAAAGATATTATGGAGAGTGGAATGGTAACAGACACAATTCAATTTTGTCGATTCACAAGGTATTGTCAGAAAATGGGACGATGTGATATTCGATGTCAACAATGATTATATTATTTCATTCGTAAACCATATAATGTACTAAATTATTTTCATAATGTTATTTAGTTAACAATTTAAGATTTATTTGGAAAAGACGAGGGTCATTGTGAATAATTGAATTTTAATGTTTTAGAGGCGAGTCAATCCACATGATATTGTAAATTTTGAAACGCAACTATTCTTGAATTTAAAAGCCGTGTCTAGATGATGAGTAACTATCCAATAACAAATACCTATATTTTAAAATTAAACGAGTTTAGAATTTTACAAGTAATCAAAAATAATTATCATTCTTGTTAAAACAAAAAGTTTTTTTTTTAATTCGAGTATATTGTACGCAACAAAAGAATTAATAAATTACTTTTAGATTTTTACATGTACTTAGTGCTGATGAAATCGGTCTTGAAAATACATCGCCGCCTGACTCTTCACAAGTATGGTCTCAATAGTATTTGGCATAAATATTACAACTGTCGTTGTTAGTAATAAGTTATAAATTTTTATTTCCAGGGTCTAAATACAGTTCAAGTACCAAAAGTAGTATAGTACCTACAACAATATTAATAGTGCTCACACTATACGAAATGCTCGTATATACACATGCCTACAATACTAGTCCTATGAGCCATCTTATGAAAGACTATAAAGTGAAATGGTAACTTAGCCAATCCAATTTTCTCGATTCACAGAGTATTGTCAGAAAATGTTGATATGCGATGTTTCCATTGACAAATAACATTCCTTTGGGAATAGTGTTTTGCTTTCTGATCTTATAAGGTAATGGTTTGTGTATAACATAGAATATAGCACGGATGGCGCAGTGGTTTAAGCGGTCACTTCGCCGCTTCCTACTGCGCTGAGTGTTGTGGGTTCGATCCACACATGGAACAACATTTTGTGTGATGATTGTCTGAGTCTGGGTGTTATTTGTGCCCGTTTCATTAACTGTTTTACTGTTTGACACTGGATATATTCCTAATGTTGCCCTTGGAGTTGTCTTTTCTTAAGAATGAGAATGAAGAATATTAAAATGTACATTAATGTACTCAAAATAAAGATTAATATATTATACTTTCACATATTTTCTATGTAGAGGAAGTTTCTAAATCTCATGAGAAAATACAAACATCCCTCTGCTCTGGTATTTAATAACAACAGAATACCTTCTGTGTTTCTGCAATATCTTATAAAATGAAGTTACTTTAAGTATTTAGGAACTCGACTTTTCTCGTACTGTAAATCCTATAATTCCTATATCCCGGTCATAGTTTTTCTTGTAACTTTATCATAGATAACTTTTTTTTCTATTAGTGTTCCAGTATTATGAGGTATCAGATTCTCAGTAAAACATTTCAACACAATATTTATTTATCGTACCTTTTTTTTTACGCAAGGTAAAATATGCTAAAACTTGTTTTGGCTAGTTGATGAACCTATTTATCTATACAGATATAAATTATTTAACATGTTCTAGACTTTATTTTCTGGCTATGAATCGCGCGTTATCGAGTCTTTTATGGAGTGATGGTACTGTTAGTAGCTATTACTGTATGTATAAATGATAAATAATTCTTGTTCTATGCTGACAAAAATATATACACTCAAGAAGTATGGTAAATCTTGGGTGATTGAACTGGGAGAGTTTTTTTACATAGTTTAGTGAGCCATTCATAATTATTGTAATCACTTTACTACAAGATACTTAAATTTAATCTCTTTTACAACTGTGAAAGAAATATAATTAACAATAACAATAATATCTTTCAAAATAAAATTTATTGTATCCTTAAATACACAACAAAATAAAAGATTACTTTTCAATCAGCAATGCAATTGGATGCAGTAAATTCAATCAGAACATCGAGCGCAATTCAAACGTTATCTATCTATTCACATACTCAGCGGACGAACGTATTATCTGCATCGCTTTTATAATAGAATTGCAAATTTTAACCCTTTACGAGTATAAGCACTCTGCGTTCGGCAACACAAATTCGCTTTTAAGTTCATTTGCATTCCAGTGTCACAGTTGTGGTGACCGCCGAATGTCTACTGTTGGTTATTGCAACAGTTATTTGTAAAGGTGTTTTTTTAGAACTTTAAATTGAAATAAATAACAGAAAAATATTTATAATATTCGTGAAATTGGCTTTATTTCAGAGATGATTTTATGCCATTAATGTTTGAATATAATTTCGGGCTCGCGCGTACAGGGCTTGATCTGGATGTCAAATTTTCACATACTCTTCTCAGTAAATCGGGCTGTATCTCTCTCTCTCCCTAAATGTTGGCTTCTAAGTGCTCAATTGTTTCTGGTTTGTCAGCGTAGACATGCGACTTTACATATCCCTAGAGAAAATAATCTAAAGGCGTCAAATCGCATGAACGAGGTGGTCAGTTAACAGGTCAATTAATCTTTCGTCATACGTTTCTTTCAGTACCTTAATGGTATCGTGCACTGTGTCATATTTCACCGTCTTGCTGAAACCACATGTCTGCCACATTAATGCCATCCAATTGAGGCACAAAAACATTTTGTAATCATGTCTCTGTACCGCTCACCATTGACTGTAATATTTTGGCCATCATCAATTTTAAAGACATATGTACCAAAGCTTCCTCGGACCCATAAAGCGCACCAAACGGTGACTTTTTCTGGATGTAACGGCTTTTCGACAATGGCTTTTGAATTATCATCATTTAAAATGCGGCAATTATGTTTATTGACATAGCCATTCAACCAAAAGAGTGCTTCATCACTGAACAAAATTTTGAAATGAAATTGTGGATCAATAGCAATGTTTCCTTCAGCCTATTCACTGAATGTACGGCGCAAACGATGATCACGTTGCTTCAATTCCTGCACAAGTTGAATCTTATAAGCACGTAATTCAAGATCTTTGAGCAAAATTTTCCATAAAGTGGATGGACACAAGTTTAATTGTTAACCCGATGACGAATCGACACATTTGGATCATCACTAACACTGCGCTGCTCACTATCAATCGATAGTTGTGATGCGTATTATCATTTAGAGTAAACATATTGCAAAAGAGATCCATAATTTCGCTCTGATGGACGATTATGAGCACCATAAAATGCACGTAATGCTATATGAGTTTCTCGAACTTTTTAAAATAAATTTGAACAATTTGCAAGCGTTGCCCTTGCGAGTCTATCCATGATGGATTGCCAAACCAAACTAACCTTAATTAACGTAGAACTGTCAAATCAGCTGTTACAGAAAACAGTGTTGGCAATTTAAAGTTCTCCGCCTCTAAAAAACACGCGTTATAAACGTAAACATTATTATGTGTGAAACGAAACAACCATGGCGTCTAATTGCTGTTTTATGCAGCCCACCCAGCATTTGTTTCATGTTTAATTAATTGAGAATACCCTTTCTATACTCGTAGTTAAATTCGTCATTCAATGACATCATTTTTTTTGTTCTATTCAATTAACAATGTATTTGAAGAAGAGGTGAATAAATTTATATTTTAAACGCGAATTTAAGTTTGTTTGTTTGTTAGACTATATACTAACTACTCATAGTTAAAGCATAACGTACAAGGTAAAGCACAAAACGAAAGCTGATTATGTTGCAATTTTACATAGATAATACCAGGAATTCAGTAAGGGAAAAACTGTATTTTTATAAATGGGAAAAAGAAGTGTTATAGTGGTTAGTTCTAATGGAAAAAGTTGTATTCTACCAAAACGAGTAAAATAAAACCTATAGTTTTTATTTAACTTCAAGGCACCTAGTTCTTAAACCTATTGTATATTTACTAATTGGCCCTTTCTTTTGTAGACAATGCTAAATAAAAGCGGTTAGTAATTTCTACATAACGCGTTTGGTACTTATTCATATGACAAAAAAATAATGAGTACTCCGCACAGAACTAATAAATAAATTATAAATATATGAGCAACTAGAAACTTATTCAATTCGATCAGTTACAATTTGTAACTCACTAATTATTTATATTTTCAAAGTATTAGGTAGGTAGCAACGAAGTTTTTTATTAGTAAGTACGACCTTATACTATATTTATCTACTCGCATTCGCAATTAAACACTTCGCTAATAATTGAATGTACTTTCAAACTGTTTTATAATACTATTAAAAATAGTTTCAAAATAATTCTCAAAACGATTTTGAATAAATTTTACTACCTAGCGCTTGTTCGTTTATGTTCAAAAATATAAATGCGCCATAAAAACTTTTTTGCAAAATCCTCTCCAAGATTAAAACCGCGATTTGAATTCCTGATTTTGCTAAAGGATTGAAATGAAGGAATTTAGGAAAATTTACATTTGAACGCCGAAGGGAGCGACGGATTACAAGCGCTTATGAAAATTTGTATTCACGTTATGTCGGCGGCGTGCATAAAACCGCTAACACTGTGTCCTATTTCAAGATAAATTCTATTATTGAGGTTCTCACAAAGAAGAATACCTATGCAAAGGAATACTGAAGCATCTTGAAATAAAGAAGAAAATGAGAAAGGAAGTTTAAAATGCACGAGCAATAAAGTTATTCCTACAGTCCCCGAAGGTCTTTGCGTTGAAATAATTTATGTTGGTCTATGAAGAAAAATGAAATGTTTGAGAATTTCATTAAAAGTAAAAGCTTGATAATAAAGATTTCATTGTCACAGTCTGGCCTAGAAGTATGAATTCCCTCTTAACCTCATAAACGTCTGAATGATCATTTTCATGCTTAATGTGTACAAAATAACTGCTCCCTGTTAATTATAAACTTAAGGTAAACCACGAGATACAAAACCTCTATGTTGGTCTGACTACTTACTCGAATGACAAGGGAAAACGGATACTAGGCGAAACATAAGCAATCAAAGTAAGTGTAAAGCTGAAGCACAATCGACCTCTTGTAAGTAGGATAATACATTCAGCGGCCCTCGTGCCATATGTGGAGCCCATAAATTCTATTGCACACCTGTAAGTGCTAGACCGTGCCTAGATAAAGAAATTTAATACTGCGGGTTGATTTATGGCGTGTAGCAGTCGACGTGGCAAAGTGCTGTCGTACGTCACATTTTCCTCTTCTCTATGTTGTATATTCTAGACTAGTTTTGTCAAAAATAAAGTAATAAGACATATGACTGACTGACTGACTGCACGGATGGCGTAGTGGTTTAAGCGGTCAACTCGCCGCTTCCTACTGCGCTGGGTGTTGTGGGTTCGATCCCCACATGACGTGACAACACTTTGTATGATCCACAAATTGTTGTTATGAGTCTGGGTGTCCTTTGTGTCCGTTTCATGTATGTTTGTAAAGTCCCCTGCTTAAAAAAAGTGCTGGTCCCTAACTAAGTGTGTGAAGTGTGAAGTATCTGTTTGTAATGTCAAAATAATAGGTTTTTTTCATGTTCACACGGTTATTTGCACGATACCTATGCCTAAAAACTAGTTTAAATATTTTTTGTCTGTCTGTCTGACAGGACGGCAGGACCGATTTCGATAGTATTTTTCTAACGTGTAGCTGTCTATACAAGGAGTAACTTAGACCATTTCTTCTCTCAGGAAAACCCTATAAAATTTGGCTCAACCACTAAGGCAGCGCTTTTCAAATTCCACGCGAACGCAGTCGCTAATACCAGTTAGTTATAAATAAGAATAAACGCTCTTCGGCGTAAAATGACTATAAAATTGTTTTTACAGAATCTTCTTTCACAATATATGTAGCTTCATAATACAATTTGAAAATGTTTAACATTTCAAAGTATCGGTAAAACTTTAGGCATTCAAAGATTTGTATGAATATGGAAATCGAAAAGTTTGTCAGCTCTGTGGGGAAATAAGTTGCCGATGTAACGTTTATTCATGATGTGTATAAAAACCAGTTGACAAAGCAAGCAGTGAACACTGTCTTATGAAACTCGGTTACGTGACTTTGAAAACTTACTTGTATGTTTGTAATGATAAATAGACAAGTCTGCTCCGGTTCTGTTTTGCATTTACGTATTTTTTTTTTGCTATGTTTTATGAACTTTGTTTTAATATATGCAAATAAATTTACTTAAGTGATAAGAGATAACTATCATGTTGACAAAGAAAGTTTGTGAAACAAACTCTCAGAACATCCTACTTGCCTTTACAATGGGGACCTTACGTTACTCACATTTTTCAAGACAAGGCGCTTGCCTTTTTCTCAGACCTAAAAAGCAAGTGGTCACGTCTTTGATCATCTACCATTTGAACGAACATGATAGCTATACAATTATGTTTACGGGTATTAACGGGCCCGCTTAAGGTCTGTAAGAATTGCCTGACCTTATGACTAGATTGCATTGGCCATTGTCACAGGCTGACTGAGTTTGTATTATAAAAGTTGCCATCGTACAGTCTCCAGGTAAAAGAGCAACAACTGGAGCCACATAACGAAAGATGATATTACCTTAACTATCATCATTATGATATTATAACCACGCTGTCAAGATTAAACGACTCGGGAGAAATAGGTTAAAACTACATCTGCCTAAAAATAAGTGTCTTATATTTTTTTTGCATTTTATCTATACTATACATACAGTCTTGTTGCTTATCATATAGTTTATTAACGAAATATGAACAATAACTAATAAATGTCGAATACCTGTTTCCGTAAATTGTGATTACGTAAATGAAACCTAAGTTTGCCAACACGCCACAACTTACGTAAAAGTTAGCTACCGTCACCGTATCGATTTGCATAAAATTTTCCTTACTATTATTCTAATGAGTTAGAGAAAACAATTAAGCTTTTTGAAATAACTTAAGTTGCTAAAAATAGTTTCTAAATGGTTTTGAATGTCTAATCAATTACAATTAGTTGGAAATAGCATATTCGTACCAGTATTTGGTAGACTATAGTGGCACATTTTTATTGAAATTGAGGCATTTTAACATATATTCTAAAAATATAAATTCTAGATTTAGGTTCTTTAATATGAGTAGCAAAAGAACCCACCCGATATGCCGAAAAGCTTTTTGGTTTTAAATACTTTGTAGTTCACTGAAATCAGTACTCTAATCACCAAGTTACATATTTTTTTGAATTTTATGTGATAGGGTTGTCCAATTGAAGCTATTTTATAGGACGTTCGTCCGTCCGTCTATTCGACTTTAAATATATATCAAATCAGGTGAGCCTTAATAAAAACATTTTTTTAACTTCATGTGTGGTACATTATTATTCTAATCCAAGAAAGTATTTTCGTAGCGTTAAAACTAACTAAGTAACACATATTACAAGATTTTAACATGACGATTTTAATTTTCATTTATAGATATCTATCACAGTCATAGCAATCTACTTACAGATGAAACCACAAAAATAACTTTCACATTTAAATTAGCCGGCATATTCTTACATCAGGCCCCAAAAAAAATATGTTAGAGCTCTTTATTCATTTTATTTAGAATAATATTCCTCTCCATCAATACATGCGTCCATAAGATGTTACTCTCTTGTATACCAGCAACTGATATTAAATATTGCTTTCATAATATATTTCAAAATTCGAGTTTGATGATAACATTTGCATTGCATTCAATCTTTTTTTTTACTCTATTCTCATTTTTACTTCACTTTTTTTAGAATTATACTGTTTTTTATTAGTAAAGTGTCTGTCAGGTGGTTCTCCTTAGATGATCATTTTTTTTAGAGTAACTTTTCAATTCCGCAATGATGTTTACACTTCCGGCTAATATTTTGGTTCTAGCTTTCCAACAAATATCAGCCAATCCTTTTTTTATAAGTTTAACAAGAAAATACTGAAAATTTAGTGTTTAAAATAGCTACTGTACCTCAGAATCAGTAAAGCTAAAATCAATAATATAAGAACATATGGTCTTTGATTTTTCCAAAAATAAACAGTATATGTAATGTTAATGAGTATGTTAAATCTATTGGTGGAAATGATAGAAATAATATTTTCACAGCATCACCACAATGTCGCTGGACGTTGATGACCTTTGTGCAGAAACGTTAAAATATACATACCGATTATATAAATAATAAAATATACCATACCATGTTAATATCATTAATGTTTTAATACAAGTACAAGTAAATAAACTATAACTTTAAATATTATAATTATTGTTACAGGTATTAACACGAAACATAACAACTCAGATCAAATGTTGTGACACCGCCCACATGAAGACGTCGGAAACATGACATTAGCGAAAATGTGTCAACCAAAGTATTTTCAGGACGTCATTGGCAACAGAACTTTTTTGTTCGTAATAGTGCTATTGTGTTTAAAAATGTGCAGTCCTCAGGACTTAAATGAGGAGTTTGTGAACGAGGATAGTATTGAGACGTTGCCTGATATAAGTGCGGTTCTGCCTGTAAAAAAGGTGAAATTTCCAAGAAACATAGGCGCATCGACGCCGTGTAGGATGAGCGAATTGTTATGTGATACAGGACAGTGTATATCTTTGGACAAGTATTGTAACGGGGAGGACGATTGCGGCGACAAGAGCGATGAGCCGAAGTCTTGTACACGTAAGTTACAACTTATTATCTAACTTGCAGTTCTACAGCACATAGAATTTCTGTATTAAGTTTAATGTCTCATGATAGTGTTAACTTTTCCTTGAGTTGTTTTATGACAATTAATTAATTCTACAGTGATTTTACTGAAGTTTTTTATATATCATACCTAAGTGTATATTAGCCAAAACCAATTTAGGATCAGAGTTTTCCAAATAATCTTGTGGTTATTTCCAAATTATTACAGAGCTTACTTTTGAAATATCGGGACAAACAGCAATTAAATCACTAAATTGTGTGTACATTAAAAACCTTTTACTAAGTGGCAAAGAAGTTTAAATAGATTCATGGTACATAAATGGTTTTTTAGATTTCCACCTTTAATTAAAATAGATACATCTTATACCTAAAGAGCAACACAAGAAATCCTTTTCTAAAAGTAATATAAGTACAAGATGAAAAACGATAAATTCCTCATAACAAAAAGGGAACAAGTATCAACCTTTTGAAAATCATTCTAGGTCATTCAAACGCATTTTTAATATGTCTCCCTTTCTCGGTTTGCTGACATCTGTCACAAAAGAAAAGGTACCAAAGAAGACTAAGGACTGTGGGCCTCGCAGTGGGCGACTTACTATGATATTGAAAGGGGCTTAGAGCTCGAGAAAGGGTTGATTGATTTTCTTTTGAATGAGGTTCGTAAAGTTTCATAGTCAATCATCAAACAAGAATATAAAATATTGTTCAAAGATATAATTTATTATGCAGGGTGTTAATAAAATGTTACAAAAAGTTACTTAAAGTTTTACATGAAGAAGTCTAGTAACTCTTTAAATAAAATACATTCATTTATTTGAATCAGTCAATTAGGAGACAAATATTTAGTGGCCTGGTTCAAGCAATTATTGGAATCAAGTTTGAAAAATTAGTTTTAAATGGTCATTTTAAGTTATAAATATTAAACAACAGCACATAAACTCAACTTTAATGAGCCGTTTAAATAAATAGTAGTTTTCTTGATAACATAATTTCAATACACTGTTGCTTCGGGTTACATTTGGATACCTAAAGGTTACATTTGCAAACTAGCATGTACCTAATCACTGTGTGCGAGAACACTTTTTGCAATGACAAATGACTTTTGTTATGAATTTAAAGGGTACAAAAGCGTCACACGTTACATTTCTAAACCGCTAATAAGGACAAGCTGAAATGTTAATCACGTATATTCCTTTTCTGACAAATGGTTAAATAATTGTAAACTGACCCAATTTCGAAACATATTACATTTATTTACCTCCTTTATCATTTTTTTTTAACTCAATTACTTCTTCCATTGTTAGGCTTTACCTGATATTTTTATTCTAAATCCTCTTTCTATGTCCATATCGAACTTCTTACTTTATAAATTTATCCTTTTCAGATCATGATTTCCTCTTAAAATCAGGATGTTAATAAATTGTAAAAAAATAATTGTAGTCCTATACTACTGTAGTACGAGTAGTAACATAATCATTACAGTAATTATTATTAATATACGCTAAGACGTAATCGTCCGTGCCTTCGAGAGCACATTAAGACTGTGAATCTGTGGCAATCGTTACAGATAGTTGGTTACAAAATCCAACAATAGTCTTTCTACAAAACTTCGTTACCACCCAGTACTTGGGTTGTGGCGGTCTGATGGCTGTCGCAAAAAATCGAAGTTCAGCCGTATTGTAGTAGACTTAAAGCCGACCCCAACCTAGTTTGAGAAAAAGGCTCGGAGAAGGATACGCTAACGTCCTGATAAAAAATTTACACGTGCCGCCCTTGACAGTACAAATATGACATAAATTACATTTCATCCACAACAAAAAGTTTTATTCTCGAGAGATCCTTGAAAAGAATGACAAGATCATTTCTTTATGGCCGGATGACGTAGTGGTTTGTGTAACGGACTGCTATTTCAAAGATCGCGGGTTTGATTCCGATTCGATATGTATGTATTTACAAAAAAAAAGTATGTGCGTATCTATATCAGTGGTCTAGTACCCATAGTACAAGCTCTGCTTAGTTTGGGACTAGATGGCATTGTGTGAATATGGTAGAATATTATTATTTATAAATATTATATTCTGTGATGCGGAGGATAAACTAGTTTTAAACCTCTTGAAGTGCAAAGTAAGTCAACATTTAGCATTAGGGCAGATTACAAATCGAATCTAATTAAAAAATCTGGTCTAAACTAATAGTTACCTTTCATGTATTATCCTGTGCATTAATTCCCAAATATGCTGTTTTAGCCAATATGTTTTACGATAGTCACAAAAAAGCCTATTTCTCGAAAATATATGAAATGTGTCTATAATAGTATGTTTTGTTGGCAAGTAGATTCGTCCCCATTTCCGATTCCACATAAACTGAAAAAACTGAACAAAAAAGTCTTTAAAATCATTAAAATATGTGTTAAATTATTCAACACAATAAAATACACTACAATATTTACTACAATATATTTTATGATACTGTATAAAAATAAAGTTCAAAACATTGGTACTTACAAGAAATTACTTATTGTACTAAATAGATAGCATAAATATCTACATATACACACATATACATACATGTTACCTAAACATTAATAATACATGAAGGAAATTATAAAACCATACATTCAAAATGGTCTATATTCGACCACCAGAGGATGTCAAGTATAAATGAATAACTAAATTTTACTATGATGTCAGAGCAAAGTCATTTTTTTTTAAAGTGTTTGACTATTGAGCAAGGCTCAAGCACTTCACGGTTATAAACACTGTAGAAGATTGCTGTAAGAAATTTGTGTAGTGTAATGAATGATATTTACGCGCCCCCTTTTTCGAAGATTCCCGAAGATTATGTATTGTATTCAGGAACTAGAACATTATTTTATCCTTACCTTTAAAGGAGTGATTTTTGTATATACATATATAATGTGAAAGTCGGAAACGGCTGCAGCGATTTTCGTGAATTTTAGTATGCAGGGGGTTTCGGGGGCGATTAATCGATCTAGGTAGGTTTCATTTTTAGAAAATTTACTTAAAAAAATACCACATATAAAGGTACTATACTTTTAAATAGCGGAAAGTGAAATTATATTATATTATTTACATTCAAAACTATGAACCGTACTAATTTTCATTGTTTCACCATAAAACTTAAATAAAAAAATTTAGTTCTGGGTCACTTTTCATAAGAATATTTTAAGCCAATAAGATAATCTTTCTGTATTTTCTTTGTATGAAAATAAATATACATACTTGCAGATTTTTGAAAGCAGATATTTCATAAAACTTCGCATTTATTAAGTTTATATACATACATTACGTTCGGTGCCTTGCTACGTGCGGTTGTGATGTTAGTTTGCTTTTTCTTTTTACAAATGTTTAATTTTGAATACTCAATGCGAATTATCAAAGTTTAGAGTATTTATCGGTACCTCTCTTACTATCTTGTGAGTTTACCCATATAACGCAGCGGCCATATTTGAAGGCAGTATTTGTGTCTCAGTCATATGAGGACTTGAACTTACCTGGTTGGCGAATACAACGTGAGTAAACCACACAAAGTAAATTACACAAGGTCCGTCACGGGAGGGATTTGAACCCCCGGACACGCTGACACGGCTTGCGGATTTATACCTCCTGACCAGCGACAGATATTTGCAGCGCGGCAAAATTGGCGACCACTTCGTACCAGAGTGCCCTAGTGACCGCTACCACGATATCTTACGATAAGTTAGCGACACTTTCGTTTTGGATACTTGTACAGTGGTGAAGGATGAGTGGCCCTCCAACTAAGACTAATTCTAACCCTGATCTGCGAGTGAAAATGTCTGAGACCGATGCTGGAGTTACTTCACGGAAACGTAAACAGCCCGACTGTGCCTTGACAGAAATGATACACTCTGTGGCACGCGAACTAAAGGAGACATTGAAGTCATTCAAAACTGATGTTGATTCAAGCTTCGCGTCTATGAATATAAACTTTGCTGAAATCAAAGGCGACCTGGACTCACTCACAAAAAATACATCGGAAATTCGCAGTGAATTGTCTACCTTACGCACTGATCAAGAAACCCTTAAAAAACGATTATCTGTTCTGGAAAACAATGACAGCGATTGTACACAGCGCCTTGCCACCCTAGAAGGTTCGTTACAATATACTTCTGACCAGTGTGGGGACCTTGCGAGGAGGATTGATGTTCTGGAGTCTTGCAGTTCTTCTACCAGCAACTCTGTGGATCTCATACAACAACTGGAAGGAAAAATCGATACGTTGGAGCAACAAGCGAGATCCTGCAACATAGAGATTGCCAATGTCCCGGAGAGGCGCGGGGAGAATCTCATCACTCTTTTAGAGGTGATGGGGGATAAAATTAAGTTTCCCATTCGACAAACGAATATTGTTTCTGTGCACAGAGTACCCCAAAAACACATTAATAAAGAAAAACCAAAGAATATAGTGGTGAGATTCTCTTCTATGCTTTTTCGAGATAATGTTTTGAGTGCTTACCGTCTTGCTAGGGGCCTAAAGTCTGATCAGCTTGGTATATCGGGAACTTCCCACACTATTTATTTAAATGAACATCTGACTTTAAAAAATAAATTGTTCTTTCGTGAGTGCCGTCTTGAAGCGAAGAAACATACTTTTAAGCATTGCTGGGTCAAACATTCGAGTATCCTTGCTCGGCGCACTGATACATCAATTGTATTTGCAATTCGAAATAAAAATGATTTCTCTAAATTTAAAATCAGTGATGGTAAGGTGCCAAATTAACTGTAGTTACATTAACATTTTTCTTAAGCACGCATTATTATGTAGATTTTTATATTTTATTAAAATTACTATGGAGATATATAAATTAGTTACCATTATACTTATTATGGAATTTCTTACCGCCTGGAGGCCTGTGGTGGCGTCTGTTTGGATAGTTACAATCTTTAATCACAGTAGTATTCTTTTTATAATGGCTTCCATATTTCCCTATGACTGATGCACTTAATATTTACTATCAGAATTGCCGGGGCATCCGTGGCAAGCTCCAGACAGTCTACATGAGTGTTCTATGTAATACTTATGATGTAATCGTTTTGACTGAGACATGGCTAACCTCTAACATAGGCGATAACGAATTTATTGACCAACGTTATAACGTTTTTCGTTGCGATAGAGATCGATTGGCCACCGATAAACGGGAGGGCGGTGGTGTTCTTGTTGCTGTCTTGCGAACACTTCACCCGACGTTAATAAACCTTACGTGTACTGAATTAAACGCCCACATTGAACACTTGCTCATACAGATACCCAGCAGCGACCGTTCTAAACGCCATATTATAAGCGCTGTATACATACCCCCTAGAACACCTGTAGATATTTATAATTCATACTTTGATGTGCTGTCTATAGTGCTAAATAGTCCTTCCACACAATTTTTTTATACAATGGGTGATTTTAATTTACCTAATATTAATTGGTCACTTAGTAGCACTGTTGACTTGGGCTGTGTAGAGGGTTCATCTGTCAGTCAGTCTTTATTTAATTTTATTTCTGAATTGAACGCAGAACAATATAATAAAATACCTAATATAAGCAACAGAACACTCGACTTACTAATCTCAAATGATAACTGTAGTTTGTCTCAAGCAGCCGACTGTTTAGTCCCTATAGATTCCTATCACCCTCCTTTCACTGCTATGATTTTTCCTTACTTGAAATTCTCTCATATGCAACGTTGCCCGATTATTAAATTAAATTATAAAAAAGCCGATTACGATTCGATCAAAAATGAATTATCTGTGATAAACTGGAATGACATCCTCAGTAATTTAAAGGCTCAAGAAGCTATAAATACATTCTACGACCATCTTTTTGGTGTTATCAAGCAACATGTACCTCGAATTAACTGTAAAAACTCTACTTTTCCTACTTGGTTCAGTCAACCCCTTATTAAATTATTTAAAAGCAAATCTCGAACATGGATCAAATGGAAAAAGTATCAAAATCTCTCTGACTACGAGCAATTTTCCCTATATCGCCGTCGCTTCCGTAAGGAATGCGCTCTGTGCTATGCTAACTATCTTGATAATGTTGAACAAAGTATCCATCTGAACCCTAAATATTTCTGGAGTTACATTGCTAATAAGCAGAACAATTCGGGAATTCCTCATAACATGTGTTATAATAATATTTCTAGTAGTGACCCTCATGAAATATGTCAGCTTTTCTGTCAATATTTTAAATCTGTCTATGAACCATCAGCATTGGATTTAGATATGTGGGTCCCACCACTGGATTATAATGTTAACTGTGAAATAATCTCTGATATCGATTTTGATGCCTCCAAGGTTCGTGAGGAGCTGAAGTTATTGGATCCGACAAAGGGACCAGGTCCTGATGGACTACCAGCATCGTTTCTAAAAAATGTTGCTGATCATATTTATTTACCAATTCATCTATTATTCCGCAAGTGTCTAAAGGAGGGCCAATTACCAGCTATCTGGAAAGAGGCAAACTTGACACCGGTTTTCAAGAAAGGATGTAAGAATGTCGTAGAGAATTATCGCCCAATCTCTATCTTGTCCGCTCTGTCGAAGCTTTTTGAAAGATTGATTCACAGCGAAATTTATCCAGTCTTGCATAAGATCATTATCAAACAGCAACATGGCTTTGTTAAAAAAAGATCAACAGCTACCAATCTAGTTAATTTTGTAAGCTACCTTTTTGAAAATATGGACAATCGTTGTCAAACTGACGCAGTGTATACTGACTTCCAAAAGGCATTCGATAAGGTGGACCATGAGCTGCTATTAAACAAAATAGCTTTTAATGGCATTCGTGGAGATCTTTTAAGATGGTTTATTTCCTATATAACCAACCGTACACAAAAAGTAGTTATTAATGGATTTCATTCGGACCAAATTTTCGTAACATCTGGAGTTCCTCGGGGCTCTATTTTGGGTCCTTTATTATTTGTTCTATTTATTAACGATATTGACACTTGTTTCTTTCATTCTAAATTTTTGTTATACGCAGATGACCTCAAAATCTATAAAACTATCAATGATCTTAATGACTGCCAGCTTTTCCAAAGTGATTTAAATCGGCTGGCAAAATATTGTAGTGAAAATAGACTTTTCCTAAGCTTGCCTAAATGTAATGCTATATCCTTCACAAAAAATAAAAAGGTATTCAACTGCACTTATGTCTTAAATGACCAACCTTTGATTAAAGTATCTTCGCTTAGAGACCTTGGTGTTGTTATAGATTCTAAATTGCATTTTGACATTCATATCGAAAATATCATTAAGGCTGCATATAGAATGCTCGGATTTGTTATACGGAACACTAAAGAATTTAAAAACCCAAATACTTGTAGATACCTTTATATAACGCTAGTAAGATCTTGTCTCGAGTTTGCTACCATGGTCTGGAATCCGTTTTACAATAAATACATCGGGGCATTGGAAAATGTCCAAAAAAAATTCTTGCGGACGCTTCATTACAGATGTTGCCATGGCTATCAGGCATATGATTGTCTACTCCTGAAATACAATTTGTCTACCTTGGAAAGCAGGAGACTCCTTCTTGGAACTATGTTCTTACATGGCATTGTTCATAACAAGTATGACTGTCTGGAATTATCAAATAGATTATGTTACATCGTTCCCAGAACAGTCATGCGAAGGCAGGTTCGCTCACATCGTCTCTTAGCGATTACGCCTTACCAGGTCCCTAAAACAAATGCAGGCTTAAGAACACCTCTGCGACGGCTTGTAGACAATTACAATACCTATTTTAACAGTACGGATATCTTCATGCATTCAGCAATCAAATATAAAAAAATTGTACTAGAGTGCTTGAATGATATGACTGCTTCCAGGTTGGTTTCTGAATTTCCGTAATTATTTACCATTTTAATTTAATATATGTCTAGTTTAGTCATACATCGTGTGTCTACATTTTTGTTGTGCAAATACAAGTTGTAATAACTTATATGTACAAAAAATATTATATAAAATTATATTATAAATATTATCACGTAGCATGCTCCATTTTATTATAACATTGTGTATAGTAAAAAGTGGATAATGCTGTTGGTAGTACAATTAGCACATTTGTACCTAAAATTAATATTAATTATTATTGAATATTGTACTATTGTTTGTTATCCCTAATAAATAAATAAATAAATAAAAAATAAAATAAAATATACCAAATATTTCTATCAAGTATATCGTACAAATCGCCGACATGTTCCACTAAACTTGGCTACCGCCATTTCTATGGCCTATGTTGCTGCGTCGCGTCGCATGGCAATGGAATGGCTGTGTCAGCGATGGACGGTCTTGGCTCCCTTTGCTTTTATGTAATATTCATCTCCGGAGTTATGCGAGGACTCCGCCAAGCATATTATAGCATATATATTTACATGTATACTCGTACGCAATAATTTAGGATAGATTGTTACGTTTTTAGACTTGCTTTGATTAAAAATGGTTTAAGATCTTTATTTCTCACTAAGAATTACAGTTATAACAGTTTATGACGACATCGTTTAGAATAACATACCGGTTATACTTTGACTTTAACCAAAATCAAAGGTCCCGGCTGAATGCTATAAGACCGCCTTATTAAAAACATTGCTTTTTACGACATTGCTTATTACGACATACCTCATTAAGCGACTACATTCACCTAATATCTTCGGAGAATTATATCTGTTAGAACGACCAGCTGCATTGTAAACAATTTGAATATGTAACAGTATCCATATCTGGGACACAGTATAATGGTCAATTGACCGTAAAAGTAAACAAAAACGTGTCGAATTTAGTGTCTTTTTCTTAGAAACAAAATACACGTGCATGCAGTATAATCAAAGCCCGCCTTCAGTCAGTTTGTTGCCTATCTGTATACAAGACACACCAAAACATTTTGTTGAGTTATTTGTGAAACTTTGAACATGTCGCAAAGAAAAAGAAAACAAATTAATATCGAGGAAAAATCACGTATTTTATCAAAGCTAGAGAGCGGAATTCCACACAAAGACTTGGCAAAATAATATGGTAAAGGAAGGAAAAAAGAGAGCAATTTTTCGAAAATGACAATAATAATAATAATATTCTACCACATTCACACAACGCCATCTAGTCCCAAACTATGGGTACTAGACAACTGATATAAATACATATATACTTTTACATTTTCTTTGTAAATACATACTTATTTTACATAGAAACAAAACGAGCCAGAACAACGAAGCATAGGAAGATTGAGGAAGCTTTGTTAAAATGATTTAAACATCAAATGACAAATAATGTACCAATAAATGGACCAGTTGTTCAACCAAAAGCAAACGATTTTTCTCAGCGATTTGGTGAAGATTTCGTTTGCTCATCTAGTTGAATTGAACGTTTTCGGGCTCGGCACGGTATCATCACCGACTTCTACGACTATCGGTTTTTATGACCAAATATAAGTAGTCCCTTCGATGTCGTTATAACAGATTTTGACTGTATAATAAATTCACTTACATGAGAAAAATATTTAACTAATAACACAAACAAAAAAAGTACTTAAACCAAGGTTAGCTATATTATTGCAAAGTGATTTAATAAAGCACACACATAAGGGTGCGAAGAGAAATATAAATATTAGGTAGGTACACTGACCGGTAGCCAAGTACTGGCTGGCAGGTACCAGCGTAAACAAAAAATGTGTTGCTACTAGATGTGGCACAGACGGATGTTCTATGTCATTCTATAAATAGTATACTTGAATTTATTTTTTACATAATATAAAAAGTCACATGTTATTCTATTATATACAAAGTACTTTGCCCGCAGCTCCGCTCGGGTAAATAATGGTTATCGCGGTAACAAGTAGCCTATGTCTTTTCTCAAGAATCAAAGTATCTTCATACCATAATTTCATATAAATCGGTTCAGCGGTTATGGATTATCCATACAAACGTCCACCCTATTATCCTGAGGGGGTCCTCAATGAATGCTTTCTGGAATAAAAACTACCATATGTCCTTTGCCGGGACTCGGACGATCTCTGTACTATATATTTTATCTAAATCGGTTTAGCGGTTTAAGTGTAAAGAGGTAACAGACACACTTTCGCATTCATAATATTAGTACGGGGTATAGAATATTAGTATTGATTATTCTTAGTAGCAGTTTTCTTATCAATGTTGAAAAATAAGTGAGAAAATCCCTCTTCTGCTATAATTTTTTTGGCATTTGATTTTATTTATATTAGAATTAATAATGTCTAACATTTAAGATAAATCCCTATTACAGTCTTCTCGTTTACGCAGTCCAGTCTAAATAGAAATCGTTTGATCTACCTAATTCTACAAATAATCTATGAGGGGTACAATATAAAGACAGAAAAAGCTAATTGTTCCAAAAATAATCTTTTAACAAATATTTGTATGACGTACATACGTATTATTAAATTAGGTAAATATATTATAAATGTTATATGCCTATCGTAATTTTAAATGAATTTGAATATGTCAGACTATGTTAAATTATTTAATCAAATATCAAAATAACAAGTTTTTATTATTCAAATGTCATTTTCCAAATTAACGTTATCGTTGTTGGTATCGTCAGAAAAAGAGAAATGCTTGGGTGTGATCCACATAAGCTAAAATAAATCTTCCGGTAAATATATATATTTATATATATATACATATATTTGCCTCAGTGGTGTAGAGGTATCGTAGGCGACTGCTGTGCTGGGGTCTCGGGCACGATTCCCGAATCAATTGTTTGTATGATCTGCAAATATTTGTGTCGGAGTTTAGGTGTTTTCTAAATATAATATTTTTGTATTTACAAAAAAGTATATAAGTATTCCATCAGTAAACTTAGCTTTCATAGTACAAACTCTGCTTAGTTTGAAACTAGATGGCGTTGTGTGTCAGATGTCCGATAATATTATATTATACATGTACAGTACTATGAACGCTAGATAGACTGATACATATAATATAAATATACTTATTTACAGGGTCTAGTAAAAGAAGTCTAGCTAGTACTACTATACAATTTTAAAACAACTCAGTCAAATAATGTTTGTTAAATAGATTTGCCAGTACACGGCATTATCGGCAATGCCAAACACAAATAAATTCGAGCAAAGCATGCCTTAATCCCTTGAAGTAAAATGCGTTTTTTACTCAGAAAATATCTGCAACTATAATTGTCTTACACAAAAGAGCACGAGTATGGACTCACAAAGGGAATTGAAAGAACTAGATTACAATGAGTTTGCACAGCTCTTTCTCTCAATCGAGGCTGCATCTGTCTGATAGAACCTCAGAAGTAGGTTACTGCTTTCCTTTTTATTGGATTGTATTCTAGACCGTTCTGGAGTTGGCATAAGGAATAACATTATCGCAAAAAATAACAATTACCAAAAAGTGCAACAGCATGATAATTTAAATAAATTTATTTACTGAATACGGGATTACATATTGAAAACAACTTAAGAAATTTACTGTCTCAAAAAAAAAAAATTATTTATTAGCGTTTCTAGCTTTTTAGTTGGTCTGTTTGTAATTGATCTACGTTATAATAATATTTCATCAATGCAGAGACATTAATTGCATGGAGTTCTTCTGTTACTGCCCCGTCAGCTCTTCTTTACTTTATGTATTATGACACGCATAAATTGCGTGGCTATCATGTTAAATTAATCGATTCGCAACCCGTAAATATATTTTTTTATTTTTATTTATATATTATTAGCCATTGGTTAGTATTTATCACCAGTTTCTCTTTACCAGATGGTAGTTTAGTAAAGCAACTGCCCGAGTTACTGTGTAAACTACTAATCAATTTGTTAAATTTATGCCTATAATATTTTGAACAATATCTTATTTTTTTAGGATTCCGTCATCAGATATTAATTTGATGAAAACAAAAGTATTTGAAAAGTATATCACTTAATAAATCCAGTAGACTATTCATATTTTTACACATATTAAAGATTTTTTACTGGTTAATGGACTACCGAGTTTTCATCAGGGAAATCGGAGTAGTTTTGAATAGCAGTTGAAGGACATAGTCGAATGTTGGAAATCTGACCTAATATTTAATAAATCTGTTGGTATAAGTCAATATAATACTCTGACAACACTGGTTCTTTTCTTTATAGAAAAAGGTATATAGTCTGTATTGTTCTCTATGATCTGTATCACTGCGCTCTGTACTGAATGTGTAACGTTATAAGTATTATAATAAAACTGCAAGTCTTTTCACAAAACTCGTTTAACTTTAATAATCCTACAGGTTATGGGCCCAGCGCCACAACCGTGGAATAAGTAAAACGTGGAATAAGTAAAAAATAAAAAGTTTTCTATCGGCGGCATCTACTCGGATACGTCGGTTTTGAGGTTAGACCGACGCCACACGAGGTCGGGACGAAAAATACTTGTATTACAAGGACGGGACAAGCAGGAAGGGAAATAAGTACACAATGGAAGAAAATAAGACCTTTGGTACACACATCACACTAGAAGGTCCATCGAATTGGAATGTTTGGAAATTCCAATCAATGGTTATGCTGCGAAGTCAGGATCTGCTCGACGTGGTTCAAGGTATCAAATTAAAACCGGAAGAAACGACTGAAAAGGCACGATGGGAAAGGCTAGACGCTAAAGCTCAAACATGGTTGGTGACAAGAATGTCAGAGAGTGCAATGATGCATATTTTAACATGTACTTCATCAGCGGAAATGTGGAGAAAACTATCGAGTGTCTACGAACAAACATCGGAAACAAGCATACACATTGTTCAACAACGATTTTTTCAGTATAAATATGAAGATGGAACACCCATGTCCACTTTTCTATCCAAAATCGAAGAACTGAAGAATCAGTTAAAACAGATGGGAGAAAGCATTTCCGAGAAATTCATCATAACAAAAGTGTTAATGTCGCTTCCAGCCGATTATAAGCATTTTATCTCTGCCTGGGAATCTGCACCGGAGGAGAAACAAACCTATGATAATCTCGTTGCTCGGCTTCTAATAGAAGAGGAACGCTTAAAGGATAAACAGGACGTGTCTCAGCAATCAGCGGCGGCTTTTGTTGCTAAGAAATTAGGAAAGAAAAACGTAAAATGTTATAAGTGCAGTAAATTTGGACATTTCCAGAGTGAGTGTAGAAGTAAAATAAACAATAACAACTCGAACAGTGATGAGAGGCCGGTGAAAAAGTGTCATTACTGCAAAAAGGTGGGACATATAAAAAGTGAGTGCTGGTTCAAGAAAAACAAAGAAAAGGACAGTAACGCAAGTAATGCATTCGTGATTTCGAATGGACATTTTCAAAAATCGCAGTGGTTAGTGGACTCTGGTGCGAGTCAACATATGTGCCACAATCGTAACCTTTTCACGACATATTTCTCATTGTCCAATAAATCTGTGATCGTCGGTAACGGGAATTCGATAAGTGCACATGGTTGCGGACAGGTGGCGCTGCAAGTACACGATGGAAAGCAATGGATAGACACTACCATAGACAATGTATTATTTGTGCCAGAACTGAAAACAAACTTGTTATCTGTCAACTGCGTGACAGATAGAGGTTATACAATGATCACAGATGATAACTTGTGCAAATTCATTAAACAGAACAAAGTATGTGCGATAGCTAATCGTATCGGCGATATGTATTTTTTGGACGTTCGTTACAAATGCGAAGAAGCAAATATGGCTCAAGCGCAATCAAGTCTCAAAGACTGGCATGAAAGACTGGCTCACCAAAACTTGCAACAAGTGAAGGCCGTGCTTAGGAACAACAACGTTTCTGTAAAAGACAATACCGAAGCAAAATGTGAGAGTTGCTTGCAAGGAAAAATAAGTCGTTTGCCCTTCTATACTAGTGAAACAAAAACAACAAGGCCAGGTGAACTTATACATGCTGACACATGTGGACCCATGGAGGTGCCTTCTGTGGGAGGTTCCAGATACTTCGTTATTATGAAGGACGACTACTCTAATTATAGATCTGTGTATTTTGTTAAAGGAAAGGATGAAGTAAAGAAGTGTATTGAAAACTTCATAAATAGAGCAGAAAATACTACAAACAATAAAATACACTGTTTTCGAAGTGACAATGGATTGGAATTCGTAAACAAGGGAGTACAAAACCTATTTACTGAACGGGGTATCATACACCAAACCACAGTGCCATATACTCCCGAACAAAATGGAAAATCAGAACGGGAAAATAGAACGCTGGTCGAGGCTGCAAGAACAATGTTATGTGCAAAAGGTTTGCCAAAGAAGTTATGGGCAGAAGCAGTTCAAACAGCGGCATATGTATTAAACAGGACAAGTAAAAGCAATGAACCTGGGAAAACACCATTCGAGGTATGGACCAACAAATATTTTGATATAAATTATTTAAAAATATTTGGAACCCCTGTTTTTGTCCACATCCCAAAAGAAAAAAGAAGAAAATGGGATGCTAAAGGAGAGAAAGGAATAATGGTGGGTTATGGAGAGGACGTTAAGGGCTATAGAGTATTCTTTGAAAATAAAAACTGTGTGGAAATAAAGAGAGACATAGTCTTCCTGGAACGACCTAAAACTAAGACAGAGCAGTTGGAGGTATTGGAACATGACTCGGATAGACTCAAAGAGACTGATGAGGATCAAGGGTCTAAAGAACAGTTAGTATACTCAAACAAAAGTGTAGAGCAGGTAGAATCCAGTGAGGGTGATCAGCAGTCTACGCAGTTAGAAGAAACTGTGGATATATCTACAGGAAGTGACGGAAGTGAGTATATTCCAAGTTTTAATGATGACAGCTCCGATGATGAAGAAGGTGAAACATCACAATGCCGGAGAAGTACCCGGGTCAGGAAGCAAACCTCATTCTATAAGTGTCATTATGTTTCTACTGAAGATAATGAGCCCAAGACGTATCAAGAGGCCATGCAAAGGCAAGATGCCAGAAAATGGCAAGAAGCCATAGCGAGAGAGCTGCAAACACTGAATGAAAACAAAACCTGGGACTTCTGTGAAAAACCTGTGAGTGAAAAGATTGTAAGTAGTAAGTGGGTATTCAAAGTTAAAAACACAAATGGCAGTACTCAATATAAAGCTAGACTTGTGGCTAGGGGCTTTGAACAAAATGATCTGTTAGATTCCTATGAAGTTTATGCTCCTGTGGCTAATTTGGCTACCTTTAGACTGTTTGTGTCAATTGCAACTAAGCTAAACTTACCCATCTATCAGATGGATGTAACAGGTGCATTTTTATATGGGAATATTGACGAAGTTGTTTATTTACAATTACCTGAGGGCGCCTATAGCGGGCATAACAACACTGTTAAGCTGAATAAGTCATTATATGGTTTAAAGAAATCACCCAAGTACTGGAACGATAAATTTAACTCAGTGGTTATGAGGCAAGGTTTTGTAAGATCCCAAAGTGATACTTGTTTATATTTAAAACATACTAATAGTGTCAATACCTATGCTTTACTGTATGTTGACGACTTATTGATTTTTGGTAACAATGAAAATGAAATTTCTGACTTAAAAACGTTGTTAAACTCTGAATTTAAAATGAAAGACTTGGGATTAATATCATACTTTTTAGGCATACGAGTAGAACAGGATTTAAAAAATAAAGTCACCAAATTGAGTCAAAAACAATATTTAGAATCTTTATTACACAAATTTGAAATGTATAATTGTAAAGGTATGTCTACCCCTATGGACTTTAATTTTAATGTAAAAATATTAGAGGAAAATTGTAACTCTGTAATTGATAAAAATATTGAAAACAAATGTAGAAAAATCATTGGTATGCTGTCCTATGCAGCATTAGGGACGAGACCAGACATCTGTGTAGCAGTGTCCATTCTAAGCAGATACCAAAATAAAGCAAACAACATGTTATTAACGGCTTTGAAAAGAGTTTTAAGATATATTAAGAGTACTATGAATTACTGTCTAATATATAAGTGCAATAATGATATGTTAATTGGTTATTGTGATGCTAACTGGGGGGGAGATTTAAAAAATAGAAAGTCTACAACCGGTTATTGTTTTATGTTTTCAAATTGTTTGATATCATGGTGCTCAAAGAGGCAAGCGAGTGTTAGTCTGTCATCTACGGAGTCGGAGTACATAGCAATCAGTATGGCTGCGGCAGATGCTTGTTGGCTTATAAATTTATTATATGATTTTAAAATAGAGAATCTTTGCCCTGTAGTAATGTTCAGTGATAATCAGAGTGCCATAATGGTTGCTAACACTGACTGTGTTAAGCGTCTTAAACACATAGATATAAGGTTCCATTATATTAAAGAGTTAATTAGACGGGGTAAACTAGTGTTAAAATATATAAAAACTGAAGATCAGATTGCAGATATGTTCACAAAAGCAATAAATAAAAATTTGTTACATAAATTCATAAATATGTGTAACATGTTAGAAGATTGAATTTGTTATGTTAGTCTCAGTTTATCTAGATCGGTTTAAAGAGTAGGTGAGTATTATATTGAGGGGGGGTGTTGGTATAAGTCAATATAATACTCTGACAACACTGGTTCTTTTCTTTATAGAAAAAGGTATATAGTCTGTATTGTTCTCTATGATCTGTATCACTGCGCTCTGTACTGAATGTGTAACGTTATAAGTATTATAATAAAACTGCAAGTCTTTTCACAAAACTCGTTTAACTTTAATAATCCTACAAAATCATATATTTGCTGTACATATAAAGGCATCTGCGCATTAAGTTAATAAGTTTGTGTCCTTGTTTCGCTAGAGTTTTTTTTCAAATGGATATCCGAGTCCAATCTATATCAGACACAACTAACTCTGACTGATAGACTGAAAGGCTTTAATATAGACATATAGTTTTTAAGGACTATTCAAAACATAAAACCAGATACAAGAAATCGATCACACAAACTACTAAGAAATGTTTATTTTGAATATTTTACCAACCAGCAAATTTATCTTGAATGGCTCTAGGAAATATTCATACAAACATCGTCAAATTTTAAACAGTATCTACTCAAAGTCTGAGGCGAACAATAAACCTTCTTTAATTATAGCAGCCCCTGAAACGAGCTTTCGCTTTTATCGTACCCACGTAGGTGGTCATTAAGCCAAAATATAGCTACAATTAACAAAAAAACCCACGTTTAATAAGGTGTTAAGTTCACTGTAGCGGTGTTTACAAAATGGACTGTCATTAGTCACGAACCCAAGGTGGGATGGCCTCGTGTGTCTCGGTGGAATACTTATAGAATGTTAGCTAAATTGCGGTAATAGGACTTCGTTTAGTGAATACAATCATTACTTTCTATAGTTTCTTCTACTCCCATATTAACTGGCCATAGTTTTATTAAATAAATTTAGTATATGTAAAATCAAATATTTAATACGCTTAAAATAAACCAAGAAATGAAAATAATAATAGAGGACTTGGGACAATAAGACACAACCTTTCCATCCCAAACAAGGCCGACTATGACCAGAGTATTTTAAAACATATTTATATATTACGAAACACATATATGTATATCAGAGATAAATTGCCTCTAAACACACGACAGATGATCGTCTTTCTCTTTGATGGAAGCTGAATCCACAATTTCCAGCTTAGCAGTCAGGATCGCTTATCACTAAACCAACATCCAAGTTTACTAGTGATAGCTTACTATAGGCACTCGCGGGAAATTTCGGTGAGGAGTTACTCACTTAAATCAAGAATTTTAAGCACCTAGGTAGTATTCACCAAGGACCATAATGCTGTGTTCTCTAGCTCTTTATACTATTTCTTCCAAGAGTTATTCATAGAAAATATAATAATCAAAATTACCACATCTATCATAAAGTATATTTACTGACATCTATAGAATAATCTATGGATATCCACTGAAACAGTAAAGTTAACGGTGAGAAACTCCGTGCTATAAACATGTCGATTGATATAATTCTGGTCGTAATTTAAATGTGTTCAGATTTACTAAATAATAAAAAAAAATGTTATAGAATAATCTATACATTCTTTTACAATTCTTATCAAATATGTTCATACAAGATCTCTCTCCCACGGCTTTATCCAAAACCTTCATCGCAAATTACAAATTTATAAAAAAAAAAAAAAATATACGAGTATATTACCCTAAAAGATATGCACACTTTTCTGTAAAAGCTATTCCACCTTATAAGGCTATTCCACCTTCATTAAGTTTAAACGAAATAATAGTTGATGTGATAAAAATGTCCGCAGTAACCAAAACGAGGTCAGATTTGCACGGAAGGGGTTTTAATTTAAAGAATTATTTAAATCCTGTGTGTGCATTGAAACAAATGGGATGAAATAAAAACATGCTCTCTTTTTTTCCTATTGTATGGTTAATAAAGGATGTATCAAGTATAAAACTCCAGTTTACTAAATAAAAACTAAACCAAAATTTCTCTTGAAATAATTAACATATAAGTAAGATATCATAGATAAATAGCTCGTTGGTTCGAGTGTTCATATATAATTACAATTAGTAGTTTTGACTGGTGAATCGCCCCCATGAGTCTGGGGTCAAGTCAATCAGAGCAAAAAAAAAGTGTTATGACCACAACCACTTGTTCTATGTCTGGGTATAACTTATCTATGATATGTATTTTATTTTGATTATTATTAGTAGCCTGATTTATATAGTACATGCTTTGCCTAGTTTGGGATTAGACTACTTGTGTCTGGTGTGTGTAAGGTACACACATAATACGATCCCACAGACTTTAATAAATTATTATAACAAATTATAAATTAAAGATTACCACCAAATGCACCGTAACTTTATTGTTCCATTAATTAGGCTAGTTTGTATAGCTGGCTTTCAAAAGTGTCCACTTTTCATTCATTAATAAAAGTGGACACGATAATAACATATTACTTTTCTGTTCTGTTAGTCTGAAATGTAATCAATAGTATCATAATATTTTCATCTTAGGCATTGAGTATGACGGTACTAAATGTAGCTATTATTAATGGTGTACGTACTTACTTTAATATACATACTAAATTATGAATACACATAGAATATTGAATGAACAAGGAAACAAGTGTGAACTATATCACTCCCACGTCATTTGGTAAAAATTCAATAAATAATCTCGAATAACTAATTTTTCACAACTTAATTGAAGTTCACCTAGTGTTTGCCACACGTAAATGCAAAATCTCACTAAATCAGAAACTTTTTCTGTGAACAGACACCGTTAATTTTATTGATGTACTACATCCATATTAACACTGAAGTCAAATAATTTCTAAAACTTTAGTTAATTTTATCAAGTTTTAGATCAGAAAAGCGGTCAAAAACAAAGTTATATTTTCCAAAATATTTATAGAGCAAAAAAGCCATCATTTAAACCCCTCAAATGAAGCGATTTGATCGATCTCGACTAGGCAGGTAAACGGTAAATGGGAACAAATTGTCAAAAACATCCGATCACGTATTGGTTAAAGTAGGTGAAATCTTCAATGAAAGAGAGAGAATTTAGATCAGTGACGTAAGCGGGGTCACGGCCCTGAAAGCCAAACATTTTGTATAAATAACCTATAGACGGTGTAATTCTTACTATTTTCTTTAGGATATTGAGAGGATATCGTTGTATATTATATTAAGAAACTGTTTTTTTTGCTTTCTTTATTTTTCTGTCTGCTGTCTGATTTATCAAGATTTATTATTTATTACGTCTCGTTAAAATAGGCTTACATTTCTTAACGTAACTAGGGCTTTAATCTTTTAAAATATCTTTTGTCTCGAAATTAGGTTAATATGAAAATAAAAATCTAAAATAGAAACCTGCATATTATGATATTTCCTCACATTTATATGGTTATGTGATCCTTTACCTCAAAATTTAGTCTAAATACTTTTCCTAACTAAATATAAAGTTATAAGTAAGAGCAAACAGACACACGAAGTTGAGTAAACTAATAATAAACTGTATTGCATAAAAGCGACGTATCCAGAGACACTAATTTTATTATATGCAAACTCTTATCATATTGTGTAAAGCTTAGTAAAGAACTGAATGCTCTTGATTACATAATTTAAGATTACATGACAATGAAGCATACTACTCGTAGTTGCTTTCTATAAAACCGGATTCCAAAGGTGACCTCAGTCGATAGTTAGTTTAGATATCAAACAAACTGTAACTAGTCAGTTGTGTTTTAAATTAATAAAATAATAATCTAAAATATTACAGAAAATAAAACGATCCACTATTTATTACACCAATCAGATGGTGCATTGTGTAGGGCTGGAAAAATGTCTGTCATCGCAAAAATTGACCGAAAGGTTAATTAGTTCAAACTCAATTACTACTTTACATTTTTATTGTTGCTAGCATCTAGTACGCCAGCTATCAAGAACGTAATTAAAACGTTGGACATTATTGATCCAACTCGGGGTCCATTGCACTTATTTTAACTCAAATGTCCTATAGCCAACTCATTGGTGGTGGTAATTAAAACTCGATAAATACATCAATCGCACGTCACTATATAACTTCTACTAACTTTTGACATGTATTATTCGAGTAAAATACCGAAGATTTCACTGCACAACATATCAATTATATCTTACTACCGCAATTTGCGTTCCATCTTTATCTCACATTCGGCAATCAGACTCGCAAGCATGCCTATTCTCGAGTAAGTTTGGAAGAACAATTTCGTTCACATTCAGGACTAACTTTACTAAGAACTAATGACGTCCTCACTAAAATGTCTCAATTATGTTCGCTATGCAAACACTTTTGTTCGTATCGTTCTCTCCTTCTTTTGGAGAAACATTCCTTCATATAAGAGTAGTTTTTGAACTATGTAGCCTTTTATTCGTGGTATTTAACATATATGTGCTTTTAGTATGTAATGGCTGCAACTTAAATATTAGAGAAATCACTTAAAATTTCTTAAGGGATAGGGCTAAGCTACTATCGTGGGAATTCTTTTCGCATTGTATAATCATTAATTTAGTTCTAATTGAACCTGACGTCTAATAAAATGTCTATATTACATTGAAAATGTTATAACTAATTCTTTTAGTGACTGAGCCAAGTTCAACAGGACGAAAGTTTACAAGCTAATTTCTAGATTTTCACATAATAAATTTGTTGACTTAACAAAAGTTGACTAATTAGCGAATGCGAACTAAAATACAACGACGTCATGACGAAAACGTTGACGGCTCAGTTTTCTCTTTGAAGTAGAACAACTAAAAGTTACGAATATAGTTTTAGAGGGATAGCCGTAACTAAATTCAGTGGTATCATTTTATATAATTAAAAGGTAACCTGATTTTGATGGTTTACATAAAACAAAGAGCACGTTAACGAAAACAATAATGTTTAGGGGAACAGAACACTTGTCTTATGCTGTGTAATGCGCTGTCAGAGCGAACAAAAGGCATTTTTCGAAAAAGATCGTAAAAATATGGCCGCAGTCTATTGTGAGCCGCGCTTATTCACGATCTTTTTCCTTCTCATTTCCCTATTTTTGTGCTGAAAGGATTAACAATAGTACAGGTACGGACCGGTCTGTATTTATAATGACTTGCATAAATTTAGGACACATTATGTTCTCGTTTATGTACTTCTTACTTATATATTACATGGCAAAGTGTATTTGTTGGTTAGTCTTTTTGATACACAGCATCGTTACTACGAGTTTTGACTTAAAAATCATTGTTGTTATATTCATTTCACTGTTCTATTTCCAGGATTTGTGAAGGATACTAATTCAAGCGTTTATGCTTTAGTTAAATACGACTATGCATATAGGATGCATAGTCGTATTTTACTAAAGCTCAAAAAATACTATAATATGTTTCAAACTTCCCATAAAATATTTTGACTGCATAAGTATAGAGAATATTATAGTGATAACTCTGGCAGACGTCCATATATTATTGAAATCCCTTATCATTAGGCATTCCGTGTCTACATTATACTTTAGTAATAGAACTGAGTATTTTTTATATGACTAATAATAGAAATAATCCATTATCAATCACAGATATGACTAGTGAAGCTAGTCATTACAACATTTTGTGTCAGAAACTATGAGTAGCGACTTACCGGCATCACGGTATGCATAGCAATTACGTGACACACTTTGGATTAAGTAAATGTTTGTTATTTCGTGTCAAATATAACGCCTACATACCTGACATAATGTATACATACATATCACTGGCCTTTTAGGTCTGTAAATTAGTATTCGCAGTGGGTTTCGATTATTATAATATAATGTATTCATTGTGGATATTTTATTAGTAGAAATACAACATTGTGCACTTACAACAGTGTTTGTTTTGTCTTGGAGGTATGACCAGGCTCTGGATTTATACTATAAACCCATTATACCTCCTTTTCAACTACACTTTAAAAATGTCAAAATTAGTAGGTACTCTGAAAAGAAATTATAAAGTAAAATATATGATCAGTTTCAGTAAAAGAATGAGAATCCAGCAAATCTGGGTTTGTGGGAAATTTTGAAACTAAAATTGCTGTGATTGTAAAAGTGTTTAAAAGGTGCAAAGTTACATCTTATTCACTAACCGTAAAGTACCACTAGCTATTGTTTTATCGAACAATATTTAAAACCCGAGCAAGTGAACGAATATTCAATGCTTTTAATAAGAGTCCTATATAGAGTTGAATATAAAGAATATTCAACTTTCGCTATGTCCTTCTAGTATTGTTTATTATACTAAAATGTGATATGTATTTTTACCTACCCTATAGGTACCTATAAATAAAATTAATACATATTTATTAAATAAAGTTAATGTGACGACACGAGTTACACGCTAGAACAAACATTATCACGTATTTCGTTTTTCCTCTCAAGTAACGAAAGCCTAAAAAACACACGATCTTAACAGTTGTTAGCAAACGTGCACGTTATTTTAATGGCAGAAGTTTGTTACAATGGAGACAAGAGCACTCAGTGGCATCCAGACGAACTAGAAACTGATTCAAAGGCGCTTGGCAATAACAAGGCTATTAAATTTTGATAGCCTAGTTTATCGTTATCTGAGTAAAATAAATATTTAAGACTACCAATATAACTCGTTCATATTTTTATTTGAAGTCATTCAACTGCAATTAAGAATATAAATGAGTTACTTTTATTAACACAGTCACGACGATTTTTAGCATTTTTTTTGCATATTGTAATAAAAAAAAGAACCAATTGGAACGCACCAAGTCTCATTTTGTAGATATTTTTAAAATCTACAACTTCCAAATAATCCGTTTCTTTGTAAAAAGTCAAAGAAAATTTATAATATACGTTTTTGCAACTTTAACAGCAAATTACAAAATAATGGCATGGTCTCAGCTGTTGCATTTTAGTTATATTGACATGATGTACCGAGAGGAACCAAAATCTGTCAAAATGTCTCGGTTTGCTTTTATTTTTCTTTAGAAATCCTTCCTTTTCCTGGTCTAGTATATATTTAACATTCCGTATTCTATGGAATATTTTTAAAGACAGACACTTAAAACATATTAATAAATATTCTTTTCAATTTAAAAGGATAATTACCTGTCTTTCTTACAAATTTTGTATACTACAGGGATATTTGAGGTCGAAATTTTCTCGGTTTAGGTTACCTACTTACCATGACAGATAGTATAAAGCCCGATTTAATATAAGTCTCATTGTGATTCAGACTTCTTAAGAGACTCACAATTTTCATATTTTTAAAAAGGTTGTTTGTATTTAACGTATGGTGCTATATTGAAAAGTCAATGCTATGTAGCATCTGTTAAACTAAATCAAGAAACTAAGAATGTTATTTCTGCAATAAGCTCAACCTAGTGTATTCATACAGTACACAAGTTATTTTGTATAAAACAACTCATGCAAGATAATATAAATAAACTAATAATGTCCTTTTCCTTTCATAGCATGCAACAGGACTTACATGGGGGACGTCGGTCGTACATACGAATTAGAAGTGCGACGGCCACGCGAGGACCACCTCCCTTTCCTCTGTCACCTCAACTTCACAGCCACGGGAGGAAACTACGGAGACATTATACAGGTATTTAGATGCTACGTGATTCTTATTATAACTAAACCCGTGTCAAATGAATCTGACCGAATTAACTATGTAATTGTAATCTGAAGTAAGATTTTGTGTTGAAGCATAAATGGTGTTTAACCAGGGCTTTGTTAGATAAATATATGTGCCAACATTTAAATTTACACGGGCAATAACTGTTTTAATGGCTAAAAAGTTTAATATGTTTTCTTTATGTCATAAATATCTATAACGTACTAAAATATCTGCCAACTGTTTTACATTTTGGCATAATATTGAGAATACTACGCTCCATTTCAAAATTGCAAACAAATATTTCTTAAGTTGTTTAAGGTACTGCATATCATCGGGAAATTTAGAATATACATATAACTATAAGAATCGTTCATAAATTTTGATAACATGTGAATTTGTTACCTCACAATGACTAATGTTGCAATTAATAGAAGTACTGTTAATAAGGAAGAAATGTGTAGGTTGTCATGTTGAGTATAAATATATTAAGCAGTTTCAAGTGTTGCTGTCCTCTAAACATTAACTACCGTAGACTCTGCTAAAGGTTCAGTTTCCTATCCATCTGTTCATTTGTGTCATGTCATCTTAAGTTGAAATTATTACTAAATATGTCTGAAGTACCTTAAAATTATATTTAAAAAAAACAAGTTTCTAAGGTAACGCAATGAAAAGTTACGGCCATAGATTTCAATATTTCACGAGTAAATCAAAACCTTAAAAGTAGTTCCAATTGACATAAGACATAATGTCAGTAGCCAGTAGAACCACAAATGAACGAAATTAAAACTAATGATAATTTATAGTTATGTACCACAGAAAAAATATCATTTAATTCGATTAGAAACTTACCTATATTTTATGCTTTGTAAATTGATTGTGGCTTAAAAATATTACGCCATTCATGATGTATAGGTGATTATTTTTAAAAACGAAGTTTGGTAAGGAAAAAGAAAAAACGGCAAATGATCTGAAAAAGTCCCAAGACCATTCTGTTATTACATTTGACGTTACTTACAATTGGAATATCATTGAAGTTCAGACAGAATTCAAGGTATTTTGTATGCCGTAGTGTGTTTTCTTATTTGCTATAATTATGAGAGTGAAGCAATTCTAATATTTCAATTCATATTATCTATATGTATATATAAATGTTAAGATCTCAAATTTTGATACGATATACACACGATAAAACACGCTTCAAATATGGTTTTTACCTATCTCTTTTTTTTTCAACCATAATGCGCCACAGCAAAGCGATGCAAGATAAAAGCTAGTAACATATTTAAAAAGAGGTATTATGTAAAATACATTATCTAAGCGTTCCTCATTGTTTCAGTTAACCTTTGACACATTCACCGTTGGTAAGTTTGTGTCATTCACCTCTGATGGGTGTCCAGACGGACACATGACGATCGTAGAGCGAAGTCCGTCGCCACCAACGGGACAATGGTGTGGCTCTGCATGGGGCTACACAGTGTACTTCAGCGAATCAGATTCAATAAACATGACATTAAGACTAGACAGACTAAGTCAACAGGTTTGTAAATTTTATGTCTGACATTTTTGTGTCGTGCAAGTTATTACAATGTGGAAAAGACGTATAAGGCAAGGGATGATGAAGACTACCATTGCCCATCTAACTTTTTCTGAACCACTTTAAATATTTTGAAGTGATTCAGAAATTGTTGGAAAGTGCTAGAAATTTGTACACACAAATTATTGTATGTGCAAATTTAGTAAATGTTTAGATAATTCGATGGGTATTTCATTCCAAATGATAACTGGATGGTATTATTAGCGCGATGGCTAGAGTTTACTCTACCCGTCACTCTAGTAGAAGCAAGCCCGGGCTGGATGGCCTTGCCCTTCAAGACACTTGGCCACCGGAATGGAATATGGTACACCTGCGTCCCCGTTATTAGAGCTCAGCGACAGAAGACCGTGTGGCTTAAGTTGGTTCGAGACCGATACCATGTTTATTGTTAATCTCGTTCAGGTGCTGATCCTTGGGGGTTATATACTACAAAAACAAATATTTAATCTGCCTACCGATACGATTACGATTTTGATTTTGTTAATTTGTAGCCGAAGTAGCATTAACTTTACTAAAATAATTACTTTGGAATCAGAATATAAATCTTAATTTTCGAAATAATTACTTGTCAAAACTTTTACTGAAGCCTGTCACAACAGAACCACTAATAATATCCCTAGACTTACAATATTTCGTAAGGTTTTTAAAACGTCAAGCAATAAGAAATGTGACTGTCTCAGTCATTTAAATAATGTACGGTACGACTTGATATGTCAGGGAGGTTAAACGTATTTTACGCTTGTTTGCGTTAAACTCTAATGGCAATGCTACTACATGTGTCAGCTGGATATGTCCTATAAAAAGGATCCCATGGCAGCGTGCGCTCTTGCGTACACTAGCGACTACGCCTGACGGTGTGATTATGTTTGCGTTCCCTGTCAACCATGTTAAAATTACACATGATATCTGTCAACTAAGTGACCTAAAATGTTTCTCTTTGACTTTAATGAAAAAAATATTTAATTACCTAAACCCATATGTCTCAAAACCGAATTTAGAAAATCAGACTACAAACCCAGCTTAATGATACCTTTCAATTACAAAGAAATACGTCACCAATCAGATAATTACGAGAAATTTTTCTCTTCAACATACATAACATAGACCTGTATGGTTTAACATATGTATAATTTGTAAACACAACAGATGGGGCGCGTTTAATTAGACTTTTTGCTCTCACCAAAGTTAATCCTTATAAATGAACAACAGTATTTATCTTCATTAAGACTCACTTACTAAGCATCCCTTTGTGTTTTAGTGACGTGATGTAACTAACTACATGTTTTCGCCTGTGACTCGACTAATATTTCACATCACCCCGCTTTTAACGGTTCGCTGCCTTTCCTTTATCTTGTGCCAGCAGCCGTATTATGTGCACCAAGGGTTGAAGTTTCGATCAATTAATTAGGCGACGATTACGGACACCCTCGGGACCATAGGATAAGGATACCTCGCGATTACAATAATGTTATTGGGCCTTAATTCCTTAATTTAATAATGGGAATTTCGTTTTGCCATTTAATACATTTTGGATAGCTCCCTACATTTTGTTAATGCGATCCACTTTCTCTTTTAATAATAATTGCTCTTTCAAAAGAATCTTTTGAATGTAATTTTGATCCTCTAATTAATTAATAACGCTTTTTCATTAATTGGAAATTAATTTGTATTTAAAATTCTCTCTCTAGATACCTATTTATATTATATTTTCAATAACTTGGTTCTCGTGTCATTTTTAATTAGTTGCTAAGATATTTCAATTTAGTAAAGATATTACAGCAGAGAGAAATATCTAGCACAATTCTAAACTTTACTCTAATTATCGACTCTAGGGAACAAGAACAATTATTTTTTTATAAAAATTTAATTATATACCTAATGAAAAATATTAAATATTATAATCGTTTGCCCGAAAACCTTGGTAAATCTTTATACCTTCATGGAAACGTTTACCACGTTCATCGCTTATGCTCCCCAGATTCTGTTGTAAAAAATTTAATTTTATATTTTTCACACAGGGCGTGGGCTATAATTTCGATTTCAAGTTGGCTTATAAGTTTCTTCGCCGAAGCGAAGCCCGATTGCGCTACGGAAACGCGACAGTAGGCGCCTGGCGGGGTGAACGGGTACAAGGGACATATTGCGACAGAATACTGAGCGATTGTGACCTTCGAGCCTGTCGCATACAGTCGCCCAATTTTCCGGGTGTATATCCACGCAACGCGACCTGTACATACCGTATTGAACATACTAAGGTAAGCCGTGGAAAATGCAAATTGAATTGTGTGCGACTTATCGGTATAGATGTAAACGAATATTTTGTTATACTTAATTTTATGAAGGTGTTTGGCATTTACCGTATTGAAGGAAATATGGACTTTAATGAGTTTTTATTTAGAATAGTTATAATTTAAGCCTTTCCAGAATGGTTGTACGAGTATGTATTTTCAAAGTTAAATCATTTATATCTTAAAGTAGTGCAGGTTTAGGAAACTAGAAGGTTTTGTTTATTTACCTTACGTGTATAATCTTTTTTCATCTTTTATTTAATTTATTTATTACACCCAGGCAAGTATTTACATATCCTAGATTTACAATAACTAAAAAATACGATTTTTATTAATACAGTTTAGCTAATTGTTCGAAAAAAGTCGATATATTTTTTGTTATATATTAATTGTTTTGTACATTATTTTCCTATCTATTGTATTAGGTAATAACAGGTGCAAACAGAAACAGTTATGGAAATAAATGTATCTATAAGTCTTTCAATCAAGCTCTCATTCCATTATAGGAATTGGCATTAAACATCAGTGTTAAGACATTTTCCAATGAAACCATTTAACAGTACATGTAAAATATTTTAACCACACTAAAGTGGTAAATTATTTTCGGTATATTAACTATGTACTAAAACCAACATTACGCATTAAAATGAAAAGTGTGACAATACAAAAGATAAAATATGGGGACAAAGCAATTACAGAGGTCGTTGTTCATGATTCTGTTTAGAATATAAATCGTGAGTAAGAGTGGTTCTATGTGGGCTTTGTGTGGTTGTTTGTGTTAATATTTAATATAAAATTTACACCAAACAGCCTAACTCTTACACCTGAAATGTACATAATAAATGCCGAATGAGTAAGGGTTAACCATATACCTTTTTAAATAAGAATAAACCTTATTTTTCTTCACATAAAGAAGGGTTTGCTGTACTGACTATTTTATTGGCAGGTACCAGCTGATAAACATGTTTTACTAGTAGTGCGACAGACTAATAGTCATAAAATACATATCAAAGACCAAATAGTGAAATACGATAGAAGCCAACGTGTTTTGAAGTAAGTACCCTTCATTTAAGTTTCTTTAATACAGTGTAATCTAATATTTTTAATGGAATGTTATTATTTTAAGAAATATTTCTGTAGTCCGAAATATATTCTTGAATATTTATTGGTTTACAAATCATCTAATACACAACAACAACAATTGTGTAAAACAACCATCGAAATAATGTTTGTTGTAAAGTCAATGAATAAGCTGATGCAGTAAAGCCAGTTAATAAACTTATTCATGACGTCATTCACTGATTTATTGTATAAAGGCAAATGAATTTATCAGTATTAATTTAAAGAATAATTGTTCTGATTAATAATCTGCTGACGCGCGGTCGATAAGGCCTATATTTGTTAGCCAATTTGACAAAATCTATATCATTACGGTAAGACTTTTAGGTATTAGAACTAAAGTCAGGGTAAAGTAAAGATTTAATTAAAAATAGAATTATGTTTATTTCAAAATTCAATTAATAGTCAAATTTTAATAAAGAATTAAAATAAAAACTCCTAGTAATACCTTTGTAATGTTATGGGTCACATCCTAAACATAACTTTTCAATTAAAATAGATTTCACATGTTTTTGTTAATCAATTATATCGCTAATAACCTCAGTAAATTGATACAATGATTTACTCAGAGATTAGTCGGTGCTTAATTATGAGCAAATATTCTGAATTTGAATTTTCGCTTCGCTATCAATTTAAGATCAGTGAGCGTAAGCCGAAATTGACTTATAATTTATTTAGGCAGAATATTTACTTAATTACTATGGCCAGATGATTTTTATCACTTTCTATATTTTGTGTATATTTTGAAGAGAGATCCCCTTTAATTATCGTTGTAGAAACTTGTCAAAGTAAACAAAAGTAATCCATCAATGTTTCACAGAATTTGGGACCAGTGCAATGTTGTTCAAGATTATCTCACAGTGTGGGACGGCCCCACCCGCGATTCGCCCGTATTGGTACGCCTTTGTGGAGGAGATGCTGTACCTGATATTGTCAGTCGAGGTCCCAATATGTTACTAGAGTTTCATACGTCGCCGTACGACAATCCTTTTCACCCGGTACCGTTGAGCTACCTGCCAGGATTCGAGCTTGAAGTACAGGTGAGATTTTCGGATTGTAAGCATTATGCGTCAATGCAAATACTCTGACATGTACCAGCAATATTTTTAACATTTTGAAGTTAAGTAGAATTGTATTAAATTATTAAATTGACTTCATTTTTAATAATTTAAAACCTAAAAACTTTGGAAAAGCCTTTGAAAAATTATACTCTAAATCATTATCATCATCAGCCTTTAACAATCCACTTCTGGACATAGGCATAGACCGAAACCTCTTTAGAAAAAAGGTTTTGTTTTATGCCTATGTATTCTGTACCTAGTGTTGAACATTGATGTCTTGAATTATACACGAAAATCTATTCTCGAAACGATTAGGTACATACATTTATTTTGTTGCAGGTTCTGTACGTGGACAAAGATTCGCATTCGTACGTGCGCTCCGATGGACGCTGTCGTTTTGTACTGCGCTCTTCGGACAAAACTAGTGGAGTATTAAGAAATCCGAGACATTCACTACCCCCTAATACATCGTGTGTATACTATTTCCAGGTACACGAATATTTTGCTTGTACAAGTTTTTATACAAATGGTTAATTTACGTACAGCTTCAATATTTTCTGTGCTTCTATATGCTTAGTTTTTAGCAATTCAACAACCCTGTTAATGAAAATTTATATTGAAAACACTGATGAGCAGATATTAATCAGGTCTCAATAGATACTCGGCCAGATCACACTCATGGTTAGCTAGTGGTCTATATGAACTACATATTTACGTTTTAATTTCTTTTGTCAATTTAGATGCTTATTTCATACATTTCAATAACAATCAATCAAAATCTAACAGTTTCTATGCTGTTTTTTTTTTTTCACCAAAACATTTACACACCGCAGACACTTGAACTATCTTCTTTTACCAAAACCTTTTTTTGTCAAAGTCCTAATAAATACCTGTGAAACCTTTACGCGTATATTTGTTATTAAAGTAAAAAATATACCTATACTACGTACGTACTTAAAAAATTGAGATTAATAAAAAAGAACTAGCTGCACACATTTTATTTACAATTGTTTTTATCTGTTTATTATCTTTGAACAACACGTGCGAGGAGGTATTCTTGTAAAATAAAAGTTTCGGTTCCTCAAGGAGATGGTATGAGTATATTTTTACTCATTTTCAATGAAACATTTTCTGGTCGTTACATTCACTATTCTCTTTCAGGGCCGGGCGAATGAAATAGTTTGGGTGTCGTTCGTGAAGTACCACTCAGCAGGAACGGAACCTGCTGGCTTCGACCAACAGAAGGATTGTTCGTCACAATTAACGATATGGGACGGTGCTGCACCAGACGCAGATCTAGACAGAAAGGTACATTATTATTTCTCTTTAAAGGTACAAATAACTCATCCTACGGACTTTGTTTATTTTTCTATTCATATAACCAGTTTTATACAATCAGATTAAAGAATTCTCAATACTATTTTCAGCAAAGCAAACTTTTAAGCAGGGACTTTTTAAGAAATTAAGTGTTTATAAGGTTTTATGAAGGCTAACATAGTTTTCTGTACTATGACTACTAACAAAACATTTTACATTATCCCTACAAAACACAGTCGAAGTCTGTCTGTTTCTAAATATTTTAATATCCGTTACACTAATCAAGGAATGTCCTTCATCTATAATCTCAACTCCGATTTACATGGGAAAGATGGAATAGATTGTAAAATGAACCTCACTATGACATTGAAAAATCTCAAAATATTTATTAACTTCCTAAAAACAGCGATGTCTACTTTTTTATAAATTCCTTAATTTTCTATATAAAATTAAAAGTGAAGTGATTAGATAAGAACCTCTACTTACTAATTGTTTTTTTACCATTGTCTCATTTATTACGGTTATAAAAAAATCATCTACCATCACGAGATTGCTTTTCAGTCAGGAAATTACTTATACTAGAAAAGGATAAAATAGAAAGAATGAGATTGATAACTGCAGTCCATATATCCATATACACCATCAGATAGATTAAGCAGGATTGTTCTAATCTCCTGACAATCCAACGCTATTATTTGGAAAATAGAGCTGACCATACACATTTTTATATTATTACCAAAATAAAACTATAATTTGTATAATACTTTTCTAATTTATAACTTGCTTTTGCCCGCAGTTCCGCCCGCGTGTATGTTGTTTATCACGGTAAATAGTACCCCAGGTATCAAAGTTTCAGCGCTTTAGCCGTATAATATTGATAGGGTTATTTCTAACCTACATTATGTTTTATAGAACGATATTTGTTCAAATTCCATCTGATACGATACTTTAGTGCAGGACTCACCTTATGTAGTACAGAAAGAGATCTCAATAGAGGCGACCCTAGTCACTCTACTCAATACGATGCTGTGTCAATTTTTTTTTTCACAATACATTTTCGAACTATCATACATATCATATCTTATATCTTTAGTATGTAACGATTTAAGTGACACACATAATCAATATCTTGCTAAAGTACATTCTGAAGCCTATCATTACCCTCTTCAATATAAAACACATAATTCTATTACACGCCCGAATAAAGTATGTAGATATATTCAATGTGTAAATTATTTAATGTTTTTACCTTCATTATCCGTAGGGATATTTATTTAATGTCAGTTAGTATAAACATTTTCCAAGATATTTTTGCCTATGGAAGCAATTCGGGCCTTTACCGTAATGAGGAGAATATTTATCTTGTTAATTAGCGTTTCGGGATTAGATATACAATCGAGACAAGGCCAAACATAACATTTTGAACAATAATTGCAGGTTATAGTCGTTACAGCTGAGCTAAGAAATGACGGTAATTTATAATATCTTGTTATCTAGAGATAGTATTACAGCACAGGAACATTGCTCATATTTTACGCCATGTTTCATAAATTATATACAAATGTTGGAATAAATAATGATCTCAATTATATTTTGTTACTTGCGAAAAATATATAAGTTAATATAAATCACGTTAATCACTAAACTTTCTGCAGAGACTTAGATTATTCTATAGAGACCTGTGAGTGTTCTATGACTTCGGATATTATTATTAATAGATATACCTACATACACTTTAATTTGACTGGTTGGTCTAGTGGTGGTTGTGGAATTGATTACCTCACAGGGCAAATAGTTGTGTACCTAGTACCTTTGTTTATATCGTGTCTGGGTACAAAGTTATCTATTGTTTTTTTTTCGCGGTCAGGTCAGGTCAGGTCAAAAAAAAAAGGTACAGACTCTGCTTAGGTTGGGATCAGACTGCCGTGTTTGATATTTGTCAAGTTATTGTTGTTATTGCTGATAAATGACATAACTAATAAATGGTTTATGGCCAGCGTGGTATCGTAGGTCAAAACCTCCTTTCTAAAGAGAGGCTTATGTCCAGCAGTTGACTATGAAAGACTGTTGATAATGATGATGATGATCCTATATACATCGCTATTAGTTTTTCATTCTCTTACAAACAACATTTAGATGAAAAATACTTTAAGATAAAGATCAGATTACTGTGGATACTAGACTGAAAAATTAGTTTACTGTCACAAAAAAAATAGTTACCAGTTAGCTTGAAAAAATAACACTTTTTTTCAATCGGAGCACATTATTAACGAAAATTTAAACAAAACAGACAGACAGCAGATTTCATTACTTGTCTATACGAGTACAATTAAATTGGTAGACAGACACACAGTTTCGCCCCTGTACTTGGCCATACATATGGGTTGGGGTCTCTTTAAACATTAAAAATTTAAATGGCTGACTCGTTCTTTCAAAATACTTGAAACTTCATATCATTCGTAGGCAAACGACATAGGCCTATAGTTATCTTTAATTTGTATCTATTTTTAAGATAAAATGATAAGTATTTTTTTATGTGGGTGGGAAATTTGAATTTAAAACTTTTATGATTTTTTTTCTTATAAATTCTCTTTTCTAAATAAATTATAGTATAACCACGGCAAAATACAAAGAGTATAACCTACAAAAGACAGTACGAGTGGTCCTTGAAAACTTATTTGTAATATATAATATATTTTATGTTATTTCTATTAGAAATTTTATTTTCATACCAATTGTATTACCTAATTTTATCTCGTTTGCATTTATTTTTTATTACCTTTATTCTATATTAAATTGTATTTCCAATGAACAAAAATTTTATACCGAAACTTTTCCTAATTTCATTGTATGTGTTTACATTTACCAAATTTTTCAACATAAAAGAAACCAATAAGGAATTATTACACTTATTATTTAACTTTTAACTTCATAACAAAATCAAATGTGAAATGTGTGAACAATTGTAGATTACAAAGTAAAAAATAAATTAAATCTACAAGTGTATTTACTGAATTGTTACATTAAAATAGAATTTTTAATTTATTGCAGTATTTTTCAATTTTAAACTTCGAATGTAGTGATTTTGAAATGTATTTAATTTAAAATCGTACTAGATATTACCAAATTATTCCAGAAAACAGGTTAAAAATAAATCTCCTTTTTAAGTTTCCATAATCCGATACAACCCATCGGGCCGTTGGACAGCTCTTTTACTTAGTGGGGAAGAACTGTCTAACTACCATTTGTGTAATACATTCCATGTAGAATACCTCCTCCTTTAAAACTGTTATTATCTAACTTCCTTACTTATCGAAAACAATTCTTGGCGTTCATTCAATAAAAATAAAATATTCAAATTGTTATCGCAACCGAATCACTATACCGGGTCATAGATATAAAATTTTATAGAACATGAATTTAAATGTTTAAAACTCGTAACCCAACGTGTATTGTGATGAAATGTGGATTAAGTTTAGCATGTACGAAGTAAAAGTTTCGCAGTGTGCAAGACTTATGTTGTGATACAAGGACGAAACAAAATAGAATTGGGCTGTATTCGCACCGCCTTTATCCGTGCCATTTCACTTTGCCAACTACCTACCTCCCTACTTGACGTCGGCAGCCAAACATTAATTTTCTTTAATGTGTCTGAGCACTTTTACCGAGTTTCACCAACTGCAGTGCGGTGTTTCGTTTCATTCATCCGAGATTCTTCAGTTTGCATTAAGAATGGATAAGCGGTTCCGGTGCAAGTTATTTTTTGTTGGCACTTTAATCAGAAAAGTTTTCCGTTCGCTCCCAGATACACTATGGAAATAGTATTGCCGAGTTGAATAAATAATTTATTATAGAGCTTTTTAGTTTTATTTTAATTAAAATAAATTTTGTGTGCGTAAATTTTATTCTTAAAGGGGACCGGACACTTAAAGTGGAGTCTATTGGAAATAATAACTGATTTTATGGCGTAATGAGAACGACTGCACCACCACGCACCACGCCGCTTTCTACTACACTGAGTGTTCTAGGTTCGATCCCCACGTGGGACGATACTTTGTGTGATCCACAAATTGTCGCTCCGAGTCTGGGTGTTCTTTGTGTCTGTTGCATGTATGTTTGTAAAATCCCCCGCGACACCTGATATACTCCTAGTGCGGGAGTTGTCTAATTTTATAAAAGTTTATAAAAAAAAGTGATAAAAACACGTAGGTGTCAACACATAAACAAACCTACATATATTTCTCACTTTTCTTTATCTTATAAATACATACAAACATACATATTACACCTGTCTTTAATAAATATGATGTACATATAAATATGTATAATATACAATATATTTAGTTTAATATGTTATTTCTGTAAAAATCAACTTCAGTGAGCGGAAGTCGAACCCAACATACGTAAAATCTCTTTAGATTGATTAATTGATAAATTTACTTTAAGAAAAATTTAGTTTTTATAAAATAGTATGTTTATAAAAGAATACAAATTTGTTGTTTTTTTCCTACAGTTGGACATGAGCGATAAAAAGTCACGACTTGGATTGTTTTGCCGGGAAGAATCGCCAAGGCTCTGCGACCACGCTCTTCTGTCCAACGCAACAAGAGCTACGCGGCCATGTGCACCCTCTGAAAGCTATATCACCACTGGAAACGCACTCACTATTTTACAAGTAAGTGAAAAATATAACTTTTTTCTGGCAATTTATTACATACCATGCAATTTATATAACTTACATGTCACAAAACGAAGTTCAAGTTTTTAATTTAAAGCATTTGCTATAGAATTCAAAATATTTTAATGTAAATATTAATGAAAAAAATAATTAAATGTTGCAGATACCTCAATTTCGACTTAACATAGTCTACGATGCAAAATATATTTTAAAATAAAGTGTTATAAATTTACTTACTTATTTTAAATTATTCTATTCACAGTACATTTCATAACGTAGCTAGTTATATGAAGCCTAAACCTTCAACGTCTAAATATTAATCGTGATTCGGACCTGTACCGAACATTATATAAGCAATTAAGACACCTATCAAAAGAAACTTTATTAATGTGTTATATATTTAATACTAAGCTTAGGTTAATAAATTAATACTTAATTTATTACTAGATTAAATAACAAACAATAGAACAAACCATTTGGTAACACAGGCTTGCTTTGACCACGCCCAGTCAGAGTGAAATCTCGGACGGTGCAACCTAATCAAAACGTCAATTGATGGAAATGTAATATAATATAATTATATATTATGAAAAGTTGATAAGCACTAAGATGATAGACTCAAAACAACTTGACACTTTTATTTACTTACAGCATAAGTAAATAAAGGGTACAACTTGCTTGCATAATCCAAACATATGTTTCTGTTAACTCATGTGTTAATCAACTTCATTGTTTTTATTACGATTGAACACGAAATCTATCTCATGAGATTTAATTTGAAATATCAAATCGAACTTAAAAATCGTAAGCATAGAAAATAAGATCTGTTTATACCAAAACATTTGTAGCTCCATAATTGTAATTCTAATCACGCTTTAACATGTAAAGCTCTAATTCAAAAGAATTAAGTAGCGTAATTAATGGCGCAAACAGACTGCAAACAACTAACTGCCAAAGCTCACATAATTACTGCTGCAAATATTTATCTTCCCATTTCAGCATACTCACGTGCAAAGAGAGATGTGACTGCTAGCGTGAAATTTTTAGCCGACGTATACCGCGAATATCGCTTCGGAATCTGACCTAGCTATGAATTTACTCGTAGTAGCAGTCCTTCTAAAATGTCAAAAATATCTTACAACTTGATGTAGTGTAAAATGATGAGTTTAAAAAAAAATCTACAAAAGAAATAAATTGGAGAAAATAAACCTTGAAAATAGGATTACAAATAGGAAAAATATTAACCTACTTAGACCTATAATAATTTTGCCCTTAAAAAGATAATTATAATAGGTGAGACTGACGGGGCGTACCACATTTGGTACAGTAGGACTATATGTATGGAAAAACACATTATGTTACTAATTAAATTTTATTTACGTTTTGGTGTGATACATAACAAAACATTGCACGTGGACACCGATGTTGCACTTGACACATCTTGTAGGACATTGTTTTTAGTATAGGTCTGGTCTTCTTTTCCTGTTTGGTGATATAGTGGTCTTTGCCGTCGCATCGAGAGTCTGATCTTATTGAAGGTGGCGGATTAAGAGCTGGTTTTTCGCGCTGTTTATTACTATCGATTATAAAATTTGCAATACGAAGTCGTAAGATTAGCAAGTCAATTTTCCCTTCATTATGTCTTTTGCTGTCATTTACAACTACTGCAATGGTGTGCTCACCTGCCCGCATTGTTCGGGTACATTTATCAATAAGATCGGCTATATTGGCCACACACGAGCACACCAATGACAATTTAAACGGAGTTGAAGAGGTCGCTGCGGCCAAAATCGGTCGAGGAGGGAATATTGACATCGGACGACGATATATTCTGATCTAATAAATCTGCTCCACCCATGTTTTTATTGTATTGTGAATAGATAGTTTATTTTTTAGTTTCTAAGAATGGCGTTCACTTTTGTAGACAAAATCAACAGCAACGGCATTAGAGCATACTGACTGCATACTATTGTTATACCACTTGTAAATCATAATATCATCAGATATGCGATAATAATAAAAGCCTCTTTCTTTGGTCAGTAGGGTAAGTTTTCTTATGTGCATGTCATGTAAATTAATGACTAACTTTACGGTTAGTGATGGAGAAGGGCCGAGGTATTTTACATCGAGGTATGAAGATATTTCTCAACAGTTATAAAATTCAATATTGAAACTTGTAAACTAGAACTGAAATATTCGATAGATTCATTTCTTGACTATCTTACTATTATCATTGTTTAGTAACCTACCATTATCATTTGAATTAGTCAGGTGTCTCCCTTGAGTGTAACGCTACCTCCTCTGTTGAGAAATATAATCACAATCTATTATAGGATGTAAATAAGACGTTAGATTTAATATATCTGTGTAGTAAATTGCATGGATTCTAACAAATTTATTGCATATTGTAATGAAATTTCGTTGTCGACTTAGTCTTAGTAGAAAATATCGAAGTATTTGCTGAGCAGTATTTTTACAAATAATATAGTAATCTAGAATTTTATGGCTATATAGGATACAGGAGTGCAATTGCTGCAATTAATGCGCTTAAATCAAAATAAAATAAAGATTTATTCAAAAATAAAAGTGGTGATACACCTAAAAATATAGCGACAACCATAAAAACAGCTAAAGTCGTGTATACAAAACACGGGGATCCATTTTAGTATTGATCCTGTACTTTGACATTCAAAGCAGCAATTCACGCGGGATTATGCCAGTGACTATCTATTGTTTCTTTTCGCCCACGCCACTGCCCTTTCAGTTGTATTCCCACTGTTTGCTATAACTTTTCTGGTGTGTGATACATTCATAGCAGCTAGGATAGATAAGTCACGCGCTCAGCGTTCGTTGCATTTGCTATGGTGAATAATGCAAGGGATACGTGCTAGTTCACTACTTTTAGAGCGATGGAATGCTTCAGTGTTGTCCCGTTATTGCAAGTAGTATAAATGTCGCGATGGGGCACGTACGAACGTGTTTGTGAAACTCAGATTTATTGGGTCTCATCAGATTTGTATTTTGTTAGTTTTTTATAGAAATACAAAAAAAAATCCTTCCTATATCCATTAGTGTCAGTAAATCGTGTGGTTTTAGGCAATTCGACTCGTATAACCCGTAATGATAAGCAGTCATAAAAGAAATGCCTATTAAAGGTAAATAAATTATGTACATAAAGTGTTCAACCAAAATGATTCAAAATATGTGTATGTATTAATTTTCCAAACAGTAACTTAATTTCAAAGGTCAACTGGCGGGAATTGAATGACGAATTATGTAGTAACCGGGCCTAGTACTGAAATTTCGGATTTATGAATACTGATTTCAATTTTCATTCGCAAATAACAGTCTTCAAATTTCGTATCTATTTCAATTAATTTATAAAACTGTGTCGTATTCAAACTGTGTCAATTAATTTGTAAAAGCTGAATGAATGAAACATTTAAACAAGTGTGGGTAATAAGACTGAATATAGTTTTAAATGCATTTTAAATCTGTTGAATGCATATACAGAATAATTACAAAATCTTCTACAGTGCCATTAGCATTTTACACAGCTGTGCAGCAAGCAGAATACGTTCTAGTTAATATAGGAAATCTAGTCTTAAACAAGTTGTTAAAGTCACTAGTTGAGAACTGCTTCATTATTCAATATTAAATTCAACAGAGGAAGGACTAAAGCAAGTTTCTAACTAAATATTTGAAGTTTTACTACACCACACCCACACCCTAATCTACGGTGAAGCTAACTTGGTGACACTAGTGTGTCACCAAGCTCATCAATACTTTTGAAGAAGAAATAAGTTTTAAAGTTAAAAGTTAATAAATCGAAAATTAATAATTAAAATGATCGGCTACTAGTTTCAAAGGGGTTTAATATTTTACTATTAAGGGACCAGTTAAAGTTTCACACATAAAGTTTAGACCTAGTTGGATGGGTGTCTCCATCAAAATTATTTAAATGTAAAGAATATATTTCAGCTGTATGTTATATATTTTATTATTTTGATAAAATATATTATTTATATTCTTAATATCGTTATATTGTATTCTCAAATATTATTTTGTTACAGGAACTTCGACAGGGATCAGCACTTTACCCAGTATCATTTGTTCTTCGTTACGAGTTTGTAGACGTGAGCGAACAAGGTCAGCCATTGGCAGACTCACAGTCTGCCTGCGACAGAGTTTTTAAATCTGCTCAGACTTATTCGGGCAGATTTCAAGCTCCTCGTGCTATATTTTACTATGGGAGAGGTGGCGCCCAAAATCTTACTTGTATTCTCAGGTGAGAATTATCTTAAAAATGTTTAAATTTTTATAATTTAATGCATTTTTATAGTTTGCAATGTTATTGGAATATGATATTGTTTCAGATTCGAAGCAAAACAAGGTGAAAGAATTCAGTTGACCTTTACAAATACTTATTTTGGAAATAAATATTGTAATACCCACAAAGATCCGCGCACTAGTCGTTGGAAATGTGATAGGCCTATGAAAAGAACTTTCGGTGGAGAGGGACTTGCTCAAATTATCATAACAGAATATCCTTGGGAGGGAGTTCCTATTGAAAGAGATTGTATTTGTACAAATAGATCTGAACCGTTAAATATACATACGCTAACAGCTCCGGTAGTAGAAGTTAATTTTACCGTGACAATGATGAACATTACAGAAGACTACGATGATTTTGCTTTTGAAGGCGAATATAAATTTGTTCCAACAGGACCCGGTGATGAAACCGTATGTTCCTCAGGATGGGGGAAAAGACGGCTAAGAGGAAGCAGTGGTGAAATCAGACTCTTTGATAAACGACAAGTGCCTATAGCACCAGAAATTATTGGAGACAGACATGTTATCTCAGAAAGTGTCAGAGCTGAAGTTGCTTGTGTTCACAGACCTTGGCTAATTGAGCCTGGAGGTGATGAAGTAACTCCAGTACAAGGCAGATATTTATATTTTAAAATCCCAGGATACGTAGTGACATCTTCTTCACCTTTCTGTCCTACTCCAAATCGATTATTCATTTACGAAGCTCATGATACATCAAAATTTAAGGAAGTGTGTCCCGACGACACAAGCGTCATAGAATTATTTTCACCGGGATGGAAGTCATCTCAAACTACGTTGGAAACATCTCTAAAACCTCATGCTCGCAGTTATGTTATTGATTTTCTGCAACACGAACAGGCTGACTATTCGATTAAATGGATTGAACTAATAAAGAAACCTTCTTTTGAACACGATTCTGAGTCAACGAATATAATACCAGCACCAGTTTCATTAGAATGTCGTTATAGGTAAGATACTTGCTTAGTTTATGATGTACAATATTTGATTATTTTATTTATTTTTGTATTAACATGAATCTCTTCTTTGTCTAGCTGCCCGGAATTAAATGCTTGCATTCCTATAGCGCTATGGTGTGATGGAAGTCCTCATTGTCCTTCAGGCTATGATGAAGATGACTCTAATTGCTCATTCAGAATATCCTTACCTCCACCCTACATAGCAGCTGCTGCTGGAGCTGGTTTACTTTTATGTGCAATTATTGTCGCTCTTTGCGCATGTCGCAGGCGACGAAGAAAAGACAAGGAGTTCAAAGCCAGGTTAGATGGTGCTCTGCCTCCAGAAGAAAGACCATTTGACCGCGCCAAAACAAACGGTGTCCCAGAAGCAGCGCGTCAATATGCAACAGTGCAAAAGTACGCTACAATAGATAAATACAGCTTAAGTCAAAAATACAGTGCAGGGTTGAACGATGCTCGTTATTATGACGAGGTAGCTCAAAGAGACAAGCTCGCGGACACAAGGTACGCTAGCTTAGGTCGCGGTGGTCGAGGTTTGCGAGTAGAAAACTCAAGAGGCAATGGTTCCAGAAGAGCTATGCCTGATTTGGGCTATCCGGATTTAAAAGATGGTTTTTGTTGACCCTCTCCGGATTTTGTAGAAACGACGGTTTAGCGTTGTTAGACGTTAAAATTAAAAAAAAAATCTTTTGTGTTAATATTAGATTGAAGACTGAAATCGGCAAAAGTGCCTCCTCTAACATTTTGATCGATATAAACTCAGACTCGATTGTACTATTAATAGTACAATATTGGCTTTTATCGTTAAGCAATTTGTTTTTACCGAGACAAAGACTACGACTTTGACTTTTTAGACTATTGTGTAAATAACTTAAATATTCATAAGTAAAATAACAGGCGTCAGTCACACTTGGACTTAATATACTTTGCATGAAATCTCACAGTAATTATATTCTCATCAAATAACATATCTAAATGTACATAAAACGCTTGACAATACGATATTAAGATACAAAATAAAATCATTTTAAAATGTTAGTAGTATGTGAGTGGTTAGTGAAATGACTCAAATTAATATTCTATTATGAATTTAAGCATCATGTTATTAACCTTCAGAGGCGCATGTTGCTCTGTTTTATATGCTTGACCGTGCTCATCTTTAGTAAAATACAGCCAGTAGAATTCAAACAATTTAAAACTTATTCGTCCTACAACTATTAAAAATACTTTAATATGGGTTTATTTACTAAATATTGCGACATGTAATAACCCAAACACTTTTTTTCTTTTCGTTTTTTTTTTTCTGAGAAGAAAATGACTTTTGGTTTGCAAATATTTTTCAATCCCTTTACTGTATTGACACTAGAAATAAAATGAAAATGTGATATAGGTTGTAAAAATGTAGGTAAGCGTTCACAGAATGTATAACTTAACAACAGTAATCTTTCTTTGTGTATAAATAGTAAATAAGGTTGTAACTATCTAGATATTGGCTGTAAATAAATTATAGATTAAGATTTTTAAAGTCTGTAATTATTTCCAAATAAAAAGAGGATTAAAGTCATTTCTAAAAATTATTGGCACTTTTTTATTGTTTTTATCCTAAACTTTTGACAGTGACATTGTAATGTTAGGATTGGTCATAGTTACATTAGGTTACAGTATGGATGGCATTTTTTTTTTTAATTTTCGTATTTGTGTAAACGAATCGATTATTATTAGAGGAACATCATTACATTAACCAAAAATGCACTTTAACTCGATAAATTACTAGAAAAATTAATACAAATATTAATCATTCAATTTATTAAAAAATGTTAAAGAAAAAATATTTACATAAAGGTCAGCTATTGTATGCCTACAATTTTGTTACTTCATAAAATACTAGCCCGCGACTTCTTCCGCGTGGTGATCTAAATCAGACATCGTAGAGGATACAATGAACCAAGATTATAGGTGCATTCTCCATCCAAACTTGCACTCCCTTTTAGGGGTAGTTTTGAAAAATTAGTAACAACGTTGTCTATTTTTTAAGGTATATGTATATTAAACACTCTTAGGGGTAGAGTTTTTAAAAATCCTCTCTTAGTGCACATTTACGTCACCTAAGGAACATTTGTGCAAATTTTATTTAAAAATCCTCTCTTAGTGCACATTTACGTCACCTAAGGAACATTTGTGCAAATTTTATTTAAAAATCCTCTCTTAGTGCACATTTACGTCACCTAAGGAACATTTGTGCAAATTTTATTTAAAAATCCTCTCTTAGTGCACATTTACGTCACCTAAGGAACATTTGTGCAAATTTTATTTAAAAATCCTCTCTTAGTGCACATTTACGTCACCTAAGGAACATTTGTGCAAATTTTCATGCTTCTATATCCAGCGGTTTCAGCTTTGCGTTGATCGATCAGTCAGTGAGTCAGTCTGTCAGTTTCTTCCTTTATTAGAAATTTTAATTGAACAATGTCTTAGAAAACCAAATGTCATACTGTTCAACTAGATAGTCTTACATTAAGCATGAACTGTAGCTTCAGTCGAACAGAATTTGTTTTATTTAAACCATCAATTTACAATGACCATTCATTTGTATGTAGCCTTGCATAGTAAAAACATTTAACTGAACGAATGTACTCAATCGATCCAATGAAATTACATCAGTACAGACTACTTTAACACAACAACTATTTGATTGGAATTCGTGCAATACCTATGTGTATCATGGTTCATTGTTGTCTGGGGATTTGCTTTAACTAGAGGTATACCCGGCTATTGGTAACTGAGAGGGTTTGCGGTTTTTAGTCGGTTCGAGTCCGACATAGCCTGTGGGTGGAATCCAAGGAGATTTTCGTACAGAAAAAAATATAAAAAGGTTTATTATTGTTATATAACTATTTGCAGGCTTAAAATGTCGATGTACATTCGCCATTTTTATGACGATCTTGCGTTTTGTGGAGGCGTTCATAATACAAACTCTTGAGAAGACGTTATATTTGATATCACGACTAATGGTGTATTTTCTGTTCGTTGTATTTAATTAACAGTCTTTATGTCAGTAATTAACAGTCTTAAAAAAAACAATCAATTTTTTGGTGATTTAATGAGCACAAACTTAATTTAAAAATGCAAACAAGGTTAATACGTATACGTTAATACCTACTTAAAACCTTATTGTAAATAAGGTATTACAAGATTCTATGAAAAGAAACACCAGTTGCTATGGTGACATTTTCAGTATAATGTAATGAAGAGAACAAAGATAATGAAGAAAAACATAATAAAGTCATTCGTTTATAACTGGAAAAGTCTCTGTAGGTATAACTTGAAAAATGTAATATACCATAATAACGAATAGACTGTCTGTTTCGCAACAAAGGAACAAGGCAAAATACACTTTTTACGACAGTGAAATATTTTTATTTAGTATACAAAAAATGTGACACATCTCGCTTCAGTGGAGTCGTGACGAAAAAGTGCGGCTCAAAAAGTTCTTATATTATTGCTATCTTATTATAATTATTTTATAAATAATAGCCCTGTTTATATAACCTAATGGTATTGCGTCACGATATAGAGCAAATAAATGGCATTGATAAACGTTCATAACAAAAAGTGAAGTTCTTCGAAGAAACTTTTCGTCGATACATCGTCTAAATTATATACTGCGATGTTAACACAATAACTCTTAAGCCACATTGTTAAAAATAGTGAATGATAGTTTAGTCGAAGAGAGCATTCAAACCGTGAAAGGTTAAAACACGATATATCAGTGATAGTTCCAAAGCGAAGAAAGTGTAAGATAATATCAGGCAGTCCTCGCAAAATTTTGCAATTATCGAATCAATTAATCAATTGCTCAGGCAATGCTTTGCTGAAATAGGACTATGCTGACTAAGTTGTAGTTAGTAAACCAAATGCCACAATAACAAATTTAAATTTAAAAAGAAGCATTCATTTTAACTGAGATTTGTATATTTTCCAAATCGTGGTGTAAGATATGCTAAAAGATAAATATAAAAGTATAATAAGCATATAAAACGTAATAATTGGTAAATAATTGTTTAAAAATTAAAAGTACAATCAATCAATACAATATAATTTTGATAATAAAGTCTTTCTCATAGTTAAAAACGATGTATGCAGGGAAGTTTAATTATATTACTACATATTCTAATAATCACAATTTTGTGAGGTGTGAATTACCAATTAAAGTGTGCACTAGATTTTAGTAGGAAAAAAATAACTAACAAGTTATCAAGAACATATGTATATAAATAACGTACCAGGAATTGTGGTAAATAAATTTGCTAGTGTAATCCAAATATAAGTGGAACTTTTGTCTTCAACGAAAGGCGACTAGGTTCCATCCTGAACTCCAGAAGCAGAGCCTTCCATAGGAGGGCAGATTGTATTAGAAACGAAGAATGAACACACGCAGTGTGGTGTGAAGAGTAGCAAAAGATAATCGTATGTAGAACGAAGGTTTAAACAAGGGTTGTAATTAGCACACAGAAGCCGGAAAAATGTAAACGACAAACAAAGAATGAAAATAAAAGCTTCCCTTTCATTATGATTTTTGTAGCACGGGAAAACTACCACGCTGTAGTTTAGTTGATATCAAATCAGTTGGTTTGATATCAACTAAATGTGTACAGAGGGCTATCGACTGACTGTTATTCTGGCTAGAATAATTGGGAAACTGCAAGGGTCTTGCAGTAGAAAGACCCTTGCAGTATTTCCCCAACTTTTGCAGTAGTGCCGAAGGAATCCCTTGCAGAAACCAAACTGACACAGCTCACTGTGTAGTTTATTTGAAATCAAACCAACTGTTTAGATATCAACTAAACTACACAGAATAACAGACAGCCGATAGCCCTCTGTGCACATCTGTACACATCACACGAATCGTATGTACTATCGTTTCAGACCAAGGGCGGAATCATGATGATCATCAGCGAGAGGGGTTTTTGACACTAGAAAGCCCCGCAAGCCTGTAGCTCTGCTGCTCTCAGACTAAACACTGCTTAGATGTGAGTTCCACTGCCCTTGTAAAACTCTCTGAAATTAGTTTGATTTTTGTAAAAAAAAAAATTCTGGCGGTAAATGCATTTCTAAATTATGTAACACTAGCTTTTGCCCGTGGCTAAACCCATGTGTTTGTCTGTCATAGCGGTAAAAGTATTTACATGCCTAATTTCATTAAAATTATTGAAAGCGTTACTGACAGACAGATATAGTAATAATATTAGTAAGGATAGTAAGGATTACAAGAGAAATAATGCAATGTTTTCATTATTTATCAAATTTGATACTCCGCGATCTCTATAATGACTCATAATAAGTTGGTAAAACCTTTTATTGCAACGGAGTAAGCAGGTAAGCAACATCACTAATTTGTATTTGTCTCGTCGAATAATTAGATTATAGGCTCAGGCTGCATTAGCCTGTCCACTTCGTTGGCGTAACGAGCGACGCGCAAACTAAATTATCTGATGAACTAATTAAAGCTCGGGTGGAAAGTGTACTTCGGAAACAATAAGTGAAATCCCGGGGATGTTCCAGATGTCGTGTTCGAAACAGTAGTTAATATTTGTTACCATATCGATCACTTGTTTGGTAAGTTTAAGGTTTTGGCATTGATTGACTGACAGAATTGTTTTACTAAATTGAATATTTTATTTAAAACGCAATGGTAACATATTTAACACACTGCGAAAATATTTTTTTAAACTAGTGTGTGTAAAGAAGCACTTATAAAGCCAAGATATACATTAAAAATAAGCAGGGTACCGCGTTTCCATCTAGTTTTCAGTGACAGCGAGTGTTTTTTTTTAGAGTGACGACCGGATGGCGTAGTGGTTTGTGTAACGGACTGCTATTCCAAAGGTCGCGGGTTCGATTCCCGCTCAAGTCAAACATTTGTGTGCATGAACATTTGATGTTTGATTTGGTCTGGGTGTTTCTATGTATAATATGTATGTATTTACAAAAAAAAAAGTATATATGTATTTATATCAGTTGTCTAGTACCCATAGTACAAGCTCTGCTTAGTTTGGGACTAGATGGCATTGTGTGTATGTGGTAGAATATTATTATTATTATTATTATCTATTAAACACATCAATTTTAAAGAATTTAAAGTAAATATTATTTACAAGTGTCATGACATTTTTATGCAGATTGTATTATTAACATAACAGGGATAGTGTGTGGGAGGATTAGAGTGTTTTTGTTTAATTGTTAGTGCTTCTGTCGTATATATATTTTTAAGTTTTGATTTCATACCCGTTTAACCCAGATTTTGATTGTTATTAAATATTTCCTTATTTATGAAATATTTGGCAAATAAAATTACGAACCGGGTAAATGTTTTTTTTTTGGACATAAAACTGATGAGACCGATGAAAATGAAAAATAAAGATCGCAAATAGAGCCCGCAGTCTGAAACATAAAGGGTTTATAAAGCATCAACTCAGTACCAAAAACTTTTTGTGCTTTATTCACTTCAATACCTTTAGTTGTGGCACCTCTAATTCATATCTATTTAGTGGAAGTTTTTATATAATTTATATTTAAGGTCATTTTCAAAAAATTTAATTATACTTTTCTCGAAGGTAACGAAGAAATTTTATGGTATAGAATTATTAATATATCAAACTGAAGTGAAAACAATACACTACACTCACAATACAAACTACTTGACCTAGTTAGAATAGAATGGAATGTTTTATATTGTACACCATATACAAAGAACTTTAACCTTAATAGTAATATTAATGTTACGTCGTACAATGGACGGTTTTATCACTAATAGCGATCTCCAACCTTTGGATGGATTTTGTGACTAAAGATAATAGTAGCTATCGATGTACTACGTTTTATTACCTAGAAAACTCTAATGTTTAATATCATATATTTTTCTTCCATTTTGGACCGCTTGGACATTTGATTAGTAGATGAGATTGCTCATTGGAGAAAAAACGACTCGAAATTACTCTTTTTGGACATCGTCTAACATTTGATTGTAGAAATACCCGATCAAAGACTGGAACCTTTGATATCGTATGCCAGACGAGTCATGTCTCTAATACGACGATGTCCACAAACCGGTCCGTATTTAAAAAGAAAGTACACAACCTTCTTCTTAATGAGACGGCAGTGTACGGTATGTGTATTTATCCGCGTATGTACAAATGTGCATAAAGTTATAAATAAATAAATAAAACTCTATACATACGTATAGTACTATACATACGTATAGAGTAAGATGGCTTTTTCGACTTGCCGCTGCTGTCGTAGTGTCTTTACTATTACTATGTCTACAAGAAATTTCAATTATGAAATGCTGTATCTCGGCTTAACCCCGTATGAGTCAATGCGTTTACTTTAGTAATTTATTCTAAAAACACTTTTGGCAACACTTTTGGTTTTATTATATGCATATTTTTTCGTGATTGATACTGACAACACAGAGCCGTTTGGTGTGGAGACCCATCGGGGTATTAGTATTGGTATGGGTATTGGTTGTGGGCTCCGGTTTCCGTATTTACACTCAAAAATGGTCCTTTATGCGGCGAGAAAAGGTTGGCTAGGTGAGCCACCCAAACTCCTTCCAGTAGCACAGAAGCACCTGGGGCGTTCACAGGCTTCTAGGAGCGATTTTGTATCGCAGTTTAGGATTATGTGGGCGGCCATTTCTTCCGATTTCAGGCATCCCCTACGGAGAGGACTGTCCGTCGCATTAATGGTAAATAGTTGTTGGTTCAAGGCTAGGTGTCCTGTCATAGTTTATGTAAAGACTGATCAGTCTACAGGTGAGTCGAGGTGTGACTTCATTCAGCACCAGTTTAGACTGTCTGCCGCTGGGTGAGTTTCCACCTCCGGTTATGTGCTTCACGAGTCCGTTGTCTGGCCCAGCATCGAAGCTGGCTGAAAGGTAGTGGTAGGCGTATAGTTATAACAGTAGCCGGGGTTAACGAGTCCCTCCTTGCCAAATCATCTGTGGCGTCGTACCCGTGCATGTTGCTGTGCCCTTAAATACATTGGAGGAGTACCCCATTTAATGTAGCAAGCTGCTCCAATGATTGATGGCATTCGAAGACATTACCAGAGGTCATTGTGTCGCCTTCCAATGCTTTTAGGACGGCCATGCTGTCTGACAGTATTCGAATGGCTGGATGGATGAGCCATTTGGGATGCTCCAGCAGTTTACGTCTTTCGGCGAAAATGATGATGATGATGATGGTATATGTTTTCATCGCTCTATCTAGGGTCAGCAGTACTGTATCCATTTTATTTTTTACTGTTACTTTATAATGTTATTGTAAATATAAATAACGCTGTAATAATAATAATTTTATTTAGATATATAGAATACTCGTAGTACAGATTTGTATTATTGTTCACTCTACCAGAAACAGACCCAAAATACTAATCTAAGTGTGAATATTAATAATCTTCCCTGTTTTTAATATTCTTAGTGTGATTTTTGTTCTTTATTATCAATTAAATATTTTTTAATCATCTATTGTTTATTATTGGCATATTGTTTTATTGTACTATAGTATTGTATATTGCATAGTATTGTACGAATATCGAAAAATGCTAGTCATTTTTCTATGCTCATACATTTTTGCCTTTAAACTTACTATGAACTAAGATAAATGAAAATTCTTGACGTAAGTTTCACGAGATTCGTTCCTTCACCCGTCCAGTTATCCACAAGCCAAACCAGTTATTCAAGGAATTTGAAATTTAGGGAATGTTTCAAATTTACGTTGTAGGCACTCGCTAAACATGGCGTTTTGGAGATTCAAAACCAAAGGGGTTACCATACAGATAGGTGGTATGTACTGCAACTAGATTATAATGAAACTACAGAACTACTCATGGAGTTTACAGTAAATATTTGATAAAGTTGTTTGCAAAGTTCGAATAAATAGTTGAAGTTATTGAAATTTATTCTAGAATATTTATTAATACTATTCTAGAATATTTATTTATAAATTACGAAAGCAGACTCAATAAATATAAGGTTCAGCCATTAGAGACAGATATAGTAAATCAGTGAAAGACATCCTCCATTGTGAGCTGGGTTTGCATTAGCCAATCATCAACAGCCTTTACTAGTCCACTGCTGGACATAGGCCTCTCCTTAGAAAGCAGGGGGCATTAGCCAAAGATAATAAATAATAATGATAGCTAAATAATAATATTATATTAATACTAATATTATTTAATATCATTATTTAATCGTTACATCTGCATCAAATTGGCTGCTTGTTACCTTACTTGTTACTTATTGTTATATTACTTACAGTGTTATGAATCAGAGATAATTTTTGTATAATCTTCATTGTTTTTCTTTGTGAACATATGAGTTACGTTACGATCCAGAACTGACGATCTACGAGTATTTATGATTTATGTTTTAATTGATTGCAATGTGTGTTGCATTAAGTAAACAAAATTTATACGTTCTTAAAAACTGCTTGACAGTGTAAAATTTATACGTTAAACATTTCATGAAAAAAACATCATTAACAAGTATTTTACACCTTTCACTTCGTGTATCTCTTCTATTCTGAAATTTATTTGGGGTAAGCCAATGAGCTTTCTTTTCCATTCTATCACTCATCAATTCACTGTTTAGGGAGTAAACTAGCTATATCTTCTTTCACGCAGTCTATCTTTTGTTTGGTCTTCCTACTTTACTATATTTCACTCTTCTGTCCATCAACTCCCATACTCAAAACTTTGTTCACTACATTTTGCTCATCTCTACGCATCACATGTCCATACCAGCATAACCTGTTGCTTCTCAACTCTTCATTCGCTTGTGCCACTTTCAGGCTTCCTCAAATGTATCATGCCACATCTTGTCCGTTCTAGTCACACCACCATGTATCTTAATATTGGCATTTCAGCTTGACATCTCTCATGTGAAATTACACTCGATCGTTGCAACTGCGATCATTGGGTATTGTCATCTCCCTGATATTTTCCTCAATATCAACAATGAATGCTAAATGTCAACAAGTATTTGGGTTGGTTTAGATTATCTAAGAATTTTTAATTTCGGATGCCGTATTACCCTTGCATAACAAGAAAATTTCAATAAAATTATTAAAAAAAACCCTTCCAAAAATTCAATAACGTATTTATAAAATTTTGTTGGTTCGTTTGAAAACCCTTAAACAAAAAATCCTACTTTTACATGTGTAAACTACACATGTGTAGTTTAGTGTAGGTTTTATCAAATAATTTTGGCATCCCTTGGAAACAATGATCTTTCTTCTTGTATGGAAGTAAATCAATTCTTTTTCAGTACCTCTGACAGCATTTTATGTTAAATATTCACCAGAAAGAAACAAACTTACTTTAAGAAAAATAAGAATGTAAAGAATACCTATCCGCATGGAACACCTAATTGCCGCTATGTACTTAGTGCAAATTATGCAATTTAAGACCGTATTTATTTGTATCCGTTATTTTTACGTCTACAGTACATCGGCTATATACCACCACTAGATATGGGTCGCGCCTGAGTGTTTCTGCAACTGACACATTTGCCTACACACCATACAAAAGTTAAGATGTGGTCTATACTATTCCCTCCAGGGATACCCTTGGATACCCTTTACTATTTACAGTTATAGTTTTCAGTCAGTGTTTTCAGAAAACAAGATAAATAGCTGTTTCTACAGTTTATTGGATGATTTATCACAGCATCGAGAGAGGAATATCCCAAAATAACACAAATTTCCGTACAATTAATAGTTTATTAATTGTGTGGAAACTTGTATGAAAGATTTTACTTACGGCGAGAGAAATGTTACATATGATATAATTTATCATATACTCTAAGTATAATTTACTGTAAGTTTTTCTTTAATGTTTGTTTTTAAATTATAATTTGTAATAAACGTAATCTTGCTTTTATTATTATTCTTTAATATTCTTCATCGTAGACTACTTTTATTTAAATAGTAATAATTAATTAATTAATTCTTTATTATAATTTTTTTTTTTAATAGTACTTTTATTTATATTGTGTTTTTATATTGTATTTTTGTTGATATTTTACACTATAGTGTAAAATATTAACAAAAATATAAAACACAATATGATTTGGAACTGATTTACACTAAAATAAATTTCTAAAACCTAACATGATTTTAAGTAATTTAGTACTTTTGAATTGTAAGACTATAAATATTAGAATAAAACTAAAGATTTTAAAGTTCAATAAAGAATTTGAAAATTCTATTCAATTCTGTTCTGTTCTATTCCATTCCATTCTGTTCTATAAGAAGTTGAGGAGAAGGGTGTTTGATATAATCACATTTAAATATTCAGGAGGTTGACGAATAATAATATGTATACTATAAATTATTTATACTTAGGGCATACTGAAAGTTTATGGATTCTGATGAATAAGACTAGATATAAGACTTACGATACATTTATTGTTTTTCAAAGTACATTCCCTCACAGTTAATGCACTTTTACATTCGCTGAAACCACTGTACAAAGCAGTTAGACAGGTCTTCCTTAGGGACCTCTTTAATGACTAATCTGTAGTCACTGTCCTTTGATCTTCAAGTGATACTGTAGTGTAATGCCCTGATTTGCCTAAAAAAGAAGCAACCATTCTTTACCAATGCTTCGACTTTTCTTAACTTCAAAAGGAAAGACCCACTCTACCGACTGGTTTTTTCTTTCGGGTCCAAAGCAGTACACCCAGGTTTCGTCACCTGTCACGATATTCATCAATCATCATCATCAACAGCCTATACTAGTCCCCTGCTGGACATATTATAGACAGCCAATGACTGTTCTCCGTTGAACTATTTTATCATTTTACGGCAACATTGGACACTTAGCCGTTTCTAGTCCTCCGTCAAGACATGCGGCATCCATCGAGTGCAAAGCTTCCGAACCTTCAGATACACATGTAAAATGTTTTGCACTTCTCATCAACAGCCTATACTAGTCCACTGCTGGACATAGGCCTCTCCTTAGAAAGGAGGTTTTGGCCTACTATACCACGCTGGCCAGACGGGTTGGTATAGGGTTTGTTTCAAGTTTTCCTTCTCTTTGCAGTGCTGTTGTCCTGCTTAGTTTGCTCCCTTAGTCGGCTCTTACGACACCCACGGGATGAATTGGGGTAGTGACAATTTGTATTCTTAATCCATCACCACACGGACTGTTTTGCACTTGGCTCATTCCAATGCCTATAAAAGCACGTTTTTTTTTTTTTTATTATTGACTTAAGCCACAATGAAAAAAAAAAAAACATTGAACAAAAATGTTCACGAGTTAAATTCCTTTTGACAGCAACACAAAATTTTTCATAGGACGTCACAATGAAAAATAAAAAAACAGTCTCGCAAATTAAAATGTTCCCAAAGAGTTCCATTTTTAGGGTTCCGTACCTTAAAAGGTAAAAAAGGAACCCTTATAAGATCACTTTCTTGTCCGTCGGTCCGTCTGTCCGTGTGTCACCACCGATTTTTTCAGGAACGGGTAGACCTAGCAAACTGAAATTTATAGCAGGTACTGAGGTCTATGGTCCCTATTAGGTGTATAAAAATCAAGGTCCTGAGTCAATGCAATAAAAAGATATGGGCAAATTTCGATTTTCGACAAAACTTGTAAGTACCAAAATTTACCTTGTAAGCCATTGTCGGTAGATCACTAAGGACATGCTCAGACCAGGCGGACAGTGTACTAAAAAAAGGCCTTGTTAGAAGCACCTGCATCCGGAAGTGTATTAAATGCTAGATGAATGTGGAAGAGACGAGAGATGAGTATTGGAACCAAAGGAAATCTTTTCTATCGTCTTTGCCTACACCAGACAGGAAGGGAACGTCAGTGTGCATGAGAGATATGCGAGAGCGCAGGTATCGTATATTGACACATATCACGATTTACAACTTCATAAACATTTTAAAACGCCATCTTGCGCATGTACTAACTACGTTAGACTTACTTGGCTAGGGCTTGAACACATATGTATTTATGTGTGTATGTAGGTATCAATATACCTGAACTGATGAAATCGTAGTCGTTAACACTATATAATAATATTATTCACAAGTCTATGCATTTCAATTGGCAAAGGACAATGGAGTTCTAGCTTCAGTAGGTAGGTAATTGAGTAAAATAATATGGGATTGCATATAGTTAGAACTATTGTATTAAATCAGAGTAATGTATTAATTACCAATTATGTGGCTGGAGCTTAGCATATTATTAAGTTTAATTGCGTAAACTCATTCCTGTAATTTCAAACATATATATTATATATATACATTTTGTATTGAATTACTTGTATTGAATCTACGTTGATAACCTATTATTAGACCACAGACATGTGGAAATCTTTATTATAATAGTAATGTTATTATCACGCTGTGGGTTCGCTTGTTAGATAATTTTTAGGCTTTAACTACTTAAGCGATCGTCATATCGATAAAAAATGACAATCATGTTGTCAGAGGTACAAGATGATAAATATTATATACATGTGCATGTACACATCATGTAAAAAGTTCTTGTGCGATAGATTTTTATTTTATAAAATAATTGTGTTTATAGATGTAGATTGGTTGAAAAAATTTACATGAACCATAACGCCTTGTACAAACTAAACTAAACTAGTTTTGCTCTCCAGTCGTACACTAGTATGTTTCATTATGTCTGAATTACTGTAGAAAAAATAAATTAAATTAATGTTATATAATTTATTTACACCTTATAAATTTACGTTTTTTTTTAATAAATCGAAAGTATCTTATTCTTAGTATATGAGTTATTTAAAAGTGTTTAGTCGGAGATATTCCTTTAAATTCGACTTGGAAATGTTTATAATTTTAACTAAATGTCTACTAGGAAACAGTAGTCACAAGAATCAAATGTGTATGACCACAGACTTGTAAGGTTAATGATTGATTTGATACAATCAGATGTAGTTTAATCAACAAAAACATATACAACAAATTTTAAATTTAAAACTAGTTTAAGCTTGAGGACTAACGGTTGCCTACTACAGGTAATGTCGAATCTATGATACAATGTTACGATTGATCAACAATAACGCTTTTTTATATATCGATAATAAGAGAGGCCTATGTCAAGCAGTGAACTGCAATAGGCTGATGATGATGATGAAATATCGATCTGACTTAGTAAGAATTCACTATTTGCATGTAAACATGTTCGAACTCTGAAAGCTATTACAAGGTTGTAACTTCGTCAAATCCTTGGAAAAAACAAGATGCTCCTATAATAAGATTTTCAGGTCCTTTTTGCTAAATATTTACTCGATCTTTCACTGGTTTTTAAGCTGCTTAATTTATTACTACAAATCCTCTCTAATAATATTGGTCTAGTTTTGCCGGTTTCTACCTTTTATGTGATTTGTAGGTCTGTTTTTGGATGTGTAATGTAATAATTCGTTTAAATAGAATAATTACTACTAATGAGGATTGTATTATTAAAAAATTAACCAATTTTAATAGATACAGCATAAATATTATATATTACCAAGCCAGGTGATAGAAAATTCAAACAAATCGTGTGGCATCCTTTTGTAGATAAATAATTTAATTATAATATTTGTAAGAAAGGCTGATAACGAAAATACGAGCAACACGGCAGGGAGTCATACGTGGGCGTTCCCCTTTGCCAAAGTATAAGTCCACACGGTCATATGCGTACAACAAAACTAGTTGCGGCCGGACCGTCCACTAGACTAAATCTAATTGCGCTGCTGAGTAGACGACAGTAGTCGTCCTACAAAAATACCGAATTGTCATTGATATAATACTTACATAGATGAGTAATTATCGCCTAAAGTCGTTGCTACTGCACATCTGTCCACAGGCATATGCGTAGCAAACGTCAATTCAGTGTTCAATGTGGCGTCAACCGAGTTGAACATAGCGACACATGACAGTAACAATCGCCAAAATGGGTAAATGCATAGTGAAAGAATGCGATTCAAGGTCACAAAACTATAATAAATCATGCGGAATTACTTATCACGTGTAAGTTTATGGTTTTTGTATTGATAATATCGTAAATAAGGCTATAATTGAAATAAAACATTGATAATTGTAATTTAGAATCAGTGTTACCATTAAAAAAACATTTTGGTTTTCCCACATTAGTGGGAGAATTTATAATTTATGAAATAATATGCTTTAGACTGTTTTTAAACATTTTGCCAATTATAATAAAATATAGGAAGAACGGTAGTTGTTAGGGCTGGACCGATCACTTTTTTTAGGGACCCGTTGAACGTTCACCTTCTGCCAAGCTCGCAGTGCTGGAGACTTTTGTACAAAAGAATTAATTAATTCATTCATTCATTTTTCTTAATTAATTATCAATTATAAATAATAATTGTACAAAAAAATATATATATAAAATAAAAAAGTAAATAAATATAAATAAAAAATAATATAAAAAAGAAAAATATTTATATATATATATATTTTATTTGTATTTTAAATTATTAAAAGAATTTGCAATACACCCTGGGGATTATTTATTATCAGTACAAGTTGATCATTCACTTTTATTATGAAATGCCATTATTTATACATAGGTAAAAATAAGATTGTATCATGAAAGTAAAATATCCACACGAACTTATAAAAAAGAGTCTAAAAGACAATTGTATACAAAACTGATGCTTCATAGCGGAGTTTGATTTTACACTGAATATAAACCCTTTTAACCAAATATTTGAAGTTATTTTATTATTTATACCTATTCCATTCAATTCGAAATATATTATTTAAAATATTTAAATTAATTTATTTTATTACAAAATTTAAAAAAAAAAAATTGTTTCTTGGTTGTTATGGGTAAAATTTCATACGGTAGTCAACACTGGCCCACCATCGTAAAGTTATGTCTTTGTCTTTGTCTAATCCGAGCGATGGTATTGTTCTTGTCTCGCGTGTAAATGAGACATAAATATGTTTACTTTCAAATGTTTAGTGGTATCAAAGCTACGTCGTCAAAGTTCAAAAGTGGTTACACTTTTTTCGACGTGTGATAATGAGGTTTGCTTCTCTAGTGTTGTTTTAACTCAATGCGAATTGTTCAGTTTTTTGCTTCGAACAAATCTGAAACGTCAAGTTTACAAGAAGATTGCTTTACCTTTCATATGTAACTAATTTTTAATCAAATTATTACTATTTACTCATTTTTAAACTTAAAATTAACGAAATTAAGAGTTGTATGGTTTTGGGTTTGTTTACCAACACAGGCCGCTCGCTCACATACAATAGTCGGATCGGTCGAGCAACAAATCCGAGTGGCGTGTTGCTAATCAATATTACCGAGCAATAATGTTGTAACCAGTTTGTAAATAGTAAGATATCGATAAAACATAAATACATCCATGTCTCTCGTGCATATTATAATTTAACGGATTATGTCTTCTGATATAATTAATTTAATTATGTGGATTGTCAGCTTTATTTTAATAGAGTTTAATATTAAAATTGCGTCCAATCAAATATAATAAAAGGTTTACCAATATTAACACATTACATATTACAATTACTAACTGTGAACTACGATCACATTGTTTTTATTTGTTTATTGCAGGTTTCCGAAAGATCCCAGTTTAAAGGCTATACGAAAGAAGTTTTGTAATAACAGATACCTCACCTGGATGCCTACAAAAGACAGTGTCATTTGCTCAGATCATTTCAAGACCTCTGACTTTTTAGTGTTGGCGAACAATAGCAGGATGGAACATTCTTAAAGCCAACCCACAGAAATGTATTCCACATATTTATAAAGGGTGTCTCAGTAACTGTTCACTTTTTAAATTTAGAATCTTTTTTTTGTGCAATTGGCAACTCTGAACTGACTACTCGTGATTGATATTTTTGTTACAGAATTGTTAGTGTAATATGTTTTGTGTATGGCTGATGCACTAAAGCTATAAAGGCTAAATCAAGCTTAACTATTTTATTAAATACATTATTCCAACCTCTATATCAGCAACCACTGATTCTTGGTTGAAAAACGGCCGGTGGGACTTGGGAAATCATTTCCAAAGTTAGGTCCCTAAGTTGGTTGAAGCCGCGCGTGCAATGTCGCGGCTGCTCCCCAACATGAGGGGACTCGATGACTCCTGCAGGAAACTCTACCCGGGGGTTGTGTGGTCCATGGCCCTTTATGGGGCTCCAGTATGGGCGACAGCACTGAGAGTCAGTAGGTACTGCTGTGGGAAGTAGGGGGTCTCCTACCCGCCGTAGATGGCCCGAGGTACGTAGGGGTACCAGGGATTTCCTTTCTAGAGTACACCTGGTTCCCCGGCTACTGGTACGCGGTGTTTAGTCTGTTCAAGTCCGACATAGCCCCCGGTGTGTAGTATCCGAGGGGATTTCCGCACAGGAAAAAAAAAAGAAAAGGCAATACATCAAATGCTGCGTCACTTCACTAAAATAGTTCAACACAAATTGTATCTACATAACAAAAAAAATAATAAGATAAACAATTCAACAATAGTAAAAAAACAGATGAGTGTCATTACTACTAGAAATAACACAGGGTACTCACCTTGCGATGTCCAAGAAACAAAACCACTTACTGGTAATGGCAGTGATACAACTTACGTGACAAAAGTGTGAACTCGCTCGCTTTTCTGACCACGCATTTCAATTCGAATTCAAACAAAAATAAACAATCCACATTCTCAGCACAGGTGCACTTTTCAAATGGAATGTGGGTACAAAATTGATTGTATAGGGCCGTTTTCCATTTAGATATGGAAATTCCGGCTGTGTGTATGACACCGCAGTACGCCTCGTTACAAAAAAATATCCCAACAGCGATGTATTTGCTCGAGAATTTTTACTCTTTACGAGAATGTATTATGCTTTAAATAATAGTGGTGCATTTAATTTAAAGAAATGAGATGCTTGTTTATAATCCCCTCGGGCCGTCACCCCACCGGGGTTTACGGCGGGATGGTGCGTCGGAATAAACCGACTGACCGACCGACTAAAACTACACGATGTGTGTGATGTGAGGTATCCGGGAACTGCTATTATTAAGTCATCCGGACCCCTCCTAGCGCCTGCCCACAATGGCGCGGGTACCACCTTCGGGTACATTTTCTATTTAGGTGACGTCCTTTACACACGGACGTCGACGACGAGGGAAAAACCCGTCCCGTCAAACCGCAGCCACACTTAGTTTGGCATCGCCGCTCCCAATTGGCAGCCCGGTTCGCTGGCGGCAAATTGGGTCCGAGTGGAGGTCATCTCCCGGGCCCTCTTCGACGCTCCTTCTGTGACATGATAACTTCACAAAAGGATGCGACCACAGTAAAACGCCTCCGGGGACACGGTGACCACTGCGAACGCGGTGATTGCGGAGTAGAGGCTATTTTGTTAGCAGCCTTCTTACCCCGTTTTCGTTAGTTCTTAGTCGCTCCAACTACCTGCCATCGTTAGTGGAGACATATGTACAGGGGTCAGACACAGATGTCGGAGTGGGATGTGGAGAGAACTCCACCCTAGCCCTCGACGTAGTAGTTCTGGCCCTTGGTACCGCCGTATTCGCCGCTTTGTTGGCCACTCGTCCTGCCTTTAGTGCGGCCGTAGGTGTAGACACGGATACGCGCGCCACCGCCTACGATAGAATACAATGGGAAGCGAGGTCGGCGCTGATGTGACCTTTCGCCTTTCTGCAGCGAGCGTCGGTAGTAGTTCTGGATTTGGTGGCCACTTTCTGTATTATGGCCACTTTTGAGTTTGCTCTCTTCTCCGGTATTAGGGGGACGGAACTACTTTCTACCTGCTCCCGGATCTTCTGCAGGAGATCCGCAATCTCCTCTTCCCTCCGCTAGGACCCGTCTATAGGCTTCCTCCTTAGAGAAGACAGAGCCTGACTGGTCTTCTACTATCGCAGAGCTCTATCTCCATCTACTCCAATGCGTCCATCGTTGCACTGGAGTTACCTCCGTCCGACAGAATGGCGGACCTGGAACGTAATCGGTCCGATATTCTTCGGCTCCCAGCAGGCAAATTGACTTCTGGGAGCCCTACTGAGATAGGCGTCCCAAGCAAAACTTCCTCCTCGTAGACGATAAAACATCCGCATTTCTTGTCTTTTCCGTCTTATCCTTCGCCTTCTATTTTTTTTTTTTTGTTTTGATTAACAATGATTCAATATTTAAACCCACGAGTGGGGGAGGAATAATAGTCGACCCGGGCAGAGATCCCCCAATACCCGGGCAAACGTAAATTTATGCCCAACGGAGGGGTCCGCAAGTACCTCGACTGGAAGTGCGCTTGCAACTGAACTACCCATCAGACTTGCATCTCCTGGCCACGCACCAGAACACGGAATTCGGAGTAATTTTTCAATTAACCAATTGAATTGCTTGTGCAAACTAAAATCAATACAGGCAATTTTATGCATAACATAAACAAGAAACGACGTAAATAATTTACACATAACAAAAGTGATAGCTGATTTATTCTTAAAAAGTCAAAAACCTGATAAAAACAAAATACCTAACAGAAAATTGAGTTACCCACAAAATTAGATCAGGATTTCCATTAAATTGACGTTGTTGACTTCATGGAAAGGCATATTCAATTCATCGCTGTGTTTTTTCAATTTTATAAGTTGATTGGTACTCTAGAAGTAGGGATCGAATACTAATCAACTGAGTGCTTTTTGTCATTATATGTATGTACAAATCGATGAAACCTGATCAAAGCGAAGCGATGACCAGTTCAAACAAAAGTATTATTTTTCTAACAAATTGGACAAACATTTTAACTGTAATAAATTTCGAAAAATATTTGTCGAATGTTTGGCAAAGTCATTGAAAACGGAATGAGCTTTGATATTATACTTTATTTGAGTTACTGAGAAGCTGATAGAAAACAAATGAAGTCATAAGTTTTAAAATCGTCTCTTATTTGTTATTTTCAATCAGAAAGTTTTATTCAATGATAAGCTTGTATTAGTAAGTAGGCGTACTGACAGGCATTGTACTCGTAGAATGAGTACTTTGGTTAGATAATATATTTGTTTACTTAAGTTTGTTTCTTAACTCCCTAAGTTAATTGAGTTATTCTTAAAATATTCAAACGATATAAAGTACTGTTGATATAATGTTACACATTTTTGTTTATTTCTAATATTTGATGTTTTTGTAATATTGAGCACGCCATATTTCTTCTATGAAGAAAATATGTTTATTTTATTATTATTTGATATATCCTTATAGTTTATCACTTTACTAAAATAAAATAATGACTTCTAGAGCGACTGATAGTGCAGAATAAGGTGGAGGGAACCACATTCCGCGGCAGGACACCTATGCACTTTACCGACCAGGTGAAATTCGCAGTAGGAAGCCGCGTATCTGACTGCATCTGACAGTCAACCAATAAGGAAGAGATGGTGACTTAGTACGAACTGCTGTGTCCGCCTCTACCGCCGATGTGGACATCTCAATACGACCACGACCGCTCTACATGTTATACCGTTATGGCGTCATTCTAACTGGGATCTCACGTGTAATCTAAATAAGAATCACTATGCATTTTAATTTCTTTTCATTATATCCAAATTGTGAATTCACAACTCTGGAGGTAAATAATTCCATTAGAAGCATATTTTATCATTTAATGTAACGTACACCTCAGTTTAACAGTAACAATTGATATTTTATAGCGGTTAGGAAAAAATCATAAAAGGTTTATTGTCGCTGAAGTTTAAGAGTCAACCGAGGGAAACGGTTTATAGTTATGTTCGCGATGCAATAGCCAAATGCCGTACTTTATAGCCAAATGCCGTACTTTACCTACTTACTGGTAGCATATGTAACTTGTGCGTATGAATATGAGCTTAATCGCTGGTCTTCTTACGAAAAGTTACTTGTTCTATTTCTCATTTACACATAGAATCTAAATATTTATATTCATCTCATTTTAAATTAAAAATATTAACACTCACTTAATACCTGCACTTGTAGAGTCTGTAGAGCTACTGAGACCATTGCTAATCAATATTAAGCTTGCGAATCAAGTTTAAAAGTTGAATATTTTATTGATATAAATAAGCAATTATCTACTGCGACACACAGAGTGCTTCGTATAGGGTCTACCTCATACGGTTGCAGTTAGACTTCAGTCATACATACATGTATATTTCAAAAAAAAATTAAGTTACAATAATTAAAAAAAAATAATTAATTAGTGGGTAGTAATAAAAAAAACCGCAGCGGCGCGCGTCAGAGCCGAGCTGATGGTGCTCGGAGCCTCCTCGTCTTCACTCCAGGAGGTCACTTCCCCTTCCGCCCGAGTCGGCTATTTATATTAGGTATTGAGGTAAGTTCACTATTGATATTAATAAAGTTGAAGAGAAGTACGTAACCCTTGAGTACGGCTGTCCGCTTGCTTTGTGAGCCGCGTGTCTGCCAGTTTGCCAGAGGGTACCGAGAAACTTGAATTCGCACCAGAAGGCCACAAATGAACAAGCACGCCGTCTGAGACTGACCGTCTTGACCCGAAATCTGGGACCCTACGAATGGATTAGCACTCATATTATCGATCAGGTTCCAGAAACAAATAGGTAAAAGAAAAATTAAGAATATACTCACCACTTTCGTGGGTACTTTTAACAGATAAAATATTACGAAAATAAAATCACTAGACAAACAAAATACTATTCAAGATTGGTAGACAAGAGTTAGCAGAGTGTCCCCCGTGGCGGAAAGCCGGACTTATATGTGTTCGGTTTGTGAAGTTTCCAGAAAGAATCCCTACTTAACATTTCAATTTGACATTTAAATTATCAACGAAGTCAACACGAACAAAATCAAAAGTAACTCGCTTCCTACCATAACAAAACACTTTTAACACCTATACAATTTGTCATGATAAATTAATAAAATGACTTATCTACAAAACAAATGCCATCTAGTGGTCCGACGGCGAACGAAGAACATCAATACTATAGCTACAAACTACTTTGGATAAATCAAACAAAATGCGACGCGGGCAATAGGTGTCGCTGTTAACAAGTCCGTACGCAATACAAATATACTAAAAAAATAACTGTTACAACTTTACGGTATTTTTTTTTGTAGAAGACGACAATGCTAACTTTTTTACCTACCTAGATTGCTTTAGCTTCCCATTGCTATTGCTTCCCAAGAAAAAGAGCTCTGCACTAAGAAACTGCCCAGACTACAGCTACTTTGAGGTTACGTACCAAGATTACTATTAAACCAAAGCGACGAGAAATGCGATATATTCGTTGTGACCCTTGTACAAATAACGTTTACTTGTCATTATCATCATCAATTTTTTAACTTTACTTTTAGTTGAAAGTTACTTCATCAGCAGCTATACTATACTGCACTTGATATAACTATACTGCATCTTGAAATATTAATTCAATTTTACTGTTATATATTTTAAGTAACTAAAGTTTTGTCATATAGCAAGTGGCAAGTTATTTATTGCATTAGACTTGAGGTTTCAATCACGTAGGAATTTAAAGCGACTATTAGAGTGGGTTAACGTAGTAAGTACCTTAGTGTTTCATATTATAAACTTAAAATAAACAAACAATTCTTCAATTAAAAACCAAAAGCTATTTCAAACCTCAAAGAAAGTAGTTATTCACTTGATTTCCGGTTTTAACGACTTGTCAAAAAACAATAAAGAATTTCGAAACAGATTTCATTCCATTAATGTTTTTTTTTTCTGGACTTCTTCTTTGAACGAAGCCTAGCGTAATTGTAAATTTACAAAAATTATGATTTTGCTACCGACCGTTCGTCTTAAAATGTTTTATCAAAATATTAATTAATTAAAATGTAAATCGCTACTTAATTGTATAGGAAACAATAATGGAAGGCACTCATTACGCAAAATTAGTTACTGTATTATTTATTAGATTAGTAATTACACTTGGTAATACGCTTTGAGTTCGAATACATATGTGCACATTATACAGGGTCCATATCTGTGGTGTTCGGTCTACGAAAGATAGTAACAATTTTTTACCGTTCACTTGCCGCCAAGCTAAACTTCAGCAACAAATCATGGTTCTTAGACTGTGTTTTGAAGAGGTCTTGCTAGGTGAAACTTACTTGTAGTAACTATTTAGTTTCGTGGATATGACTGCTTACATGTATAAAAGGTATTACAGGAAGGTGTGATAACATTTTAGGCCCAAAAGTATCTTAAACTGAAACCCCGAAAACTGCAAGATTTTAATCATGATTTTTAATAAAGAAATCGTATTTTAAAAGAGATAGTCGTAAATAGTATTCGAAATTTAACTTATTAAGGGTAATATTTCGTATGTCTCACTCGTTTTGATGTATATTTTTGTAGAAAAATAATTGCTTAGAAATATGTACCTAAACTAAGAAAATCATTTCCCAAAGAAAATAATCGATTTTCAAGCAAAACGTTACTCAAAATTGTGTCGACAAATAAACGTTCCTAAAATATGACCACATAAATGTAAATTTAAAATTTGTTTGTCAGTTCGTCTAGATACCGTTGATTCGTCTATCGTAAAGGTATTTCGTACACGTTTTCATGGATACAGCAAAGGACATCGGATATCATTCATTTAGATTTTTTTTTGGACAGGAATAGAAAAATAGCTTCCATTTACTTAGACTCATAGCTTTAGTGTGCAAAAGCTCATAAGTAATTAGTAAAGAACATTTCGGTTTGCAATTGTAGTGTCATTGCATTTACACATATAAATTTATAGATTTCCGGTATGTAAATATTTACTGCATTTGTAGTCTACTGGTTTTATTGAAAATTGGTTGGGTATTTATATAGTTAACGTTAAAAAAAAACAACTTACAACAGTATTTTTAGGTATGATTATATTGAAGGAATCATATTACCGTGTGCAATTAAAAGTTATAATAATTAAACGTATCATTCGATAGAGTGAACAATATTTCTCTTTGATGTTGCTGTTGAAATGAATATACCGAGGAGGTTCGTATTATTTCGGTAATTACAAGTATTATGGAATGCAATGTGGTCTGTTAATTTCCCCCAACTCATATAACACAACTGATGTACATGTTTTGTACATGTTGTTGTAAATATGTCAGTGTTCATGTATACGAAATGAGATAGGCCAATGTAGTGTTGTGGTCTCGCTGTGCATAATATTATGCCACTTTGTGTATAATTAGAGGTAGGTATATGGACTTTTAGGGACTGAACAGAGCTGTTTGGCCATTCGTTTGAGCTTTACAGTAGTATTAAGTAAGTAAATAGTAAACACTATCTTTTTTTGCATAAAAATGGTACTGTTGTGTTAGATTGTCAGTTAATCGTAATCATGCTAGAAAGCCTAAATATACTATAGATATATTTTATTTTATTTTTTAATTCTCTAGCTTCAGGGTTTATTATAATCACCAGCAGGCCTTTATTGTAGTGGCAAGACCCGTTATGGAGGATGGGCTCGAGAGGCAACACGGGACCTTCACACCTTCACGCAGACGACTACCGGGAAAGGATGCTTCGGAGATTACCTGTGTCTGTTACGCGTATATAAGTTTAAATATAGGGTGCTATAATTTTTTACAATTATGTTACAATCTTCCTTGTCTGTGCTTTTCTTTTGCGGTATTCGTTGGAATTCAACTTTTTTCTCTATATGTTTTGAAATTTACTTGGGTTATATAATCGAACAAAACATTAACCAATACCCTAAACCTTCACCCAAATGATGTTATCATACATGCCCGTAACCTCGATACGGTTGTCAAGGTGATTTAAACTTACAACTATAGTCGCGTCCGCACTCCCGCCCAACCTAAGCGACAGCATTCGATCATCGTTTTCAGCATTCGATCACCTAACAATCTATGCTTTAGTTCCCCACAAATTCGTGGTTTGAAGGAATGCAACTTCTGTCGAACAAGCTTCTCATTTCTAGAAACTTAAAAAAATAATAGGATAAGTTATCATTATATGAATACTGAAAAACAGGTGAACAGATTTAGTAATTATTTTCTAATTTGGAAAGGGATACTTTCTGGCCGATCCGATTGTTATCTTAAAAAAAAAACTAAAATAAACCCTGAAAGAGAAACCAATAAAATGTACTTGTTGGTAGAACTTTATCAATTATTTTTTTAAACAGAAAATTAAAATTTCAAAATTTTCTTTTATGCTTTTTCTATGTATAAATGGACTAGTCAATAGCAATATAAATAAATGTACTCGTATAGAACAGATGTATCAACTTTGCGACAAAAAGAGTTTCAGCAGTCTCCTTAAGCGGATATTTTAGGGGGAGGGTACGTTCGCGTCTGCCTGGTCGTCGTCTAATTGAGAGTTTTACCAGAAGGGGCTGTCCTCACTTCTGTGAACCACTTGTTTATAGGAATAGGACTTTATAAAAGCTGTCCCTGACCTCCTCCTATTCTAGGCACAGTAATGTACACTATGTGGTACAATTCTGATTAACCGTCCAACCTAAGAATATTCATGGGACAGTGGTGCTAATTCTGTTGTTAGAAAACTCTCTAAACCAAACTAAACTTTGTCTTGCCCCGAAGAGGTTTTATTTGTGTTATAGAGTGGCAAACGATCATACGGGTCCATGAACTCGAGAGTCATAAATCCGTTGCCGATCTTTAAGCGCTGCTCTCCAGGACATAAGGAGGAGGTCGGGCTTCGGTAACATCACTTACTCAGTGAAAATCAACGGAAGAATTGCTTTCGGTTTGCTGTAAGGTCGTGATTTCACTCCGGTCGAGCCGGCAAGGTCCAATTTTGATGAAACATGTCTCTCTGAAGGTTTTAACAAGCACAAATAAGTATTCACGGCTAGAGTATAGCAGAACATGTAGATTTGTACTACTCCTATTTACACCTATTTTATGGGTATTTAATGTCATAAATTTACAAATCTGACACCTTGCACAAGATTTACAAAGTTGAATAAATATGTACGGCTTACCCGTTAATAAATAATTTCATTGTGTCAGCATTTTTATAAATTATAATTTGTTCGCCATCGGTCATCGCCGCGTGTACTCAGTTCAATCATTATCATTATAATATCAAATAAGCATTCATTATAGTTATCAATTAATATCATTTTTAGCATTTGCCATTACCATGAATAAATCTCTCAGCTATTATTTTCAATTCTATCATTTATAGTTGTTCCATACAAAGTCCGTCTCGAAATCAATGATACATCAATATCTTTTCTAAACGTAATGCTAAAGAATATCAACAAAGTCAAAATACAAATATGCAACAAAGCAAGACTCTTTATAAACACACATAAAGACATGACGCTGCTAAATTTTAAATGACAGAACACGCAGTTTTTTTCGCTTTAGAAAGATCAAATAATAATGTAGTGCGGGCCATCTGTGCCTGACACAGTCCCCTGAAGTGTTTTTGCGTTCTCTAAATGGAACCCTTCCGGTAAACGAGAAGTTATTCGGGCGTAACATGAACTTTCGAGTAAATGTAGCATGTGTTTAACCACGACCATAATTTCAACGTAACGACCTTCTACGTGAGAGAGATAAGTCGAAGTTTTCGGCAGAGAAGGTATTCCAGTTTATCGCACGCACGTTGGAAGAAATTTTAATGAATGTGCTATAGTTAGTGAAAGATTTATTAGCCCCAAACCGCGCGGTATTGCGTGCGTTGTCGAATTAAATCCTACTGATTTATTAAATCCTACTAATGGCATCGTTAAGTCTTTATGTTTAAATGATTTTTGATTGTCATATCCGATAGCATTGAACGAGGTCATTGTGTAATGAGGCGTGATGTTATTAAGCTCGCTGATATTCTGTTACACAAATGGTCGGTTGGAAAGTAGGCAGTTTTATGTACCAAACACAATTATATAGAATCCATACATACTGTACCGCTACTTTTCTGAAGAAAGATCAAAGCATAAACCGATTTTATTAGGGTATATTATTATGAGCTAGGCCTACTTGTGCAGAATTTGGCCAAATAAATCTATATACATTTTACTTTATTATTGGTCATCATTTTTATAGACGACCACGCCGTCGGATCTAGCATGCCTCATCAGCATTTTGTAAGATGCTAGAAAAGCATCATATGACTTGATGTTTGACGGTCCCGTCGGTACTTGCGTTTTACCTCTTTGCCCAAAACAAAGAGAGGAAAAAAAATATTAGAAAACTAGCAAGAAAAAAAATATTTGGTACATTTTGAAAAACGTGGATGAAAAACGCAACAAGTACTTAGTTAAGTTAGTGTTTTATTAATTCTACGATATTTTTAACATCAAGTTCTATTCAAGTTCACTTCTAGACGTTTTTGGAATTCATCGTATGTTAATAAAGGTAAATACAATTTAAAATCTCAAGGGTGTCTGAAGTTTGTATAAAATGTAATATTTTAAGGTAAGATTCTGACAATCTAATTATTAAAGTTATTAAAAGACTATTAAAAGGTTTTTAAATTTAAATTACATGAAATGTAATGTTGAATAAACTAAATCTTAGATTTTCATCAAACATCTTATGAAATTCACCGTTATGATGCTTGAAAATGTAAGAAAAAGTCTACATAACTTAAAACAAATGTTGATCTCTTTGTGGTATTCACTATTAAGGTGTTAAAACAGCGAAGAAGGATTTAGAACAATTAGTATCAGAAAATTTTACCTATCTGAAATAGTCCAAATTACCAGACATTAAAAAAAATACGTTCATGAATCCATTTATTTATCCATTAATTCTGTTCGATAGGCCTATGTCCAGCAATGGACTACTAAACGCTGGATGATGATGATGATAAATCCTATTTATTTTTTAGGTGAATCTTTTCTAACTTTAACTTGCGTATTTATCACCCCAGTCGACTAGCCCTTTCATAATTAGATTTTATACTTGATCTAAAATTCTATAGTTAGTAATTTGAGTATTTGTCCTTATACATTTAAATCTATACCAAGGAATTCAGAAAATCCAGCTTAGTCGATTAAATTTAATCGACTAAGCTGGATTTTAGTATATACATGATCTGTTAGTTTTAATAGAGTGTGCTAAAAACACGCCTATCTTGAGTATTATTTTGGGTTTAAATTTTACATATGTCTCAATAACATTAATTCAAGCTACAGAACGAAAAATAAAAGTCTGAACAAAAAAAAGACAATGATCATGTATAAGAGTGACACTTCCATTTTTACAGAAGTTCAAATTGTAAAATCTGGACGGATTCGTAAGTGTCTAACTTTAACACATCGCGCTTGTTTTATTCCCAGTGTTAGTTCATTTCTACTAACTTTTTGTCAGTACTCGTTCCGACTGGGCGCTACTTTCAACCTATTCATTTTGAACTCTCCAACATCATTTATCTCAGTGGTTGCACCTACAACTTGTTGAGAAATCAGTTTAGAATAATTGTTACCTAACAAATCCACCTGGTATCACAATTTCAATTTAGTACGTATCAACATTTGCCTCACTTGTAGAAGAAGGGGAGCACCCCGTTGGGAATTATAATTATCTCTTCCATCCTCAAACGCTTCTTACCGAACTTTTCACTCTTAATGTTCGTAATATCTATTTGGTAAATTACATTCGAATAATCATTTACCTTCATGAAAATAATTTAGTACATGTTTATGTTTTTCATGCATATTTTGATGAGATTTAGGAATCTCTTTCTGATTGTGATTGACATTTTACTATCGGGATTATTTTATAATTTTACACCCTTCTGATATCGTGAGTGAATGAAACTATAAATATTCTTCTAAGGAGAAGCCTATATAAAGCAGTGGACTATTAAAGGCTGTTTATGATGATGATAATGAATCTTGGTAAGGTTATTCACATATCCAATACTACAAGGCTTTTCACCGTAGTTGAGATAATGTGCAATAAAATAAAATGTTCGGTAATCAATATTTTTGAAAATATTATGAAGATGTCAACCAAAGACACTTAAGTTAACATTATCTAAAATATATTTTGCTGCTCTTCCTTACCCGACTAAACATAAGTTTTGCACAGTAACATATAATTTTAACGTTCAAAATTTGGTAATTTTTCGGATTATTTACCTAAAATTAACAATCACTCAGCTTTACTGTTTCCAATTATGTCATGACGTACCCAAATTTTCTCACGCACTTAGATCATCGCAACTTTGGTTACATTTAACACTTTTGGGATAAATTTAAAAAAAAACCTGTTGTACTTACGGTAATGGGTCTGCATCAAGTCCGGTGTATAAATAGTAATAATTCTCTTTGAGGCTAGAAAACCGTTTAGCATTTCGTGTTAAAATTTTTGTGATATAAACTAGAAAATATGAACAAAAAACATTGTAACCGCGATACAAATAAATTTAGAGAATCAATTTTGAAAATAAGACTTCCTAAATTTATAGCTATTTAGAGATTCTGAAAATTCTAAATATTTAAGTCAATATTGGTCTAGAGAATGCCTTTTTATAAAAGTAAAACTGAACAACATTTATGTTTACTAAGGCTATACATGGTAGTATTTACGGGTGACACGATACTTTTAGTTTACCGCCACTTTATTACTTTAGTTAAATTCAATATAGTGTTAGTGTACTAGGGCGGTCCCAAACATTATCATTTAAAATACTTAATATACTTACAAAAGTTCTTAATACCGTGAAATTCGTTGTGCTTACCCTAGCAAAATGTCAAACGCTCAGAAAATGGGCCCTCAAATACTATAAGAGGGTCGATCGGACCCCTTGACAGCGCTAACCAGTAATCCGCTGAAGGCGAAGGGTCACTTTCCAATTATATAATTGTCTACTCGAGCGCAATGTGTATTCTCCATATATCAAACAAAATGTTTCTGATTATTTGATAAAGAATTAAGAAATCAAATCTCACCATATGCATATATAACTCTTAATACGGACGAACACAATACTTAAATACCCATAGTACTGTATAAAAGAGCTAACCGGGTTACCAAAATCTAGTTACGTTTGCTGATCATAAATATGGAACATCATGGAACGTGAAAGCTTAAAGAGTGAAATTTAGTTATAGCGTTGATTATGCATGTAATCACTCTGTATGATTGTTACTTCTTCACGATCAAAAGGCTTAACCAATTTTAAAAAAATAGTATGGAGGTAACTGACACCCTGGATTAACATATGGGCTACTTATTTGTAGTTTTCCCGTGGTATGAGCATATCTGATAAACTGTAACACCGCGAGATACAGCTAGTTAATAATAAACCTTAGACTGTTTTTCTTATTTGTCTCTGATTGAGGACAGTTCTTTGTTCACTCTCTTCTGTCACTGTGTAGAGATACACTCTCACTCGTACTGTCTGATCCAGAATAGATAATAAAACATTTTTGACAACATGTAATAAGAATACAAAGATACGTAATAAATTAATACAGGAACCTCTCTTATATATTCTTAAGGTCGTAGTCGAATTAATCATCCTTAGAGACAAAATAAGACGATCAATAAATGTCTACGTCCAACCAGCTACATATAAGTTTAATAAGAACCAATTTAGTTATCTTTAGATGATTATCAATCAAGTGTTTTGCTATTCCAGACTATAATCTATTTATAAACTTAATTTCATCCAGATCCATTCAATCTTTCTGGCATGGTTGAGTTGCAAACTTCCATCCTAACATAATATTTATAACAGTAGTAATTAAAAAAACCTTGAAAATAGGAACGATTGCCTTCGTTGGTATGTACACTTATATCTAAAGCTAAGATAGAGAACTAGAGAACAGAGTGTTCTTCGGCTCGAAGCTCGGAGAAGAAAAAGCTCGAAATATAATTTGTGGGTGAAAATGCATATTCAACGATCTTTGGCGATTTTTAGTTATTAATTTATAATAGCACTCATCACAAATTACGCAATTACGCTATGAAATGATTACGCACAAAAATTAACAAACATAAACGTAGCTTCCCATCTAACTTACGAAGTAGTCCAGGACAAACTGTCATCATAATGAGGTTTGTCAAATGCAGTTGATCGATCACCCCAAAGTCATTTATTAGAGTCCAGACGAGTGAAGATGAAACATTCACAAATTTATCAGGGTTGTCTGTTGCAGACAACTCTGATATATTAAATGCTCTCAAGGGCAAGCCAACAAGGTTACTGAGAATTCTGCTGAAAACGATAATAAACAAAATATACATCTTCTTCTTCGTTCTACAACAAATGTGTATTTTGTGTAAAAGATTTCTCTTGACAAACACGCTTGAGTACAAATGTCAGATTGCATTTGTTAATAGGTTTAAGGTTTAATGTATAAAAAATGTAAAAAAACATTAAAGTTATTTAATAACAAGTGTCACGTTACTTGATTTGGATTACATTGTTAGGTCAGCCGCGTTTGCCATTCCGTGATGTAATTCCACTGGAAAACAAGCGTTTAGGCTACGGTAAGCATTTACCATCTAGTATATTTCTGTATCATGGACCTTCTATAAAAAATCCATCACGGTCTTTTAAGAGAAGTTTTCGAAATAAATAAAGTTTTAGACATATTTTGAGCAATAAGTTAAGTTAAGCCGAGTTAAGTCAGATACAAATTATGGAACTCAAAACATAAATCAGAAAATCAGATTATTTTCAAGTAGGTACTTTGAAAGGGAAGACATAGAAATTTGAATAGAAATTGCTGACGCAATCTAGAACACACTGTCATATTAGTAAGAAACCGGTGATAATACTCGTATGATCTTATCTAGACCTTATTTTGTGGGTTGCGAAATTTCAAGAAAAGTGTTTTTATATTTTATAGCCACCATTCCCATATCATTGTGAATTATAGTGCATTGTATTAAATCTAGATTATTGATAAACTACTGTTCCCAACCAAAGTTCCCAGAGATATTTATTACAGAATACTTTAGTTACATTACCAGTAATATTGGTAACTTTTTTATCTAAGCTAAATGCTAACTACGTCTTCAAATACAATTTGGTACTTCAGCTCTCTCATAGAGTATTTTCTTTACAAATCACCTTTATTACGTAACACCACGTTTAAATATTAGGTCTTTACCTATGATTGCCGTTTTGTATGCAATAAGTGAAAGTACTTATTTTTTGAAACTTTTTTATTTCTGTTATTCGAAGTAATCACCCATGCAATCGATGCATCTTTGCCAAAGCATTGGCAGTTTATTATTTTTAAATATTTTAAGTTTATTTATAAATTCAATTGCCTCTAATTTTTTTTCTACATAACTGCCATGGCTATATTTCTTGTTCTAGTTTACGCAAAAGATTTATAAAGTTTAAGGAGGATCAAACCTTCAAACCTTCAAGAAAAGAGCGTACTCCTTCCTAAAAGGCCGGCAACGCGTTTGTGACTCCTGAGTTGCAGACGTTCATGGGCGATGATCACTTTCCATTACGTGACCCGTCTGCTCGTCTGCCCCCTCCAACATAAAAAATAAAATAGGATTACTGTTTAATTTATTTTTAGGTTTTATCAAAATTAATTGAGTATTTTGTTAGAAGGCTTAGACTTCCCGGCAAACACTATGACTGTGAGCTACGACCACTATGACGCTCGAGTCATAGCTAACACTCTCCAATGTTTCCATCTTTAATCCCCAAAGTTTCTAGTTGGCACTATAAGAATTGCCTATCACGTTAGTGGAATTAAATTTTAAAAATGAAAATGTGGATGTCGTCATAAACGAGTATTTTAGTAAAGTCTATTGCCCAATACATTTCAGCTTCTGTTGATCCATACATTCCAGAGAACAAAAATATTCTTCAAAAATATGATGACATTGATACTAGTATGTCTCTTTTCATAAAGCACAAACAAGCTAAGCTATTACGCTCTTAGGGTACTAAATTAACTAAAACATTATTTGTAATAATGTTACCGCTACAGTAGAAATACGACCTCATCACTACCCTTTAGTAAAACTTACACAGCATTTTAGAAATTGTTTGAATGAGAACTCGTAACCACGAGAAATGCTGCAGGGCAATTTACCGCTTACCCTATGTGTAAGTCTCACAAGTTTTATCATTAACATTTTAGGAAAACCGACAGAGGTCTACGCCGTCAACATAACTTCGCACTCGACATTACACTTGAAATATCGATGAGGGTGTGCTAAAATATTGAAAACGTTAAAAGCAAAGAATGGTTTTTAGTATACTTGTTAAAAACTAGAGGAACACCTTGATTTATCGGCCTTGAATTCCCCGCCCGACGTCCGACTAACTTTACTAATTAAGAGAAAGATTAATTTCCCTTTTCCCTTAAACAATTTCCTTCGAAGCTTATAACATTTGAAAACCTCTTTTTGGGCTATAAAAATATTCATTTTTTTTTATAAACCTGAATTAATGTATTTAATGTTTTTTCAAGTGTTACAATTAATGTTTCTTTTTATAGAATTCAACACGACCTACCGAAGGTCATATTCCGTACTGTTGTATGATTCATGTTGAGGTTAGCAACAAATTGATTTTTTATAGATTTTTACTCGATTAACTGAGTCGCTAAACTGTCACCAGATAATTATGGGATTTTCCGTTATTCCTCATATGCTCGTATATTATTGGTTTGTAATGTACAAAACTGATATCTAAAAAAAATCAACCAGACAACAATAGTTGTAACAAATGTAAGTGTGGTAAGATTTACAATTTGTATTTACATGCCGCATTAACAAAAAACAAATCAAATAAATCTAGACTTAGAACTTACCACATCTTTCAAAATAGGTTTTAGATATATTACGTCTACTTTAATTAAGACTTATTTTGTATTTATATAAACAGATGTTTTTATAAAAATCCGTGAATGAATTTGTTGAAATTTCTATTCACTGTACTCAAAAGTTTGCGTTTGACAGTAGGGTCTCCAATGTCAGTAGGACTAAGGAGAGGTTAAGCTTGTGATGGACAGTGCCTAAATGACAACGGCTATGTAATTAATGTATAGTTGTTCCTACCACAAGATACATTGTTTATGTAAAATAATTCAGAACTACTGCCTGATTGTTTACTGCATGTTACTGTTTTCAAATCAAGACGTTAGACAAAACAGTAAAACCCAATATAAAAAGACATAAAAATTATTTAACTAGAAGGAAAAATATATTTCGTCTAAATTATAAATCCAAAATTACAAGTCCTATATTTTCAAATTGTGTTAATAGTCAAAAAACCTTTTAAAGGAAACTACCAATAAAATACAACTCAGATCTCTGAAATCACACGTAAATTAAGGTATAATAACCAACTATTTTCTTTTAAAAGCGTTTTAACGGTAAAACGCAAGTTTTTGATCCATAATGACACAATGGAGGTATACTAACACGCTATAAACTCATTTACTGGCGACTCCCTAATTTTGGCTTCCAGTGTATTTAGTTTCTCATTTATGAACAGCGAGGAACTAACTCGCTACATCGTACATAATTATTAATATAGGCTTAGGGCTGTAATGAACCACAAAGCTCGCCTTCCATACAATATACTGTGCTACTTTGATTGCCAACATATAATTTTAGAACTCGTAACTCCGCTATAATGACAATTTGGGGACGGAAAATGATCATCTATTTTATTACAAATGTGTAATTTAACAAAGAATTATAAAAAAAAATTAAGTTGTTCATAATTTGTTTATTGAATAAACATAAAATACTTAGAACCTTCCTTTTGGGATTTATATTATTTAATTCAGAAAACAAATCAATGTTTATTATTTTTGCATTCAATAAGTGTATCATTTTATAATTTTGTTTAGTTGTACAGAAATAATGATTTCATTTTATTGTTTTGTATGCCTATTGACGAAACATGGTGGTCTAGTTATATTCTGTATTTATCAGTATTTTACGAAACAAATAATTGATCGATTGATTGAATTAGCACAACTTTATTTAAAAAAACGTATTTTATGAAAAACGACTAAACAATTAGATCTCATGAGAATTTCTGGTTTGGTTAAAACGTTCATTTTGCTATATACATAGTTGTTAAATAAAATATAGTATTTTTTATTTTACATTTTACCCTTGTATAAGGAAAGAAAATGGAAATAATCAATTCAATTGTAACCTCGAAGCTTGGGTAGGTAGGGAGGGAGGTCGCGTCACCTACCGACTGACGCAGGTGCTTACTGGGCATGGCTGCTTCGGTGAGTACCTGAATCGGATTGGACGCGAGGAGACGGCACAATGCCAGCACTGCGCGGCCGACTGGGACTCCGCCCTGCACACGCTGGAAGACTGCCCCGCGTGGACGTTTGAACGCGAAGTCCTGGTCGATGAAATAGGACTAGACTTGTCCCCGCCAGCAATCATTACTGCCATGCTGGCCGGTGAGATTTTTGGTTGCAGATTAATTGCTGCGGTAGGGGTTAGGATGGAAGCCTGATCGCACTAAAAATGTGATCGTTTTAGGCTGATAGGTAGGGAGAAGCCACTGGGAGATGGGTTCTCCCCAGAGACAGGCGCCTAAGGCTGGCCGTCGGAGTGGTTTTTAGTGGAAACATCACATACTCCTGGCTGCTATATCCCCAAGGAGCCGGACATCCGAAGGGATTTTCCACTCCGTCAACAAAAAGGTGTACTTCTAAATACTAATGCTCTGAACATTTCGTTCTTTCATAGTATTTTTCTTTGATCTATTGACGGTTTGTTGATTTCAATAGTTAATTTTATTATAAATACAATATGGGCTTGGTATATATTTAGCTCAATTGGTGCATACGAGGCCTTAACTGAGAAACTTGGTATATGTGTCAAGTAGGGACCTTGTCCATTTTCAATTTTAGTATAATACATTTAGTACAATACAAATACATCCATGCACTAGGAGTGTGTCAATACGTGACACACTCCTAGTGCATGGATGTATCTGTTCGATGTGGCAACTTAAAGAATGTGAAACTAAAATATTAAAATTGATATTTTAGTTTCACATTCTTTGAACTTGCAGTTCTCCAGGAACTTGCAGTTTTATCAGAGTATTTTGAGTATTTTAGTAGTGATATATTTTCTAAATAAAAAAAATGACAGATGAGACATGAAAGATGAGTGGCGTAGCATTCCAAAAGTAAAAATAATACAATATTGATAAGGTAAAGGGTTTTTGTTTGTTAAATTAGTTTGATGAAAATTAATAATAACCACAATGTAAATACGTTTTGATGGTACTTAGCCCCGTTATTAATTCAAAATGCACCTCTGGTTAAGTATGTAAATATTTCAGTTTACTGATCGGTAAATTAGTGGTATTTTATAGGTACTAAACATTTTCATATAGAGTGCATTTCGATTTTCATCAACATTAAATTAAATGTTAAAACCTTTTTTAAATTTCATTTTCCACAATTTATTACTTAGTATGTATTTTACATTTATATTAAAATATTGCATATAATCAACAACAATCAAAAGTATTCTGTTAACAAAATAAAACTGTTCCTGACTTCGATATCCGGGCAAGAACTATAACATGAGATTCACTGGGATGTGCCTCAATCGTTGGGTACGGCAGGGAGGCCTCTAGAATCCGCCGATGCATTCCTAGAGTTCCTCCCGACTGCCGAGGTAGGCTGCCGCGGGGTTTAGTGGGTAGACCGGTTCTCCGGGAGTCTCACACACGTCGTCCGTATCCCCAACGGAGGGTATGAAGGGAAAAGCATTCCCCATGTTAAAAAAACAAAGGTTATACCTACACGAATCTTGTGTTCAAATTGTAGGTAGTGAGTTACTACCCACACTTTGAACACTGTTCTCTTAACATTCAACGAACTTAATCAAATATTTGTTATTGGCCAACTTTGCTCAAGCCTTATGAACTAAAAGTTGACTTTACCCCTTTCGCTTGTAAGGGACCGCTTACGTTATTGTATTTCATCCATATTTCTATAAAAAAGCTTCAGCCAACAAGTTTTGGTTGGGAACAACTTCTGAGACGAGTATTTTTATTTTTCTTTTTTAGAAATTTGCGAATGTTGTGTTGTTCCCGCAGGGATTCTCTGAAGTTTCTTGTTTCGATGCCTTTTCAGCGATATATTGGTACGCTCTTGTTTTATTTACTGGACGAATTCTTTTGTAAGTAGTACTACTCACAAAAGAATTTGAACGCTCTTCATATTGACGGCGTACTTGGATGTTGGATATATTATTTCGTTTCCTTGTACAGTCCGGCGATAAATAATAAGGAAGGAAAGTTAATTTAATTACATGAAGACTAGAAATCAAGGTATTTACGTATTTTTGTTTTATCTATAAGGTATTTGCGTACATTACGATTTAAAAGTAACTTATACCATTATAAGACTTTTATTTTGTTATATACTCAGACATCTACGAATGCATGCATTTAATTAGAGAACTAATTATTGTATTAGTATTTGTAGTATAGTTTTCTTCTGCAATATTTGCACGAAATCCTAGACATACGAAACAAAGCTTAGCTTTACTACACTTTAGTTTTCTTAACATCATATCCAAATATAGAGTCCTTAAAGATAATGTAGGATTATTTGTCATATCAATTATCAGTAGCATGCAAAAAAATATTGTTAAAAAGAAGTAGGTATGGGGTAGTTCATTAGTAGATAAAAAAAGTAAGGTATCCTCAATTTTTCTTAAATCAAAAGTAAAGTTCTATGTTTTAGTTAAATTTGCTATTAAATTGTGTTTCTTTTACTTTTTTAATCTATAAATTTAGGTTCTTAATTTTTAGTATTGTCTTGGTAATGAGTCGTCTTCAAGCTCGTCAATAGTACGTTACATGATGGCAAGCCAATCTAAAACGCCTAAAATAAATTTTGGATTTCGTTACAGAAACAATGTGTATACCACACGTAAGGAAAATGACATGCCTTTGCCTTTGTGTAACGGATAAATAACTGTAAAAACATAACTGGAATAAAAACTCTTATGAGTTGTAAATGGTTTGACGGGACCACGGGACGTGTATATAATTTAGGGACGCTAAATATTGTAATAATATTTCGGACATCTGACACACTACGCCACCTAGCTTTAAACTAAGTAGAGCTTGTACTATAGAAACTAGATGAACTGATAGAATACTTTATTGTAAATACATACATATTATACATAGAAAATACATAAACTCCGAAACAAAATTTTGCAGATCATACAAACATTTGGTCCGACTCGGGAATCGAACTCGAGACCTCAGTATAGCAGGCGCATACACTACCACTGCGCTACCGAGGCATATATGATTCTTCGAGTATCAGTTAATCTAGCTTTTATAGTACAAGCGCTTTTCGAGACACTTTTTGCCCTGAACAACCAATCTATGGAACGGGTTATCGTCTGGGGTATTTCCGGACCGATACGACCTTAAAACCTTCTAGAAGAGCGTACTCCTTCCTAAAAGGCCGGCAACGCGTTTGTGAGTCCTGCGTCAGCGATGGTCACTTTCAATCAGGTGACCCGTCTGCTCGTCTGTCACTGTAACATAAGAAAAGAAGCTCTTCTTAGTTTGAAACTAGATAGCGTTGTGTATCAGATGTCCTAAAGTTATTTACTACCTGGTGTCCCGTTTGCTCGTTTGCTCTCCTATGCCAAAAAAGTATAATAAACATGAGTAAAGACTTTTTAAAATAAAATTTATATTCACTGACTCCTAGTCAGTAGACATTCTATGGTACAACTAATACTTAGTACTGAAATACCTTGAAATTGATACCACCAACTTTCCACATCGTTCGACACACTGATAAAAAATCGATTAAAGTAATCTTATAATAGTTGGATATTTAAAACAATTATTTAGTGTAGCACTAAATAAACTGCTGTTTTACGCTAAGAAAATAAATCCTCCATAAAACCAAATATCTATTAAAGTTCTAGAGCTCGGTAAAAGATAATGAATGAAGTGCTCTTAGAAAGCAATAATGTCTGTAGACTCGGAGTTCTATCGAGTTCAGGAGAACACCCTTGTTGTATTTACACAACAATTCAGTGGGACTTAGCGAGGCACTAACTAAGGAACATTCAAACGAAATAATGCCTTTTGTATCTTAAATGCTATCAATCTTATGAACTCCGTGTAATTTGGTTTTAAGAATAATTGCTATTCTTTTGTTATTGGCTTTATTCAAATTCTGATTTACTGAAATCGACGGTAGTTTATTAAGATTTTAACAAAAGAAGCTTTCACTGTCATGCAATATTTTGAGATTTAAAATACAATTTACATGAAATTTCATTTTGTTTTTGTAATGTAATAAAATTATGATTTAAGACGCATTACATGATATTTAAAAAAAATATGAATATGTAAGTTTACAATGTTGCCGTCAGCTTAAAATTTTATAAATACAATTATTTTTTATTTAAAAATATAGGCACAGACCTTGTTAAAAAACGTAATAGTATGTGACTGCAGTAGGAAGGTTTATTGAAAAACAAAAAAGTGAAAACGGCGTCATTTATAAACCCTTTACCGTTCAGACTCTAATCTTTTAGAAATTGAACTTCTTTGATATTTTAAAAAACACTACGAGTAGCTTGTTTATATTTTTTAGAAACGCAAAAGCTATATGTTTTATAGACACGTTTTGTGTAATCGTACATATTATGCGCATAAAATATCCGTTGTGGATCGTACGCCACCCACGCACGTGTATCAAATTCAGATCAGCATCGGTTCCGCTTGATGGTGTTTTAATATCATAAAGGACATGGACAAGGACAACCCATGCACATTTTCTTTAACAGGCGGCTTACTGTTATATTAAGGATCGTCTGTGGTCGAATTTCGGTCGTAATTCTTTAACTTTGAAATGTGTGTTGACCCTGTAGTGGTAGCGATATTTCCTCTCAATATAAACTTGAAATTAATTTCAAATTCTTCCTTGCGCATACTTAAAAAACGATACAAAGAATTTTCTTGCCGTTTTAATATTCTAAAAAAAACGAAGAACGTGAAAAAGATTTCCTGAGTTAAATTAGTAAGATCCTTTTTTCTTCTATTAGGTGTCATTTTTTCAAACGTTGAATGCGTCAAATAAGTGAATAAACGAGTTGTTTTACTCGCTACGGTCCATTTGCAACTACGCTATCACACTCGCACCTAATTACTGAATAGCTTAATGGATGGAACGGCCTCATTAGAACAGAGTGGAGAGGCGTTTAGAAAGACATTCCACACCCATTGGCAGTGAGTATAAGGCGTCATATTAGCAAAGTTACCTCATTGGGAAATTACGCTTTTGACATATAAGTTTTTAAGTAACGGATAAGAGAATAAGTAAGTAACATAAGGTAAGTAATATTGTACTGTATAGTTGAAAAAAGGTTATTTGTTGAAAACGATTTTTGTTTCGACTGAGTATTGCTATGATATATTTATTTTTCAAGGCTAAATTTAAGTCTTTTATATCTTTGTTTGATTAGAAACTTCAAAATTTATAATAAAAAAGAAACTGTTGACTTATTTCCTTAATACAAACAGAGAAGAAAGTTATTTATTTTATTTATTTATTTATTTGAAGGAAAACCAACAGCTTTAACATTGAGATAGTGACAATAATATAAAACATTAAATTAATTAATATGTACTTTTAAGATAGGATACAACATTAAAAGAATATGACGGGGCAAAAGGTGAAGAGCTAAGTATATAGCATATAGTGTTAATTACCTAATAAGGCTGTTACTGATAACCTAAATTGGTTTTTGAGAATTTATTTTACATATGTTTCAATCCAGATTTTACATATTATTATTAGGTTTACTAAAATCGTTAGAAAACAAGTAATCATTTGTACAAGGTATTTAAATGCTTTATTTACTTACTATTATTATTATATTTATTATTATATTTTACTTATTCTTGGATACAATTCTTATTAAAATATATTAAATAATTTATATCTGTATTACATATTTTCGAAATTTCATGATTGATTACAGGAATTGTATATCGGGTCCAACAAGAGCAATAAGCATGATTCTCATTAACTTGGTCATTTCCGTATTGTACCCTAATTTACTAACACAAGCAATCTTTGATATCAAGTTTATTGTAAAATGTAAATAACAAATCTGTTTTCCCAACTTTCAAGTGTCCGTTTGAGTTGAGATCTCGTTTTCGAAGATAATAACGAAGTGTCGACACAAAATTTGTCCCAACTTTGTCTGTATTTGTTTGAGTTCAGATTTAAATATCTTAACGAGACAAAGCAAACAGACGAGGCCTCGATATTCAATTATTTATTTTTACTTTTGTTCTTTGTAGTCTCTAGAGATCAGAAGTGTGTTTTTTTAATTATCTAATGAGACAAGCTTATATTTCTCAAAGTTAAATATACGTCTATTACATATGCTTTATTTATTCTTTGTTAGATAATCTTGTTGGATCGTTTTTTAATTGAATTGAATTCTAAGATAAGTTAAATAAATAATGTTTATGTTCGTTCTGTACCAAAACAATATTACTTATAAATTAAAAAGATTTTTACTAGCTTGCATTTTTATTCCAACTTCGTTGTACACAGGGGAAATAAAGCGTATCGAGATGAAATTGTACTGCTAACATATCTACTACACTACAGAAATATAATAGTTCACCAATGATTATAGTGTAACAATAACTGGATTATATATAATTTATAAATGGTAAAACCTATATTTATTTAATACTATAATAATAATTCTGTAAATTGATTATTTTACCAAAGTGACGGATTTGCTATAAAGAGAAATGGGGATGTGGCTTAAAAAATGAAAAAAGAAAAGCAAACAAGAAAGTAAAAAAGATTTCTGTTTGTTTTATAGTCTTAACATTTGGTACTGCAAATATAATTTTAACTTTGTTCTGAACTTTTAACGTTCATGTTAGTAATATAATTAATTATTGTTTGGTTCAATTGTCAGCATCACGATTAACATAATGGTCATAGTAACGTTTAAGAACTAAAAAACGCGAATGTTAAGTAAGAAAGGTTTATAGAATCTTTATTCTCATAAGAATTAAGAAGAAGATGGTTCGTATGTATGCTGATGTTTGTAAAAAGTCATGCTGACAATATTGCTCAAAGGCGGTTTAACTTTTAAAAGGAAATAGCAAATTAAGGAATCTGCTTACAAAACTTAACATTCGTGTGACTGAATGAAAGCATTATTTTTAAGAAAAATAGTTAACATTTAATATTAATGATTTTACGGAAACCACATTGGATATTTTAGCAAGTATTTCTGCGAAGTAATCATTACTTTGTAGTGACATAATAAGTGACATAAATAATTAAAAAAAAAAACGAACCGACTTCAAACGTTACTGACAAAGAACACTAAAAATTTAGAAATAATTACAAATTTAAGCAAAAAACCTATAATACCCTCAATATAACAGGTAACATTATAATAGCAATACTCCCTTCTATCTGTCTGAACGTTCATCTTGGCATTTATATTATATGACTGTACACAGCATCTTCTATCGCATGAGCATTACTATTCAATATACATATGTCCATCATACTCGATCATACGAATTCTGTTACTATTTAGGTGACCTATAAAATTGCAGATTTGTCCTTAAAGAATCAGAACCATCCAATTCTCGCTTTTAGATTTCAATACTTTTATATTGCAATACAACATTACGTTTAATTTTGAAATATTATTAAAATAATCCAAAGAAAACAAGGATGTGCATTAGGTAATGTAATTTAGTGGTGGTTTTCCGATTAGTGCTATAATTTCTTACAAATGAACATATGTACATCTTATAGCAAATAGTACTATATACCCTGGCATTATTCAGACATATCACCTATACAGGGCGTAAGGGACGTCGACTGGATAAGGACTAAAATACGGCAAAAAATTCCAATGATTTTCGACTCAGAATGGTGGTCTGAATACACTATTTCAGTATTTGTTACGACGTCCCTTAAACTGTATATCGATTGAACCAAAGCGCTAATATTCTAATACGATGGGGGCCAGGTTATTAGGCAAGTCACAAAAGAACGCCCATTGTTCAATGAAGAGAGTGCAGCTATCTATCTAAACCAGTTTGTAAGAATATGAATACAAGTGTGAACAGATAAAAATAACGACCAAGTTTTACAGTAGTCACACGTAATATGTAACATTTAACTGACCATTTGACGGGCAAGTCTCGCATCGCGCGCACTAATTGGTCAAATGAAATAGCGTGTGCTTCCACGCCTTTTTGTGATACATTTCCGTCTTTTCATACGAAATTACTCCCATAGAAAAGCTAGAGCAAAGATGTTACACATAAAAAAGAAGAGAAACAAATCAAAATAATTAAACGATCAAAATTAACAAGAACCTAAGAATCGTATTAGTAAAAAAAACTCTGTAAAATAAAATTCCATGATAATAACAGGAAAAATATACCTGACTGAATGAAATTCTTACATAGGGCCGGATTTCTTAGTTTCTTTTATGAAATTAAAAAAATATAGACTTTTTCAAATACATAAAAAAAAACCTTTTGTACAAAATGTACACTACATTTGACCGTACCCTGCGCTCCTCCTAAACGGATAATTTTCTTTCTGTATGTTTGAGCGGGTCCCTGGATGGTTTAGATACAGTGTACGTTTATTTAATTTTTTTTCACAAGACAACTTATAGAAAACCCTAAGTTCAGGCATGACCAGTTCTGCTGAGTACGGTAGATTTCACGTACAAAAATTTAATGTCATGAAATGGTTCTACCAATTTGGTTGATATTTTCATAGCATTTATAATTTTAATTCAAACTTCACTATTAAAGAAAATATAGTATGGAAACGGGAAACTTTTAATGGTATTTTTTTTAATAAATGTTTCACCGAATGTAATTGAACATTATTGATTTTATTGTAAACGTTAAAGAAATATTGTTCTAAACAAATAAATTATTTTCATAGCTTGAAATCAATATTATAATTAATATCAAGTAGAGAATTCGCAATAAAGCTTTATAAGCGTTAGCTGTAAACAATAATAAAGCATACCACGAAGAGCGTCATAATAACAAATATTGCACTCCAGGGCGCTAACATTAATAACGTCTATACACTTGTTGTATTGTCCCTAGAAATTACATTATTGGACCCAATTCCTTTGGCTTTGAAGAGGCTAGTTAAACAGGCAGCGGAGCAGTTTTGTGTACTGACATCAAAGAGGGCTAGCGACAAACGTTTGTTATGCAAATAGGACGGTAGTTAGGTTGAAAGGCCACTTGGTTCTTTGTTGTGATAGCAACTTAAAAAAATCTTTATATTTCATTTTTCATAGTTTATATAGCTTACAAAAACTTAAATTTTTATTCCCTTTCTAGATTTTATTTTAATGTCCCCGGGATAGGACCTAGTTATGTGTGGCGTTGGTCCGGGAGGAATCTGAAATCACATGGTCCGACTCCTCCCCAGTGTAGGGCGCCTAAGGCCGGCTGTTGAGAAAATAAAAGCTTTTATTTCATTGTGTCATGTACATACTTATTTTCAAAAAAGTTACTTATATCATTCAGTGGTCTTGACTTCACTTTGCTTCGTGACTTCTTAACTTCACTCTTTAATTCTTGCCACAATTTTTTAGTGTGTGCTATTAAGTTCTGAAAATAAACGAGAATATAGACTACTTTAATAATATCTCTATGTATTAATTTCACCTTAAAGTATTTTCAACCTTATATTAATTCATTAGTGAAGTGTTATAATAGTTTTCCATATACAAGTATATCGACATCAACAAGTGTTGTACTAGGAAATGTTTAACCACCCAGTCATCAAGCGATTTCTAGGAAGTCAGTTAACTGCTCAATTAAAAGCTGAAATTAATTAAAATACAATGAGACTACGGTGAAGATATTCTATCCAGAGAAAAAATCCCGCATGAAAAATAATGATAGCGTGAACATTTCCACGACGCGACGGTTAAGTGCAATATACTGCTCGCAATAAATATAAGGCGGGTGCAAATCAAGGGGACTTTAACGTCGAAAATTATTTTAAAGAACTCACCCTCATTAATAATAGGAAGTTACATTTAAATTCAAATTGACTAATATATCAGTTAAATTACGAGTTTTATGCAATTTCATGGCGCGTTGGAATGTTTTTTATTTATATTTCTTTTATTTCATTAAAGGGAGCCGTTGTTGGCAGCATGATTTTAATTCGTGTCTGCGCGTTCAGAAAGGTCAATGCACGTAAAAGGTTACTTTGTAAATTCTGTATAATTTTTTTCTGAACCTTGATTAATTGCAACTCTATTTTAAATTTTACATAGTTTTGGAAGAACGACATAAAAAAGGTTCAATGCTAGATCCAATACTTAAATAATTGTACTGTTTATCCTCATATAACTCAATCATGTTGATGTATTGATTATTATATCGGTACATCGCTCTTGAGTTAGTAAAGCCAAGCTAACTAAACATGCAGCCTCGCAATACAAATAACATATACTTCTAATCATCATCTGTCTTGTATATTTTATACATTACAAACCTTTGCAACGCAGTTCATCGATACAGATTGCAGTATACAAAGACTACTGTGTTATTGATGCTAGATTGATAAGAGTGGTTTTTGATGGGCTCTAATAGAGCTTCATATCTGGTGCTTAATCACCACTAATGTATGTACAATACTACATGGCTAATTGAAATTCAGATACACGACCTTGCAATCTGCAACAGTTTGCTTTTAGTATCTTTACAGAATACTTATCATCCTTAAACGCTGACGTGTGTTTTAAGGTTGCCTGACTAATTTGTACCCACTGGTTGGGTCTTGCTATTCCGGGGTCTATAAGAACATATTTTGTCATTTATAAATATGAATGGCACTCAATAGCAATCTAGTATCTGTACATGTGCAAGAATGTATTGTATTAATTGTAATTACACCTAAATATCAAGTACATTACGTACACATATAATTAACTATGAACCACAAACTGTCCTTAGTATAAAATGATATTGAGAAGTCATGACGTAACTAGAACACAGAAGTTCCTAAAACTACTTAAATTTAATAGTAACGGAATTGGAGGTATATATGGGGGCAGCAGAGGATGTTTTGGACCATTTTACAAACGAAACGCTCACTTGAGATCACGTAACGTTTTCATAGCACTGGAAAATTTCAAATATATTACCTGCGACCATTGCATTGTTGGGAACAGGAGTGGTATAGAGACTGTTTATTCTCTATTTTATTGTATTTGTTTTAATTTTTGTTGGTCGAATATTAAAAAATAAAAAAAAAAATTAGGATGGCTTTATTGGTAATCTTTAAGAAATAGATACGGTGAATATGTATATTTAGGCCGGTTATGCGCTTGCTTGGCACAGACCTGATATGAAAAATATTAATCTGTATCGTCTACACAATTTTAGCCTTCAATTTAATGCTACCTCCACATCTGATTTATTATTAATATTAAATAAGTAAGTCGTAACCCTTAGAGTTATTCTTTTTTTTGTGTTAGAGGGGGCAGATGAGCAGACGGGTCACCTGATGGAAAGTGCCGCCCATGGACGTCTGCAACTCAGGAGTCACAAACGAGTCTTATTCCTTGTAAAATAAGCGATTTGGCTATAGAAGTTTCTTACAAATTGGTTCACCTGCTTCGAAGATTAGCCGGAACAACAATAAAAACACAGATTTTTTTATATGAGTACTAGTATTTAGATTCATTACTCAAACGGTTGTTACAATATTAGAAGCAGCACTAAATAATATAGTTACATTCATGAAAACGAAATATATCTATGACATCTCTGTAAAAATAGTAAGGATAACAATTCTTTGAAATAAGCATGTTAAGTACAATCGCATCTATAGAATCATAAGGCCGTTCAAGACGGTAAACGTGTCCACGGCGGAGTTTCCTCGTTGCATTTACCACTGATGACGCGGCCCGCCATTACCTACCGGGACTGTCGAGCAATTTTGTATTTCGGTGCAATAACGTTCTGTGTTGTCACACTGATCATCTTGTTCAACGACACTTATGTTTTAAGATTGAAAGTTGGAAAAAAAGTGGTGTCATCAGCCGTTTTTGGATTTACAAAAGTGATCATAAAATCCTATGATTGTTGCATAACTACAACAGTCAAATAAATGCTTAAGTAGTGCAATGGCAAGGTACTTCAGTGTATTATTTTTCATAGAAAGCAGCGTGTTAAATAATTGGTAGGCACATTATTAAAAAGAAAGGTCTGCGGTGATCACGTAACATCAAACATGGTTGTTTTTTATTTTATTTTTATAAAGAATAAATAAATAACTCATTGAGTTAATGCAATCAAACTTCTATAATTTGAAAACATGGAAACAGAATTACAGAGACAAGGGAAGATGAAAGAAAAGTGAACTAATAAAGCCAACCCAATCGCATTTACAGTTTAAAATGATATACTGAGCGCTTTTACGTTGCCGTTACTATATTCCCCAATCTGAAACAGCCATAACTCACTCATTCTCCACGGTCTGTGTTTTATCGAATTTACACGTTTGAAAAATCCAATCGGGTAGTGTTGAACGAAAAATGTCACTGCAAAATAGGACTTCATAATACAAGTGGAACGTGGCCCGGGCAATATGCTGACGCTGTAACAGCGGCACACTCGGAGCTCGCTTTTCACCGTTTTAGTATACTGGCAAAATTTATAAGTAGCTAGGATTGGTATAAACCGAAAGTGAATCGGATTTCCGATAACTTTTAGAAGAACTCATGTCGACTTTTAAGACAAGTTGTCATTTTAAAGATTTTATTAATATTTCTTACTATACAGTATTAAAGAAAAAAACAAGTTTAAAATTTAAGGAAAATTAAGGGTACACAAGCATCAGTCTGATTGCTATTTGCGTTCTCTTTTAATAATAAAAAGAAGACGTTCTAAATTCAACTGTATTTGCATGAACAGATGCAATGGATTTTTGTGTAGACTAAATTAATAGATTGTTTTTTTTTTGTTTATGAAATGAAGGCAAGCAAGTGGATAACGAGTTATAGAGCAGAATGAATCCCAAACAAATTTGGGAAAAAATGAGAACATGATTTTAATTTATTGATTTCTGATACAAGTAATTTATTTTGAACAAACACATATGACAGCAATTGGAGTCTCCCTTTCAAAATTGTTTTTAGTAGCTTCATAGAAAAAAAGATAACGATATTCGATAGTAAAAGAATTATGATTTATTTGCTTTCTCCATAAATAAGAACTTGTGATGTTTTCTGTCAATAACTTATAGTTTACAAAAAGATTCATAGAAATTGGTGCCTTAACTTGATGCAAGCTAGTTGTATGAGAGTTTTTCTTACTAAACTTTACTTTGCGGATTCAGTATATTTTTCCTAATAATATCAAAAGTTTTACGTTACTGTAGTACTTTACTATCTTAGTGAGTGTGTTGGAAATAACATCTGAAAGTATTATTGTCAATGTTTTCCGCCGTATAACCACCAGAGCCATGAGCTATAAACAACTTTATTGGTCAAATGATTCATTCAACACCGACATCATTGATTCCATACTATCTGTAAGCAGCTTAATTTTTATTATTCAACGCTAAATACTTGGCATTTAACTGTTTTTTTTTTAGCTTTTTTAATGTTATATGTTGTGACGTTCCATTCCTTTCAAATCCTATCCTTCGTTGCGTTGATTCGAGTGATTAAGGTTACCGGAGCCTAAACCCATCCTTCTCCTAATTCTGATCAGGACTCAAAGGGCGGCAACACACCTTTGTTGAGTCGCAAGTCCATGTGCAGCGGTAGTTACTTATCATTAGGTGACCCGTCTGCTCGTTTGCCGCCTGTAACATAAAAAAGGCTGTCAAGTGTCTGTTCATCAGTTTGACCTAAATTGTAATTTTCAGAATTATCGTTGGACGTTAAGGGGAATAGCATTAACAATCACCTGAAATTAGATGGCCTGTTATCACAGTAACGCAAAGGATACCTTATCACCCGGTCTACGAATCATAGAAAAACAGTGCTCTCGACCACATTTATGAAATTACGCATTTTTTAATATAAGGTCTTGCCTGTAATCTCGCTCTGGTGGTGCCCAAAAGTTTCCGTGGATGTGAACGAAGTTAAACTCCGATCGATAGTTAATTTACCAATAAATATTGGAAATAAATTCAATATTAGGGCCTAGTAATAACTGTAAGGATAGGATGGTGATAATGGATAAGAGAATTGAATACTCGTTGAATTAAGTAGATACTCGTGATACGTGACTGCTAGTTAATAAATATTCCTAAGGGCTTTACGCGATTAATCTAAGTAACTTTCATCAAATCATATTACATCAACAGCATTTAAGAGTCCACTGCTGGACATAGGCATCTCCTTAGAAAGGAGGTTTTAGCCTACTATGCCACACTGGCCAGATGGGTTGTTATATAGGGGTTGTGTTAAGTTTCCTTCTCTTTGCAGTTTTGTTGTCCTGCGTAGTTTGCTCCCTTAGTTGACTCTTAAGACACCCACACGGGATGTATAGGGGTCGTGACACTTTGTATTCTTAAACCGTCACTGCACACCTTAGGTGAATATAAAATGTTAGTTGAGTTCATGATTTCTTTCAAAATATCCTTGTGCAGACAGTGCAAAATAAACATAGTTTGTCGTCTTAATACGAGTATAAACGGTAAATGTACTTAATAAAAAGAAATGTCTAGTAAAAAAGCAATTTTGAAATAAAATTAATGACGAACAAGTTTTAAATTGTTTCATAATGATTGGAAACTTTTGCAAGATCGTTCTCTAACAAGTTAGAGAATAAATAGTTTTCTTATTATATTTGCACCAAGCTTGAGTTTATTTGAAATCGATTTACTGAAACTAATTTTAGTCTAACTCGGACTTAAAATTTCTTAGATCCAATAAAATGACTTGGCTAAAATTACTTGGCTGGCAATCAATTATTCCAACTTTGTAATCTTGCGTTAGACAAAGAAAGAGCATTTTCAATTGTTTCAAGTTCAAAAGTTCATGTATTTTTATGATTCTAAAATTGTTTTAAAGAAGAGTTTAATAAACCAATATCCTGCCAAAAAAAAAATACAATCGTACAAAAAAAAGTTATTAATGCAGTAGAAATATTTTACGTCAAGAAGTCATTCTGATATGAAATACACTGGATTCACCTTTCATAAGTAAGTAGATAAACATTTTGTTTACTTAACGACTCTGGAAAGACTCTGCACCATGTGAGATTATTTTTTATAGTAATGAGACGGATACTACATCCGTCTCATTACTATTCACATGAAACATGTTTGCTTTTCATATTAGGGATAGTATTATGCAAAAGTGTAAATCACCAGCAAATAAAATCTAGCGAGAAAAATGGGTTCGAAATGGGTAGCGCGGTTTGTTTGGACGGAAACGATTCTGATTGGATGTCTAACGAATATAGAAAATATGCAGCATACTCTTTCGAAATGAGAACATACACGCTTAGTCGTTACTAAGCGTGTAAACGATTAAAAATCTGCGTTGTCTATTTGCACTGTAAGTTTATATTTCGATTTTACGATTTTGCACCATTGGCCTCCATCATCAATGGTGCAGAGGAGACAAGTTAGTTTCGTTTGCAACATTAATATTAACTATAAGGAAGTTCATTTTTTCAAATATACTGGAAAGATTTAATACCTGTATGCGATCGGTGAAACAAATGAAGGTCATAAGGATCATAAGGTAAATAAATTAAATACTGTGGAAGTTGATAAGTTCGAAAATTGCTTGCACCTATTTTTTACCACAATCGTCACATATGGAAAGAAATAGGTGCAAGAAATTTGCGATCTTATGAACTGCCGCATTTAATATCTTTTTTATATTCGTTATCAGCGTCATTTATAGACCGCTAAAACACGTTTTTAAGGAAATGTCATTTTGATCGCTTGAAAATTGCTTGTAACTGTTTTTCTTATCTGGATGACGTTTTGGCCACCATAAAAAAATCCGTCAAAAACTTTGATACATATATAATACTCAGTAAATATTTGCAATAATTAGAATATGCATTTAAATTCTAAGAATAGTGATGTACATTCGACAAAACCTGTAAATATTTATAAATTAGTTATAACGTATCATCGACTATAGAAAGTTCATGACTAATAAAAACTTGTATACTATACTCACACTATTTATATTCCTTGTAGTACATTTCCTTAAGTCATTTAATTCAATAAAAAATAAACAGGTAAACAAGCTTATTTATTAAAGCGTCACCTTGCATGGGCAGTCGTGAACTTGATGCAACCAATTGCGTACAAGTTTTGCCTATGAGCGAGTGCGCCAGTTGTACTTGCTGTTAGCTTGTGTTCATAATAGAATCGAAATCAAAGCGACAATTATACAGAGTTACTGTAAGGTTGTGTGCTTCTTTTCCTTTCCTCCTAGTATTATTTGCCAGTTATATGGTCTAAAGAATATTTTAAAAAAATATTCGTATTCCTCAGTTTCACTGAAATCTTCGTCGTGAACTCGAGTTGTCTAATCATCATGGTTTCTATATAATAATTTCCACGGTACATAATAAAAGAAATCGTATTTACTCAAAACAACATTTATAAGTTAAGATATTAAAGTTATATATGAACTTTTTCTGGTAGTTTCCTTAAGGGAATAAAAATATGACGGAGGAACGGTGTCTGAGTTGTTTTTTTTTGTTTTTGACGGAGGGAGAGCTGGACGGAGCCGCGCAGTGGCTGGCTTCCCGCAATACCGCGCCTGGACCTGATGGTGTTCCAGGTCGGGCGCAGGTGATAGCTATGTGAGTGACAAACTTAGGTGGATTTTCACGGATTGTTTGGGTCTCTTTGACTTCCCCCTCAGGTGGAAAGAAGCGAGACTAGTGCTCTTGAAAAGGGAAGAATGGACTGCAGACTTTCCTTCTGCGTTCCGACCTATATACCTGCTGAACGATTGTGGAAAACTCTTGGAGAGGGTTATCTCAGACAGTATCAGCGGGAACCTGTCGCGAGTGAGCCCTCCGAGCAGGATTCTCCTGAGTCCTGAGAAAGATTCGTGAGCTGGACCTGAGGGTGACGCTTCAGGCAACTAAGGCGATATGGTTCCATTGCCTACGTTAGCGCCAGGAACCACCCAGCTCATGCCTCTGTGACGCTGAAGTCCAGGTGGGGCGGTACATGAAGTACTTAGACCTCATCCTGGATAGGTGGTGTCCTGTCCGTGTGGTGACGGATTAAGAATACGGAATGGCACTACCCCTATTTATCTCCTGGGTGTCGTAAGAGTCTACGCGCCGTCTGAGCTGTTCTGCCGAGCTTCGAAGCGTGGTTAGGGAGGAACGACTATGAGCACCTGAGTCAATACTCAGGTCCTCGACGGGCACGGTTGCTTCGGTGAGTATCTGATGTCACGATGATCATCACGGCACAATGCCACCACTGTGGGTCCGACAAGGTCTCCGCCTGAAGACTGCTCTGTATGGGAGACCGAGCGTCGAGTCGTGGTCGGACAGATTGGACGAAACTTGTCACCGCCAGCATTGACCGCGGAAATACTGGCGAGTGGCGAGGAAATGGCAGCCGCGGTCTCCTTCTGCGATGACCTTATGCTTTAGAAGGAGGTCGTAGAGCGAGATCGGTAGTGGTCGGTAGCTCCTAAATCGCTGCCTAAGGGTCGCTGCGGTTACATCTTTGGGTGATGTGGCCTCTGCAAACGACCCGAGATAGATGACACTCCGGTGCGGCCGGGAAGGTGTCGTCTAAGGTCGAGTGCTGTTGCGCCTCTTACTGTGTGGAGCGGTGAGGGGCACCTAGGGGTGATCATGGTCACTCAGGGATGTGCCTCAATCGTGGGGTATGGCAGGGAGGACTCCAGAAGCCGCTGATGCGTTCCTGGAGCTTCTTCCGACTGTAGAGGTAGGCCGTCGCGGGTTTAGGGCTGGGTAGTCCCACACAAGTCCTCCGTTTGATCAACGGAGGGTATGGTGCGAAAAGCTTTCCCCGCGTAAAAAAAAAACAAGTGTTTTATTTTCTAGGTGTTTTTTTAGATAGCGTGATTCTTTAGGTTATTTTTAACACTAACTGTTCTGAGTGATTAAAACTTTAATTATAATCTAATTTAAAAAAATCAAATTAGATATATAAAGTAATTTAGTTGTAGTTGCGCCAATGTATATCAATACATATTTAAAAGAGGTATTAATTTGCCTCATCGGTCCTGAAGTTAGTTTACTACTACTTCAACTTTTAGAGGAGCTTCACAGTAGATGAAGTGACTTTGCTAGCACACAAGTAACCCTTTGAATAATGCGATCATTCTTAGATATTTTACGTATTTGTGTTGATTAGTGAGAATTACGGTTCACGCTCTGTTATACAGAGTTTATCTTCTTTTTTGTGGCAGAAACGAACATATTAAGAGGAACAATCCGATTCACGTAGGTATTGCCAGATAGACAGACTGCCCTATTATATTCTGATCACACATTACGAACAATCAATTCAAGCAGACATGTCTCAACGACTTGTAATGGACGTTGCGGAGCTCGTGGCAGACAAGGCCCACCGGTGGGCCATGACAGCACACGTCCGAACGTGCCGAACGTTGATTGCATTTATTCTTTGATGTGGGCTCACTAGACTAATCTAAGGGTGAATAGGACAGGCGTAATGACGTGCCCCAGGCGTACGTACGATGATCACAATTCCCTTGTTTCGCCAAGTATTTCTAGTGGGATTGTTTTAACTCCTCACCAAATAGATTTATAGCAACGGTTGTTTCGTCAATAATGTATGTATGTACTCGTAACCTAACGTTTTTGCACTTCAACCTATAACACTGTTCAATGAATTCAAACCGTTGCGCCATTAATTGAATTCTATTTAAAACGTAATTTTGTGGTAACTACTAACTCAACTCAACTCAATGTCAACCTTATTGATCATTATAATTATAGTCATACGAAGAAATATATTCATAAAAGATGTCCAGGTTTACCTATATAAATATATTCATAAAACACCCCTTTTATAAATATATTTATTCGTGTGTACATGAAGATGTGTGGATGAGGGTGTGTGCATGAGGTGCATGAGGATTCCTTTGACGTTAGACTTTGCACCACATTCTTGGCCCTAATTTTGTTAGAGTGGATGTACTCGAAATGTACAGGGATCTTTTAAAGGTCTGCTATGCGGTTCTTATGTGTTGCCGAAATTATGTTGTAAGGTGAAAGTTTTATTGCCTTAGTCGATACAACACCAAAACTTTGGTATAGTGTCCACTTATTTACCATTATGACTGTTGTATCAAAAGTGAAACATAAAATATAGCTACACGCCCATTAGTTTAGGTAACTGACGGATGGGTTTTGTGAGATCAACAAAACGATATTTTTTACAGCATCTTTCAATGTTTGCTAAGTACAAAGTAATCCGTGATGTCTTTAACATAAAATATAAACTGTACGGTATAAAGTATTTAAGATCAAGTGAAGAGGCACTAATTTGTGCACATAAATAATACAATATTTCGTTTTAAAAATCTTGAATTATTTTGTAAGCACATATTTATCTCTAGACAAATGTTTTTTTTTTAAATATAAACTACACAGCTAAGTACATCACAAAGAAGGCCTAAAATCCACAACCAAGATAAAGCATAAACCTCGCTTTTCACTACAAGAGAAAGATAAAGAAAAAACTACAGTCATTAAAAGAAAATTATCTCAGATTAGTTTTAAAGTAAATTATAATAAGTACGCACCATCTTCCCTTGAGCTTTAATACCCATAGGTAAAATCGTTTAATTAGTTTTCTCCTACTTTGCGGCTGAAGAAGGCAGAAAATTTTGTGTAACAGTTATTTTTTTTGTACATTTGTTGGTCTTGTTAAAAGCTACATCTATTAGCCGCGTTGCATTGTTTTTAATTTATCTAAGGTAGTTTATAACTACAGTTTTGATCTTCTGTGTTCACTGATGTTAAATGTCAAAGAAAAATGTTGAGTAGGGATAAAGTCTGGAAGCTTCCTGAACCTAGGATATATAAGTCCGGCTTTCTGCCACGGGAGACACTGCTATCTCGTGCCTTCCGATCTTTTATAGTGTTTTGATTGCTGTGTGATTTGATTTTCTTAATATATTATCTGTTCAAAGTACCCACACGAAAGTGGTGAGTATGTTCTTAATTCTACTTAAACCTATTTGTTTCTGGAACCTGTTTAATTATATGAGTGCTAATCCATTCGTAGGGTCCCAGATTTCGGGCTCAAGACGGTCAGTCTCAGACGGCGTGCTTGCTCTTTTGTGGCCTTCTGGTACAGACTCAAGTTTCTTGGTACCCTCTGGCAAGGCTGGTGATTGCGCGGCTCACGACGCAAGCGGACAGCCGTACCCAAGAGTTACGTACTTAAACTTATAATTACAAATTTGTTAAACTTTTATCCATATCCAATATAAATAGCTGACTCGGGCGGAAGAGGAAGTAACCTCCTGGAGGGACGACGAGGAGGCACCGAGCACCATCAGCTAGGCTCTGACGCGCTCCGCTGCGGTTTTTTTTATACCCTCTGATTTTTTTTTATTGTAAATTTAATTTTGTTTTGAAATATACATGTATGTATGACTGAGGTGTAAGTTGTTTTCCTCTAAAGAGTCCCGTAGGTTTCCCACACGCACACACTTCTTTTCTCTTAGAAGGCGCCCTGAGGTAATCTCATAGATCTCTCCACTGGGTCAGCCGGTGAGTAGTCCGCCTGAGAAGAAAAGCGGCTACTTACTAATTATTTTCTCCGAGATCTCAGTATTTCTCGAATATTAAAGTAAGCGTTATAAGTGGAAACGAAAAACAGTTTACCGTTACTACTTCTTATAACTAAAATATGAATATACTCGTACTTCGTCAGAGCACGTCCCTGTGCTGGGGTACTTCAACGCAAAGTCCATTGCGTGTGGTTCTTCCAGGACGGACGCAAGGGCCGAGGTCCGAGGCCGAGGTAGAGGAGTGGGCAGCCTCGGTGGGCCTCTATCTTCTGAACAGAGGCTCCACCAACACAGTGACAGCAGAGGGGGTCGATAGTTGACTTTACGATCGCTACCCCAGCCCTCGCCGCACAAGTAAGGAACTGGCATCCTGGAAGAGGTTGAGACGCTCTAGGATCAACTGTATATCCGATTTGAGCTCTCCCGGACCCAAGACCCCAGTAGGGGTCAGTTGTCGGGGCATTCTTTTCGCTTTCCGCGGTGGGCTTTTGCCAAACTGAACAGGGACCTACTAGAGTAGGCAGCCATCTTTCACTCTTTCTGTCTAGGCCGGCCCCGACCGAGAAGGTTGACATGGGGTCTGGTCTTCTTTTCGTAATGCGATTACGCAGATTTTCGATGCGGCCATGCCAAGCGTCCAGGGTTATCGGCCTCCAAGAAAGGAGGTATACTCGTGTTCCCAAGAGTTGGCGGACCTCCGCGCGGCCTGTACTCGTGCCCGGAGGTCCTACACCCGCAGTCGGCAGCGTCACCGTGGAGGTGGTGAGGAGGACCAGCTTCATGAGGAGTACCGAGACGCCCAGAAAATTCTGAAGCTGGCCATTAGCCGCACTAAAGAATACAAAAAAAAAGGAGATGGTGGAGGGTCTCGATTCCGCGCGTCTGGATTCCCCCATACGGAGACTCTCCAGCTCAGCTTCCTGAAGACAGTGGTTGAGGGTTTTTTCCCGCAGCGGGGGAACACACACCCCCGTCGTGTCGGCCTCCTTGGTCGGAGACGACCGGGAGATCGAGGATAATGTTCCGCCCATCGGTTCTGGCTTCGATAAAATATCTGGGCCTGATCCTTGACGGGAGGTGGCTCTTCGACGAGCACTTCCGACAGCTTGCTCCAAGGCTCGAGGCGGCGTGCGCATTTGTCGGTACTCCCCCGTGGGATTTGGAGCCGCTTGCCGAGCCACGATGGTTCGTTGGACTAATCAAAATCGATCGAAATGGCGTGCAATGGGAGAGCGATTGATTTTCGGCTTCTCGCATATTACGTTATAATGCGAGAAGGCGTTGGATTATATATTTGTATATATGTGTATAGTATACTGTTTTCCCATATATATGGGATAAGAGTCCTAAATATATCTTAACGAATTGAGACTGAATCGGGTTTAGTATATAGTTTTTGACTCCAGAAACTTCATCTGTATATTATGACAAATAGATTGTATTCTGGTGGTATGCTCTATACTTTGAAATATATGGCACTCTTGAGATTTTAAGTTTTACTCAACTTAAACACAATTTATTTCTAGATTCCCCTGGGAAGTGCAACATAAACTTACGCAAGTGGTTAGTTTAAGAAGTACTCCTATATTTTCTCACAGGATACTTGAAGGTGCTGCTATCATATCTATGCTTTTCTGATAGTTATGGAATGAATTCTTTAAATCTTCGAATGAAGTACAACTTAAATACAATGCTTCATTTTTAAATTGTTCATTAAGTACAGAATATTAACAACTAACATTAAATATACCTGTCGGTATAGTGGTTATCGATCCTGGCTACTGAGCCAGTGGTCGTCATTCCCACCACTTACAAATATTATACATTAGATTCAGCCTACCGCTCCGCGTGAATTAAAGTATCTATATGCCAGATTTCATCTTAATCGGTGCAGCGGTTATTGATTCCGCATACAAAATTCCACCCTTCTTTTCACCCCCTTAAAGAATGATTTCCGGGATAGAACTATCCTGTGTTTTTTTTCGGGACTCAAACTATGTCTATACCCAATTTCACCTTAATCGGTTCAGCTGTTTAAGCGTGAAGAGGCATCAGATAGACAGCCAGACAGAGATAGGCATTCATGATATTAGTATGGATAAGTGTGGATTTGTTCTGTATCTCAGTGTATCTTATTATGTGTATTTAGAAATACGTAAGTGGAACTTTAAAAATATAGTCGGCAAAATGTGGGCGTTAATTACCGTCTACCGTCTTGGCTAAAAGACGTGAGTATATTGTATTAGATAAAAAAATATATGGTCGTATTTTAGACATTGGTTTTTTAAAGTGGGTAACTCAAAATAAAAACTAAAAGCTTTAAACAATTATTTTTTCAATAGAAACTAAAATCAATGCATTTTTTTTTTGCCCTTTTTTTATATCGTCTTTCAAAAACGAAAATCGACACCCTCCATTCTGAATTCTTCTGAATCCTATGGCAAAATTAAATGTCCTCTAATAGAGAGAATCCTAACGATTTTGTAAATTAACCATCAAGGTATATAACCGTTAAGTTTGATCGTTGTTTTGTTGTATAAGTTAGGCATTATTATCGCGATGAAAATATCTAGTCTATTCACTCCTTTCAATGTTTAAAACGATGTCGCAAAATCAACATAGCTGATGATTTTAACAAAAACATCAAGCTCTTCCAAAGACACAGTTTAGCTTCAAGTACTTCGCGCATTGCGGAGAGCTCAACAAATACACAGCTAAAGCACACAAAATAAACATAGACTCAGAACAACTTTCTAGGCATCTATGAGTGGGAGTGGGGGTACTTTAAGAGTATTCTTTTAGTAAAACCTAACGTGGCAGATACTGTAAGCATTTGTAAGTAGTATACAAAAACACAAAACAAGTATTTATAAGTGGATAAATATGATGTAAGTCACATTATAATTATTATTATCATGATCATCAATCGTCAACAGTCTTTATTAGTCCTCTGCTTTACATAGGCCTCTCCTTAGAAAGGAGGTTTTGGCCTACTATACCATGCTGGCCGGACGGGTTGGTTTAGGGTTTGTGTCAAGTTTTCCTTCATACTCCATATTCTTAAGCCGTCACTATAATACATATAATACAATACAATATATATATCGAAACAGAATTTGGGTTAGATTTAAAAAGTAATGTAAAGCCGTTGACCTTTATCAAGGTCAAGGCTCTACAGTCTTTATTTAAGCTAAGAAGCGAACTCCTAGGACTAACTATTAGTAATAGTTACTAAATAGCGAGTTATTCAGATCTACCTACCTAATTAGGAACTAGCCAGGTAATAACGATTAAATGAAACATAAAACAGTTAAGGAGTTGACTTGTTTTTAATAGTTATTTCATCAATGTTTGGTAGGTGAAATTACGTCTGTTCGCTAAGGAATTACCACTATGAGAAGAACAGACAAGAAACTCATAAGGTTTTTTTTTTCAACAGTCAAACATTATTACAATTTCATTTACTTCAACTAGAAAAACTTAGAAAGTTAATACTCAACATTTAAATAACTCTTTTACAACACTATTTCTTAACAAATTGACTTTAACTCGAATAACTATCGAAATAATAGCAAGACACTAATTTGATTTGGAATCCGGGGAGAAATTGGACAAAGGTTCAACACTCACTTGTTTTCCCGCTCAAAATCCATCACAGACTACCTCTCAATAATGTTTTTCAAGCCCACCTGCTGCCACTCTGGCGGCAACGTCAAGTTGCGCGTCAAAACGGAGGCAGATGGCGCTAACGTATTTTCGTAATATTAAATTTACCACAAATAAGCATATTAAGAATTCCAAATCCAGTTTTAATTATTTAAACAATATTACAAATAAGTTCTGATAGTCTAAAGAAATCAAAACTATTAAAACAGTAAAAATAACTTACATTGAAAGTACTCACAAAGACTTGCATCAAATTAACTTACCAAAATTAAAACTTCACGTTAATACAGTATTATGAATTACAATGTTGTTTAAAAGTTCTAATTAGATTTTAGAGAGTAAAATTTATAATCAAAAATAATTAATAACAATAATCAATTTAATTAATTGCCGGCACCTCCAAAACTCCGCGGCGACATATACAATACGATAATCGACAACTTTTACTGTATATTAGTCAAGTAACTTAAAATAAAAAACAAAAGAAAACGTTTATAAAAAAAATTAATCCGAATGTTCTTGAATCTTTTTTTAAGAAAAATAACACGTACGACCATGCTTGCATGTCTGTCACTGCAACACACGCTCTAATTGGTTGAGCACACCCCCGCCCCGGGTCCCACAAACCATCGGGAGGGCCAAGCTTACGGCGGTTTGGCTATAATCGCACATGGATAACAACATATTTAAGAAAGTATTACATATTAGTCTCAATATTTTAATTACCTATATTTTCAGTACCAGATCAACAGAACAACTTTTTAGCAGAAAAGCAGAAATTAAAACCTAAAAAAAATGCACATTTGCTTCTACTCCGAATAAGTATTACTAAGGACATCAGATTTGTTGTCTAAACTGTTAAATGTTTTGATATTTCGTATAAGAAGAACGTTAACAGCAATTTAAAGACACAGCACAGAAATAAAATACAGCCTTGTCCCTTAAAAATAATTACCTCTCAACAGGTACGTATAAAGCTCACATAAGAGAGCACTTAATGCAGTGCCATTATCTTGAATTTAGAAAACACCAATAAACTCAACGCCGTTACTGTTTTATTTTATTTACGGGGAGTTTTATGGCGGGAGGCATGTTATATAGGAATTAAGCAATAGGTGTTTTAAATGATTAGAAATAAATGAAATACATTTTATTTTTAGCTAAACGTACTCATCCCATAATAAATGCTTCGGAATTTATACTAATACTATAAAGTACAAGAGTGTATTTATTTGGTTAAACGCGCTAATCTCAGCGACTATGGTTTTAATCGAAAAATTATTCTAGTGCTTTTGATAGCTTATTTATCGAAGAAGGCTTTAGACCATATAACATCACCCTACTACCAGTAAGAGCTGAACATCAATGAATCATCAGTAAATGCTGTATCGCGGGTACTTTACAAACATGCATGAAACGGACACAAAGAATACCTAAACACTGAACATCAATTTGTGGATCACACAAAGTGTTGTCCCATGAGGGGATCGAACCCACAACACTCAGCGTAGTAGGAAGCGGCGAGGTAACTTAAACCACTACGCCATTCGTGAATTAAATTTTTCATGCTGATTAGTTAGGTACATACTCGTATACTATTCAACAACCGAATTGGAAATCACCTGGTCCAGACGGACTGCACAACTTTTGGCTTAAGTGGTTCCGAAGCTCACATGCGCGTTTGGCATCTCAATTCCAGGCAGCTTTGGATTCGGGTTCATTACCCGAATTTTTAACCACTGGCATAACCCACTTACTCTATAAGTCTGGTAGTGTCATGGATCCCAAAAATTTTAGACCTATCACATGTTTACCTACCATGTATATACTTCTAACATCTATTCTGGGACTCAAAATTACTTTACATATTAATAATAATTCGATTATGTCAGTTTTTCAGAATGGATGTAGAAGTGGGACCCGTGGCACTAAAGACCTCCTTATCATAGACATGACCATTAGCCAACAGGTACGTCGTAATCGTAAGAGTTTGGCGACGTGTTGAATAGATTATAAGAAGGTCGGTTCCACACACATGGCTTTTGAAGGTGCTGGAGTTGTATAAAATTGATACAACTCTGTACACTTTCTTGAAGTCATGTATGGGGCAATGGAGAACAGCACTTCGCTATCCAGGATGTCGGCAGACGGCGATACACAATGTACTAATAAAGATCGAGCGGGGTATATTTCAAGGTGATAGTCTGAGTCCCTTGTGGTTTTGTCTGGCTTTGAACCCTCTTAGCACTTTATTAGAGGGTTCGGCTATAGGTTGCAGAAAGATGATCAAGTTATATCTCACCTTCTTTGTATGGATGATTTGAAACTGTTAGCCTCCAACAAATTACAATTGACAAAGTTACTAAAGGTGACGGAAAACTTTAGTAATTCTATCAAAATGGAATTTGGTGTAGACAAGTGTGCAGTCATGTATGTAAAGAAGGGTGTGATAGTTGAATCTGAAGGAATAGAGCTTTCAGATTCAACAAAACTCAGATCTCTGTCTGCCACTGAAACCTACAAGTATCTGGGTATATCACAGTCGTTGGGAATACCAGAATCTAACATGAAACAAACATTGCAGGAACGCTTTTTTGGCCGCTAGAAAAAAGTAATTAAAAGTCTTTTATCAGGGGGCAACAAGGTGCGAGCCTGCAATGGTTGGGTCATGCCGGTTCTGATGTATTCCTTTGGTATACTTAAATGGACTCAGACCGAATTAGATGCCCTTGACAGGAAAGTCCGTACACTGCTGACTGCATCCTGAATGCACCACCCACGTTCATCGGTTATGAGATTGTATATCCCGCGAAAGCTTGGGGGTCGCGGACTATTAAATATCAAGACCCTACATAATCGCGAGATATGCAATCTCAGAGAATATTTTCTACATACTGATGTGGGAGTGCATCGCAATGTAGTTGCAGTGGATACCGGGTTTACCCCGCTTGCTCTGGCTAAAGAGAATTGGCGCAGACCTGTAGTACTTAGTGTTAATGATCGCAGGAAAGTATGGAAGGGTTTGCCCTTCCATACTTCCCTGCGATCATGAGCTCCATGGTCGGTTTTATCGGGCCCTAAATGGGTCCGATATAGATTTAAAAGCAGCCACGACTTGGCTACGGTATGGTGATCTCTTCGGAGAAACTGAAGGTTTTGTTTGTGCGATTATAGACGAAGTTATCATGACGAATAACTATAGGAAATATATCCTGAAAGATGAATCTTGAGGTACCATACTACAGGTATGTGCCCGATCCAGTTCTCGAGAATCGTCGGGCCACGTTGTATTGGGATCGATCTATTATCACAGACAGTACTATTGTTGCCAATAAGCCTGATATTGTGCTGATAGATCGATTAGAGCGCCGCTCAATGATTGTTGATATCGCCGTTCCTCATGACGAGAATCTCGTGAAAGTTGAAAAAGAAAAACAAATCAAATATTTGGATTTATCTCACGAGATTGTCGATATGTGGAATGTTGATTCAGTGATCATTGTTCCGATAGTCGTATCTGCTCTCGGATTGATAGCCAAGAGCCTCGACCAACACCTTAAGAGGCTCACGTTGGACGGCTGGATCAAGGGTCTGATACAGAAGGCAGTCCTCCTTGACTCGGCTCGTATAGTGAGGAGGTTCCTATCTTTGCAGTCCTAACCACCGGTGTCTTGGTCCCTGTACCCGATGTCGGTGGTCTACTATTTTTTATATTTTTAAATGTATTTTTTTATAATTTTTTATAAAGTGTATGTTTAAAAATGTAAATAATATGTATATAAAATAAATAAAGAGAATAATAATTATAATTTTTATTTGACCAATATAAATATTACAGTGTAGGACATTTCAGTTTAACATAGATCTTAGACAATAATTAGACTAAATTACACACATATTAATTAATTATAGTAGTGTTATTTTATTCTTATGACTGTGTAGTATGATTCATATTGTATGATTTTCTACACAAAGATATTAAGATTTTGTTAAAAACTTTAGTCGCTGCCTGCCTGAACTAGGGTAAACCTGTGTTTCAGGCGATCGCTTGACATGGAAATTTTAAGGTGGAAATGTAAGTTAACATAACAGATCACTAGAAAATAGAAAAAATACTACAAAGTGTACACGTACGAAAGCAAATAATAGAAAATAATATTATACAAAAACTATTTAAGACTCATTTAACAATTGCCAATACATTTTCTGTGTCTGCATAGTTAAATTTACCTAAATATTCTGATAACATGATCATCATTTTTTTATTATTGAGGCTGTATATATTTAGTATTCTATTAATTTTATTGTATAAAAAAGGTCCTAAAAATAAATAAAATCTATGAACAAATGTATGACTAGGTTGAGACCTGCTACACACTTTGTCCTTCCTTCTCTTATTTGATGGTATGGGGTTATAGGGAAGCTCAGTATGCTGTTTTAGAATGTTGTGCAATATAAATAATTGTCGGACTGTTAGTACATTACAAGCAATGTAAAGCTAGTGTGTGGGAAATATGAATGGGTGGAATGTCGCCACCTTCAGAATGGCTCTTTGAGCGCGCTCTAAAGGCAGTAATATTGACTTTGCTGCACCACCCCATGAAGTAATGCAATAAGTAAGTATTGATTGACACAACGATAAATAGACTTACCTTAATAATGTGTAATCGGCTACACTGCGAAGACTCTTAAATATATATATTAATTTTCGTACCCTTGTACATAATAAGTCAACATATATACATATATCTATATGATAGAGGACAAAAATATATCTCGTAACAATGGTTTTTATGCACAGGGGCTAAATTCTTTAGGATATATAATTATATTTTTAATACCCACCTATCAAATTTTCGATTTTACTTTGTATTACCATCAGCCCATCGCAGTAAAGTGTGTACGCATTTTGCGTACACATTTTAGGAAATATTGTTCATAGTTCATAAAGGACAATGGCAGGTCCCCATACATAATTTTATTTGAACTGAAATGTTAGCGTTTAAATATCAAAAAATCCTTAACACTTGAGAATTTATTCTTGACCATTCTCATATCAAAATTACTTGCGAAAGAAGTCTAGGAAAAAAGATATTGGATTTTGAATGTTTCGAGGTTAAGTACTAACATATTGTTAATGTTTTGTTTGAAACTAGATGGCGTTGTGTGTCAGATAGCCGAAAATATTATTTTCATTATTATTACAGTATATGAAATAAAAAAAATAAAAGCATAACATCTATTCGAGTTTAACACTAAATTAAACAAAAATAAAATAACAAACGTGGTGAGTCCGGAACTTGACAGGATCTAAACCACAGATTAAGAGATATGTACTAATCGACGACGTATCGACAATTTGAAAATATCGATGTATGTCTATTTATGTGCCGTTATCAATGACAATGTATTTTTCTCATCACACTGTGTAGTGGAAAATAACGTAACTATATTCTATTTCTTTAGTGTGTTTAAAGAGAGTCAAAAATATTTTAAATCATGTCTAATTATGTTGATTCAGTCACTTTACCGTACAAGTGAAGATGTGGGCAGAAGCAAATTCATAATCATAATAGTGAACCTTCGGTAAATATTTCAGCCAAAGCTATAAGAATCGATTATCGATAAATTGTTCCATAATATAATATTGCCACCACGCATCCCTAGTCAGTTATACGTGATGGCGAATCTGACATTACGTACTTAGGTCAAATAAAATCTTCAAAAATATCTTATCTTTTATAAGACTTATACAACACATGGTGGTGTAATGATAAATCATAGAAAATTTTTTGATTAAGTTTACTGTGACTCGATTTTTTAAACGCTTAAGTTTTAGGTAAATATGTTTCTGCCATTGTTCTTTATACTGAAAAAAAAAATTTAAGAGATAAAAAGTAGTTTGTAAATTGTTGATTAAATACACATCACAATCTAATAGTATGTATGTTTTTGGATCACAGCCTTTCTTTTCTTTTCTTTTTTTCTTTGTTGACGGGGTGGAAAATCCCTTCGGATCTCCGGCTCTTTGGGGATGTAGGAGCAGGAGTATATGGTGTTTCCACTAAAAACCACCACGACGGTCAGACTCAGGCGTCCTACTCCGAGAAGGACCTCTACCATGTTATTTCAGGTCCCCCCGGATCGACGCTGCGCCAAGTAAAGCCCTATCCCGGGAAAGCTGTGCGCTTCACCCGCCTATCGGCCCAATCGTTGTAATATCGCATTTTTGCGACTAGGCCGCCATCCTATCGCCTACCGCAACAGTTAATCCACCAGAAGTCCCCTACCTCTGCCAGCATTTGCCACCAGAGGTTCCCTATCTCTGGCAGCCTGCGACCCCCTAAAAATTTAAATGAACAAAGTAACTGGATACAACTTTGAAAAGTTCTTGTAATTCTAAGTATCCACATTATTACACAAAATCTATTCAGAACATTTCTAACATGTTATATGTAATCCTGATCATTACACTACGGCTCCCTGGGCCGGTGATATTCCATGTGACCGAGCACACTGGATTGTAGATGACACAATGCGCTATCTACTAAAACCATTATAGGCCAAGAGCTGGTCAGCAAATATTTTGTTACTGGCACTTTTCTCGCAATATTAAGTTTTGTATTTAGAGTGCTTCACAGAGAAGTAAGGGTATTCGTTGGTCTTAGATCCTAGTAAATAAGTAATTTGAGAGTAGGGCTGTTGACTGAAAAAAATCGTTACTTTGCTTTACGAACATCAAATGCATTTAACATACTGTTTTTTATTGGACCGTTAAGTATTTATTACTAATATAACAACTTTAAATTTGTGTACAGATGAACAATATGTGGACGATTGTTGCTTTATTTAGTTATTTAAGGGTAATTAAATTTAGAATTATGTTGCAAAAAAAAAACTATAATTATCTAGAACTAAAATTTTTGTTGCAATAAAAATTATATTCTCAAACCCTTTCTTCTATCTGATTTTGTAACTTAATATTGTTATTTTTTATTGTCTTCTTATATAAATATATATATATTGTTTATTACATGAAAAAAAACTAGATAGTAGGATTAAGAACCGCGCATCTTTTCAATTACCATTACAACAAAATAGCAATTTTGTTAGAAGTCCTACCTAGTCCGAGTTTGGTATATAATTATGTGTCAGAATTTGCATGTTTTCTTTGTTTTATCTAACACTTAAATCACTAGATAATTTAAAAATTAGTTTATCAATGAGAGTAGTAACTCTTGGACTATGAACGCTGGAATTGAATGCATTAACTCGTTCAAAACTGATCCAGAGAGAACTAATGTCTGCTAATTCGGGCTGTTGAGTTTATTGCATGAGGGATTTGTTAGATCCTATAAAAAAATATTACTAAAGAATACATTATTTCACACGCCGTTCTAAGCGTACTTTAAAGGGCCCATTCAGTATTTTGTTAACAAAAACAGCTAATGTTAATTTGGTCGCCAAATGGTTACAAAGTTTGTCCAAATGTGCTACCACCGGTTGGTTAATGGTTAAATAATTGGATCCGCGATCAAGAAGTTGCTGTTTTGAACCATTAAAACCTGCTCCTAATTCAATTATTTAGTTTACATGGTTGAGTTAACATTAATAAACGTAGTAGGTTTGCCTCGTTATTGATATTTATATTTAAAAAAAACAGGATAATATTTGACATTCTATACTATTGGATCATCAAATGAGAAATAGTTTACATGTATTGTGTATTTTACAATTATAAATTGGTTCCTGTATATTAAACACATGACTGCTCAAGCACTTTTATCCTAAAATGTAAAAAAAAAAACACTTTAAAACCCGTCTAAAGATTTACCTACTCAATAAGTAAAAGCAAATTTCTCACGAAAATAAACACTTAATGTTTAGAGGTACATAAAAAATCCATTCCACCTTGCCAAGTTCAGAAAAGTTAAATTTAAAATCAACTGCCAACATCCCTCTACTGAAATCAAATTATTTTTGCCACCGTGAAAAATGGGAATATATTTTTTCTTCTTTTGATCTTAGAAAACATTGGCTCCGATATTTTAAGTAAACATCAATTTAGCGTAATGACCTGTTTCGTGTATAATATTGTCTAATGACTTAAATAATGTTTTTGAAATTGGAATAATAAATTCATTCGGTCGTGTTCGGGTCTCATTAGTTTCAGAATTCAGTTAAATGCAAAAACTGGATTCCCAATAGAGTTGGCACGCTATAGAGCATGCTAAGAAATCGTATTGAGACGGTTAATTATGTTAAGTATCGACTTTACTGAGTACTATTATTTTGGGAATTTATTGAAGAAATTTGTTTAAACGGTAATAAAAGTATATATATTAATCTTATGTAATCTAAACCAGTACTCTGACTTTCCCTATTTCTCTGAGTCCCACTATTTTTTTTTTGAATATTCACATTCGCATATGTATATTGAATTGTACATAAAAATACTACAACTGTGATTTTTCTACAATAATTGAAAGCATTACTCGTATTTTTAATTGTTTTACAAATATAGTCAATATTCTAATGACGATAATTGTATTAATAAATTTGTTACTGAAAATGGTTGAATATTAAATTTCTTAAACCTGTTCTTTGCTTGACAAGTAAGAAGTATTTAACATCTACACTCAAGTTGTTTTATCAATTAATTAAAATTATGATTAATTGATAAAACATTATAATTTATAATATATTACTTGGTGAGGAAACGTTGGGCATAGTCAGAGGTGGACTATTAAAGGCTGTGGATGATGATGATTGAAATATACTGTATAGTAACGCACAAAAAAGGAAGCTATGTACAATAAAATATATTATTTGAGACATAGATGTAGATTTGACAACTTACTTGGACTGATGACAAAATCTTTCAAAGCATGAGTTCCTGAAAACAACTTTCTCTTTAAAGTATAGTATGTGATTTTCTGCTACATTTCTTATCTTCAACGTTTAACCAAAGTAGGTAAAACAGGGTAAACGACGATCTTAAGCAGGCGCGTCGAACTTCCTCAGCTAATAAGGTTCTGTTATCGAAACTCAAGACAAGATTAGTTACGTGTTGATGCATAAACTCGTAACTTGTCTCACATTTCTTTTACGTTCAAAATCTAGCTTTTAGTTGTAATAAAAACAGACGGCGCAGTAAAGATAATTGTGTTGAACTGGCTCTATAGGATTAATTCTTTTTTTTTAATTAGCCGAAGTCTAAAAATGCTATATACAAACATTTAATGTATATACGACTAAGTTAAAATCATAGATTATAACTTACATTGCACTTTCGCAACTCGGTTTTTAACCAAATCTTGTAAGTGTTGTAATCTACTTCTAATAATTGTATCTCAGTATTGCAATAACCAAATTTAACATCAGGAGGTGGCTAGAACGACCTCTGTCTTCCATAAGCGCAGGCCTGGGGTGACAGGTGAGGCCATCTGTCACCCGAGCAGAAGCAGGCCGTGGTGACGGCGAGCGCATTATGAAGCGCGCAGTCCCTTCCGGGGGCACAGAGGGAACATGGAGGTTCCCACACAGGGAGGGTCGTCTACCCGCCGTAGATGGCCCGATACCAGGGATTTCCTTTCTAGGGTACACCTGGTTCCCCGACTACTGGTACCTGAGACGGCGTGTCGGACTCGAACCGACTTTTTGCCACCGGTAAGTGGTATCCGAAGGGATTTCCACACAGAAAAAAAAAAGTATTTAGTTTTACTTAACTATATTTATTACTGTTTATTGTGTTCAATTTTTTTCCCTTTCCAACAATTGTTGTGATGTATGTATATCCCAAAAAAATTATTGCTTATCATCATCACAATCATGATAACCCGTTATTTATTACAGTTGCATACATTTTAATTACTTAAATTTGTATAAGTATTTGTCGTTCCGTTTCTATGAGTAGTGATTTTAAAAGTCCATTTCAACTCCTCGTACTCACTTAAAATTTCCCACGAGGCACTCCAATAGCAGCTTGATTTAAGTATTTTAAGTCTTCTTAAGTCATTCGACTTAAAGAACAATTCATTTAAAAATCTCGCTTGAGTATTTCTTATGTTATATTTATATACTTCATTTTTTGTTTACATCTTGTTCTAAAACTATGAATGATTGTGATATGTGTGAAGGATTGTATTAAAACCATTTCAACTTCGAAAACCCTTACGATATTTCTACCAAATGATCTGCGTTGTCTAACCTACTCTTCAACCAAATATCTGTACTATTTTTTTTACTCTTCTGCAACCTACGTTAGAATACCTGATGCTGGATCTCCAACCCAGAACTCGTTTATTCCACAATAACAAAACTCACTACACCGGTCTAACAGAAATTAAACAGTTGTAATATTGGTGTCGCTGAGGAAATGAAGCTCATCTGTATACACCCTTATGGTTTAGATTGTGTCCCAGTCATGCAGTCAGTAGCCATTTTATTTTGCAGGTTGCCGCAATGCTCGCGTGGTTATATTTGCATGCTCGTAATAAAGCAATAAAATGTTTTTCGCCTGGCTGAGAGCTCATTTCATACAGCTAGTTTTGAACGAGAGAGTTAAGGGAAAGCTCTGTACTATTATGTTTGCTTTGCTTTATTATGTTTGTTTGCTTTTTTTCGTGGCATGAATGTATTTATTTGAATATTTTACGACCACGCTAATTACAAAAAAATGTAACCAGACGCAAATTACACAAAAGTTTAATTTATGTATGTCTCAGAAAGTATCAGTGTTATTCTCTCCCTCCATCTGTTAATGGTCATTTCATTTAGATAACTCTTTCTTATTTATTTTACCGCAATGCGTTTATAAATCCTGAAAGAGTCTGAATATTATAAAGCTAACATTTAAACCTATCTTTATGTAGTGTAATAGCTCTTTTATAATGCTATAAATTACTTGCGGTTATTATTAGAGTGCTATTTTACCCGAATCTTGCTTATATCTGGAATAATTTGGTTGAAGTATAGCTAGCAAGTAGCATTGGTTATTCGTATTGTTACAAACTTTCAATATAAACACAGGGCAGCCCGGGACTATAAACGTTAATGCTAAAAGTATAAGATAGGAAATAGATTGTCACCCAAAGTTGTTTATTATTAAAATGACCTATCGTTTCAAAAAAAACCTCATAACAATAGAAAGATGTATGATCTTTTAAGATGTCACAAGGTATTTAATTCCAAACAACATACGTAATAATATATAAATAATTAGCGATGATGTGAATTTCTTCAACATTAAATTGCAAATAACATATATTGTCTGAATGATAGTGATAATAGTGCATCGTAACACATCTCATAGTACGAATATTATCGTGGAAATTGCATACGCTGTAGCGGCGTCTAATGCCGCTAATGCGTACCTTTATTACCCATACACACAAAATAAAAAAAACAAAAAAATAATATAAAATCATATAGAAGTGCCACCATATATCAATACCACTAACAATTACAAATAACAAATATTGTGTGATGAGCATGATCATTTGTTCTGTGTCTGGGTGTAATTTATCTATAATATGTATGTATTTAAAAATATATAATGTCAGGATAATTATATATCTAAATAATTATTAATATAGAAATATAACTCTTAACATTGTAATTAGAATCAACTGTATTATACCTTTATATTTATTATTGTACTTATACTTCCGGTGTTACGATTTAGGTATTAACTAGAACAGTTAATCATAAAATAGGAATAAATGTTTAGCTAATCGAAAATATATATTTAAAGTGTATTGACAATTAAAACATAATAATATTTGTATTTAATATTACCACTTCCGCCTCAACCGATTTGGCATTTCCGTTGGGGACATTATAACGGTTGAGTCGTAAGTGAGAGAACGGGGGACACTCGATATCGGGTAGCCGAAGCGATAACAAGGGTGCTAACAGAGTGCTGAAGACTTATTGTGAGATATATAATTGTGGAGGATTACATTTGTAAAACCTGAAAATAAAATACTGAGAAACCGTTGAACTGCGTTTGAATTTTGGTCCACACCAACAGTTCAGAAGTGGGATTGGATAAGGATATACAAAACTTCCTTACACGCCAACTAAAATGTAAGTAGTGACCTTTTGTACTTTAATTATCTTCGTATCTACTTCCTATGGTTATCATTATTCGATTTTAGTAGGTAGGTACTAATGCCTAGACCCTTTATAACATTTTAAATCGCCGAGCCAATCCAGTCGCATGTTAGTTGACTTTGAAAATGCCATAAGACAACAGCAGCTAATTTTTAAGGATTCATTCTAATGATAATCACAGTTATGAATGACGGTCACATCGTTTATGCAGCGTGTCGATGAATTAATACATAACCTCTGACAGTTCAAATAACTTTTGTTTTTTTTTTTGTATGAGGTAAATTTTATTTTCTAAAACATGTGTGTGCATACGGTTGCATGCAAGGTGCTACATAATAGATTGCTTTTTTTGTGTGTGCCAACATGTATAATGCATGCAAATGTGGTACATCAATTGGTATAACAATACCAATAAGTGAATTGGAATTTAAATAAGTAAAACGATAACGTCAAAATTAAAATCAAGATTTGTCAGGTAGAAAATCAATGAGATTATAATAAACTAATCAAAAACGACTTTAATTCAATTTTGTGTTCTTTCCTCTTTCTTTTCGTTTCTTTCTGTTTGTCTCCCCTTATTTCTTCGTTCCACTTAGGATATTTGAATTTTGGAGCAAGCCGTATTAAGCTTTTGGTTTGAGTTTCAGAGCTATGGATGGCGACAAAACCCGAGGTCAAGGGTATACTGATGATGTCCGAGGTCAAGGGCTTAATAGTCACGACGTCCGAGGTCAAGGACTAGTTGACGGAACCCGAGGTCAAGGGTATACTGATGATGTCCGAGGTCAAGGACTTAATAGTCACGATATCCGAGGTCAAGGACTAGTGACTGATGGAACCCGAGGTCAAGGGTACACCGATGATGTCCGAGGTCAAGGACTTAATAGTCACGATGTCCGTGGTCAAGGACTAGTGACTGATGGAACCCGAGGTCAAGGGTATATTAATGATGTCCGAGGTCAAGGACTTATTGGTCACGATGTCCGAGGTCAAGGACTAGTGATTGAAGGAACCCGAGGTCAAGGGTATGCCAATGATGATGTCCGAGGGCAAGGACTGATGATTGAAGGAACCCGGGGTCATCGCTCGCTATCCAAAGAAACCCGAAGTCAAAGGTTCGAAGGTGACGAGACTAGCTATCCACAACAACGAGGACGATCGTCAAAGCGGCGAAGGAAACGCAAAAACAAGTATTCGAGCACGTCCAGCGATTCATCGGGTGAGTCCATCAGAACTCATTCAAAATCTAAACGTCTTAAGTCTCATAAAGACAGTACCAACGTTATCTTGGATAAAGTTCTTTCGATAGTGAGGGATGTGAGGAGTTCAGATAGACATAGATTATCTTTCGATAAAAATGTTATTCCCGAGTTTGATCCCATGACAAAGGAGCAGACTGTACTGACTTGGATTACTAAAGTCGAAGAGTCTGCGGAAATTTATGGTTGGGACGAAAGGGAGATAATCCACTATGCTCTTCCAAAACTAGCTGGCCTTGCCAAATCGTGGTATCAAGGCCTCCCATCTCTGTTGCATACTTGGTCCGAATGGAAAAAGAAGTTAATAGAGTCATTTCCGTGCCGCGAAGATTATGCTGAACTCCTCACTGAAATGCTGGGTAAACGGGTTCGGTATGGGGAGCCGGGAGCACTATTACTATGCGAAGGTCAATCTTTTAAATCGGTGTAGAATAACAGGCAGACAAGCCGTTGATTGTATGCTACATGGTGTAGACGATCGAGCGGTTAGAGTAGGGGCGCAGGCAGCACAGTTTACTGAACCGGAGCAAGTCTTAAAATATTTTAGAACTGTTAAAGTAGCAATTACTCGGGACTACAATGATCAATCGCGAAAGAATAAGACGGATAGATATGTTGGGTCTTCTAATAACCGGACTGTACAAACTAAACCGGGCTTTAGCAATACAAATATAAGATGTTCTAACTGTAATCAGCTGGGACACCCTAGCTTTAAATGTGATAACCCTCTCGTCAAATGTACAAAATGTGATAGGATGGGACATCAATCGGCTAATTGTTATACTAAACCCGATAATCCGACTAACAAATCTCAAAACGAAAAGCAAGTTTCTGAACTTAGTAAAAACGATAAATCGAATCGAACGAATCATAAATATATCATGGACATAAAGGTTAACGATGTGGTACTAGAGTGCCATTTAGATTTAGGTAGCCAATGTTCCCTAATAAGATATACTAACGCAAAATCGTTGCGTTTAGCTATAGTGACAAATGTTGAGCTACCGGTGTTACGGGGAATCGGTGCTAATCTTATCCAGCCCCTGGGATTGGTTTCAACGATAGTGCAAGTTCAGGGTATTGTAGAATCCGTAGATATGTACGTTGTAGAAGATTACGTGCTTAGACATCCAATCTTATTAGGACATTCGTTTACAGAGAAACCCCAAATAGTAATTACTAAGACCCCCGACAGAATCATATTCCACAAGATACCCTGCAGTAAGAAAATTCATCACTTCTGTCGAGATGACACCTCAATTCCGATCGAGGGTCTGCGAGCAGTACCGGTCATAAACAATACGCTAGAGAAAGGTACTGTATATGTGGACGGTTCCATTAGGGGTCCGGATACCCAAAAATATTACCTTCTACCTGGTGAATATAGTATAGAAAATAATATTTGTGCCCTCCTCATACATAACATGTCCAAATCGACAATTAATATAGAAAAGGGTTCATTGCTTACTAGAGCTATGCACATTCGCAACACATTAAATGCTCACGAAGTTACAATTAGCACAACCGAAATCGATGACTCTGTGAACTGTAATCCTAATTTTACCGCTGAAGAGCGCCTGTCTCTTCAGAATGTTCTATCAGATTTTAAAGATTGCTTCTCTAGTAACCTCAAAGATCTTGGATTAACGAACGCCACTGAAATGACTATTGATTTAGCTGACTCTACTCCGTTTGTTTATAGGCCATATCGTATGGCACGTTCAGAAAGACAGCTAGTACAAGAAATGGTACAAGAAATGATAGATAGCGGTATAGTTAGAGAATCGTCTTCACCCTATGCGAGTCCAATAGTACTTGTTAAGAAAAAGACCGGGGAGAAGAGGTTATGCGTTGATTACCGCGCTTTAAATCGTAAGACCAGAAAAGACCATTACCCTTTGCCAAGGATTGAAGACCAACTGGACTTGCTTGTAGGTAACAGTTTATTTACGTCATTAGATTTAGCGTCAGGCTATTATCAAATACCCAAAGAAGAGAATTCTCGTCATAAAACAGCCTTTGTGACTCCCGATGGGCAATACGAATATAATAGAGTGCCTTTTGGACTCGTAAATGCGCCATCAGTATTTCAAAGAACCATAAATAAGATTCTCGCAGAGGCCAAAGTTAAATACGCTTTAATATATATGGATGATATTTTAATTCCATCCAAAAACTTAGAGGAGGGTCTAGTCAGATTAAAGGAAGTACTCGGGCTACTTAAAATAGGTGGGTTAACACTAAAATTGAGTAAATGTTACTTTTTCTTCGATATGATAGACTTTCTGGGGTTTGAAGTTAGCGCAGCCGGAATTCGTCCAGGATTGAAAAAGACTGAAGCGGTCCACAAATTTCCAAAGCCTAAAAACCAACATGAGCTCCGTCAATTTTTGGGATTATCAGGCTTTTTCAGGCGATTTATCAAAGACTATGCTATTATAGCTTCTCCATTAACATACCTACTAAAGAAGGACCAGAAATGGGCCTGGAGAGTACGGCACGAAACGGCTTTTACACTGTTAAAGAATTTATTATCTTCGCGACCTCTTCTTTCCTTGTACAATCCATTAGCGGAAACGCAGCTCCATACTGATGCAAGTAAACATGGGTTGGCCGGTATTTTACTCCAACGTAACCCTGACGGAGCGTTGCAACCAGTTTCGTATTTTAGTAGAAAGACCACTGCGGAAGAACAAAAATATCATTCTTTCGAGCTAGAAACCCTGGCCGTGATCGCGTCTTTAAATCGGTTCAGAGTGTACCTTATCGGAATTGCGTTTACAATACATACTGATTGTAGCGCTATTCGATCTACCCTCACAAAAAGGGATCTGGTGCCGCGCATAGCCAGATGGTGGATACAATTGCAGGAATTTGACTGTGCGATAGAATATAGATCAGGTAACAAAATGTCCCACGTTGATGCACTAAGCCGTAACCCCATAGATAGCGAACCAAATGAGTCTCATATTCTCGATATTTTGCTAGTCGAATCGGAACAAGATTGGGTTACTACCATTCAGTCAACCGATGAAGATATCACTAGAATAAGAGAAATTCTCAGTAATCCTAATTCGGGTAATGTAGTCGATATATGTAAAAACTTTAAACTTAAGCACGGCCGTGTCTATCGCGTAGTAGGCGATGAAATAAAATGGGTCGTTCCCAAAGGCGCAAGATGGCAAATTTTGAAGCGAAACCATGATGATGTAGGGCACTACGGATATGAGAAAACTTTAGAGCGAATTAGGTAACACTATTGGTTCGGGAAAATGAGACGCTTTGTTAAGAAATACGTATCGGCATGTTTAGAGTGCGCACATCACAAGGCTCCAGGTGGTAAACGCGAAGGAGCATTACATCCCATTGAGAAAATAAGTGTACCGTTCCATACTATCCATGCGGATCATCTGGGGCCTTTCGTAAGAAGTAAACTTGGTAATTGCTATTTATTAGTTATTATTGACAGTTTTACAAAATTTATAAATATAACTGCAGTTAAAAACACGAAATCGTTGACAACAATAAAGGTATTCAGAGACCATATTCGTTTCTTTGGGGTCCCAACGCGTCTTATTACGGATAGGGGATCAAGCTTCACCAGCAAATCATTCAAAGAGTTCACGGAAGAATACGGTATAAAACACGTACTAAACGCTGTAGCAACCCCGAGGGCAAATGGTCAGGTAGAACGCTTTAACCGAACTATTACCGAGGCATTGGCCACATCTAATCACGGCAAGGACGAGAGACGCTGGGATGAGTCTATTATTGATGTTCAGATAGGTTTGAATACCACAGTACATAAAACAACTCGGAAATCACCGTCCGAGCTTTTATTCGGCTTTAACATTAACCATAGGGCTCAAGGCATATTGAGCACAATAATTAACGAAACTATTAACGTCATACCATCCGACGAACTAAATACGATTAGGGACGAAGCTTCCAAACGCATCGAAGTACAACAAAAAAAAGATGTTGAACGTTATAATAGTCGCAGAAAACCATGTAAGAAATACAATGTCGGGGATTTAGTTAGGATAGAGAGACAAGTACCTCATTGGTCATTCACAAAAACTCGTTGTAAAATATCAGGGACCTTACCGTATCGTAAAAGTGCTCCAACACGATAGGTTTGTAGTGGAAGATACTCCTCTATCTCGCAAAAATGGTCGGCGTTATGAGGGGATTGTAGCGATAGACAAGATACAACCTTGGATGAGTTTTGATCGGAACTTTGACAGTAGCCCTAGCGAAGACGATAGTGATATTAACGAAATTGCTAATGATAATGAGTCTAACAGCCTTAATGATAAGGCCACCGAATAAGTGATTAAATGTATGTGGAATTGATTATAAATATATTTTTGAATTATATAAAGCCCTAAAGGTAAGGCAACTGAATAAGTGATTAAAACGTACGTGGAATTAAGTATAAATATACTTCTGAATTATGTAAAATATATTAGAAACCAAGATTTAACATTATGTTTGTTATTTTCTGTGCGCGATGGGACTCGCGACAAGTAGGATGGCCGAGCTGTCAGGATAATTATATATCTAAATAATTATTAATATAGAAATATAACTCTTAACATTGTAATTAGAATCAACTGTATTATACCTTTATATTTATTATTGTACTTATACTTCCGGTGTTACGATTTAGGTATTAACTAGAACAGTTAATCATAAAATAGGAATAAATGTTTAGCTAATCGAAAATATATATTTAAAGTGTATTGACAATTAAAACATAATAATATTTGTATTTAATATTACCACTTCCGCCTCAACCGATTTGGCATTTCCGTTGGGGACATTATAACGGTTGAGTCGTAAGTGAGAGAACGGGGGACACTCGATATCGGGTAGCCGAAGCGATAACAAGGGTGCTAACAGAGTGCTGAAGACTTATTGTGAGATATATAATTGTGGAGGATTACATTTGTAAAACCTGAAAATAAAATACTGAGAAACCGTTGAACTGCGTTTGAATTTTGGTCCACACCAACAATAAGTATGTTTATCAGCAGTCTGGCCACCATAGCACAGGCTCTGCCTAGTTTGGGATCAGGCGGCCGTGTGTGAAATGTGTGAGGTATATTATATTATATTTATATTATATTAATTATAATTCTTGATGTGACATTTTAGGTACTTCATTTATTAAACACAATTACTGTCATATAGATTATTTATCATTGAATGGGTGAACTGCATGAGGAGTAAATTGTTTTTTAATGCTCTAAGTTCCAAACTCCAGGCGGGACGGATTAAGAATACAGAGTGTTACCACCCCTATCCATCCCGTGAGGGTCGTATAAGCAACTAAGGGAACAAACTACGCATGACAACAGCATTACAAAGAGAAAGAAAACTTGAAACAAACCCTATTATATACCAACCCGTCTGGCAAACGTGCTATACAGTAGGCCCAAAACCTGAGAGACATATGTCCAACAGTGGACTGTTACAGACTGATGATGATGATAAAGTTCCCAACTTACTCCTGTTTTATCCAAACTAAGAAATGCTTAATAAAAAAAAATAAGACAAGTAAGGGTTAAATAAACACACATCTCTTACACAAGATTTAATAACCTACTATTATTCACATACCCACATTTTTGCCACAAAACAACCGACATATTTATTCTTCATTTAACACAAAGAACCGATCACAACCATTAGCATCGCGCAATATTAATGAATTACCATCACAGAGCAGCGGTAAACGAGGTAAAATATTAACAAAATAAATAAGCAGATTGGGTCTCATAAATTAAAACGGTACATTATAAATTAATTTGAGTAAAACATTGGAACACTCTTTATAATTTACAATGGCGTCGTCATGTGAATGTATTAAATTTATTGCTCTTCAGTTAACATTTTAACCATCCGTTTATAATGATTTGTTAACATTGTACCGGCAGATAATTTGTTATATAATTTTGTTATTGATAACTATTATAGCTATGTATATAAAACCTTAACGGGAAGGACGAATTCAAATTTCTATTGTAAAGAGTTATTGGTGGGATTGCCACATATATGATTATGTTTAGACAATAGTGGTAAAAATATAAACTGACTAGTGTGATTTGTATGCTGATAACGAAATGAAGGAAAATAATAAAATAACACGAGTCTTCTAAATACACCGATGTAAAAAAGAGGGGGAGATAATAACCGATTTAACGTGTATATCTGTGTGTCTGTCTGTGTCAACAAAACTCCTAAGCAATAGGACCTAGAGCTAGCATTAAGAAATCTAATGAGGTCGGTCAGATTTTATTACCTTGATTTCTGAAATTTTAAGTCCTTGACGATATGGCCATTATCCGTTATCCGTCAGCGGGAGGTATCATTAATCTTTCTATAAATTAACGCTAAATTAAAATTAGGGAATGGGTTGCTTTCATATTTCAATGACAAACAAAGCCTATTTTGTAGATCTCTCGGATCACTAGGATCCTAATACCCCTTTGTCGATTCCCGTGAGAAAAAAACCATATGATTTTAAGCAGTTGATGTCTAATGTAATAAGTATCACTGTTAGCTATGACGCTGATTTTCCCACATGTTTTGTATGATCACCATAAGATTTATAATAATGAAAATAGCGAAAGTAGACTTGTTTCATTAATACTAATAAAAATGAAATTTAAATATTTTTTCTGAGCAAATGTATAATTGATTAAATTCAATTCACTGGTGTACTACATAATGCTACGATTGAGTGATGTAGTCATTCGTATTCTCAGCTTGTAACACCTCGTAGATTCTCGTAGAGTTCGTAGCGGCGCGGCACCGACACGCGTCACGGGTTCGCCCGAATGTCAATTCTGTCGCCTCGAAAATTCTAGTATCCTTTTGTATAAATGTCGAATTCATTTTACGTAAACTGTTCGTATCGTTGTAAGGATAGAATTCTTTACAATAAACCTCAATGTATTTGGTATTAAAATGTATAAAATAATCTCCATCAGAAAAAGTAGAAGAGTTTATTCAAGAGTTTGTTAGCATAGTCAGTAGTCAGAATTACAATAATTAAAAAAAAAGCGAGGGAGCATTAGTGAAATACTCTACTAGCAAAGTATCTGCATCCTTAGAAGTTAAAAATTAGTTCTTGTGCGCTGGTGAGTGGTAAACGAGATTTTCAGAGATTTTGGTACACGTATAATGTACTCAATGCACATTAACACTTCAATTTTGTAGCCCTTTAATGTTACAAACAGGTTTTGTACCTGTTTTAAGAGTGACCGCTATAAATGGTGTCAAATGTGCTAATTATAAAAAAAAAAAACTACTAAGAAAATACACTATGAGTAGATGAAATCACGATCTTATGGAAACCTAAAAAATTACCACACCATAAGGATTATATTCGTACGAGTATATATATTGCATTACACTCACGCATCACGCTGCAAATAAAGATGCTCTATTATGATGCTTTTGATCATTATCAGAACCAATTTACAATGTACATTGGAGTACGCTTGCCTAGATACTCATTGATTCGTGATTTAAACATACTCAGATAAAGTTATCGGTAAACATACATATATCCTGTCAAGTAGTTTCAAGTCTTTAGAATTTTGATTATAATAACGATACGAAATGATTCTGTTCTACAAAAATTACAAGAAGTTTACTATAAAAAAAATGGTTGTCAGACATCCAAGCCCATAGCGTTAGTTTTTAGCGTTAGCCTAATAAATCTGCCCCTGACAGGCCAATCCAACCTCTCTGCAAGTACCCTCAGTATGCTGTTGGTGCTCATCCCGACTCCGCGATTAATGGATGCTACCTTCTTACGCATTATCGCGTAGTTATCATCAATGCGTACATCAGTAAACATGCCTGATGCACTGCAATACTGGGGAAGCCTCAACAACGCCCTGAAGGTATGGTTATACTGTATACATAGAGCATTGTTTGATTTTTGGGTATGATTAACCCAAAGACTGCTGGTGTAAAATGTTTGGTGTAAAATATTTTACCTTGAACAGTGTTATGTTAACAGGTACAGAGCAACCAGCAAACCTTCGAACCACCATGTTCCCCTCACTGCCAATGCCCTGCATTCCTAATCCATATCCAAATCATCCCTCAGTAGCAATGTGACCCAGATATTTAAACTGACTTACTCTCTTTAGAGTTAAACCATTAGGTGTAACAGAAGGGACATCGGTACGATTTTTATTACTACCTCTGAACCCTAATAGTTCACTTTTATTAGGATTATATTTTGACCCATGTTGTTTTGCATAATTTTCACAAATTAACACCTATTTTCTTATTCCACATATTGATGGACTAAAAATTATCTGATCGTCTGCATAATTTATGTTATTTAGACATATTCCATCTATATGACAATATGAGCTGTTGAGCTTAAGAAGCAAATTATTGATACATAAATATTAAAAAACCTCAGAGAGGTAAGTCCCCCTGCCTGACAATACACTCCAGTTTATATGGATCAGATAACCAGTTAAACACTCAACATAGTTTTTTTGCTTGTCATACCACACAGATAATATAGATACCAATGAGGCGGAAACGCCCGTCCTCTCTACGCTTTGACCAAAGGACACTATATCAAAGGCTTTTGAGTGATCTAAGAAGCAAGCATACACCGGTGTTTTTTTTTATCCGTGAAGGATTTGGCAGTGTGCTTCAATGTAGAAATTGCTCTTTCAGTAGATAGCCCAGCACGGAAACCGAACTTACTATACTTTTTTCTTATTTTATTAATACCCTCTAGTCATCATCATCAACATCATAGACAGCCTATAATAGTCCACTGCTGGACATAGGCCTCTCCTTAGAAAGGAGGTTTTGGCCGGTGGTTGACGGGTTGGTATAAGGTTTGTTTCAAGTTTTCTTTCTTTATGCAGTGCTGTTGGCCTGTGCAGTTTATTCCCTTAGTCGGCTCTTACGACACCCACGGGATGAATAGAGGTGGTGACATTTTCGTATTCTTAATCCGTCACCACACGGAAGTCCGTCACCACACGGAAGTCCGTCACCACACGGAAGCTCCTCTAGTCGGTATCATTATTTAGATGAAATGTGTTAATTTTTAAATTTATTAAACACTTTTATAACTTAAGTATTTACAGTTAACAGACGATAGTTGGCGCTCAGCTACTGTGAGCGTTTCGAGACACTTTTTGCCTCGCACAACCAATCTGTGGAACGGGTTATCGTGTGCGGTATTTTCGGACCGATACGACCTTCAAAACTTCAAGAAAAGAGCGTACTCTTTCCTAAAACGTTTGTGACTCCTGAGTTGCAGATGTTCATGGTCGGCGATGGTCACTTTCCGTCAGGTGACCCGTTTGCTCGTCTGCCCCATCTAACATTAAAAAAATAAAGAGTTTCCAGGAGTATTATATCTTCAAATAGGCTATGCGATAATGTATTCTCAAGGTACAGTTGCTATCTATCGTATGGGTATTTCGTGGATTGCTTTGTAATAATCATGCATAACATCAAGAGCTTAATACTTAACGTTGTTTATGTTTAAATAAGTTCGTTTCAACTTTAAATACGCCTTATTCGGAAGATAAGCCATCCAATTCGAAAACTTGGTCCCCTAATCTAAAGCCTAAGCTACCCAATCAACAGTCACACGGGATAATCCAAATTGGGTAAACAAAATCTACGAAATGGTTGTTTTACTAGTAATAATTCCATGTCTAAAACCTCCGCCAAGAGTTTTCTGACGAGGGAACATTTATCTCCCTGTCATAGCGTCATAACTAACTGTCGTCTTGATCAAATCTATAGTTGCTACACGATAGTATATACATACGTACATGATAATATATACTTCTAAACTATACCGTCTTCATATCTTCCAGAGTTTTCCTATAGAATTACAGCACGTATATACGAGTAGATACCTATACATACGCAGCGATATTATTATTGATAATTTGTCGATGTTAATAATTGCTAATGATGCTCTTTATATAAATATAAAAGTGTTATTGCTGTACAATAAACACATGTTACTATCAAAATCTTCTCCTGCTCTAAAATCAGTCACCTCGTTCACATTTGGCTACACGGATAGCGTAGTGGTTTAAGCGGTCACCTCGCTGCTGCCTACTGCGTTGTGTGTTGTGGGTTCGATCCCCACATGAGGCAACACTTCCCCTAATTGTTAGTCTAAGTCAGGGTGTTCTTTGTGTCCGTTTTATGAATGTTTGTAAAATCCCCCGCAACACAGGACATATTCCTAATGCAGGAGAGGGGTGGTTCCTAAGGGGTGTCTTTTATTTAAAAAAAAATACATTGCATAAAAGCTTGATTATGCTAAGGGTTGACACTATAAAAAATACTGGTTCTTTACATTGTATTCTCAAATCGAAATAATTTAATGATATTGATTTACGATTTATGTTTTTTTTATTACTCAAGACTTTTTATCTCTTTGTGGTGACTCCCTGTTGTAAATATCAGTGGAAAAATCAATTTTAATGTAAATGGATGAAACTACGTTAAATCAATAATTTATACCTAATGATTCAGAAAAATCTGACTATTTGAATGGATATACCATTCAAATCGTCCAAAATTCAGTTTTTTTTTTTGCGTTACTCATTTTACGAAAACTCGTTTTACGTAATTTTACTGTCCTCAAGAAACAAACTATGTATGTTTAAATATGTAATTATAGTCATACATACATTAGATAAAATATAATAATTTCATTGTATAAGCATTTAATACTATTAAAACACAAAAAACATTCTTAAAGGACTCTAAATACTAATAATAAGCATTAGATTTTTAAGAAGCATAATGACTCACGAAAGCTCTACTTACTAAACTATTTTATCCCTGAACCAATAGCTTTAATTTGATAGGAGCAATCTCTGAATATCGAAGATCTTCGATATTCAGATATTGTAGTACCTAAGAACACTTGGGGAATAGACAATTAGTTCAAAATAGAGTTTGAAGCTGCTTTGAGCTTAATAAACTAATATTACACTACTATTGAAATATTACAATTGTTCCTTCAACTCTGACAAATTATTAAAGTTTTCACTTAGCTAGTACAATTTGTACAGTTTTGAGCCACATATCCTATTAAAAAGATCTGACTTTTGTAACCTACGAGGGTTACACAAGTCAGATCTTTATTATTTTATGTATATATATATATATATTATTTTTCTTACTTGATGATATTTTCAAAGTAACGCCGACACCCATGTCATAAAGAACAATTCACATCAGTTTCTCTTGATGGTAGAAAACTGTAGATAATATCTGAATGTACACTGAAAACTAAATACAATTCAGAGGAATAATAAAGCAAGCAATATATTTGCTTTCCAATTAAATATTGTAATGCGCAGAGTTGCATATGATCAGAGTCAGTTCATTTCATTTTCGATTCACGAAATTAATAATTCGCATTTATGTTCAGTTCAGCAGCAACACCGAGTCAAATATGAAGGACAAGGTTTCGAATATTTTACAGGTGCTAACAGAAAATCAGCTTATTTTATTATTGTTACTAATATACCGTTTAAATAAATATACAGGGTTATTGTTTATGGCGACCTACATACTTTAGGGGGTTATAGTGCACCAGGGACTTCCTTTCTAGGGTATACCTGGTTCCCCGGCTATTAGTACCCGGCGACGGCGTGCGGTTTTAGTCGGTTCGAGTCCGACATGCCACGCCAGGTGGTATCCGAGGGGATTTCCGCACGGAAAAAGAAAAAAAAAAAAAAAAAAAGGGGGTTATAGTGACCATAAAGATTTTACTAGGAAATACCATATACCAAACGTAACCATTACATATTTTTGTGATCCCCTTTTAATTTTCTTGATTTTGATACCCTACTTGATAGGTATGGTTATTTTTTTTAAATTATCCTATTAGGTACTTTTTTTTTCGTTAAATATACACCATTTTGTTTGTGTCTTTCAATAAAGTCATCTAAGGACACTTGGGTTTTTGAAACGGAAAAAACAATACAACAATACCTTAACAGTCGAAATCCATCCAGCTATTTGGAAGATACGAGGTAATAAAGAAATTTACATACAAACATACAAGATACGCGCAAAAAACATAACCCTTCCTTGGCAGTCGGATAAAAACAAGGGTGCTAAAAGTCGGCAACGCACTAGTGTTTCTCGAGTTGCAGAGGGCCATGGGCAGCGCTAAGCGCTTACCATCCGGTACAATTGTATTGTATCAGGTAACACTTTTACTCGTTTACCTTTTATCTACTAAAACATCACATTTGGCTTAGCTTAGCCTTTAGAATGCAAACGATATGTTCATAATTGAAGAAGAAGAATTATAATCCATAATATACGAGAAGTAAAGACTAAATTTTACCTTTTTGTTTTAAACAGACAATTTACATATCAATATACGTGTCTCAAGATATCGCAACCCATATTTTATAACGTGCCACATCTAGTTCTCACACTAATTGCCCTAGTATCGATTATTTGTAACTCGAAGTATCTATTTATAACGTTCAGGTCATCGGACACATGTCACAGAGAGTCAAATTAATTCAACGTAGTGCGCAATTCCATATGTGTAGTTATGAGAGTTACACGCGATGATTATGAAAGCTTAATTTTGAACGGTGTTTTCACATGTCAAAACTTTACTCACAAACCGTGAATAATATAAATTTAGTATGCGAACGGGGATGTTTTACAGGAAACTGTAGGTAGGTACTAATTTGAGTTGCATGAATGTGTAGTTTGTAAATGTGATACTTTCATTGTGGACTATAAAATAAAGTAGTAGTAAAGTATCGCAGGTAAAAGCAATTTTCATATGCTTTTTATTTATTTTTAAACAAATTTACTTAATTTATAGCATGGTTTACAAAATTTACAAATTGTTACTTGCTTATCTACAGACATACATCCTTATCTCTAACCTTTACAAACTTAAGTGAAGACATTCAAAGAAAAATAAACATTTGAAGTAAGTAAGGAATACAAAATGAGCCTTAGCAAGGTAATATAAGTATATCTACCCAACAAATCTCTATTATCTATGTAGATTAAATGTGTTTAGCTCTTTCAAAGCATCCCCTTAACCGAATTTTGTCTAAAAATAAATTCGAAGAAATCGTCTTCAAACACGACAACACAACAAATGCAAATTGAGAGACGGACCGCTGTATGATCTACTTGGAGATTAATGCGCCATGAAATTACGAATTTACCTACTTACCTAGTCAGTGGGAAAATTGGTTTCTACAACCCGGTTGTCCATTCGTTGCAGGAGAATTGGCGTTTGACAGCCGAAGCTTTCCTCTTCGGAATAGCGAAAGATCAATCTGATTATACTAATCGTTTGATCTCTTTTATTAATAAGATTCTGGAATATATGGCAGGATTAATATTATTCCGATGGTTTTCTTTGTTTTGATTTACTCGTAGATATTCTATTTATTGTTTTTATTCAAGAAGTAAGAAAAAGTTTTAGTAATAGTTTTTCTCTATCATTCATATAAATTTCAGGAGGAGGTTATTAAAGTTACTACCTTTTTGGGTGCTATTTTGCAATACTTTGCCAAAACCAACTTCAGAATAGGAGGACGTCTTAATTCGTCGCGGTGTTTATATTTTTTACCCGATTACTCAAAAATGCCTTGTCCGATTAACAACATTTCTTTTTCTTTATCTGATCTTTTTTTGGGGTTCTAGATGTGTTAAGAAAAGTCTCAAAATATAGATACTTCTATAACGATTTGGGTATTATTTACACTTACTTGTGCATCTTTTGGAACCATTTGGAACACCTCTTGGAATAGTTATTACATGGGTTGTTACTTTGATGTTAATAAGGAAATATAAATAAAATAAATAATAATATGTTAATATTTATTTATTACATGCTATGGAAGATTGACATCTATGATAATCAGAATATAGGCAGTCAAAAAAACAGATAGCCAAAATACTTTTATAATTTGTTATATATTTATAATAATAAATTTATATATATAATGTTCAAGTAAAATTTAATAAAATATTGACTAAATTAAAAACACCATTAAAAAAAAACCAAATGTACTATAGTTGAATCCAATTCATGACAGCAAGCAAATGAATAAATAAAAATAAATGAAATTAATTTAGATGTGAACGGTATAATGACTCAGCACAGGAAATCGACCGAATAGTGCAATAATAACATAAAACATGTGTGCAATAATATACATCGTAATCTTTGTCTAGACACAAATAATAATAATTGTTACAAACTCTTCCTCTCTCCTAACATTGTGCAGTGCCTGTCAGGGTCCATAATTGTAGCTTAATTATAAGCTTGACATCAGTATCACATTATGGAACGCAATAAATGTATTGAGTAATCAATTGTCCGTGTGGTGACGTATTGAAAATATGGAGTGTCACAACACATTAAAAATTTATTCATTATTCCATCGAACACATAACATGAAAATCCTGCAAGTCGCAACATAGTTTTTTTACTCACAAGGTTACGTTATCATTATAAATTCAATGAAATATTTATAACTTAGAGAAAAATACAAAAGACTTCAATGTTCAAAATATTTAAAACAACAAAAAAAAGCTTTAAATATGTTTTATAGTGTAGTTGTAGCATTTTCGAGTAATCGGTAAAATTATTACATAAATCCACTTTGTTTTGGATTCGACTCTCGATATTGAACTTCAAAACTGCGATACCAAGTTCCTTCTCTTAAAATTTAATGTCCACAACCTGAATAGTATAGACGTTCTTTAGAATTGTAGTTGTGTGTTGTATGCTTACGTTGCCTTGTAAATCAGAGTTGTGTTGTGGCAGTTTTTAGAGCACAGCAGCAGCAGTTGTTACATTAGATATACGAGTATATCGCTGTTTAGCTATGTTGTACATGTAGTTGTTATGAAATGCTATACGTTTTATGAACGATGTTTTGTTAAGTTATTTTTGTATTCTGTAATATTCATGGAGATTTCTCAAATGTTCTATTCCCCATAAACATAATTTAACTTTATGTGGACCCATAACGCATCTACGATTCATCATTCCTTGTTTTCTACTATCCACTGAAATCTAATGCTACTTATAATTGAACTACCAAAATAAGCGAACTTAATCGTTGGCTTACTGCTATTATCATCGATTTTTATTCCAATCATCAATCACGCTACCCTACATAAAATTGGCTACAATTAATAATTTATACCTCATCGGAGTAGGTAAAGAAAGTTCTTGACTGTCAAGTTTTTCGGTAGGTGCCGTTGAAAAATTAGTAGTCATCAAAGGTTCAAAAAGGGGATCATAAATTTCGGGGTGGTACTTTCGTGATTTCATTCGCGTTCCCCTTAGAACACGGGGCAAATACGATAAATTATGCCCATCAATAATACCCAGACAGCGCTGTGTCAACAAAGTTCTATACTGACGATATTTGTAGCTATTTATTTAGGTACACCCTACCCAGATGCGCTGAATGTTATAATTTTCAGTCAGTGTCTTGTACATAATAAATTACATTTTATGGTCTGAATATCAATGCTACAGTTAAATATTAAACGCACAAAGGCCTTTGGGCAACCACTCCCTGAATATTCATGAGCTGATTTATTTTAACATATCTGTCAACGTGGACAAAAGAATATCTTACATATTACCGTATCATCGTTTAATTATTAATTTATAACAATATATATATATGTATATATGTATATATATATATGATACTTTATAACATGTTTTACTAAAGTACAAGCAGATGAGCCGGAAAAAATCTTTTAACAGCGCTGATTACTTGTAACTAAATGTTTTTTACCGAACTGAGATTGTATACAAAGCAATTGTATCAAGGCAATATTGTTATTTAAATGCTCTTTTTGGTACCCACCAAAAACAGCATTTAAGGCCGTAAACTGCTACCTAGCAGTAATGAGCTAAGCGGGTCCAATTTAAAAAATTATGTTTTAATTTTATGCTGTATGTATGTCTTGTAAATTATGCTGTATGTACGTTAATAATACATAAATTATCAGTACTGTACTTCAAATTGGACATAAAAGAATCACAGTCAGTATAAACATTCAATATTAAAAAAAAACACAATATTATGAAAAGAAATGGTAGATAAATCCTAAAACTTAACCACATATTAAACTGGAAATCGTATACAATCTTATCTAATCCGCATCCTTTGCGGCATACAAAAAGGAACAATGTTTATTACTTCACCCAAAATTAGTTTTCTTTTTTATTATACGCCACCATAAATAAACCTGCTAAAGTTAACTAAGACCCACTGGTCCTTTATAACGGAAAGAAAGCAAGCTTTTACCTTAGGGAAAACCTCTATGTTTAACGAGAAAACTGGTCGTGGATCGATTTGAAATTTCAAGTGTAGGTACCCCTTTTCCAAGTTCAATCGAAATAACCACAAAACATTCCAATCCTATTTCCGATTCTCGTCACACATCCCCTATCACGTAGAGAGGTTCGGGACGAAGGACTGAGGTAGGTAGAACCACTTTCAGTGCGTATTCAGAAAGCGTACATGTACATCGAACATGGGCTGTGATCGTATATGATTTCTACTAGATAAAAGATTCATGGTGATTTTTATTTTTATATCATCACAGCTATACAAGAGTATGCAGACACAAACATGATGCTAGTTAAACTCTTGCAGCAAGAGTCTATCACTGTTTAACGGTTGTTTTTCAAAGATATAGCAGCTATTAAAATATTTATGACTGAAAAACCTATTAGCAATTAGCGTATCCCAGAATCAAATCTAGGATTTAAACCATAATGGCGATGACTAAAGCAATAAGAATATATAAACAATACTATAAGTACCTAGTACAAGACATAATATTTTTTTAAGTATACATTTAAGTCATAAACAAAAACATCAAAAACATGTCGTGTGATTATACCTCAGCCGCGTCTCGTTCTTAAAGAAAATGGATAAGCTCTAACGATGCTCATAAACCGACAGCTAACATAAAATTTTAAAACAAGAAATACATAATTGGATCACGTATTGAAATTCTACATTTTATAGTATAGTCCGACAAATCCACTATCTTGTTTTGAAACTTTGATAAGTAAAACATGAAAACTGTTTGCTTTTACTATCTGCTGTGGTGCGTTTAAAGTTTGCATCTAAAAGAAAATTTCGAACGAAACTGGATAGCTAACACAATTTTGACATAAGTAGTAGTAGTAGTTGGGTACTTTTATGTTAAAATTATGTTAAACATTAAGCACTTAATCAGAACCACTTTTAAAATATTTTGTGGAAAATGACAAAAAGAAAAGATTTATAAATCAGGGTGTACTATACTGTACTTAAAATGCCAACTTTTTAAAGACAGTTACAAATACTGGGCTCAGCCTATATTATAACATGTTTTTGCTGTTTCATAAAATAGTAACGATTCTTAGAGGTCTATGCACAGAGATATTATATACATTTACAACCTAAATTTATATAATATCTCTCTATATAATATATCAGCAATACAACCTTAACATAAGTAAAACATACTACTTACACATTACTGGCCTATGGCTGGCTGATCATTTAAAATGTTAGCTACATGGCTGTTGTTCGCTTTGATTTCGACTATTAACTTTACGAAGAAATAAAGATTTCTATGATTATCAAATAGATTTTTTTAATCTGGCTGCAAAGTAATATATTTATTATCATCCCGTATTAACGTAGCAACAAGCGTCAATAAAAACATATTATCATTCTAATGAGTGTTTTCATCATCCTTAATCAGCTTTATATTATTATTAAAAGAAGTATGTATCATTTAATTTTATGTTACAAAATCTATGATATAATGATATGAATCTAAAAAATGATATTCAGGCTCGTTCAAATCTTCGTTAGTTTTAGAAGAAGCCTAAGACAGTCCTAATATTAAAAAAGTAATAAGATGTTAATAATAAGTTCAAAGAATACAGTAATACGCGCTAATTACTTTTAGTTTATTAAAGATGTAAAATTTTCATAATCATTAAAGTAAAAAAGATTTTTTCCTATTTCGATAAGTATTCTATTTTGGTTTACTAAACTAAAATAGAATACTTATCGAAATAGGAAAAAATCTAGTTTAATATTGTAATGGTAATAATAGTTCAAATAATATTGTTCTACGAAGCTATATTGTCTCCATCATTCTGTTAAAATGTCATTAAATATTTTGAAATAATCATTGGCATTACGACTACATTAATGATATCATTAAGAATTTTGCATTTTCATAGCAGTAGGTGGCTAATTTCCTTAAATATGACGTGATTGCCAAGTATTCTATTTAACGTATAACCATTACTTTATCTTTGTCCTTCGGCCAGAATTTTATAGTCAGAGTGTCAGTAAAAAAATAAAATATTATAAATACGAAAATAAAGTCAAAGAAATCACTTTGTAACTTAGTAAGTATTTAGCAAACACGGAATGCAAGACAGTTGCTTTGATAACTGTTCTACTCGACCGCTCTTCATCAAAAGTATGTCTCGTTTGTGTCACGCCCTGATTTTTATACATGCATATAATAGCAAAATATCCATTTTGCTTTCTAATTGACGATGTGGACATAATATTTTTATTGTCTTTAAATTTAAAATCAAAGTGAGAGGCCTACGTTTAATTAAAGGAAGGGTGGGCGAGCTGGCTTGTATGATACAATACGAAGTAAAACGAAATCTAAGTTTATGTTCAAATGGTATAGTTTCAGGTTAATGACACTCTTAATAGGCCAACCTATCGAGTACTACGAGTATGTATCTATTGCCTACGCCTATTGTCAATAAATAAAATGTACGTGTTGGCGTAATATACTGACACGATAATGCGCGGGTGAATTGTCCGTACAGAGTTTTTTACTTAATGTAGTTTAAATTTAAAGAAATAGTGGATTTGGTAAAATGGTGAGGGTGTTCATGTTATTAAAACATTTCACGCATCAAACCCTCACCCCGAGAGTGGAATCAATATAGATGCTTTTCGTATTCCATATCACGTAGAATCAATTTAAGAACTCCTGCTGCGGGTCAACGGATATTTATGAAGATAACTTCGATTTATAGAGATTGCTTACGTTCTTTACCGCGTAGTCGAGATATAGCAATGCCCATAGCTTGTTTTAAGTATACGAGAGCCTTACTAGAAATGTGTTCCATATTCTAGTTATTTATAAAACTGGTTGGTGTGGTACAGATACGATCTGATCAATGGATTCTTATAGTAACACAACTAAAGATACCTTGTATGCCATTGTTGGCAATATATATTAAGGAACGGTTTAAATTTAAGCGAAGCTATGGAAGTTAATATTCTCTTTTATGTTCAAAATTATAACAATAATTTAAAAATATTACCATTTCTAACTTTGTAAACTTGTTCGTCAGCAGAGACATACGACAAAAAACAACACGAAAATATAGAAAACACAAGCGAAAACGGAAAACTGTTAAAATTGAAATTAAATTATCATTATTCTGTCTTCTGAATGATTTACTGAGAACTATAGCAGAAACTTATCATGGTAAAAAGATCAGATGGATACCATTCACTAAAAAAAGTCTTCGTATTTAGTAAGTCATATAATTGGGTTCAAGCGCCATATACTTAATGTCTATGGGGAGTTACTATCCATTGTCTAAGATACTAAAAACTTTCTTTTAGTATCTAAATTAGTTATGGAATCAAATTTACATTAAAAACACGTAAACGGTCTATATGTCTATACTTATAGAAGGTTTATGATAAAACAAACACAAGTAAAACATAAGGAGACACGCTTTTTTACGAAAGCATTACAAAGATACACAGCTCTTAGACTGTACGAGATCACGTAGTCTTAACAACAGATGTCTATAAATTGCAGACAATCCATTTAATTCGTAGTAGTTTCGGTTCTGCGTCGAATACATTTTTGTACTATTACATACTTACTTCACTCCTTATGATAGTTAATGCTAAAAAGGTTTAGAATATGAATGACTTCTGTTACATGTTATACTCTATGTATTTTTAGATCTTAATAACTAGTTTAAATACTAATATTTATAAAAACGATAATAATTTTAGTGTCATGACTAAAAACATTGTCATATTAGTGCTCTGAAAAATATGTTACCCCAACTTTGAATAATTTTATATTCCTAACACCGCGGTGATAAGTGATTGCTTCTAATGTCTTATGTTATTGTATTTAATAATATTAAAAATGAAGAAATGAAAATTATATTGTAGCCCAAAAAAAAACAAGATATAATTAATTTTTGTTTAGAAACACTTTTAAACTTATCTTTTTATTGCTAAATATTTATATGTGGTTGCTTGTAATAACAGTAGATAGTAAACGTAGTATATTATGTTATTCACTCCAAAACATTTAAGGTAAAGACTACAAACAAGTACATCAAAAATAGAATGAATTCTTAATTCGTGAAAACGGTTTTTCAAGCTTTTCAACATTGCCTTTACATTTATAACCCCAATTTCCATCAAAGGAGCAGAAACGACCCTTGAAGAAAATCTGTCAGTAAAAGAGCGGCGTGCAAATTTAATAATGCATGTTTCGGCAGATTTCCTTACTCACATAATGCATTTTGTAACGTCACTTTTCCCGATGTTTGCCTCCCCTTCTTATTTCCCAAGTGCTAAATGTATTAGTTCTGCATCGAAACACTATTGTGAATCGTCTCATAAATAACACTTTACTATTGGGGTATTAGTGGGGGATTATCCAGATGTTCAACGATAATAAAGTAGCGACTGAAAAGTAATTTATTAGAGTACATGCGTTTTGAACTGAATGTAAGGTTGAAGATTTATGATGTGAAAACCACGCTCCACGTATCAACTACCCCAATGTTTCACAAGTGAGTACACTTATCTAAATAAATGATTTCATGGAAATCGTCGTATTAGAGTATTATAAAAGTTGATGGCAATGTAGACTTGATAGGTTAATTCCATGGTTACCTGCCTGGTTGACACAACAGCCTGTATTGGCCCGTTATTTATTCATATTCTTCAAGTCAAAAATATACAGCAAAGTTGAGTTAGGTTATCATAAAAGATAAAACCTTGAAACAATAGTACTACGAATCTATGTGGAGTAAAGCATATCTCAAAAAACAGGCTATATTACATCCTATTTAGTGCTCCGATTTAGAGCTGACATAAAGATTTAAGGAGTATAGAATTGTCATTCTAATAATGAGAACAAAGGACAAAAGATAAATCAGATTTATATGTATTCCGTATAGTCGTAATAAGAGAAAGAGATAGATAATAATCTTTCCTTTTACATGAAATTGGCTTCAAGCTGGATAGCCATTGGACTATTAATTACAATAATTACTAAAGCAGAATCCACCAGATAAAATGTATCTCTAAATGAAAAGAACTTTTTGTGATGTCGATTGCTTGTAAGAACAAAGTTAAACATATAATTCGTTTTTCATTTCGTTCTATAGAAGTCTTGAACAATAAGTAGTTTAATTAGAACATTATCTTTTCAATAGTTATACATAAACAATATCGACTAAGAGATAAAAAAATAATCTAATGTATGAGTGAATGATTAATTTTTCACTTAAACTCGTTATTCCTAACTTTTTTTTACTACTTAATGTAATAAAATATGTAAAGAGTAGATAATATTTATATCTTATTTAACATCATATATTAATGAAACATTCATAACATACATAACAAATGATTTCACATATTACACAAAGCAATAAGAAATGCTTTCTTTGAAATGACATTGTGACACCCCACAATGATTGTGTCAAGCCCCTATTGTAGAAAAAAATCTAATATTCAAGAATTATATTATTCTTTGTCGTAAGGTACTACACGAATATTGTAAGTATATTTGTAAATGCAGAACTAAACACCTGAGCCATTGTCGCGACGACAGCATTGTACCAAGCGGACAAGTAAATGCCATTACTTATGTTCTTTCCAAAAATATTCCTCTCTTCAAATTTGGAAAGGGAACAAATGCTCTTAGCAATGTGGTACGGTAATGTACGCCGGCCCCTTGAATTTTTCATTCCCTTGTGGCTCGACAACTAAGCATTACCAAAATTGCGTCATATTTCTTTTCTCACCACACACTGGTACGGGGGAATAGTGAGGAGAATTGCCGCTTTACGAACTACGAGCTTAGTTTGTAACTGATGATAATTACCTGTGTTAACATTTAATGTGCCAGACGTTAATATTGCATAAATTATTGGTTTTCTTGTGCTTCCACATTCAAGTAACAGGATGTTTATTAGAGTTTATGATACACATGAGCTTGAGGGTATTCAACATCTTGGTTATATATTTATCAGGTATTACAGAACCCTGATAGTTGTGAGCTGAAAACACAGAATAATAAAAGAGATAGAAACCTAACGCCCAAACTAAAATTATTTTGCTAGGACATTTGTAAATAAAATAGCATGTTGAATACTAAAATCAAAAATTAACGGCGTTCCAATCGATGTCATGTTCGTCGTATTTCGAGTGGTCTATCACGACAGAGTAAATGATGCAGATTAAGTCGCCTAATGTCGGCACATCAAAAGACTCTTTAAAATTTTCTTGACGAGTTCGTGAACACTAATTCTTCACCTAATAAACAACTTTAAGGGTGCTTCTACACGGTGCGCATAGTCCTTTTCGCAAAGCAAATAACAATAATAAATGTTTTGTTTCATGGCATTGACCAGTAAGAATATAACTATCTTTTTATATAAAATTTTCTTTGAAAAAGTGTAATGAAATCTTTTCAACTTCAATATAATATATTGAGATAAATCTAAGTAACTAGGTTCATATGTGCTCTCCTCTTCTTCATTCAATAAATCAATTAAATAGTTCCTAATCATTTATTGCATCGTCATGGTTACAGCGACCTACAATACCTACATCAATATGTAATATGCCTATCACTCTAATCCGTTATCCTAATTAACCCAATCTGAGTTACTCGAGGACTGGAGACTTAGTTGCACAAACAGTATGCGGTTTAATCGGGCGTAGATTATTACGTTTCAATCTAAACAGAAGCTGTATACCTGCAACACTGTTTGTGTTTTGTTTTAACCAATCTAACAGAATACTATAAATATACGAGTACTATTCTATTTGATTGGACGTTGTAACAGTTTTGATGTTGGCCGTTTTGAATGCTACCAAGAAAATTGTCATTGACAAAAACACAAACCTAGAAAGGTTCATAGTTTTGACAATATTTGAGGTCATGATTATTATATAGTCACCAAATTGCAGGACTATACTGAATGCAGGATTGCAGGTAATCATAGGTGGTGGTAACCTGGTCCCGGTGACCCGTCTGCTCGTTAACAATCTATTTTACAAAAGCGGATTGTTTTAATTCCTTAAATAATAATAACGTTCCATTATGAACATAACAACTACGGTACAGCTGGTCCACAAGTTCAAAGTCGCTCAACGTGCTATGGAAAGGGCTATGCTCAGCATTTCTCTAAGGTATCGCATTAGGAATGAGGTGATCCGGCAGAGAACCAAGGTCACCGACATAGCCTACCGGATCAGCAAGCTGAAGTGGCAGTGGGCTGGCCATATTAGCCGCAGAACCGACAACCGTTGGGGAAAACGAGTTCTTGTGTGAAGACCGCGTCTCGGCAAACGTGGTGTTGGATGCCCACAGGCCAGGTGGAGTGACGATTTGCGCAAGATGTCTGGCAGGAGCTGGATGCGAGAAGCCCAAAATCGATCTAAGTGGCGTGCAATGGGAGAGGCCTATGTCCAGCAGTGGACTGCTATAGGCTAATGATGATGATAATGATGATGAACATAACAATGGTTATCAAGCGTCAATTACACGGTAAAAAGGTTGGCAACTGAGATTAACATGAAACATGTTTTTATACTAGATATCGTGATATTCTTTTTATACCTGATGTACAAATATATAATTACTTAACTTCGGTAATACTTCTATTTTGTACAAAATATGACCTAAGCAGAAACAATCATGTAGCTTATTTATTACATACCTATAAAGATGAACTCCACCGTATAGTACCGCGACCAGAATTGCAAGCCAAGTAAGTACAAAACTTTTATAACAATTTTCTAAAGCTTTCAGTAATTGAAAAGGTCAATTGTTTGCTTAGTTTTCACAAAAGTAATAGAATTTACCGCCAGTGATCATTTTACCTCAAAGGCCTTAGAATGCCTTAAATAATCTTCTTTTCCTTGTTAGTTTCATTCAGATTTTTGTAAAATTTCTAAAATGAATATCCCTATGTCTCTTACATGTTTAGGAACAATGCTGGATTATTAACAATACACCACTACAAGGCACGTTTTATTATCTATTTATACAATTGCAAAGATCTGCTTTAGTGGATAACGTCGGAATTGGCCAGCGGAAAACGAATTTCATTGCTGGCAAAATGCTGAGGTAATTTCATGGAACATTTACCTCCGTCCAAGGGTAGTGTTTACAGAGCGTCCTCTGAAATACGCTTTAAGCCAGCTTACAGTTTTGATGTACATCTTTATATTATGAATAATGTATTCTTATGAATATAATTTATGAGCGGAATATTCTTTCAGCTGGTTAAGACAATGCGGTTCTACGACAAGACAATACGTTACAAAATATATTTTAGAGATACTATGTTCTCGCGTATTTTAGGTATTACGATTGTAGTATAGTATCTACCTGACCTACTATCTATATATCTTTTGACCTATTTATTGAACACCTTTTCCTACATACGACGCACTAAATCATTAAATAAGAAGAAGGAAGATTATTTCTCTAATACAAAAAACATCTCCGAACATTGGAACAGGCACAGCGAGCGTGCACAACAAGTGCTGTTTACAAGAACCAATTTGCAAGAGCTAAAAGCAGTAGTTACCAAAGTATCTAATGTTAACTTAGGTTTTTTTGAGGAAATTTCAATTGAAAATTTGCACAACATGTGTAAGTACCTAGGACCTATCGGATTTATATATAATAAACGAAATGGCCGACTTATGCTACAAAAAGTCAACAGAATTTATTATAAAACAAAGAATTAAAATAAACTTTCTTTTGAAATATTATAAATTTGTATTGATTATATTATTCCTTGATTTCTCGGCAAATTATTAGAATCAAGAAATCTGAAAAACGCGATTTTCAAAGGCGAACGATGTTAAAACGTATATGGTTATTGTTTTTTTAGATTCCAAGGATTTAATTACTAGATGCAATTGAAATATTAGGCTCTAATGTAAAAATATCAAAATTATAGAAATATGCTATCTTGACTGGTTCTTTCCACTTATACAATCAAACTTGGTTAGGAGTTCTTTTAATTAGTTTTTCATATAAACTGTTTCTGTTTCATTGATATTTAGATTAAACTACTACTCGTAGATAGGGTTCATTAATAATATTCTCACAAAATCCTGACTTCAAAATATTATATTCTTCTACACACTTTCACAGATAGGTGATAGATTATCCTTGGAATTTCAAATGGAATGTTCTACATAAAAATGGATGGTACATTTTTTTTGATATAGTGTATGTGAATGATGTATGTCGTTTGACCTGTTTCATAATTGAGATGGTTACCGATTGTGTGAGGTGACGTGTTGGAAAATTATAATGTACTAAATATTGCTAAAGTTTTAACTTTATGGTTAATAAGTAAACGAAGAGGTTTATGAGGTTAAGCACACTAACCACTTCACATAACCACAACACATAGGCCTCAACTTCGTTTAGAATTATTTTAATTGGCTACACTACGGACTTTAAGATTTTATACTGAAATTGCAATGGTAATGCATTTGCAAATGTTGAAAGGTGAAATCAGAGTGTATACATACAGATTCTTCCCACATATGCTTTCTGCTTAATTTTAGGCTTTTATTGGTCAATTTTGTTTTATATTCTCAATTACGGGACCTGTACATGGTACATGGAAATTAGATTTTGATTGAAATCAACGTTATCGTTTTGTTTTATTAATTATTTGTATATGATAATTTCAACAAATGAAATAAGTTATAATTTAAAAACTATAAAACACGCTTTTGTAACTAGACGAACTAAAATGTAGAAAATTAATTGTTGTAAAAATATTTTTCTGTTAGTAATTGGTCAAAGTATACTTATTATATTATAAAATATCTTGAAAAGCATTCCACGCTTTTTTACGAGAAACAACGAATATTATTTTCTACTTTTTATTTCGTCTATTTACAAAAGCGTGTTTTTAGGGTTCCGTACCTCAAAAGGTAAAAAGGAACCCTTATAAGATTACTTTCTATTCCGTCTGTCCGTGTGTCACCACCGATTTTCTCAGGAACGGGTAAACCTAGCAAATCGAAATTTATACCAGATACTGAGGTCCCTATTAGGTGTATAAAAATCAAGGTCTTGAGTCAACACTATAAAAAGATGTGGGCAAATTTCGATTTTCGCGAAAACTTGTAAATACCAAAATTTACCTTAATTTTCAACTTTTTTTATTTTTCACAATCTTTTCTTTACTTGTGCTGTAAGACCTTACTTATAAACAAAATTGACAATTCTAGGTCAACCAGAAGTACCATGTACCATATAGGTTTTGGGTTGAAAATCTATATGGTAGTTCCCGTTGACCTAGAATCACGAAATCAGGCAAAAAGAAACGTCTTACAGCACAAATAAAGGAATAATTCCAAAAAATAAAAAAGTTTAAAATTTAGATAAATTTTGGTACTTACAAATTTTCGTGAAAATCTACGTAAAATCTGGCTAGGTACGGAACCCTCGGCGCACGAGTTCGACTCGTACCTGACGGGGTTTTGTTTGTTTTTTTGTACTCATTAATAATGATTATTTTCTCATTAAGACTAAAAAAGTAATAAGTAAGTCACATATGCTTTAGCACACGCCTCTTGGTACGTTGCAAAATACACTACCGTATTTTAGGTATGGCAAAACCCGTTAGTCCTTAAGATCCTGATCAGGATAATCTGCCAAATTTATCAGGTTTTTGTATTGTCATCGGTCCTTGATAAGAGTGTGAAGTATCAAGTTAATTCGACGTTTTAAAGTGGGTCAAAATCACGATCGAAGATGGCGTTACATAGATACATACATACATAACGAGCTAAGAAAAGCGTGTTCCAAAAATAATCAAAGCACAAAACATGTCTTTATGTTTTTCCTGTAATATTTGGAATCGACAGATCTCTCTCTTATTTAATTTCTTGTTTTAATTCTATATATACCCCTAACCCAATCTATTTAGTGATTTAAGCTATGTATTGATAATCACCCACCCAGTCATAGTTTTCCGTGTATATGTATATACATAGTATTTATTACAAATTAAAAAAAAAAGTTTAAACTAATTTTGTCGTTTTAAGAAGAAAGAAGAATATCAAAACCAGGGCAGAATATGGTTATATAAATCGCATCTAAAATTAAATTTTAAACTCTTATTAAACTTGTTCTCACCTAAAACAGATTGTTTTAATTAGAACAGGAGGAACGCTGAAAGTTTTCTGGTCATAATTCAAACATTCCACTCACCTCAGGTGCCGATAGAACGTAACGTAGTAGAGATAATATGGTGCAAAATAAAGATTTTACGAAAGTATCTTAATTAAGGTTTTGCTTTCATGTATGCCGTGAGTTATTTGTAATGTAATATGTTTTTTTATACATTTATTTTATATATACTTACACTTTTTTATATATTACATAATAAATCCCTTTAAAAAAAGTTGAACTGACTTCAAAAAGCACTAAAAACCTAGCAGCAATCGCGGTCATTTTTTGATGATTTCCGTTTATTTGCTGTCATTTTTTGATGACTTCCGTTTGTCTGTCTCCGAAACTTTTCATCAGATCTATTTAAGATTTAGATGGAACAATTTCGGATAAAACTCCTTACGAACAAAGAAAGAATTTTGTAAATCGGTCTATATATGACGGAGTTATGCCCGAACATACATCAAAAACATCCGAATTGTAAACCTCCTCCTATTTGGAGTCGGTTGAAAATACTTTTAGATTTTTCTAAATTTTATTATTTTAATTGTGTTTTTATTTAGGTAATCATTGCATGGCAATACATGACTTCGGTCTTAATACATAATTTTTAGTACTTTTAATTACAAAATTTATATCCCATTTACCTATGAAATAATCCATTTGTTCTTAAAGATCACGACGTTAGACACCTAACGTCGTGACTGGAAACTATTCAGATGTTATAGAAAGAATAATTCAATAACTGTGCAATTATCACTTATCAGTTATAAACTTATGAGAAATTATATTAAAATAATGTTCATTATATGATATTTATATGTACCTAATATCTAACAGTAAATGCCTACTGTTGTGAGAAGAAATTTAAATATACTATTATTTAACTTAAACTTAACGATTAAATTTTTAATTATTATTTACTAATCTAACAATAAGACTCAACAGGTAAAACAAAAGGGCCTGATACAAAAGAATAATGGTCTAACAATATATCCCAATTTATTTTCAACTCTCACCCTTTGAACGCACTTCATAGTAATATTTAAAATGATTTCATATTATTCCTATCATTAACTTTATATATAGATACAAAACAAGTAACAAATAATTCGAAGAAAGACATTTCCATTGGCCTCGGAATAAATTACAAACTCACTTAATTTTGTGTTGTTTGTAATCCCACAACAATTTCTTTCAAGGCCTTATTTCAATCTAGCGGAACTCAGAAGCAATGTGGATTAGTGATGATTTACGAGACTAAAGGTATTATTAAGAAATAATGAGCGTTTCAAATAAAGCCTTATCTTTATTAATAAATACGAGTTATCTCCGTTTATCCTAAAAACTGAGATAACTTTACTTTTAAATTTAATAAGAAAATATGTATATTCTTTGCAATTACGTAGATGATGGAAAGTTATTTTTCGTATACTGTTCAAGGAATTTCAGGGAAGACATAATGTCTCTGGATAACAATAGGAAAATCTGAATCATGACGTTGTCGGAAGTTTTTGTGACAAATTACTTATTTCTTTAAAAATAATGAACTTTAGATTGCTAAGATAAGTTACTTGTATTAATCCCAAGGGCAAAAGCCCTAAAATAAAAATGTATTAACGACTGAAAAGCTCTCTGATAAAATAAATAATCTATAGCTGCTGGCCATAACGGGCAATGAGTGCATTTTAATAACGAGTATTAACGCGAGTTTACTAGTCCCTACGCGAAATATAAGCACTCTACGTATGAACATTGCACAAAAACTCAACATGCTCTCGACGCGTACGTTACACCTGTCGCGTGAACGTGCTTTAAGGCGTGAATTAAAACTAGTTAGAGAAGGAATCTTTCTTTTGATTTTTTATTGTATTAAAAGAAAACACGCTACACATACACTACTAAGTAATGATAATAATAGGGGTTTAAGTATGAAATTGTCCGCAGCAATTAATCTGCCACCCCCCCTCTTCTGGTATAGAAGTCCCCCGTTGACGCCTGATGTCGCCGCCGACGTCCTCTACGCTCGGGATCGGCCCTCTCCCGATGCCGTTCAGCGGTCTCTTTCTGGAGCATTACAGAGACTACAGCGCCCCAGTTCTCCTCACCCGCCCTAGTATGACAGCTATGATTGCAGGCGGGTGAGGAGAAATAAATATGTTACATCTTGGAAAAAACGATTTTCAATTTTTCAGTTCAAATCGGCAATTTCAATTTGAATCCCAATATTAATAATAATGCAAAATGATAGTATAAATACAAGGATAAATATTTTAAGCTCTATTTCTCCACCGGTGTTTTAATACCTTGTGTATTAATACGCAACGTCACCGTATGTTACGAGTATAATAGTAGAATAATATTTTCATTACTAAATATTATTATATTTATATTTCAGTAAAACAAGACATTCAATACGGATAAAATTCAAAAACCAAGCGATCTCTAGTTCTAGCTCATAAATCAATGTAACACTTAAGTTTCAGTCGAAGACTAAACAATTTAAAAGAAGACAGAAATTGTAACAGTGTAATCAAGTTACGTCAAGTTTCCTGACATCTATCATTAGCAAACGACAGGTAACTTGTCGGAGTTGAATCATAGATTAGTTAAGTGGCAATATTGTAGTTGGCGTTAACTCGGAAGGCAAGGCCGACAGTTCATTTATTACAATTTCGATTACTTTTATTTCATTTTTATTTGTAAATTAGAAAGTCTTTTTTGTTGTTTTAACGACTTAACACAAGCTTGATTATTTGCTTGGAATTTATATACGGGTCTTAGACTTGTCAGGCATCCCTGAAATACACACGTGAGTGACTCCGCACATAAAATATATTTATAACAGAATTTGTTTTATTGTATTTTACCCGTATCGTATGCGTATATAACTGAACTGTTCAGCCTATAATTTTGCACACACATCGAAAGGGTGAGAACAAAAGACAAAGGGTACCTAACACATCGAAATATACTTCCATTCAAACGAAATCGTGAACAAATACTGCAATAGAAAATCAATTGAACGTAATGTACTATTAGTTATGAAGTTACACGTATGTACAAAAGTCTGATCTATTTGCAGATACATAGGACAAACTCATGTGAATTTACAGCTACTTTCAAATAGCAGTTAATACGCTAACAAATCAGAAATAAAGTGAATACAAGGCAAAGTTGAGAAACTAGTGCTCAACGCGAGCCGCAAATCAACTTACTGGCGCAAACTACTTCAACTACCTAACTCTATCGATTCCTTAGGGCTATATGTGCTTTAGGAACATTTATTTTTTTATGTATTTGGAACTGATAACACTTACATACTTGTTACAATTTATATTTACAACAATTGGGTCTGTTCAATTACTTATAGTTAATAAAAAGGCTTGTCTTAAATTTTATTTCCAGATTGAGTGGTGTGTGTAACATTGTTGTAACATGGTTCTTGTTAAATACAAATAAATAAGAAATGTTTTAGTAAAGTTTCATGAGCAACCATGTTTTGCCCGTTTTCTTACACAACTGCATGTAAAGAGGTTATATTGTTGTAACATGTTAAAGTTTATCTCAGGTTACATAGTTTCTCAGATTGTAGTTCATTATCATTATCATCATTAATAGCCTTTAATTGTCCACTGCTGGACATAGGCCTCTCCATATAAAGAAGGTTTTGGCCTACTATGCCACGCTGGCCAGACGGTTTGGTATAGTTTGTGTTTCAAGTTTTCTTTCTCTTTGCAGTTCTGTTGTCCTGCTTAGTTTGCTCTCAAAGTCAGCTCATACGACGAGATAAATAGGGGTAGTGACACTCCGAATTCTTAATTCCCCACCACACGGATTAAGAATACGGAGTGTGAAGATTGTAGTTACAGTTGTCTAAATTGATTTTATAATTATAGTTATTGAGCAGAGCCACAATAAACAAAGTAAATCTTATTGGTATATTTTTTATGTAATAAAATAATTGCCATTAAAGTTGCTGCAAATACATAATTTAAATCAGGTATAAAATTGTTTTTTGTTTGCATTTACCAGTGCCTGTCGGTGGCGTGAGCTTAGCTCGGCAGCGGGAGGAGGCCGATAAACGCTTTGCCCTTATCGGCGCTCCGTAGAGGGCCATGGATTGTATCACCACACAGTAGAGGCGGTGAACTTCCTCCCGCGGACCCCCTAGATTAGGCAATAGCCTCTGTAGGGAGCCCGCCACCCCGCGAACTCGGGGGATCTCCTCGAAGCTCCAACGGCTGTCCAGGATGAGGCCGAGGTACTTGATGTGCCGACCGACCTCGACCTCTGTTCCCTACACTCTAATAATCATGCGGGTGGGAACTGCAACTCTGCGTTTCCTATGGAACCACAGGACTTTCGTCTTATGAGGTGCAACCCTTAGAGCCATACCGCTGATCTTTTGGACGACACAAGCCACCCTACATTAGTACTTAGTGACCGATTGGGATGCGGTTCGATTGGATTAGGGTTCGATTGCCTCCCAGGATAAATAATTGTATGATGAACACGATCATTTGATTGTGTCTGTGTGTAATTTATTTATCATTGACAGCCTCTAATAGTTCACTGCTGGATATAGACCTCTCCCGAGAAAGGAGGTTTTGGGTTTTCTAGAAATGTACTCGTATGTGGGCTTGGCTTCCCTAGAAATACATAAGTCTGTTTATCAGTAGTCTAATAACTATAGCACAGGCTCTGCCTAGATTGGGATCAGATGGCCGTGTGTGAGAGATGTGAGATTATTATTATTATAAAATACATAAACACTGCTATAGTTTTCAATGACTATATTAAAATCTATGTATCAGACTATGTATCATATTGATTTGATTTGATTGATTATGCATTAATTTTATGGTAACTAGAAAAACAACAATCCTCTGCCTCTAGATAAAAATATAAGAGTACGTTCAATGAAAAATAGATAGGTATCTTTTGTGTAAGTACTCAAAAACACCAATAATATCGAAACACGAGTAGGTGTATATTTGTGAGTTTTGTACAGATAATCTTTTTTTTTTAAAGACAACTTCCGCATTAGGAATATATCATGCGTCTTTCTTTCGTTATCATGCGAAACTTTGAATCTAATAAAAAAGCGACTTGTTTAATAGTCGCCTGATAGCAATATTTATTAACAACCAATCTGCAGTACGGCATACGCTCATAAACGTTTACTACTTACAATCGAGAGGTTGTTGGAAAGCGTGGGCTTAGCTATATTGATTCTGTTTTAGCCACCCTCTTTGCTACTAAACGCATAACAAATTCGCAAAAGCAAATTTTAGGTATAAATAGTGTATAAAACATGTGAGTTTACTGATGTTCTATAACTACTACCTAGTTTCCTAATCTGAAGAGCCGCTCCAGAACTTACTAAATTTATCTTGTAATTGATTATAATACAGTTTGCTTAATGTAGTCTAACAGAGAGAAAAAAATCTGAACATAAAAACAGTTTTCACAGTAACATGTTCCACGGAACAAATTAACGAACATGCGAAATTGGAGAATATAAAATAAATAATGGGGAACAGAACACGTTTGTTACTTGCTAACAAGGGAGGCAAGACAAAGTGAACATTTGCTAATTGAGTAATTCCTTTAAGACATTCGTTATGATTATCAACTAGGACAGTCTCCTGCGAGAGAAACTTCGCGAAGTACTTAGCACTTCTCTTCTGAATACGTGTGATATGAAGGTGTCTTATGTTGCGGTAGAATGAAGCGTTGAACATTGATGTACGAAAATAACAACGGTGTATACGAGTATAATATTTTGGGAATTATATTCCTAGTACTGTATTTAGTTTTATTTATTATAATGATTATATTCTGAAGAATAGTAATAAATAATTACGTCCCACATTAACATGCATAATCAGATCAGCATTGACAGATTAAAATTATTTTAACTGCCTCGGTGGTGCAATGATAGCCGAGATCGCTGGTTCACACTTCATTCACTTCGCTCCTTCGATGTTTATCGCACTGTAGCTCGAACTGAACTGAACTCAAAGGAGACGTGTCCGTATTTATAATACTCGTAAAAGATCATTCTAGAAAATTCCAATCCCTACGAGAACCGCCCGCTTCTGAGAAATACAAGTTCGTATCGAATGTAACCAAGATACGATTATCTTATAAGAATAGTAATATATATAAAATATCCGATAAAAAATAGTTCGTCGTTCGATAACGACAAACTAATTTTGATCTTTTGCGTATGGATATACAACTTATTGTTCCGTGACAACCTACATTATTACTAAACGATTCCCGGTATTGCGCAGTTAAAAAAATTTTCTTGAATGTGCGTGATGTTCCGTAACAATTTGTATGTATTTACAAAAAAATTAAAATTAGTATGCTAATAGTCAATCTACGAGTAGCTTTCGTAGTACAAGCTCTGCTTAGTTTGAAACTAGATGGCGTTGTGTGTCAAATGTGCGAAATATTATTATTATTAATTTGTCTTTACTTTGTCTTTTTAAATAGTCGTCGCAAACGAACAAACGGTTAGTAACTACCACCGCTCATGGACACCAGAGAGTCTCAGGAGCCACTAGTGCTTTGCTGGCCTTTGAGTCCCGATCCCAGAATTAGGACGAAGGCTGATTTCGGACTCTGGTAACCTCACTCACTCGGTTAAAGGTAACTAATTTCAAGTTTGTAAATAATATTTTCAAATGCAATGCAAAATGCAAACACTTCTTTTAATTTAAAGCAACAAATCAATTTCACTCTTTCCTAAAAGGCCGGCAACGCGTTTGAGATTAATGAGTTGTAGACGTTCATGGGCGGCGATGGTCACTTTCCGTCAGGTGACCCGTCCGCTCGTTTGCCCCCTCTAACATGAAAAAAAAACTATATCCCTTGACCTGCAGGACCCTATGTCTCTGACCCTATTTTCGTTATCTTCTTCCTTAGTCCCACCTAAAACAATTGCATTACCTTTGACAAAGTGTAAATAAAACAACAAAAATTAAAACAAAGTCAACTCAAACAAATTACAAATTCAGCAGACAAAAATATTAGAGACACCGCTAATGACATTAGTGCTGAATACGTTCCCTTTACCACCACTTTCCGTAGTTGCACGCTAGTTACCAAGTTATTTCGTAACTTCCAGTAACTAACACAATGACATAACGGGAGTCGCTTTGAACCCACTTCCGCTTTCTGCGTGGCTGTTATTAGACAGACGCTCTGCTCAATTTCTATGCCATTTTACAGGAAGGTGGCAAGTTATACAGTTTCTGGATATTAATATCTAACCTCTTGAGTGAATTTGGAGTTTCTCAGAGAATATTTGGAGTGTAGGTTTCTGTCGAGGTTCGTTATACTTGAGCATAATATTTTGGCAAGTAAAACTACTCAAACTTTCTGCAGTGACCATGATTTTGTAATAAAATAAAAGATTGAAATAACACACCTTATTTGATATTTATTTTGCAACAATTGTCTTGAATAATTTTATTAATATTCTCTTTGAAAGATCAGTAGGTTTTATGTTCGATCAATGTTTAATTATATTCGGTTTCTTTACGACTAGCCTTGCAAACGTTTATTGTCACGGCACTGATGTGAAGCATTCGCATTATATTAAAAATAAAAAGGAATACTCTATCCACTACAGATATTCTTTCGAATCCGAATTATAGTTACAAAGATTAGTACATTTAAACAATCTAACAAAAACTTTTTAGCTTTATTATATTTATTAAATATTTTATTTTTATTTATTTTATTTTATTCTTTATGCACACAAGCATGAGTTGTACAATGGCGGACTAATTGCTACAGGCTTATTGAGAAGTTAGACAGAAACAATGAGATAAATATACATACATACATACGTACCAAATATATAAACATACATACATAAACCTACATATTAATAATATATAAAACTTTAAATAAGTAATGTAATAAAACTTATTGTAATGAATCTGCTAGGGTGTCCAGAATGCGAGGTCAAACTTTCATCTGGAATAAGAGCCGGTGGCTATTTTAGTAATGATATTATGAATTAGTATGATAATAATTATTTAAAGCAGTACCTATTCCTTACCAAAAGTTTACGGTTCCTAATATAAGCATTTAATTGAGTACATGAGTATATCTGTACTCATTAATAATTGAATACCACTTACGGTAATTAATATTCTAACCAAAAGGAAAACAATTGCTTATAATTAATAGAAAAAAAGACGTGTGGCACTCGGGGACTGCCGCGGTAAAGCTATTGCATAGCATTTTGTATCAACTTATGCAATTATAATTATTTATTTATTTTATTTATGCAGTATTTCTTTTTCTTTGATATTAATTCAAGTTACACTTTTTGAGCGTGGTGACCGATAAGAAAACATTTTTTTTTCTTTTATTAAATAAAAATATTTAAGCATATATTACAATTTGTTTTTAAATAAATAAATAAAAAAAAATATTATTAAATCAAATTACATATCCATGTAAGATTTTTCTGCATTATGTTGGCGAAATTTCCTTTGACGTTCAGCATTTGGTTTTGGTACTGTTTTTTGTTTTGTTTTTAGCGTGAGGTTTTTTTTCGTTACGGAATTTCTGGATTCGGTCCCCGCGCTCAAGGCCCTCGATAGAAGCTATGCAATAGCTTAAAAATAAAGACATTAAGGACACAGTCAAACGTGAACGACTGATCAGGGCCCAGTTCATACCAAACCACTTAGGTACTAGCCATTAAGTGTGAACTGATAAATATAAAGAGAATGTTTTTTTTCCCTTTAAGCTGTCAAATCATAAAGATAAGATAAGATAAAGTTTTTCTCTTCCATAAAGAGTACTTAATATTAGGTTAATACAGTTATTGCTTAAGACCGTTGTGGGTGACTGGCATCTGCACTAGGACACCCTGTCACACAAATTACCAGCTCTCCATAGTACAATGTTTGTACTATGAAAGTTTGACCTCGCATTCTGGACACCCTAGCAGATTCATTACAATAAGTTTTATTACATTACTTACATTACTATTTTTTTTGTTTTTACTTATGTCTAAACAATGAGAAAAAACATAAAATAACTACTCAGTAGTTTAATTGTTTTATTTATAAATTTAATTTATTGAAGATGTTTTATTATAATTCTTACTAATCCGCATTCATTTATAGCTGCTACTGTTTCCTATTTATGAGTTTTGATTTCTAAAATACTGTTTACAATAATCTATTCCTTTATTTTTGCGTACTTGAGCTTCACCATTTGTGCACCGATTCAAGTTATCTATTTTAATTGAATGCCAGATAAGCATTAGGTGAATTTGAAGACCACTGCAAAATAATTGAAAGTTACAAGATGAAAAACACAGCTTATTACAATTGATCATGATTTAGACACATTGAAGTTGGTGATATTTTTATCAGTTCTTAGTTAGAATTTTTAGTTGAGTATTAAAAGGTTATCAGTAAACTTGTTTCAATTTCTTTTGGATACTACAACACAAAATCGAAATCTCCTGTTTTTGTTTATGTCGTTTTGCAGAGGAATTATCAATTATTATTATAATTATTATTATTAAACATTTCGAAGAAAATTATACTTCATTTATAATAAATAATTTAAGTATAGATAAAAATACATAGATAGGTATATAAATGTGTATATTGATGTGTGTTCTCTCCCTATACGATTATTCTTATTAAAATACTAAATTCTCACAGCATCACTTTATTTATTACAATATATATATACCTATAGCGTGCGGTATTTCTCCTAAAATAATAAAAAAAATATATAATTGTTGTACTTTAACCTCTCTGTTATCTTCTAAAATAAATATATTAACCATTCAAATTTTGTAGAAACTCGTTTTGGATAACACCCTCGTATTTCATTCATCAAGTTTTAAATCATAACTTCTTTTCAATCGACTTTTTACACACGAACTTATAAACTATTTCGTAACTAAAACTGTATACTACTTTTTCTCCAAACAATTCTAACCGTTTCATACACTCGTATGTGTGTAATATAGACCATGTGGCGCCCTTAGTACTTATCGCTCGCTCTGTTTTCATAAACATAAAACCAAGCTATAAATCTTAGTACAGATACGTCTTGTATGGCTCTCGTGCTACCAATAGTCACGGTGCTGTTGTGAAAACACGTCGCCGTCTAAGGGCAGTGCCACATTGAGTTTATTTGACCAAACAAGAATAACACTTAACATATAGAGTTTTCTTATTAATTTCTTGCGATTGGTGTGACAATCCATTAACAGATTTACTAATGGGAATTTTATTGACAAGTAAAAACCATTCCTCCAGTGAGGATTAATACAGACAAATATTTAAAAAATCAGCATTATTTTATTTAGAAATGCAATATAAAATACAATTAATTTTGTTGGGTGGTTACTTTCTGTTTTCAGGTACATGGTCACCACTCGAGGTTCGTCTGCGGATTCCTGATTCGATCACGCAGGGAATCTCTAAACATTGCCCTCTGCATTGCTCTTTGGCTGACTTTGGCTAAAAACAAAAGAAAACAAAAATCATATAAACATAGCACAGAAAAGAACTGTCTTATATTTACTTTTTACATAAAAAATCTATCGACTCTGTATCTTTTTTTGACAAAACTGAAGCTCACCAGTAAGAACAAAAAAAAAGGAAAATAAAAATATTTTTTTTATTTTCCTTTTTATTTTGTATCTTTATTCCTCATTATCATTTCTTATGAGAGACGCAGAGGCAGTTCCGCGGGTCAGCTAGTTATTTATAACAAGAAACATTTCATGTACGAAGACGAATTACAAAATGTTTGTTATTTTTTAGGTTCCATTTTGCAATATCAACTCAATGTGTAATACCTTTATATTTGTCGCAAGAGCGCACACATGTCGCAAGGTAACTGCACTCGTCAGAATCGAAGAAGCAGACCTCTACTACGGGTGGATTTGAGACAGTTTAAGTTACATCAGTATGCCTATAACTAACTTATTATTTTAATACTTTATAAAAAATACACACAATAATATTGTAAAATCTAATTTATATAAACCTTTTTCCGAAATTAGAGTTTACAATATGATTACCAATATAAGTTTTTGAGATGTGTGTATTTACCATATTGTTTAAAGAATATATATATATATTTAGTTTTTTTCTTCAATGGATAGTTTTTTTTTTTAAATCATTTTAGGCTGGAGGTTCAAGCGATAGGGCGGCCGAATAAAAACATTTAATCACTACTTAAATAACTTTTAAAGTATATGTATAAATTACACAATATTGTCTTTAGAAACAAATAACACGCTTTTCATTCGACACATGACACGGTTCAGATTATATTTCTTTATTTATTATTTACTTACCAAAGTAATGCAATTAAATGTATTGAATATTCAAAATTCATTTACCTAATTACAGTATAATATATATTTGTATTTTGGTTCCAAGAATCGACTTTATCGAGTCGAATAACACTTAACTTTATCTTAATTCATTCTGACAGACGCAGGAAAGATTATATTTCACGATTTTTTCATTCGGAGGTAAGGAACTTGATTAAAAATACAACTTAAGAAACCAACACAATACGTATTAATATTACAACCTGTAGAGAAAGAACGTAAAATATCGATTTTCAATTTTTTTAATATTAATTAACAATATTTACTCCAATGTACGTAAATTCACACAAACTCCTCATACAACATCGAACATCGTAATCGAAAGATACCAAACCGTAATCGTAAATCTAAATATCGATAAAACTGTAACATTTGATAGGGGATCACTAGTGGAGTCCCAGAGTGGTAATGCAACTGTATCCAATTCGTTATCGGATCCGACTTGGATTTGTCGTCGTCTCTGAGCACACGCCTGTAAATTTTCGATGTACTAAGCCATTGTGGGTAAAATTGAATGTGTTTTTTTAGCGGCGGTATAACAAACGTACGGGAAAAATGACATATCGTAATAAGACTTCTTCAGAGAAGATCAGTTCTTAGCAATAAAACTTTTTTTTTTGTACTAAAGAGGTCTATTATAATTCATGCGATATACAGTAGAGGTTTTATCGTGATACTGATCGAACATCTTTAATTCTGAAATTAAGGAATAAATATAAATAATAATAATAACTCTACACATCTCATACTGTTATAGATAAATTATACCCAGACACAGAAAAAATGATCGTGTTCATCATCTGTCCTGGTAAATCGAATCCACGACCTAGGGCTTAGCAGTCGGGACCGATAACCACTAGACCAACAGGTTCGTCCGAAACATAAAAAACAAATTTCTTGTTTTCTTGACGATTATTTTTTAAAACCAATAAATATTTTATGATCTATTAGTTAGTACTCTAACCTAGTTGTAAAAAAGGTCATGGGTTCGATGGTTATTCAAGATTAATACTTGTATGTTGAGCACGATCATTTGATTTGTGACTGAGTGTGATTTATCTATATACCGTCTATTTTGGAATAAGATAGCCTTGTGTGTGTGAAAGCACTGTAAAAACTGAAATACGTTTTTATTTATTTATAAAGACAACTCCTGCAACATATACTCGTACTGTGTCGCTAGGAACTTTACAAACATTCATGAAACAGACACAAAGAACACCTAGACTCAGAACAAGAATTTGTGGATCTCACACAGAATTATCCCCCGTAGGAAGCGGCGAGGTGACCGCTTAAACCACTACACCATCCGTATTTTAACATAGATAAAGAGAGTAATAATAATTAAATTAATTTCTATATTAGTATGCTTTTATATATGTACTTTAAATAATTATATCCTTAATCCACCTACAGTCATAAACGCATGTAATAAGCATTAACAATATATTTGCAGTAATACCTTTAAAATTCAAATTACCTACATATTTTTGCTATAAATGGGGCGGTACATACTGTGGTATTACAGGTATAAAGCGAACAGGCCCATTTAGCCATGAAAATAAATTGTAAAATTCAAGATTTTATTAAAATAACTTATGACTATATATGATGATATTAACTATATCAAAATAATTTATTTAGCAAATTATTATTATAGTCATTATTCATCAGTTTTTGTGTATTCATTACAATTTAACTTTTATTAATTATACCTTCTACTCTCCACGATTCAAAAAGTCTTTGAACGAATAAAATGTATTAGTAATTTAACAATTTTCCAGGGCTGCGATAATTTTTTTTGAGGGCAGTTCTTTGAATCGTTCTGGGATTTTATTGAAGACTTTAACGCATATCGCGTTTTTTTTTTTTAAATTTGGTCGACCTAGGTACTATGTTCAACACAAGTTTATTTAAATTTTTAATGTAGTTCCTTTTGGTGACATCCTTCACTTGCTTAAGTGTTTGAGGGTGGTGTAAATCTGTTAATCGAATGATCGAAAAACTAATCTTTGTAACGAGGTAAATACTACTGCTTTTAGCATTTTATTTTCGTTTTTAATCTGTTTATGTAAATGTCTTTGACTTCCTATCAATTGTAGTAATATAGAAGATTAAGAACTTTATTTAATTATATTGGTTTTGAGTTCAGAACAATAGAAAAGAACTTAGTACAGGCATTATATTATCGTTGATTTATGAATGCGTGCATGCACATGCATATTTATTTGGAATAATTTTATAAATTAGTTTTCATATTAGTATTTATGTTACAAAGCTTTTTAAAGCTTATTGTGATTGTATAGATAAACTTGTAGAGTAAAGAAATAAAATTAATCCATTACGTAATTATTCATAGACATTTCTTAATATCGAAACATACAATACCGAATCAACATTATTAAGCCTGAATAAAAAATCCGCTTATCAATGTTGAATCCGCTGATATTACCATCGCAAATACTGAACATCGATTTCATTAGTCAACAGAATTATCCCAACACTGATAAATATGTAATAATTATATAATATTTACCCTATAATTGGCTTCGGGTGTGTATTTGATTAAGTACATTGTTATTTGTTCTGTAAATAATTGATAGCTGATTGCAAAATGATGAACGTCTTAAATATTAAAGATTAAGTCGGTAATGAGTTACCTTATTTTGCTAAATAAAATTAAGTGAAGTATAATCATTATGAATTTATTTCAATCTAATAACTATAACATAAAATAAATATTTATTTATTTATTTATTTAATATGGAATTTATTCAAATTAAAAACCCAATTTTTATTTCACAAAAAAATGAAAAGAAACACACACAATAGCAGCAATCTGTTTTTTTCAAATATTTGGCAAAAGGCAGTTAAGTCTAAGACGATTTCAAAGTTTTTTTTTATGAAATAAATATATTTTGAGTTTACTATTGAAACTGTTTGAAGAGTTTTATAAATTAGACCAAGTAAATTAAAACACAGGCTGTGTTAATATTATATAAATAATTTAAAATCTAATATAAATAATTTAAAATCTTTCAATTAAGAAAATTTTATGTGGATTTGGCTGTAGAATAAAATACACTCATAGCTAGTTGTTTTTATAATGGCTCATGGGTTGTAGGTATTTTATGCATACACAATTTGCAACAGAATCTTTGCTACACTATCATTCTGTAATACAATTTGTTGCCTGCGTTATAATGCATATATATGCAACCGCCTTCTGAATAATTATACTATATTTGTCTTTAACCTACGTAAATATTTCCATGTTTACTCCTTTCGTCACGAGTTGAATTTGATCACGATTCGTCAGCGCGCCCTCACTGTCCTCTATTTCATTCTCCACTCACCTACTTTCTCTTTCAACCTCACATTTCTCTTCCAATTTCTGTGTTCCAATCACAATAGAACTCTTCGATCCTCAAACAATTCTCTTCCGCCATGCAATACTCTTCGGTCCTTAGCACATCTGTCTTCCTCTGAAACGTTCTCGCTCCACAAATTAGGTTAGCACCCAGTTGCATATTGTATTCATACGTTAACTTTAACCCAAAACTTAATATAAAACCGATTTTAAAAGGGCTAAAATTTACATCACACAATAAAACAAAATATTCAGTCGAATTGAAAACTGTTTAATACGATTACTACAACTTGATAAAATTGTAATATTTATTACGAAAAAATCTCGTAATTTCTTCATTGTACTGATCTTTTCTTACCTAATAATAACCAACAAAATCACAGGAGAGTAGCTCCTCACGAGACAAATTTTATTTTACTTTTTCCGTTACTGAAAGTGTCACGGCAATAACAAAAGCCTTGTACATCTGGTGAAATTATAATAATCTGAAACGATAAATGGTTACGCAAGAATGCTTACGAAGCTGATATTTAACGTTCAGAAATGACACAAGCTAAAAGAAACTTCGTGAAAAAAGACATCGAAGTCGGTAAATTTTTGATATAGGGCGGTACGTTTAAGGATTCTACAGAAAGTTTCGGTCAAGGGCTGTATAGCTTTACGACTTACGGCAAAGGTTCGGATAAAATTGTGAAAGTAAACGCAGTGAATATCAATAAAATTAGTTTTATGTCACCAATACGAGTACCGGAAACTTTCTCAATCATTTTATCGAATCAGACTGCGAATGTAAGGGGAACATTTTACGTAACGTGTTTAGTTCGTTTCGTACTCAATATTAAGCTACTATAGAATACTTCAAATGTATTAAATGAATTGTCATAGTGAATTGAAACTTGACGGCACGTAGAAGCCTTAAAATTTTCGTAATTTAGATACAACGTACTCTATTTTTTTGCAAATTGCTATACAATTATAATTCTATTTCCAATAAAGATCCTACTTCTCTACAATCAACTAAAAAGTAATATAATAACTTAAAAGTTTTTACATTAATTTTTAGTTACCACAACACAATTTTAACTAAATTGTTTAAAAGACCCTAGTCAGTGAATTATCAGTGGTTAGTCGGTTTACATTTTTATTTTGAAAATAACTAGCTAGGCAAAGCAGACTCACATTGTTACTTATCTACTATCTATATACGTTATCTTCATAGATGTTGTCATGTTGGGAACATGTTAATATTTCAAGGCATCAATACGAAGCCTGTCGGACTCCCTTACATACAATTTTACTTCCAAACAGAAGGTCTGATTGAAACCAACATAGGTTCTTGTTTGACAATTGTTAAACCAGGTCTATTCAATATATGTACGTGTGGAATACAATGTATCGTGTATTGTTGTACTGTAATCTCAGAACTAGTGTATTAGTTTTATTGTTCGTGTATTTCGATTGTCTGCGATGATAAGTTTTTTTACGCATTGAATTTTCTGATGCGGGTTTTGAGATTTACGAGTGAAATAAATTATTTGTTCATTGCAAAAGTAATTTACAAGCATTTTTATTTTTAATAATTTACATATTGTTATAAATTAAACTATTCATATACTTATTACAAGCTTTTATTTGTAAAAGCATTTTTTTTATTTTTAAATTGCAATCTATGAACATACAATGTTTTTACATAATATATGTATGTCACTACGTTTGTTCGGGTGGAATCTTGCAACTCAATTTTGAAGCATTGATTGAAGATTGAGCTGAAATGTTGTGTACATGTTTAGTTTGGATGACAAAATTCATGGTTAGCTGTATCACGTCATTCTAATTCCAATATGGCGGAACACCCGAGATGGGGGACTAGTTATTTTTAATGCACTCCTACAATATGGGTATCAAATGTAAGGGCTTGTTAAAAATTACTCGAAAAATAAACTGACGTCACTCTAAATCCAATAAGACGCACTTTTAAAGATGGCGGATTAAGTTTTTTGTGGTTTCCTACAATATGGAAGGACTTGCTAAGAATACGAATGCGAGGAGCTACTGTTCGAAATTAACCGGCAAAGGACCTTGCAACAATGATGCGTTGAATGAGATGAACAGACTGAGAAACCTGTCCAGCGATAACTAAAAAGTAAAAAATAAATTAAAAGTAAAAACCTTTTTTAAAACAAGCTTTTATTTAAATTGAGTAAAAATATTAAAATAAACTTTTCCTTTGAAACCTTTACTAACAACTTATAACGTCATTACACAATAATGATATTGAAGCTTATCGCGAGATTTACCTGTGTAGATAAACAAGTAAATTAAATAACTTGATCTGACTGATTTTAATTAAAAAAAATCAAACTTAGTATATACGAGTATGTAAATAGTGTAATGACGTTATCGGTTGTTAGTAAAAGTTTTAAAGGAAAGGTTTATTTTATTATTTTTAGTGCATTAAAAAAAAACTTGTTTTTAAAAAGGCTTTTACTTTTAATTTATTTAGGGCTTTTTAAATTTTGGTATTTTTCTATCTATAATCGTTATCCATTTGATAACGATTATAGATATATATAAATTAATCGATCAACAAAATTAGTGTTTAATTACACAGTATTTACAACAACAAACAAGCATAGAAACTTTGTTTATGTTAACCATATCTTGCTAACCGCTGTTTACGAAAGCCCGCAAGGTATCAGGTAGAGAAATTTAAGGGAACTATGATATCATTAATCCCTGGAGACGAAGTAGTTAACGATGACCCACTTTATCTATATTTCTTGGGCCACCAGTGCCCCGCACGATTAGGTGTTTAGATATGAAACAAGATATTAGGTATTGGTTGTGGTTGTGATATTGCCTCTCTGAGAAATCGTTATTAAGTCTCTTTGCTCGACCTTGGAAATAGCATTGTCAAAACTAAAAAAATTGTAATTAACGTTGAGGACTACGTTCGAACTAAATTATTCACAGAAATATTTGAGATGTTTTATTCTTCAAACTATCGGAGTATAATAAATGTGGTACTAATACATATCAAATTTGAAAACTTTTGAACTTAGGTATTCTGAGACGGAATATATTTCTCACAGTTATTTATACATGTTTTTAATATCATCCCCGATAACGTCAGCATTTTTTCAAACAAATCTTCCTTCCTTTTTTAATTTCAATAAAATTAAATAAGATTTAAACTCGTCTATGCCACTGCCCAACATATACTTTTTGTCAGCTCGGAAACTGTCAGCTTACATGTCAATGAAAAGATAACGTTTGATCAACTGCCGATTTCAGATTAATAACTACTTTTAAATGACTATTTTCTATGGCATACTGCTTTACATTTGAATCACGTGGAGGAGTAACTACTAGGAGAGCAGAAACATGTTATGTTCGCGAGACCCTTTGATGTGTAATTACATGAGCTGTCTAACTAGTAAACAAGCCCTCGATCAATAGCTGTCTCGATAACTGTAGCTATTAACTATCCATGATTAGAGTACATATGAGGAATTTTAATAGTCAAAGTCTTTAGAAGTTGTCGTGTGCCGCTATGAATAATAACGGTTTCAACGCTCCAGTTTACACTGTAAATCTGGCTCATAGTGTCAACACACCGTAAGTAATTAACAGTTTACTAGGTGAGTATACAATTAACCTTTAATTATATTGTTGCTGATAATAATTTATTTTGTTAACCTTTTAAGAACAATGGTTGAAATTGTTTTATTAGATAAATCGAAAATATGTGTCCAATTCAAATAGAATTTAGTGAGATTTTGAGAGACTGGATTAAAGAATTAACCTGTTATATGTTAAATGGTAGGTACTCAAAATGTATTAGGGTTTTGTGGTTTAATACTGAACACGATACAAATCTACTTCAATGAAATATTGGTAAGTAGATAAGTACGGTATTATAAAAGTGGTATTTAGTTACTTTTATTTTTGTTCATTTTGGAAGTGAAGCTGCAAATACACACATAACCTATTCTTACAAAATAAATAAATATCTCTTATAGGAATTTCAACATCGGATATTGGACAGTAAGAAGGTGTTTAGTAAATACATTTTGCACCTATTGCAAATGTCAATTTACCAGCGTTTAAAGTTTTAATTTAATAGTGAAGTAAGAACATTACCTATTTTATTTTATTGAGAGATAAATACTATGAAGACCGATATTTTTGATTATTATTGAAATTAGTCCGTGTCAACATATCTAACTAAATTTTGTGTTTGTGTACGCTGTGGCTTTGCGTCGATAGTTTGTGTGGGGTGAAAGCTGCAACCTCTTGATTTACCTCTTAACCATCCTAACTATAATTGATCAAATATATATGTACATACCTACATATGAACTTTGTGTACTAGTGTAGTTACTATTATAATTAGATACCTAAGTGGAAGGTGACGATGAGGATGACATACATATGAAATTTATTTCAATAGAATAGTCTTACTAATTGCTATTTGTTATTAATGACCTTGAAAAAACCTTAGTTTTAATAAAACTTTACATCTTTCATTCCTTTTCTGCAAAACACTTTTTAAAAATAATTTATATAAAGTAAAAAAAATCTTTTTAAAAATAAGCTTATATTTCAATGCACTAAAAAGAATAAAATAAACTTTTCCTTTAAAACTTTTACTATCAACTTATAACGTCACTACACAATTTATATGATATAAAAGCGTGTCGCGAGATATAGGTAATTTTATTTTCTTGGCTTGAAAATTAAAAAAAAATTAAATCAATCAGATCAAGTACTTTAATTTACTTGTTCACTTTGTTTTACTTTTTTACACAGGTTAATCTCGTGACAAGCTTTTATAGCATATAAAGCCGCAATCTTGAGTGTTCCGCCGGATTTAGAATGTCGTCATACAGCTAACCGTGCATTGTCATCCAAACTAAACGTGTACACAAATTTACAGATCAATCGGTTGAAGATAGGCTTCAAAATTGAGCTGCAAGATTCCACTCGAACAAAAATACATTGCAGGATAAATTAAAGCGTAAAATGAGTAGATCTTGGTATTTCTACTTCCTTAAAGCTATTAAACAATAAACTAAAATAGTCAAATTTTCACTTCTCCAAAATTATACATAATATAGTTAATTTTTACCTTGTATTACAAGTGCGAAACGATTATATCACTGCAATATATATATATATAATATATATAATGTAAGGTAATTATAGTTTGATATCTAAAGTTTTTTTTTCGAATAACACGATAGGTAAAAGTACAAATCTTTTTTTCTAACCTGCACATTAGCTCCCACTTTTCGCACTTAGGGGTCGCAGAAGATTTATTAATGGCAGGCCAGCTACAGGTACACCTTTGAACGAATAAAAATAAAACACACTTTAAGTGCGGCAAACATGTAATAAATAACTGTTGTTAAATTGAGTGCGAAGAGCTTATGGCCCTGAAACTCGAAACAAAAGGGAAATTGGCTTGTTTTGCCACTGCTTTTCAACAGAAATAAAGAGAAATGAGTTTTCAAATTCTATCTGCCCGGATATTTTTTTTTGGAAATTGTTTCAAAACAACTGTAAAGTTTGTCCCAATTTTCGAAGAGGTTCCTTACTGCTTTTATATTTTTTTTAAGTAAATTAAAACCTTCAAAAAGCACTTTGATTATTATTACCTTTTCATTATGCAATATCAAAAATGAATTGCAGGCATTTAAAAACGACGTAGTTTTATTCACAATTGTAATATTTTAGTGGAATTATAAAATATGGAAAACGAAATAATGTTGACAAAGGTAATATATTTGTATTTTTTATACAGATCAAGCTAAGGAAATCAAGATAGTATTAAACTTATCTAAACTCATGTATTAATGTGGTTTCACTGGCTTTGGCTATATTTTATACGAACCCAAGGTATATCTTTTAACCTGTATTTTAAGGAAACTAATTAAACATATTGAAATTCTTTAAAATTATCACTGTTTAATGTGAGTCGATGGATAAATTTTTGTGTGACACTTTTATTATCAAAACAAATTTTTAGGCAATTTGTACAATATTTTATTTTAAAAACCAACATAGGCGTTGACACGTCAAAAATAACAAACACCTGGTTGTTACCAGTATTGTATTATTTCACAATTCAAACGATTGTTCTACGGATACATATTCCAGTTATAAATTGTAAAGATTTAAATGAAATTTCATTCAATCCGGTTCCAAATTCAATTGTTCTGTACAACATATGTATAATACACTACATATAACGTTGTGTATTATACATATGTTTGATAAATAAATAACAATATCGAACATTGTACTGTATGTATTATGAGTGAGAAAAATCATGACCCACAATAATGTAAATTGTAGAGAAAATACATAACAGTTTAGATACATTTATTGTTGTTTATAAAATATAAAGTTTTATCTCTTTGATGTAATATAAAATTCTGTACTTTCATTCAAATTATTAAGGTGTATTTCAATTATTACCTTTTTTCATTATGTATGTATGTATCAAAAAAGATAAGTAATCAATCCCATGGGTAACATTTCCACTTCCACTCTTGTGAAAGTATATTTTTATTTACCTCATAATGATAAATCGATGTTTTTATATAAGTTTATGAAAAATGGAACAAACACAACTAAAATATGTGACTAATATTTTACCTTATCCTTTTTTATGTTTAGAAAATTTTCGCAGAAATATAAAAATACCTTCAAAATTCTTTGAAAGTTAAATTCTACCAATTGAAAAAGTTCAGTAAACAAAATACTTTCTAGTAAAGCATCACTAAACATATTCACAACCGGTGCGGACTCCTAAATATCATTTTACACAAAATACACTTTGGCTATAGAAGATATAGTGTACTTGTTTTGACGCATGCTGACATTCCTTGATATGGAAATCTTTGGATTCATCATTTAATTGGATATTGTGTATTTAACGTAGAATTTATTTTGAATATCAAACAATAAATTTAGACTAACTAGTTTTTGTAGATTTATAGAAGACGATTCGCTAAGTGAAAATGTGGAATATATAATGTGATTACATTACTTTTGCAGACGCCTGTCTCGATAGCTACCCAGAACAATATACGTATTTGAAAAAAATCCTTATGTATAAAAAACTTCTAGTGTCAATCATCACCATCATCATCATCATCATCATAGACATAGGCCTCTCCCATTGCACGCCACTTACATCAATTCATAACTGACACTCAATAAAATGTAAATAATAGACGTAGCAGAATATAATAATCGAAATTCGGAATTAAAAGAAATTTCGATCATTTTATTTTATTTCAGTGACCAGTATAACTTGAACTATCATTGTAAATTCTTCTCCGTCGTCACACTCTTGTCAGAGTGGTAGTGGTCGTCATGACCGGCGGTGGCAAGCTTCACAATTTGTCGCCATTCCTCTCGTACCGTTGCTTGCCTCGTGCATTCGTGGAGTGTAAATACTTGTGTACTAATCAACCAAAAATATATACTGGATCCCTATAGTTTTTACAAGATTGTTAACTGTATAGTCCTTATTGTTGTCTTCTACATAGAAACATAATGTATTCCAAATATGAAATACTTCCGTGTACCATTCTTGTACCAAACGGGGTACAAAGAATTTTCTTTACTTATTACGTCTATACAATGTATTTTGAACCCTTTATCAAGGGGCGAAGTATGCTACTGCATTGTTTGTAGGCTAAACAATAATTAAAACCGATAAACTTACCATCATGTGGGCCGTATTTTGGTTCTTGGCAAACGAAGTTTTAAAAAAAAAACTGATTAAATTTTTAACTTTTATCGAAGAGTAAATCTTAGTTTTTTAAAAATGCTAGTGCACTTGAATGTTTAAAATATCTAACACTATTGAAGTGTAAACAACTGTCAGGCTAGTAGGTTAATAGGCTTATATCATTTAAATTACACTTTTTTTTTATTTGAAAGAGAACATCAAGTCAAAATTTATTGTTAGTGAAAAGTTTTATGTTTCGAAAATATCTCGACAGCAACCAAGAGAAAGAAGTATAAATATTTATTGTACAGGTGGTATAAACCGCTGGAGGATATTGGAGGATAAATTGATTGTTCGGGGTCGGTTTTCCATTTAGATATGGAAATTTCCGGGATTGTGTACGAAAATCTTCGATTTGCCTTTTTTTCAACAAATCACGGTAAGGGTGAACGCTGTTGTTAGTCGTTTTTCAATTTAGGCAATTTAAGCAGTTACACAAATATTATTGGAATAAAGGTTTTTGAAGTAAACTTGATTCAAATGAAAATTTTTGAACAACACACTTTTTAGTCTCTAAGCCCTACTAAGACTTTATATTTTATTAACGTACAAGATCAAATCATACCAAAACTATGCAACTGAGGTAAATAAAATTTTAAACGACACACAATCACGGATTAAAAGGTTTATAGCAATATTATTTTGTGCGTTCGTAAAATAAATACATCAATCATAAAAATTATTTATTGGCGATTATTGTGCGGCATGTCCCAGCGATCGTAATAAAACATAGCGTTTACATCCGCAGTCCACAAGAGATCCCATTCAAAGGAACGTGACCCTTTCACGAGCATATTATTAGATTGAGAGAGAACCTAACGTATAAACAACGACAAACGATCGACTTCCATGATAAAGGGTTCGTCCATACGAAATTAATTCAATAATAAAGGTCGGTGTTGTCTTTTGAATTTTTCTTTGTCTGCTCATATTTGATTGTAGAATGTATCTACAAATGTTTTTGTTTGTACGGAGAAAACATTACACTCAAGATTTTCTAAGGGCCTCATATTTACATAGTGGAAAAAGAAAACAGTAATACTAATTGATACTTCTATGGCACGGCAGTTGAAGGCGTCTGAGGAAAAAAGTGACTGTGTGACTAAGTTTTGTAATCTGTTTTTTATTTGGTTCTTAATATATAAACAAATACTTTGATAAACCATTAAAAGGTCTAGGTTTATGTTTAATTAATAAAGCTTTTTATGGTCCCTAAAAGGTGACTGGCATTAAATTATAAGTAGCGTATGACGTCGGCGTTCGCCTCTGCCTACCTAATACAGGTGTTAGTATTTACCTATATGTATTATTTATTTATGTTCGATTAACTTTTCGCATGACTAAAGAATATCATCATCATCAGCCTATCGCGGTCCACTGCTGGACATAGGAATCATCTTCCTAAAATGATATTTAAATTATTCATTTTTTATATTTACTGCAAATTAATGATTTGTCTTTCATTAGGAAAAGATAAAGGGGGACCTTCACCATATCAAATACAATATACTCTTACAAAATCTGATAAAAATACATCGAAGCACTTTTGCTGTTTACAGTCACAATCGGTTTTTGCTGGCGGTATGGTAAAAAGATTGTATCTACGCTTAAGTAAGGCATATATGAAATTTAAGAAACTGCTTACCTCAGGCATTTAACTTTACCTAATAAAGTTTAAAAGTGCTGACATAATAATCCACCTGGTTATTTGTTGTACCAATTTTTAGGTTTCCTTATGGTGACGAGATTTTCAAATACGAACGTTTTCCAAAAGTCAAGACTGTTTAACTTGGTATCAAAGTTGAATTTCTGGAATGACGATGCAATGGTCAGTACAGATTTTTATGGTATGGATTATTGTCTGAAATTATTTTACTTTTAATCACGAAAAATGTAAAAATTTGACAGTATATAAATATATATACTGCCAAATTTTTTATCAAAGTTTGAATCATACTTTAATCTTTTTCGAGTTATTTTGCGATTGATCGATACTATATATTGATAACCTAGTCAACTAAAATACACCAAAATTAAATTTAAAGAAATGGATCTAAGTTCATACTAATTAGACGAGCGACGCAGGAAGTTTATACGTACAGCACGTCTCCTTAGAGTGCCAAAATTAGAGTTAAACTAAACTTGTTTACCATTGCACAGAGCTGTTTATATGAAAGTTGGCAAATACGCCACCTCGAGGAAGTAAAATTTTGCTAAAAGTGCCAGCCAAAAGTTTGCTTAGTGCCACTCATGCGTCAAAGTAGTTAAGTAATTTGTATAAAATGGTTTTACTTTAGTAAGTTTTGCATCTGCTCACGATTTCTTAATCCTTTCTTATTTACGTATAATGTAGGTTAGTAAATAATAAGTTTTGTGAATATCCATAAATAAGGAAAATAAGTCGGAAAGAAAGTAGATGTCTCACTCTAGATATGTAATGATTTAATTAAATATATGTAGTACAACAATATACGCACTACGTCGCGATATAGAAGTAAAAAAGTAAAAACAACATTCAAAACCATTTTTCGCAATTAATTAAACTTCAGGTATTGATTATTATGTAATTTACACATCTGCATTGTTTTTATATCAAGTCGATATAAACAGGACCCTATTTTGATTTTTTCTTAACCGATTCTTTGGCTTCGTCTTAAATCGTTATATAAACAAAATTGTTATAAAAACAAAGTTGTTTTTTAATAGCACTCTTATTTTTTCATGGAATAGGGGGCAAACGAGCCGACGTGTCACCTGATGGAAAGCGACTACCGCCGCCCCGCCAACGTCTGCAACTCAGGAGTCACAAGCGCGTTGCCAGCCTTTGAGGAAGGAGTACGCTCATTAGTTACCGACGTAAATACAAAAATTAATCAGTATTTTTCCATAACAGACGAAAAAAAATTGACGTAGAATATGATGTAAACATTTTTCATTGACAATTCATTCAAATAAGTCGCGTGCTTAAAGCCAAACATGGAGGCTCTCTCAAGTATTGAATTATAGATGAGTTCCGAAGAAAAATAATTACTTACTGAGGGAGTACCTACGTTTAATTATTTCCGAACAATTCAGGCGGTAGACTCGAAATGCCGCTTCAGCTAAAAGAACCTTTCAACAGGAACCAATTAGTAAAAGTAGGTGCTTGCAAGACATTCAAGTACATCCATAAATTATTAACCCGACCGACTACATATTGATTGATATAGATGACTCAAAAACTAAATATAAAATTGAAGTTTGTTTATTACATTAATTTAATGTTGTTGGGAGCGGCATTGACTTTCCAAGTGATTGATCGCTTTGATTGCTGACTGTATCTATGATAGCTTACTATATATCTTAGTATATCTTCACAAGAACGTGGTTACTATTACCAAGAAAAAAGTCAATATAGTAGTCTAAATTGTTTTTAACACAACCAGGTAAGCTTACCAATTATCCGAGTTATTTCTTATAAATATTCTGTTTTATATTTATTGAGATTTTAAAAATTGAATTTTGTTCAAAACGCTATTTGACTTATTACAATTTGTATGCTATCTACGTGTGCTATCTTAACTATTCGATACGTTCAACAGTAATGTCCTTTTCGTTATCTTATGATTAGGTAGATGTGATAATAATAATAATAAGTAAGTCAAAATTGTCTGTTATACAGAAATATCTCTAATTCTGTTATATTCATCCATGTATAAGATAACAAGAGCTTAATGAAGCGGTTTCACCGTTGCTATTTTTTCCGTCTTAATCTACTCGAACGCCCACTTTCGTGCTATTATTAAGAGCAGTGACCCTTCTTTATGTTCACAAATGTGGGTAGTAGAAATTTAGTCGGTCTATTATAAATATTACTTCTAGAAAATCACTTTGTTAATCGCAATTTTTCATCATCATCATGGACAGCTTTACTAGTCCACTGCTGGACATATGCCTCTTCTTAAAAAGAAGGTCTTGGTCTACTATACCACACTGGCCAAACGGATTGTTATAGGGTTTGTTTCAAGTTTTCCTTCTCTTAGCAGTGCTGTTGTACTGCGTAGTTCGCCCCCTTTAGTCGGCTCTTACGACACCCACGGCATGAATAGAGGGTGTTGACACTCTGTATCCTTAATATGTCACCACACGGATATGACATAATTAAACATATCATTTGTTATCGTCCTGCAGAAATTGTGTAAGTCCTAGTTACCCGAATTCGATTCCCAATGCAGTTTTTATTTACTATATATAAGTATTTTATTTCAATCAAGAAAGTACACAAGATGTCTGAACGAAATTAACTTTGTTTATTTTACGAAGGTTAGTTTAGGCATACTCTGATAGTTATTCCAAGTTAAAGTTGAAATAATTTATTGATTTATTGACTGCTATATTTTGAATTAAACATTTATAATTTAGAAATAGTTGCAGTTTATATTGGCAATAATTTTTGCATGATAGTCATTATCTCCTATTATAAAATAGCTATTCACATCATCACATCAACAGCCGTTAACAGTCCACTGCTGGAAAGGAGGTGTTGGCCTACTATACCACGCTGGTCAGACGGGTTGGTATAGGGTTTGTGTCACTCCAAAGCTGGTCGGCGCTGCGTCTGCCCTAGGGCGACTTTTGCCCAATTTGGGTGGACCCAGCGTCGCGACAAGACGGCTGTACACGGGGGTTGTCCGGTCAATGGCACTATACGGTGCACCGGTGTGGGCGGCGGCTCTGACCGCCGAGAATAGGGCACGCCCCTGGCGCCCTCAGAGGGTAATGGCAGTCACAGTCATACGCGGTTACCGCACCGTTTCGACTTAGGTGGCGTGCGCGTTGGCCGGAACCCCTCCGTGGGATTTGGAGGCGGAAGTTTATCGGCGAGTGGCTTACTCCCGGGCGGAGAGCGGATTTCGCCCTCCGCCCGAAGACGTGCGCGAGTGGCGCGAAGCCGCTCGCCGAGCCACGATGGCTCGTTGGTCGTTCCGGCTGGAGACTCCACGCGCTGGCTTCGCCGCCGTGGAGGCTCTCCAGGCTCTCCAGCCATCGCCGAGTGGGCAGGGCGGCAGCACGGGACCCTTACCTTCCGGCTGACGCAGGTGCTTTCCGGGCACGGTTGCTTCGGAAAGTACCTGCACTCGGTCGCTAGGAGGGAACTGAGTTCCGCCTGCCACCACTGCGACTGCAGTGAGGACTCGCCCCAGCATACGCTGGCGGTCTGCCCCGCATGGGCGACGCAGCGCCGGGCCCTCACTGCAGTCATCGGAGTGGATCTCTCGCTACCGGCCGTAGTACGCTCCATGGCCGGTAGCGACAGTTGTTTTACCGCGGTCGCAACCTTCTGCGAGGAAGTAATCTCGCAGAAGGAGGCGGCGGAGAAGGCCCAGGAGGACGACCTCCACTCGGACCCGATCCGCCGCCGGCGAACCGGGCGGCGGAGGCGCGCTCAGCTGCGCCTCATGCCGCCCTGAGTGTGGCCGCGGGTGGACGGGGTGGGTTTCCCCTCCAGCCGCATTAGTTTGGCGAGCCGCGAAAGGGGCTGCGTCCGCGTGTCCCGGACGTCGCCTAAAGAGAGGGAAAAAATTTTTTGAGACGGAGCCCGCAACAGAAGCGGGCCGGCGCTAGGAGGGGTCCGGATGTCTTAATAACAGCTGTTCCCGGATCCCTCCTATTACAGGCGCAGAGTGGCACACCGTGTGGTTTTAGTCGGTCCGAGTCCGACACACCACCCCGCCGCAAACCCCGGTAGGGTGACGGTCCGAGGGGATTTCCACACGTTAAAAAAAAATAAAAAAAATAAAAGGGTTTGTGTCAAGTTTTCCTTCTCTCTGTAGTGCTGTTGTTCTGCGTAGTTTTTCCCTTAGTCGGCTCTTACGACACCCACGGGGGATGAATAGGTGGTGGTGACACTCTGTATTCTTAATCCGTCACCACACGGATAACATAACACACAATAACTATTCATTGTTTATCAATCCCTACAGCATCATTATCTTGATAAGATATGTGTATTTTAAATGTAACTGAGAAGCAAGGTGTTTTTTGGTTTTAAGAAAACGTTAACTTAAATTGAAGTAACATTCCTGTCAAGAAATCAGTTTTATTATTGCATTGTTCTGTAGCCATGAATTTATTATTCTCGTTAGTTGCAGCCCGCCTGTTGGACAGTGCAAAAAATGACAGCTTTTCATCTTTATGAACCCAAATTAAACAACTCTTTTAGCTCTATTGTCTAAACGAAAGTCTAAATATAATGTTTGCTTTATTTCCATTGAAGATTTAATAATTCATAAATAAAAATTAAGTAGATAGAAGATAAAATAAAACTAACATATATGTGTAATATTATGTCTATCTATATGAATAAATTATCATGTAATCTACTATCTATATATACCTACTATATATTTAGTTTACAAAAATTACAAATTTAGTAACTTAAGAGTTTGCACCATCTAATTAACCGTAATAAAGCTTTAGCGTATTTCTAAGGTACTTTCTGAGGCTCCAAGGTAGGTATAACATTATTTAGTATATTTAAAGCTTAAGTAAATATTCCAAGTAATTGTACAAATTATACGAAAATACATATCGAAATTCATGTTATAAAAACCACAAGATCCTTAACGACAGGAAGTAACAAGAGCACACCATAATGATCTACCAACCCGTAATTTCAACATTTCATACTCGTATGTATGTCCTTTTACATTTGCGAATAAAGAATCTTTGTGAATTTGATCTTAGCAAATTTAAATGTGATGTAAAAAAATGTAAGTCAAAATTTAATAGTCTTTTTTATATGAGATTTCATTCCAAAAATTTTATCTTCGGACACGACTTGTGCTCTCTGTCTTGTTTTAGTATCTGTCTATAAAACTAACAAAATTTTATTATATCGCTCTTCAACTTTTTTGGTTATAACTTACTAGTTATTGTTAATTAATATACATATATACTAACTCCTTTCGGGATGGGTGAGATGATTTCTAAGAACGTTACCATATTAATAAGCAGTCAGTTTAGTTACTTTTCTTTTAGGAAAAGGGTTTCGCACAAAGAATATTTATAAAACTTAAAAAGGGTACAAATTAATGAGCAAACATCCGTGGACATGTCTAGTAAAAAATATTTTAGTTGCTTGTAAGTTTCAACAGAAAAGTTTAAAGGGGAATGCCCAAACAACAAAGGAAAATAGTATCGGTATAAATATTACTGTGACAAGATGAAAACTATTGTCTAAGATTCGTATGAGTATGTAGTTTACGAAAATATAAATAACATATGCGTAATTTGCCGGGTTTCAGAGAAATAGAGGGGGGATTTACATAGTCCCCCGTTGTAAGTTAAAATATGAAACTTATTATTTAGCATGCAATTCATAGGAAGATTAAGATCTAATTAGAATACAAAAGATGTGCACTATACAATTAAAATACTAAGTTACTAAAAGTAACAAGTATCTACTCCATTAGGAGTGAATTAAATACCTACCTAATATTTTGCTATGTTAACTGTAGAGGGGAAACCTACAGACTACAGTTGCATATAATTAGGCACAATTAAATAACTACTCAAGTTGATCAAAACAGAAGCTTTATTTAGAGAAAGAATAAGGAACACAAAAAAAAGAATAAGGAACACAAAAAAAAGAATAAGGAACACAAAAAAAAGAACAGACATGGCCAGCACGATCGGAGTGATACCACTGCCTCACAGAAAACTAAATGTTTGTCGTTGCTCCTTACCAAGTGAGTGAGGTAACCGGAGCCCAAACCCCCTGATCCTGTGTGGAAAGATCAACTATTCAAAGAGGCTGCCCTTTGAATAGTTGATGCCTCCCTACTATGCAAATATTCTCTGTACACAGGTTTGTCCTCAAGGGCAGTGCGAAACTTGTTAACAAGAGCACAACCTATTCTGAAATTCTCCATAAGATGTTTTGCAGCTCTATTAAAAAAAACCTGTCTAAATAATTTGAAATCCTGTTTCAATCTGCCGTTTACTACCTCAACCACCCATCTACGCATTGTGACACAACGTGATTTGTTAGCTTGCTCCGTGGTAAGCTGACTGTGGCCTTCTAATAAGGATTCAGGTAGATGAGTTTGATAACCATACTCTTGTAATTGAGCCACCACATCTCTAAAGCCTCTGTCAAGAATAAAGACGTCTCCTTCTCGAAAATATTGTCTCATAGGCCCATAAGACCTGGTAAATTCTGTGCTCATAATTGTAGCAACATTGGTCTAAAATATGACCATTACAGCACACAATCATAAATGGTTTCACCAGGTTAGTATATTTATGCAAACTGTAAGTTTGCTTTTGGAATAAATAATTGCTACTACTCTGCACATAAACATATGTAGCATCACATTTGGTGATTGCTGGTTTGGTTTCGACAGGCATTGTTGGGTTTCCATAAAAACCTTCAGGAATCACCATACTGGTTCTTGCTACTTCTTGAACAGTCATGTGACTGAGACCCAAATAGTGAGGAACTAAATGTAATGTCGTAACATCTCGCACTTTATTCATCTGACGTTTAAGTGTACTTCGTGGCATATTAAAAAGACCACACAACCTCTCATAACTGTCTCCACTTCTTAATTTGGTTAAATAAATGCACAATGCTACACTAGCATCTGGCACTTTGTCATGTAATTGTGGTATATTGTTCAGTAATTCATAAAATTGAATAGCATTCAGACCAATCCAGTAATAACATAAGTTAGGTTGAATCACGTGGACATTACTAAAATTAATTTGCTTTGTTGACAGTCTTTCCAACATAGCCAGTAGGTTATCCATTTGAGCACCAGTGAAATCAGAATAATTTACTTGTAATTCATCCCAGCAATCATTGTGTAAATGAAAGTTACAGATCCGAGCACTTTGAGGAATTTAAATTCGATAGCGACTTAAGACTTCTTTCAATGCTCTAGGTATTAACAAACGTTCTATATTGCCACAGTTAGAAAAAACACAATGCCTTGTTGAAACGGCTGCACGTTTATAGGTCTGTGATATTATTTTTGGCCCTTGTTGCCTTCTTTGAGGCTGGTATAGGTTGTGCTGAGGTAATGGTGGTGGATTAGGAATATGTACAGCATTATCTTCCTCATCAGGCACAGGTACATCATTATTATGTACAGGTACTTCCACATCAGGTACAACAACTTCCATAGTAAGTACAGGTCCATCAGCATTTGGTGCAAGAAATTCAGCCCTGGGTACAGGTACTTGAGAGTTCTCAACTACAGGCTCATCTTCAGCATGCATTATATGATTAGCAACATGTTGCAATTGCCGTTGTATGGTTCTTTTCGCTGCCATCCAACATGCTCCGCATACTCTATCCAAACACCGCATCTGGACAAGAAAGATTAATAGTTAGAGATGGTTTTAAGTTACAGTTATGATTATTCTCCTATGAAATATATAATAAAAATTGAACATCTATTATTGAGTAATTTAATTTTTATTTATTTGAAACAAAATGATATACATTAAGTTTTGATTCTACAATTAAATCAAAGATTATAATGTATTTTATTGCAGAGGGTAGGTGTCCTTATGCTTACAAGAGGTATTTGTCATGAACAACAGATGGGATGCAAACAAAACTAGTTACATAAACTGTTAATCATTTGATTTGTTTACATACCAGGTGTGGAGATATCCGATTAAGAATAATATTCCTTTCTTCAACTTCAATGATTGCCAACTTCCATGCTGCAGTCGAAGGGAACAGTTAATGCACCGACGAACGGAACACGAACTTTCCGTTATGGTTTTAATGGAGTCTCTATCTCACTTTCACAATCAGTTTTTACAAAGAGTTTCTGCCTTACAGTTAGTACAAAAAATATAGTCTTTTTCTCAAAATACGTGTAGTTACTGTATCTGTATCACAATAACACACACGGAAAAATTACAAATTCAAACAACGCTGAACTGTTTGACAACAAACAATAATCATACAGCTACAGTGTTGCCATAATTATAAAAACAATATTGATTGAGATTAAAAATCGAAATCGACCACATACGAGTTTGTATTCGGTGCAATGAGTTAAAAGAAATATGATTTCTTTGATTATTAAATCTGAAAAATAAAGACAAGTATCGATTCCCAATAAACATAATGCCAATTGCTTCCTCAGTTTATGATATTACGGTTTCATAAACCTAGTTTAAAAGCTAATATTTAATTTGTAGTTTCGAATCAATGACAAAAAAAGTTTATTTTCATAAATTATATTCTTTTAATTAGGATTCAAGTATTATCATGCTATTATTAAATAATTACGATTGATTCATGTTTAAACAACTGGTTATTTTATTTAAAAAAATCGATTTAATGTAATTATTTGTGAAATGATGTTACCACTACAAAAAATCCCTAACGAAAAATTGAACGACTGATAAATAATAATTAATATATAAATAAAACAACTAATATTTCATGTTCATTTATCCGGCAAATGTGAGACGCCACATTAGGTTATAAAATCATCATAAATATAAACAAAAATTATCACTATCACGAACTTGTGTCACAGTTTAAGTAATAATCATCAAGCGATACCACATATGGGCATTCCCCTTTTTATCAGTCATATGTTAGTGATTTTTCGATTTCTAATTTTCGCTAGTTTGCCAATGAAGTTCCAACCAATCACTATTATAAACTGAGTATTGATAAACTTTTAACGCACTTGTTATTTCTACACATGTGTGAAAATTATTTAAAATTTAATAAAAAGAAAAAGTAATGCCAGTCACAGTAACTTGTAAAACAAAGCTTACATTTTTCTGTTCTTAATAATATAATTATACAGTAATCAGAGTAGTCCTTGATACAAAATACAGTATTTTGACATCGAAGAATGGCCACGAAAAGCTAAAAAATTATTCAGAAACCTCAATTATTGTCTAGCATAACAAGACGTGAAAGATTACAAGAAAATGACAGTAATATGATGTAGCCCTTAGGAATACAACCACGAAAAAAAAAATATAACGCCGTTGATAAAATAATAAAAAGGAACGACGTTAATGCAATTTGAGTGGTTTCTGTTTACACCAAAGGTATAGGAGATTTCTTAGAAAGTCAAAATAAAAATAAGTGTTGGAAATACCACAAAAAGATAATTCAAACCCAGATGCATAAAGGTCTTGCATGTAATTACGTATTCTATAGCATAATACCTTAGGTGGTTCAGACCGCAAACATCCTCGCTTTTCTGCTTCGCCGAAATTGAACTTGTTTACCGAACAATCTCGCGAGTTGTGTACGAATACAATGTACGTAACCAATGGTTAAATTAATTTTGTTACCACGTTGTTTAAGTAGGTAGGTGTTTTGTTTGTTTTACCAGAAGGTTTCGAAAAATATTTTAGAATTGACGACCCGAAATAGATTAATTTTAAGCCGTCGGAAATTTTATATACGTTGTTTATCACAGACATCATATATTTTATTAAGTTTTAAATACATTTATATTTCTCCATAATTTATACACACATATTATACAATGGTATTTACGATTCCAAACATTTTTATTTAACAAAACTAATAAAAGAAATTACAAGTGGCCCTGATATCATCCCGACGTTGTTTTGACACCACAAAGAAAATAAAATAGTCATAGTCAGAGAAGGGGATATAAGAAACTAATATTTGATTAAGGTAGTTCGTGTTAAAGATTAAGGGTTGGTAAAACCAAAGTAAATAGACAAACCTAAATAACATTATTAGATATCGATATGATTAAACAGTGTCTATAGATAATATTCTGGGCAGTGTAGATACTAGTACTTACTCTAATACCCACTATGTATATCAAGCGGAATAATTCCTTCGGTGTGTAGACAGAAATTAATTTTACATTGGTCTGTTAACGCCGCTGGGACTGAGTAACGTGCAGGTAATTTTGAAAATTCAGTCACTTACAACATTTTCTACTTTTTAAATATCTAGAGAACGATATACGGCCTTTGAGTGCACGGATTGCGTAGTGGTTTAACGGTTGCCACGCCGCTCACTACTACACTGAGTGTTGTGGGTCCGATCCCCACGTGGTACGACAATCTGTGTGACCCACAAATTGTTGTTCTAAGTCTGGGTGTTCTTTGTGTCCGTTCCATGTATGTTCGTTGTGTCCCGTGACACAGGATATATTCCTAACGCGGGAGATATCTTAAAAAAAAAGAGCTGCTTAATGGCCTATCTCCAGCAGTGGACTATTAAAGGCTGTTGATGTGTGACTTGATGTGATGACTGCCAAACCAAACTTGATTTTCAGTGGAGTCATTGCCCTCGTCAATTCTTCACTACCCTTTCGTTACCTTCTAAAATATTCTAGATTGCTGTGACCCAACACACTATTGACGACTACGAAAATGTTATTTATTGATGATGATGATTGGTGATTGTGTGAAGAAAATAAAGAATAATAATTATTATGTTTTCTATTGTGGAAAAGCTTCGAAGAGGTTTATCATTATCTTTTATAAACAAATTAAAGACATAAGCCTCTCCTCCTTTCTAAGGAGAGGCTTATGTCCAGCAGTGGACTATTAAAGGCTGTTGATGATGATGAAACAAATTAAATAAGTCATATTTAAAAGAATAATACTCGAAAACTATAATACTCAAAATAGCCTAATCTTATCTAGAAAACAGTAATATAACTGAAAAATTTCTGTGATAATTGAAAACTGTTTGATTGTAATTTATTTTTATTTTTACTAGTTCTTGTCTTGTTAACTAGCGAGTTGGTATCTTCTATTATCTGAGGTTATTACCCCTGTTCATCCCGTGGGTGTCGTGAGAGCCGACTAAGGAAGCAAACTATGCAGGACAACAGCACTACAATGAGAAGGAAACCTTGACACAAACCCTATACCAATCCGTCTGGCCTATGTCCAGCAGTGGACTATTAAAGGCTGTTGATGTGATGTGATGTAGGATAAACGAGGAAGGAGAAGTAATAAAAAAATCATCTTCTAAATGCTATTTGTGCAACAGAACTTTGAATCAAAAGAAACCATCACATGAGCCTGTTACTAAAACAACCAAATGAGAAGAACAATAAATCATTTCTCAGGTTCTTCAAACATTCAGATTCAAGCTAGTTATACACGTATGATGTGCAAAAGTTATCTAAGGAAACATGTTGAGTACACCACCCTTTAAAATAAATCATATGTAATACCGCATTGAGGGTGCGAGCCAGACGCCTTGCTCAATAATCCGAGCACCGCGTATCTGGGGCTCAGATTTCATTACCATCTGATATGTAGATGTAAGAATTATTCGAAGAGGTGTTTTGTATCGGCTGGTTTTGATGTGTGCACATATTCTATTTTCACATTTTTATAAACGATACCTACCTATATTAAATTATATCACATGAATGAGTTAAGAAATGAAACAAAGAAAATAGACGAAAAATACATATAATATTATCACAAATGTGTATTCATGCATATGACGTAGGGCGATCGTTGAATTGAGCTGCTTGAGAAAGTTCTGGCAAATAATGTTATATCGGCATTTCGTGATTTAGTCTACTATTTCATGACATGTCCTATCTAAACTTGGGCAAATCAATCTTATCAACTTATTTTTCGATCTGCCTAACTACTCACTTGGCCACATAGAAATATTGCAGGGCATACAGTAACGTAGTTTCGTTTTGATGGTGGTTGTGTAAGAAAGATGGTGGCGTTAAAAAATAAAAGTTGAGTATTCTCGAAATATACATAAATAGCCTTTGCCCGCGGCTCGCACCTCACGTGTATGTAGGTTATCGCGGTAAAAGTTGCCTATATCTATTATGTAGAAATAAACTATCTCCATACCAAATGCCATTTGAATCGGATCAGCGGTTATTGATTTTCCATACAAATGGATGATTTCTCGGATAAAAACTATTCTATGTCCTTTCCCAACCAAAATTTATCTAAATCGGTTCAGTGGTCTGAGCGTGAAGAGGTAACAGACAGACAGACTGACACACGCGCATTTATAATATTAGTATGGATGACCTGTTTTTTTTTATTCAAATTTCAATTTAATTATTAGGTGCAAGTACCATCTAATATACGCAATTTTTTATGCATTTATTTATAGTCAAAAATCACTTTCTGTCCCGTTCACAAGTTTAAATGAAAAATAAAAGCATATATAACTATGAACCGAATATATTCATATTTTAGAAATAATTGACCAAACACTTTCAGATCAGATTTTTCATCAATAGCATCAATACTTTAACGATCTATATACACGGTGATTTTGAAAGCGTTTTGGAAACGAAATATTTGAATTTGGAATCATCTATAGTACCAATAAAAATGATTAAATCAATTGTAATGTTGTCTAAGAAAAAGTTTCAGTTTTAATATTCATTTTTACTCGATCGACTTGGAAAGTAGTAATGGACTGATCGTTCATTCATTATCTTATATGAATGAAACACGTCCGTGGGCGTTTCGGCGGCCGCTGCGCACCGCCGACGCTAACAGCAGCTGACAAAACTATACCTATAGGCGCGAGCTAGCGAGTACTTACGTAGATAGACTCCAATTTGTCCTTCATACTTTACACGGGCTTAGGACCGTCAGAAATACCTATTTTATTTAAACTTCTTTTCGATTATTAACCACGATTGTTCTTTTCACAACAAATCAATTTATCAACGGACTGTAGGTATAAATATTTCAGGCGTATTTAAAAAATCGGAGCTATCTACAGAATAATTAACTTACATACCTATTTACACTATTTACAGTTCTCTGTATCGAAGGAACTGCTCAAAATGGAGTCCGCTGCATTCAATACACAAACGTCCACGTTTAATGCAATTGTTTTTTAATTTTCTTAATGTGTCTCTATCACTTTTCACTTTAAAGCGTCCACTATCGCAATGCGTAAATTATCACGGCTTTCATATTCCCGTGTATTAACAAGTCTTTTTATTTCCGACCATAAGAAAAAATCCAGGGGCGTTAAGTCCGATCACTAAGCTCATTGTCCAGGTATGCACGCACTACACTCCGGCGAATAATAATTAAAACGTCCTTGACCTTGCGCATGAGTAGGCGCACGAAATTGTCCGTGGTCGAGAAGACGTTGGGTTGCAGCCAAGATAGTAGGTGTGGAGGGAATTTGAGGGCTTTCAATTCCACGTAGCCGTAGTGCATTTAAATGCTCCGGCTTGGGAATACAAACGCCGAGCCTCTTCCAAGTTGTAGTTGGCAGTAGCGTACAGCTGTACCATTGCCAAGAAGTATTCCACGTTTGAAAATTCGTACTGTCGACTCATTTTAGCGCTAATCAATGCAGCGTGCCGTCACGATGTTATGGTAGGGATGTTAAAAAATAATCGATTTTTATTGAAATCGATTATTATTTTCTTATAATCGATTTTTTATTCTCGATTTTTATAGTAATGATAATCGATTTTTAGTAAATCGATTATATAAATTACGTGTTTAAATCGATTTTCAGAAACAGCTCGCATCTATGCGACGAATGAAAAAATCTTGCAGTATGTTTCAATTTTAAAAACAGCGCCATCTATGCGTTGGATCAAAAATCTCTGCTCCGTCCGAAAGATTATTTTCCAAAGCGGGAAATGTGGTCAGGAAAACACGAAACCGTATTTTAGGAAAGAGACTCAAAATTATTGTTTTTAAACTGCTTACTTACCTGAAAATTTATGGTAATAATTATTTTAAATTTTATTATTGTTTAATCCTAGTCAAATGTAAAATAGGACTGCACATTTGTGGAAATAATTATTTTTAATTTTATTATTGTTTAAACTTGCAGATTAACGAAAGATTGTTTTTTATTTTAGTTTTAGAGACCATAACGTAGTTGTTCAGGATTGATAATGATCCCTTTAAGTATTTTATTTTAATACTAGTCAAATGTAAAATAGGACTGCATGGACATTTGTGACAATAATTATTATTTAAACTTAAAGATTAACGAATGATTTGTAATTTAGTTTAGTTATTGAGACTATGGAGTAACCAAAGCCAAAACCTCCTTTCTAAGGAGAGGCCTACGTCCAGCAGTGGACTATCAAAAACTGTTGATGAAGAGTAGTCGTTTAGTTTTTTAATTCTCATTTTAAGTGTTTTATTTTAAAACTAGTCAAATAAAAAATTCTCATCATTTCATTTTTATTATAATAAATAAAACGTTTCATAGTACTAAAATGAGTATCAATAATGCTATTTAGTTTCCTAATTCCCTACTTTGAAATTTTTCGAATAGGTTATTTTTTTATTCATATAATTTTATTTTATTTTTAATCTGATAAATAGTTAATATGAATCTCTTAGGTTTATTATTGGAATATGGAAAGCATATACTTTTAAATAATACAAAAAAATCGATTATTTATTTTTATTAAAATCGATTTCTGGCAAATCGATTAATTTTTAATATAGAAAAATCGATTTTTATTCAATCGATTCTTTTCCATTAATCTCACATCCCTATGTTATGGTATTATTGACCGACTGACGATGACAGGTGAGCCCCGCGCATGCGCCTACGGGGCAGACGTCATTGGTTGGACGACTCCAGCGCAACTCGGTAGCTTTGTTTTTATTGGCGAATACGATTTGATGTGACACGCATAGTATTTCTATTCGTAGTATTTACCTACGTGTGATTGAATAGCCTACTACTACTGGTTCTGACTTTTTCTCTGTAAACGATATGAATATCGACTTTGATGATAAAAAAAAATATATTTTATTAAATTAACGTTATATATAGCTTCTGTTACTGATAAATAACTCAAAATTTTCTTTTCCAAAACGCTTTCAAAATCACCGTGTATAACACAGGGAACAGTTAATAAACGTGTCTATATGACTTTTGTTATTACTATTGAAACACATCATCTATTGACGTTTCAGACATAAAGGATAGACCTGAGTAGATATGTTTCACGCCTATGTATTGTATATACAATGCTATTAATGTATGTTGCTGAATGTGAGTGCGCTTTTTGAACTCGCATTAAGGTCACGTGTTTGTATTCTGTTCAGTGTAAATATTTGTATGCATAAATATTGACTTTTACATTTATCTACGTATTTCCACGTATTACTATATGTACGTATGTATTATTATTAAAATTTAAAAATTATAAATAGTAATACATATTACTATTTATAATGTGTATATATTTATAATAACAAAATGAGTCTTAGTGTGATTTAGAAACTATAGGAAAAAGTATTCTCGGTTTGGATTTAGACAGCGATTTGTAATATGCCCAAGAATATTATTATATCTAGATGTATGCATACTCGTAATGATTCCCCTTATTATAATTGTTGCGACTATGTATATTCTTAAAAAGTATATGTTTGTGAAAATAAAGTGCGCACTAATAACAACATAACACACCTCACACACGGCTGTCTAATGCTAAGTATAGAAAAAAGCCTGCTTATAATATAGTTATATGATATAAAAAGATAAATAACCCAAAGACATAGAATAGAATGATCATGCTCATCACAAAATTATTTGTTAAGGATAGGAACCAGCATTAAACATTTAGTAAAAAAAAAATACTATTGATCTACTCTATAATTTTCTAAAGAAATGAAATGGATTGAATCTGAAACTAATAAACAAATACCGAACCTATCATCAAAGGCATGAAATAAGCGCATACTAAAACTGGTAGTTTAGAACCGACTGAACTTAAAGCAATATACTCGTACAGCAATAAAACGCTAAAAGGTTAAAGGGAAATTGTAGGTAGGAGAATAAACGAGAGGAGAATATTCGCTCTGCATACTGCAGTTGGAATGTGCTCAGTACCGAGTGGTTCGAAATTAGAACATACTTTGTTGTGCATTTTGCGTAACAAGCTTTACAATAAGGGTGCAGGCAACCTAGCTGAAAAATGCCCCTGTTTATCTAAGTTTTTCAACATTCAGTATATTGTTAGTATAGTAGACATAAACTGTTACTCGAAGTTGAAATGATAATAAATATTATATACCACCGTCTCTCTTTAGATGATCTCTAAAGATCTCTTTAGATTTCTTTAGATCAGACATTTGACACGTAACGCCATCTAGTTTCAAACTAAGCAGAGCTTGTACTATGACAACTAGATTGACTGATAGACTACTTTTATACTTTTTTGTAAATACGTACATATTATACATAGAAAACACCCAAGCTCCGAAACAAATATTTGTAGATCATATAAACATTCGGTACGACCCGGGAATGGAACTCGAGACCTCAGCACAGCAGTCGCATACGCTACCACTACCGAGGTAGTTTAATTACAACAAAATGTTCAATAACTAATACTATTATCCTTTAAATAAAATTGAACTACTTTTTTGAAAAGTAAACTAGCCAAGTATACACATTACTGTTTTTAATTTGCAACTGCTCAAGTATGACATCATTGCAGTTTTAAAGAGTATACACATTTACATACTCCCATGAGCGATATAATATATTTTTCAAAGAGGTATATCAGATAAAAATTACCTTAATACATATATGTATATGTACTCGTACTTACACTGTCTTCTTAATTTTTAGCAGATTTTAAAAATTCAATTTACTTATGTACCAAGAACAAAAGTTTCAACTAAATAAATATTAACCAGATCACGAGGTTTTAACAGTTTTCTGTTTTTCTTTAAAGCAATTATTGCTATACCCTTAATAAGACAAGGTTTTCAATCTATTACAAGGCATTTTTGTGCAAACTCTGTGTAAAGCAACTAAATTATAGGCCGACCGTTTATCTGAGTCCTCGCCGGCGCGGTAACAGGGGGTAACTGGGGGGTATGACGATAAAGGGGACTGAGACAGGTGCGGGCGGCGGGGGCGCTTAGTGAGATACACACGAGATGAAATGCGCCAAGATAGTTCCTGAGATATGTGACGTCATAGTAAAGAAATAGTGATTTATTAAATGAAAAATTATTAATGATAATACAAAATTTTAATTAACCAACTAAAATGTATGAAGGTATGTAAATAAAATATTTGGTAATAAACTATTGTACTATTTATTATATAGAAAAATCATCAAAATTATATTTCAATCAGTTATGTCCATATCAATGTCGGTGGAACTTGATTCTTCACTTTCGAAGGAGTCATCATCGGATTCATCAGAGTCGTCCAGAGTGCTAATAATAAAATCAACAGCATCATCCCGAATTCCATCATGTTTGCAGTACTCGTCCTCGATATTAATTACATGGTTAACACAATGCTCCCACTTCTGTGCAGAATATTCAGCAAATAATCCCTCTAACATAGTTTTTTTTTGGTCTAGATTAGAGTCCACACTTTTTTGTGCTAATTGCCCCTTAATGTCACCCCAAACCAACTCAATGCTTCATGCCCGTTTCTATTCAATAACTCGTCAATTTTATAAATATCTTCAGTTTCTGTCTTTTTAATCAATTTTGATAAGTCATCCTTTTTCAGCTTATCATCAAAAACCAGGTCGTGTCGTCGTAACCATATTTGCATAACTGCCTTGGTAGAAGCCATAGTCGGCTTTTTTTCTTCTCGAACCGAATGGTAAGCTGAGTTATCCATCACGATGACGGAATTTGGTGGTATATTGGGCATTAGCTTTTCATTTATCCATTTACTGAAATTCACGAAATTCATAGAATCGTGATAATCACCTGTTTTACATTTAGATTTAAATATCACAAGTGCTCCGTCTACAAATCCAGTTCGACCTCCACAATGTACGATGATCAAACGGTTCCCTTTTCCAATATGAGATAGTACGCCATGTACATCCTTGGATTGCCAGCATTTTGAAACGTTATGAGACTCATTTACATATGTTTCGTCAAGATATAAAATATGTCTTCCTTCTCTACGATATTTTTTGATAGTCCTTAGGTATTTCCACCTCCACGATGTTATATTTGGCTGTTCAATAAGGAGTTTTCTTTTAGAACCGCATTTCTTAAATTTAAAACCTAGGTCATGTAACAACAGCCTTAAATATTCCCTTCCGCAGTGTAATATATTCTCTTCTCTAAGTACAGCATTCAACGTTTTCAGGGTAGGTATTTTTTTATCAATTGTATAAAACTAAGTGACTTTTCTTCTTACCACTCCTTTTGTGAAATCGTCTATTTCTACTCTTTTTTTGCAAACCTGTTTTGATTTTTTTGGTGATTTGAATCTTTCGTTGTCTTTCAATAATTTCCCTTGATGTACGATTCTAGATACAGTCTTTTCCGATAGTCCAGTAACTTCTGCTACGGTTTTGTTTAAATGTATGTCTTGTTGATATTCAACAGAGTTTGGGTCCAGTTTCTTTTTTTCTAAAATATTCGTACACGTTTAAAGCCATTTGCTTGCACTGACTATTCACTTTATGACCGAAGATCTTACGATTCATCTTGAGATTATTATCACGTGTGTATCTCTTACAAGGCGTCCGCAACAATTAACACGTGCGATCGCTGTCCGCGTTGCGATCGAAATGAGCGATTACAAAAATTCGCCCGCCGCCCGCACCTGTCTCAGTCCCCTTTGTCGTCATACCCCCGCTCCCCGCGCAGGCGAGGACTCAGATAAACGGTCGACCTATAACACTTTTTTTTTTCGGACATCTAACACACGACACCATCTCTTTTCACACTAAGCAGAGCTTGTACTATAAAAGCTATATTGACCTATAGACTTATAGAATAAGTATATACTTTTCTTTTAAATACCATAATATACATAGAAAATACTCAAGCTCCGTAATAAATATTTGCAGATCATACTTACATTTGGTCTAACCCGGGAATCACTTACGCTACCATTGCACCAACGCTGCCGCTGAATATGTATGCATTCTTAAAATTACCAGTATTTACCTAAAACTATTGTTTTCAAAGTAGAGTCAGAAAATCAACTTTACAAACTCCTACTACATTCATAGTAAAAATAAGTTCAAAAGAAAAGTTATGCGAATTTCCTCTTATCACCATGAGTGCCAAAACTTCAAAAGGTCCATCACACGTACTTGGTATTCAGGTGGTGTGCACGGAGCGCCAGACATTAACCTTTAAAAAGGGGTCAATGCGTCAAGTTCTGTCCCCTAATATCTTATTCTAGACGACGATTTGTCGAGGGTGCTGTTTGCACAGACAAATACTTACTTTGAATATTGATGTTGTAACCTTATTATAAAGACAATTAAACTCGACTGATAAGATCTTAATAACAGTTTCTTGTCGTTAAAGCGAATATCTATGAGCGATTTCAAACTTGGTGATAGACAGAAATTAAAATTATCTTGATATTACGGTATATTATGTATATTACGGTCATTTTAACAAGTGATAAGACCAGTGATTATATCTAGACTAATCGTTCAAACATTTGGGGCATTCTGAGTAAGACATGAAGATATTAAAATTTTGCTTCAATATTAAATCACTATTACTCTTATTAACTATAAATAAAACATTAAAAAAAAACTAACTAATAAAACTATTTTTCTAAAAAAACCGAAAGTAAGAAAATTTGTAAAACTATTATCTCACGCAGGTACTCTTCTTAAGAATCTTACATCTTAAAGATCTTATATAAGAAAACAAACAGTGTAAAATTGAAAATCGATCGGTGCTTCCTCTCTTGTCCTAACAATAACACTTTAAAGTAAAATCTACTTCCTGCTCGAGTACATTTTACACCAAAGTTAGAATGGCGAGTGACTCTGTCAGATGAATAATAAATGTGCAGAAAGTCACCTGTACTTTTATTTCTGTTGCCGACCGCAGAGTAGCCGCTAAATATACTTCACGGGTGACTAGGCGAAACATTGCATTAAAAATAAAACTTGATCGGCACATTACTGTTTTAACACGAACTACTACAACCGTAGACTATAAATAAGTATATAACCACTTGACTTTGTATTGTTATTCCTTTGCAATTTTTTTAACACTGTTGAATACAAGTAAAAATGTTTTAAAATTATAACATAAAGTCAGTATAGCTTTCTTCAATAGTATATGTACATCTATGTAGACAATGGATTTTATAAGAACATATTTATTTGTATGCGTTAATACAAAAATTATAACTGCGGTATTCCTAAGTGTCCAAAATTAGCCAAAACTAATATTTAGTTTTCGTACAATTAAGATAAATATTTTTTGTCAAACAGAAGTAAATGCATATATTTTCTTTGGCATAATAATTAAAAACATTTTTACAACAAAATAAAAAATAAACTAAATACATAATATTAAAAATGAACTGGTTATCATCAGTTTTCGTTAACAGCGGCTTTATTTTCCCGTGATAAATTATTCATACATCTAATCATCTTTTTGAATATAAAATATTTAAATTGCAGATCAGTATGTAAGTAAATTATCATTAATTTTATTAATATAATATTAAAATCTGTTTAAGGAAATAGCCTCTCGATACACAAGAATAATATGTCAACTAAGGGAGAAAAATAAGAGGTAATTAGATTTATTTTTCAAATATAATCAACTGATAACTCCTTCGAATATAAAAACAATTCAGAAAGTCGAAATCATTGAAGATCAATTATCAATTATCAGACAAGTTTCAACCACATTCGTAATAGTAGAGAAATAAATATATACGTAAATGATAAAACAGATCTTCATGACAATGTTTCACACATGAGTCAAAATACAAAAGCTACTTGCTTTACGAGTATGTTCAAACAATACCAGTTTTAGAGTCCTCTCGAATTACTGTAGTTACCAGCATTGTTCAGGTTTAATGATTCTGGCACTCATTGGATAAGTAAGAATGTTCTCGTATACATAGTTCTGCAGCATTTTCAAAATTACATTATTTACATAACATGTAAAAAATAAAAGTACTTGATTAGATAAGGGGTACAAGAAATTCTCTTGTAAACCTTATCTAATCAAGTACTTTTACTATTAAACAAAAAATCCAAAAATTTCGAAAAGACCACCCTAATGTAATATTTGAAAGAAAATAATTAATAAGCTGTTACCTTCTCAAAGTTAATAAAAATAAAACTGATTATACGGCACAAAGCCGGGAGATTTGATTACAGGTTTGTGCAAAAATCCATCATAATACAAACCTGCTAATGGTTTGAATTCAGTTAACGGTGGTAACCTTTTCTTCAATGAAGAGAAATTACTCCATCTATCATCTTGTGGCGGCGGCAGAGCCAATTCATTTGTATAAAAATTTGTCGTAATTGATAACTGATCAATCTCAGCATTGTTATATAAGGCGGCTTTATAGACACCTTTGGTTTGACTGTTAGGCTTATTTTCTGATGGAAAACCAGTAATGTTTAATAAATTGGGTTCTGTTTTATTGTCTTTTGCAATACTAATGTTTGTATTCATTGCAAAAAAAAACCATTCCTCTTTAGTTAAAGGGGGTTGTAGTGAGGAATCTGGACTTTTTACTGTAATCGCCAATGAATTTATATCAGTATTATTATACCGTGAATTAGAATAAAACCCTTGAATTTCTGTAGTTGTGTAGAGTTCTGTTGTCATGTTTCCAGTAATATTTGGATCCGAAGTGGTCTCTAGCGTGGTGACTTCTTCTTTCTCAGAAGTCCCATTGTTATTCACATCTGCTATTATGCTAAACGTCTCGTTTAATTTAATTTGTTTCAAATGTTTTTTTATACTATTTCCTCTGTCTAGCGCCTCTCTGAAATTAGCGTCGAAATCACGATCATCTTCTTGGGTATTATTGTTTAATGTTAATTCCGTAACATTTACCACAATCAATTTTTCATTTATATTTATGCTTTTGTCCCCATTTTGTTTATTCTTTAACACTGGTGAAACTATTAAGGCAGGCAATATTACAAATCCTGGAAAGTTCTTTGACATTATGTTTCTGGAAGGAAAATATTCACCTGAAAGCAAAAATAATTCTCGTTAAACCTTTTCAAGATACAGTATAAAATTAGTCAAGATATTTTATGATACATAAATTCATATTATTGTACGTCTGATAGCAGTTGTTTACTTACATAACACAATATTGTAAAATATAAGTGACAGTAGAAAATGTACACTGGACTGCATTTTGCGTAAATCAATAATCGAATGTGTAAATCATCATTAGAACGAATATTTCCCCTCCAAGTCTGTGAATAAAGCAGTATATTAAAAAATGTTAGAGAAAAATTGAAAATCACATGGAATTTAAAATAAAGTATTCTTCTAAGCAGATCCTCAAAACAATACCATATTTTATCTGATAAAAACAACGAGTAATTTATATTCAATGATACTATTTATATAATATACTAATACAATAATTCTTACGTCGCATTGTTTATTTAAGGCCATTGCCCAAAAATTGTACGCTTACTCATGCATATTATTAAAAGTATATTCATTTGATGCACCTAACCAAGAAAAGGTATTTAAATGTTTAAATTACAAAATAATATACACAGTTCTGTATTAAATTTCAAAATAATATGAAACCTTATTCAACGTTGCAAAATGTATCTTCAAAATATTCAATTTTCTTATTTAAATGTTTTCATTTCATCTGTTTTCATCAAATTTAATCTTATAACCCTCCTTCGCGTATACTAAGTAAAGTGAAATCGAAAATAAACATAAACCACATCAGAATGCGGGCTCGTCATGCCACCCGTTCTACTTATGTTTAACTTATCGTTCTTTCATAACATATTTTATCATTAAGCATGTTTGGAATGTTACCCTAAAAATAAGAGAAAGTTTTTCTTTTATTTATTAATAAGTACCACTACACCATACATACTAAACTTATAACTAACAAGCTGTACCCTGCCATACTTCGCTGTAGCACATTATAGTTGCATTGATGAGACAAGTTTGTATTTAGAGGTTGTAGAGGTTTGTATTTCGTGTCAGAATTTGAGCTCAATCCAAGTTAACATTTTTGTATATTATTATATAGCTTTACATCACCCTATAATAGTCCACTGCTGGATATAGGCCTCTACTTAGAAAGGAGATTTTACGGGGTTGGTACGGGGTTTGTTTCAAGTTTTCCTTCTCTTTGTAGTGCTGTTGTCTGTTGTCTTTGTCTCTGTCGTAGTTTGCTCCCCTGGTTGGCTCTTACGACACCCACGGGATGAATAGGGGTGGTGACATTTCGTATTCTTAATCCACCAGTACACGGATATAGAATAATAAAAAAGCTATATAAGCATCATCATCATGATCAATGTTTTTTTATTAAGTGAGGGAGTTTTTCAATCATTGATGATGATGATTATATAAAATCATCATATCTTTTAACAATAAAATATGGCATTATATCTATCGGAGCAACTACAAACTACCTCACTTAATAAAAAAACATTGACTGATTTAAATTAGATTCTAATGGATTAAAATTAAAGTTTTGATAGTTAGTGTTAAGAAATAACCCGAAGAATCGATTTATATAACAAGAAAATACTATACTTAACCTAACAACACGTAAATATGTGCGCGAACAATGCGTCTTATAAAACGAGTTGCATTGCGTATCATTGTCGCTCGAGCCGTCAGGCTGTACGGATCTATGAACAACTGTTGGTGCGACCTTGGAATATAAGTTTAACTGTATTTACTGTTGTCTTTATTTACTACTGTACGGATCTATGTACGACTGTTGGTAAGAACTTGGTATACATCTTTAACTGTATTTACCGTTGTTGTTATTTAAAGCTTTTATAAAGGAAAACCACGACAATCTAAACAATGACGTCAGCTTTGCTAACGTCACGCTATTTAAAAAAAACCCAGACATCTTTTTTTCTGGATTTTTTTTTTCTGGAAGCAGAGCATTTTTTTTCTGGAATAGGGGACAAACGAGCAGACGGGTCACCTGATGGAAAGCGACTACCGCCGCCCAAGAAAGCCTGCAACTCTGGAGTCACATTTGCCAGACTTTGAGGAAGGAGTACCCTTTTTTTTTAAGGTTGAGGCTCGTATCGGTCCGGAAATACCACAGCCGATAACTTGTTCCACAGGTTGATAGTTCGAAGCAAAAAGGGTCTTGAAAAACGCACAGTGGTGGAACGCCAATTATCCAAGTGGTGGGGATGAACATTTTGCCCTGTGGAACGATGGCGGGAGGTTGCGGCCGGGATAAGTCCGAACGATTCCTCGTAGCACTCTCCATGAAATATACGATAGAGAATGCAGAGCGAAGCTACATGTCTACGTAATGCCAAGGGATCGAGCCGATCGCAAATCTTTTGGCTATTGACGATTCGATTCCCCCTCCCTTTATACGGTCTAGAGGGAGAAGCTGGTACTGAGGTGCCCCTGCATTTACTGTAATGTAATGTTCTGCCTTATCTTCTTCTGCCTTAAATCCTGGCTAAAAAATATTGGACTACGCGAACGGATATTCGATCGAATGATGCAACTGATGACAAAATGTTACTTTTGTAAACAGAAAGATTGCAAAGATTATGCAAATACACGTTACAGTATCGTTCAATCAGACAACAGTGTTTAGGAGAGATTTTCATTCATAATATAGGGGGCAAACCAGGAGGCCCTTACGTGGTGCTAAGTAACAACCATCGCCTAAGAACACCTGCAACTCAAGAGATACTAGTGCGTTGCCAACCCTTGAGTAACCTAACCTAAAAATTGCTTGGCTCGCCTGGCGGTACGTGCCAGAGCATAGCGCTCCCACGACTACACATTGCCTAAAGTAGGATAGGACTTTTGTTTATAACACTGTTAGAGAATATATATTTTTGTTATAGAATTAATGTGACTGATTTTCCTTCAGCAATACTGTGTTTGTCAATTCTTGTTCGAACCTCAGTTAAGAGAGTAATTTATTCACTAACACTTCACTTAAATTAATATTTCTCCATATACAATAATATCAATGTGAATTAAAAAACTTTAATATAACGTTGCTCTCTAATGAGTTCAGTTAGAACAAGGGTATTTTGATAGTAGGAACATTGGTCAACAAACTTAGTGTTACTAAATTATACATATACAAACTTTTGCCCGCGGCTCTGCCCGCTTGTATATCGGTTATGGAGGTAAACAACCTATGTTACTTGCTGATAATGGTAGCTTCCCATTGGTGAAAGAATTTTAAAATCGGTTGAGTGGTTTAGGCAAGTAACTGTAACAAACAAACAAGCTCACTTTCACATTTATAATATACTAGCCAATAAGTCCGTGCGGTGACGGATTAAGAATACGGAGTGGCATCACCCCGAAGGTGTCGTAAGAGCCGACTAAAGGAGATAAACTCTGTAGGACAACAGAACTTGAAACAAATTCAATTGTAGCAACCCATCTGGGCAGCCTAGTTTAGTAGGCCAAAAACTCCTTTCTAAGGAGAGGCCAGCAGTGAACTATTCAAGGCTGATGATGATGAATATACCACCCATATATTACTCGCTGAAAATATTTCCATTGTTTTTTTATTTTCCTTTCCATTCCTTTATTAAAACCGGTTTTGTGATTTAGGCGTAATAAACAAACTAACTTTCATATTTATTAAATAAGTATGGAAGTATGTATTTATTTAGTAAGACATTATTAACTGGAAGAGACAAAGATTACTAAATGAAACAGATTAATTATCTGAGAGCCCATTATAAGTTTTCACGTTTGCTCCTAAGAATTACACTTTCAGTACGAAAGACACGTTCAGTACATTACCTTAAGATTTCAATTTTGTATAAGATTCTAAAATAATAACAGAATTGCTGTTAGGTATACAACGTGAAGTTATCATTGAGGATAGAATTTTTCGATTTGCTTTTCAAGTGACGTGATGGAACATTTCATACAAAGGCACATCAATCAACAATAGACACCAAGATACTAATGTACCTACATTATACACTGATACGCCGAAATACAAAAAGAAACAAAAGATTTCAATATAACAAAAGTATAATCAAAAACAGACATCGATGACAGGTAAAAAGCGGCCATTATTACGATTTTCTTCAAATGAAAGCGTCTCCCTTTATTTCGTCGGTCTTCGCTGAAAATAAGATATCCTTTGAAAAAATAATATCAACTCCTAAGGGAACGGACGTACAGATGACAGTAATAGAACAAAGCATTTTTCCTTTTCGTAGAACACGTGTAAATATACCATCTAATTTTTATCTTGATTTATTGAACTGGTATTAAAGGGCAAATTAAAGAGCGTATTTCAGTACATCTGCAAAAAATACAATAATTGTCTTTCTTCGCAGATGTAATGAAAGACATGTAACGTACTTATTACTCGTAGCAACGTTATTAGCTCGTACATGTATTAGCAAGTTTTTTTTTATGTTAGAGGGGGCAGACGGGTCACCTGATGGAAAGCGACCACCGCCGCCCATGAACGTCTGCAACTCAGGAGTCACGAATTCCTCACTAAAAATTATAAAGAGAGTTTTTTTGTTTGTTACAGTTTCGCGCCTTAACTTTTGAAATAGATCGTGAAATTTTAGATATTGTTCAAAGATTTTATTTAAAACTAGTAACTAATAATTATTATAAACAACAATTTCAAATCACGTCACGGAAAACACGTGTTAAACAATACCGGAGAGCAATTTAACACCCCTTCCCCTTAATCCTGGGGGGGGGGGGCACTGATTGTTGCAGATGTCTATAGGCGGCGGTAGTCCCTTACCATCAGGTGACCTATCTGCACATTTGCCCCCTGAACCATAAAAAAACCAATTACATTTTAAAAAGAAAATCTATGTTGCCCACGTTGAAATCGGTTCAGACATTTAGAATTTATGGTGGAATAAAGAAACTTTTACTTACAAACATGAACCTTGAAAACATAACACACTTTTTTCGGTAGCCGTTTAAAAATATACTGTTCCCGAGGGAAGGAAATATAACATTCACGAGAGCGAATCACGAAGCTGCGGGTAAGATGCTATTTGTAGATAGATCCATTTTTTCCTGGTTCAATGACATCAATAGAATGTATTAAAATATTACATTAATAAAAGTAAATAAATTATGAACCTTTTATCTGAGCTTAAAATAAAGAGATTTGATTTTATCTTGTTTATAAGGGAATTAATAAGGGTGCTGAGATCTAAGTTAGGTTAAGGTAAGTATATAATTTCGAATGAAAAATCACAGTGAACTGTGATTTATCATTCGATTTTTCCTGCTGCTTACTCACGCGTTGTTGCCAATAAGCTGTTTTGACCCTATTTTGCCTATTTAACAGTAAATCTTGTATTTATTATTATTATGTAGGTAGCTATATATAACAAAATAATTACTAGTTTTACTGTGATTTTGTCCCATGTCTAATAATTTTACTCTTTTAGAACTTTTGGCAATCGCACTCACTTTTTACACTTGCCTACAGTACTTTGTAATCAGTTTAACAGTTGGTCATCTCCGATTCGAACAAATTCCATTTACTTAGCCATGCAGCTTAAAACACACCCAAATTGCACTACGTCCACTGTTAAAAGTTAAATTCACACAGAGGATATTTCTGTAAGCTGGAATCATACAAAAATAATGTATAATATACATCTATATTTTTTTTTATGTATATGGTTATTATTATATACTATTCATTGTTTATTTATAATTGTGTATAGGGCAAAACTTATCTAATAGAAATTAAATAGTATTTTAAACTACTTAGTTGATCAAATATTATTTATACACTTTTGATGTTTGACAAAAACCTATCACATTCACAAATTGAGATTTACTTTTTTTAACCACCACTTAGATCAACTTGAATTCCTTTATTCTTAGTTGCTGCATTTTGGAAACTAAAGTGTCTTGCTTTTTGATAAAAGTCTATGAAAGTGTGTGAATTATATTCACAACCATTTTACTAAAATATTTTTTTTTAAACAAAGCTTATTGTATGATATTATGCAACAGTATAGGTATTCGATTTTTAAGTACTATTGAAAGACTATATCTAATTTTAGTAAACCTATGGAATTTTCGATCACTCTATCAAAGACCGTCATATAAATACATAAAGGTTATGAATGTGATTACGCTACACTCCAAGGAAATGAGAATATACGCGGTAGACTATGGTTTTACTGCGAAGGGCTCCATAATATACGTCGACAGAATGTCGCTTGAGGCATAGATCAACTTTACTGTATTCATAACGTCAGTATCTCTTATCTGTGAGATTATTAAGATTTATTTAAAATATTTATTCCTATTTTATCTACTTCATCATTTTGAGAATAAAATTATTTTACTTATTTTATGTCACGTTATGTTTAAAAGTTTATAGGTATATTAAAAGCATTTTAGTAGTGAAATGCACTATAATAAAATATGGAGCAAAACTATTTAGATTGATAACAGCCATTAAAGATACTGACATAATTTAAATTAATAAATCCAATTGTCATTTATAAATGTACGCTTGGCTAAGACCACGTATGATTCTTTTAATTATTTTTAGGGTTTCTGCACACAAATCTACCATTCTATCCATTAATGTCATCATCATCATCAATATAATAGTCCACTGCTAGACATAGGCCTCTCCTTAGAATGGTAGAATACTAACACTCTGACTCTGATATATTTTTACCGGTGTGTGGTATCCGAGGGGATTGCCGCACAGAAAAAAAAGGAGGAAAGTGTCTTATACTAATCTTTTAAGACAAGTGTACTTGTGTGTGCTGGACAGGTATGTGTGGCAACGGCTACAACTGAGGTTGCTGGCGAAGCCGCGTGCCCGTGTCAAAGTCTTAAGTCAGGCGCCACGCACACACTTCACACTTTAAACCTTATAGCCAATGAGATAGGCATATTCTGTTGTGGTCTGAGTGAATTCACCAGGGCAGCATTAGATGTTATTTATTTATTTTTTAATAGTATAAGGGGGAAAACCAGCAGACTGGTCACCTGATGGTAAGCAACTACCGCCGACGATGGACACCTGCAACTCAAAAGTCTCAGGTGCGTTGTTGCCCTTGGAGTCCCTCCCGCTCGAGTCAGCGAGAGGGGGGATTTGGGCTCCGGTAACCTCACTCACTCAGTAAAAGGCAACAAAAGAATTGCTTAACATCGGTTTTCTATGAGGCCTTAGTATCACTACGGTCGAGCCAGCCCATTCGTGCAGAAGCATGGCTCTCGCACGCGTTAAAGTATGAACATGTAATACGAAGAGCATGTAGGCCTGGTGGGCCGGAGAGTTTGATTTCCGCCCGGGGCAAGTAATTGTGGAATAGCTTGTGCTGTATCTGGGTGTAGCTTGTCTGTGGTGTGTATTTGGAAGTATATAGGTGTGTATGACGGCGGGCTGGCTGCCGTGGTGCGGGCTGTGCCTGGTTTGGGGTCGGATGGTCGTGTGTGGGATGTGTGAGGTTGTTATTATTGTTAATATAATAGGTACCATACATATTTTTAACAATGAACGGCCACAGTATTTTATTAAGTACGTAACCTGTAAAAATAGCTGTATTGTGTGTAATAAATAAAAAAAAATAGTGAAATATTCTTTAAATACAATTTCCTTTTCATGTTTCCCTTTGCATACAAAACACAAACAGATATAAAGTGTAGCGGTAGTGCATTAGAGGTGTGCATGAGAGGTCACAGTAACGATTCCTGTTCATTAAAGTATATATGTTGGCATTGCATACATACACTTATACTTATACCCCCGTTTTAATGTTTATCCCTATTGCAGAAGCCGTAGCATACCTGAGTTATAACTATTTTCACTCTAGATAGTGCTTTTTAGGCAAAAAGTTAAAAATATATACTTACAATTAATATTATATTTTTTCGAAATACTACCTTTTGTTGTATATACAAATTTCCATCCGCCTAAACCAGCCTTGGAAACACTTATTCCAGTCTTCCTCTGACAGGTCAGAAATGGCTTTCGGGAAAAAAACTTGCCTTTTATCTTATCTTTTATGGTAGGGAATAACAAGAAAAGTCGGAGCTGTAAGGTGGTTAGGGTGGGAGATAGGGTTTTTAATACCCAATTCTTGAATAAACGCCTTTGTTCTGAGGGAAGAGTTTGAAGACGTATTGTCGTGGTGCAGCATCATTCCCCGGAGCTCGGTCTCTGGTCGTCTCTCCTAGAGAGCTTTAAAAACTATTGGCAATGCGACTGTAGTATACCATTCTGAGTTAACAAACTTACAATTCTCTAGCATTGATGTTGCAAGATATCCACTCCGAGAAAAAAAAACTGGCCACCTTTTTTTTGCCTTTGAAAATTTTATAATTTTTTTGGCAACTGGTCATCTGGAAACAGCCATACTGATGAACGCTTGTTGTTTTCCGAATCATAATGATATATCCATGTTTCGTCGCTAGTAATGATTTCAGAAACACGTCACCTTTCATTTTCAAAACGTAGACGCATCTCACGGTACCATTCGGCACGGGCTTCTTTTTCCGTTGTGGAGAGCAAATGAGATATACAACGACAACAAAGCTTCCTCATACTAAGATGTTCATGTAATATAGTGCAAACACTAATCGAACCGATGCCTAAGATTTTCTTTATATCCCTGTGTGTAATAGGTACGTGGGTCATCTCGCACAAGCACTTTAGTAGTCCACACGTTTTCAGCAGTGACTGCTGTTGGCGGGTGTCCCTTTCTGTAATCATCTTCAATGTTTTCCACCTTTTAAATTCGTTAAACCATCTAAAAATGGTTGCCGAAAAGAAGCAGACAACAAAAGCTGATTTTAAACTTTCTAAGCTTAAACAGTCAGATCAACCATATTTAAAGACTTAATATATCATAGCACGCAAATGTTCACGTTTAAGCTCCATTGTAGCAGACGATTAAAGCAGATAATGATGACAGTGTAATACTTCTTGTTTTGAAAGTAAAACTTCTTTAGAATCGTTGTGATTTGAAACTCGATGAAACGAAAATGCTTCACCATAAAGAAACAAACTCATAAATGAATAAGATTAAGTGGGCGAGAGAATGAGATAGAATACATTACACTTTTTTTTTAATATAAGATTTTGGCAGTGTGAATATTTTTATCTTCTTATTTAATACTAGCTGGTACTGTAATTTGAAAGACGCTGCCTTAGTGGGTTCGATTCCCGGGAAAAAATTATAGAGTTTATCTGAGATTTAAAAAAAAGTTGTTTTCCGAAGTTTCACTTCTGCCGTGTGTGAATTGCACACACACACTTTTTTTTATTGCTGTAAATGGCCTTTTGTGTTTGATTTTCAAATAAATTTGTATTTTAATAATATATGACATAGATGCGTTCCATTTTAAAATTTTAAGCATCTCAAATTATTTTTATGATCTACGTACACACAGAATATTAAGTAGTAGTATTGCGGATATCTCTGCGCTGGGGCGAATGAGTACTAACAATACACCTTTCACTTTTTGAAAAGAAGAGCTTGAAGAGACGAGAAGAGTGGTTCTTTTGAAATATATGTACAGATACAAGTAATAAGATACTTAATCTTATCACTTGTATCTGTGGTCTGTGATTTAAGGATTAGGTCACGCCCATGCTGTACCATCACAAGGCTAATCAAAATATCATATCATCGTCATAATATATTTATCATATCATGATCTACACAAATAAATAAAATTGAAGTGTCTGTTTGTAATGTCAAAATAATATATTTTTTTCATGCTAATACAGTTATTTGTATGATTTGTCTGATATTTCTTGTCTGTCTATTCCAGGAATATTCAAAACGGCTAGACCGATTTTGATAATATTTTACTAGCAGGTAGCTATCTACATAAGGAGTAACTTAGGTTGAGTAACTTAGGCTATTTTTCCTCTCAGAAAAATCCTTTACAATTTTGCCCGGTCCGGGAATCGAAACCCAGAAACCGTAGCGCTTTTCAAGTTCCACGCGAACAAAGTCGCGTACCATCTAGTAATACATATTTTTTAAACTGTGTTCTTGTTCAGGGTAGGCCGAGATGATACAGCGCCTTTTTTTACGTTTCGATTCTCTTTAGTGCTACCCCTCCCCAGAATTAAAGTAAAGGTATATTGCCATTTGCACAGTATATTAAACCTTTTAACAACGGTTTACGGCCCATCCGTACAAACTCGCAAACGTTATATTTATCATGTTTTATCATATTATACTACACTATCCCACGTCGTACTTTCAGTGATCAGATCTAAACCTAACTTTTGTTCATAACGATCTAAATTGTCGAAATAAATTCACTTTCATACGGCACATTGCACAATCATTTCAGACATAAAATTTAACGTACGAATAGTTTGAAAAGACACATATCATAAAGGAGTAGGGGAGATGAGCCTAAAACGGGTAAGCTAAGAAAGATGTGAAATAAAAAATACTTAGAAACGTAACTGAACATAATATTTATATTTCGAGGAACGTTCCTTTAATAAAGTATCGTAAAACAAAAACAAACATAATCATTCTCTTCAATAATCATAGAAAAACACAAAATAGAACATCCTTTGAAATACCCGTTTTGCCCTTATGGGGGGGCCTAAATCGGGTACCGCATTTGGGCAAAACGGGTAAGCTAAGGAAGATGTGAAATAAAAAATACTTAGAAACGTAACTGAACACAATATTTATATTTCGAGGAACGTTCCTTTAATAAAGTATCGAAAAACAAAAACAAACATAATCATTCTCTTCAATAATCATAGAAAAACACAAAATAGAACATCCTTTGAAATACCCCTTTTGCCCTTATCGGGTAATAAAATCGGGTACCGCATTTGGGCAAAATGTGATGAGATCAATCAACAAAAATAACATCTTTTTAAAGTATTTTGTAACAACAAAAATATCTAAGCCTCAATTATAAGTCTCTTAATTTTTTTATCAGTCTCATATTAAAATTAAAATCTTCCTTTAAACTTTAAATCAACTTAGAAACTACCATGAAACAAATACCTATAAAATCAACAAACTTCTGATTTATTCTTGACAGGCATCACAGTAATAATGGCCTCTACCAGAATAAGTAGTGCACGCTTCATGAGCCCACATATTACAATCATCACACCTGATCCAATCTTCTAGTGGTGGATGAGTACATAACTCAGTACAAACCAAACAAGCGTATTCAGCTTCGTCATTTTGACTATTTTTTGGACCACGTTTGGATCTTACCTGTCTCTTATTGATATTACTACAAGATGCTTTTACTTCCTTCGATTTTTTATTCTTTTTACCACACTTCTTCTTATAAGCGCTGGGTTCCTTTAAATTTTTCTTCACTCTGCGCCTGTAATAGGAGGGATCCGGGAAATTTTTCTTCACTGTCTCAAGCTTAGTGTTAGTACGTTTCTTCTTTTTATTTTCGTGTTCTCTTTGTGCTTCTTTTACTGGTGTACTTGTGAGTATTTCAGCCTTTTGTGTTTTACGTTTTCGGGTAGATATATTTGGTGTCATTTGAGGAAGTGGCCTAATATCTAGTGGGGTTTAATGCTGTTTTATTGGTATTTCTGGTCATTTCTGGAGTTAAAGGTCTGTTGACTTCAGTAACTTGCAACTCCAGTTCTGTGTCTGCCATTTGTGGTGAAGAAGTGTCAGGTTGCATCACTATTGCTGTATTTACAGTTTATCCTGTAGTCGCTGCTGCTGTGCTGGGCAGTGTAATAGTTCTACTGCAATCTGAATGTTCAACAGCGTTTTCGTTTGCAACAGACAGTCCATCAGCAATTTTATAAGAGGTATTTCAATAGGATTATTGATATTAGACACATCGGGTTCAATAATTGTTGACTCATTCTCATTTTCGGTTGTAGGTTCTGCCTGTCTGTTAGAGTAGATGGCATATAATCACTGTCATCAAATATATGCCGTTTGGTTGGCCATATGCCAGTGGCATCCTTTTTTAATATGCCGCTGCAACGTGGATAAGTTTATACCGTACTTCTTAGCTGCAGCATTCACTGAGCTTTTGCTAGCTTCTTCCATAGCAAGTTTCATTACGTTCTCATCAAACGATGCTTTAGAAGTTTTTCTTTTATATTTGTTAACCATTTACAATATAAAAACAAAATAAGCAATTAAAACTTTATCGCAACCAGCTAAATTACCGGGTTTATACCCGTTTTGCCCAAAAGCACATTTTTTTATTTTGCAAGGCCATAACCTCAAAACAAAATGCAGAAAACTCACGAGTTTTCGAAATTTAGAGGCACATTACTTGTAAAATTATCACACAAAACTTAGGTAAACATATTCTATAAAATATTTGAGTAGTCAGAGCTAGCATACTTCTATTTTTTTTAGTAAAATCAGCGAAAAAATTTTTTTTTGTCATACCTTGCAAGCGCTTGCTTCACAGCGATGAGCTGACTGCCTGTGATTCGTCAACAGTCACGCCACCTGTCCGCACTCACATATTCTCACTAATAGTCGTAATACGCTCACTAGCAAGCCTACCCGTTTTAGGCGGGCTACCCGTTTTAGGCTCACCTCCCCTACATATAACTGGAAGTATTCATACAGAATATTATGAGCACCCAGTAAACCATTTTACACTCAACTGTCCAATTTGAGCCAAATATTCTAACTTGATGTGTCGCCTCAACTATCGCCAAGATGGAAACTACTGTTCTGTTTTCGGAACAAAGGTACAAGTGACGTTACTTTGAGTTCTCGACATAATCTCACAGCCATCTCTAACAAGAATATCAAATTATTAAAACGGTTTGCATATATTGCAATGATCTATAAGTACAAATATGTAGAATATACTACATATATTGTAAGTGTATGATGAACGTAGATTTTTTTTCTAGCCTTAATGTTTTTGCTTGAGTTTCTAGGAAATCCTAAGTAAATTAGTCAGTTAATATCCATTAGGAGGTAAAGCACAGCTGATTAACTACGGCTGAAGTAACTATATACATTATGCATTGAAAAAAAACAATCATCATTTTATTGTCTTCGTCTATCGTCTTTAAGTTTTTTTTTTAAATTAATTGTATTTTCCTTTGAGGCTTTGTGCCAGATTTGATAATACATAGATAGATAAGCTATGGATATCAAAAAGCTTGTTAGTTTTCAATAATATCTACTACCAATTGAGAAATGCAGTAGAAAATCTAAAGCACACAATTTATTATTAATTATATTTATTACTACGACCCGGATCGGAACGAGAACCCACTCTAAAGATATTAAGAGGCTTATGTAGGAGTATATTAATAATATTATAGTATGATGCCAATCACAGTAGCGTTCTAATATACCACGGAACACGCTACATTTGAAGTTAGTGAGTTACTTGGAGTTGTCTAGGTATTACAATATAACGTCGTGTCTAGTTATGGAACGGTATATGCTTTGCAATATTATTAGGTTTCTAGTAAATTGAAATTATATTTTGCTGAAATATTATTATTAGTTATGTCTATTAAAATGTTAGTTTCAGAATTAAATTTAAGCTTTGAGATCAATATGAAATTGTTATTTATTTCAATGTATGCTTAGCTTTTTGTATTTGCCTAAACTTTATAATAATAATATTCTACCACATTCACACAACGCCATCTAGTCCCAAACTAAGCAGAGCTTGTACTATGGGTACTAGACAACTGGTATAAATACATATATACTTTTTTTTTTGTAAATATATACTAATTATACATAGAAACACCCAGACAAACCAAACATTAAATGTTCATGCACACAAATGTTTGACTTCAGCGGCAATCGAACCCGCGACTTTTTGAATAGCAGTGCTTTACACAAACCACTACGCCATCCGCCATCAAATATTAGTGTTTAATTATGATATTGCTCATGTTATGATTATATCTATGTATAAATGAAGATTTTTCTGTTGATTATTACTAAGATTTTGTGAATAAACAAGTAACTATACCTAGACAATTTCATAATTTTTCCATTTAATTTCGATCTGACAGTGACAGTTTCCATCGGCCAATACTCACTCTGATCAATTGTTTCTTTCCTTAGCGGTTATATTCCTTTATCTTATCTTTATTAGGCACTAAGGTTTAAATGCTTATATTCGTACTCGTAATATACATGTGTTAAATGTTTACATCGGTAAAAAGCGCTCTACTAAGGAATGTTGTTATTTGGCGTTCCTAGTTTTCAGCGATTTTACTGCTGCATATTTTAAATTCAATTTACTTTAACTCAAAGCACGAATTATGTTGAAAATTCCAGCCAGACTCAGTATTCCTGTCGGATAATCAGAGACTGATAATTCTGTTATTTATTGATTGAAATAATTTTCCATAACTCAAGTTCATGTTTAGCACACGTGGCGTTAAAAAAAAATATTCGTTTGATGTAGAATTGAATATTCGAACCCCCATTTTTCATTGTCCTGATAGGTATCAGATAAAATTGTATTTTTAACGCTGAAATCTAAAAATAGCAACAAAAGATATTTTCTTTTTACTCCAGCGTTCTGACGTAGGGCGGTCTTGTCAATGTCACGATAGTACTTGACTGTTATCTTTGAAACCAAATTTTAAGTTTGTGATTTATACCATTTTCTTAACCATTGCATTTTAATAATATATATTTAGTAGCATTATTCATTAAAAAGATGAGAAAATAGGAATGAATATAGATGATGTACTTCTAATTTAGTTCTGGCCTCTTAAGATATGAAGCAAGAAAAAAAAAATGTTATAAAAAAAAAGAATTTTAAGACAATCAGTGATTTGACATTTCCACCATCTACGAGCACATCGAAAATGACTTGCGGTTTAAAAGCAGTTAAACAGGAAAAAAATGTACAGTAAAGTAATGAATAGTTAAAAAAAGTTTGGCGAAACAGAACAGAAGGTCAAGTCTCGCAATAATAGTTCGGTCACAATTCGATTTCGATCAACTTTCGATCTCACAAATGTCATAATTTGTATTATGGTAGTAAAAAATTGAAAATTCAACGTTGGCTGTATTGCGATTATATCGTATTGTAACCAGAAATGGAATCGGTAATCTGCTACTCTCAGTAATACTTTACTATTTTACTACAAAAATATATTTATGACAGTAGCGAGAACGAGAATTGATCGGAACTGTATTTTGACCGAACTATTATTACGAGAATCGGCCTTCAGAGTGTGATTTTTAAGAACTCGCTTAGTTGTTCGACAAATCTTACAACAACGGCTTTTATGACAGTAAAAGAATATAGTTATATATAAAGTCATCATCAGCCTATCGCAGTCCACTGCTGGACATAGGCCTCTCCCATATATAAAGTAATTGTTATAAATCAAACATTATCAAAGTCAACGGTTCTGCATTTTTTTTCCAATAAAACCAATGTATATTATATTTCATATTAGCATCTATTAATAATGAAAGGAATAAGAAAAATAGTAAGATATATCCCAAGCTGACTTTATACTTACAAATACTCGTAATATGCATAAACTTTCGAACATGGCACGGGTTCGAAAGTTTACAATAAAGTAAAATCGATTACTTGTAATAAAGTTGGATCCAGAACGAAAATAAGTATCAAACCAATGTATGTATTTTAAAAACAATTTTCAATAGCTTAATGGCAATATAAGTATAGTTGATCAGTATAACTTTGTTTACTATATTATTATTATATTAGGGTATAGTATCTGGTATCTAAGGTCATCCTCTGGGAGTATTTTGATACCAATATACGCAGTTACAGGTCCGATCCATAACTTGCGGTCCCTCGACAGCGTTTGGCGGTCTATTACAATTATGTTGGGGTTACTTATTGCTTTTGTGTTAGTTTAGTCTTCAGTACGAGATTAAATATTTTAGAACATTATGTAACATTGATGTTATTAGCACCGCAATCCAAAATATATAATAAGAATATTTGCATATTCTAAAATCGAAAGTAACAAGGACTGTTTCATTATTTAAAACTGTTTTGAATGTTTTCGATATCATTAAAATATTATTCTTTCAAAATATGTCCATAATTATTGTTTATCCAAATTTGTTCTCATTAACTCAAAGACTGCTACCTTGAAGGTGCTATGCTACCGTGAATTACTTAAACTAAATTGTTTAGAGGCATGTTAGCGTAGACAATCCTAAGCATATTTACCATAAATCTCTCAAGATACAAGTAAAATATTTAAAAGCAAAGAAAATATGAAATCAAATTTCCTAAGACGCTCATAATAAACCTTTCTGAAGCTTTTCTTCTAAAAGTCTTTATATTTTATTGTTTATTTTATGAACGTCACTCATTTACTTTTAATTTTCCTCGTCCCTGTTGTCATGAATGTATTTCTCGGTGGAGTAAATTCTATTTGAATTTTGCCGGAAAAACATGTAACCACGCGAATAAACATGTTCTAATATATTTCTTTATCAACCACGATTAACGGTTCAGAAGACACAGTATCATGTTTGTAATATGTGTTGTGTTTACTCCTGTTATTCCCTTAGAATTGTGTCCGCGAATGCAAAATTATGTTGGAGATAGCTCGCCGATGTTTATTACTTTTATTTTTAACTGTGTTAATCAAGTACTGTTTGGTTCAATGCCTGAACGTAAAAAACTTCAACGAATCCCAATCTCTCTTTCACATTACTCCACCTTTTGTACACTACGAATTTACATAAAGAGCCTCACTCGGTCCTTGGGGTACCTTTCCCGGTTTTCCATTTTGTGCTTCAATGCGACGTAGCGGCCCGGTCCTAACTATAGCCTGAATCTGGCGGCAAAGCGGGTGCCTCGTTTTATTTCGATCGAACCACAAAAAGGGTTAAAGTTTTCAATGGCTGACTGTACATTTTTTTCGTAATTGGAAACTATTCACTTTATGAGGGTACTTTTAGGACCTTAGTTATGTAAGCCAAAAGCTATTTCAGTTGTAACGGGAAAGTTAAAGCGGTAGTTTGATGTTTAAATTTACTACGTACCTCACTGATTTAGAAGTTTTAATTATATTTATTTGTGTTTATAACAAACATTATGCTATTTAAAATATATATACGTGCCACAAACTTAGACATCCGTTTAAGAAGTAGTGTATAAAGCTGTTAAAATGTCGTAAATGTATGTAAGAGTCTTAGATAAAATACCACGATGAATAGGTGCAGTAGATATGGCTTGTGCCCAGATGTGTAACGTACAAATAAAGAGATTGAAAGTTAAGAAATACGTTCTATTACCGGGCTAGACTATTCTTACTTCCTAGCATCACCCGTTTGTTTCAAAAAGTAAGAAAATCGTCCTCCGCGGACGATCAGTGAAAGTAATCTTCGCAAACATTCTACCTCCGGGCGGAAAACAATTTTCACTGATGTATTTTTTTGAGGGGCTCGTGTGCTCCAACATTATTCTCGAGTAATATAGGCTTCGAGTTTTTTCCACCGTTCGTAATTCAGAGAGGGTTGTATTTGGGACTTTATTGTTCACCACCGAAATAATTTGGGTGATATCCAGATCGCTCATTGTGGACTAGATTCAACAATACGATTCTTCATGAGATAAGCTTCTTAAATCACCACATTAACTACTCTTTTTACTTTTATTTTAGTTAATCCAAATTTCGAGCTAAAACATCTGAGCATTTTGCTGACATGTTATTTCTCAACATTTACTTTACAAATAGCACACAGTCAGACTCTACAAACGATGATGACGAAGATGGTTTAGTTAAAAACTAAATTATTGAAGATTATGTTGGATGAAAATTAAATTAAATTTTGTAAATTATCAAATAATAAAATATTTTGTAGTGCACGGTGGACTATACAAAAAAAAAACAAAAATATATCGTGCTCATTGCTAAATATATAATAATATATAAATATGTCACGTTATAATATACAATTTTTTCTTTAAAAGACAGCTCCCGCTTTAGGAGTACATATATTTATATTTATTTTTTTATAAAAAATGACAACCCGCATTAGGAATATTTCCGGGGGACTTTACAAACATACATGAAACAGACACAGAGAACACCCAGACTCAGAACAACAATTTGTGGATCACACAAAGTGTCGTCCCATGTGGGGATCGGACCCACAATACTCAGCGTAGTGGCTAGCGGCGTGGCGACCGCTTAAACCATTACGCCGTCCGTTCATTGCGTGAAATGATTGTATGAATGTGCATCTGATATCGGCAAGTATAACACAGTATATAGTTAGCTAATTAGTTCAAGTTATACTGGTCAATCAAAGAAAACAAAAAAAGATAATTATGAATTGAAGTTCATATGCGATGGCCAGGCGAAAAGTAAGTACTTACAACTGAATGTTTTTTTAGATCACATCACATCAACAGCCTCTAATAGTCCACTGCGGAACATAGGTCTCTCCTTAGAATGGCACTTTTTGCCTACTATACTACGATAGTTTTTAGCATATAAATAAGCAGACCTGTCACCTATTTTTATATTTACCACATTCACACAACGCCATCTAGTCCCAAACTAAGCAGAGCTTGTACTCTGGGTACTACACAACTCATTTAAATACATATATATTTTTATTTTTGAATACATACATATTTTACATGGAAACATCCACACAAACATCATCATCATCATCAGTTCATGCACACATATCTTTGACTTGATTAATGGAATTAATGGAAGCCTCGATCTTTGGAATAACAGTCCGTTACACAACCCCCTAAGCCATCCGGTCGTCATTGGCTAGTGACTAACGTCACTCAGACTTATGGGCACGATTTCGGTAACTTCACTTACTCGGTGAAAAGAAACGAAGAGTTAAATTTGTTTGTTATTTATTATATCTTTGTTCCTATAAAAAAAAACATAAGAACGTTTAAAATAAATGAACTTAAATAATTATAACTAGGTATGTTATCAAAAACACACAATTTTATTGTAGGAGTAGTAGTAGCCATGCTTTGGCACATAATGGCCAGGCTCGGCCGGAGTGATGCCAGGGAATCAGGGAAAGCCGGTTGCAAGCAGATTTTTCATTGCTTTTCGCCAAGTAAGTGATCTGTCCACTCGCTTGCACCCACCGTATACAGTGAAACAAATAAAGAAAAACACAGAATATTACATTCCTTCTCAGTGTAAACTGCAATAGATCAACTTATCATTGCAAAAAAAAAATATAAATAATGATGATATTTTTCACAACCTCACTTCATAAATAAATGAAATAAATTGTCCCGACGGGAGGTAAGGTAGATGTAGGTATTTATTTATAGGATTGCGCACAGGTGGGTTTCGGTCTAAGCAAACGTGTTTTACGCTGCCCTCGGGCACCCTGGCGTGACGCATTGGCGACCCGAGACCATTATATACACAAACGTACATAACTTCCAACAGTAATTATTCCTGGTTTAAAATTTGAAAGTGGCTGTCTGTTATCTGTCAAAACTTTTTACTACTTAAAAGATTCTCGATGAAGTGAAGTTTTTGTTAATTGAAGGGGAGTAAATACGGGTCTTTATTTTATTTTATATAGCTATTGTAAAGAAATACGTCAAGCACCACAGAATTTATCCTAACCTGGTGGCAATCATTCCTGTTCATCCAACCTCCAAAATATAATTAGCAGTACTCAAGTGAGACCAATAAAGTTTCAAGTATTTCTAGAAAGCAATATCGTCTTTCGTAAACTCAAGTTCAACGTTAAGTAAGCTTTATGCGTATGTGTCAAATGCGCGGTGGCTCTGGGGCTATGGTTATTGATAGAGACATAGATATATATATACACAAAGAAACGTTAATTTCACCATAATCATCAACAGCCCTTAATAATTTACTGCCTGACATAGGCCTCTCCTTAGAAAATATGTTTTGGCCTACTATACCACGCTGGGCAGACGGGTTGGTATAGGGTTTGTTTCAAGTTTTCCTTCTCTTTGCAGTGCTGTTATCCTGCAGAGTTTGCTCCCTTAGTCGGCTCTTACGGCACCCACTGGGTGAATAGGGGTGGTGGCACTCCGTATTCTGAATCCGTCACCATACGGACATATTATTTACGAATAGGAAAAATTTGGATTTCTTTTGATTATCCTTTTTAATTTCTTATTAAAAAAATTAAAACTCATGACGTCAACACTTTGTAGCTGTCACGATTCTATATAGTAACATGCATAACTCTTCATGTAAAGGACAATGGCAGGTCCCCATACATAATTTTATTTGAAGTGAAATGACAGCGTTTAAATATCAAAAATGCCTATAACCCTTGAGAATTTATTCTTGAACATTCTCATAAAAAATTACTAGCGAAAGAAGTCTAGGAAAAAAGATATTGGATTTTGAATGTGTCGAGGTTTAAGTACTAAAATATTGTAAATGTTTTGTTTGAAACTAGATGGCGTTGTGTGTCATATATTCGAAAATATTATTCATCATTATTATTACTTATAAGCAACCCTATTTTGCTGTAGAAAGTGTTAGCCGACTCTCTAAATGGGTGAAAGAAGGAAGGGTATTTGCTTGGCATGTATTGGTAAACAATAGAAAAAAATCTTCGCTTACATAGCAGGTGTAATACTAGCCATAAATACATAAATTATTAATAATCATTGGAATAAATGTACTTCAATACACATTTACACAAGGCGGGAGCATTTATTTAATTATTTAGTTATTCAACAGTCAGTGGTTGTGACATTATTTACTAAAATCTAAAGCATGCATCCATTATATTGAGATTAATGCACAACATTTTAAGGCATCGCATAATTCATAATGGAGTAACACTATATAAAATTAAAATAAACATATATGAGAGTTTAATACTAAACAAAAGTAAAACAACCAAATAAACTACAATTGCCTTGTGCGAAATGGTATGTAAGTCATGCGTGTAAGTGTCAAACGACAAAACTATAGTCCATCAACGTCGTGCGCGACCGTCCTGCGGGGTGACAGACGGTGGCGGGGACGAGGTACTCACGATGTCAGCGGGTAGCGGGTAGTGTAGCGGGGAAGGGAATCGTGTGTAGCCGTGTTCTAGAATGACGCGCTACCTTGCCCCCGCCACTGTCTGTCACCCCGCGGGACGGTCGCGCACGAGATTGCCGGGTTGTAGTAAGTGCGACGACGACGTATCGACATTTTAAAAATATCGATGCATGTCTATTTACATGCCGTTATCAACCTACAATGTCTTTTTCTCATCACTCTAAGCAGTATATTGTTTTAGTATTTTTCTGTAGGAAAATAACGTAACTATATTCTATTTATTTTGGTGTAGCAAAAATCTTTTAAAAAGATTCAAAAATATTCTAAATTATTTCTAATTAGGTTGATTTAGTCACTACAGTACTAGTTACGGTAGCGTATGAGTAAACCCGTGGGCAGAAGCAAATTCATAATCATAATAGGTGAACCTTCGATAGATATTTAAGCCAAAGTTATAACAATCGCTTATCGATAAAACGTTCCATAATATAATAATGTCATCACGCATCCCTAGTCAGTTCGTGATGGCGATTCTGACATTACGTACTTAGGTCAAATAAAATCTTTAAAAATATCCAATCTCTTATTAGACTTATACAACACATGGCGGTATAATGATAAATCATAGAAAAAATATTTAGTAAGTTTACTGTTAGTCAATTTTTTAAACGCTTCAGTTTTAGGTAAATATGTTTCTGCCATTGTTCTTTTGCTTACCGATAACCTTCTCCAAAGATCTCTATAGCGCTAAAAATATTCGTAAGTTCGTGTTTGAAAACGTAAAAATGCAACCTAACGCAGGCATTGTAAGGCTTATTAAAGACAAATATTATTAAAGACGCCTTATTAAATCTAATTTTCAAATATTTTTTTTTTCATTTTTTATTTGATTATGGTTTATTTAAATATTAATGAATGCAAAATAAATATAAAAATTAAAGAGAATTATAACAAAAACTACAAGTATCTCTACTAGTACTACGAATATAACACTATAATCCTCTCTTCGCCTGCCCATCCAAAGAAAACGTCTAACGAATAAAATACGAATTATGTCCTTATACCGTTTACCTGAAAATGTCAACTGCCTGAAACGGTATAATACACGTTAGATGAGGATTAGTAGGCTGTTGGTACTACGCTACTTTTATCTTTCCTTCAATTGCTATAAGCCGGATGCTAGAGAAATGTGATATTTCCAGATATTTCACTGAAGTGGACTGAATAGATAAATGAACAACATTCAGTAACATCCTGGATTATTTTTACTTTTATTGAATAAGTTTTCTTTGCTTTACTTAATTTTATTAGGAATTTGAATTGAACTGTCTTTGTGTGTTTTATTGACAGAAGTGTAGTTTTATACATTTAGTTTTCATCCTTAACATGCACTAACTGTAAAACAACCTCAATTATATCGGATCGGATATTAAATAGAGTAATAAAAAACGCGTTAGTCAATGGCACTCTACCTACCAATTTTTTTAGATACCACACTGAACTCTGATCCCTAACTAAGCACAATCTCTACTATGGTAACAACCCTGCTGATATACATACTTATGTATTACTAAATCGCACATATTTTAGATAAATGATATCTAAAATAAATATTACTCACTTTTATTTTTTCTTTGTGGGAATCAAATACACGACCTCTGACTCAGCAGTCAAGATTACTAACCACTAGTTACTTTGTTTTTTTCTCTTGATTCGAGAAAATCGAGGTACCGCATTCCCGAGTTTCCTCTACGCATTGCCATAAAAATAGCAGTGATTTACTTGGAAATGTTTCTGCAAATATCTATTAGGAAAATAAAAGCTTGCAACTCATAAAAATTAAATAAGATGAGTACATTTTATTTAATATTCACAACATTTCCTTTGACCTTCTTCACTAGATATATAAATAAGGACCTTGGCATAAAATGACGATTTTTTTCCATATGTTTAACTTGATTAACTTTAGAGCATTCTCGTAAAAGGAACCAATCTACTCGTATTTCTGATTACAGTTGTATATTACTCAAGATGCAATACTTTTTCTTTTTCATTTATTATTTGTTTGTTTTTAAATCTCTTTCACAGCGGACATTTTCTTTATTTTTTGAGTGTCATACTTTTTGTTTCCCTGTAAAGAAAACCGTCGACAGACCACTATTGTGTCTTTTTGCTTTTAAAATCTGTTCGTTTGTTCAACGTCTAGGTTTTGATACAAAAATGTTGCAATGCTTTTTAAAGAATGAACTCTTTTGAAGGTACTTTTGACATGAAAGTAGTAGTGGTGTTTCCAAAATATGTGCATAATGATTAGATTACATAGGTACAATCAATGAAAACGATATAAGATTTTAAAAGTAGTTAGAAATAAGTTAACCAGAAGTAATTTTTTTTTTTTTTGATATAAGGAGTAAAAGAGCGGCTTTTGTGGTAAACTGCAACACAAGGGACACAAGTGCGTTGTTCTTTGAGCACTCCCTCCCTTCCTAAAAGGTGGGAGGGAGTGAGGGATTCAACCCCCGAAAATCTCACTAATTTAGTAGAAAATAACGAAAGAATTGCTTTAAAGCGGTTTTCTATGAAGCCGTGGTATTGCTATGTGCCGAAGAATAAATAGCTCTTCTGCGATTTAATTGATGTTTAGCAAAGAAAAATAATCACTAAATGAGTTAAAAACCTAAATCATGCAGCTGACAAGCTGGCTAGATAAATTGGCCTGGAACTAACAGGCTTGCTAATATATACTTAATAACCACGCATGACAGCGCTTTGAACGATAATTGTTATCGGCCGATATTTCTTGTAAAATTCTTGAGCTTTTTTTTATCGAATAGACGCCCATGAACGTCTGCAACTCAGGAGTCACAAGCGCGTTGCCAATCATTGACGAAGGAGTACGCTTTGAGCTGTTATAAATCTTCTCACAGTTTCATGGCATATGCTCAAAACTATTTAAAATCTATCGAACGAACAGAACCTTGCTATTTACTTCTTTATACATAGATATATCTATGTATAAAGAAGTGTGTAAAATAAAAAATAAAAACTAGATTTTTTGTAAATTTTTGTTCTATCCGTAAGATTTAATCAATATTCGTATTAACGTTCAAACATCCTTCAATATTTTATTTTGATTCAGTTTTCCACTTTATTAATTTTCGCCGGGCAACAGAATTCTTTTAGTAGGTCAACGTTGCTACTCGCTCCGAATGAATCCAGATCATTGATTTCCCAAGCGCATGGTAAAACCAAACGTGCCTTTTTTAAACACTGAAGTCGTGCCTTTGTAGCAGTATTGTTATATTTATTACTTACATACGATTGAATATTGCATCCAATAGTAAACGTACTTATATAAACTACAATGTAAGGTACGTGCAAATCTGCAAAACCCGCGTCTGATTTTTATAAACACAAGTCTTTACCCTCGTTAGGTATAATATTTACCACTGCCTAATTACGTATTCCCCGTACTCTTTTTACCAAACTCGAAAAAACAGAAGACTCTAAATTTGACAGCATATATTTTTTGGGTACACGATATCTTCCTCATTTGTGAATCTATTTTAATAATCCTTTTTTTTAAATTGGTTGTACTTATGGGTGGTACCATTTATAAAAAAAATCTACTACAAAAAATATTCTACAACAAAATAAAAAAAAATCACATTTAACATTAATCGTAATTTAGCCACATTGCAGTTGATGATTCCTTTTTTGAATTATTTATTGTTTTTTTTTTGCAAACAAGCAGCTGGGTCACCTCATTATAAGTTATCGCATAAGACTCGAGAGACACAAGTGTGTTGTCACCCCTTGAGTACAAAATTTTAAGCATATTTTTGCATTATGTTCATCTTTTTGTAGTAATAAGCTTGAGATATCCTATTTACTCAAACATTTCAATCATTTTACTAATCTACATAACTTTTTACAGGAGTAACAATCTATATTGACAAAAAAAGTAAGTTAAAATGATATTTTTAAGCACATGTTCATCTGAGCTAATCGGTTGTGTTGCTCGCTTTAAAAAGGTCAAAACTATTCAGTGTTCAAAAAATTATGATATTAGTACCTACTCCTTATATGCTTTAAGTTACATTCAAGACTAGTGAATTATTTATGAAGACAGGTATGTACTGGCGAAACCTACATTAATCAACTTAACTAAGATTGTTCCGTGGACGTTAGAGTTTGGTATTTCATCAAAATATCATCCTAAACAAACATATGACCCTAAACAATATGAATTATTCAGTCAATAGATGACGGGGTTTAAACAATGACGCATTTGACTTTACCAAAATTTGAATAAATTCCTTAACAAGACCCCAAGTTGTACCTTCCAACCTATAATTATTTAACCACTAGTTAGGGGTAGTTTACTTTCGAATTTAGCATTGGTTGTCGATCTTAACAAGAAGTTGTTGGTCAAAAATAAACAATATCAAGCTACTATTGTTTATGTGATAAACTTCATTGATACTCCTGATACTGACACTCTGATACTCTGATTAGGTAGTTGCGTTTGTAATACTATTATTTATTCATCGAGATTTACATCGATTTTTGTTTATAATTTATAGTAAAGCCCCTTTAATAGCTCTTAAATAGTCATCGTAGGTATAAAATTATGTCACCGAATAGGTTTACTCACTAATTTATCGTCAATTAATTTACATCTACTACCAGTATTAGAGGATGGTTTCTTTTCTGTTATCCTTATGGCAGTTAAAGAACGAGCTTTATTGAAAAAATACAGTTCTAGTATTAGTACTGTATCTGTTATTTTGTTCTACGATACCACTGCAGTGTTAGTTGTTAACTATGGTTTTAGTTCGAAATAAGGTATAGACTCATCGCTTAAAGCAAAATATATTTTTGTGAATACTAATTTTAAGTCTTATGCATCACATTGCTATTGAACCATAACAGCCGTCGTTATTTATTATCGATTTCTAAATAAATAAAATAACATAAACAAATATAAATAAAAATAATATCACAATGTTCTGAACGTTTAACTTATTTTCTTTAATTTAGGTATACGATGAACGAGATACGGACTAACTTGTGGTGATTAAAACTATTTTAGCTCATAATAGTAAACCAAAAATTAAACATTCTGAAACTTTTTAATATTACTTTCGTTGCAGCAAATAATAATCGTGTTACATAACATAAACTAAATTGTGTACATAAACGAATTTACTAGGTACAAATTATCAATTCCTATTTAATCTTGATGGGAATTTGTCGAAATTAATTGGAACTAGGGATTGATTAATGTTCTAAGGCCTTTTATAATTGTACATTGATTATGGATAATTTTATATCTACAGTGCAATTTATATAGCTATATGTTTAAAAAGTCACATGCTTTTGGTTTAATGTAATTACTACAAACAACTACATAGTCTACTGAAAAATCGGAGTGTTATAGCACTTATTAGAATGGAACGTCTCTATTGGTTTACATGCGTTACTCGTTATTTGGTAAAGAAATTCAGCAATCCTGCAGACTGACAAATATTCTTAGTTTTTTTTTGTGAGCATTTTTTCATTTTTTATTTTATTATGTTAAAGGGGCAGACGAGCAGGCGGGTCACCTGATTTAAAGTGGCTATCGCCGACCATGAACGTCTGCAAATCAGGAGTCACAAACGCGTTGCGCGCCTTTAAGAAGGAGTAAACTCTTTTCTTGAAGGTTTGAAGGTCGTATCGGTCTGCCGCAGCCGATAACTTGTTCCACAGGTTGGTAGTGCGAGGCAAAAAGTGTCTTGAAAAGAGCAGTGGTGAAGCGCTAATTATCCAAATATTATCCAAGTGGTGGGGATGAAAATTTTGCCGTGTGGAACGATGGAGGGAGGTTGCATCCGGTATTAGTAAGAACAACTCCTCGGAGCAATATCCAGAAGTTTTAACTTTAGACACAAGTTTCGACTTTTGATTTCCCAAGAAATATTGGGACGGCCGGTGTAAAAGGCATCTCCCTTGCTATCATCTGCATAGCAATGGATGCCACTAGTTCGTAACATATCCTTGATATGCAGAAGAAACAGTGTGGGTGATAGCACACAGCCTTGCGGGACACCAGCATTTTCTGACTTCAAGTTGGAGCATGCATCGTCGATAACGACCTTAATGCTTCTACCTGCAAGGAAACTGGTGACCCAGTTACATATTTTTTTAAAGAATTAAAATTATTCATCATCAACAACCACTAATAATGGTCCACTGCTGGGCACGGGCCTCATCTTAGAAAGGAGGTTTTGGCCTACTATACCACGCTGGCCAGACCTGATGGTATAGGGCTTGTTTCAAGTTTTCCTTCTTGTGACCAAGTGCTGTTGTCCTTCGTAGTTTGCTTCCTTAGTAGGCTCTTACAACACTCTCAAGATAGGCAGAGGTGTTGACACTCAGTATTCTTAATCCGTCACCAAACGAAATATAAGTAACGAAATAATAAATTACATTAAATTAGGTATTAAATACAAAAACACTTCTCTAATATTTTGTGTTATTTCATATCGATAAAAAAAAAGTTAATAAAATAAAAGTGAGAAATCATAAAATATAATTGCTTTTTTCTCTCTTTCTTTTACAAAATGCTGTTTTTCCTATTCCATAGGAAACACACCTTGCTATAGTATCTTACATAATAATTAAATCAGAGTCACTTCCAATATCCGACAGTAGATCGTGCATTTGCTTTAAATAAAGTTGTGCGTGTTATAAAATGAGATAAAGGTATTTAGTAATGTTTACCTTCGATAAAAACTTTTACATCCATCTAAGGCGGGCTACTTACTGTTATTTATGTTTCTTTGCCAACTTTAATCCTTTTCTTTTTCATTGATAAGTGAGGCTTTAGCGAGTTTCAAAGTTTGTAAACGCTTTTAGAGAGAAAGCTACTTTTATTATTTATAAAAAGTATCCATTTAGGTAATAATGGTTATTGTTTCAAAAAGCAAAGTTAGAGTATTTTAATATGAGATTTCTGCCGTTCATTGAATAAGTAATTTAGTTGTTTAAGTTTTTATGCGATGCCTTTTCAAGTTTTGTTATGAAATGATTATCTTACGATGCTCATGTCAAAGTGTCTTCCTAGCGTAAATGATTGAATTGAAGTCTACTTTTGAGCCTCATGCCTGGTCTTTGAATCCTTGCTAGAAGTCTCTTATTATAAAATAAAATCACAAACCACGCTTAACGATTTCACTTTATAACTTTGTTTAGCTTTGTGTTTCTTGCTTAATCTGGTATAACTGTTCTCTTCTCTCTTTCTCTCTCTCTCTCTCTCTCTCTCTTATCTTATCTATATCACAGACTATACCACACTGTTGTGGCCCGGTTCACGTTTCCTTTTGGTTAATATTGAAAGAGTAGCAAGTAATTTCTCGTTATTATCATAATGTCGACTTATCTCCTATTTATATTGCAGTTAGAAAACTACGAATATAGCAGTTACAGAAAAGTTCTTATTATAGTATCTAGTTTTTAAAACAAGGGGCCAAGAGTTTCAATGAAGTTTTACTGATTCATGACTGGTTCAGTCTGTCCGTACTGTACGAACAAACGGACTGTAGTAAATCTTCTTAGACCACATCCCTCGATCTTAACCTAAGATCATCTTACTTAATTAAATAAATTATCAAGAAATATTGGTTTTAGGTGAAGTCCTTGTGATTTTTTTTTATTATGTAAATTAATCAATTGTTTTAAAATAAAAGTTAAATAAAATGATATTTAACTTAACGTAAATTAATAGCAGTAGTCAGTCAGTCTCTGAGAACAAAATGTGAACGTGGACAATACGTCAGACAATTCAAAAGAATGTCATAATATCTAACATTACGTAACAGATATATCATATGTAACGTTAGAGATATATCTATCACGTGTTCACAGTTCCTTAAATTCCCGTGTACATACATAATTTTATACAGCATTGTACTAAAATCGCAAGCCTAAAACAAAATACATTAAGTTTACTGTGGATAAAAGCTGTTACTAAACGTATTTTAAAGTTGAGAGCGTCTCTTCTCTTCTAAGTTTCTTCGAGTATTTTGAAGTAAAGGTTTGCAATACAGATTTTTATAATCCTCTTACCAGTTTATTTACAGCTTTTATAATTATGTATTATTTATAAGTTTTGGTATCGAATTAAAGAGTAATATAAATAAAATTAATAAATGGACGTTAAATAAGTAGGTATAATCTTCTTAGGATTTACAAAATGTAAATCAAATAGGTATTAAGAAATACGGTATGTGCCTATTTAATTTATAATAAAGACAATGAGAAAACTAAACTTGAAACACCCACACGGCCTCCTAATCTCAAGACTATACTAACCAAACTGCTGATAAGTATTTTTATTTATTATTAAGTTCATGTATTGTTGATAAATTAATTATATTTTACCTATTGATAATTTAAGAATTGGATGCGGTTATCATTATATGCAAAAAAGAGACACTCGAGAAGAAAAATAAAGACTAGTCAATGTTTTCAATTTTAGTTTTAAAATATTACACTTATATGCTTTATTTCTCATACTTTATTCAAATATTTTTTTTTGTCATATAGCAATTGCTTGATTTAACCATTTCTTCTTTAATAAAATAAGATTTTACAAAAAGAAGTTTTGTATATCTTTGTAATTCCAACAACACATCAATATTTCTAAAGTAATTGGTTCTTAGGTAATTTAGAAACGATAAAACAATGGTCAAAACGAGTTTTTGCCAAAAGATACTAAGATAAAGTTATGTAATAACATCGGCAAGGGCTTTGGATACAAAAATAAAATACATTAATAAAATAAATGTTTAAATGATACAAATGTAGTATTAGATAATACTAAACTATTGAAAGAGATTATTTAAAATAATAATAAACAAATTACAGTATACGGCTTAAAAAGCTTTTTTCGATTTTCCTGAAAACGCTTTCACGTAAATTACTAATATCGTCTCTCTAATTCACTCAACGAATGAAATTACTGATCCGTGTAAATGAAGCTCAATGGACCTTAATCAGTAAAAAAATGTATTAAGATAAGTAATTGGATATTACATTACAAATACTATAAAGTTTTGAAAGAAAATATAACTTGGGCAGTCACCGCACCTCTTTTTTGGAAGAACTAATTTAACATTAGCATGGATTTCCATCAACTTCCACCATGCCAGTTACTTATTCTGATTATGAGATCCATTTGGAGAAGTGCATAAGCTTTTATAGTTTCAGTCAGGTATCCGGAACTTCATTCTTTAAGGCCTTACACAGCTTTGTTTCGAAAGTTCAAGTTTCTATTAATTATCCAACGAAAAAAAATACCATGAATTTAAAAAAACGAGACTGAATTGACAACAACTGGTAATTAATCACCTTTCTGTACAAATAAATCTTAAGTATTAAGACATATATATTTTATATGGAATAGGGGGCAAACGAGCAGACGGGTCACTTGATAGAAAGCGACTACCGCCTCCTATGACCGCCAGCAACTCTGGAGTCACAAGCGTGTTGCCGGCCTTTGAGGAAGGAGTACGCTCATTTCTTGAAGGTCGTATCGGTCCGGAAATATCGCAGACTTGTTCCACAATTTGATATAAAGTATATTGACAGTATATTGACCATAAGTTGAAATGATGTGTGTTTCTAGTAAGTTCACGAATACTTTAACGTGTGTTTTTTTTATGGTATAGGGAACAAAACGTGCAGGCAGGTCACCGGATGATAAGTGAGCACCCATGGACACTCAGGGCAATTTAAGAGTCACAAGTGTATAGCTACCGTTTGAGTACCATACATGCATTAAATAGATTAATTACACCCAGACACAGAACAAAATGACCGTGCTCATCACACAATTATTTGTCCTGAGTGGGAATTGAACCCACGACCTCTGGCTTAGCAGTCAGGGTCACTAACCACTAGACCAACAGGCCCGTCGAATTACTATTTACGTTCCCTCAATACCAATTTATTTCAAATAATTCGAGTTAGTAGTTTTCAGAAGAGCGTATTGATGACATTTATATTCAAGTAGGTAGAGAGGGATTGTAAGTAGTGACTATACTATTTTCCCCTTTATTTTATTTTTTCTAAACTTTCGTATTTATAGAAAATGACAGCCACATAAAATATTTAAACAGTAAAATGTAACTTAGAAACCAATTGATTAAATCAGATTTACTTCAAACAGTTCTATCTGTTTTGCTACAAAAATTCAAAAATATTAATGTAAACCAAAAATATTTTTAGACATTAGACAATAAAAATATATTTAAATATATGCATTTATGGACTAGATATGACTGTTATAAATTTATTAGAGTATTGTAAATGGTTAAAATAATAAAAAAGAATACAAAGTTTTTATCTAAATTTAATGTAACACTTCCATTCTTTTATTTTCTCTACAAAAGTGAGCAAATACGCAGTGGATCCCTTAGACTTCTTCTCCTAGTCAACAGGAATACGACATAAAAAGACAAGCTTATCATGAAAAGAAATATAGTTACTTGTGACCTATATTTAATCTCATCTGCCAAAGTGGCCAAACGTCATCATTATTCAATTACCTTGAAATCAGCTCGAAAGCATTAAGTTGATCACAACTCAATCCCAAGAGAGGCGTGCGTGACGTCATGTCTACCTTTACTGTGTTTAGTAGATTAAAAATGTATTAAACGAATTACTTTACCTCGATGTACTTTTATGAACGGCAAAGATTGAAGCATTGCCCTTTAACCTAGCAATGTAATCAGGTTTTGCCGGGACTTTGTAAATATTGAGAAACTTACATTTCTTGGCACATAAACGTAAAAGAATTTAAAGCAATATTTTTAAGTGATTTAAATTGAAATATGGGTTTAGGTAAATAATTACTTAAGAAAATATGTCTGGTAATACGCTAAGAGAAAATTTCGAACGTATTTTTGAGAAAAGAAAAAAGTAAAAGGAAATTTTCGTAAAATGAAAAGTAAATTTTACACTTGGTTTCGGGTTTAAATAATTTGTGAAGTGTGAAGTTAATTTGTTAAGGAACGGGTGTTATGTCCCTATAACACAAAGGGAGGATCTCCGACCAGGGGAGATGATCATGATGCCTAGCAGGCCGCGACCCAACGGTTTATGTTGCAAAGTTGTATATATTCTAATCGGCGAGGGAATTAATCATTTCGCGATACAGGATTAGCCGTTACTCCGTAGTTCTGTTTGTCTTCGTCAGATGGTGCTGTAGTGTGATTTTGTTTCACTGTACCTTTTCAGATCTCTTCGTTCTATTAGGAGGAGGAAATCTTGAGGATGTTTTACCTAATTTTTAATCAAATTAAAATGTAGTTGAGCTGGTTGTTTCTTGAAAATGTTACCATAAATAACAAATTTTCATAATTATAAATTCTATATAGGAAAAAGTAATTATAGTACAACACATTAGATTTAGAATATACGAGTATCAATAAATAATAACAAACAACGTAGTCAACCGTACGTTTAAAGTACACAAGACATATAAAAGAATCATGTAATAAATAGCGTGTAGACTTTCGAAATTAGAATGATGCATTTAAGAAAATCTCGTATAAAATCACCTATTTATTTATTTTTAATTTACAGACAAGCATACACTTTTACATCAGCACCTGAGTCCTAGCCTTATTTTAAAGAGCTTTATGACCATTAGGTCAAGAACTTGGAATTTGTTGTTATTATACTGTTGAACTTAGTAACCGTTCACACTATGTCTGTAGTCCAATATATATGTTTGTAAGTTTTTACTTTATAACTTTGTGACTGACTTGACTAAAAAAAAGCCTCACAGCTAACTCTTTGAAAAAATATTGTGTGCCAAAGTTACAGGAAAATACAAACACGTTTCGTTGTTGTATCGAAAACATCGATACAACCCCAAGCCACTCAAGTGTTCTGAAAATATTTTTGACGTGCATTGTACCTCACTCCCCTGAGGGTAAAATCTGACAGCCTCCGCACTCTCAAGCAGTAGGTAATCCATTACAAACCGTGCGTAAATCGTTCTACAATAACATAATGCCATCTTACAAACTTTGAGATGGTACGTTACTTTAGGCTAAGAGAATTTTATCGATGGATATCGCAAAATATTTATTTATCAGGGGGCTCATAGGTCATCATTGCTGCATAAAAAAGAGAGAAGGAGATACTAATTCTATATTTTACAGAATATATGCACTAAACTGCAATTTAATTCTTAGATTCAAAACTATTTAATACCTACTGGACTTTATTGTTACTAAGATGGACCTTTCTAAGTTATATCTTTTATAAGCTAGGTATATCTTATCAAAGAGTATTAAAGTTAGTAGATAGATTTTTATTGACTGTACGTCCATTGGCTACGCCAAAAACTTCAAACCTCGGATCCACAATCTGCTATAGACAGAATATCTGCTGCTGCTGCTGCTGAATATATGCTGGATGCAGCAATACCGTGGGAGATCCATGCTTTGGCACAAATGGGTGAGCTCAGACCGGAGTAATACCACGGCTGCACAGAAAACCGTTTGACGGCAATTCTTCTGTCCCATTCCACTGGTTAATTGAGGTTACTGGGGCCCAAACCTCCCCTTCCCCTGATTCTAGAGGGAGAGGACCCAAAAGGCGGCAGCGCACTTGTGACTCTAGAGTTGCAATCATCAATAGGATAGTTACTTATCACACATCAGGTTACCCGCTTGCTTTTTTGTCCCCTGTTAGTGAGGAACAATGATCCTATATTTTACATATGTACAGTCTAACACAACTGATTTCTATAGACTGCTGCTGCGACAGTCAGTCAATATATACGAGCTTGTACGTACCGGTAGTGTCAATTGGCTTCCCCTAATTTCTAGTAGTAACAACACCCCCTTAAATCATCGAAACTTTAAACACTACCTTTTGTTTTATTTTTGTTTTATTTTCCTTGAGTTTTGAAAGTTTCAAAAAAAAAACATTTTCTAATTTTGGTCTTGTTTGTTTGTGTGTGTGTTGATGCATTTAATTAGCATTTGCATGAAAAGTCTTTACATTGGATATATATTATATATTGATGTGCTTAATATTAGGTCTTTACCTATGAAATTGCTTTTCTTCAGTACTGGTCATTTTAAATAAAAAAAAAGTTTGTAATGGCTCTGTATTCTAAATTCAAATTAATTTTGTTTTAAAACCATGACATTCTGTTTACAAACTCAGTCTTTTGTTTTTTGATTAGCGTTGTATTTTCATTACATTTGAACATTTTTCGTCATAATGGATACTTTAATAATTCGTGTAATTATGGAATATGAGTTCCGTGGTGGCACCAACGCGACACAAACGGCACGTAACATCAAAAACGTTTACGGAGAGAACTGTACAAACGAACGCACAACCCGTTATTGGTTTTCCCGGTTCCGTTCTGGAAATTTTGACTTGAAAAATGAAGCTCGTGGTCGTCCGGAGACTTTGGTTAACAATAATGAATTAAAGGCGATTGTGGAAGCTGACGAAACTCAATCTACAGCTAAGCTAGCAGCAGCTTTTAATGTAAGCATCAAAACAATATTGATCCATTTGCGACAAATTGGCAAGGTAACAAAGCTTGATAGATGGGTGCCCCACGACCTTAACGATCGCCAGCGCAACGTACGCGTCGAGACCTGCCTTGCGCTGCTCAACAGGCAAAGAAATGAAGGAATTTTGAAACGAATTGTTACGTGCGATGAAAAATGGGTTCTGTTCGACAATCGAAAGCGCTCAGCAAGTTGGTAAGATCCTGGTTCAGCACCAAAGCAATGCCCTAAACCAAAAATGACCCCTAAAAAGGTGATGGTCACTGTTTGGTGGTCTAGTGCGGGTGTGATTCACCACAGCTTTTTACAAAACGGCATGAGCATTAATGCAGATGTGTACTGTGAAGAACTGGACAGAATGATGGAGAAGCTTGCACATCTGCAACCAGCTTTGGTCAATCGGTCGTCCCCACTGCTCCTTCACGACAACGCGCGACCCCATACTGCGCAACAGACAGTCTCCAAGCTGCAAGAGCTGGGGTTGGAAGCTCTCCCTCATCCTCCATACTCACCAGACCTTGCACCTATCGACTTTTTCCAAAATTTAGACAACTTTTTAGTGGGTAAAAAATTCAATTCCCGAGAGGCAGTACAAAATGCCTTTGAAGAGTTTGTTGCCTCCCGTCCAGATGATTTTTACAAGAAGAGCATCAATAAACTGCCAATTGCATGGGATTGCATGGGTGATTACTTCGAATAACAGAAATAAAAAAGTTTGAAAAAATGAGTACTTTCACTTATTGCATACAAAACGGCAATTTCATAGGTAAAGACCTATTATAAATAAATAATCAAGGAAAAAAATGTGAACATGTACGCGTACAAATCTTTTCAAGGATGAGCTTTTAAATGTTTTTTTTTCGACCATGCAATCCTAAAAAACAAGTCTAATATTATTAGATATCTTCAAAAACGAGAAAAAGGGCTGCTGGCAAAAAAAAACGATGGTCGATTCTAAAAATTCTCGAGCTTGGAGGAAAATGCAACGTGGATGGGCCCCCATGCAAGGGTGTCCGATTACCTGGTGAAAGTCGCGGAAAGCTGTTGCATGCGGGCAGCACAGGACTGAATGTTGTGGAGAACCTTGCGGGAGGCCTATGTCCAGCGGTGGACGTCTTTTGGCTGAGATGATGGTGATGATGATGACCTTCAAAAATAAACTGGCGTATTTTTCCTTTTAAATAAAATATTCATTTAATTTAAATGGACGGAAATAAAACCTTTAGGCTTCCTTGAATCGGGTGGAGCGGTCATAAATCTATTTTTATTAGATTTCAATATTACTTATAGATATTAAACGAATGAAATTATTGCAAACCGTTCAAAGTAATGGCGAACTCAAATATATATCACGTAATAGTATTTTCTCTTTTCAATATTTTAGTCATGTAGATAATACGTAGAATCTTTTTGTTATCGAATTACTAATGCCACTTCTTTAAAACATATAACAATTAATTAATGTATCAATAGAGGCATATTCTTCACTTATAAAAAGGACTAGTATTAACTAGGACTAGTTATTACGGTGTAATCAATACATTTTTTTTAAAGAAGACCCTTGTAATAAAGAAATTTGTATGCTAATAGAATATTCCGAAAGACATTTTAATTTGTAATTTAATTGTAAATTTGTATATAATTGTAAAGTTGAGTACACTTTCAGGTAAAATTCCCTTAATGTTTGTGTCATCTTAGATTCTTTAAAATACGTTACACAAAATTTTACTTGCCTTTTGAAAACTACCACATTAGACGGCATAATATTTTAATGTGTAGTCAAATAGGGTATTTATTCTAGTATCTTGTCGTGCTCATAAATAAGAAGTGCAAGAGTAAGGGAGTGGTTGTGTGACAAGATAGCTGCGACACATCCTCCCTGATAGTTCCGCCGCCAGCCCCCTGGAGCGGCCGTGCATTACTGAAATTCTTTATTTTTCACATTTTATAACTAGCAGACGAGCGTTTGGAACGCTGTTCGATTTTCTTTTTTTAAATATCTGATTCATGGTGCTAAATGACGAACATTAAAAATACTTTTAATAATAAATCCTTTTAAAATAAAAGTTAAACTGAATTCAAACAATACTTACAAAGAGCACTAAAAATTAAAAAGTAATTACAAAGTTATGAGAATACTTTAATAAGTGCGACCCTCACTATAACAGGTAACATTATAATAGCAATAGTCCCTTCTAGGCTGTCTGAAGTCGGTGCCAGTAAAAAAGATTTTTCCAAATCGGTTTACAAATGAAAGAGTTCTAAGGTATCAAACATGAAAATTATTGCGTAACAAACATTTTATTTAGTCTAAATGTTTTGTAATCTCATGTATTACTCTGTTGTGCCCATATCTTTGTAACCTAATACAAACACCTAACAAATATCTTGAAAGAATAAAACAAGGTCAATGCATGATTAGATTTTTGAAGGAGTTATCCTCTAACTCCTAAAGGTCAAGGATCCTTCAATCATCAGCTCAGCGATATGACATAACGACTACTAAACGCAAATACCTATATAGCTTGAGAAACTAGCCAAAACAAGTTGTCGGGCTGTAAAATTTGAGGGTTTCCCTCAATTTCTCTAGGATCCCATCATCAAATCCTGATTTAGTGGTAATGGAACCACCTCGATAGTATACCCTTTCGATAACAAAATTTTGAAAATCGGTTCACAATTGACGAAGATATCGTAACAAGTAATCTTATTGGTCAAATTTAGACTATAATGTTTTCATTTTTAATGTTTTTAGTAAAAAAATATATAAATATAGTTCAAGTGCAACTTATGCTAGCTATTATTTTTAACTTATAGAAGCCCAAAATCCAAAATGTAAGTGGCGTGCAATGAGAGAGGCCTATGTCCAGCAGTGGACTGCGATAGGCTGATGATGATGATGAAGATTATACTAGCTAAACAATCAACAGAAAGTGAATGCAGACTTTCGGTATCATTATGGCATTTTCTTGGTTTAATACACATACGAGTTTATACTCGTACATGTTTAGAATTATTCCTAAAAATCAATGACCTGTATACTAAGTGAAATAGTTCTAAAATTGATAAGTCATTTTCATGTCAGTTTCAAATGTCAAAATATGTGTTCCGTGCAGTGGGGATTTGCAAACGATTATCGAAAATCACTAACGTCAATTAGAGAATTCAATTCAATATAGCAAGGTAACTGAAGAACGATTTAAGGGGATGTTATATTGATAAGTAATAATGTTGCGATATTTATAGACGGCGAAATATCATAAAGAAGTCTAGACTGGCTAAAGAAAGAAATATATTTCACTTTATATTTTACTAGCCACCCGCCTCGGCTTCGCACGGGTGCATATTATATATTTTTTGCCGACTTCAATTACATTTATTGTGATTAATTGTTAAAAATATATATCTACCAAACTAAAAAGCAGGAAGTAAGATATATACCTTTATAACAATGAAAGAATTTTCAAAATCGGATCAGTAGTAGCGGAGATTACCCTGAACATACAAACTTACAAACTTTACCTCTGTATAATATTAGTATAGATCAAAGTGAAAAATTTAATTGTGTGATGTATAACCCATTGAAGTGGTTTTAAGTTACTCACTAGATAGTGCTGAATTTTTGCCATTGTACAGTATGTTTAGATTTTGTGATGATATCAAACACTTACCACCTACTGTTAATTTCAGTAACCATCATCCTTGTCGTTAAAAAAATAAAAGGTAAACTATATAGTTAACTCATCAATGCATCAACCCCCTTAATCTTCCCCGTGTTACCTTTTTTTTTTTTTTTTTTTTTTTTCCGTGCGGAAATCCCCTCGGATACCACCTGTCGGTGGCATGTCGGACACGAACCGACTAAAACCGCACGCCTTCGCCGGGTACTAATAGCCGGGGAACCAGGTATACCCTAGAAAGGAAGGCCCTGGTGCCCCGACATACCTCGGGTCATCTACAGACGAGTAGACGACCCCCGCCCCGTGTGGGAACCCCATGTTCCCTGTGCTCCCTGGAAGCGAGCGCGCTTCGCAACGCGCTCGCCGCCACCCCGGCCTGCTTCTGCTAGGGTGACAGATGGCCTCATCTGTCACCCCCAGGCCTGCGCTTATGGAGGACGGAGGTCGTTCTGCGACCTCCGGCGCCTGAGTCGCCTGCGCTGCCTGGCCCGTGCCCGGGCCTGGCGGGCCGGGAGAGTTCTAAACCTCTCCCTGTCCCGCTCCGCCGTCTCCTTCGCGAGCATAACTTGCTCGCAGAAGGAGACGGCAGAGTTCCACGCACTCTCGCTCCGCACGATAGCCGCAATCAGGCTATCGAGCGAGAGAACTCCCACTCCGATGGCCGCCACGAGGTCTCGCCTCTGCTCAACCCACGCCGGGCACTCTGCCAGCGTGTGGAGAGCCGTGTCCACGGTCTGGCCATCGCAGTGGTGGCACTCAGGCGTTGGCTCCTTGCGGATCAGACACAGGTGATCTCCGAAACATCCCTTCCCAGTGATCACCTGCGTCAATCGGTATGAGAGGGTCCCGTGACGCCTCTCGAGCCAATCCTCCATAACGGGTCTTACCGCCGCAATGACGGCGTGCCCGGCGCTCGGTTGCCCGAGTCGTTCCCTCCACTCCCCTATGATGACCTGGCGGAGTTGGGATTTCCGGTCATCGATTTCTCGAATCTCGGGGGATCGACCCAACTCCTGCGCCTCCTTGCGCCACTGATACAGAGCCGCAAGGGCTCTCGCCTCCAGGTCCCATGGTGGAGTTCCGGCCAGGAGACTCGCCGCCTCAAAGGAGATCGTGCGGTACCCCCTTATGATCCTGATGGCCAGCATTCGCTGCGGTCGTCGCAGTATCGCGACGTTGCTGGCCTTCAGGGCCCCCGCCCATACTGGGCACCCGTAAAGGGCCATGGACCGCACAACCCCCGAGTAGAGTCTCATGCAGGAGTCATCGGGTCCCTTCATGTTGGGCAGCAGCCGCGCCAACGCACGCGCTGCCCCAACCAACTTGGGGACCAGACCTCGGAAATGATATCCGAAGTCCCATCGGCCATCGAGTACGAGCCCCAGATACCTGATCGAGGGCTCGATGCCGATGCGAGTGCCTCCTACCGTGAGGCTAGATCCCTCAGGCGGCTTCCTCCGAAGCCCGTGGAAGAACAGGGCCTCGGACTTGTGCAGAGCCACCTCGAGACCCAGCCGCCGGATACGCTCAACGACTTGGGCAACCCCGGCCGTGGCCCTCAGGGTTGCCTCGTGGTGCGTCTTGCCGCGCGCCGTCACGAGTGTGTCGTCCGCGTAGCACACGACGGCGACACCATCCAAGAAGGTACCACGAAGCACCCAGTCGTAGCCGATGTTCCACAAGAGTGGCCCTAACACCGACCCCTGCGGAACACCGCACGACATTTCACGCCTACCGAGACCGGTCCTACTGGGGTAGACGACGGCTCTCTCCGACAAATATGCCCCGACTATGCGGCGGAGGTAGAGAGGCACTTCGTGATACACGAGCGCCTCCCTGATGCAGCTCCAGGGCATAGTGTTGAACGCGTTGGCGATGTCCAAGGACACCGCCAACACCACTTCGCCCCGGGAGACTGCTTCCTCCGCCAGAGCCTTCACGCGCATGATCGCATCCACGGTGGAGCGCCCCTGACGGAAACCGTACTGGTTGTCCGCCAGATCCGGCCCAACCATCACGAGATGCTTGACGAGGCGCCTTGCAATCACTCTTTCAAAGAGCTTGCACACCTCGTCAAGCAACACTATGGGCCGGTAGGCGGACGGTGAGTCCGCCGGGCGCCCCTCCTTTCGGATGAGGACCAGTTTCCCCGTCCTCCACAATTTCGGAAACTGGCCCCGCTCGAGGCATGCACTGAAGAACCCTCGCAGTCGGGGCTCGAGAGCCTCGTCGACTAAGGCCAGGACCCACGCTCGGCCAGGAATGCCATCGGGTCCCGGGGCGGTGTTTTTGGCTTTAAGCCGTAACACCGCCACCCTTAGTTCCACCCCAGTGACCTCAGGCACGTCGTCGTCATCCACGTTAGGCGCCTCAAGCGCCGGAGGCGGAGCCATCTGTGGTGGAGTATGTTCCACCACTCGCGTTGGGAACAGGGAGCCAACGACCCTATCAAGCAGCTCTGGCTGAAGACACCGTGTGAGCGGCGGGGCCCATGGGCGCATCTTGCCCCTAACCATACGGTAGGGGCGTCCCCACGGATCCCGCTCCAGTGTCTCCAGCATCTCGCGGCGGGCCTCGCTCTTGGCCCGCTTTATCGCTGCCTGAAGGGCCCTCTTGGCAACCCTGTAACCCGCTAACAGCTCCGCCTCTCTCGCTGCCGCATCTTCGGGGCGGCGACGCCTCCTGCGGAACCTGGACCACTGGCGGCGCGTGGTCACGCAGGCTTGACGCAGCCGTGCGATCTCCGGCGACCACCAGTAGACCTGGCGCCTTGCAGTATTGGGCTGAGCCCTAGGCATCGCCGCATCGCAGACGCGGGTCATGGCCTCCCGGAACCACTGTGCCTCAGCATCGACGTCGACAGGCCTGTCCGGCGCAGGAGCCCAGGCCTGTACGATGGCGGCTTCCAGGAGGAGGTCGCGATCTAAGCGCTTGAGCGCCCAACGTGGTTCAGGTGGTGCCGGTCTGACCGGCGCGCCATCTGTAGGGGCGGAGACGTCAAACCGAATATATCGGTGATCCGAACCTGTCTCCTCCCCGACAACGACGCGCCAGTCTTGGACACGACGCGCTAGCGAGGGGCATGCGAACGAGATGTCCACAATCGAACTACCCCTCGCCGTCACGAACGTGGCCACGGCCCCCCGGTTTAGGAGAACTAGGCCGAATCTTTCAGCCCAGTTCTCCAATGCCCTGCCCCTCGGGTTCGTGCGCAGGGAACCCCAAGCCTGCGACCAGGCGTTGAAGTCCCCCAGCACAAGAACCGGGTGGGGGCGACAGGCATCGACGACGACGGCCAGCTGAGCGAGCCATTGCTCGTACTCAGTTAGGTTTCGGTTCGGCGTGAAATAAGCGGCCACGACCGCTATATCTCCAACTATCGCCGCTACACAGCCCCGTCCCCTTGCAACTACTGCAAGAGGTGGAGTGCCGGCTGCGGTACCGTGCACCAGGGCCGCCGTGCCGTCCAAGTCGGTCTCCCAGGCAGGCCCGAGAAACCGATGGACATATGGCTCGGCGATAGCGGCGATGTTGATGGACCACTGTGCCATGCTCTGGAGCAGAAGATCCTGAGCATCGGCACCGTGGGCTACGTTCACCTGGAGGATGCGGAGATGTGGATCCATCACTGGACTTCCATCCCCGCATCCCGCAGCGAACTTTGCGGCTGTCCAGCGGCACTCCGATGAGTCCGTCTGGATCAGCGGCTCGGAGGCGGAAGGTCGGCCTCCCGGCTTCGGTCGCGATAGGGCACAGGCCTTACCACCAACCCGGTGGTCGGCAGGCTTGCCCCCCGCTGCGCACCTAAAGCAACGCAGCGGAGCGTTGCAGCCACCCGCCTTGTGACCGGGCTGGCCACAGCGGAAGCATCGGTCACCTACGGTGGCCTCCGCCGTGCAGTGCACCCCTACGTGACCCACCGACAGGCACCTGAAGCACCTTGCCGGTCGGGCCTGCAGGAGTCGTGCCTGCGCCCTCAGGAAACCTCCGACCAGGAGGCTCCGTCCATCGGCGACCTTCTGGGCCGCCGCGATGGGGCAGCTGACAACCGCTGCCCCCTGTCCACCGGGGCCGAAGCGTATTGCTCCGGCCTTCACGCTGTCCAGAGGGCAGCTTCCCGTCTCCGCCACGGCGAGTCTGAGCTCGTCCGCCGTGACAGAGTCGTCCAGGCCCGTGATGCGGACTTCGGCGCATTTAGTGGGCCTGGACACTCGGACGTCAGCTGCATCCAGTGACTCCCTCAGCTTAGCCGCTAGGGCATCGGCTTTGGGGCCACTGGTAGCGCCGGCTACCTCGAGGAGCCGGGCTCCCGTCCGTGTGTTCTTACACCGGACGCCCGGAATCTCGAGGGCTTTGAGGTCCACGTTGGCCTTGACTTTCGTCAAGACCTCGGCGTACCCCACGCCCCTCTCCGCTGCCTCCGCCGTCAAAGTGATAACGACGGTCGAGGAGCGAGGGGCGCGGAGCTTCCTCGGCGCTCCCTTCGCGGCGGCGGCGGCGTCCCTCCTCGCCTTCTTGGCCGCTTTTTTGGCGGCCTTCCGCCTCTTTTTGTTGTCCCCGGCCACCGTCCAGCCCCGCTCCAACGAGCGCTGTGCGGTGTCAGCCGGGGCCGAGACTGGGGCTTGGGTTGGGGCCGCCTTCCCCCTCCCTTTGCCCTTTCCGGTCTTCTGGGGCGGGGGCGCTGATGACGGCCCAGCCACCCTAGCTGCTGGCTGGGCTGTTAGGCCCGCCCTGGCAGCGGCCGCATAGGTTGCCCTTGGCGGAGCCAGAGGTGGGCGACAACGGGCGCTCTCTATTGCGGAGATGCGCCTCATTATACGCTCCTCCATCTCCGCCACGAGTCGGACTAAGTCCGGCTCCTTACGGGCGGACAACGCCACAGGTGCCGAAGACGCTGGTGTGGCACCAGCGTGGGCACGAGCCTTGGCGAGATCCGCCTCGAGGCGGGCTCTCTCCCTAGCGTGGGCCCTGCTCTCGGCCACAAGGAGTCTGCCCGCCTCGATTATAGAGCGCACGACCGCTACCAGGGCCTCCTGTTGGGGGCCCCCGGCCACACCGGACTTCTGAAGCAAGGAATCGGCCGCGCCGATTGCCTCCTCGATCCGGTCGACGGGGTTGCCGGTTTTGCCTCGTAGCTCAACGAGGCCAGCACCCCCACCCCCGCTCCCCACATCAGTGGTCGACATCTCGGACGCGACCCCCTCCTGTTTACTCCGTCCAAGACCGCCATCTTCGGCTCCTCCCAGAGCCGCGGACTGGACCGCCACCTTCTTTCGGGCCACCATGGCCTTGGGGAGTCGGCCTCCGCCGCGAGCGCCTCTGCGGCTTGTGCCGACTTTGGGAGCCGAGGCTTCATCGCTCGAGGCCGACTCCAATTGCCTCTTCAGGCCCAGGCGAAGCGAGCGCCTTTTGCGCTTTGTAGTACCCTTCTGGTGCTGCTCCACAGCTGAGACCATAGGGGTACTCGCTCCGCTCCTCTCCGAGGCAGTGTCGGTGTTCGACACTACCTCCAGGTTTTTCGCGTCCTCCGCGATAACGTCGCCGGATTTACTGCTCGGCGACGGGCAGGTTTGAGCCGTTTGGCTCCGGGAGGGATTCCCCAGACACTGTGTGCCCGGTACCCTCCTGGGTAGATTTCTCTATGGTTGGCCTCATGTCATTTTTAAGTTTTACGTCCTTCGACGGGGACGCCTTCGGCACTGGACTCCCTCCAGCGACTCAGCCCCTTGCCAGGCGTCAGAACGTGGGCTTAGAGCATTTTTTATAGAGGTTTACGTCCTCGCGGATCCGAAGATCCACCGGTCCTGTCCATTCAGGATTACGGCTGGGCCGGACGGTGGTCTGCGTCAGACCAGTGTCCACCACCTCTGGACAGAGCCAGCGGCAGTGGACCCGTCCGCCCCCAGCCCGCTCTCCCCTATGCCCTCTGCCAAACAGAGGGACATGCGGAAAGCAGCCCTCCGAACAGCCCTTGACGGGCCGTTCCCACCTCGGCCGGAATTGGCCGCAGGCGGCAGCGCCTCCCCCACCTAGGGAGAGAGGCGCTGCCGTCTCCGTTGCCCAGGGTGCACCACAAGGAGGTTCCGGACCACGCACCCCTCCCCGTGTTACCTAACAAGCATTGATTAATTACTGCGTTATTCAAACGCAACTATTACTCGTAGACGGAACTGCTTTGAATATTTTATGTAACGTATTTCTAAAATATTATTTGTATGTTCTACTTTTTAGTAAGACAGCGTTCGTTCGTTTTTGTTTTTAAAGATACTCGTATGTTAACAGAGTTTCGGTTTGAAAGATATGTTGATTTGTATTTTGGCCTTTGCCTCAATACTTATTATATTCGTTATTTTTATAATTTTAATGGATAATTCTTTTATGATTAACACGTGTAATTTATTTATAATTTTTACCTTTAACTCAAATGGAGTTAAATTGGTAGATTACAAAAATATCGTTTTTTAAATAATTTGAAATTTTGTAGTACAATTCGAAATAATTTCTTAAGCAATCACCTGTTTCAGACAATATTAGGAAATGTAAATTTTATGATATGCAATTTTAACTTAAACTACAGCAAATTCAAAATATTTGTAAAATGTTTTCGTCCAGCTTTCAAATTTTATCTTTATGTAACGTCTCCAAATTAAATATTTAATATTATGCAACCATTATATAAAACTTTCTCCATAATTATTATTTTAAAAGATCCACCAGTGGTCCAATACAAGACCAAACACAGTAGTCATCATCACAGCTACTTGTGTAGCTTCTGCAAGAAAAGTAAAGCATGAATCCATCTGAATCCTTTCGGACAGCAAATCAGCAATATCAACTCTACTAAATAAAGTTACCATCGCAAAAATTATATGTGACTATCAGCAGATTTTTTTATGTTACCTAGATAAGAAATTGGTGTTGGTCAATAACAGTATTATAACAGAAAATCCTTAATCGTACTACAGCTAATTTGTTTTAGTTACATAATTTTTGTTTGTTTCCTGCTTAAAGACAAATTAAGATAAGAAAATTCGTGTAGTCCGCTTTAAAAATAACTAAAGTTTTATATAGTGGAGTTACATAGCAATAAGAACTAGCTCTCAAGCTATCATTATTGGTGGCAGGTACATGTATAATAGCCTTGATCACACTTCACTTCCTCCAGTGTCCTATAACAAGACTGTTATACCATATTCGACACAAGTAAAAAATCTCGGGGTTTTTATGGACTGCAACATGTCATGGACCACACACATTACAGAGGTGAGTAAAAGGGTTTTTGGAATATATCACTCTCTCAAACGTCTTCAAAATTTTCTTCCTTTTCAGACTAAAGTCCTTCTCTCTCAATCCCTGCTTCTTCCCCTTCTTGACTATGCTGATGTTTCTTTTCTCGACGCTACTGAAGAACTCTGGGGTAAGCTAGAACGGTTACAAAATCTCTGTATCCGCTTCATATATGGTCTTAAAAAGTTCGATCATGTTTCGGAATTTCGGAAACAGCTAAATTGGTTACCTATTCGGCGGCGTCGAGATCTCCATATTCTTTCCTTACTCTATTCAACTTTATACAACCCCACTTGTCCTTCATATCTCCGTGAGCGCTTCGAGCACTTTATTCCCAGGAACAATCTCTGTCGCTCTTCTTCTTCTCTCCTCCTTCGAACTCCCTCCCACACTTCGAGTCGTTATGACAACTCTTTTAGCGTTGCAGCTGTTCGACTATGGAATGCCTTACCGCGTGCAATACGCAATAGCCCTTCTCCTAGCGTGTTCAGGAGGAGAACCAGGGATTATTATCTGTCCCTTCAATAATCAGACCCTTGGTATTTATGTATGTATGTATGTGTGTATATATATATATATATATGTATATGTTTGTAAACGTATAATATATTTTGCTATCCTAATTTATGTCGGTATTTATTTAATTTTTATGCTTTTCTGTGTTGATTCCTACGTACGCATGACTGTGCCCTTACGTTTCTCTGTTGTCCTCTATTCGCTCAAGGTTTGCTGGAAGAAAACTCAGTTTTGGGTTAAGCTCGCCTTTGTACATGACATTTCCTTGTTACTTATATATATGTATGTGTACAATAAAGAATAAATAAATAAATAAATAAACTAGACTAATTTTTATTTGGTCAGAGAGAAACGTGTGAATCTAATTTTTCAAAAAGACATGTCACTTTTAAAGACACAGCATAGAGGATATTATAAGTTCCCTTAGTCACTAACAAGGCAGCCACATGATGAGTCATGTGATTGTGTGACTCGATTTCTTAGCGAATAAGGTGCTCATTAACGGTAAAATACTAAACACAATGTGTAGCTATGTTTGTAGAACCTTGATGCTACAAAGCTTGAGATTCTACAAAAGATCTGATGTTACAATACATTGTTAAAGAAAGAAAGATAAAAAGAGAAGGTTACATCGGTAGGGTTTCTTTGAAGTCAATAGATAATCATGTTTTATTTACTTCATTAAGGTTTCAGAAGTCAAGCGTTAAAATTGAAACCACGTCTGAAACGTTCGTTTGCTTACAATTTGTGAATAAATCATTCTGTTCAGAACAACAAGATAGTGCGTGTTGCTTTGGCAAATTTATTTTTATATTTCACAGACTTTGAATACAAAGAGCTCTTGGGAATATTTTCATAAGAAAATGTAAAGAAGTATATTTTTTTATAAAATTAGTTTGCAAATGTGATATCATTATGTAAAAAGTAATTTATATATTACATTTTATTGTTGCCGTTTAATTTGAAAAATCTATCTATCTTACTAAAATATCTATCCATCAAAAAAGATTTTTTACAACATTTTCTTTATTTACACACGAACACTTTTTTTTTTTTTTCCGTGCGGAAATCCCCTCGGATACCACCTGTCGGTGGCATGTCGGACTCGAACCGACTAAAACCGCACGCCGTCGCCTGGTACTAATAGCCGGGGAACCAGGTATACCCTAGAAAGGAAGTCCCTGGTGCCCCGATATACCTCGGGTCATCTACAGACGAGTAGACGACCCCCCCCCCGTGTGGGAACCCCATGTTCCCTGTGCTCCCTGGAAGCGAGCGCGCTTCGCAACGCGCTCGCAGCCACCCCGGCCTGCTTCTGCTAGGGTGACAGATGGCCTCACCTGTCACCCCCAGGCCTGCGCTTATGGAGGACAGAGGTCGTTCTGCGACCTCCGGCGCCTGAGTCGCCTGCGGTACCTGGCCCGTTCCCGGGCCTGGCGGGCCGGGAGAGTTCTAAACCTCTCCCGGTCCCGCTCCGCCGTCTCCTTCGTGAGCATAACTTGCTCGCAGAAGGAGACGGCAGAGTTCCACGCACTCTCGCTCCGCACGATAGCCGCAATCAGGCTATCGAGCGAGAGAACTCCCACTCCGATGGCCGCCACGAGGTCTCGCCTCTGATCAACCCACGCCGGGCACTCTGCCAGCGTGTGGAGAGCCGTGTCCACGGTCTGGCTATCGCAGTGGTGGCACTCAGGCGTTGGCTCCTTGCGGATCAGACACAGGTGATCTCCGAAACATCCCTTCCCAGTGATCACCTGCGTCGATCGGTATGAGAGGGTCCCGTGACGCCTCTCGAGCCAATCCTCCATAACGGGTCTTACCGCCGCGATGACGGCGTGCCCGTTACACACGAACACAAAAATTACATCAATCAAATTGTTCATGATGTTAAATGTATTTCTTACTAGGAGTAATCATTTAAAAAGTTAGATTAATTAAGTTTCAAGTAACACCTGTATGTCAAATACCCCGGAAGATACCTCATACTGACTACAAAATTGATGTCTGTATAATATTTTCCCTGAAAGCTTTCTTATTGATGAAGGCAACATTGGGAGGATACGGTACTTTAGTTTTATAACATAATTCCATGAAACGGACAATTACTAGCGCTTCTAAAAAGCCGTAATTACAAAATTAGTTAGGAAGCAAGAAAATAACAAGAGTTTGTACAAATTACTCAGAAATCGGAAGAGCGAATATTTGAGCCACAAGAAGAATATTGGCAAAGAGTTTGCTGTTCGCGAACATTCCAGCCGAGTTTTGTTATAAATACACAAAAAGTAAAATGCTTACGGTCGTTCCAATTACTTCAGTCATATTAAGGCAAAGGTTTTGTATACAGTTGGCTACAACTCAATTCTTTATACTAATTGTGTTATTCGTATTCCACGACGTGGTTCATATATTGGATAAAAAAACAATTATATACAAGTAAATACAATTGAAGTGTCTGTTTGTAATGTAAAAATAATAGCTTTTTTCCTGCTCACATGGTTATTAGCACGATAACTACTCGTATGCCTAAAACCCTGTTTAAATATTTGTTGTCTGTCTGTCTGTTTATTTCGGGTAATCTTCAAAATGGCTGGACCGATTTTGATAACATTTTACTACCAGGTAGCTGTCTATAAAAGGAGTAACTTAGGTTATTATTTCTCTCAGAAAAATGCTATAAAAAAATTCTCGGTCCGGGAATCGAACTATACCGCTTGCAGAGATGGAATATAAGTGGGAGTTGTTGCGGCTTAAATTATAAACCGGGTCTCATATTAGTCAGCGTAGGTAAACTCTAGGTATGTTAATTTAGCACCGTAGTGTTAGACTGTCAATATTTAACATCGAATTCAATATTAAACTTTATTATTTTTAACGAGAATAGATATTTATATTAACAAAGTAAGATATTTTGCTCTCTTAATATAAATTTACGCTGTTTCAGAATATCTTAGATGATACCAGCATTATATCAAAAGACAATGTTTAATCCAGATTCGAAGTTTAATATTATCACTGTTGTACTAAGATGTGCCCAGTGACAGTTTCCTAGTAAAACTCTCACAAATACTCTATTTCGTAGTCGTTATAATTAAACCTTTGTTATCTGTCTGTCCATCCGTCCGCAGCTTAGCTTAAAGAAGGTGTGTACTAGAAGCTGTAGTTTTGCATTTGCGCATATAAGCTCACCGATGAAGTAGCAGAATAAATGTGTGCCCCCCCCCCCCCCCTCTTTTATAAAATATCACGACTAAGTTAGTCCTGTTAGTTTTAGAGTAGTAGTCGTCTAACTTGCAAAATGTATGTAACTACTTTCCAAATTTAGCATGAAACACAAAATTCTTTTGCAATAAAATTACTTAGGCCCAGTAGTTTCTTATTTACAATGGGTAGGAATGAAACAGTATAACGTCCGTGGCTGGAATCGGCACTAAAATTCCAAAAGTTGAATAAAAGTTTAAGAAGTCAAATAAAAAACAGTTTCTAAATGCTTATATGAACACACTAATATTATTAAAAAAGTAACTGGTCATGAATTATTTTTAGATGATAAATTAACACGCTAAGGGAGGAAAGTTTGCAGCGGTGAACCAGTAATCGTTTATCTTATTCAATGTGAAAAATAACTTCATGTTTCCGTACTCCCACAACTTTTCTGATATATTTTTACCTTGGCGGTATATTTATGCAATAAAAACCTATAAATAGCGCAAAAACTTTAGATTTATAATTAAAACTGGTAATATTACCAACATTTTAATATACAGCTATTTTGTTACTTTACTACTTCATCCATTGGTGAATTATTCTGCTTATTTACGAGCATAATTATTACTTCCACTTGGCTCAAGAGAGGGTGTTTACGGGAAAGTCCTGGGCCACAAATATGCTATTTAATGTTCACGCCAAGCCACTGTCATTCCATTGACACGCTATTTGAGATGCCATCGAATGGCCAGTAGACATCGGTCAAAATATCGGTAGTCTACACTAACTCAGTGTCTTTACAGTGGCAATGGAATAGCAGTGGCTCATCAGTGGCGATATCAAAAAGATTCCCATATTTGGAAAATTAAATAAATCATTTGAAAATGTATTGTGTTTTTTAATTTTGGTCCATAAAGTTGTTCTGGATTTATCATATTTATTGATGCAAATGTATAAGCTACAACTACATAATACACCGTAATTAATAAAATTATCGTTGGCTGTTTGTAAGTGATATTGCCAAACGAAAAAAGTGACAATGACTTTGTATTTTTTGATGTTATCGATTAAATAAAATGATATTATCTATTTCTGTAAACAAATTACAGAAGTAATTTAATACAATATTAATAAAATTATGCTTTAACACTACATAGTGCATCATTGTCTTTACTTAGATTTTTTATAATTCAAACTCCTGAATTCGTTGCAGAAATGGGAGGTGAGGTACAATTATTGTTCGATTAATTTGATTGTTCCTGGTTCAAGAAAGGATGCAGTCTGGCGAAGCGATTATGGACGGAGTGCACGAATATAATGTATTTCGCTAGACTGCCAAAGTAAGAGACTAGTGAGTATTAATTTACATAACAAATTTGTTCCATTCTTCTGGGCGGGGTGCCTACCAATCTCTTTCTTTATGAGAAGGCAATAACGAAATAAGTTAGATCAAATAGTCCACCGCGGTATCAGCAAGTTTCAAAAGGCAAATTTTACACAACTTGACATGGAGAACTCTCAGTTAAGCAAATTGCCTTCTAATACTGTTTGCTTTTACTGTTAAGACAGGCGATAACTAAGTCTTTAGTAGCCATAACTTTCAGAGACAAGTTTGACTATAACCTTCTTTAATCTTTTCACTACTCCGCTGCTTTCTTTATTTTAATAATATCCTATTGGAAGTTAATATTTATTTTATTCTTTTCAGGTTTATAACGATTACAAATCAAAAATCAAAGAAGATAGAGAAAATAAGAAACAAAAATCAGGCAGGTGATCAACTTTATTAAATTTTTGGTATTTCATTATCATCATCATCATCAACAGCCTATAACAGTCCACTGGACTGGACATAGGCCTCTCCTTAAGAAAGGAGGTTTTGGCCTACTATATCACGCTAGCCAGACGGGTTGGTATAGGGTTTGTCTTAAGTTTTTGCTGCGTAGTTTGCTCCCTTAGTCGGCTGACCCACGGGATGAATAGGGGTGGTGACATTCCGTATTCTTAATCCGTCACCACACGGACATTTTGGTATTTAATAAAATAATAACCATATAGATAACTTTTATTGTAAAACTAGTATAATATATTTTATTTCCTAAGTTGAACTTCATTGCTTTCATTAGATGGCCCAGCAACTCTCATCACCTTGACACCACTATAAGAGTGGTTATATTATATTATGGTCAGGGATGATGGGGAAACATCCGGGGAGTCATCGAGAGTCGAAACAAACAAACTGAAATTGAAACTTCCTCACCGCAAAGAAGATACCATTTATCGTATCAAGTCGGTTTGAGAGGCATCGATATATTGAGCGAAGTCCAGTTTCGGGGTCACTTAGAGGTAAGGTAAGGTCAAATTGGCCTCGAAGAAGCTCGGTGTGCTGAACAGATCGAGGCAGTATTTCACTCCGGCCTCCGCATATGGAATACTTCTCTCATCTCTATGTAGGGGCTCCTCAGTACCAACTTCTCCCTCTGGACCGCACCCAACGAAGAGCGACTTGAATCGTCGATAGCCCAAACATTTCCGATCGGCTCGATCAGTTGGCGTTACTAGAGATGTGGCTTCACTCTGCATTATCTATCGCATATATCATGGACAGTACTCCGAGGAATTGTTCGGACTAATACCAACCGCAACTTTCCGCCATCGTTCCACATGGCTAAATTTTCATCCTCATCACCTGGATAGTTGGCGCTCCACTACTGTGCGCTTTTCGAGACACTTATTGCCCCACACAACCAATCTATAAAACGGGTTATCGTCTGCGGTATTTCCGGACCGATACGACCTTCAAACATTCAAGAAAAGAGCATTTGCTTATCTGCACATAAAAAAAAAACAAAAAAAAAAACGTTTATATAAGTTTACAGAAAGCCTCTATATTAAACACATGTAGAATGGTCAGAAAATTCTTGCATTTAGATGACACCACACCAATATAATGTACACACCACATGCTGTAGTTTCTTAGTTCAAGCCCGTGAACACGGTGGAACCAGCTAAAAAGCTGAGAAAATGAAAATTAAAACCCAAAATAATACAACAATAATCTTTCACATCAACAGTCTTTAATAGTCCACTACTGGACATCGGCCTCTCCTTAGAAAGGAGGTTTATAATAATCTTTATTTCATTTAAAATTACAGTTACTGTTGAGGTACAATATCACATAGTACAACTCTATGACACGGACGGTACTAAATGCTGTCTACCAAACTAGGCAAAGCCTGTATTTTGGATGACAGTAGCCAGCCGCAGGAATACATACATGTAAAATTCCGCAAAAAGTGAATATAAGATACTTCGCAGTCCCCGACGAACAAAATCGTAATAGGAAAATTACAATTTTACAGGAGCAAATAAAAACTGAATATCTTGAATTCTATCAAGACTAAAAAGAAGATTCTTTTATCAAAAATAGGGAATATTTTTTTGCACTAGATTTTTACTAAATTTTTATCATAAATTTTCTTTATCAGTAAGAAAATTGTGAAAATGTCCATTACTGAAATAAGCTATGGAAAAAATTAACGCAAACTAACTTTACGATAGTGTTCTACTGTAATCACAAATCGGTGTTGCTGTAGTAATCGTTCATTATGATATTGTTCCATGGTAAATATGAATAGGTATACTTTCTATTCGTAAAATGACATTGCAATCGTATTCGATGATATAACTGACTTTAATATTACGGTAAACATAAATTACATGCTTATTTGATGATCATTTTTAGGTGTTATGAAAGGTAAGCAGCAAAATTAACTATTTCGGTACCTATGTATAAATAAAGTTTTTATGTGTATGACTTTAAATTTGACATTATTTATCTATTTATGTTTTGATGCATATTGTATTAATTTTACAGGGTTATTTGTAGCACTGTAAATTGAACCTAAATATTGTCAGCTTATAATCTAGCGAGTTTTCAAATGGTCAAGACATACAATCCTTACTAATATTATAAATGCGAAAGTAACTCTGTCTGTCTGTGTAGCTTTCACGCTAAAAGTACTGAACCGATTTACATTAAATTAGTACACAGATACCCTAGAGCCTGAGGAAGGACATATACTACTTTTAAATGCAAAAAAGGGTTGTAAGGGGTCGAAATAGGGGTTGAAATGTTGTATGAAAGTATCGTCATTGCTTGGGATTCACTCAAATGGTACCCAAAGTTACTATTCAATGCGGACGAAGTCGCGGGCACACGCTAGTTGATTATAAATTTACTATTTAATGGCGACAAATTAAACGCAAAAATTATCAATTTTTATTATTATAATATGAAACAAAAATTAAAACAAAAATTACTGAATTTAATTTTTATGTATATCTTCTTGTTGTTGTTCAGGTATAATATTGCATCTGCATAATTTAAATTACTATAAAAACTGTGAAAACATTTAGGGATGGCCTCACTTTCACACAAAGACTTCAGGTCAGCAAACAGAGCCTTGGTGATAGGTAGAGGGGGGCTGTAAACATTTTTGAGTGTTTGTACATCAACCTGGCCAGGGACGGGTTTCCGTCCTCGTTTGGGTTTGTTTAGTTGAAGTTTTGTATCGCACTCGAAAGAATCATTGTCGAAGTCATACTTATACTGTAAAATTGTTGGTTTCAAATGAGAAACTCTCACCTCCATCAATTTCTCCATCAATCCACTGAATTTTTCGGCCTTGGGTGTCGTTTAACCAACTCTTGCCACTAATAAGATTCTGTCATTTTTCCCTCGAACAATATGGTAATAGCCGCTTACTCTAAAATGTTGACTTTTGAGATTTGGTAATAGGTTTTTGCGTTATTGATCGTGTAAATTTTTCACTTATGTTATACGTTGAACAAAAACATAAAGATCATTATTGAAGCCATAAATCCAAAAGTATTCATCGCCCGATCATAAAAAAAATTCAATGATTGTAATAGGGTGTGTAGATAACGAATATTTAATAAACCCGATTCTATCGTAATAGCGATTACCATAGTGTTCGTCGGGGACTGCGACTTGCAATACACAGGTACTTTACAATCAAATGAAATAGGTAAAATTAAAAACAGTGTAGCGTAATAACTTGTGTGGGTGTGATCACAACAGAGTAAAATGAATAAATTCATTAGTTGTTTGCAGTAAATTTTCTGTTTCTTGATAATGAAGCTGCTGAAGCCAGCTTGAAATTTTATTTTTAAGTTCATGTCTTCTAAAACCTACAATACATACTTCTTTGTTTATGTGATTATAAAGTTTACAACTAATACTAACAGATTGACGTCTGGCGAAAGAGGTTTGCACTTAGGACATACCGACATAAATCTCCGTCTATTTGGGTGCTATTTGGAGAAAGAACCCAAACCCCACATTTGGGTGCTTTCTCAGAATAGATTTAAGCACAAAGAGATGTCGTACTGTTAGGACCATGCAGTTTAAGTACAGTAAATGACTTGGGTACCTGTAGGGCTTTTTAGTCATGATTTTTAGAGCTGCTCTTTGTGCTCTCTCCAGACCGAGTAAATGGGTTTTAGCGGCTGCTTCCCAAACTGTGATATAGTAAAGAACCGTGGATTCGCATGATGCCGTGTACACCAGTTGCATCTTGTCTATTATAGCGGAAACTAGGGTTTTAAAGATATGTACGAGACGTTTCAAAAGTTAAAGTTGCAAAGAGGGGCGTTTATTTTTCTCATTGTAAATGGGACATAGAGCGTTTTGGTCAAGTTTAGTGTAAGGCCTGCCAGTTAGACCCCTTAAAAGGACTCCTGTGTCATCATCATTGGTGAAAAAGTTTGTAATTAGGATGGACAATGTGCAGAAGTCGCTTACATAAATCTGAAAATGGGTGGGGCCTAGAATACTTCCTTGTAGGACACTATTTTCTTCACTAACATATTGATCTACTTTTACCCTTTGTCTTCTATTGAACAGATAGTCTTTGAAGATATCAAGCGCCATAAGACGTATACCCAGCTTTTCCAATTTGGCCCGAAGGATCGCCGTCTTTACATGAGATACCAGTGCGAAAGCCGTACTGATTTCTCGCTAGTTGATAGATTGAACGCTTCTGGAAATACACCTGTCCTTATGGTGCAATTGCATACATGGGTGATTAGAGGAACCAAAACGGAAAGGCATTATTTTAAAACCTCGTTAGATATGCGATCTCATTCTATCGCACAATTGAGACGAACATCTTTTATGATATTTGCTATGTCCAATTCAGAAACATCCAGTGTTACTGCTGAGTTGAGTAACACTAATTGTTTGATGTGTTGTTATTTAACCTATAAAAAATAAACACTAAAATACCCTAAACTAAAAAGAAACATTTAAAAAATAAACACTAGGCAGTAAGTATCCTTCGTTCATGTCCAAATAAGTAGCAGTAGATATTTATAGAAAAAAAAAAATGATTTCTACCAGAACTCATAATTCACTTAAATTAGAAGTACATAATTCATCCATCCTGTCCATGTCTGTACAATATATACTGTAGCGGTGTACGATAAACATGTTTAAATAAATAAAAATAAATAAATAATTATGTACTTCACAAGTCAGTTGGGACCCAAGTAAACAGAAGTCTTAGCTTTTTTAGGGTAGCCGTGGGACCGTGATCATTAAATTTTTAAATGCTTCAAAGTTTAAACGTATTTAAAACTTACGCAAAATAAATTATTTTGCTGTCTAGCTTATTTTATCAGACTTAATCTGAGCATGTTGATTAATATTTATGTATGCCTAGCTTTTGCACGCTGCTCCGCCAGCGTGTATGTCGATTATCACAGTAAAAAGTAGCCTGTTACTCGCTGATAATGTAGCTTTCAATTTTTTTAAATCGGTTTAGTGGTTAAGCTTGTAAGCGTAACAAACAAACTGACTTTCACTTTTATAACATAGGTATGAAAGTACGGATTGACTACATTTTCATAGACTCTAGAAAGCATTTCAACAGCCAACCATATTTTGTTATGACATTTCATTACATTATCGGAATCAGAATCTGCATACAAATATTGAAAAAAAAATCCAACGCAAAGGCACACGCTCTCAGAGCCGACTGTGTTTGCACTTAATTAGCAACAATCGCTACAAACACTTTATGATGCTGGTTTCATCACATCCAACTGATATGGGGATTTGCATTTCTGCACTCTGATTGGATGCTTTTGATTCGTGTTCATAACTACATTGCACAAAATTGAAGTGAGTTTTGTGTCTGTGTTTTATGTTATTGAACAAATTGTACTTTTGTGTCAACCAATCCATAGTAGCTTTCATTAGACGCCTTTCAGTAGTCCTGAGTATGGATAATCTTGTTTTAGGTTATACTTCTAGAAAAAAGTACTAGAATTCCTTTTAAAATAATACTGAAGTAATTGTATTAATAATAATAATCATCATTTATTTCAGACCGCAGTGATGCAGTCCATAGTGTAATTGTATAACAATTTGCTTATAATAAAGTTAGTATTATTATTATTCTGATAATTTATTTTATTACAAAATTTAAAAGTTGAGTCTAATCCTGTACATAATATCCTAATATAAAATTCTGTTAATCACGAAGGATTAGCAAGCAATAAGCAGATTCTTTCCCTGAGCTAGGATAATGTTAAACTGGAGTTTTTACTACATACAAGTATTAAAATTAACTTGTCTGGACTGGAAAGTGACTTTTCAAGCTCACAATGTGTTGTAAAGTATTTATATTTAGGAGTTATTAAAGATGTATTTGTAACGTATGAATTGCGACACTAACATTCGATACAATGAAACAATATCCATATTTTTTTCAAACTTATTCGACTCATATAAACAAAAACCAAAACTTTATTTATTGTTAAAAAATGGACAAACACTGTAAGGTAACATACACAAATAAAAAGGTATATTCTGAAACTTGCTCTTATTAGTAAGTTCTTTTAAAATTTGTTTAAACAAACTATTATACAAACTCATCTGAAACGATTGCGCTTATAGCTTAGAAATTTATAAATCATTTTATGGCCTGTTTTTGTAGTTGTTAGTGACACTGACTGCTACGCCAGAGGTCGTGGGTTCGATTCCCGCCCAGGACCAATAATTGTATGACGAGCACGGTCATTACTTCTGTGTCTGGGTGTACTTTATACATATATAATATGTATGTATTTAGAACTATATAAGTATGTTCATCAGCAGTCTGGTTACCACAGTACAGGCTCTGCCTAGTTTGGGATTATACGGCCGTGTGTGGGATGTGTGAAAAATAGTTTATGATAAAAATATTATCAATATAATATTATAAAATATTATAATTTATAGATAGAACAATTAAGTAATTTAAATTACATTAAGGGAAAATATTTCTAGAGGCTATGGACTCGTGTAGATATCCGAAATAAATGTAAGTTTTACCCTGAAAGACTTTGTAAAGACTATCACTAATGTGTGGACATTACTCTAGTATAAAACTTATAACATTTTATTATTTTATAGATACATTACGTCACTGACAAATTGCATAGCCAATAGACAGGCTTACAATAGAGAATCTCATTTCTTCATAAAAATATCTCTAAGAAATGGGCCATTATCGCTTATTTATCGTTGAACTCTCGATCTCTATAAGATTCAACTCTTTTTAGGGTACCTCAAATTAAAAAACCTTTATCCGATTATTTATCGGACTGAGCCTTTATGGAAAGGATAAACAAAATCCTTAAGTGGAACAAATGTTAAGAAGAAATGTTAAATTTTCGAATCAATTGCGAATTAAGTCAATTTATGATACAATAAATTTAAACAAATAAATGTCAGCAATTTCATGTCAAAACCATTAATTCCTTTTATACAATTCTGTCATTCATAAAGTCAGTAACACTATAAAAATATCACGCAGCCAAGATATTTTTTAATTTATTTTCAAATAAGTCAATATTACATTTTTAATGTAGGATGGCAGTTTATTATGAATTTTTGACGCAATACATAGCAAACTTTTACTCATCGTCCTGGTTTTAACGCTGTGTAAGCACAATCTATTGTCGTTTACACAATTAATCCAACTTTAACAATCCGCATGTTAATGAAAACCTAGAAGGTACTTCCTGCCATCCATTTGATATTAAATTAATCGAGTACAAATAAAGGAAAAAATACAAAAAGTAATAAATTATTGTCATATTACAGTATTTTTTGAGATCACAAATATTTTTCAGTGTAACACCTTCTGAATGGCAAAGTTAAGTTTGTTTTCCAATTCAATTTGAAAAGATCCAACGCTGTACCTTAACGTTTCGAGATCTAAAGGTGTGGGTGGAAAGACATACTCCTAAAATCCGGGTACGGATCTTATAAAATCGATTACCGAAATTAAAGAAAGTTTATAAATAACAATGGATGCGTAAGTTAGGCTCACACTTGACCGGTTTCTTTCTCTTCATAATAACTCTTTAAGTACTATTAATGAAATAATGTCACTGTTAGCAATGAATGAGAAGATAATATTTCTACTTGTTACTTAATATTTTCCCTACAAAATAAGTCTTCAATATTCAGTGGACAACAACTTATAATAAATGTGGTTGATACAAAGGAGGAAATAAAAACCATGACCAACTGTCAATTTGCTAGTTTTTTTTAATCATACCGATAGCCCAAATCAACGACAATTGCTGTCTTTTACCTTACATTGTATAATAGGTTCACATTGTGGCACAAACAGGTTCTGTCAAGAACAATCGAGTTAATAGGAATACATCATAGTGTGGTATAACAATATATTCTAATTAATAAGTGTATGGACTTATAAAAATGTAACTTCCGAGTTAAACACTAATTAGTATATTGACAAATAATATTAATAGTATTATGTGTATCCTAATAATAGACCACAAAATTGGCAAAGATGTTATGGCAAGGAATGGCCGCCCCTTGCGAAGTATATTAAACAGACTCTTTAAATCAAAGTTATTTGCCCTTGTTGTCCAAGAATATTTCTGTCCAAATATAATAATCTTGCATCAGAAAAACTTAAAAGAGTTCCCAGTGCAAAAACTTTGAGGTTTTAAGCTTACTCAAACTGGAAAGTTAGGCAAATGACACCGTGGGGGACGAGAATATTTTGCAATCTTCTCACAAACCGAGATGGGATGCTTTCTTGAAGTTTTTTCCAAAAGGAAGTTGGCCCGAAACGAGTGGAGTTCCGTATCCGCCGCTTCATAGCTCAAACAAGACAATAGATACCAGAATAGTTGAAATGTTAACTTTTGTTCTTGTCGTTGACAAGCTGCCTTTTGAGAGAGGATTTCTCGTTTTCTTAAGGCCCTGTATTTACCGAGAATAAAGAAGCTTTAGTAAGATGTTGACTGGACTTAACGACCTGGTTAAATATTTAAACCGATGCTGGGCTTACAGTTAGTATAAATTCTGGGACAGAAATGTAACCTAGTAGTTATTCAAAGAAAATATGAAAAGGTAGAAGTTAAGTTGTGTGTGTCTCGTACGATAAACATATTGGGACACAATTAATTATTTTGATCGAGAAAGATGAGTTAGTGTGTCATCAAACAATATTACACTGAAATCTGTAGATTGATTAACTTGCGTTTTCTTATCATAAGAATTTTATTATTAAAATCTTGCAGTGTTACAGTAAATCTATCGTTTGGGAAAATATATTTAAAAAAAATGATGTTAGAGGGGGCAGACGAGCAGACGGGCCACCTTATGGAAAGCGACCATCGCTGCCCATGAACGTCTGCAAACTGCTGATTAAAATTTAAATATTTCATAAATTACATCTAGACACAGAACCAACGATCGTGCTCATCACACAATTATTTGTTCTGTGTGTGTAGGCACCTTAGAGCTTGACGTAGCTTGCTATATAGAAGAAGGTCTTTCTTTTAGTTTGCACACCGTCGAACAATCGCAGAAGTTATCTGTTTCAACAAACATCAATCATTCACACCCTGTGTTTATCAAAAGATACAGTACGCCTAAGGTGTCATCCGTTGACACGAACATTTTAATCAACAATTCAAAAGTCCAGCCGCAAAATACGCCTGCGGCATAATCGTCGCGTGTCGCATGTGGCTTGTCCGGGAAATGAAAATCGGTGGCGTACATCCTTTCGCCGAGCGATGCTAAATTGGAAAACCAACACCTGTGCTCACCGTGTTTTCAAACAATACTTCCTGCTCATCCACCATTCTGTATTGACTTTTCAAACTTGGATTTTAAACGAGTTAACTTTCAATAGATTCGAATTTACATTTCATGAAAAGACTCAAAGGTTTGTATCTTTGAAAGCCTTTTTTTTAAATCAAAACCAATAACGATGATAAAACTATAATTCTTTCATATTACTCAGAATGTGTTTGCTTTAGTAAAAAAAAGCAAAATAGAGTTATAAATATACGTTACACGAATATGAGTAAATTTAGTCATACTATTATCAGCACTCATTGGTTTCGTTTCGCAACGCGTTTCTTTGTTAAGCCAATTCAAATCACAGAATAAGTTATAGAGAGAAAACTTCGTTTAGTATTTTGAAGCTGCTGGAATTTTTTGAGTTTGTAATAAATAGCTGTAAATTTTAAGGTATTGGTTCATAATTTAACGTTTTTGTAAGCGAGGTCCATAGCATATGTCTATACTACTCCAGGACGATAGAGCAAGTTTTTCAAACATATGTGTGGAGACAAAAACGTATAATATTTATAGATAAGAGCAGAGGCCAGAACAGTTGAGAAAAAAATAATGAAATGTAGTTTAAATGAATTTGTTAGCCCTTACAAACACGTAAAAATAAGTTTAGAAGTTGTAAGAAATTGCTGCATAAATATATAGCGCAGTGGATGGCAAATGGCGTAGTGGTTTAAGCGGTCACCTCGCCGTTTACTACTACTCTGGGTGTTGTGGGTCCGATCCCCACATGGGACAACACTTTGTGTAATCCATAAATTGTTGTTCTGAGTCTGGGTGTTCTTTGTGTCGGTTTCATTTTTGTTTGTAAAGTCCCCCGCGACACAGGATATATACCTAATGCGGGTGTTGTCTGTTAAAAATGTTTCCAAATGATACATCAATCTATTACATATTTTCATTACATCTGTACTGTCATCATCAAAATTTTGAACCCTAATTTAGAAACATTGCTATATCTGGAGTATCATACTCATCAACACGAAATTGCTTTGCTAAAATCTTTCTACAACGTATCAACGTTTGACTTTTTCTGTGTAGATGTGATTTGACAACAACTTCGAATGATATTGCCCCTTCAGCTTACAATTAAAAAGTAAGCTTAGGTTAGTAAGTAAGTAAAGTTTAAAATTGTATCAAAGAGACGTTAAACATTATCTTTGTTTTGGTTAATTTGGCTCACGGTTCGTCGAACAAGTTCTACTCACATTTTGTTGCTCGTATACTTGCAGGCTTTGCTCCATGGTCTCTTTGGTCTGTTTTAGGTTATTGATTTAGCATTGGAGATGTGTTTACATTTGTAATTGTAAACGAACAGGCAATCACGAAAGCAAAACAATAAGAAAATAAAATAAAAAATAAAATTAAAAAAAGAAAGAAAGAATCATCCTATTGTAAACTTTAAATCGTTAAGCAACCGTTATGATAACCTTTATCATAACAAAAATTTTTATATATAATTTTGTAAAACAATTATTATTAAAGTTTTATTTCTTACAATATGTTTTTGATTTGAACACAACGTCAACGTCATTATCCATAAAACAGCGTTTTTTTAAATCAGTTCTAAATATATTCTTTTTGTACATTTTACGTTCCTATTGGTTTTGTAGGTGGGTATTGGGTAGATGTAGGTGTATGTATGTGAATATTGTATCACATGTTTCTAATACATCAGCTAATACCGAAGATAGGGAGAGGACATATACCGCAGGAATTATCGAAAGGGTTGAATTCAACGCACTCTCCAAGTTGAGAATTAATTAATCCGGATTAAACCATCCCTCACGGCAACATGAGATAAAATGAAGCAGTAAGCACATACTTAGTTGAAAAATGTCGTAACTCTCAACTGATATTAAACCGTATTTCATCCTGTATTTGTCGATGTGATGAATTTCTTTGGTTTGATATTAGAAAATATTTGATAAATAGTTGTGGTTTCTGATTTAAGGTGGTACAAAATTTGCGGCTATAGTTTGGTTCAGAAATCTGATATGGTTAGGTTTTATTATTTTAAGTAGTTTACGAATAACGAACCAGTACAATTTATCATCATATAATCTACTAACAACGAGTCATTTTCTGGTAAATTGGAAAAGATCCTATTTTGAAGTTCCAAACTACAATTACATTATTTATAGCACGTGTGATCAGAGCGTTGCAGCAGCAGAGTTAAAAGTGCTTCTATAATATTACAAATAGGAGATTTGAAGTAAGACTGTACATGAGTAATCCGTATCTTAAGAAAGTAAAGTGATAAATATCGAAAAATGTTGTTCCTCTATAGACGACAGTAGATTATATAGGCTGGATTGTACTGCTGTGCTGTACTGTGTGGACTGCTCAGATTTCGGATAGACTAAACGAGAACCGCGGGTCAAAGCAGCTCTCAGGTGAACATCATAGCTGTAGAAAACCGTCAATTATATTTTATTGACGGTTTTCTACAGCTATGATGTTCACCTGCGAGCTGCTTTGTCCCTTTTGCCTATATTCTACTTATATTATATTATTATATTCCAAAAGTTATCATTTCCATTCTCATTAATTTAACATGAAACTACTTTTCTGTAGCGAAAATAGTTTGTCGACAAATCGAGTGCATTGAACAGATGAATCTACTTTCCAATAGTATAAAATTACAAATCCATAGTTACGAGGTTTCACATGGCAGAGAGTAATCAATTTGAAATCGACCGTGCAACATCCAGCTATCGGCTCGTTTCACATATTGAACCCTGCTCACCGTTTCATGTCAATAGGGCTTTTGTATAGAAACCGCACAGTGGTCTAGGCAAAGGTGGTCCAAGTAATTAGCAGATAGCATTGCTTCCATCATTACATTTTGGGACATACAGGTGGTTTAACTGACAGTTTTCTAATAAGATTTTAGCTTAAAAATGAGAAATTTCAACGCTTCTAACGAACCTAAAGATGGTAATGTTAGCATCACTACGCAAAATGCACCTCTACCCCAAAATCACACAGATCACCCAAAAAAATTTAATGTACTCAATATAATTTGGATACTTCAAATGATCAGTCTTAAAGGCAAGAAGTCTTCTAATTGTTTAGATTTCTTAAATTTTAATTTTGGAAATCTTGTATAAGTTAATTTTGTAAAACATACATTCATACATCTACAAGTTATCATTTTTTTTTAAGAAGGCTTTTTTAATTATTTCGCCTTCAATGTTCATTGTGTCCTTATACAAAGCACTGATCCTTTGTACGAGTTACAAGTCTAAAATAATAATAGAAGTACTAGAAGTACTTTAAACATTAGTAAAATTAGCGAGCAACAATCCCTTTAGTTTCTTCCGTGTCCTTTCGCATGTCCTGTGTTGCAACTCGTAAAAAAGAAAACAAGCAAACTCACTTTTTTCAGCAACTGCATTGAAAATATAAAATAAGTTATTTTTGTGAGACTCATATCAACAGACAAAACTTAATACTGTGTGTCAGCTTGTGTGTGCTTGCAACTTCGCTTTAGCCCTTCACTAATAGCAGCCTACTCTCAGCGATACCAGGCGATACGAATAATACGAATTTAATAATATCATGTCTCTTACCTAAGTGGCTATTAATCTCAAGGCAAGGATATTTAATATAATAATATGTTCAAGCAATAATTCGTGAACGTTCCCAGAAATCTTCGCCCAGATGTTTAACATTTTTGTTAATTATCATAATACGTTTTTGGAAGTGTAGATATTAATAAAAGGCAAAACTGAAGTGTGAAGTGTACTGTGAATACCAGTCCTGTATCAATACGCTATGCAATAAAGTATACTGACTATAAAATACCATACATATAATCTCACATTTACATCTACTGTAAGTATTAACGTACTATAGTAACGAAATCGAAATTATTACTAGGTATGTTTTTCTTAGCCTTATGCCTTGCAAATTGATAATATTATTCTATATATAATTGGTTTGATATGAGTATTGAACAATACTTTTCACTACATCATATAGTCAGATAAGTTTGTTTAAAAACCTAAAACAACAAAAGTTAAAAAGATAAGTTAAGATTAATGGAACTAAAAATATGAGATAGGAGGTGAATGGTTAAAGAGATAAATTTATTGATTTATTTCGATTTAATCGAAAAATATTGAATAAATAAAAATATTGCATAAATGTTCGTTTACATGAAGAAAGAATATACTGTTAAAGTGTATCATAACTGTATTTACAGAAGCGGTAATAGCCACGTCCAATGGATATTTGTATATGCATGAAAGCATATTGTATTGATAACTTTGGATGCAGTCCAAAATTTAAGTAAATTTGACAGGGTATAAACATAGCGCCATTACATTGTACGAATAGGAAAAAGGCCGTCCAGACAATCTTTATTTAGCAAGTGAATCGGCACGATCTTTTGTTTTTAAAGATTGAATATTATGTGGTTTTTATTTGAGTGTTAATGAAATACTTATGTCAACAATATTTAGAAGGTATACAATTCATATTTTAGTTTAGTTTTAGTTATATTTATAATTAAAAATGTCAGCAGAATTAAGTTTAGAAATGCGAGTAAGGCGTAGAAAAAAGTTTAGGTAGTGTTGCTTGTTTATTTAATGACATTAATTATTCATGTCAAATGACAGTTTGTAACACTTCAGAGTTGTAGGTTATCCATGATGCAAAGGGGTTAAGGTTAAGTTTCCTTAATCAAATGATTAGGATCTAATGTAATGTAAATCTAATGTATATGACTAAAAGCCTTTTTTATCATTTGCTGGTTAGGATTTTGGATTAGTCAGATGGTCGTACATAAGCCTTTTAATTACAACAAACTACAAATATAACGTGTAATTGTTACAATCAAAAAGTTTTGGAGCTGGTTCTCTTCGTCGCATACATAATTGTTAAGGGAAATTATTAAAATTTTATAATAATATGGTATGAATATGGCCCTAAAAGTATGAGCACTAAGTTTATTACGCCCCATAAAGCCAGAAACCCAATTAAGCTTTTAACCTGAATCACCCACTCTTACACAAAATGGGTACAATAAAACCCAAAATACAATGTTGAGACTGGTTGGCAAGAAATCCGATTTTAGTTTTTTTTTTAATGTGCATAACAGAAAAAAAAATGGTGACGTAATGTAAATACGATTTCACCGTTTAAAAATCTGAACATCACACAAAAAGCTTTCGATATTTGATAAATTCGGCTCTGATGGAATATAAATTAAATAAGTCGTAGGATCTCCTCGCTGAGATTTTTATTGATGGACGTAATTTATTTGAACGGCACCCGCAGTGTGCTACGGGAGAAATATGAAAGGCATTACAGCAAAAAGGCCTCTCCAAATTTATGAGCATCTCTTTCGTTGTTTGATAACGTTCAAGTTTTCATGGGGAGACACGCAGGTTTAAAAATGTTCCCGATTGGCTTAAAAGCACGGAACTGAATTCTAATAGAAGACTAGTATTAGTATTCGATGGCGTTATTTAATATCAACAAGTTTCCTGTTATCTCAATTCACTGTAGCTAAGATATCGATTGTAAGCTTAGAGAGACTTATGGAGCTTTGCTAAGTAAATTATCTAAGTTGTTCAGTAAGTACATATAATGATGTTATAATATTCTAGTACAGGATAATGTAGTAATTGGTTCGTGAATATATTGAAGATGAATTATTTCATAGCTGTTAGCTATAGGTTGAAGGAAGCTCCAGCCGCCTGTAACTTAGGTTCGTTCTAAAATTCCTTTTTAAATTAATAATAAACACTCTACGTAACTAGGTATGTGCATGTTACATGAATTATCTTTTAAACTGTATGCATAAGATGAGATGATATACATATATATATTTTATAATATTATCATGATCAATCAAACCTTAACGCTTAATATTAATAATTCACTCAAATTGTAAAAAAAAACTGTAAAAATCAGTTTTTTTCATAATCCTTAAGATCTAGTTATTTAAAAAAAGCCCGTAAAATATACACGTTAAAGCAAAAAATAACTATAGTAATAACCTAGTAATCCATGAAATATTTTCACTCAGAAATCCTTCCTACAAAAAGTAAAAAAATATCAACATTTTTCCAAAATCAAGTAAGGAGTAAGTAACCGGAGCAAACGGTACATACATTTTTGTAATTAATTTCCCAGGTGTGTAGTAAACAACTGCAGAGAACCCTATTCTATGTTTATGTTTCTGCTCCGGGCACTTTTATGAACATATTAAGCTGTCAAACATAAAATTTTCTTTAGTTTCTACTACGCATGTTTAGAGGTTACGACTGGCTGCATATAACATGGTAAGCTTTACTAAAAAACTCATTCTCTGGACAACCTCATTTTAGCTGAACTATTTTATCTGATTTTGACTGTTATTTAAGTGAAACTGACAGTATTACCAATGCATAAAGTCTGTTAAATATATGACATGGGCTACTAGATGTACTCTTTGTACAGTGAATTTTTTGATCAAGAACTCTATAGAGTAATTTATCAGTATTCTTGGTCTATTTTCTTGGTATATTTAAATTTTGTATTACCGTATTAATTCATGTTTATTTTTATATTATTTCGTTTAATAGTATTAAAAATTGAGAAATATAATTTGTTAACTTTAAGCATTTCACGATGCACTGGACAGTAACTTTAAATGCCCAATGTTATTGTTGTTGCCCAATACCCGTAGCATATAGTTGGGTTTTCACTTAAAATTAACATATTTTCTGACCCTTGATATCAATATATCAAGGGTCAGAAAATATGTTAATTTTAAGTAATATATACATTGGTATATATTTATAGAAGTCTATTATTTACCTCTCGAAACAGTCCCTGATGAAAAAATAAATTAAATTCGTGAAACGTTTTTATCTCATAGCTGTCGTTTGATACTAAGATATCGTTATCGAGAACAATCTACCTTAAAAAGAGTTATTCGTCAATTCGTACTACCAAAAATTAAAAAAAGACATTGGATCGGATCGAATTTATTCTCATACCAATGTGCGAACAGCTTGACAGATAACGGGCAAATACTCAAACCGCTTATGGTATCTAACTAGTTATTGGTAACGGAGGATAATAATAATAATTATTATCTCACACATCTTACACACAGATGTCAAACCCCAAACTAGGTAGAGCCTGTGCTATGGTAACCAGACTGCTGATAAACATACTTAATTATATTTCTAAATACACACATATTTTGAATAAATCACACCCAGACACAAAACAAATTATTGTGATCATTAAACAATTATTCGTCCTGGGTGGGAATCGAATCCAAGACCTTTGACGTAGCAGTCAGTGTCACTAACCACTACACCAACAGGCCATAAAATTATTTATAAATTTCTAAGACAAGATAAGATAAGATAAAGTTTATTTGCTCTGCCACGAAGATAACTTAAGACTAGGTTAATACAGTCATTGCCAACTAGATACCAGTAGGGTCGTATAATAATAAACTCCGTAGACCCGGGAGTGCCCTCACCAGGACCCAAGGCACTGAATACTTGAACACCACCACGAACCCTAACAAGCGCCAATTAATGTCGACTCCCGTTAATTCTAACGTACTCGTATTTCCGATGGAAACCGGGAAATATAATAGTTATTTTAAATGGACTTGAATAACCTGCATTTTGATATTTCAATATGCTGCCTGTAACACAAATGATAAACATTCAAATACTTAATACGTGACACTAATATCAATAGGTTTGTTAATATTAAACACACAGTTTTAATCATAAAATAGATAGATGTTCATAAAAGTGTCCCGAAAGGCTGTGTGCTACACTGTTTCTTCGGCATTTCAATGACATGTTGCCAAACTAGTTAGTAGCATCCATTGCTACGCGGATGATAGTACGGCAGACGCTCTTTTTACCAGTCGCCTATTTCTCGTTAAAAAGGTCGTCGAGAGTCGAAACAAACTTGTGAATGAAATTGAAACTTCCTTGGCGGAGCTTTCAGATTAGGGTCGACTACACCTAGTCTATTTTAACCCAAAAAAGATACCATTTGTCGTATCAAGTCGATTAAAGAGTACCTCCCTAACTACCTCAGCCAGTATCAGAATCTGAGATAGCGACTCGAAGTTCAGTTTCAGGGTCACTTAGAAAGTAAAGTCAAATTAGCATTGAAGACGCTCGGTGTGCTGAACAGATTGAGGCAGTATTGCACTCCAGCCCACCGACTCTAACTCTGTAAGGTGCAATTCCGGTCGGATATTCAATACAGTTCTCACCACTATGCAGGGGCACCCCAGTATTTCCGAACCGATACGACCTTCAAGGAAAGAGCGTACTCCTTCCTTAAAGGCCCTCATCGCGCTTGTGACTCCTGAGTTGCAGGCAATCATAGGCGGTAGTCACTTTCCATCATGTGACACGTCTGCTCGCTTGCTCCTATTCTATAAAAAAAGATACTTTTGTAAATAGCCGAACTTAAAAGTAGAAAATATTTTTTTATAATTTCAAAAACAATACATAATCATTTTATCGTAAAACTGCGTGGGGTGCTAGATCTCAATTGTTGTAAAAATATTTTATTGACAGATATTTGCAAAGGTAAAGTTATTAAATACGTATTGTAAAATATCTTGCAAATCAACCTACGCTTTTTACGATAAATTATTTTTCTTTTTGATCAAAGAATATTATTTTCCATTTTTTAGTTCGAATAGTTACAAAAGCGTGTATTTTTTATTAAAATATATAATTATTTTGCTTGTTTTTACTCATGAATGATGATTATTTTCTCATTAAGACGAAAAAGGTAAGAAGGAAAGAAGTCGCATATGACATTACTATGTTTTAGGTATTGAAAAAGTCGTCAATCCTGAAGATCAGGATAACGGATAAATTTATCAAATTATTGTATTATCATCGATAGTGTGCGAAGTTTGAATTCAATCCGACGTACATACTTACCAAGCTAATAAAAGCGTGTTGAAAAATTGTTACTCACAATGACAGTCTAGCGAAATAGATAATTTTGTAATTTACCGTAGTTTGACAAAGTTTAATAGGCCTGTAATTAATGAATTATTGACGAAATGTTCAAAAATCTACCAGCCAATTCTTTTCTTTGATTAAAAAAAACAAAATTTTAATTCGTTTTTTAAAATTGTGCATCTATAAAAAATTGCAATAGAACAAAAAAAAAACACGCACATTTTTTTGTTAAGGAAAATGTTTATTTATATGTAAGGCTTATAACAATTATGATCGCGGTGTAATCAAGGTTCCAGTTTGCCTCTTTGTTACACCAATAAACGATTTATTACTATAACAACACAAAATTGATTCAATTTCGTTTAATGGTAAGAGCAAGATTAGCTAGTAAACATTTTCACTCCCTCACACACAGGCTAGGCATCATTTTAAATTTTATCTGAATACATTTTGTGCTCTAAAAACCTATTCAAATTACCATTTAAAAATAATAAGTTTTAACGTTTTAGACACTTCTAACTATCAACTAAACCTCTCGTCACTGTGTTTGTTTGTTTATAAATGCAAAAATATGCTTTAAATAAAATTAGGCATGTATCTTTACTGTGTTAGGATTGGTTTGGTTAGCATCAAACTGCACAACTTTTACAATCGTGTTTAAAAATAGAAGAAATCTTCTGAAAACGGTATATTGAAAAAAACGGGCATAATGCCTATGCCAGGTACCTAAATAAAAAAATACCTAACTAAATTAAAAAAACTGACTCCTGCTGGGTATATATCTGTATATACTCGTATATTTTTAAGTCAAGTCGGGTCAAGTCACAAAAAAATGATAATATATCATTTGTTTTAAAGTTTATTAAATTGGACAGAACAAAAATGAAAATAATCAAAAAACCTGATATAAAACATTTTAAAGACAAAAAAACCTTATAATTTACTTAACATTTGTTCTCGTAAAAGTTAAGTAGATGCAGTAAATTCTATTTTCTTCTAGATTTATAAGAAATAAAAAGGGATTCACGTAAAGTCCCTTAAACTTTTTTGAAGAGTTCTCAACTTTAACATTAGAAAGGAAATTATCGTAGCCCCGAGGAATAATTCCCAAAGTTTTGTGCTGAACGGAGTGGGTTGCCGACGCCGACAACTTTTAATGTATACCTCAGGTTCATACACATAATGTGATATTAAAAAATACTTGAAAAAATTATAAACTATTAAACGTACAAGTTCCTGAATCTAATAATTGAATGTTGTTTTTTTCAACCATTTTGATCCTTTTAAAGCAAAAAACAATACTATGACTTCCTCGACATTAAATAATTTCATTATACACTCAAGGACTTAACTTAATCCGTGTGGTGATGGATTGAGAATACGGAGTGTCACTAACCCTATTCATCCTGTGTGTGTCGTAAGAGCCGACTAAGGGAGCAAACTACGCAGGTGTTGTACTGCGCACTGCAAAGAGAAGGAAACCTTGACATAAACCCTATACCAACCCGTTTTGTCAGTGTGGTTTATTAAGCCAAAACCTCCTTTGACTGTTAAAGGCTTGTTGATGTGTGTGTGATGGGATACACGAATAAATAATCTAAATTTTATATCTATCTATCTTTTATCCTAAATAAACTAAATAATCTTTTATCAGTGAAGAATCAGTCGGGGGGTATCAAAACACCTCATACTTGACTACTATAATTTAGTCACCCTCGCGTAAGAAGAGGCCATCCTATTATTACCTGGGCACATTTATTTCTAAATGAGCATGCTTATAATTTCCAAATACAAACATATTATAGACAAAACTACACCTAGAGATAGAAAAAATGATCGTGCTCATCACACAATATTTGTGCTGAGTGGGGATTATACAAACGGCATTTTGCTTAGCACAGGATCGCTAACTAGGGCCCGCCCAGGGCATTAAATGATTACATGTACATATTAACAAAAGATATATGTCAAATAGGTTTCTAAGAGTTCTTCCTATGGTGAACTTATTTGCCATTGCGATAACAATATTATATACTTACCTAATGTACTTAGAATTCAGTTACGTAGGACGGTAGTTACTTGTTGGGCTTCTTATTTAAACCGAGAACTCCCAAATACCTTTTTATTTCTTTGAATGGACGTTATTTATAAGCAGGACATGATCCTTTAAGAGACATTGGCGGGAGCAAATAGTGTAGTGTAAAGCTAAAGTTGTGTTAGCTGCCGTGATATGTAATTTAGTACATCGGTGACTCCACCGTTCTTCCACTCGATACATGATGGTGTGGAAGAATTTAGAGAAAAAGCATGTTTTTTAGAGAGATTCTCAGCTTTTTTTATTATGCGTAAAGGTATACTTCCCATTTGGTCTTATTCAAATTACAAAAAAAAAACCACCACTAAGGATGAAAATTAAGTAGTAAAGTAAAAGGTATTTAACCATTATTATTTACATCACGATGTAGGTGCGTTAAAATCGGTATCGTATCATCAATACGCTCATCACAAGTAATATCACATTAAGTATCTTGATGTTTGAAAAGTTCTTTATAGGTTTCTCAATTCATGGCACATTTCGTACTATGTCTACTCTTAAGCACATGGTCGATTGTATCTTCGTTGTTTTGAAATATTGGTATAGATACATCATAAACCTCTATATTCGATATATTCAAACAATCTACTGGAATTTCATGTATGACAATAAATACTACCACGTACATGGGTGTATATCATCATTCACAATCTATGCATGTATTGTGAACACGTGTTTACTGATACGGGATTTCAATGTAGTTTCACATGAACTAAAGGTAAAATAAATATAACTGCATGTTGCATATATTCGGAATATATATGATATATTCCGTGTGGTGACGGATTAAGAATACAGAGTGTCGCCACCCCTATTCATCCCGTGGGTGTCGTAAGAGGCGACTAAGGGAGCAAACTATGCAGGACAACAGCACTGCAAAAAGAAGGAAGACTTGACACAAACCCTATACCAACCCGTCTGGCCAGCGGTGTATAGTAGGCCAAAACCTCCTTTCTAAGGCCTCTCCTTAGAAAGGAGGTTTTGGCCCAGCTATGTCCAGCACTGGACTATTAAAGGCTGTTGATGTGATGATGATGATATTATATATTTATAATTGTAAAGTACGTAAGATTATTGTAAGTATTTTTCAATTAAATTTATAATATTCAGTATTATATTTATTTTATAACGTTTATTTTGTTGTAATTAATACTTTAAACCTAAAATGCATGATTTTCTAAATTATAATTTTTTTTTCATTTATTTGACACAAAATGTCCTTTCTAAGGAGAGGCCTATGTCTTGCAGTGGACTGTCATAGGCTGTTGATGATGATGATGTACCATGAAAGTGTTAACTGTAAAATACCACAAAAATCTTAACAGGTTTCTCTGGACGTTGAGATATAGCAGCCCACAGCACATACTAATCTGTATATTAATCAAGAAGAATGTAGTAAGCCAGACAGGTGCTTGCATTTCAACCTGAATAGCAAAATAGCATTTTTGTGACACATGATGCCACACATTACACTTGGCGAAATTTACCTCTCAGTTCAGTACATTGTTATCTAATACAAAATTTTAATTATAAAGGACATCATTCACGCTCCATACAAAAAGTACCCAAAAAAAAGGGCCGGCCAACGAAAAAAAATGGTTTTATCGGTCAGAGAATGACATTCTAAGATTTTTTCTTTAGACGGCTAAGAGCTAAGACCGATTACTTATGAGTTATATGACTTAGAAATAATAAAAAAATGCATTTATACGAGTTCGTTTGAACAATTTTTACTTCATTACTATAGCAAAAATCAAATACTGATGATAAAGAATAACTTAATCTCGCTTAATAATAATATAATATGACAAAAAGCCTAATTATATACAAGCGTTGTTTAGGTTTTTAATTATTCAGAAATAGTTAATTGATACATAAATGTAAATGCTCATTTTATGATTTTCGGAGATCCATTTTGGGTCTAAAAATTGGTCATAGACGTTTGTTGTACTAATAAAAAATGTTTAAAAGATCATTTGCCGTAAGATGACACAGTTTTTTTTTACTGGCCGGCACTATAATTTTTGGGTACATTTTGAATGATGTCCTTTATCGGTTCAATAAAACTGATCGCTACAGTATTTCATAAACTTTATATATCGGGGATAAAACTTAAAACGAATCAATGCACTTAGGGCATACTGAAAGTTTCTGGATTCTGATAAATAAGCGAAGATATAAGACACGATACATTTCTTGTTTTTCAAAATATATTCCCTGGCAATTAATGCATTTTACATTCGCTGAAACCATTGTACAAAGCTGTTGGACCAATTTTCCTTAGAGACCTCTACAATGGCTCCATGGAACGCATTCACCGCCGGTTTAGGGCTCGTAAAACGTGTGCCTCTAATTTTGACTTTCACATCACATCACATCAACAGCCTATGATAGTCCACTGCTGGAAATAGGCCTCTCCTATGAAAGGAGGTATTTTATTATATTTTTATTGTATTTTGTAAACAAAAAGATGTCACAGGGTGCGAGGTCCGGCCTGTAAGGTGGATTCGTCATCAGTTTCTCATTTAAAGCCTTTAAATAGGCTTATGTTACCTTGGAATGTGAAGATGCGTTATCGTGATAAAGCAGGACATTGCGTCCAGGACGCTTTTCGAGGACTTTTTCTAAGACTGTGGGCAAGCAAGTGTTGACGTACCAGTCTGCAGTCACAGTCCTTCGATCTTTAAGCGATACTGTAGTGTAATGTCCTGATTTGCGGAGAAAAAAGCAACCATTTTTTAACCAATGCATCGACTTCTTCATCTTCAAACGGAAAAACCCACTCAGCCGACTGGCTTTTTCCCTCGGGTTCAAAGTACTACACCCCGGTTTCGTCACCTCTCTCGATATTATAAACAGCCAATAACTGTCCTCCGTTCAACTTTCTTCTTCCGTTAAACTTCACAGTCATGCGGTATCCATCGAGTGCAAACCTTGCGAACCTTCAGATGCACATAAAGTGTTTTGCACTTGGCTCATTCCAATGCCTTACAAAGCACGAATTTACTGACAAGTAATTTTTTGTCAGTTTCAATAAGTTGTCGTACGGTTTCAATATTAGAGTCTGTAACCGACCTTCACGTACCTCGTCATGGAGATGACCACGTCCACATCTAAATCCTCAAAACTACAAATACACAGAGCTACAAATTGGTGATTCATAACCAAATGCCCATTAAAATCTCTTGCAACTCTGTTGTTGACTTAAGCCAAAATGAAAATCATACAAAAAAACATTGAACGAAAATATTCACGAGTTATATTTATTTTGATAGCGACACACAATTTTCAAAAGGACGTCATAATGAAAAAACTATTGACAAACTCGCAAATTTAAGTGACATGTTCCCAAAGAGTTCCATTATTGTAAATGGCCAGATCCAGAGACTTTGAGACTTAACGTACTTAGCCTAATATGAATGTGAAATATAACCGATGCTCAGGTAACGAAGACATGGATGGTATGGCAGACTAGTCTAATTACAACGCACACATACCAGCTTACAAGAGAAGAGGATACCTAATTGACGTCTCGACGAATGTCACTTAGTCACGTTCCCTTTGTCGCACCGTACGAAATTACATAGCTTTATTAGATTTGAATATAATTCCAGTAACTATGTTATTGCTAGTTTTTCTTTAGTAAGTTTTTAGCAGTTTTATCAGGTTTTCTAATTGTCAATTTCCTTAAAGATATTTTCATTTCTTAGATGTCTTTTCTTTTCTTTGGTGGTAACGTACTTTATGTATCTCTGTGTCACTGGTAATAAGTACGCAAAATTTAATGATGATCAGATTAACATTACATTGTTTTCTGTGTATTAGATAACTATAATATTTTAAGGCCAATTTAGAGAACTCTATTACAGGTAATTGTTGAACAACTATGTTCTTTTCCCTATCAGAGAAAAACAGAGAACTTTGTTATTAACATATATTTTTTATATACGACAACTTTATGCACTTGTGTACATCGGCGGACTTAATGCCCTGGGCATTCTCTACCAGCCAATCTTAGGGAGGTGTAGAAATCTGGTAAGGTATGTGCACTGAGGTCACCGCTTTTTTTCTTTAATAAAGACAACTCCCGCATTAGAAATATATCCTGTGTCGCGGGGGACTTTACAAACATACATGAAATGGACACAAAGAACACCCAGACTCAGAACAACAATTTGTGGATCACACAAAGTGTCGTCCTATGTGGCTCCCAGTTGTAGTAGTAGTTATAAAGTTCTTTACATAACATTAATTTAACATATAATTTATATTCGTAAACTGTAAATAGGGATTTGTACTATTGATTAGGTAATTCCGCCATCTGAAAAATATATCAACAAGGTATTATCATCACAACAATATATTGAAAACACATATTCTAAATCTTTCTTATCACGATTAAATAAATCTCAATCAGCAAAGCTTTCAGAAATATAATAAAACAATAACGACGATAGTATTTATTGTTCCTTACAATAGCAGCTATAAAAGCGCGATATTTATCTCAATAATCCTTAGCGCAAACGGCTATATATTAGGGAGTTATCAGCAGATAGTACGAACGATTGTTTTCCGGATGTAGCAGACATGATGTTAAAATAAATAAAAGCGTACGTACAGCACTCGATTTCCTATGTTCCGCCGCTTCCGTTCCGCTTCTCTGTTAGCAGAAACGATATTTTCTCGCCTTTGCAAGCTTATCAGAACCTGGAAATAATGATTTCGTTGAAGTTTGTTGTGCTGCAGTATTCAGTAGTTATATTATTATAGTATGACTTCCTCTTGTTTGTTTCTGAATTAATACGTTTTATGGTTAATACAAATACGTGAAAATATCAGAAAAACATCTTAGTATTTCTAACCAGGGCAAAATAAAGATATTGACTTGAGAACTGTACATAAAATGTTGACAAAATTGCCTACTTTATTGTACTGCTTTACTTTTACGCCAACAACTCATAAGTCCCAAGTTTATAATTTTTATATAAAATTACTTTCAAATACTAAAAAGTAGGCTTCTGAATTTACCATTTATTTTCTCACTCAAGAAATGTAGGTATAGCACAGTAAATATTACACATGAAGCAATATCGATATAATGAATCACGGATCGCCTATTTACGTATTTATTTGTTAATATGAGGTTCGAGATACACACATGATTACACTTAGTATACTATTCGTATAATTAATTTACTTTTTTCCAAATTGTCACCAAGTTATAGGTGGCAAAATATTGGTGTTACGCCCCACGCCTCTGCATACTTATTTTGGGATACATGTGTATTTGAGTGTATGTACCCAAATGTCAAATCTAATTTCTAATCAAAAAAAGTCATATCACATAAATTTACTAACCATCTCACACAATTATAACTCCGCTTACTGTTATCCAAAATGATTCTGATTAATGAAATAATTAATCGTTAAATCAGTTTATTGAAACCGATGTTCTATTATGTGCCGGAAATTACATGGTTGGTTAATTAACCTATCTACGTAAGCGATTTGAGTCTTCACGACGCAATAATTGGGATTAATATATTACATTTTGTTGTAGACAATCAAAAACAACTAAATTAAGTACCACGATACTCAATAACTAAGCTTATCTTAGAGAATAATATGTTTTATATTCCTGATCTGATATATTTAGAATATGGTACTAGTCACCTGTACTACGATATACTAGAATTCAATCAAAGAAGATGGATTAATGGTGAACAATCTCTAGGGCGAAATCCAAGATCAAACTGGATTTTTTTATACTGTTCATCTTCTCTAAAACAGGATTCTTTAAAAGACGATAAAAATAACTATTAAAAAGTTAACATAGCTAGGTCATACTCTTTGAGTACCACAACCTCAGTGTCCCGTTACATTAGGAACTAACTTCTACTTCACATCCACTATTTCTTTTGTGTAAAAAAAAACAATAGTATTTCAAATAATGTATATCATGATTTATTATCGTTGTGACATTACTTACTGCTATTAACGAACAGAATACTCAAATCATCAAAATATTCTATTTTCCTTTATACGTAAGCGTTTTTGTAACTTACAATGCACATTTATAAAAAGTTTAGAACATTGAACATTCTAGAGAATTGCACAGAACTGACCAGTGTGTGATTTGTGACTAAAATGTAAACAGCACTTAAGAACTTACGTATCGACTTCCAATAGTTTATGTCTATTTGGTCAAACTTAGTGACACTAAAGTTAGTACAAACAAGAAATGGGGCGACTGGAGCCCGCATCTAAAGCAGGCCAAATTACAACTGACTAAGAACTTACACATACAAACTTGTGTAATATTAAGGCAGCTAAGTACCTCCTCACACATGTCTAAATTGCTTAAGTAATATTTATGCGTAAACGTAATTAAGTTAAACGGGTATTGTCCAAATAGCGTAACCTCTTAAAGGATACTTTGCAAACAACTTTGTACATTGAATAATTATGTGTATTAATATAATGCCCTTAAAAGAGATAAGATTTTTATGCTTTTAAAGTAGAGAGTACTATCTTGCTTACTTATACCTACATTATATTTTATGTTCATTGTGTATATTTTATGTACCCTGGTTATGAAGATTACATCCATGGTCTTGAATAATCTAGATCAAGTAAGCCGTGTGCTTATTTGCATTATTCGTAGTACATTTGTATATTAGAAAAGGAAGTTTATTCGATTATATTTAAATCATAATAAAAATAATAACAATATCTAGACTCTCTTGCGGTCATTACCAGTCAGTTCTAGTTAGTTTCTTGCTGAGCGCAGTCTGTGATGCCCTCAATTAAGACTACGCTTTAATATGGTCAGATATTTGTTAGTGTCAGGATATTTAGTTAGTGAACAACCTTTGCAAAGGAGGATAGTTAAAATTAGATGTGTATAGATTAATTATAAGTGTTAAGTATCGTTAAGCCATATGTTTGTTTTATTTTATCGAATGAGTGAGGTTACCGTAGACCAAATCCCCCCCCCCCCCTGCTGACCTTCCTTCCTTTGTGGGGGGGGAGGACCCTTTGAGTCCCAGCCCCCCGAAACTTGTAACTCATGGGCGGTGGCAGTCACGTACCATCAGGTGACACGTCTTCACCACTGCGATGGCCAGACCGTGGACACGGCTCTCCACACGCTGGCAGAGTGCCTGGCGTGGGTTGAGCAGAGGCGAGACCTCGTGGCGGCCATCGGAGTGGGAGTTCTCTCGCTCGATAGCCTGATTGCGGCTATCGTGCGGAGCGAGAGTGCGTGGAACTCTGCCGTCTCCTTCTGCGAGCAAGTTATGCTCGCGAAGGAGACGGCGGAGCGGGACCGGGAGAGGTTTAGAACTCTCCCGGCCCGCTAGGCCCGGGCACGGGCCAGGCAGCGCAGGCGACTCAGGCGCCGGAGGTCGCAGAACGACCTCCGTCCTCCATAAGCGCAGGCCTGGGGGTGACAGGTGAGGCCATCTGTCACCCTAGCAGAAGCAGGCCGGGGTGGCGGCGAGCGCGTTGCGAAGCGCGCTCGCTTCCAGGGAGCACAGGGAACATGGGGTTCCCACACGGGGCGGGGGTCGTCTACTCGTCTGTAGATGACCCGAGGTATGTCGGGGCACCAGGGCCTTCCTTTCTAGGGTATACCTGGTTCCCCGGCTATTAGTACCCGGCGAAGGCGTGCGGTTTTAGTCGGTTCGAGTCCGACATGCCACCGACATGTGGTATCCGAGGGGATTTCGGCACGGGAAAAAAAAAAAAAAAAAAAAAAAAAAAGGTGACACGTCTTCTCGTTTGTCTACACTATAGTGGTATTACTACTACTACAACAATATGTATTTTATTTATAATCCTAATTTAAATTTTTGATACCGACTGTACTTTCCCATAACATGTAGGCATTATGTATGTATCCATAACCATGTTTCGATATATCTAGAAATACATAAAATGTTACACGTGCCGGTTGTTATTAAGTATAGTACAATATGTTTAATTATTTAGTAATCTTAATGAGAATTTCATTTCAAGTAAATTCCTTTCACCTTCTGAAGAGAATAATTTCTTGTAGCTTCGAAAAATGTATACCAGTAAAGCCTTTAATTTTGATTATTGTTATTTCAAATTAACAAAATTCCAATCTACGTAATTTGAATTATACGTAATATATTTATCAAGCCCTATAATTCATTCTAGAATTTTAAACAATAAACCGACATTTGTGATGATTAATAAAAAGGAAAGTATCAAGCCAAGGTATATTAGAATTTTATAATAATTACTTTTGAAGAACACGGCCACTCCGTTCTATGTATCCCACTACGAGTTTGCAAATTGCCGAAATGCCGGCGATTATAGATTTTGACTGTCGAGTCATCACCATACAATTACACAAAACACTTGCTCTAGTTATCTTAACAGATTCAAAGTTTGTTAATGCAAAAACTTCTCTAATTAAGATCATTAAATGAGTTTTAGCGTAGGTATCAAAGTAATATGAGCTGTATTGTAATTTAATAAGCTTGATTATTCCAGGCGCTTTAATTATAAACTTAATTCATAACATTGCGAAACTTTTTGTCTAATTTCATGTATGATGCTCAAAATTTATTTAATTGATACTTGCAACATGTAGTGCAAACTTAAGTTATTTTGTAAACAGCACAATCACATTTCAGTTTTCTTTCGCTTCTTATAACAAATTAATTTGTTTCAGTCTGATCTCTTAACTTTTAAGCTAACAAAATTTAGGCTTCGATCAAAATCATTATGACAAGAAAATATGAATATGATAAGAAGATAGAATACATCTTGACACTGAAGGTTAACAGGTGGAGGACAAATCCTCAGGCAAAGCTGTTAATCGCTTCTTACGGAACATATGGGTTGGTACCCTAGGGTTGTTTGTGATCAATCATAACTTGATACTATTTTGACTTATGGTTAAAAATTTGAGTAAAACTTATCAATAGTACAATCGAAGTGGACTCTTAAAAGATTTTAGTGTCTCAACCTTCTGTAGCAATTTTAAGCAAGCATTTAAACATGGTATAAAATGAATCTTTTTTCTTGCACGCATAGGTGTTTCAAACTACGCAACGAATTTAAATGCGGTTTTTACTAACAGAGAGATTGATTCAAGAGGCGGGTTATATGTATAATATACAGATATTATAGTAGAGGAAATCCGAGAGTTTCAAAGATTAAAATGTCAAGTCGTAAAAAACATGTTCTTGTGTGCTTACATTGCAAACGCTGGCAAAACTGCAAACCTTACAAGATAGATCAAAATTATGTACTGTGGCATTGTATATTTAAAAAAAATCTACAAAAAAAGTCCGCGAAGGTGTATGTCTACCTCCTAACGATAAACCACAGTAACCATTTTTATCTTTTACATACTACAAAAAATAATGGCTTATATACGAAGCTATTTTGAACAACACTTTATTATTCCTTATCCAAATAAATCCATTAGCTACGTTGTGCATTTAACGTAGATCAAAATTGTCTTTTAACGCAAATCATTAAAAGGAATTTCTTAATCATCAGAGATTTAAAATGCGGAGGTAGAGCGGCCATCGCCGCGTCTTGAGGCCGTTACTTTGTCCCGGGTGGCAGCGGCCAGCAGGCGCCGAGCGGGCCTATAAATATTGAACATAAAGATGTCCCGTGGTATAGTCTTATCATAATATTAATATAATTAATAACTCCACACTGACAACACATTGGTAGTATCAGTAGTGTCTATATTGCACCCATGCAAAGCCGCGTCGGATCGCTAGTAATCTATTCGATTTGTTTGTCTGATTGATTACTCCCTCAAACGATTTTTCTTACTAATTGTATCTAAGTACCTACGAATGAAAAAAAATATTAGATTAATTTGAAGGTTTTTTAAGACACAAAAGAAATATCTTTATCGCGGTAGTCAAATTATATCAATCTTATTTACAAATCACTTCACGTCATTCATATCCTTGGTTAAAGTTGTAGAGTAGGATAAAAAAATTAACGATGAAACTAAAAATTTCACAACTTAATACAATTTTATATTTAAAGATTACATTTAAAGATGATTTTTAAATATAATTTTACCGCTGTTCAAATATTTTAGCAAAATCTACATTCAAACTTACCGTGCTAGAATCACACGCATTCGTTAGGATTACGACTAAACATCGTCGTACATTAACTGTGAGTAATTGCTAGCTTAGCGACAGGCTGCCGCTCTCCGCCGACACGCTTCTGACCGTGTGGGTAGTTCCAGTGGTCAGATCCCGTGCGAAAGTTACTTGCAGGAAAAACTGTTCGTTATTAGTTTTGTTGTTTGACAATAATTGGTGGCTAATAATTTTTGTTTGGGGTAAAGTCAAATACCTACTTAAGCTTTGTGCGAGTCACCGTATTGTTGTTTACCAACTAATGAACACGGTCATGTAGAAATTAACTTTTTGCTTTTATGCTGATATTATATTATAGGTCGACTAATTTTGTGATGTTCTTAGTGTGTTGAAAATAAATATTTTGTCCTAATATCGTTAAAGTTTAGATACTGAATTTATAACTTGACCCAGTAAACTTAATTTGCTTTTATATACTTATTAACATTTTTAAAAGCTATGAGCTAACAATTTTGCTTTATACATTAAGAATGACAAGAAATTTAATCATTAGACTTACCCTTTGTATTTCTACATTTATAATCGATAACACAACACAAAATCAATAAATTGCCGAAGTAATGCTGTATACAGATTACCACTAAATCCGATATCCGAATTCACGCATCGATTAGTGTGTCTGGAATCAATTGCTTTATATAACCATTGATATCTGATAGCTAAGACCAGATACACAGACGTGAATATTCCTAAGGCATTATGACCTACCTGAATACTAATTGCGACTATATACACACATATACGTAAGATTGTATGTACTGGTATTAATGTTGCCTTTATCTACTTTATGACGTCATTTAGTCCTGTTAGCAAGACGATTGATGGTAAATGGTGCTAGTAATAGGTTTGTAATCTAGTTCAAGGATAGTTGAAGCCTTTATATGGCCACATTGGTGTCCACATTTACCTCTTATGAAGGAAAACATTGCAAAGACAACATAACAATAATAAAAATGTTGAAGTTTATTTTGTCTAACATAACTTTACTCAGAGACACTGTTACTTACACTTCATAGCTTTTTTTTCTAAAGAAATATCACACTTTATTTTTTTTTGTTCTCACCATTTCCTTTACTAAACTACAAAAGCTCAGATCTACAGATTAAGAATACTGAATGTCACTACCCCTATGCATCCCGTAGGTGTCGTAAGAGCCGACTAAGGGAGCAAACTACGCAGGACAACAGCATTGCAAACAGAAGAAAAATATGAGACAAACCCTATATCAACCCGTCAGGCCAGCGTGGTATAGTAGTCCAAACCTCCTAAAGAGAGGCCTATGTCCAGCAGTGGACTGTTATAGGCTGTCGATGATGATGATGATCACCATTTCCTTGCCTAAGATACGAAATTTAAGTTCGAAACTATAGTTATTTTAGTTAACACCCACCGAACATATTAAAATTTTGAATTAGATCTTTAATTACAACAATGACCAGCTGGTTTCACATTACCTATTAAATCATTTAAAATATTATTAGAGTACATTAAAGATCCTAAGAGTTGTCTCTACGACTGACGGCCTACTGTAATAAATCATTTTTCACCCACTTCACCACGCCACGGAGGCGACCCCATAAGTAGTGAATAATAGATGGTGGATAATACAACTCACATGCGGATGACATTGACGGCGGGGGTGTCCCCATACCTAACCCTACTTAAATAAGTGATGACAAACATTAAAACACTTAAAATTGGAAGGAGAATTTTGATAAGTGAACTTTGCTTTTAGGCTATTTTGTCGATATAGTTTATTTATATTGGCCAACACTTTAAATAGGACTAACATACTCGTGGTGGTATCTAGATGTGCTAATTTAATAGAAATCAGTTTTTAAAGAGTATGACATTTAAATCTGGTTTATATATTATACTAGCTGACCCTGCAAACGTTGTTTTGCTATTAACATTATTTAATTTTTTTTTTTTTTTGAATTTCTTAAAAGCCGTTCTTAGCTGACCTCTACTCGGCGAAAAGAATATTCCTACCAAATTTCAAGTCTTTAGCTCTAATGGTTCCAGAGATATCGTGATGAGTGACTATATACGTAGAAATCTCTTATATATATATATATAGATAACATTATGTATTAAAAAACCGTTGTACACATTCAGCAAAATGATGTCAAATATAAAACGTTTCATCAAATATAAATTCTTAACAATAAATTTCAAAATATATATAAAAAATTAAAAGTATTTTAAAGTATTCTCAAAATGTTACTGGGTTAAAATTTTAGAAATAATCTTTGTAAAAGGAGTTACATCGTTACATTCATTTCACGGTTAATGTATGTATCATACGTACATCTTAAACATGGGACACTCAGATATTTTATAATAAAAGTGTTGTAACTATAAAGAAAATTTTTCTTTCTTAAATAATTCCGACGATCCATCAAATCAGGGCTGTAAGAAGAGTACTGCGGGAGTTTAACCGGTGAGCTTTTCAGAAAGTATTTTAAGGTCGAGTGGTAATATGTTATACCAGCCAGTGCTAATAGTACATACTTCTATTATATTAACACCAGATATCTTGTCATAGTGAACATATTAGCTATTAAAAACAGAAATTGTTCCGGTTTTGTCCTATATTTAAAATCATGTATATATAATATTCTCGGTAAAAATGTTATCTAAATCAATACATTTCTAAGCAAGATACGATAATCACATTCAGCTCGTAATAAAATGTGGCATATAACGCAATTTAAACAGATCACATTTACGCATTTAGATCTTCCGTATTGTTTTGTGAAGCCATCATTCCAAAAGATAAGGAACTCTGCCCATTGAACCGAAAATAATTGATAATATAATTTAACAAGAAAGGATAATATCTCACTGTCGCCAATCGCAATCTGCTTCGACGGAAACAAATATCTACAAATATATCTTCTAATCTGATGACACGAATACTAAGGTATTTGTTTACACGATTGTGAAGGCAAAGGTGATTTGAATGTCATCCAGTGTTTTAAATCTAGCTAATATATATTGTCTAATAAATACATATATAAATGCTATTTACTACATGCCTGTCACAAAAAATCACTTAGGCCCTTTCTTTATATATATTTAATAATGGATATGTATTTTGTAGTACTTACTAGTCGTATTCAAATACTTAACCTTATTTTTAATTATTATAAATATTATATATATATTTGATCAAGGCATAATGTTCGAATGATTTTATCCACATATCCTTCAAAGTCTTTGAATACCAAATACAGTCCCGACGTAAACGGACCTAGCTTAGTAAGAGAACAAAGAACAAAATGTATACATCTTTACTACTCGAGTAGATTCAGTAATGTAATCTGAAATATGAGACTGTCAAGTTTAAATAGAATAGAATAGAATAATCTTTATTGTACACCAATTCAGGATATTATACATACAATAGTATTCCAAGTTAATGACAATACAAATGGCGGCCTTATCGCTAAAAAGCAATATCTTACAGGCAACCTAAATAAGCAAATAAAAAAAATGATTTATCCTACGACCTACAAATAGCACTAAAGAGGATGGGAATTAAACATTCAAAGCCATGAAGTGCATGCATGCGCACGTATCTATTTGTTTCATTTGCGTATTTTATTGACTAAGCCAATCCACTCAGATTAGAACATTATAAATTAAATTTCAAATAAATATAATTGATTAATCAGTTGATTGCTCAATCAATGTGACCAATCAGCCGCGCAGGTGATTATCATTCATGGAACACATCATTTTGCGGTTTGATATTGGCCGGCTCATATCAACGTCACGGTAATCGTTAGATTACCGATTCAGATGATGTTTGATTAGCAGTCGGGATTATAATGTTGGTATAGTTGTTTCCGAAACCGTTGTTCAGAATCAATGAATTCATTATCCAAATGTACGGTTGGATTGTGCAGACACATTAAAACGGTACCGGTATCGTTTAAATATGTCCCGTAATAATACTCCAAAGTAATTCTAGCGTAGAAAATATGAATCCCGGAATACATTTATTCTACGCCAGACTTACTTTTAGTAAGCTACTGTCATATTTTTATATTCATATAAACGCAACTCTTTAAAAAAACGTATCTAAACACATAAATTTTTGAAGTAAAGGCAGTCCCAAAACCTATCAGTTAGAAGAATAATCGTTAGGCAGAAGTCGACAGGCTACTCCAGTATTATATTTATCACTTCCATTTGTTATTTTGAGCCTACGATTCATTCCATTTCTGGGCAATGGTCTCCCTCTTTCTTGTTTGATCTTTATCTTGTTTTACTGTAAAACCGAAGCTGTGTGCAGCTTAACACTATATACAATGGCTAAATTCACATTTTAGTTTCATCGAGGTCTCGATATAGCCTGGTTTCCTCTTTGTTTTTTCCGAGGACAGATATTGCGTTACCGTAGCCCTTCTAGCGATTAAATGACTCATCAAGCTTAGCCAGTTTTTTATTGTTGATTGTGGCCATTAAATATTTTTTTTCAATGATGTACTATATGGACTGAAAATAGAAATTGTTATTATGAGGACATGTCAAATTGATAATGTATTTTGTTGACAAAATTACTTCATCTTTCATAATTATTAAAATCAATAAAATATAAGTCTTATCTACCACTTGAGATTTAACTATGAGAAACTACTGCGATTTTAACGGACTTCAAAGTTGGTGATTTAAACTGTATCCTCCTCCTCGCTCCATTTGTTATAAAATTTATAGTTCTATATTGCCGTTGTTTCATAGTACAAACACTGACACAAACGCAATCCAATTGTCCACACAGTTTATCAATATCACTTGACATCTCAACATTGTTAAATTTAGTATGCGGTATCAAAGCTTGTCTAGAGAAACTAATATCTTGCTCTGTACGGTAGGAAGCCGTTTAAGACCTAAATATATAGTATAGAATACAAATAGTTTTATTTAGAGGCCAATGTCCTGTAACAGGACCTTTTAGAATTAGGCCTAATATTATAAACTAAGGAGAATTAGTTTTCTTATAGAAATATTATGTAGACACCCGTAACGTGACATCATCATAGGGAGTTTATTCAGTCTCGAAAAAAACTAGTATATTAGTAAACATTCGAAATGTTATGTAATATTTTCTGAAAAATATTGTTTTAAGCAACCGTGTCGTGAGTACCTTTCTCAAATAAGGCCGTCTGTTTATAAATAAATTTATCGGAGAACCGTTTTTCTCACGTTCACTCATTGTGGGCATCAGCAGGTGAGAAATAAACTCTTTGTAGGCTATTAAATGATTTATTTCTTAGGTAAGGTAAATTAAAGACTTAATCTTCACTTTAAAATCAATTAAAATTGTAATACAAAGTATAGTTCCTAGACTAGTGTTACTTTTAGAGCGGACAGTACGATAAGAGATCCGAATACACACACACACACACACACACTTTATTAACGTTTACCCCTTTTTTTTTTTTTTTTTTTTCCGTGCGGCTCTAACCTAGCCTCTTTACACCTCACTATGATGTTTGAGTGTCGTTTAGCTTCCGTAGAAATGATCAGGATGCGACAAATAAATCAATAATAACTTCACACATCTTACACACGGCAGACCGTCTGATTCCAAACTAGACAGAGCCTGTGCTATGGTAACCAGACTTCTGATAAACATTCTTATATATTTCTAAATACATATTATAGATAAATTACACCCACACACAGAACAAGTCATTGTGCTCATCACACAATTATTTGTCCTGGGTGGGAATCGAACTCACGACCTCCGGCTTAGCAGTCAGGGTCACTAGACCAACGGGCCCGTGGTTTATGAAGTTTGTTAAGTTGTTATCATTATACTCGTAAGTAATTTAAAAAACTTATTGTCAATGTTGGGGAACATAAATAAATAAAAAGGCCAATCAAAATAATTTGATAATTATTCGGTTTTTTCCCGATAAATAGCGAATACAATAATTAGACAAATTAACTATCATAGGCGAACTAAATATTATTTTATGTTTATGAGATAGCACAGCTGATACTTATAATATTTGTTTACAGGTTGTAAAGAATCCGAAAATCGCTTCTGTAATTAATTTGTGCTGCTTCGCTACTTCGTGAAAACGATTGAAATCTTTTTAAAGAGACGTTAGAGAAAATAAAAAGCAGGAGGTAAAATACTGTTTCTTATACGTACTTTCATATTGATTTATAACATGTTGACAACACATTATATGTACCTTAGTAAGGTTACTCTTGCCATTAGACAAAATTGATTAAACTATGTCACAAAAAACCGGTCAGGTACGAGTCGAACTCGTGCGCCGATTGTTCCGTACATACCCAGATTTTACATATATTTTTAACTTTTTTTATTTTGGAATTATTAATTTATTTGTGCTGTAAGACGTTTCTTTTTGCCTCGTTATTTTAGGTCAACGGGAACTATCATTTAGGTTTTCGACCCAAAACCTTTAGGGTACTTTCGGTTGATCTAGAATTGTCAATTTTGGTTAAAAGCAAGGTCTTACAGCACAAGTAAAGAGAAAATTCTGAAAAATAAAAAAGATAAAAATTCAGGTAAATTTTGGTACTTACAAGTTTTCGCGAAAATGGGAATTTGCCCATATCTTTTTATCGTGTTGACTCAGGGCCTTGATTTTTATACACCTAATAGTAACCATATACCTCTGTATCTGCTATAAATTTCAACTTCGTAAGTCTACCCATTCCTGAGAAAATCGGTGGTAACACACGGACAGACGGACAGACGTTACATTACCTTTTGAGAATTATAAAAACCCGGAACCCGGAACCCGGAAAACCTTTTGAAATCGTTTTCTGTCGAACGATTATACGACGATGCACATATAGATTTAAACTTGATCGTATAATAATTTACAATACAATTACGTCAACCTTAAACTAGAATATTATTGTCATTACCAGCATCAGGCTTCGACCTTTCTAGCTAAAACAAAAGTACTTTAAGCTGTATGACATAGTGTTCGCAATTTCGTTGTGCTCCACCATCGCTGTAAGTTATAGAAACTTATGGGTCCCACCTGTTACTGATATGAACTGTTAAGTTATTTTCATCCCAGCGGCTTAAAACGTTTAAGAGGTACCTAATATTGATTTTCTAAATAAATTTATACGAGTTTGTGACTCCTGAGTTGCAAGCGTTCATGGGCGAAGGTAGTCACTTTCTATCAGGGAGCACAACTGCTTATTTCGTATCGTATCGTTTATCTGATCAGAAAAAAAGTATTGTTACACACCTTAGGAATGGACAAAAATATTTTACTCGAGTGAAGATGCTTCTAAAAACTAGTTTTATTTGTTGCCTGTAAGCACATAGCTAAATCGCAACAGCCTGTAATTAAGTGTATTTGTGAAAAATCAACAACACTAAATCACTAATGAATGGTAAACGTTTCTAGAAAAGTTTAACTGAATAAAGAACAGTCCGTGTAAAGCTTCTTTCAAAGTATAAAGCAAAGAAAAGAAGAAAAGGTGTAAATTATCGTAATATCCCGTCCATTATCGCACATAATGGCAGAGGGCCTTAAAATGTCACGAACAAAAGCGATGCCCGTTTCGCCCACCATTAGGCTATAGCAATGATGGTCAATGAATACAAGGAAAGTATAAAGTAGTAGCAATTCAACATTAAAGCCCTGAAAATACGGGGTGAAATGGTACACTTACGTAAAGTGGTTCATACGACAATATTATTTTCGTACTATACTTTCACTTATGAGTATTCCTGCATTCTAAGTACCTTTAATTTATTTATAGAAGGTTTTAGAAATTTTAGGTTTGAGAAATTTTAAACATAGAGTATATTATACCTAAGTGATGAGCATTCGTATATAAATACTGTGAAGCGGTTTTGCAAATAATGTTTTTAGAGCACGTACAAAAATCGATTTCCATGAAGTGGTTTATCTTAATTTTAGTATTTAAACTAAAATAGAAATTATTGAGATACATTTAAGAGACTCTCCAGAAATGATTAAAACAATGATAAAAGTCGATTGATGTAAATAAATCTCTAATGTTTCCTCGAACACCATAGATACCAGAATCATCTCATCATCAACAGCCTTTACATAAACCTCTCCTTAGAAAGGAAGTTTTAGCCTACTATACCACGCTATCCAGAAGGTTTGGTACAGGGTTTATGTCAAGTTTTCCTTCTCTTAGCAGTGCTGTTGTCCCGCGTAGATTGCTCCTTTAGTCTGCTCTTATGATGATTAGGGTTGATTAGGGTTGTTGACACTCTCTATTATTAATTATCTAGATTAAGATTGTTTATTGTAACCATATCTGTATGAGAGAGAACAATAAAATAATATTATTAAATTACTAATTCATTACCACACGGATGGCAGATACATAATACTATTTTATTAAAATATTCAGCCAACAATCTATTTTGAATCATGTACTTAATACTTTTCTCTCAAAGGATTCAGCGTGATGTTGAATGGCCTGTTAAATTTCTGAAGTATTAGTCTATTATAAATCTTTTAAAAAAAGTTTAACCGACTTCAAACAATACTAATGAAGAACACTAAATATTTACAAATATAACACATCTAATTGAAAAAAACAAAATAATTGCGACGCTCCATATAACAGGTAATATTATAATAGCAATTGATACCTTCTAGTTTGCTTGAAGTCGATGCCAAGCCCGATACACAATAAGTGATACTGAGGGTCTATATACGCAAAGGAGAAATATAGCCTTCCAAAAAAATAATTTTCCAAATTGTTTCACAAATGAAAGATTTTTGAGGTGACAATCATGAAAAAATTTGCAAATATTTTTTTTGGGTCTCAATGTTTTGTAATGTAATTAATTACTTTCTTGTGCACATAATATCTCTGTAACCGAACATAAACACATAACAAATATATTGAAAGAATAAAACAAGGTCAATGCATGATTATATTATTGAAAGAGTTATCCTCCAACTCCTAAATTTCAATGACCTTTCATCATCAGCTCAGCAACATGAGATAACGGCTACCAAACGCAAATACCTGTCAAAATAGAGGAAAAGGTGAAACACGTTGTCGGGGCTGTTTGAAGGTGTAACTTGATTTCTCTGGAATCCCATCATCAGATCCTCATTTAGTGTTAATGGGACTTCGGGAGTATACCCTTTCGATTACAATAATAATTTTGAAAAACTTTTGAGATCCTCCTCTTTTGTGTTTTTGAAAACGGTTAAAAAGCAAAAAATATGGATATGTAAGTGAAAATTCAACTCTTCAGGTTTATTAGTTAGTATAAATAAAAGCTTGAGATACACCCTTCCATTGTAGCGTAAAAGTTCTAACTGAAACAGGTACTACTTGCTAAGAAGTTTACTAAGAAGTTATGTTACTTCAAAACTGTAGTTTGCCAGCCAGTGGTCACGGCTTAAACTTTCAGCATGGTTTATTGCTATGCAACTTTACTTTGATTTCTATAGTATATTCTTCACACATAACATTTGTAACTACGTATGAAACAGATGTTGTTGTTATTATGATCATGTTTGACTATAACAAGACTTACATTATCATCATTGTAGTCTAAATTAAACTATGTGGCATTCTTTTATGTGAATTAATTTATATTAGGCATACAATTTTACCATCTAAATTACATTAATGTTGTGACAATAAGACAATGAAGTAAAACTAAAATTCCAAACCAACATTTTCTTCAAAAGTCTAAGTGAATTCAAAAGTCTAAAATTAAAAGCCTTGTTATGAAGAAATGTTTTAACCAACACCGTAATCTAGGAATATTTGAACTTTAGATTAAACTGCTTAACAGAAAGTCTAAAAACTCATCACTATAACAAGGCCTACCTAATAAAGATTAATACTTACTATTACATTTTCAATTATATTTTATTTGTCATGCGAAAATGTGCATGAGTGTCCTTTCAAATCTAATCTTTTATTGTTTTCCTTCGATCTTATTATGATTATTATCTACTAACTCTTAATATAGGAAAAACCAAAGCTGTAAATTTCTATGTCTCGATGCGATCGTCCAAACTAGATAGACTGCACTCCTGCTTTTCATCAAAAACATGTCAGTGCCCTCTAATATAACAAATTAACTCCATAAAATACCTCGGGATCACCTTAGATAGCTAGCTTGCATGGACTACTCATCTCAACGCACTCCATCCCAGTGTTCGCATACCATTAGAATGCGTATGCGTCTTTAGTGTTAAGTGTCAAATCGCAAATGAGAAGACCCTTAAAATTGTTTATTTTCTTTCTGCCAATCTATTGCATTACTGCATGGGGAGATGCCGGTAAAACTAATATGATGCAAGTAGACAGAGTACAACGTGCTCTCTTTAAAACTGCATACAGCCAACGGTACAAATACACTACTAACTCACAGTTTTCAGAGCTAGGCTTGCTCAGAGTTTAACAATTATATATAAACTCCCTCACTCTGCGTTTCCACAAAACTGCTCTGACCAATGCCACACTTAGTCATGCGGGACGTCATAGTCCTAGGTATGGAACATTGTAAGGTGCCGCAGATCGATTGGAAGGAGACTGTACATTTTATCGGGGGCCCCATTACATATTTACTCCATATACAGGAAAGTTAACGCCAAACTGGATATTAATTATAAGAAAGTGTTTTTGAGTTCTGTAAAGAAAATACTACTGGATTATCAAAATTACACAAAAAATTTGAAGAATACAAACTATTACTACCAATTTTTAACAAAAAAAATGTTGTACATGAAATAATTAAAATGGTGTCTATTTATAGAACTTATATTAATCTTTAGAAAATATGTACGAGTTTTTTATTATTATCTACGTTACTTTGAATGGAGTAGGTTACAATGCAAACATTTTCACATTTAATTTTTTTTTTTAAATCTTGCAAAATAAATTATTTTGTGTTTCTAAATGTTTACGAACGTCCTAACAGTTTGAGTGAAGAAAACACAGCCGTTCTATAAGCGGATAAGCTTTAATAACAAGATTAAAGGGTTGACTGATATTAATGGCAACAAAAGTGTTTAATTACACTACTTACCATAAAATAGTCATATTATATGTTGGCTGTACGGATGGCGTAGTTATTTAAGCGGTCACCTCTCCGCTTCCTGCTGCGCTGAGTGTAGTGGGTTTTGATCCCCACATGGAGGACAACTTGTTGTTGTGATCCACAAATTGTTGTTCTGAGTCTGGGTGTTCTTTGTGTTCGTTTCATGTATGTTTGTAAAGTCACCCACGGCACAGGATATGTTCCTCGTGCGGGTGATGTCTTTTTTATAACAAAAATAAATTAACACATATAAATATTAATAATATTATTTAATTTCAGTCATTGATTTTGCCCAATTAGTATTGCACAAGTTGTTATTATTACAAAATAAAGTTATGTTGTACGCTTAGATCTTTTAAACTAAGCAACAAATTTTAATGCGGTTTTCACCAATACATAGAGTGATTTAAGAAGAAGGTTTAAATGTATAGTACATGAATATTGTAGTAGAGAAAATCCGAGAATTACAAAGATTTGTTGAAAAATATTTTTTTGGGTGCTTACATTGCAAACCCTGACTAATCCTTACGAGATAGACCACCATGTACTATGGAATTGTTTATCTACAAACATTTTTGCGATGGTATATGGATGGCTATCTTCAAAGGATAACCCACAGTAACCATTTTTATTTGAATGTTACAAAAAATGGGTTATTTACGAAGCTATTTTAAATGTATTATTCCTTATCTAAGTAAATAAGTTAGATAAGTTGTACATTTAATTTAGTTTAAAATTGCTCTTAACAGCATATAATTTAAATAAATATTTTACAAGACATTAAAGTTTTAAAATGAGGGGCCAAAGCGGCCGGTCGCTGCGTCGGGCCGTACGTCTGCCCCGGGTGGCAGCAAGATCGTAGTGGGCCCATAAATATTGCATAATAATATAAAGATGTCTAGTAGTAGAGTCCTATCATAATTATAGTATAATTATTTACTCCATACTGATACCACATTAATAGTACTCGTATAAGTAGTACCTACATTGCATCTGTGAAGCCGGGGCGGATCGCTGATAATATAATGACTTGAAACATCTAACACGCGGCCGTCTGACCCCAACTACAGTCTGTATTATGGTTATCAAAATCCTGATAATCAAATATTTCTAAATCCTGCATATATGATAGATAAACTATACCCACATTAGAACAAATGGTCATGTTCATCCAGTAAAATTTATTCTGAGTAGGTGTCGAACCTACGACTTTTGGCTTAGCAGCCAGGATCGCTAACTACTACATCAACCGCGTTCCATAAAATACGTCAAACAACATAGAAACTAATATACAAAAACTTCCAATGTACAAAAATCCTTACCTAGAATTTTTTTATGAACTCCTTACGAATCTCATGTAAACTACACCATTAGCAATGAGAGGGTTGTTTTGAAGTTTTTGTAGTGACCGAAAAATAGATGTTTTTAAATATTTTAATGTAAATACCTTGAAAACATTATTTGATCTAAACTGAACTGAGATCCAACTTATGTGAGTAATTAAAAAGAAAAAAAAACGAGTTAATAAAACAAATAAAATGTAGATAACCCTGATACATCCGGACCTAAACTAAAGAATGGTCAACATGGCTCCGATTAATCCAAGGTTCACTTCATAATACAGTGACCTTAATTACCATATTAGTCTAGCCGAGGTCAATGATACTCAATAGAAATATTTCAGCTTGCGAAATAATGTCAAGTATATAAGCGTGTTCGTTCAGAGACTTGGCAGCTATCGTACCCTTGCTGTTCATTTAAACTCATTTCAGCGCTGTCATTTCCGTCATGCCAGTACTTTGGTGACAAATTTTAATGGATGGTATGAAAATAAGAAATCCGTAAAGTAATTATTCGTTTTACCTTCACCAAAGTGAATAAAATATTCCTACACCAGAACACAATGCTTCAGATTAAATTTCATTAAAATATTTAAACGACCTTAGATGTTTTATAAAAAATTAATGGGTTGCCTGTACGAGTATATCACAAACCGCTGTTACTAAACCTATTACTATCTATTTATGTAAGGATGCTATATAATTAAGTAACGGCCACAGCTAGTGCAACCTGGTAGAAACATTAGGGACTTTAAAAGCATGTATTACGTTTTATGTAATTGCATCAATTTTGTACATGCACAAATTTTATATCATGGAACTCAGAAGTTATTCATAAGGGTGTCATTATTTAGTCATTCTAACATATTGCAATCCATCTAACACACACGAGATATTAAAATATGTATTCCTAGTAGATATTACTATATAAAAAAATAGTGTCATATGCCTTCTAATTTATTTAATCACTAAATAGTCAAAGTGTAAAACAAGTTAAAAAAAATAAGAAACACAAGATGTTTTACCCAAACAAACCGTAAACTGCATATAATTCCAGGATATTCTAAAGCTCGGGAATGTCAAGACAGGTAGACTGTTTACTTGTGAAAGATATTTCTAATAATTCCTGCACAAAATATTTGAAGGTATTCAAGCCTACGAAGTGTTCTCGAAGATTCTCTAATGCTGCTAATCTTTTTTTAATTTATATGTTAATTCATTTTCGGCATATTATCTCCAATATTTCGGCCAAATGTTCGGAGTTCCAAAACTTTTTTAAAATATTTTAATATTATAGCAATCTTTCGCTTATTTCCCCTTTTATTACCTCGACTTTTATCTTTAATTCCGCAGACATGCCATAGGAACGCAAGTTTACGGGGGAGAATGGGGTGGAAAGACACAGAAAGAAAAATGTATAATGAAGTCCCGTCGAACCCCACTTTCGCTGGCTTTGTTGCCATTCTTTAAATCTAATCAAGGGTTACACTGTGTAACGATAGATAAATGGAAAAGCAAAGCCTCCCCTTGTAGATATCGGCATGTTTACACCTACAGGAACGTTATTTAGATGTTAATATTTTTACTTGTGAGGTTCGGTAGATTGTTATCGTATAAGTGTATTAAAATGTCAGTTTATCTTCCCTTGATATGAAAAGTAAATTTGTTTTGGAAAAAGTTTGACTCTCATATTACGAAGATCGTTTTAACGTATTTTTATCTTACTCCATTGAATAAAATAGTTAATCCAATTACGCACTTTTGATATTTTTAACAATACTTTGAGTGTCATTCGACTATCGTATCGTTAATTTATTATAAGTTGCATTTTCATTTAATAAATAAAAAAAATATTTAATCTTGAGAATGTTTTTGAGTTTAAATATGAAGATGGTGTGTAAATAAGAAGTTTTCATGTTACATACCTTATACCTTTATACATATCTAATACCATTGAGAAACTATATTACTATAAGAGTAATTGATTATTTGCTTAATCAATTACTCTTAATATTGTAACTGTTAAGTTAAATTGAATTTTCTTTAGAAATTACTTTACAGGACGTAACTACCAAAATCTTCATTTCCTTTTCAAAAGAATTAATTTTCTGGAAGGAGGAAATTGTGATAATATTTCCCCTCCCCATCACAGTTAAATATAACCAGAAATTTGAGTAAAAACTTCACGTTTTTGTCCAACCGAAAAGTTTGTCGGGTTAATTAAGTTGGTCATGTTGCAAAACTTTACATTTTGTTCATTTCCGCTTTTGAATTTATTGTTTGCTCCGCTTACACCGAAAACTACTTTGTACAGTATGTCAGAAGAGACACCTTGTGTTGCAAGTTGTCCAGTAAAAGGTTCATGTTCTCTACATGAACTCATATCGTACTCCTTGGGTATATTTCAAAAAATCACCCTTATCCTTTGCACTGTCAATTTAAAGGTACAATGTTTACTAGTACTTAATATACAAAAGTATAGCTACTACTATATATTTAAGCTACTACTGGTATTGGTATTAGTTGTGGGAGAATGGTGTGAAGAACGGTCTGTTATACGTCAAGGAAAGGTTGGCTAGGTGAGCCAACCAAGCTCTTTTTATAAGCGTAGAAGCCTCTTGGGGGTTTACATGGGCGTCCGTTTTTTTCTGATTTCAGACATCCTCTGCAAAGTGGACTGGTCGTCGCATTAAAGGTTATGTTATCATTTTTTATCAATAGTTGTCGGCTCAGGGTTAGGTGTTCCGTCCATCTGGCCAGCGTGGTATAGTAGGCCAAAACCTCCTTTCTAAGGAGAGACCTATGTCCAGCAGTGGACTATTATAGGCTATTGATGATGATGATGATGATGAAATAAAACAAGCGTTATTGTTCATTGAATGATGATTCAATTCAAATACAATAAACTTTATTATTTACCTAAATTCTTAAGATATTAATAAATTAAATTAAATATTCATACAGAACATTTAAACGAAAATTATAATTGTTACAAAGAATGTTTGAGATATTGCTAAAGGACGAAATGTCAAAGACATTCCCCGAATTCATGCCATTTACCTTAAACATTTCATTAAATTTAATAAGAGCGACACAACTGTTTCAATAAAGGCATCGTACGAAAAATCCTGGCATTATCACAACACATTCACTTTGAGATACAAATACCTTGCCAAATTAACAGAACCTTTTTTATATATACGACAGTTATTGTTTCTCCGAATAGAATTGCGAGATTAATTCACATGTATTTCTTTATACTCTTATATGTGGAGAAACCTGAATGCCGCGGTTTGACGTGCGGCTTTTGTTTCCAAATCACTTCATCCATAAAATTTGTAAACATCAAAATACATATAATTTTGGTAGATTAGGTGCAGTTAACATCTCAAATGATTCTAGAACACAACTGCAATATCTAGTGTTATAAATAAGACGAGGTACACGTCCAAACGTAAAGAAGAAATTTTCGATTTGTTTGTAATTAATACGGTTCAATGCAAGTTTTAATGTTCTTGGTAAATTAGAACAGAGTACGCATCAAAAGCTAAATGTTGAACTTAAAAATGTTGAAATGGTTACTTCAGGAATAATGTACCCGTGCCATATCGACCACAACGCCACGTGTTTGCGTGTGCACTACGTTCGGACATATCTTCGAGTTAATTACCATCACTTGACACTTGCCTTCGTGCCGCTACCTGTTACCTAATTGACAGTGGGACGGCCCGACAACCAAAGCTAGGGAAGGGATTTACTACCGAATTTACCATTTTGAATGTCTGACGGTGGGCTCTTATATACTCGTAAAAATACGTTGTATAACATTTTGTTACCAATGCTTAAAAAACAATACACACAATATGCAGTAGATTATACAATCCAATATAGTTACCATTGTGATGTACCATCAGTTTCAGCATTATATGTTGGTATATATGGTGGTATTAATGGTAAAATAAGAGATCCTTTTAAAAGCAATTCACTATAAATGACAACTTTTATTAATGTAATTTTCATAGTGTCTTATGTCTGTTTTGGAATCTTATAAAGACTTTTATTCGCATAAACAACAGCTTCAATCAAAACTATGTAACTTTAAACATCGTTGCGAAGTCAAGAGCGATATGATATCTCTTTCATTCATTATCCTGACCAGATTTGATATTTAATTGTTGTTTGGTAGGTCCAATGTTAACCCTTTAAACGCTCTATACAATTTAATATTTGATTGATTTGACCGATTGACCGATCATGAAACAAACAATAATATCACTAGTTCGTTTTTTACTCCTTTTAATTTTTATTATTTTTCGTTACGCACATTTTTCACACAAATAGTTAATTTGGTCTTGACTTACATCACTTTACTAAAACAATACTATGAATTTTCTATAATGTCCAAATTACACTCATACGATATGAGTTTGAATGCCTACACCGGTCATAAATATTGTTTAAACAATCAACTCTCACTGTTGCAGTACACCAGTGTTTTATTTATGAAAGGAAAATATACTGTGCACCATCGAGCCAGTGGGGAGTGAAATTTTTCACTTGTACCTGGGAATAATTCCCGGGTACCGAGTAATAGATTTCGAAAAGCGGAAACGAAGTCAGCCATAAATCCACCTCCGAATGAATGGCCATTTAAAATATCTGAATATGCGACACTGAGGGAGGAGTAATATAAAAATCGACTATTCAACCAAGTGACGAGATCCACCATTCCCTTGTTTTCATTTAATTAAAATGAAATTCAGAGTCATGGCTGGAAATGAATCGGGTAGGGATAGCTAAGCTCACTTTAAAAAAGTTATTTTAGCTTTGCAAATGAGATTAAGTTACATAGCGGTATTGCTCTTTATACGTATTTAGTTCGCCAGCTTTTAGTACGACAAATGGAATATACTTTGAATCCTTTGCATTTTAACAAACAAATTCGTTTTTAAACGAGATCCTGATTAGTATTTTAGTGCACTGTTAAGACTCAAAGTTAATTGTTTTTTTCCTATTTTATACTTTTATATGCAAATTTTTAAGAGTTTTTTTACAAAACAGGAATTTATTCGTAAGTCTTACTAAATTACCACAACGTAATTTAATACTTTATACGAAAACATGGTCCAACAGGCCCATTAAACCAAAATTATTATTTTGAAAGAAAAATGCTGCAAAACTTTAAATAGCGAGGTGCCTAAACTCTTTAAACTATTCTATGATATTTTTAAACATCATTGTTCATTGCCATTTGCATTTATACGCTTAATTGGATAAAGAATTTATATATACTACAATGCAATTGTATACAGTTTTTAGCACCAAACACTAGTTAATATTCTGGTTGCAAAATTAACTCTTTATCTATAAAATTAAAAGTAATTTAAACAAACGAACATAAGTAGACAATTCATTTGGGAAAGTGCCACCTTAACCCTCAGGTGTGTTTAACGTTAATTTAAATTAACCCCGGAACGTGTCAACTTTAGGACATATTAATTCCCCCCTTACCTAGGCATCTGAAATCAGAACAAAACCTCCTTTGTAGAGCACGAGGGGTTAAGATTAACGGGCAAGGTACAATTTTATTAGCATTTTTTCCTCTTTCCGGGGTGCCAAGCTCATTTCCGCTCTTGTAATTTATAGCAGTGGCACTGGGCGCGAGAAATTAGTGATATCAAATACCAGTCATAACCCCCTCCTGTATTTACTCGAAGGAAATTTAATTTCCAAATTCGATTAAAAGAGGATTAAGTTGAATTAAAAATGTTCTACGTTTGTCGAAATTATTTCGCCCAATTTTAGCATCCATTGAAGACAGCTAATCTGTGTTTAACACAAAAAGTAATTTAGAACGAACGCTTTTATCCTTTTCTAATAAAAAAGAGTGGTCGTTCTAAAAGAACAAAGTACTCAGTGGTGTACCGTAGCACTTTAAGCAACATTTACATACATACGGTAGTCGAGAATATGTTGTAAGAATTTTTTAAAGGGTTGCTGCAATATTCTTGTTTCCAACTTCATTTTTTATTACTGTAGATTCCCACCTTGTATCTGATACTATTGTCTCATGAAAGTTTTGTCATTTAATTTTGTTGTGTGATTGATAACATTAAACAGATTTTTTTAAATAAAATTTTAAGTTGTGTAATGATAACAGTCGCTTAAGGTCGTATTTACATAAGACGATTTTGTTCGCGCCAATCCCACACATTTACGATAATCACGTATTTCAGAACTTGAAACCACATTGTATCCGGGAAAATGTGGTCTACCTTTAATTTTCTAACTATCTAATACAAACACTCATAGGTGTAGGAGAGTCGAGTAGAATTTATGTATATAACAATAGTAAAAACGCCACCTGTCCATCACTCTTAACACAAATAAAAATATTATATATGATATGAAGGTATTGAATTTATTGAGTAATTGATTTGGCTATCTGTAGTCTTCGCATCAGTTTCACTATAGCAAATAGTACTTTCAGAGGGCAAATTTATTAATTCATATAAAATCTATACCTATACTAATAGTCTATACCTGTGTGTTCTCCAATATCTCTCTATCTCTTCATTAAAACTTAACGAGATGACAATCAAGAAAAGAATTTTTTAAATTGGCCCTACTCGGACCAAGAAATATTCATAAAATACAAAAATCACTGTGAATCGAGAATATTCTCATCCTCTGAAGTCACTGTCTTTCAACGTGTTCACTGAAAACAACACAAAATTAAATTTATTCCATACTATTATTTTTATAATAACAAGCAAACCATTTTAATTAAATTTCCCCTCCACATTAATTTTAATCTGAACAGAATGGTACAGACAAGAGAATTACATTTAATAAGTTCAATTTGGATGTTCGCCACTATTTCAACAGAATTTCATCATCTGCATTAATTCGCGAATCTTAATTTCAATCATTTCTTTAATATTTCTGTCCTGTGTCACTGTGGAGACTATGAATTGACATGTACGAGTATTATAACTTGCCATAGAGGACAATTATGAGATTGTAATTAATAAGTGGGATGGAGTCACGTAAGCGATCCTTTAAAAAAGGATGTGGAAATATGACTTTATTGCAGATGTACCTGATTCTAGAATTGTAAAATCTTGGCATAAAAGTATTTGCGATGTGTTTGGTAGAATTATGACAACGTTAGATTGATTTGACCTTTTCACTTGAACGAGGTTTGAATATTTCCATTTCGACTCCAGCAAAATTACGTTACGATTTCGCTAGCGTTTGTTGTCGTGTATATGTTAAGGTGGCATTCATGTTTTAATTTAAATAAAATTTTGTTTGTTCTCTTTCCTAATTTCACATATAACATTATAACATCCTTCTAAGGAGAGGCCTATGTCCAGCAGTGGACTAGTATAGGCTGTTGATGATGATCTGCATACGTAAATACACGTCACGTGTTATGTTATATAACTGAACAAAGTAAGAAATGAACAAAAACCATCGTGGCTACGTTTTCTGCTCAAGTAAACTAAGATTTTACCCTTCAATCAAAATCGGTACCGTTCTGGTTCACCGAGCCAACTCGTGCATTACCGAAATTGCTCAGAACCAATCTTCTTTATGCGATACGAGATACAGCTCCTCGAGACTTGCAACTAGTCATATTTATTTTGTGATTGATTTATCCTTTAAAAATTTGAACGTTGATTGTTAGTTCTCTTTCTAAACAAGACTCACCATTTTTTCTAATATTGAAACTTAATCAATTTTTAATCTCAATCAACTTACGTGAAAGAGATATATCAAAGTTATTAACAAGAAATTAAAGGAACATTAAAGGAGCTACTATTTGTGTTACATAGCTCGGACTTAGATATAAGATATAATATAATAGATATAATATACCTCGCTTGAGCTATTGTTTATATTCGCAAATCAATCCTTATAAGCTATATTCCTTTTATACTTCTTACCTCCTTTCTTTCCGATCATTTTACTTCTCACTTACCTATGATTTATAAAGAGCAAGGGTAGCGACAATAGTCTTGCCTTTTTTTCGATAGTGAACTAAAATTACAATGTGAGCAAGTGCACTAAAATTATACTGACTGCCTCGGTGGTGCAGTGGTAGCGTATACGACTGCTGTGCAGAGGTCTCAGGTTCGATTTCCAGTTCGGACCAAATGTTCGTATGATCTGCAAATATTTGTTTCGGAGTTTGGGTTTGATTTCTATGTATGTATAACAAAAATGTATGTATAAAAAAACTACCTATGTATTCTATCAGTCAATATAACTTTCATAGTACAAACGTTGCTTAGTTTGAATCAAGATGATGGTGTGTACCAGATGTCTAAAAAAATTCAGTCATAGTGAGAAAAATGGGAGCATTTAAATCGCCGGAGTCTACCCCTTCAGGTATGGGCGTGAGTATATCTATGTACATAAATATCACTATATTATTATGTATTAACTATACAAAAACCATTGTGCATGTAAGAAACTTCCTTTGCACATTTCTAATTTAGCAAGTTTAAATGGAAGAGTAAAGCACATCTGTAATACTGTCTTGCCTCTTTATTTTAATGAAACGATGAGTCCCTTGACAGTTTCAAAAATATTGGCAAGTCTATGCTAATAGACACAGTGATGAATGCCTTACTTAATTCAATATAAACAGAGAGAAAAAGCTCCTAATTTAATAAAGGCGGTTTGCATCAGAGCCGAGGGCTTAATGACGCTATATTTACGGATTACTTATGAGAGATAAAATGTAAAAAAAAATCACCCAAACATTTTGCACAGATGGTGGACTGAATTAACCGCAAACTTGGGCCATTATTAATTCTGTTTTCGTGTAGCCGACGGCTAATGTTTCAGCCGGCTTATTATTGGGAAATTCTGTGTAATGACTGTTAATGTTACGATCACGCCAGAGCTTCGGGCACGCGACCACGAATAAGGACAAGCTGTAACAAAGTTCAATGCACTTGCAGAGTCACTTCAATTGGGTTAGTCATAGTACAGTTTCAAGCTATAGTTAGTAACAGTTAAAACCTATATTGGTTATGTATTTCAACTATAAAAGTTTATTACGAGTATTGGATTGCGGTAAAAAGAGAAAAACTGGAATGGGAATGGAAGCCGATAGAATATTTGATTTCATGCTACCTTACAGTCTTTTGTTAAACTTAGACTGAAGTTATTTTAAAGCTTTAAGGTTAAATAACCTTGCGTGCGGCTTTTTATTTATTTCACATTAGTTATTGAATAGTTCGTGCAATCTACTGCAATTTACTAAAATAAAAAGTTTTGACAGTCCTCCTACAAGATAAACTATATGAATATACGCTTAACATAAACATAATACACTCAGATTCAAATCCATGAAATTGATAGTGGTTAGCAATTTTATTGTAACATAACAAATACCTATTTTATATTAGGTTCTAAGTCTTGACACGCGGCATTTGCCGATGTGATCGCTAAAAAAACCGAGTCATAATCGGTCTATTCCAGACACGTCAAATTCCTCAGGGAGTAAAATAAAGTTATGGAAATCTGTTTTAGTAATAACGTGTTTAGTAAAATTAGAACCAATATAAAAAAAACTGTCCAGACCATTACCAGTTAGTTAAAGAATTACACGAATTTGAAAATTATTCTGTATCACCTGTATGTAAATCTGAAAAATTCCGGCGTGCAGCCATGTATTTCATGTATTTTCCCTCCATAATCCAAATCCCTTTCCCCGCAACGTTAAACGTGTCGGTCGGACCCATTCTCAACTATAAACAGTTATCTAATGCCTCCCTATGCATCCACGACACAACAAACCCTCAACTGTGTGAATACCCCGACATGAGATGCTGAATCCACTAACAGATAAGAGGTACCTTTATCCCATTCATGTCTCTACTAGCGACCATTTTTCATGTCTTTGTTGGGCTCGCAATAGGCATTAGCTTGACAGTGATGCTCACTATCCCTCTTCATAGAGATTTAATATATTTTTTAAATTTTCACCGCACACGTTGCGTTTGATGCGGTCATGTTGGCATGATTGATGCTTGTTAAGGGGGATTTGTTTGCAATTGATGATGAAACACGCGGTTGGCGAGTTAAACCATCTGTCAAAACTCGTCCGCTATTTTAGTACGCTTTAATGGGCACGTATGAATATTTGTCTTTTTTTTTTCCACTTGCCCACCTCTAAATAAATATCAACAGTGGCTTGAATATTTATTTAGAAGTTGGCAGTAGGTAAAACAAGCTCTTGAATATTCGGTTTTAATAGTTATTAAATACCTTACGTAAATATTCAACGCCTTATTTTAATTAAACATAAAATGTTTTAGGAAATCTGTGTCAACCCTTAAATAAAGATTATTAGAATTTGTGCCGAAGAATTACCATGTTCGCAAAGTACTTAAGAATCGTCTCCTATATCTAAGATCATTATCTTAGGTATAAAAGACGATTACAAAGTATTTTGTATTTCTAAGTCTTGTATTCCTGGAACTAGTGATGTATTGTACGTGAATATCTATATCTAACAATAGTAAATAATAATAAAAGAAATACTATTGTACCGTGCAGATTTTACATTTAAATTTGATCATCGTTTCACGTGATTGTATATTTGGTTAGGGGTCCGGAGCATTAAACGCTCCAATGTGATGGATCTTTTGAGTACAATCTCATTAAAATGTGATTACAGTAAATAAATTATTTCACGCAAGTCACATGTGATTGTCTTATTCGAGTTTGTGAAGTATAGATACTAATATAATCCAGCACCGTATCAGTCTAACGAATTGTGATACTGTATTAGTTATAAATTCTTGACAAGATAATAGAAACAACAACAATTTGACAACCTCTGTAGTGCAATGGTAGCGTATCCGACTACTGTGTTGAGGTCTCGGATTCGATTTCTGGGTTGGACCAATCGTTGTATGATCTACAAATATTTGTTTCGGAGTTCGGGTGTTTTATAAGTAAAATATGTATGTATTTACAAAAAGAAGTATATAAGTATTCGATCAGTATATATTACTTTATTGCATGAGCTCTCCTTAGTTTGAAACTAGATGGCGTCGTGTGTCAGATGTCAGAAACATTATTATTCGCTTTATTTATTTTATACACATATATCAATCACATTTTTAAACATATACACTTAATAAACTTAACAAAATACATATTATTACGTCATACAGAACAAGATACCGTATTATCATTATTATGATGAAATTATAAGTAAAATTGTGAAAATTGAAATAAATTGTACTTTACGAAAACATTTTTCCAGTAGTAGGTATACAAAATCTTAAAGTAATCGTAAAGGTTTTGCCATAGACTTAATATGAATATTCAACATTACTAGTCACAAAAACTAACATTACTTTTCAATTCATCTTTAATCGGTAACTAAGATATATGCAATAATTAAACATATCATACCTATATACCATCACAACAAAATAAGATCATAGTAATGTTCACTGGTTTCAATGTATACAAACCTTCTATCACAATACCGATGAACAACGATTTGTTAACTAATGTGGAAACCTTTACACAGTCGTGTTCTTAAATCAAGTACGAGGAAAACTTTGTATCGAACTAACCGCTGAGTTAGGTCTGCCTTCTACTTCACTACGTGTAGTGTGTACTTGGCAACCGGGTACAATCATGTTATTACTCTCGTCGAACTTTTCAACATATAAATATATATATATATAGTATATATAATAGGGGTTAAAGTATGAAATATAATATAGCCGTAATAGATACTTTGAATTATAGCAGTTAATAGATATATAATGTAAATATAGTATTAGATACTTTGAATTGACATAAATCTTCATGGTGTGAGATTTTCGTGTAAAACTTTTTTCACATGAAGACGAATACTCGTAGAAAGAAACAGAAACGGCTCGGAATATTAACGCTGCGTTTGGAGAGGAGACTGCTAATGAACGCACGCATTTCGTAATGGAAACTTCGACTTGAAGAACGAACCACGTGGAAGACCGCCCACATAGGTGAATAACGCTGAATTGAAGTAGATGGGGGAAGCTGATCCGAGTCAAACTACACAGGAATCAGCGGCATGGTTTAACATTACGCTTTTTTTTGCTGTGCGGAAATCCCCTCGGATACCACCCATCCGTCGGGTACTTATGTCGGACTCGACCCGACCAAAAATCGCCAAAAACCCTCTCGGATACCAGTTGCCGTGGAACCAAGTGTACCTAGATAGGAAATCCCTGGTACCCCGACGTACCTCGGGCCATCCAAGGCGTGTAGTGGGAACCTCCATGTTCCCTTTGTGCTCCCAAAAGGGCACCTGGCTAGACGATGACTCTTTGCGTGTGGCAGTGGCTCTCCACCTGGGTTGCAAGGTGTGTGAACCACATAGATGCACCTGCGGCACCATGGTGGGGGCCGATGTTCTTCTAGCACTGAGTTGTCGCCGCTGCACAGGTAGATTTTCGAGAAACCATGCCCTAAATGACATAGTCCAAAGGGCTCATATATCCACTAATGTACCCTGTTTGCTGGAGCCACCGGGTCTCAGTAGATTTCACTTTGGTGCCGTGGAAAAACGGCAAGTGCTTGGTATGGGACCCTACATGCGTTAGCACAGTCGCGACCTCACATCTGAGTCACACCGTCCACGCTCCGGCGGCGGTGGCGGAGGATGCCACTAGTAGGCAGCGATTAAAAAACCGCAATTGAGACCGCATTATTATTTTGTGTCCATTGCGGTGGAGACTTTGGGCAGTTGGGGGTGGCAGCTAAAAATTTGATTACGGAGATGGTCGCCGAGTTAGGGATAAAGGTGGTGACTGCCGCTGCGGCTCGTCCTGGTGCAAAGGATGTCCATTGCAATTCAGCGAGGCAATACTGCCAATATTATGGGCACTTTTGCACCGGGAGTGATGTGGGCGGGTTATATGATTTGACTTGAATTGTATTTATTCATGAATATAGTATCATTATAATATTAAAAATTTCGATAGATTAATTATTTTTGCTTTACTTTTAATGTTTAAAAAGTATTTATGTTCCCTACTCAAAAATAAAGTAAATTTGATTTATTCAGCAATTTTATCGCTCACTGTGTGTTAGATTTATGAAGAGAAGCGAATGGGTGAATGCAGAGCTGAGCTTTATATTACTTCTACATAATTACTTTGTAGTCGGACGGACTATATTTCACTATTATTATGAAAGTTGGCTATATTTTGCATAATTGGTTTGACTATTTTAATGATTTAGTTACAGTGGAGGTGTTGCTATTAATAATTATAAAACTAAACCAACTTTTGTAATTATTCATATCAGAAATCAGCTCGAGCTCATTGTACTAGTCGTGGTCAGTCTGTCTCGTTTTAAAAGATATATAATTATCTAATGTATAATTATATATCTTTTAAAACGATATCGTTTTCACATTTCTTCATTTCGTTACTAAACATGGAATCGAATATTTATTCACATTAACTTCTTGTTTATAGTTATAAGCCTATTATAGCAATTTTGGTTAGTCAATGCCGATTGTAATATGCGTGCTTCCAACATATTAATCGCCATAGCAATGTCGAAACATGTCTTAATGGTTTTGTATAAAAACATGTCTGGTAGTATGCTTAAATTAGTACAAGTTTTCTAAAGGTCAAATTAAATTTATTGTGCATGTTGTTATATTCTTGAAGTTATTAAAAGAAATATGTGAGCTCAATTGTATAAATCGACTTTACTATGGATAGTCAATAAAATTCATGAATACGAGAACATAACATAACATAAAAGCAAAAAAAACTTAAAAATGATCACTTGTCACACCAAAGAATAAAGTCTAAAACTGTAAGTATTTTTATTGTTCGTGTTCGAAACAGGTACTAATTTTTTGCCATATATTGTTGTTTTGAAAAAAATATCTCAAGATCAGCACTCAGTTATAGTAAATCCAGTTTTTTAAATTTTGCCAACTGGTTAGTTTAACAACGAGTAACAATTTATTGCCATTTATTTTGTTCATTCCTATTTTATAATTGATTCACCTCTTGGACAAATATCCCTGATATATCGCAACACATTACCTGAAACAATGATGTTAACCCCAGACAGAGTATGTAAACGCATCGCAATGTCGCTCTTATACAAAGACATAATGATGAAGGTACACTTTTGAGATATCATATCTCAAAACTACAAGCAAACAAATGTTATTTTGGTTTTCGAGTAGACTTTCTATAGTATAAAATGAAGCGATTTCTTTTCCAAATCAAACATCATCAACGTTCATAAAGGAAACATATAATCACTAGCAGTTTGTAAATAATAAAAATGTCATGTAAAAGACGCCTATGAAACATGCAATATGAGCATAAAAATACTATGTTTCTATATCACGGCAGCTACGTTTTTGAAAAACTCTTACAAGATTATATATGTAATATGTATTCGTATGTGCATATTTGCATTTATTAATTCAAAAACAACGTGTTTTTTAGTAAAATTTTATTTTACGATAAAATAATATGTATTTACAAAATGAAGCTGTTGGTTTCATTCTTAACAAGAGTAAACTTAAGTAATAGTGTTCAAGTAAGAAGTTTTATGCTCGGTTAGCTTAGGTCGTAGAAGTTCCACTGAGGTGCGCGACTCCTATATATAAAAAATAATTCATATAGTACTCAGGTTTTATTAAGTAAAGGAGCATCGGGACCAAATTCACAAAAGTGGTGTACTAAGACTCCTGGCTCAGTAATTAGGATCCCTAATCACTCAGACTGGATTCGATTAAACTAATAACTATGTGATAGGCACGATCTGTTATTCACTGACTTATCTACAGTATGTGTGTATTTAGTAGTAGGTACATGAGTATATTTATCAGCTGTCCTGATCTGCAGTACCTACAGACTTACTATAGTTTAATGCCAGATAACTGCAATCTATGTGCTGCTTTTAATGCCTGACAAATTATGTGCACCTGATAAAAAATTCTTACAGCAGGTTCAGATACATAATCCTTTATATTACAAGATGGTTGTTAAAATATATTTTTTCCATTATTTGCCCTTTCTTAGGAACACCCTTCCCTTCCTCACAACAGTAGTTTGGCTAAGTACACAATTATAGCAATACATGATTACTTTTCAACTCATTACAGACTATGATTTTTATTGAATATTTGCTAAAAACATATAGATAACATTTTTAGCAAATATTAGAGTATTTAAGTATGCCATCAGTCAATCTAGCTTTCATAGTACTAGTTCTGCTTAGTTTGAAACTAGATGGCGTTTGTGTTAGATGTCCGAAAATATTATCATTATTATATTTAAAATGAGAAATAGGTGGATTGTTTGAATATAAAGTGACGCATATATTTATTATTCATAGGTGTTCAAATTTAATAATTTAATACAAACCTGAATCGGAATGAAGCGGAAGATATTCCTTTGCAATTGTTGAAAACTATTCCTATAGCTGTTTCTATAATTAAATTTAAAAAAGTTATAAAAGTTAACATTATGAGTCAATTTTTATACTATTTAAATAACACTATGTATGCAAGATGAAAATTTTATGTTAAAATCGGTCATATTATAAGGCCGCCATTAATTTATTTATAACCCACAAATCATACCACCTCCGATTATTTATCGGTGAAGCGATCTTTTTAAAGTTCTTTTTTCAAACACGCTAAGGCAGCATTAAAGTTTTCGTTGTGCATTACAAGTCATAGCGTGAGTCGCGTGCCTGAAAAGTTTTAAGGCGATGTCATTTTTGAGAATAGTATAAATTATAATGAAAATAAACAGGAACGTTTGTATAAATCCTTCGTTAGGAATGTTTTCATTATTATACAAAGATTTGTAAGGCAGACAGCTACGGCTAAGGTATACCCATGATAGTTTCATAAAAGCGATGTGCGTAAGTGTTATTTATCCAGTATGACAGTAATTTATAGCTTAAACTTGCCCAAACTAGGTGATCGAGTAAGTGAGTAGATTCCCCTCACTAGTTCAATCACTTATTGCTGTCTATGGCTATTATTTCTGGTAACTAGGTTTGTTTATTAAGTGTCAAGTAATTTAAGATATGTACCTAAATTTACTTGTTTAAAGTTAAATAGTATCGAACAAAGGTTCAATCCATTATTAACCTATCTGTCAATGATAGCTCATCAATTAATTGGTCTCTTTTTTTGGGACTGTCATATCAATCAATCAACAGCCTTTAGTACAAAACTGCTGGATCTAGGCCTATCCTTAGAAAGGAGGTTTTGACTTATTATACCACCCTCGCCAGACGGGTTGGTATAAGGTTTTGTTTCAAGTTTTCCTTCTCTTAACAGTGTTGTTCTGTTTCGTAGTTTGCTCCTTTAGTCGCCACTTACCACACCGACGGAATGGACAGAGAAGGTGACTACGTATTCTTAATCCGTCACCACACGGTTCTATATCTATGTATTATCGGTATGGGTTTGTCGGAACCTAAAAGACTCAAACTACATGGTGTTCCGTCACAAAATTTATTGCAAGAGGCCCAGAAAGAACCTACATTTCCAATGAAAGATGCCACCGAGAACACTCGCGGACGCAGTATGACAGTCACTGAGGACCAATGATAGCCTCATCTGTCATTTCCAGACAAGCGCTCTTGCAAATTAGGCGCCGGACAGAAATAAGGTCTCAAGAGAAAAAGTTGCCGCACTGATAGCCGTCACTCTGAACTCTTGCTGAGCGCTCAATAATGGATAAAACGTCAAATGTTCAAAGAAAGAACATACCTGCCTCTTATAACCTTGTATCGTTATAACGCATGTCATCTTACAACTAAATAGTATAAATATAAACTGAGTAATGTTAATAAAAAAAAGTAGTTTAATGAATCTTCATTTAGTTTATTGTATAGAAAGGTAAACGAGTCCATGGACTCAAGAGTTTAGACTCAAGATGTGACTCAAGAGTAACAAGTGCGTCGCCGCCCTTTCAGTCCTATCGCAAGAATCGTGGGGAAGGGGAGGATATGGGCTCCTGTAACCGCACTCATTCGGTTAAGAGAAACGAAAGAACTGCTTAATACTGGGCTTCTGTGAGGCCATGGTATCACTCCAGTCGAGCCTAGCCCATTATACGCCGAAGTATGACTCTCTCACCTTTAAAAAATTCGCCTTAATTATTTGACAATTACATAAATGTGAAGATATGAAAAACGGTCACAGATTTTCAAAAATGCTATTTTGCTACTACAAAAAAAAAAACTGATATCGTTGTCTTCATCTTCTTTGCCGTGTCCGTCTTGGCAGAGCGAGTGTAGTCACGTTGAGATTTCCACGTCGGTAGTAGAGACACATCCCTTCGTACAATCTCCCGCCATCTTTCACTCTTGGCAGACTGTCGCATACAGTCAGACACGGGACTTCCCATTGCAAATTTCACCTGGTCGGTTCCTTGCCGCGGAATCTGATTCCCTCCACCTTTCCCTGGACTACCAGTCGCAGAGACATGGTCAAAGTACTGCAGTATGTACTGTGCTTGACAGGTGTTCTGTGACACCGAGCTCCTGGAGTAGGGACACGTTGGTGCGTAACTATTACATAATTTGGATATCATACATGTTTTATGTACGCATACATACATACACACATACTTTGGATATCGCTTACCATTAGGGACGTGTAAATATTTACCCTCTTACTAATTTATCATAAAATATCTGCTTTGCGGTTGGAAATCCAATAAATGATCCGAGACTTATAATAATTGATTGAATACTCGTTACAATTTATTTAATCTATTATTTTAACTTGATCATTTTCAATACTGTACGCTGTTAATTATTTTGTATATCGTCATAACTCAATTACATTGTGAGCATTATCGTTCTATTTGTACTCGTGTTTGTGCTCTCTTTGTGTAGAAAGGATATTTCGTATATCATTAATAATTTTGTCTAATGTAAGCCCCTGTCTCGGTTACAGGTATTAGTAATAATTGTATGTTATCAACAACGTAGATAGTATAATTGATAGGAAGGAACATATTATGCAATGATAATAAAAGCAATTAGTAACTCTCGTAAATATTTGTTTAACTTTATTTTGTGTTATGTTCTCAAATTGAAATAATTTATTGCAGAACAACGCTCATTTATGACTAAACTAGATTATGTTATTTTTAAATATATTGATGTATATTATAGATTTTCGCTAATATTCATGTACTAACTCTTACGGGTCATAAGCTCATTGGAGCCGAGGGTGAAGCAGCATGTGAGACTCGAACCTATTAGGACACCGTGTGGTTTTAATCTATTTAAGTCCGACACCCTAGCTTCAAAAACCGATTACGATTTTTATTGTAGGTACTGGTTAGAAGTTATGAATTTTAAAATGTAAGATTAGTATTTTCAATAAAACTTTTTGGTAGCAATTATATTTTAAGCAAATTACAAACATAGACAATTATTTTATGTCTTATATAATAGCAAAATTATAACATTTTTAAAAAGACTAACTATTAAAATATACTTTTAATTCCTCGGTACTCACACAAAAAAAAAATCTAGTAGGATTAAATATTCAACATGACAAGTTAAAAGTCTTTGATTTGGATCAAAGTTAAAAAAAGAAATCTTAAATTATCTGCCATCGCGGGTCCTGGACGGGGCACTCATAAAAAAGTGGGCAGAACCACCGACGTGACTGCGATATGCCCGTGTTTAATTTTGAAACGGACGGAGGCGAGAGATTTTAATGAGAGATCAGGTTTTTCAATTATCCTCACTTCTTTTCACGAAGTTTTACGTCAGATTTTTATCGGCTACGTACTTTTATGAGTACTGCAGAATCCCGAAAATAACCTTGAGTAAGTCACGTTGGTGTTTTAATTTTTTGGTTTATTTTAAATTGATGAGTACAGGTAGATATTTTTAAGGCTAGTAATATTTAATTTGGTTGCGATGGTAGTTTTTAAAATTGGAATATGGTTGAAATAAATATTAAAAGATATAAAGGAATATTTATAAAGAATAGGTATACAGTTTTATTCGCGTTTGTATTCCAGTGCAGTGCCTGACACCGATGCGGGCGATTGCTTCATGCCTTGATAAAGGTTTCCTATGAGGGCGGCAACTAATCGGTATCCTTAAAATACATACATAAATCCTTCATAAATAGTAATATGGTGATTTTTTTTTCGAAATTCTTCTTCTATTGTCTTTATTTAAATATATGTAATAATATAAATATATAATATAGTTTTTCAATTAAGCAATAACCTATTCTTGAATACGGTGTTCTGGGAAGCCTATATAAAATAGTTTTATTTTTTATTTTGGCGGACGATTTCGTCCCCGCTATAATTTAACAAGAATGATTAAACAAAATAAAAAGCGAGTCAATTTATTTTTTTAATTAATGTTTGTGGTAACATATTTTTGCAATGAAGGTAAATCTATACTAATATTATAAAGCTGAAGAGTTTGTTTGTTTGTTTTTTTGTTTGAACGCGCTAATCTCAGGAACTAATAGTCCGATTTGAAAAATTCTTTCAGTGTTAGATAGCCTATTTATCGAGGAAGGCTATAGGCTATATATCATCACGCTAAGACCAATAGGAGCGGAGCACCAATGAAGAATGTTTCAAAAACGGAGAAAATTTATTACTATTGAGAGACGCAGACGAAGTTGAGCGGGTCAGCTAGTTAGAGATAACAGAACAAAGTTACATGAAACAACAGCAGACCAATGACCGGTAGACCTATACTAGGTACTACAAAGAAAGCTTAGTCCAGGAGAGACATGCACAAAGCCGAACATTAATTATAATTAGATAGAAGTATCAAAGCGAAAAAGAAAAATGTGAAATTAAATCATTAACAAACTTTTTGTCATCATCTTTTTCATCTCATTTCATCGTTTTAGTCGTTCTAATTAATTAATTAGTAATTAATAAATTAATAGTTCTAATAAATTATTTATTAAGTCTAATTATTGTCATGAAATCGTGTCTAAACCACCTTTTATTTTGAGGTTATGCTTGAAGGTGTTCCCTGTAAACTCCCACTCTCTGGCCTTAGTATTCTTGGCCACTTTCAGTCCCAGACGCAGATGCATAATAGCTGAACAATCAATAATGAAAATGGAAGGAAAGGATAAAGCTCGGTGAAATCAGTATTCCTGTGATAAGACAAAATTGACCCAAACTAAGTATTTTTTGAGTTAAAAAATATAAAGCACAGAATATCACCGATGCCAAAAACACAATGACTTCTCTGCATTATAGAGGCCATAAATTTTAGCAATGTAAGATCTTATTGTCCCCATTTATACATATATTTTATATAATTTACACATATAAGACATTGCCAGAAAATGGGCCATGTATTTCTGGGGGTTTTCGCAGGTTCGCAGGTTTCCTGATATTCTAAGCACCCTTGTGACATTTTAAATGCGAAGTGTTTATTACAGCATTTCAACACAGAGTATAAACCCACATAAATTAAAGGAAACGTTTCATTATGATATACCGCAGTCCACATCGCTTAACTCTACCACCTATTTTAACACCTTTTTGCATTAGTTTAAATAAGGCCCGTAGATATCGCAGTCGTAGCCACTTTTTGCCCAGACGATAAATGACGCTTCTTGAACACGAAGCACATTGTTTGTTGACCGCTGTCGTGTTTATGGCCCAGAAACGGCACGATGCCACTAAAGAAGATTTATTTACACTTTACTCCAGCTACTACACGTTTGAGTTAAGTGAAGCGTAAAAAACGAGTTATAGAGCATATTGTGGGCTATATTGTAATCAGATGTTGGGAAATGGGTCGGTTTTTTCGGCTTGTTTTGCTATTATCTGGAGAGATAAACTAGGGTTGGCTCTACTGTGTTAGGGTTGAATTGAATGAATTGGAGATTCGGTTTTTAGTTTATTTTAAAAAGTCAAGGTACGAGTAAGTTGTGTTTTATGCACGCCGGAGTAAACCATTTTAATCAACTGATAATCTAACCATGCAACATTATACAACGATGGACGTTGTTAACGTCATACTTTCATTGTATTCATAATTCAAAGCATTTATTCTAGGAGTTTCTGTTAATATCTTCAGACATTACTTCCTAGTTAATGCGCAAATCTCAACTTCAGATCGATCTTACTTGAATTTAACAATATTATCTATACCATAAAAATAACTACATTCTTACCATGTAAATAACTGATTTCACTTGTTTAATTTTTAGCGAAGAATTAATAATATGTCATCTAGTTCATCCTACGAAATGAATTAGTTACAACTAAATACAATACAATACAACATGTAACAGACTTAAAATATATCAATTGTTAACTCATATAGTCTTTAAAATGTCAATAAACTGAGAACCATCACAAAAAAGAACATGGGGCCAGTGCCACTAGGGCACTTGCTTAGTTACTTAATTCTGCTTTTGCAGCGCGTGGTGAGTGTTTATATATAGATACTGGAAAATCCATACTTCCAAGCCAGAATATAATAATTTTTGTTATGATTGCATCCCTAAAGGACCAAAAGGACTTTTCCTAAAAGGCATTTAATAACCTAAACTAAAGGAAACCTTTCGTCACAAGATTACTACTCTGTCAAGAAAGTACCGGGAAAAGATCAATAATACACAAAATGTTTGTTATTCACAAAAATGTATCACCTTCAAAGTATGCATATATTCAGAAACGATACACTTAGCCCAACGAATAATTCAATCATCAAAACATTTTTGAACGCTGTTTCCGGAATTGAGTTCAGTTTTCGCAGCGAATTCTCCTTTATGTCTTTTACCAATTGAAAACGGGTGTCACGAAGAGGTAATTTGAGTTTAAAAAAAAGAAAGAAGTCGGCTGGAGCCATATCTGGTGAATATGGTGGTTGCTCGATGGTATTTGTTGAGTGTTTGGTCAAAAACTCGTTCACAACGATGGCCTTGTGCGAAGGCGCATTATCGTGGTGCAAAATCCAAGAATTTTCTTTTCACAAATCTGGCCTTTTTTGTCGAATTTGCTTTCTTAAATGCCGCAAATGCCGCTCAAATAATATTCTTTATTTACCGTTTGACCTTCCGGCAAGAGTTCCGAGTGCACAACACCGCAATAGTCAAAGAAAACAGTCAACATGACTTTGATTTTTGATCGACTTTGGCGTGGTTTTTTCGGTTTCGGTTCAGTTGGAAGGCTCCGAAGCTTGTTGAGTAGTTTGCATGTCAAACTCATAAACCCACGTCTCGTCACCATTAACAATGTGTTTCATGAATGTTGGGTCGGAATTGACTCGTTCTAGCATGTCCTCAGCGACTCTCATGCGATTGAGTTTTTGGAGAAAATGCAGGTCTTTTGGGACTAGACGAGCGGTAACATGTTTCATACCTAAATGAAATGAATGATGATAGTTAAAATTGTACGAATCCACTCGTGTGATACAGAAAGTTCGGCGGCTAACTCTCTCAAAGTTGAATGAGGATTTTCAGTCACTATTTCCTTCACTTTTGCGATATTAACTTCAGTTGCAGACGTTGATGGCCTACCAGAGCGAGGCAAATCTTCCATCACATCTCGACCGCTTTTGAACGCTTTGTACCACTCATAAGCACGTGTTTTTGATAAAGTCACCGTAAGCCTTCTGTAACATTTTCAGTGACTCCGAACACGAAATTCCATTGGCGATGCAAAATTTAAGACAAACTCTTTTATCGATGTTTTTGTCCATTATGAAATTCGCAATACACACTAGATATGATATAACTAAAAACAGCATTGTTTTTAATATAAATAACAGATGCAACTCAAACTCAAAACAAAAAAAAAAAAAAAATTTGAATTTGGAACTATAAACAAATCATCCATTCCCGATACTTTTTTGACTGAATGTATAAGCTATTTAATAAAGCATAGCTATGATTAAACGCATGTAAAAATGCAACCACAGACTAAAACGTAAAAATAGTAGTAGTAACTTAAGATTATATAATGGAACTAAAGAGGAAAAAAAAATACAAATCGGAAATATTTGCGAATTAAATTAAATTTATGTTCCCCTCTTCTGCGCCTCTATGGTAGATAGAACGAACAATTCTAATTCAGAAATGCTAGTCATTTGGTAAATGATTTTGTAGATAGAATTTCTCATTAACCGGTCCATAGCTCCACTTTTTGTTTTCGTAAAAACGTTTGAAATTCCCAATATTTTAAAATCTTTCTTAAATTAAAAGGTCTTAAAGTGCTTTTTATTGCTGCTCTGTCTATCCACTTTACCTTTTACCAGTTTCTCGACGAAGACATAGTTTTAATTGGACTCCTTCCGCTTTGCTTAAGGTCTCTTAATTGAATTTTTTTGCATTTTAAATTTGGAAGCACTTAATTTTGAAGTTAAAATTAATTCAACTCATTATACATTATAAAGAGTTTAAAGCTTGAATAAACTTCTTGCGTGACCCGTTTAAGGCATTAACCAGTACCGTATTTTCTTATTTACTTGCAGGTTATTTTTTAGGCCAAGTAAATGATATAACTAAAACCAACTTTCTCTATTAAATACTATAAAAAAATAAGTCTAAAATATGTTTTGTTTTGTTTTGTTTCTTACAAATACAACTCCCGCACTGTTAGGAGGAATATTTCCTGTGTCGTGGGTAACTTTGCAAACATACATGAAACGGACACAAAGAACACCCAGACTCAGAACAACAATTTTTGGATCACACAAAGTGTCGTCCCATGTGGGGATCGAACCCACAACTCTCAGCGTAGTAGGCAGCGGTGTGGCGACCTCTTAAACCACTACGCCATCCGTGCCGTCAAATGTCATCTATTGCTGTATATTTTAAATCGCACATTATTACAACAAAAAAGGCAGCAACGTAATAATACCTAATAAAACTAAAGCAGAGCGGTGAGCAACACAACATTCCGGGGTCACGGAAGGGTGTTGCAAAAACTCAATTAAAACTTACCTAATACGTGAACGAAACTACCGATCTTTTGTCTCATTGGTGTGATTGAACTGTGTCAATTTACTATGGGAACGTTGCTTCTCTTTTCAGTATCTTCATTTCCAGAGACGAGTTTCGAAACTCCTAAAGTCTGATAACGCCTCAGTACTGAGCGTAATTGCGATTTGTTTTTCTTTCTAAGTACTTACGATAAACTTTTCTTACGCTTCGGTCTATCTGTAGTATTTAACTTTCAAAATTGAATGACTGGATAACTGGAAATAGATGGGAGGAATTGATGTTTTCTATAATTAGAGTTTCATTTTTAACGGTCTGTCTTTTGAATATTGTATAAACAATTATATTGTTTTCATGATTAAATTTAAACATTTAGTATAATACAAGCGTCTCAACGAGAGTTGTCCTCTGTTGGTGTAAGTCAAGTGATTAAATCGCTACCGTATACCGTATCAGGTAGGTTTATTATAACTTGCCCTGTTACAACCGCGTAAAAACGGTAATCGTCAAAGTGCTACACTCAGTAAGGGGCGATCAGTAGTAGCGTGTGTGTTGATAATTACTAAAGGCAAAAATTATTGTAAGGTAACCTTTAAGAGTTGTCACTATGTTTGTGGATATCAATGAAATTATAGTCAAGTATTTGATTGTATTGCATTTATATTATATTGATTGTATAAGTAGATATTTGAATGGAAATCCCATAACAACGTGACTTCCGATTAAAAGGTAATTGAAAAAAAATCTAATTTAATAAAAATCTTTATGTTCTAAGTGTTCAGTGTTTATTGGAAAGTGGGCTCTTAATTTTTACTTTAACATCAAAATTTAATTCAAAGTTAGTCGTATGCATCCTTATGTTATTGTTCAACCGATAAAAAAAACTATGCTAAAAAAGTAGAATGGACATTACAGTTGATATTTCAATATAATTAAAAAAGGTAAAAATTCAAAGCCTTAAACACTTAAATACTAATTAATACGTAAATATTAATTTTCAAGTTACAAATTTACTTTAAAACTGGTAAAGATTAATATCAATTTAAAAAAAAGTTCTACTAAAAACGTTCCAAATTCTTGATATAATACAAAAATACATGCCCTAAATTTAGGTATCACACAAAATAAACATTTTGAACAAATTGAATGGTACGCGAGCGAGTGGTCTTGGCTACCGCCCAGAGCAAACTAGAAGTGGAGAGAATCCGTTCCCAGGATACTTCGTTGCGGCCCAAACTTCTCAAATGACACCAAGGAGACCGCGATAATTCACAGGCTAATGTCAAAGTTGGGACTTGTCTGAAATTTTTACCAACATAAAGTTCCGTTATTTCGTCCTTCAGCTTCGTTCAGTATTTGAAACTGTTTTATGGTAATTGCTTTATTAAATTAAAATAATTACGGTAGACGGGTGATACTGTGAAAGGAAATTATGGAAAAATTATAAATATGGTACCTTAGTGTCGGGTCAGTTGCAGGTAGCGTATTTTTATTAGGAGTAAGTAAGTAATTACAAATTAGGATTAAGTTAATCGTATGCGAAATTACAAACTTTGAGCTTTTTGTCTTGACGACACACATGAATCCTATAGCATATCAACTTCAATGGTACCTATAGCAGTCTGGTTACCATAGTACAGGCTCTGTCAACTTTGAGTTCAGACGGCCGTCTGTGAGATGTGTATTTTTTTTTATTATTATTAACATTTGCTTGAATATGGGTCATCATGAAAATCCTATAAAAATATTATTCAAAGGTTATAATAGTAATAGAGATGCCCTAAGAATAAAATTAATACTCGTCAGTAAAATAAAATTGACTTAGTTTTAGAAAGTGCAATATAGTAATCTTTCCAGGCAAGGTTGCTATAGCAAATTTAAAACATATTTCTTTGTTTGCACTTTAATTAGGTTAGAATGTAGATATCATCATTTTTTAAGCCAAAGAAGTACAAACATTGCATGGATCGGTCTCGAAGAATAAAAAGTTTTTTTTCTATTGTTATTCTGCAATCAGTCATCTGGACCATGAGCAGCTAAATATATAATAACATTTCTAGTCATTTTGTCAATTTTATTTGTAAACATGTTTAGGAAATATCTTGATGTTTTGTTATTAATAGTTATTGTTTGTGTTTCAATGTAAATATTTGCACGCCTAATACAGAATATAGCTTGAATAATACACATCTGTTAAATCTGGTACCACCTGTATTCTGTGCAAATAAATGTTTCTTTCTTTCCTTTTCAGATTTGGTGAAGTTAGGATGTTTTTTGAGGTGCTAAAGAACTCCCAGTGGAGCCCACCCTTTATTTTATATTGTTCAGCAAATTAGCGACTAAACTCATCAAATAAGTCTCGTCCCTTCTTCAGTCGATGAGTTGTCGTGTTACGTTGTTGTATCCAGAATTAAAAGTAAAGACAATTTCAAAAAGACTGTGCTTACTTGACGGTAAGTGGAGTTGCGCTGGTTAAATAGTTGAGTCATAATTATTTTAACTCTTTTTCTCATTTTTAGATGCAGTTTATCAAATTAGTTTCAAGATTTGTCCTGATCGATTGCGCCGTTGCGTTATTAATCATAGGGACTTTTACACGTTAAAAAAATAGACGTGTGTATGGTAACAACAACAGAGAGAATATATTATACCATATGCCAATATACAGACTCTTCTAGGAGTCCTCATCTTAAAACGCAATGCGGTAAAAAAAGTAGACAATTATTAAAACTGAGCACTGTTTTAAAATCAAAATTTAAGTAACAAAAAGCGTCGCTTCATTTGGCAATGACATGTTGGCTTCGTGACAAAAATTCATTAATGGTTTTATGTGAAAAGTGAACTTTTCATTTTGGTTAAATTTGATATGAAAAAATTTATATTTGGAATACGTACAACGAATTTGCATTCATAGAATGATTTATGTTGCGTGTGTTTAGAAACGTCATTATAGTTTCATACGTTACTTTTAGGTCTCACGCTCAATTTGCTTTGAATCTACTAAACAAACATATGAATGAGATATGAGAAAAAAAAGAAGAACGGAAATAAACTTGTGTGACGTAATTAGAAAGTTTTCTATAATGTCAATTTCATCATGTTACGTATCGAATGAAAATGCTTTTAATTTCAAAAATTAGTAATTTAAGCATTTATTGAGAAAATATACGACAATAGTCCTCCACTCTCCCACCACCGAACCTTAATATTAAAAAGTTCGAAATTCCCTACACGCGAGTTTTAATCGCACTATTTTCAGATCATCAGATCCATTAAAGGGAAACAACCGGTTAATATATATTTATTACAAGCAATTTGTATCTAAAATGATTCATATTATCAGAACTATCTACGTCTTAAAGAGTAAAGATTTACATTGTCTATAATATACATTGCACATTTATCAAGTTTTGTATGGCACATATAAAGAGAGTAATATATGTGCGCCGTCTCGCATGATCTCAGATTCGTGTCAGTATCAAACAAAAGCCGAATTGTCTTTGCGAAGCGAGAACTGAATAATACATTTCACTTGAGTTTTAACATGACACCTCTTCTTTGTTTTCTGTTCTCGCCACTCGTCACAACAGACACTCAGAGATATGAACATACATATGTATAGGTTTATACGTAGCACTTACAATACGGGTATGTAAATAAAACTGGTAGATATTTCTACGATTGCTACGATGGCAACGCTATGAAAAAGCTGCATCATTGGAAAGGTTTTGATAAATCCCTACGCGAAGCCAAGAATGATGATAGTTGAGAATTGAGCATAGAAGATCTAGTGACTATGATATGATGACAAAGTCTAAAACTAAACAGTGAAACTGTTTTTTACTTTTAATTCGATGCGTAATTAAATTTCTTTTTTTTTTAACCGACTTCGAAAACACAGGTTATCAATTCGTCTGTATTTTTTAAAATTGTGGACCGATATTTTTAATTGTTTTGTAATATTAAGAGTATAACTACCGAGGTCCCATTAAAACCAAATCAGGATCTGATTTTGGGATCCTTGAAAAATCGAGGGAAACCCTCAAATTTTACAGCCCCGACGACTTGATTAGCTTTTTTCTCTAGCTAACAGACAATTTTGTTTAGTAGTCGTTTTGGCATGTTACTGAGCTGATGATTTGTTGTTAGTAATAAGTTTGTAATTTATGAGATTACAAAACATTTAGACAAATAAAAATGTTTGTCTCGCAATTATTTTCACGTTTGTTACCTCACAACTCTTTCACTTTTAAATCGTTTTTGAAAATTCTTTTTATGCGAAATTTTCCCTTTTGGTTCCATTCAAATGTGTAGAAAAAATGCCACTCCGAGTGGTGGAACATTAAGTAATATGGAAAACAATATATTTTTGGTTTCAAATGAAACATCTTGCTACCTTATTTAAATAAAGTATCGTACTTATTAAACTATATTTAATATAATCTAAAATACTTACTACTACTCTCAATATAACAGTTAACATTATAATAGCAATAGTCTCTTCTAGTCTGTTTGAAGTCGGCGCTAAGCCAAATGCGTGCTTGATAGGCTTGGTAGAATGCAAGAGTCTTCATGCTGCGCAAAACATATAATAGGTATAAAGTATGTAAAATGTAAATTGTAAATTGGCGATGTATAAAACAGCATTTTCAGCTTTAATTATCTGTGGATTGGTAAGCAGTTAGAAATTCAATTAAATTTTATTCGAACGCCATGTTCTTTTACTTTAACATTTACTCATTTGTGTTTTATTTTTGTGATATTGTAGTAGTTTTTGTCGCCATGGATAAACTGAAAGTTCGTACAAATTTTCGAATATCAGTTTCTACTTGCTTGCGGGCTTTAGAGTTAGTGTCAAAATAACACTGAAGCACTTGGATCAAATCAGAAAGATAAAAAAGCTAGGTAAGTGGGTGCCACACGATCTTAGCGACCATCAGCGAGACTTACGCGTCGAAGCATGCATGGCATTACTGAATCGGCATAGAAACGAGGATATTTTTCATCGAACTTTTACCTGCGATGAAAACTGGACCCTGTACGACTACCGTAAGCATTCATCTCAGTGGGTAGACTCGGGTACAGCACCTAATCACAGTCAAATAATGGTAACTGTCCGATGGACTAGTGCCGGATTGTCAAGAATTGCGAACAATGATAGAGAAGCTCGCAATTCAACAACCACGACTGGTCAATCGCTCTTCCCAATTGCTTCTTCACGACAACGTACGAGATCACACTTCACGACAAGAGTTATAACTGGAAGCTCTCCGTCACCCACCGTACTTACCGGACATTGCCCTAACAGATTTCAACTTTTTTCAAAATTTAGAAAAAAAATAGTGGCTAAAATTACCTTAGAGGCAGTAAAAAACGCTTTCGCTGACTTCATCGCCTCCTGTCCAACAGACTTCTACAGTAACGAAATTAACAGACTGCCATCAAAATAGTAAAATAGCATAGATAATTTGGGCCTGTACTTTGATTAGCTGAATTAAAAAATAACCAAAACTTTTATATCTAGAGAAAAAGAAGTAAAGGAAATCGAGCGCATAATACTGTCCAAAAATACTGTTGCATGTTGAATCGACGAAATGGCTGAATGGGCAGAAGACTAGATGAGTCTACTGACTCGCGAGGCCTACCTCAACCACTTGCATTTGTACGTTATATATGGCAAAACGACGCGCATGAAGATATCTTGCTCTGCAAGTCGTAGAATGGCGGATTAAATTTTTTAACAGATTAATTCCTATATAAAGGAGAAACGTTTACAGTCGAAGAACTGTGTCGGGATATGCCCAGACGGTGCGCGGGGTATGATTAGATAGACAAATGATTGGAATCAAATATGTAATTAGAAAAATATTTAACTATTCGGTTTCACCACATCTCGAACTTAGAGGAAATTTCAAGAACCTCTCAAGGTAAAAGACATTATTATAAAAGAAAATGACTCAGCATTTAGGACTTTGTTGTACAAAATAAAAAACAGTAAAATTTCAATCAATTTTTTTTTATTCCTTGTCTCTGTATTTTTAGGGCATAAATTTGGGTAACTTGGCAACCCTTCAATTCATTCTCACACAAAGAGCTGCCGCCATTACGGTGCCTCAGTTTTGTCTTAGCAGGAGTTCCGTCCGACTTTTTTTATACGTCCATGTGTCGTTACGAGAGTTTTTAAACAAAGCCCCTGTGTTTTGTTGACACACTGCAGAGAACTTCACAGAGAAGCACTGGTTTTGCAGTGGAAGCAATGCAAAAGCAATCCCTGACGATTTCAAATGAGTACTAAATACAGCTTTGAAAATTGTAAATTATATTAAAACAAAACCCTTACAAGCACGTTTATTTCAAAAGTTATGTGAAGAAATAGGTAGGCTTCACACATCTCTTCTTCTGCATACAGGGGTTATCGATTTTATCGAAACCGATGCTAAAGCTGTAATTACAAAGATTAAAAACTACCCTTTGAAATAACAGTCTTTATACATAGGTATTTAAGTATTAAAAAATCTATTTTAAGTTAAAGTTGTTTTTCTTATTTGCAGTCCTTCACCCATATTGGTGACGATTACATTCCCATTGTTTATAAGCTAGCTAAAGTTATTAAATTAAAATATACATATATGTTCTCTGTGATGATTACAAATTAATGTCTAATGAAAAAAAAGGTACTTTAAAACAAACCACACGACGTGGAGCAACTGACAGAGCTGCTCCACGTCGTGTGGTTTGGCGAATATTTTCTTCCCTCTGACTAGGGAATCTGAGCGTTACCAATATTTTATGCTCTCTTTTTAATACGGCTGAGAGGTAGGTCCCGAATTTGAAAGGTGTTGTTAGGTGGGTCGGAGCCCAATCAAGTTTGGGAACCACTGTATTAGAGTACTGTAGAGTAGTCTGGAGACCCCATTATGCAGTCCACTCATTACGCCCTGAATGTTCCCATAAACGATTTCTGTTGTATCTTGCTTTCTCGAATGGCATTTCAAAAACTAAGCGCTACTACAATAGTAGACTTTCACACTTTGGCATGATTTTGCTTGCAGAACATAGAAGCCTAAATAACATATTGTTTGCTTGTAAAATTCTCAACCATCTCAAGTCAAATATACAGTCCCCAGTTACTGGCTCTTTTCAAGTATCGTGTACCTGCTACGCTTTCGCGCATCTCCATCACACCGCTTTGTCTGCACCTCAGAAGAACAGTTATTGGCGCCAATTCTTCGTATGCAAGATTGTCCAAGATAATAAATAGTTTTAGTTATTCTTTGGACATACACTCTGGATAAATTTCCAAAGTAAAGTCACTTGTTTATTTCCCGGATACAGTTCCACAATAAATTCGATTTAATTTATTGTAAACTGCATGTAGTTTAAGATTAATGTTTGAGTCCATAATTTTTATCTTCAATGTACCTATGTATTATTTTCACAAAAGCGGTGTTTACCTATAAGTAATTGTTACATTATTAAGTGTTTTCCTTTAGCATGTGTATATTACAAGTTTTGATGTAAACAATTGTTGGCAAACTTTAATTTTTAAAAAACATTATAAGTATTACATCTTTAAGTAACAAGGATTTCGTGTACATGAGTACATATTATGTATGTACAGAGCACATGTAACTGTTATTTATTTTCCATCAAAACATTATTTTACACTTCACAGCTTTGAATACAGTATACAATTTAGGAATATATCAAATCTCCGTTTGATTCACAAGATATCCGATATTCAATATATCTTGCATCTGATATTATTTCCTTTCGTAGATAGACAAAAGACAGCTCAGCTTATATTGGATAACAGAACTTTATTCTTGTGATAGAAACAGAGCTCGCTCAAATCTGTGCTCGGGTGCTTAAATCAAAACGTCTTAAATGGAGGATGTACATAGTGATTACGCTGACACACATCTCTTATAATTTTATTCTTCTTTTGTTAATATTTAATAAGTTAAAGTACTACTTATACTTTAAAATATATCAATGCTTTCTCAAAATCTTTAAGTCACGAATGAACAAATTCAAAAGTTCACTTCCACTTCGTTTTAGTGTAAGTTACTACATTAACAATTCGTAAAAGACATATTACTGTCTACATTGTAGCTGCAATTATATCACCCGCACATGGTAATAGATAACAAAGTTAGTAAAGAGAAACAGTTTTGAGTCCAATGAAATCATTATCATATCATATCATTTATATAGGCATCTAATGGCAATAAGATGTAAATCAATACAAGTGTAACCAAGACTTTATTAGAATTTATTTTATCAGAATAAGTCTGCAATATTTATTTTTTTATTACTAATTACCATTGAAATGTCCAATTTACGGTAGCGTAATAAACTAAAGTGTATTCGTGAGACACAAGAATACAGATTTTTCGTATAATACGAAATAGAGAATAAACCTTATCATCATCAACAGCTTTTAATAGTCCACTACTGGACATAGGCCTTTCCTTAGAATTGAGGTGTTGGCCTATTATACCACGCTGGCCAGACGGATTGCTAAAGGGTTTGTGTCAAGTTTTCCTTCCCTTTGCAGTGCTATTGTCCTGCGTAGTTCGCTCCCTTAGTCGGTTCTTACGATACCCACAGGATGAATAGGGGTGTGACTCCTCTTCATTCGGGAAATTCTTCCTCTTCATTCCTACCAAATTCGGGACCCACCTCTTGGCCCTCTTAAAAAAGAGAGCATAAAATATTGGTAACGCTGACAATCATAATAGTCAAAGGGAAGAAAATATTCGCGAACGAACCGACGTGGACCAACTGACAGTTTGTTTTAAAGTAAATTTTTTCATTAGACCTTAATATGTTATCATCACAGACAACATATATGTATATTGTAATTTAACAACTTTAGCTAGATTATAAACAATGGAAATGTAAGCGTCACCAATATGGGGGAAGGACTGCAATTAAGAAAAACAACTTTAACTTAGAATAGATTTTATTAATACTTAAATACATAGATATAAAGACTGTTATTTCAACGGGAAGGGTGTATTTGTTTTTTAATCTTTGTCGTTATAGCTTTAGCATCGATTTCAATCCTAGTTACTTTTAGTCGCAGTGAGTTTGATAAATTCCATTTAGGTATTTCGATATTTAGTTTTAATGTTCGTCATAGCCGAAAATCTAGCCTCACATAGATATGAGGTACTGAAGAAGAGCAGGATTTTTATAGCTTCACCAAACAGGGAAAGATTTTACTAACTGATTACGATTGAAACTATTTTTGAGAGAGGTATCTTCTGATAAATCAGTGAGTTCTTCACTTGATTTTGTTGACATAACTGGCGTAGTGGTCTGGTGTCTTGAATGGGTTACAAATCCAATTTAACAAGTCGAACTGTCTTTAGCTGCACTTGGTTTTCTATAGTAAAATTGTGTTTCAAAACAGTCATACTTGCCACTCTTAATACAACTCTTCCACAACATAGCTTCTTTATAAACGCTCGAATTTTATCATGAACTAATTTTTTTATAAATATTCGCATAATATGAGAGCTTGAGAATATCTTCTTCGTCGTCCAATGGAGATTCGATATATTCAGTATTTCGTTAAAAGTAAATTGTAACCTCATTGTGCAATTCATTTTGATAACTACTGTATGCAAAAGAAGAGATGTATGAAGACAACCTATTTCTTCACATAACTTTTGAAATAAACGTGCTTGTTAGGGGTTTGTTTTAATATAATTTACCATTTTCAAAGCTGTATTTAGTACTTCTTTGAAATCGTTAAGTAATGTTTTTACCAGTGCTTCTCTAAGAAGGCTGCAGTGTGTCCACAAAACACAGGGGCTTTGTTTAAGAACTCTCGTAACGACACATGGACGTATAAAAAAAGTCGGACGGAACACCCGCTAAGACAAAACTGAGGCACCGTAATGGCGGCAGCTCTTTGTATGAATGAATTTTAGGGGTTGCCAAGTTACCCAAATTTATCACTTAAAAACACAGACAATAAATAAATTATTTTTTTTGTTCAATATTTTACTGCTTAATGTCCCTAATGCCGAGTCATTTTTTTATAATGTCTTTTACCTTGAGAGGTTCTTGAAATTTCCTCTAATTTAGAGAGGCGGTGAAACAGAATAGTTAAATATTTTTCTAATTACATATTTGAATCCAATCATTTTTCCATACTCCATTTTCCTTAGAAAATTGATTAAAGAATATCAAATAGAATAACTAGTATTAACTATTAAATAAATAAAATTAATAAATTGATTTTAATAACAAACCAAAAATTTCATTTGCTTCGGGTAATTTGCACACGTGAAAATTGGCAACACTGGGCTTATAACGAATTCTTTTGTTCTAGTGAGTGCTGATTAATTTTAATGTAAAAAATCTCGAAATAAGTAATTGAATTATTCGTTTACCTATAAAACGTGATTCCTGGATTATTTTTCTTTCGGTCACTACGGTCTTTACAGCATTTTACTACGCAGAACATGTTATATATTTATATGTTTATGAGTAATGCGTCTCGTTGTCTTGATGTTTCGAGCGTAATGGCCGACTAATGTGTGTAAGTGTGCGTACCGGTCTGTACGTACAGCGAGCTGGCCGACTATAAGTTACACAGTTTTTTGTTAGCGTGACTCTGTCCGACTTCTTTTATACGTCCATGTAAAGACACTGCTATTTTAGTAGACGTAGCCCGCGCACCGTCAGTGCATATTCCGACACAGTTCTTTGACCTTTCTTTTTTTATACGTTCTACGACTAATTGGCTTGCAGAGCAAGATTTGAGCCATTTCATCGATTCGTCGTGCAACAGTATTATTGGACAGTGTTATGCGCTCGATTTTCTTTACTTCTTTTTATCCAAACATCGCTCCAACAGCATCTTTAATTGATGGTAACACTAAGTCTTCCCTGTTTTTCTGTAGTAGTAGTAAGGCTTTTTTGGTCTGGCGATCATTAAACTTATGAAGTACGAAGGATACGGAGCATTTTATTAATATTAAAGAAATTTGAAACAATATTTTTTAAGGATTTCTGAACCTTCTGTAAAAAATCTAACACGCTCAGGTATTTTGAAATCGCTATTTTTCCAATTTGCTGATAGAGATTATAGATTAGACTCATGCATTGTTTCTAAATTGTGGTGAACTTAGCATAAGTAGTCATTAATTTCGCAATTTAAAATCTTTTAAAAGTAAAATTTACCTACTTATCATCCTTGCCGAATCTAAAAATACGTAATTGACGTAATGTCTAAAAATAAAAACAAGAATCTGCACGTTTACGCCGTCACGCTCCCACCACATAACACCAGGCATCACTGTGTATATATCAGATAGCCCCATACCTCTTTATATCAAGTGGCATCGCAAACACCTAACGTGCTGGAGGCATTTGTCAACTTCACGGACACAGTTCTCGTGCACCACTTCGGACAACAAGACACTGCAACATAACACACAATACAGTGTTTTGTATCTAAAGAGCACTCGAACATCGAATCAATCACGAAACACGTGTAGAGAAGCCCGTAATACATTGTCGGTTTTCACATAACATAGTCTTAGTGATTAGTCACAGCCAAATTAATATAAATTCATGTTTGAAATTTTACATAAATATGTGTTTTTATATTAACAACACATTATAATAACATCGATAACATACTACAAGCGCAATCTAACGGAGATACACAGAACTCCGGAGTAACTGCTAATCCTATATCATATATAAATGAATAATTCTCTCTCCGATCAGCAGATACAAGCTCATCCGGCATCATCATGCACAATGTATGACAAAAATAATAAATTATATATTAAATTGTTGAAAAGTTTTAATAGTTTCTTTCCTGCTATTCGGAGCAGATACAAATCATATATCATGATACACACAAGCGGTCACAAGCGGTCTTGCCGTTCTCGAAGAAAACCTATTAAGCTATAGAAAAAAGGATTCCTTTCAAACAGGTGCTTCTGAATTCTCGACAGCGTGAAATCCAGTGTTAATAATCAAGTCACCTCACACGTATGACAACTCCAAGGTGTTGATTCCCATACATTTTAATACTGTTCTCAGTTTCATTCATTCACTCAAAGTAATACTGTCATATACCTTCCTTTTAGTTAAAACGTTGAAAAATAATAATCCTCTAAAAAAACCTTGGTTTGCTAAAGGATTTACTGGCGATTTTCATCCAACAAATCTTTACAAATTTGTTATGCAAATGGAAAAGCCTTATTACACTTCCTTAATTATTTCACAGGCTCTACCGAAGCACAAAGTCCCTCCTAATATTTTATGATGTAATTTAAAGCTACAAAAGATAATTTTGTATCAAAATATCGGATCCTGATTAGAGAACAACAAAAAATGTTATATTTTAAGAAAACAATAAAGATTGTGAACTAAATGACAGTTTTTATGTTCTTTTGTGAAAAACGACGCTACTTAGGGTATCTGATTTTTTCGGCACACTTTTTATCGCACCAGAGACAAATCACACAGAATTCTAGAGGATTACGTGCGAACAAAACATTTTATCGGATGTGCGAGAAAGTTTTTTCAAAGATATCCAGTAAGGGCCCCCCTCTCTCTAAACTTTCGCTTACTGGCCCTTTAATAACTTATTTAACATCTTAAAAAAATATTTATTAGGTTTATTCACAGAAATCAATAATTCAGATTTATTTAATAAATTTAATAGAATAATAATTCGAAAATAGCCTTCTATACTGCTCTCATAAGAATATGTTAGGTAATAACAGGTAAAGTTTTTCAGTATTTATTATTTTTGTGTATAATCGGCTAATCCTGTAATTTTAGTGCTTGTAATTGAATCAAAACGTAAAATTAAAGTTAAAAGCGATTCTGATATAATTACCAGATGGAATAGAGGTAAATTGTATGTTACGTTAAAAAAACTTCAGTTGTCGTAATGCAGGCTTATAAAATGTTCTTAAAAGTGTTTTATTCATATAATACATGGACTATTGTTATTAGTTTAGGTACCTGTCTCTGTTTCTGTCTAAATTGATCTCTATTAATACTATTCAGTGTGTAATACATATAATAATATCTTAATTTACGAGAAAAACTATATCATTCGATCAGAAAAAAGTTAGAAAATAACGCCTTATACACAAAAAGTTTTTTTGTATGTTCGAAAAAATTTACCCTACTTACATTCAACTCACACCCTAGACTCTACGGCAAACATTTGACTCTCCTGTACTTAAAGTAAAAACTAAAAGTGTTCTCCGTAACACAAACATGTCAAGCCAGTCTAACAGCACAGTTACTAGCTAGGTAAAGATTGGATATTTTTTTCTGTAGCTTTAGCAAACATCAATCCTTTTACGCATTGGTATGCAGGCTGCGTGGGTTGAAATGCAAAACACTTACCCTCGCTAGAGTTCAAAGCGTAAACTTTTTCTGTCCCAGACATTATTCCAGTCTCGTAGTTCTGTTTGAGGTTTGGAGTATTTTTCGGTTGAGCCCTGGTTTCATTAAAAAGTTGCCTCCCACAGAACTAATATTCAAAGTGATTGAGCAACTTTCAATTGCGACGATGGAATTGTAAGCTCAGTGTCACCATGATTATGAATATCTACACGATTAAGGCTTTTTGGGTTTAATATTCGGTCGTTTAAATGAATTTCGACTGGTATCTGATATTTATATTTAACCATCTTGGCTGTAATATTAAAACAAATGAACAAATTTGTTTTTTTTAGTTTTTGTGTTTAGCTTGCACGTAACCCCAAATTTTTGTCCTTTTTGCCCTTAATTAGTCAAATTTAAGAATTAATAAGTGAAAGAAAAAAAGATTCAAAAAGAGAAGGTTGTGGTGTGAGAAATAACGCAAATTTGGTCCTTTAGTTTTTCAGCTTGTGTAACTCACAGGAAATCTGTTCGGGGCTTTAATTATAGCTGTTAATACTGTTTTTTTTTTTAAATAAACTTCGTCGCAGAGCAATATTAAGTTTTCGCACAATTTACGAAAATGTAAAAATAGGTGATTCGGAAAAACCGTGTGCGATCGGCAAGAAAGCAATACCTATTAGTAATACTCCTACGACACTGAAAAAATGTCTTTAAGAGTTACCTTACAACCTCTACATAGTTATAAATCTTCCAGATGTATGAAAGAGCCTTGAAAACCGATGATGAACCGATTTTTTCCAAAGACATGTATTAAAACCCCATGTATGTATTACTACATGCATGACATGTATTAATACTTTTAAATGTTTTTTTTTTTTAATGAAATTTTAGCGTGTACTAATTAAGCTTAATTCGTTAGCACATGCTGACTCCTATAGACTAGGTATAGTGTTTTGTTTTAAAGTTTTCCTAAAAAACGTTTAAACAGCTTTTAACAATATACCTCGAAATATTTTGGATTGATTTTTAGAGAGGCAATGAAAAAGGTTTTATAATCACAATCGAATTTTACGCCGCAGATTAGTGTATACCATCAGTAAAATATGTCATGGGAAAAGGCTAGCATCCATTCAATGACTCCTCACAAAAAATCGCTGGCAGGTAAGGGTTTACTATTTAAGTGCACTGGGTGCTTGTTTATCGACTTAGCTGTATGAAACTAAAATTTATTAATAAAAATTAAAAAGGTAGCCCTTAAGCTCATTGCAGGCCACTTCACAGAGCTCAACAACATGAAACCGCTGCTGCCTGCATTTTTTAATGGAGTCCTTAATGTTTCCAAACAACATTAATTTTATTTTGAAGAAAAACAATTTTATATAATTTTAATTTTTACTGTATATTTAATTAATTATTAAAAAGTAAGAAAAAATCATATTTGACTTCTATAGGTTTTAATTCAGACGTTTATAATTGCTTCTTAATCTCCCAAAAGTTTAGATGTATAAATAATATAGTTTCATTGTTAAACCACACATTTTTATTACGGTTTTTTAAGTGTTAGTGCGATGTTCGTCAGTGTTGACAATAGTATAAATAATAATCTATCGATAACTATAATATTATTAATATTATCAGCTAAAATATTATATGTGCGAAAAACAGGGTTGTTGGGTGTTCGTTGAAATAACAGCCAACAACAAATATGCCGATAACACACTCAGTATATTATATTCCACCATATCCAATTTCCATTGAAAATAGCCATTCAAACTTTAAAAGACTTTTAAAATTAACAATTAAAATTCACAAAGGTTTGTTTGGTAGACTGAATTTGCCGCCAAAATATTAGAGGCTAAAAATAAAAAATAGAGAAGGCACATGTTAAGCTTTCCATATTTGAATTTACTGATTTTGATAAAATAATAATATTTTGGATGTATCGGTACTAATATTATAAACTGGGAGCTGGGACCGCGCGGTTACAGTTTAGTATTAAGCTAGACAAAAAGCGATGTGCATATCGGCCGCAGTGATACCACAACATTAACATATAACTGATTACTATTAAGTGAGCCGCACATTTTGTATATCAATGGAGCCGCATGCTGGTTTTAAAAGCTTCAGTTTTCTTATAATAGCTATATTGTACATTACAAGGCATTATATATTTTGCAAATAATTCTCGATATACCACACAAAGTGTTGCTACAAAAGCGATTAAAAACATTTTTTGCCTATATTATTAGGAAATGTGACTTATTTATTACAAAATTATAGAATTATGTGCATGACATTTGATAAAAAGGACCATAAATGTATAATACACAAACCTTGAATACATTCTAATACATTCCGTATCTCAAATTGAGACGTAAGTTAATCGCCAAACGATATATATCTTTTTTGTGTGGCCACCTCTCCATTTGATTTTCCTTAGCTAAAAAACGAAGTAAAAGGCAAAGATTTATGGTAGTTTTTACAATTTTACGGTCAGCGAGTTCGGTTGGAAACGCCAAGGGAAACATTACAAGAGATATCGCAGATTTACTTCAAACTTGATGCCTTCTCTAGAGGGAAATCACGAAATGGGGATCATTGCAGCATGATTCATTCGACAGGGAATATTCTTATTTTAAAATCTTTTACCAAAATGACGTTGATATATTTTGTCGTGGGCATCCTATTTATATTAATACATCTGGTATAAAATGAATTGAATTAAAAAAAATGTTTTAAGAAAACATCTGATTGCTATAATTAAATAACTTAATTTGTTTACACTTGTTTTATTCATAATATTGATTCATTGTCGACTTTCAATATTATTACAATGTAGATAACTGCACAACTATGCACTATCTAAACAAATTGATATATATATTATTTCAGAACATAATCTATAGCTTAAATAACTCTATAAATACTTTTTCATGAATCATCTAAAGAACAATGGCAGAAACATATTTACCTAAAACTTAAGCGTTTAAAAAATCGAGTCACAGTAAACTTAATCAATATTTTTTCTATGATTTATCATTACACCACCATGTGTTGTATAAGTCTTATAAGAGATAAGATATTTTTGAAGATTTTATTTGACCTAAGTACGTAATGTCAGATTCGCCATCACGTATAACTGACTAGGGATGCGTGGTGGCAATATTATATTATGGAACATTTTATCGATAATCGATTCTTATAGCTTTGGCTGAAATATTCACCGAAGGTTCACTATTATGATCATGAATTTGCTTCTGCCCACGTCTTCACTCGAACGGTAGAGTGACTGAATCAACATAATTAGAAATGATTTAAAATGTTTTTGACTCTCTTTAAACGATTTTAAACACACTAAAGAAATAGAATATAGTTACGTTATTTTCCACTACACAGTGTGATGAGAAAAATACATTGTCATTGATAACGGTACATAAATAGACATACATCGATATTTTCAAAATGTCGATACGTCGTCGTTTAGATCCTGTCAAGTTCCGGACTCACAACGTTTGTTATTTTATTGTTGTTTAATTTAGTGTTAAACTCGAATAGATGTTATGCTTTTATTTTTTTTATTTCATATACTGTAATAATAATGAAAATAATATTTTCGGCTATCTGACACACAACGCCATCTAGTTTCAAACAAAACATTAACAATATGTTAGTACTTAACCTCGAAACATTCAAAATCCAATATCTTTTTTCCTAGACTTCTTTCGCAAGTAATTTTGATATGAGAATGGTCAAAAATAAATTCTCAAGTGTTAAGGATTTTTTGATATTTAAACGCTAACATTTCAGTTCAAATAAAATTATGTATGGGGACCTGCCATTGTCCTTTAACTAAAAACATTTAAAATTTCTCTTCTTAAATAAATATTTTGAACCCTCCATTAAACCACGTACTTATTTTCCCAAATCTGTCAAATGTTGCCAGCCCATCATTCAAATGGGGACTTATCATCTTTTTAATATTTACACAATTTACATTTTGCTTTGAAAGGCGACATTAGCGAATCAGTGATTTATACATTTTTTCCTGTTACAAAAGGGAAATGAAAGGCAAAGCCACAAATTCAACTAAATTTAAAACTTTAACCTTTTTTCCTTATGTTTATTGGAAATATAATCGTATAAATACTACGTTGTGAGTAAGTATATACAGTTTATATTAACGACCCCTTTGTCACACACAAACTGATATAGATTATCAACCCTTGGCCCTTACTCGTACAAGCCCTTATCGAACACGAACCTTAGAACACTTCAAAACAAAGAAAAGGTCGGATAAGAAGATTATAGTGCCAACGGTTAGTTGAAAAATGAAATACAAAATATAAGGTTATTCTTTGTTTGTTCTCAATATTAAACAAGCGATTCAATAATATGCAATGAGAAAAGATTTTCTATGTTCAATATTATTTTTTGAATATCAATAGGTCTTTGGATGACGTTGTCAATTTTCAAAATAAAACTGGGACCTGTCAAAAATAATTCCATTTTTTATGTGAGGGGTTCGAAAAATTGGGGAGAAAACCCCTCCTCGTTATTCCGTTCCTAAATATGTTTTAAATTGCCATTCGCGTTCGATGATTACGACAATAACATATTCATCATTCGATAAAATAAAAGAATATAAAGAAGTAATCACAACGTAAAACAAAAATATAAAATTTTATTTTTGTTGGTATCTAAATCTGTTATACATACTCTTGTATTTTGAATCTATTATTCAAAAGACCATTCAAGTGTAATGATTAATGTTTTAAATAGAGTACAGATTACAAGAGTTAAGCCGTAAACACTATTTTATTCTATTTTTAATTTTGGTATTCTTTTTATTGTATTTCGGACTTGGTGACAAAATTTTAGATTACTTAATCGATACAAATACACCTCATAACTTGTTCTAATTCTAGATTTGGTACCATCACCTTTTGCACCTACCGACTATTACTTTTTCCAAAATTTAGACAACTTTTTAGTGGGTATAAAATTCAATTCCCGAGAGGCAGTACAAAATGCCTTTGAAGAGTTTGTTGCCTCCCGTCCAGCTGATTTTTACAAGAAGGACATCAATAAACTGCCAATGCGTTGGCAAAGACGCGTCGATTGCATGGGTGATTACTTCGAAAAAGTTTGAAAAAATAAGTACTTTCACTTATTGCATACAAAACGGCAATTTCATAGGTAAAGACCTAATATAACCTACTAGGGTTACATTATTTAAAAACGGTTTTTTGCTAAAGTAGAAACGTAGAAAAGTAGAAACTACTTTTACTAAGCTACTTAAAAAGCTTAGTAAAAGTAGTTTCTAAAAATAAACTCCATGGAAAATGTTTACCAGAGTACTTTTTGGTTCCTATTACTCGTAGAATTCTTTAATTAAATGCGAAAACAATAGTTATTTCCTCTAGTATACAATTCACTAACACGTACCCGCTGGCTGGTTTGCAACTTTTAATTTGTACTCTCCCTTGAGGGAATAATTTTTCAAATGGTTGAAACAACAGATTATTTTGTTTGCTGCTTTGTTCTATCTATATCATTTTACATTTATTTAGTTATAACTCGCGCTCTTTATAAACTTCTGATTTATTTACAAGTACAATTGCTTTGGTATTTTTTTATTTTGCCAGCAGTAGAATGAATGTCTAACAGTATATACATTACCAATCTCCCATCTTCAAACTTTGAATAACAACAAAAAACTCTTAGGCATTTCAAAGGCTGAAGTGATCGGGCTGTAACTTTAAATTTAGCATAGATTGTAAAACATATTTATAAAGTTACAGCGTTATTTTTATAAATTTTCATAATGTACATGTCAAAAATGTACGAGGGATAAGAAGAATACTAACGTTTTGTCCATATATTAAAGCTGATGTTTGGAATAATAGGCATTTTTTAAATCAGGATCTAAATTTTTAACTTCATTTTACTTTCATCTTCACTAGCAGACTACATCACCACCAACAACTTGTATTCTTCATCTATTTTATTATGATATTTTTGTAAAAATCAATAAAACAAATAACATTTTTTTAATGTTTTTTTTTGTGCACGGAAAAATGAGACTAATATCCCTCAAAATGAGTTTTTAAATTAATTTTTACAGCTAAATTAACTACCCTTTGGTGGCTTGGCCCTGGCTTTCAATCACTCTGACAAAAAAATGAAATGATGTTTTAAACTTTTTGACATAAAGTAAATTATTTATATTGTTTTACGCAACACGATGGGGTTTTATTTTATTTTAAAGTCTTACTTATATATATAGTATACTTTATTTACATACGGCAGATACTCAGTTATATCTAAGAAAAACATGTCAGACTACTTCGTTAATACTACGCAATGCAAAACAAATTTATCCACTCTCTACAACTCAACCTTGGGCCGACGAAGAAATGTTACATGGTGGGTGCAAATATGTGCTGTATTCTGATTGATATATTTAACATTATTTGTAGAAGTTAAGATAATCAGATACCATTATATTTCTCTTGTTCAGAAAAACCTTGACGAAGTAAATCATGCAATTGAAATGCAAATGCAGTTAACTGATTGATCGTTATATAGGAGCACTGAATAAAGTTAGATATTTTGTTAATTAAGAGTATCCGAAATTGAAGATGGGGCAAAGCCAAGTGGAAACAGAGTAGGTTAACACAGTCAGTCTATAGATGGGTGACTATTCTTACCACATTGACTTCCGTGCCTCGGAAAGAACGATAATCCGTCGGTCCCCGTTGCCATACGAACGCTATGGCAATCATCACGGGTATTTGGAGCCCAAAAAAGACCAACAACAGTCTTTTTGACCGACTTCAAAAAGGAGGAGGTTATCAATTTGGATTGGCATAACTTTGTCATATATAGACGGATTTTCAAAATTATTTTTTTTCGAAAGATGTTTATTCCGAAATGGTCCCATTTAAATTTCATATAGATCTGATGATGAGTTTTAGAAATAGACAACGGAACTCTTCCAAAAATTACAACAAAATCAACCGTGATTGCTGCTAGGTTTTTCGTGCTTTTTGTTAGTATTATTTGAAGTCGGTTCAACTGTTTTTAAGAAGGTTTTTTTTATTGGAGAACATCAATAGCGCCTAGTACTTGGGTTGTGGAGGTCTGATGGCTCGCTTCACTTAAAAAATCGGAGTTCAGTCGTGTCGCAGTAGACTTAAAGACGACTTTAACCTAGTTTGGAAAAAGGCTCGGAGGAATGTTTATTAAGAGCATCTAAGGAACATTCAAATAATTGTAACTCACCAACGTTAATAGTTAAGATGACAATTAAGATTAATTCTTAAGGAAAAACGACCATAAACTGAAGAAAACACAATAAATCTCCGTACTTATATAAGTGTGCTAATAAACGAGGTAGAACGACGCCGACCTAGCCCTTTCATCTGACGCTAGCCGTAAATCCAAAGACGAGAAGTGCCTCCCGTGATGTATTCCCGACATTAATGGAATTACGCGGCCGAGCGATATGTAGTACTTGTTGGTAGACTTTAAGGATAACAATTTGTATCGAGTGCTTGGTTCCTGTTTTCTCCTTAACTTACACCATTAATGTTCATTTCAATCGTCTTAGGTAACATAACAACTGTGCTAGTAAAAAGGAGAAAAGTTATATTGGGTTCATTACCTATCCTTATATTATTTCTACTGACATTGTTGTATACACTACAAACATTGAAGCAGGCTTTAAGTGGCCAGTGTCTAACCTAATCATAGGAGACTGTGACGTCGAGCATGACAAATTGGTATGATCTCGTGGCATGAAAAAAGTGTATAAATACATACTATATGTTTGTTCTTTGCTATTTCACCAATTCCCATGCCACTACTGACATGCATTGGAGAGTAACCATGTTTTAAATAAAATCAAATCATTTATTTTTCAATATATGATTTAATTTTAATAATAGTAATAAACATTTACAAATACGAACAATATACAAATAAATTTGAGTTAGGTATTTCTAATGACAGATTTAAAATACAGAGTACCACCCCTTTTCAGTAAGAGCCGACTAAGGGAGCAAACTGCGCAGGACAATAACGCTGCAAAAAGAGAGAAAACTTGACACAAATACTATACCAACCCGTCTGGCCCGCGTGGTAAGCTAAAACCTCTTGTCTAATTAGAGGCCTATATCCAGCAGTGGACTATTTAAGGCTTTTTATGATGATGTGATGTGAGGTATTATATTAATTTCAAGAACCTGGTAGTACTATTCCATATTAATGTACATAAGCTCTAGTCGAAAGAGATTAACCTTTCAGCCTGCTCTCGTCTCACACAATCACGAATGCCTTCACAAGAACAATAACAAAGTCACACCTGACAAACATAATTGCAAAACAATAGATGTGGTGGATGAGCAAACATATCTGGGACTCGTTATAGATAGTCGATTCTCCTGGAAAAGTCATTAAGACCGGGTGTGTGACAGACTGAGGGGTATACTGGCTAAGTTTACTCTGAAAAAAATATGAAAATAACTATCACTCACTCTTTGATTTTTGAAGAAGAAATAAAAAAAGACAGAACCGTGATCACATAATCCAAACACGTCAGCTCCTGAATTCTAAGTTATTGTTGCCCAAATACACGAAATTCTATGGCAAAAGGAATCTGTCATATATTTTACTCCAGACAAAATCAACAATCTCCCATTATCCCTTAGGAATGAGTTAGCACCAAAAAATATTAAATTCAGATTCAAACAATATTTCTGGGCAAATATAACTAACCACTGATTTACTACGTGCCAGGGCAACATTAGTAATCAATTATTTCGGTCTGCTCTAGTAACAAAATTTTAAAACTTTTGACATAGTTATTCTCTCACAAACACCCATATGTCATAAAGACTAACATATAAATTTATATATATATGTAAAAATATATATCCACTTCATTCTACATATACTACAGTACTGCATATCTAGCTTACTTGCAAAGAAAACATCATACTGTAGATGCAGTTAACGTGTTTGTTATCTACTCGGCATACAGTAATAAAAACAGGTTACCGGCTGGCTGGCGGTGGACCTACCCTTGCCACCTTCAAATTTCATTATTTTTGTATCATCTACTTCTGTTGTAATACTTACTGTTTTCTGAATGTCAATGATAACGAGCCTCAGAAAAACTCGAACTCGCGTTTATGTGGTATCATAAAGCTTGCGTACCGATAAAAAAATGGAAGCATTTATAATTTATACAGTGTATACTGACGACTCTATCATCAGAGGGTTACATTATGTGATTGGTTATATCTAAACTGGTTATACATATATTATAAAGTCTATACAAAGTGTGTAGGTGACTATCAAGTTTGTAGTCCGATTTTGGAAAATATGTATATTAATAAATGAAAAGTAAGAATCCTTTTTAATAATAAGCTTTTATTTGAAAACACTAAAAAGAATAAAATAAACTTTTCCTTTAAAACTTTCCTAACAACTTATAACGTCACTACATAATTTATATGATATAAAAGCTTGTCGCGAGATATAAGAACTTATTTACTTTTTATAAAAATTTAAATCAATCAGATAAAGTTATTTAATTTACTTGTTTATCTACACAGGTTAATCTCGCGATAAGCTTTCATATCATATAAAGTGTGTAATGATGTTATAAGTTGTTACGAGAATTTTTATTTTATTCTTTTTAGTGTATAATAAAAGCCTATTTTTAAAGAGGTTTTTTACTTTTAATATTTTTTTAATTTTTACGATAGCGATAGGCTGGACAGGTTTTTCAGTATGTTCATTTCGATTTAGAGTTATGTCACTTTATTTGATACCCATATTACAGAAGTGCATTAAAAGTTACTTATCCGCCGTTTCGAGTGTTCCGCCATGTTGGATTTAAAATGACGTCATACCGCTAACCATGCACTGTCATCCAAACTAAACGTGTACACAAAACTTTATCTCAATCGGTCTAAGATATTTGCTTCAAAATTGAGTTCCATCCGAACAAACATAATTACGTACATACATTGCAAGTTAAATAAAAGCTTGTAATATAAGCTTGTAATAAACAAATAGATTTTACTTTACATAGAAAAGATAATTGTGGAAAAAGATAAAAAAGAAGAAGAGGAACAACCAAGACATATAAAATGACCAGAGTTAAATTACGCCAATACTTCCTGTTGATTACCCTAGTTGACCCTACTGGGAATCAAATAAATAAGGCTATTGTGCCATCAGCGTCTGCACTTATACAATTTTCAGTGCATCTGTAGTAAATCAAAGTAAATCAATTTTTGTCATCTACAATTTTCTTCATAAACATGTAAACATGAAAATGAAACGCTTTTGCCCAAATTCAGAGTAACTTTGTATATTTATCATTTATCATTCAGCAAGGACTTGGAAACACGGCTCCTTAGCATTAATATCCATCTTCAGTCCCATCTTAATATTATTTTAGAACTCATCAATAATTTATCTTATTAAGAACCCCAAAGGCACGGTTACCGTAAAGACCAAACATAAACCTAATATCCAAGTCTGATTGATTGAAACGTTCAACAAATTATGGAGATGCTACTTCTGTGGTGATTCGAAAATTTCAAAGTAATATCGAAAACCAATACTTCATTGCTAAAGAATTCTTTACTACTTACTAGACTATCTTTCTATTACTAGAAAAGAGCCTTTACTATTGTAAGGGTCTTTTCTAGTAATAATGGTATTAAAATAATATAAAGTATGTTTGGTCTTGGCATTTATTAAATACTTTTTGTCTTTCCATATGGGATCTCCGATGTATCTTCTCCATTTTGATTCAATATATATAAATTTTAAATATATATTTTACGTTGAGCAGTAAATGGAATGTGATAATTGGTCCTAAATCCATCTAGATTTAACTGTAATTGTTTTTGTTAAATGATTGCACATAAAACATACCTATTATCGTTTTTTTAAAACTTTAGTCAGAGATTATAGTACACACACATAACATGTGTATTGGAATGTTATTACAATAATTATGTAATATCTTTTAAATTTTGTCTAGGTTAAGAGGAAAGTTGGTTATAGGCTACTCCTATAACCAACTTTCTTCTTAACCTACTCCAGTCTATACACCCTGCACCTACGTGCAGGGTGTATAGACTGAAGCTTACTAAACTAAATCTATTATGACTAAAACTCTTTTTTTTTTGAAAATATGTTCTTCTAAGACATACTCATTAATTAAGCGGCAAGTATACATTATTAAATGAATAAAATTATAAGGCAGTAGCCGAGAAGTCAAGCCAACAGCATAAACCTGCAAATAGGACGCATATTTTACAGACAAACATAATACATACGTACATATTTCATACATATTCTCACAGCTTATGTCCAACCGGGATAGGCCGAGACGATACGGGTACAATACAATTTAACATGATCCTGACATACAGCTCGTGCCTCATCAATATTCATCAGACTTCTCATACCCGTTTGCCATTTACGAATTCCTTTTACTTGGTACTTCTTCATTATACCACCGATATGGACAGTACACGTTTTTCAAAACCTATACGCAGTGACTATCGGTACTTGAATGATAACACGATTGCAGCATTTTTTAACAATTTTTGTCATTACATCTTCTTTCTACTTCGAACTCCACCTTTAATACGTACGATGTGTAATACATACGTGAAGTGATCTTGTTTTTACGGAATGAAGTTTAGTCTCATGTCTCTATTTAATACAAAAGTCTCATTTCAATTCACAAATCTTAATGTCAACACTGACTCATGAATAGCGAAGCATGTTTATTTATTTAATTGCCAAAAGCCAACCATCTTCTAATAAATAAATATCTTATCTCACAGTGTTTGTGGTCACACTCCTCCGATTTGACTCGAAAGATTTTAATGAATTTCATTTTTTTTTGGTAAGTATGTCGCAAAGTATTTTTCACCCTCATACCCCCTATTTTTATTGCGATTTTATTTAACTTATGTTTGATTTTTATGGCAGAACAGCAATTGCCGGGTCAGCTATATACGAATTTCTCGTGTTACGGTCTTTGTGGTCGCAGTCCTCCGAAACGACTCAACTGATTTTAATGAATTTCTTTTCTTATATATTTGGTAGGTATGGGAACAAGACGCAAAGTATTTTTCACCTTTCTATCCCTACCCACCATTTTCTTCCCCAGATTTCTTTGATAATTTGTATGGCAGAACAAGTCTGCTTTAAGTTCATAATTCATGCTGGTTATCATGTCTTGTCTGATACTTTGTAGATACCATTTACTTCAGTACAGTCTTTTAAATCTATATTCTTACTTCATAGCTAGTATCGAAACGTCATCCAACCCTTACATAGATACCGACACGTACCAACTACATTCAGTACAGAACAGAACAGAATAAAATAATGTTTTACTTTCATCATCCAGGTGAAGAGCGCGCAGTAATGCGAGCTTCAATTTTTGTAAATCCACAAAGTACGGTAGATTCAATTATCGGGATACATGTTCCTTTGAGCGTTGCATTCGTGTATCAAAACCACGACATCCTTTTGCACCTATAAATAAAATATAAACAAAAAAGTTTGAATGATCCGTGGGGTTATTTTGTTTTTATAGTATCTTGGTATTAATATGTAGGTACATATCTCATATAAATCTTACACCTCTTAATTAATACACGAGTATAAAAACCGCTAGTTAGTATAAAAAAGGTGCTGTCAAAGAGGTGGTAGGTATTTTCTCTGATACAAATGTAATGTTTTTTTTTTACTTAGAAATAGATAATAATTGTGGAAATGTTTTTAAAATACAGCCTTTTGAGTTCTTTAGTTTCGATTATTGATTAAAACTGCATAGTTTTTATGACTTTAATTGACATAAAAAATAAATGTATTACCTTCTTATTTTCACATTATAGTTAGGTGTCGCATTAAATTTAGGATGCTTTACTAAATATTAAATGACGACAGTACTTATTATTCGCTACAATAATGTTAATTTGGCAAAAACTAAATATGAATGTAAGAGCTAGTTCCTTATTACTAAAATATAAATCAAAATAGAATTACATAAGATATATAATACAATAGAGTACATAAGTTTTCAGATATGTTTGTTTGTCTGAAGTGGAAATGGCAAGTTCGCGACTGTGTATGACCAGACAAGATGATGATAATAGATAACTCGACTAAGTTACCGAACGTTAAAGTACCTTATATACTTTTGATTAAACTGAGCCCCGTACTAAATTTCATTATTTTAGTTGGCCTAGAAATAGAGACTTCAATTTCGATTACCAGCCAGTCAATCAGTCATCGTTAAATTTGTTATTTTCAAACTTTTATCTAAATTTATTTTAATAACAGCTTAAGTTATATAATTATAACTTAATATAACCATATTTATTGATATTTTATACAATGAACTCTTACTTTATAAAATGTGTAATTTTCTACCTCATAGTAAAGATTTTGAAACGATCAAGTTTTTAAATTTTATGTTTTTCTTTGTACCATGCTTACATTTGCCGTCGGTAAAAGGTTATTTTTAGCCCTAGAAAAACTTTTGTTATAATGCATGCATTTTTATCAAGTAAGTGTGTGGAGGGACAATGAGGACAAAAGTAACATTTGTTAAAAGGCCTGAATTTTCATGAACTGTGTATGTTTTCTATCTATCTTGTTTGTGTACCAGCTAGCAAAGTTTTAACTGCGTTTATTGTGTAGTAGTAATAAATATAGTATAGTATAGTAAGTGTAGGATGATTTTAAAGTCTGATTGATAGAGAGAGATAGAGATAAGTACTTTTAACAAAAAAACACTAAAAGATAATATAGATGAGCAATTGCGATAATCTGGCCCGTGACACGGTAACGGCTTTTAAGTGTTTAATGTTATGTATGTTTTTTTATGTGTGCAACTGTTAGTATCAATCTATCTATTTTAATTATGAAATTTCCTATTATGTTGTTGTACATAATAAATCAAGTTAATGACTTCAGGAACAGAGCGAAGTGGAAATAGTATACGAAGAGGGCTGATCCCATTACCATGTGGAATGAACAGTCGAAAAGAGAGAGAATGATAAAGAGGATAAAGCTATCTCGATTGGCATTAAAAATCTGAAAATGTTAAAAACTAACTTTTACAAGTTAAATGGGCGATAAAAAGAAATATGTTATAAGATAATCGTTGGATTTCCTGAGACTAGACCTTATTAACTAATCTATAAGATTCTCGAGATCTTCTTATCCTAATTAATCTAGAAGATTAATTAATAAGCAAGAAACTTAGGAGAATATAGCAGAGAATATAGCAGAGAATAAAGTGAAGACGCAATCTACCTCAGACTTCGTCGATTGTACATTTAGTTCAAAGGACTTGCATCTAGGTTTACACTATGTTTCAACAGGAAAATTAAACTGTTCAAGTAAAAGAGATCACACGGCTTCTAGAACTTTTACACTGACTTTGGGCACTTGGATTTACAATTCTGGATTAGTAAATTTAAGTAACCGGAATGAAGAGAAAACTGTCCCTGTGGTAACGGATTAAGAATATCTACACCTATTCATCCCGTGGGTGACGAAAGAGCCGACTAAGGGAGCAAAATCTACATGACAACATCACTGCAAAGAGAAGTAAAACTTGAAATAAACCCTGTACTGCCAGCGTCTGGCTGGCTGGCTGGCTGGACGTCTGGCCAGCGTAGTATAGTAGGCCAAAACCACCTTATTAAGGGGTGGCATACATCCCGCAGTGGATTATTAGAGGCTGTTGATGAAGAGTTAACTTCCTTCCTAGAAAACACATGGAAGAATTCACTAATAAAGAATACATTTATTATTCCTATCTCAATTTACCTCCTTTGTCAAGTAAATTTAATTTTCTACTTACGCTACGTAAGCATAGACGAATATGAAATTTTTAATATCCTCAAGACAAGCGAAACTCTTACTCTAAAAGGTCATGCTTTTAATATTTTATGAACACTTGAAACTAAATTGGTTTCTTCCCAGGTTTGAAAAAATGTTCAACGACGAAGAAACACCTCCTTTAATTTGCGTGTAGACTGAATAGAAGTTCGTCGTTCGTAAATATTTATCAACGTTCTCTGTTTGTCTACTGTCATTCTAATAAAATAATAATTTGTTCTGTCGAAAAATTATTCCAGCTATCACAGTGTAATTTAATAATTTTGCTACAGGGAACATGAGATATCTAGTTATTTATTTATAAACTTGGTTCGTTTATATTATACAGGGTGTAAAGGACGTCGTAACGAATACTAAAATAGTCCCACCATCATTCTGAGTCGAAAACCATTGGCATTTTTTTATAAATTTCCATTTATTCAGTTAAAATGTTCAATCATTGTACTTGATTGAACATTTTAACTGAATAAGTTATTGCAGTTCAATGAGCAAACAGAACATTTTACCGAAAACAATCTAATAAATACGGGTATGAATATGGTATGGAATATGGTAAAAAAACTGCAATGTAATTAATCCAACAGCCGAAGCGCGCGAGGTCTAACCCCCCCCCCCCCCTCCCCTCCCGGTCACCGAATTGTGTTAGTGTGCATTGACTGTTTGCACGGAATACAAATGTAGTTATCACTTTTGTGCAATACCTGCAGGGAATGACATCCGATTGCATACAACGTTTAATTTACGTCTGGAAATTCCAATGATTTTCGACTCAGAATGATGGTCTGAATACACTATTTCAGTATTCATTACGACGTCCCTTACAATGTGTAATACTTAAAGGTGAGGTGGAGGAAACAGGTGAGTATACAATTTTCAAATTTTCAAGTTCAGAGAATATACATGAACAAATAAAATTGCATTTCACAAACCTCAAAATCACGAAGCATTCACACGAAGTTACTCAGGAGCAGTCGATTCTATTCCTAGCTTGCCAAAACCACTCTATACATTGTGGGATGTCGAACTTGGTAACAAAATGTCCGTAAATCAAGAGAACATCGAGCAAGTGAAGCACGACTCAGCTTATCCGGCACAAGATCCGGTCAGATCTGGGCCACATCTAATCGCTAAATACACGGATATTCCATTTGCATTGCATCCGTTACGGCCCACGCAACCAACGAAATTTGTTCGCAACGATTTTAGCTCACATTGATAAACTAATGGGCATCGTATTATAGTATTTTTGGGAGAACATTGGTATTTAAAAATGCACAATGTATGTCGTTGGTTTAAAAACTAATGACTACTTTTAAAAGTCACGTAGATATATTAAATTATGTGAGCATATAAATCTTTTAAAGGTAAAGCGAAGTATATTTAACGATTATTCTTAACATTAACGCTTCCAGACCATAATGTTCAAAAGTGCCAGAACTCTAATTAAGTTACTGTCCTCTTAAGACAGAAGTCATGTCATACTTAAAAGCATTAATAAGCCTAAAGGATATCATCTTATATCCAGTATCTAGGATACTATAATTACATCACAATTAAGACTAATTTATAGCAAATAAAGTGCAGACTTTAAAGTACATACATGTACCAAAAAAACATCCCAACCAGATTGATTGATATCAAGTTCATCATCACATAGGCCACTCTACTATACGAATACCAACCATTTAGTGCAAAATTGAACACTTTACAGTTCTCTTAAATACTTGGCTGGTTACTCAATAGTTATCTACTATACGAGATATTTATTTCGATAAATAACTGTTAAGAATTGTATAAAACACAGAACTTTAGGTACACAAGGACTTACCTGTAATAAATCAAAACGAAGGTAATCTTTGTATTACGTATGCATGACCGATACAAACCAAAAGACCGGACAGAGATATGAAGTACCTACGTTCGCGGAATGTAAAGGGCAGACGGATAAACAACTGTTAATATTTAGATACGGACCTTCATTCGCAAAACCCCCATATGACCAACAACCAACAAAGTTAAGGTTGGAGATAAGAAAACTCGTAAAGCATACGTGTGCTTTCTTTGTACTCAAATAAAAACATGTTTTTGTACCTACAATGTTCTACAATTTGTTCAATGTTAGTACAATTTGTGCGAACAAGCAGGGGGTGCAAAGAAATTTTAAATTGTTTGAAATATAGATAACAAAGAGAGACGTTGAAGTCTCGTTTTACTGTCATTTTTAACCGACTTCAAAAAGGAGGAGGTTATCAATTCGGATGTTTGTATTTTTTTTAATTTATGTTTTGTCATAACTCCGTCATCGCGAAAGGGGTTTATTCCGAAATGATCTCATGTAAATTGATTAGAAGTTTCGGAGACAGACAACAGAACTCTCCAAGAAATGATAGCAAATCAACCGCGATTGCTTCTAGGTTCTAAGTTCTCTTTGTTGTTAGTATTCTTTGAAATCTATTCAATTCTTTAAAAAAAAGGATTGATTTAATCAGATTTTTTGATTTTGATAGTACTTTCTATGTTGCTAACAATGATTGTTTTCTCATCTCTTTTATATTATTGATACACTGAGGTATAAAAAATAACAAATGTTGTGTACAACTTACTATTCAACGTATATTAGACTGTAGGATTCATTTTTATGACAGCCTCGTAAGTTATCTTTTGCACTTCTAGATCGAAATACAACAGTTAGCCCTCAAACATCAGCATGCGAGAAAAACGAACTGAAACATTTTTGTTATTTTTTTTGGGACTAATCCCACCCACACGCCCACCACTGTAACTCCTGTAAACCAGGATCCACAGCAGTCACCCACGAACACACCGAGTTATGATACTCGGGAAGTCCCAGGAAGAAATTAAACTGTCTTGGAACCCGCAACGAAATTAATCAGAAGAAAATTGGAGGAATTGGAAATACAGTAAATCCACTTCCCTCCTTAGCAAAGCGGGAGACAAAATGAAGTAAAATGGGCATACACCCTTTTAAATAGGGAAGCACTTCGGCTACAAAATATTACGGGTCCTACGTGAGCTATATTTGATTTCTATAATATGTATGGCAGAATCGATACGGCATTCCATGTTTTGTTGTCTTGAATAGTACATGGCTGCACGTCTCTGAACCTCGAGATCGACCGGAAGCACACCCGCCAACACCGGCAAAGCCTCAGTGCTAACCGTCCTATATGCCTTGCACAAGAATATCAGTGCAAGTCGTTGGCCTTGTAACAGTTTGCGATGGACAGCGCCTAACGGTCGCCCTATCGGCCCATACAGGTGCACCATAACATTTTTAATTGTAAAAAGCAGGAGCGCTTTAATATAACATATAAACATTATGTTTCTCTAATTTATAGCCAGGATACAAGGCATTTCGCTAATGATACTTTAGTTATTGACGTGTTATTCCATAATGAAAAAAATATTGTGGTTTTAACTTTCCAAACATTAAATATGACATTTGGTTATAAAATCGGACCAAATATTTATGAACTAACTTTCTTTAAACAAAAAAAAAACCTATCTAATACAGTTCAATCAAATTTCCAAGAAAGAAAACTTTGAAACAAAATTTATCGAATTTAGAACCCCGCCTTTGAAAGATCCTCGTCACACAAAATATTCAATAATATTCCAGGCGTGCCATCGCAGTTTGATTGTAATAAATATAGAAGTTATCTTAAAATATTGAAATTAGGAATATCAACAGAAAATACTGCAATAAAAATAGGGTTTCAAAAAGCAATTAAGTTATAAAAAATGCAAGACAGAAAAATTTGACAAATTATATTAACCTACTTAACGACAACTATGAACGATTGTCACAGTAGATAAGAAAAATTCAACGCCTTTGTGAGCATGTATGTTTGTTTGTTTGTGACGCACTCATAACGTTTTAATTTTATTTACACATTGTCAGTAATACAGAAAAGGACATAGGGTATCGAGATGTATTGAATTTATTAGTGAAATCCACCGGGGAACAAAACTGCTGCTGGAACAAAACAAAGCTGCTGGAACAAAGCTAGCATCAAGTATATCAGGACTAAGTGAAAAAATCGGTACAATGTTTTATCTAACACAATATTATTTTTTCCTGTAGATAATAAAAATTCAGTCGGTACTATCAAAAACCAAGAAAATGTTCAAGGCTTACTCTTGACACATTTTCTACCTGTCTTAAACGTACACGTTTATTTAAAGTAATCTTAAAATTTCATAAGCTAAACGACATCTACCAGTAGTCACAAAACTGAAATCTTTGTCGGAGGCACGTAACATTTTCATGTCGCGCGCTGCAAAATTTTCACAAGATAACGTCACCTACATTATTAAGTTTAAACATTTTTGAGTCTCTTGTTTCGTTTGCACAGATTTGCATAATTTGTAAACATGGCTGTTCTTCCGTTTATTGTTATTTTCACGAAGGGTAAGAAATCATCAGTGAAACTATTAAAGTATTAATGCAACGTTTGAATAAATTGTAAAAGGCAAATTTAGGATAGGATTCTCTTATAAAATTCTTATTGAATATATCATTATGTCTACAGGAATCGACCAGCACATGATTTTTATCGAATAGATCAAATAGAAATGACTATGAGAAAGAAGATTACAAGGGTCTTAGATGATTTATAATTTTAATTTTGTAACTTACACAAAATGTTATGCAATGGAAGAGACATGGTTAGCCACATATGGGTCGACTTGAGTGGAGTGATACTAGGGCAAATTATAATGATAATATTTCGGACATGTGACAGAACACCATATAGTTTTAAAGTAAGCAAAGCTCGTACAATGAAACCTAGATTGACTGAAAGAATACTTTTAGACTTTTTTTGTAAATACATACACAATATTATACATAGAAAACACCTAAAGTCCAAAATAAACATTTGCAGATCATACAAACATTTGATCCGACCCGGGAATCGAACTCGAGACCTCAGCACAGCAGTCGCATACGCTACCACTGTTTGAAGGAGGAATCCGGTTTTAAGTAATTCTTTTGATCCTTTTCGCTGAGTGAGTGCTCTACCGGAGGCCCAAGCCTGAAGCTGAGGGAGAGTTCGAGCACCCAAGAGACGCAAGTACATTGCAGTACTTGCGTCTTTTGACTTACAGGTGTCTATGGGAGGCGGTAGTCACTTAACATCACGTGGCTCCTTTGCTTATTTGCTCCCTAGCCTATAAAAAAAACATATTTGGAAAAAAATTTATTTCAATATATTTTGCACATAATTTTCTTTATTGTAAAATTATGTTTCAAGTACTCAATATAGTAAGTCAATCTTAAAAAAAATCTAACAATCACGTACAAAGTTGTTAAACCACAAATAAATTGCCATTAGTGGTTCGAAACAAAGGTGGCAAGACCACACTGATTGAATGTTGCTCACAGAAGGTAGTAATAGTTGGCAGATGCAGCCATGCCACGCTTCGAACCGGAGCGCCAAACTCCCGACGCTTAATGAAAAGCCTGTTCGAAAACAGATGTCTGGCTTTTGTTTAGAGAAAATTGTCAAGGCTCGACCTCAGTGAAAAATTGAGTCGTGACAAGATTATTAATGAAAAATTGCTCTTATTGAATTCTTTATTAGTCCTTTAGAAATTCCTTAAATAAAATTACACTTGGAAATTTTTATCCGTTGCACTGTGTTTGAAGAATAAATAATGTTTTAAATAAACCTTTTCATAAACATTGTTTATTGTGTTTTTACTCGAAAAAGACACTTTTATGAGCCTTTTTGTGACACAATTATTTACAAAGGTCTCGTATACAAATTTAAACTTAATATGTTCTTTTTATTTATATGATTGGTTATTAAAATAATTATATCTCTATTTAACTTCTAACTACTTATTCTATTAACTAACTACTTATCTATATCTAAAACTACGTTATTAAAACAAATCATAAATAAGACGCAAATATTTATACACATAAAAGAGTTTCTGGGTTGACTACCTTTACATCACTACTATTTTTTTTCTAATTTATTCACATCTTCAGTATTTTATCATATTTACGCGCAATATTACTTACTACCTTGAGCGTGGCATACTTCAATAACTGTTTTTTATTTTCTTTAATTTATTTCCCGGCTACTTACTGACCTTGGAGTTGTAGGACTTTGACTCAAAAATATTTAGGGAACGTTTATACAAGAGTACTTCTAATCATTACTTTTCAATACTCCCAAGACAGTTGTAATGAAATATTTAAATAGACAAGCCACAATAATTAAACAGCGCGAGGAGCAATTATCTCTAGCCTTTTTACCCGACCTCTCGAGTCATTTATGTTGTACTTCAGCGATGAAGACATAGTTTTAATTGGAGTCGTTTTGAGCTACGCAAAGAGTCTTTTAATTAAAATTTTAACTCTTGATATTTAAAAAAGAAAAACTAAAACTATGCACCGCTATCGCTGTAGCTTATACGACATAATTTCTTTTTGTGGATGTAGATTTTTAATAAGTTTATAAATCTTTTACATTTGCTTTAATATAGGAATCAGTTTTCATTAGGCTAGATATTATTATACTAGCAGGAATAGGATAGATAGATATCTATGGTAGCATTCATTGCTGCATATACTTATCAGCCGAAATGAATTTCCTAACTAGTAGCGAGAAGGTTTAAAATTCGTTTATTTTAAAACTGTTTGAGTTAATACTGTACAAATGTTTTCTAGCTTTGACAAGCTTTAAATTATATAAAAACATTTAAAACGCAATTTATATATAATTGTTTCTTAAAACAAAGCTATCGAGCATTACGAACGTTGTTCAAGAGACGCTGACTTTGTTTTTCAATTTAAAAGCATAGCTACTTTTCACGATTGATGCACTCAAGTTACACGTGTAAGCACATGGCCAAGTGTTGCAATCTTTTCAGACGTGCAGTCGCGCAGATATTTTAACTATCCGACTAAAATACGAAGACATTTAAGCTTACAAACGGCGAAACTCTCAAACTACTTCGTGATTTATTATTGTTGTGAAACTATCTGAGTATTTAGTCTAGCGGTTTGCGCGTCACTGCTATCAGCCTTTCGAGTTGGTCCAGCAACTTTTACCGATTATTCACTCACAATTTATTCAAAATTTTATTACATTGGTAAATTAAAACTAATAATAATAATAATAAAGCCATTTATTCCCAAAATAACATTTCAAAATAAAACTTAAAATACATAGAATCATTATTTAACTTTACATGCATAATTTTAGCAACAACGATTAATATCAACATTTATTCACTATTAATTAACATTGAGTATCATTATTTATTTATTAACATGTATATTGATTTGTCTATTCATAACTATCAACATGTGCTTACAAATCGACATTCAGTATGATATCATACTTATTAGTATTAATTTATTATGTAATATATATATAATTATTAGTATGATATTAGTATTAATTTATGTTCATTTATTTGTGTATTTAATATTTAATATAAATTTATGTAGATCAAATCTTAAACAATATAATTCAATATTATAAGCAATCAAATTATGCACCATAAACAATCAAATCAACAAAGTTCGTTAATGAGTTAATTAAAAATTGGATTTCGTATACATATAATATTTTTCAATTAAAATAATATCATTACTGACTTGTTTCTATTTTGGGTACCCAAATTTGAGCAAAGGCCTCCTCCATGCATCTCCACTGTTTCCTGTCTTTCGCAAGTCTAGTCCAAGTAGATCCCGCCGCTCGCACGATATCGTCGCGCCAGCGTCGCTTAGGTCTTCCAGGGTGACGTATTTCATCTCGCGGCCACCAGTGCAGAACACGTTCGCTCCAGCGTCCGTCATTTAAGCGTGCCACATGACCTGCCCAGCGCCATTTTAGTTTACAGGCTGTTTCTGCTACATCTACAAGGTTGGTATTTCTTCTGATTTCAGAGTTTCTTATTTTTTGTTTTAGTTTCAAAAGTAAAGCTAGAGAGACAATGAAGGCCATTTAATGTTCAGCGAGGAGTACGACAAGGTGATCCAATATCTGCAAATCTATTAACTGCCCTTCTTGAAAACATCTTTCGCAACCTAGAGTGGAACTCTGTAGGTATAAATGTAAACGGAGAACTATTGAACCACTTGCGCTTTTCTGATGACATTATACTTGTAAGCGACAACCACTCGCAATTGGAATATATGTTACAAACACTAGACCAAGAGAGCAGAAAATGCGGTTTAACTATGAACCTAGAAAAAACATGTGCAATGACCAACGGAGAACAAAAACCAATTAAAATAGAACCAAATATGATGATGTATGTCGAAGAGTATACTTACTTGGGCCGGAGAAAAACTTGCCTGGAAGCGATATTGGGCACTAAAACATATTTTTAAATCCAAACTACCAATAAGATTGAAGAAAAAAGCCTTTGAAACAGTAGTGGCTCCCACATTGCTCTACGGGTGTCAGAGCTGGGCGCTGACGAAGCAAATTATAAACAAACTTCAAGTCTTTCAACGGGCTGCCGAAAGAAGTATGATGGGACTGAAACTAAAACAAAAAATTAAAACTAAGTCTAGGAAAACTATTGTATCAATTAACAATTCACCAGCCGTGTTGCATACAGTACTTTATTAATTGGTATTGATAGGAAAGGGACATGCCTATACCTATAGCTCCAAATAGCTGTTACCGTGAAGTCCTCCGAACAATTAAATAACATGTAACAGTCCACTGCTGAACATATGCCTCTCATTAGAAAGGAAGTTTTGGCCTACTATACCACTTATTATCACTTAAAATTATTGATTTTCGGAAAAAAACCTACGTAAGCATTGTATTAAGGTAATTAAAACCTTCGTGCAAATACCAGTGAATTCAGATGTTCAATTTCGGTAACTTTTCTGGAAGTTAAACCACTTTTCTTAAGGAACTGTCAAATGAATATAACCATGTTTAATTTTACGCATTTGATATCAATTCCTTCGTGAATTTAGTTTTTTAATTATTATTTTTTTAACTCGTTTTTTTTTTTTATTCATACTAAATCTAAATAAACTTTGTAATAAATAAATTTTTTTGTAATCTTATCTTGTAAATGGTTAATTTTTTTCATGAAACGAAATCCTTTTACACTACAGGTTACATGTATTTAAACTTTCTGATTCCAATTTCCTTAAATCATCCACTGTGCTTTTACCATTAGATAATTTCTTTAAATGAATTACGATCCCTTTAACTGTTGATAATGGTATTTCTCATAAAATGTCGCTTCACAACATTATAGAAACTCGTAAAACAAACTTTGTTTATGTGTAAACAGGTCCCCGGGGCTAATTATTGTTGATGATACCGTAACACGTTTTATTCGTTTTAGTAATTTTCAGTGTGTAGCATAGATGAAAGTTTTAATTAAACATGTATTGTACTTGCGCCATCGCATTCCCAATATAGAATCATTGAGAGTGTGAACCTCTCATCTACAACTTTTTTGTAAATTTTAGTATTCAACGTATGTAAATTTTAGCTTTGTCTGAGTATTTCTCTTTATGCTTCGCTTACGCTGCCTGTAATAAATTCTGAGCACTTAAAAAAAAGGTTTCCTTAAATTTACTTGTTCAATTGTGTTTAACCTAATTTTGTTGAGTGATATCATCGCATATAGTATTAGTTAGTTAGAGACAAAACCATCATTCACCTACAAAATACTATTTAGCACTTCGTGAAACCTCACAATAAGAATGAAGATAACGCGTACCTGTAAACATGGCACGAAACTCACAAAACAAGATATTCAATAGTAACAATTGCAAAACGAACAGATAAACCGTTTTGTGTGGCTTCTAAATAAGCAAACTCTTCCCTATTAATACCATTACAATAAAACGTAAATTAAAAAAGGGCCCAGCCGGTACACAAATGACTTGTATTTAATAATATCAACACGTAACAATCTTGAGATACCCCACAATGCAGTGATAAATTGACTTTTCGACTCCCTTTGAAACGGAGCCAATGAGTTACAACGTTTTTCAAGGAACGCAATATAAATATTTTGTCGAAGCGCTGGCAGGTATAATTTAATTTCATTTGGTGGAGTCGAGTTGATTATAAATTTAATTTATGTGAGGCCTGACGTCAGGATGGGACCCTGCTTGTTATTCGCGCAGCGTGCAATTTATCGACGGAGCTGATGAGCACCCTGGCAATGTATAACAGCCATTGAAAATTTATAGAACAGATTTTTAAAAGGAGCACTCGTTCATTATTACAGGACCTATGTCCTGTACTAATGAACGAGTGCTCGTATCGTAACTATATACGTACTTCGAAAGTATAAAAACGCCATGACTTTGGACTTGAAATAATGGTAGTTGGTTTATGAAATAAAATTCTCGTCCCTGATAGGTCGTTAATATATTCAGTATATAGGTATATAGTCAAAAGGATTTTACATATTTTTTCATATTAGAGCCAAACCGAATTAAAAGGTACCTCCTCTCTTTATCCTCCTATCTTTATAAGTTAGTAGCATGATAGTATTAGTAGTTTCCCTGTGGTGACAGATTAAGAATACTGAGTCTCGCCACCCCTATTCCTCCCGAGGGTGTCGTAAGAGCCGACTAAGGGAACAAACTACGCCTGACAATAACACTGCAAAGAGAATGAAACTTGGAACAAACCCTATACCAATCCGTCTGGCCAGCGTAGTGAATAACATCATGAAAAGACTTTATGGTCTTTTCATGATGTTATTCACTATACTTTTTTTTTTTTTATTCACTTTACCTTTTTATTGATAAGCTTTGCTTTAGGGCACTGTTGCAGCGTTTGACCTGGGGTCAGCCATTGCATTTTTCGCTTACCGTTATCGTAAACAATCCATTTTTCATCACATGTCACAATTCGATCCAATATTCCTTCATTTCTGTAGGGATTCAACAAGGCAATACAAGTTTCAACACGCATTTCTTTCTGCAGATCAGTCAAATCATGAACCCATTTTTATATGTTTTTTTTATTGGTTTGTTGCAAATGAGTCAATATTAACTAGGTAGGGTAACGTTAAACCATGCCGCTAATTCAGCGTTATTCACCTGTATGGGCGGTCTTCCACGCGTTAGTTCCGCGTCGGCACTCGTATTTAAACTGACTCGGATTTTAAAAGCATCCTTCTTTCACCTCTAAACTGAATAAAAAAAACAATTGAAAGTCGAAAATCAAATGTAGCACATTTTTTAAAAGAAGAACCTCAAAGGTATCATGTGAAAAAAAATTTACACGAAAATCTCACACCATGGTTTTATGTCAATTCAAAGTATCTATTACTGTACAACGGCAATTTCATATTTTAACCCCTTTTTTTTTTTTTTTTCGTGCGGAAATCCCCTCGGATGCCACCTGTCGGTGGCATGTCGGACTCGAACCGACTAAAACCGCACGCCGTCTCGGCTACTAATAGCCGGGGAACCAGGTATACCCTAGAAAGGAAGTCCCTGGTGCCCCGACATACCTCGGGTCATCTACAGACGAGTAGACGACCCCCCCCCCCGTGTGGGAACCCCATGTTCCCTGTGCTCCCTGGAAGCGAGCGCGCTTCGCAACGCGCTCGCCGCCACCCCGGCCTGCTTCTGCTAGGGTGACAGATGGCCTCACCTGTCACCCCCAGGCCTGCGCTTATGGAGGACGGAGGTCGTTCTGCGACCTCCGGCGCCTGAGTCGCCTGCGGTACCTGGCCCGTTCCCGGGCCTGGCGGGCCGGGAAAGTCCTAAACCTCTCCCGGTCCCGCTCCGCCGTCTCCTTCGCGAGCATAACTTGCTCGCAGAAGGAGACGGCAGAGTTCCACGCACTCTCGCTCCGCACGATAGCCGCAATCAGGCTATCGAGCGAGAGAACTCCCACTCCGATGGCCGCCACGAGGTCTCGCCTCTGCTCAACCCACGCCGGGCACTCTGCCAGCGTGTGGAGAGCCGTGTCCACGGTCTGGCCATCGCAGTGGTGGCACTCAGGCGTTGGCTCCTTGCGGATCAGACACAGGTGATCCCCGAAACATCCTTTCCCAGTGATCACCTGCGTCAGTCGGTATGAGAGGGTCCCATGACGCCTCTCGAGCCAATCCTTCATAACGGGTCTTACCGCCGCGATGACGGCGTGCCCGGCGCTCGGTTGCCCGAGTCGTTCCTTCTACTCACCTATGATGACCTGGCGGAGTTGGGATTTCCGGTCATTGATTTCTCGAGTCTCGGGTCACCGACCCAACTCCCGCGCCTCCTTGCGCCACTTACATAGAGCCGCAAGGGCTCTCGCTTCCAGGTCCCACGGTGTCATATTTTAACCCCTAATATATTTTAAAGCCTGTTTATTCGAACAACAAATATACAATTATGTTACCTGCACTTCTGAATTGTTATCTTCATATTTTACAAAGTAAAATTATTCGCGTATTTGGTGCTTCTTTACTCTCTGTAAGTCCGTTTGCTTGTTGGCAGAGGCCCCTCCAACCTACTCCATTTTGATCTTTCCCTGGCTACTCTGTTATATCCTTGCAATCTGTCTGATATCATCGTCCCATCATTTTGTTGTCCACCTCCTTTCCTCCTACCTTTCCTTGGGTACCATTGTGTAATCATTTTGCTCCATTTTAGCCTTTTTATTTTTAGGGTTACGTCCTGTGTCTTTGTTTTTTCCTAATGTTGATGTTTCTTATTCTATCCTGTTATGATTATGTTTTTTGTTATGTCCCATCTTTGGCTTCCATTAATTGAGATTGGTAGAGTTTTTCTTTAACTGATCCTCAAATGAAATGCGGACAATAGAGTGCCCTGAGGACTATCCAGAAATACTCTCTGTGTAAAAACTAGAATCAAAATAATAATGATATATATATATTTATTTGTCAGAATATTGATGAGATACAGGTGTTAGACATAATATGACATCCATAATATTCTGCTGTTTCCAAAGTACAAATATTTCCAGGAAGGATTAGTAAATACAATGTCAGTAATTATTAAACACAATGTCAAAAAAGTTCAAATAAAATGTCAAGAAATAATCAATATACTTGAGGATTATTAAATATAAAATGTAAAAAAAATATTCAGATCAATGTCATGGGTATTAAATTGAATTATTGAGAATATAAAGGCAAGTCGTCGTCTAATTTATAATTTGAATCAAATCTTTTATTTTAAAACATATTTGTTGAGTAGTAACATTTATACAATAGGCAGTCAAATAATTTCTTTTTAAATGTCATGAAGTTAAGATTTTTAACAACATTAGGTACTTTATTATAAACACGAATTGCCATACAGTAAACATTATTGGAATATAATTTAATTTTTTGTTGGGGTACACATAATTTGTGGATATTTCGGCTTTTTCTTATAACAACATCATTATGTACTGTAAATAAAGCTTTATTTTTATGTACAAAGATACAGAGTTCGAATATGTATAAAGATGGGAGTGGTAATATTTTTAAATGTTTGAAGAGTGGGACACAGCTTTCTAATGGTTGGGCTTTAGTTATTGATCTAATGCATTTTTTCTGGGCTCGGAATGCTTTAATGATATCATTAGAATTACACCATATTATAATGCCGGAGAATTGATGCTATGTAACCGTGATAGGCATAGAGTGCAGCATTGATACCAGCTACGCGAGTCAGTCTGTACAAAACACATACAATTTTTTTCAGTTTAGTGCATAGTGTATCAAAGTGTTCTTTCCAGTTGTAATGTCTATCCAACGTTATCACCATAAATGTACTCGTAGCGCTGTCAACCTCTTCTATAGCGTCATTTGCATATCTCATTTCTAATTGGTGGCGTTTGCTGTTATATGCTTTGAACTGTATAAGTTTACTTTTTTTTATGATATAAGGGGGCAAACGAGCCGACGGGTAACTTGATGGTAAGCAACTACCGCAGCCCATGGACACCTGCAACTCAAAAGTCACAAGTGCTTTGCCGCCCTTGGAGTCCCTCCCGCTCGAGTCAAGGGGAGGGGGGATTTGGGCTCCGGTAACCGATATTAACATGTAAATTGTTGTCTTTTAACCATTATATTATTTTGTTTAACGTGGCATTAATCTCTTTTTCGTATTTGGTGATATTGTTATCAATGAGTTCAATACTAAGGGTTGTATCAATGGTATGTAGAATTGAAAAAGCAAATAGAATGTCGTTTTTTGACAGATATAAGTGGATAATGAAAGGTTGAATGTAATCTGAATGACTTAAAATATAGTGAACAAATATACTGTAGCGGTGTATCTACAATAAAGATGTATAAATAAATATATAAATAAAAAGCTAGACACCCTTGAACTGCTCCCGTTTGTAAAACTAAAGAAGAATAAAACTTCAATACTATTACATTTGTTAGGCACACCGACAAGGATAATTTGGTAGGTTTATTTATTTATAGTTATTGAGGAAAATATTATTTATTTTAATATCAAACAATGCAATATTCTCCAGTCGATGTGCTACCATAAAGCACACAGTACACCTCCAGAATGTACTTAGATACAAAAGACGGTGCATGGGTAGCTGGAGCTTGTCTTTCGGCTATATGTTTGCTAATACAGGCTACTCTTTTCATTTGCCGGCCAAAAACAAGAAAACTGGATCAAAAAGTAATAGTGAATTTAACAGTGGCGAAATATATACAGTCTTGTGTGGAGTATAAGTTGAAACAGCATGTTTATGATATTAACTACGAAGTGAAATACCTTGTAGGGTTGTACACATTGTATGTATTCACAGAAACTGTTTCGATTTGTTGGTTGTCTTGGTACACGAAAATTTTGCACACCAAAACGCTTGGACTACATGTATATGCAACAGGAAATTTCTGTTTAATATCTTTGCTTATGTGGATTTTACCAGCGCTATTTACTCAAGTTATATATATTCTATGGTTCCTGAACAAAACCTACCTTGTTGGACTTGTTACAACGACCTTATTCGTAATTAAATGTATTGTTCTATGTTTCAATTTTGTAATTGTGTCTTACATATTACATATAATTATTAAAAACAAACTTGTATCAAAGTATTGCCATACAAAGCGTATTTTTAGTACTGGTATCATTTTAATCCTTCTGCTGATTGCAACTGCTTTTCAAATTTTAGTTGACGATAATAATATTTTTAAATTATACTCTATATTTTCAATTGAATTGAATACAACCGTTTATCATTATTTATTTGCCATTAATTCATTTCAGGGACTTGCATTAGCTGCTATGTATATAATTTCTATTCAAAAATGTTCTTAAAATTATGTGTTTTCTATAGTTTTAGAAGTTCGATATTTATACTATGTTAGTAGTAGTAGTTTTAACAAAATGTAAATTTTGTTAAAACATTTTTATTTAAAACGGAAAGGATAACTATGCGCCCTATACCTTTTTAAGCAGTGATAATACGCATAATATTGAAAATATATATTTTTAAGTTTAAAATATGTTAATTTGAATATATTTGTAGTATTGAATTACAAAAATTAACAGGCGTGACTACATTAAATCGTCAATAATCGTTGAGGGTTTTAATTATGTTGAAAGATAATGTTGATAGTCACTATATTATTACTTATTTATTTTAATCTATGCCTTGAATGTTTTGTATAAATTTGTTTAGATTTCTTACTTTGCGGTTCTAGTTTAACACTTAATTATACTATCCGACCACTGAATTTAGAAATACATACATAATTTAACTTCACTCTATTTTCTTGGTATCGTATCTTCGGAATCTTGTCGTAACTGAATATCAAGCTATGTGTTAGCTGTCGACTTTCAAGACTTCGTTAAGTGAATATGAATTTAATTATTACATGCCGCTTTTTATTAATTTTCATTTGTGTGCATGAACATTTAATCTTTGATTTGGTCTGGGTGTTTCTATGTATAATATGTATATATTTCCAAAATTAAAGTATGTATATATTGATATCAGTTGTCTAGCACCAATCATACAAGCTTTACTTAGTTTGGGACTAGATGGCGTTGTATGAATGTGAATGTGTAGATTATTATTAAATTATTATTATACATAAAGACGTTAGATATAGACCGAAACTCTTTTCGAAATGAGTATCAATAACACCCTCTCTGATTTACAACACAGCTACAGAGAATTGATACGTACGAATCGAGCATTTTACAAGTTGGAATCATACTAAGACGACGGAGACCACCTGAATAACAACTGACTCTAGATGAAACAACATGTTTGTGGTATTGTATCAACATGTAATATTGAGACTACGGGAAAGGCGATAACTTTTTTATTTTATTTTATTCGGAATACCAACAGAACAGAATAAAACATTAGACTAAAGTAACAATAAAGCTATTCACAGGTATTCGCAAATAGATTCCAAGTGTGAAACAACAGTTCAGATAACTTAACAACAACAACTTAGAAAAAGGAAATATAATATATAAAAAATAAAAACTTAGACTAACAAAATGTCACGCTCCTAATATTGGGCTGAAAAATTTTTTTTAAGTATGTATTTTTTGCTTAACTTAACTTAATGTTTATCTAATCGCTTTAACTGTAGCATTTGCACGGTGAATATCTACAAATACATATGACTTATCTGATGCCAATCAGATAAGTCATATGTATAGATACAGCCTGTATAGTCTCAATACAGTACAGTATAGTCAATACAGTATAGTCTCAATATTACATGCAGCTATACTGTGTACGCCACGCTTTTAAAAGTGAAGTTTCAACTTAAAGTTTTAAGTATGTCTAGGCACTGGTAACTAGTAGGTTTCCGGCACTTGGTGTGCAAACAATAGTTAGTATTACACCCTTGAAGATATCTAAATGTAATTATGACATTTTTTAATTTAAGCACCGATTTAAATGAAAAGTAAGCCATATCTTTATTCATTAAATTCTCAAGTTCATAAATAAGCATTTTCATAGTAAAACATTTTAGAAATGAGAACCAGATAAAATTCGAGGAAGCCCGCTATTATCCCGGTTGTACGATAGTCATCTACAGAATGGCGTTTCATTTGCGAGAACAAAGACCAAATCAAAATAAAGGGTTGTTCTCGACTTCTTTTGACTCTAAAAATCGGTTCTACGTCACTGAGATTTTCATTCGTAATTATAAATTCATTCCGTTTGAAATTAAAGGTATGTAGTTAATATACTTCAAAGAACTAGAATTAATTTCGCTGATTCGTTTGTTGTCGTCAAAGGCAACTGATTTCGTGAAATTAATTATATAGCATTCCTGTCAACTGTCTTTCGTCACGTAGATAGATTAGTGTGAATATCCTTTGAACACCCAACTCAAACAAAAATATCAGTCATGAGTTGAACGTATATCAATATCTATGTATTTGTGAATCTGTGTATTAGTTAAGACATCATAGCTTTCAAAAGGTGGACCAATTATGATAAAATTTTCTTGGTTTGAAAGGTAACTGAATCGAGAATGTTCGTAGCTATAATTTAGTAAAGTCTATTTAGACACGTTCTGAACTTTTTTTAGGGCCCTCAAAAGAAAAAAACGGAACACTTATAACGGATCACTTTGTTGTCCGTCTGTCTGACCGCCTGTCTGTCAAGACCTTTATCTCGTGAATTCCTTGACGTACCGATTTTAAATTAAAACGATATACTCAGGTCTACATTCCCTTAGAACTGTAAAAAAAATCAAACTTCTAAGTAAACGTAAAAAAAAGATACGTCCGTTTATGCGGCTTGAAACGCATATTTCGAAACTCAAGGGAATGAAAATTTTTAGGGTACTTCCCGTTGTCCTAGAACTATGAACTTTGGCAAGTAACATGTTCTTATACTAAAAGTACAGGGAAAAATCTGGAAACTATACATTTGCAAATAAATCATTCAAAATATATTTATTTAAAGTACGTTATCAAATTCTCGCCTACAACAGTAGGAGATTTTAACATAAATTTTAAAACCAATCCCAAAAATGCAATTTCATTATATTTATCTGATGTAGGCATATTACCTTTAATAAGCACTAGCACTACAAACACGAACACTATAATGGATAAAAAAAAACAACTTTGATGTACAGTGCGATACTATTAATTCTTTTTCAGTCACCACTTACAAATCTGTAATTCTTAATCTGGAAATAATAGGTCACCTAACTAATTTAGGAATAAACTATTAGTACAACTACATTTTCAATTATAAAACAGAAAGTAACTATAGGTTTTGGAAACTGAAGAACGTTCAAGAACGTTCGGAAAAGACTGTGTATTTATATCATGCCTACAAATTTGTACGTAACCCTCGGTGGGCGAGTCCGACCGACATAGAAATGATTTTTAAATCGGAGATATTCTTCAAATTTAACTTTTTTGGCTTTGTTCTGTTACATAAAACTAGACCGCACGTACATCCAAACTTCTTACAGAGATTACTGTCATTTCGGATGGAGCACTGTTAATTAAAAGAGTGCGGAGATAAACTGGCTGAGCACGGGTTCTAATTGTTCAATTCCACATACATATACATACATTATGGAATAAAAAAAGGAAACTTGCTGAATAACAATACCCATCTTCTCTTCTCTTTCTTCTCCTCTGAATCTTATAGGTTAAATCGCTAGGACAGTCTTATACTGTGTCTGCGCTACGATTGTGAAATGGTCTTCCTTGTTAATACGTGGTCATCATCCATCTTTAAGTCGCAAATCAGGTATTTTTTTCCACACTAATGTATGTTTCTATGAAGGTATAATATTTCAAGTTTTTTTTTTTTAATTACATTTTGTTGGTAACCCATTAGAAAAAAAACGACGGGTTGCACTCCGGGAGTGCCGGCAGAAGTGAAAACTTGAAAATTAACGTTGTGCATTTTTGATATTTTGGAATGGTTAGGGAATAATTTTGCACGAATTGCTTTAATTATCAGTATAAAAGTACTATCATTTATGTGGTAGAATACAATATTTATTTATTGCGCTATCGTACACAAACATGACAATTTATTGAGACGCTGTCACCATTCATGGATGCGCGTGGCACGCTGTAATATAACACACACGAACATTCGCGCAAGCGCCCTGGGCCGCCTAAACGAATCAGCAGGCGCCGGCATACATTTTCGCCGCGCCGTAGAAAGAGAGGGGGATACTTCCTCTTTTACGCCGCACCGGCTGTCTACTCTTCATCTTTTCAATTTCAATTTTCGATCAATTTTCGATCAGGTCACGTGTTCTGACGCGAGTTTATGATTTTTTACCCATTACAAAAAAAGTGTACAACGCCGCTAAAGAAGTTTTCACTTGAAAAACAGAGACTTTCTACGTTTATTACTTGAGAATGACACAATATTTTAAACCAAAACATTTTCTGACCAAATCTCATCTTTTAAAATTCCACTACAAAAATCAGAAACATTCCGCAGGAGGTACACTCTAACACAAACAAATTACGCAACTACACTGGCCTAACCATTAGGCGGTGGAGTAAGTATGTGACAATACCGATAATAAAACCCGTTACTGCGAAAATCCTTTGAAACTCAATGTGGGCTATCCACTGAGTGCCGTGAGCTTACCATAAATAACGTTTACTGCTCGGTGTAGAGGTGTTCAAATTGCTTCCACGTGATATATCCCACAGTCCAAGTACGTTTAGCAATATTGAATTTTTAAGCAAAGATGGTCGGCACACACAGCCCGGATGTTACGCGGTGGCTTTTTGTGACGCTCGTAAAACAAGCAGCTTTTTAAATTGAGATAGGTCGGATACGGGCAGGTGTTTTATGAAAATTTTACATAGTATACGTTTCGGGCACGATTCACTGCTTTTTGTACCTTGTGTTTCTGTTGTTTTTTGATACATAATGATATAAGATAACTGTGAATTTTCTCAGTTGCTAATTTTACAAGTTATGAGAATGAAACAAAATACCTACAAAGTACCCTTTGCTTATAGCAGACTGAAAAATAATTCGTAAATTGTGAAGAGTTTCTAATGTATATTTTTTCCGCTAATTGCCTTGCTATACTTATAAGTTTATCAGCGCATCAAATGTAATTTAAACTTACAAATATATAAACATTTAAAATACAAATTCAGATAGATGCCACCCAAAAAAATAACTTAACGTCAAGTTTATCAAAATTCATGTTGAAAATTACTATTTAACATGTTTCTTATTAAATTATATGATGATTAATATTATATGCTTAAGTCAGATCAATCATTTTTTTTTTGGTTTATCACGACGTTATTAACGATTCTATAAATCACTAGCTGTACCCTACCATGCTTAGCTGTGTCATGGTGTGGTAGCATTCATGAGAAATAAAGTAAAGAACTGACGGAAAAAAACCATCTTATAAACCTTTTGTATACAAAATTTAAACCCAATCGGGCAAGCAAATAAATGACAGATAATGTAAAACAATCTGTCTAGACAGGGCAGTCAAGACAACTAAAACTGTATAAAAGATATTGTGTCACCTTGAAATGTCGTGTAATTGTTAGACCTTACAGATTGGTACTGAGAAGATACATGTACTTGCGTTTGTAGACTTGAGACTTTTTGTAGACGTGCTTACTATTTTATAGAATACTTTCTAAACAACATACCATTAAAAGGATCAGACCCTTTACTATATTATATGCATGTTACACACCTCTTAATACAGATTAAAGTAATATTTGAATTGATGAAAGACTAATGGGCTGCAAAGATATAAAATAAGTAGCAAGGAAACTTAGCATATAAAACCTGACCCCTTTTTACATTATAAAACTTAACCCTTAATCTTTTTATTTAGATTAACTTAACAATTTATCTTTTTCCATGTGGTCACGGATTAAAAATAAGAGTAGACTAAGAAAAGGAGTAAGACTGCAAAGAGTAGAAAAACTTGAAACAATACCTACACCAATCCGTTTGGCTAGCGTGGTATTGAAGGCCAATACATCCTTTCTAAGGAGAGGCCTATGTCCAGCAGTGGACTATTAAAGGCTAGTGTTGACGATGCTAATGATGAGCTTATTAAAAGCCTGAAAAAAACTTATTCTATAGTTGTCTGGCTTCTTGATCTATTGGTTAGTGATCCTGAGTGCTCAGTCGCAGGTTGAGAGTTCCATCCTCACCCTGAACAAATATAATTCAAAACTGATGGTGAAATTTAGCGGGTGGAACGATAGCAGAAAGCTGAGGCCGATATTTACCTCGAAGCACTTCCCGAGGCCCCCTCACACGCACAGTCCATCTGTGTAACAAATTGTCACCTGCGTTATTCCTGAACCGATACGGCCTACAAATCTTCAATATAAGAACTTAGTCTTAAGTTAAGAGCTTACGCCCACCTCAAAGGCCTTCTGACTCTTGAAATGCAGGCTCCCATCGGTTGCGATAGTCCCTATTGCATTTTAATGCAATTTAAAAGCAATTAATCCGCCACCAGAGGTCCCTAGTCACTAGCGGCCCGCGGCCCCGTCGACGGCTGGTATCGCCGCCTGCGTCCTCTATGCTCGAGATCGGCCCTCTCGCGATCCCGTTCAGCGGTCTCTTTCTGGAGCATTATAGCTTCACAGAAAGGCAACATACCTGATAAAGAAATACGTTAACAGATTTGTAAAATTTAGTAAGGATTTGTTGCCAGTCTGCAGATTTTCTTAGGTATTCAGCAATTGTCTAAATTAATTCTAAAATCTATTCGTAATAGAAATTCTGGGTCTGTTGTCTGTCAGTCAATCACGTATAAGTTGAATTTCGTACGAAACAAATTTAAGGACTACGTTATATTCTAAATACTGTGTTAAAAGGAGGATGTAACTAAAAAAGAAGTAAGATTTATAGGTGATTTTATTATGTTGTGTCTTTAGTCATGAATATTATTGACAGTTTTAGAATACTAAAGAGTATTGCAAAACTGAGGTTCAAAGTTAAAAGGTTCAGTTTCCCTTAAACGATTTTTTTTTAATATTCTCTTGTCACCATAATAAAATGTGACAAACTTTACCACAGCATAGTATGCTTTCCAAAGTGCACTTAAAAAAGTCTCTTATTCTTTTCACTTCTCTTGCTTAGTCATGTTCTCTTTTGCGAGTTGGAGCATGTGGAACTATAATCTGTGCTTTACAGTTACTTTAGTATAACAATGTAAAATTTAGTCTTACTTACAACTTTTGTTTTACTACTGTGTGTAGAAGTTAATACCTTAAATTAGAACATATGCTACTTTTTTTATACGAAAACAAAACTTAAAAATTGTGAATTAGGAGATAAAAGTTTGTATAGAAGATATTCTACGCAGAGGAAGTCGCGGGAACTATCCAGTATATAAATATATGCCGTTTATGCGCCGGGGGAAGGGGGCTACCCGCAACGCCCTTGAAGCGCCACCAAACTTATCTGATATATTTTTTTTACCTACCTTAGACAATCTAAATTTGCCTAAGACAGTCTTACTTCAAATGCAAATTTTACGCCGTTTTCGTGGCATAGTTTATTTGCATCCCGGTATATTTCTTAGCTCCTCGACGTGAAAAAGCACGCAATGAATAAGTTAAAAGAAGGCCACGGGCGGGGTCACCAACAAAAGCGAGAATAACAAGCGAGTTTCCCAACCCTTGAGACAAAAGAAAACTCTTCGACTAACGATGTACTGTCGAGTACTTGACACGACGTTACTGCCATTTTGGGTATTAATCTTTAACATAGCGCATATTTTTTCGTTATGTTCTCTTTATACTGTTTATTTCTAAAGTTTAATATACAAGAGCGATAAATAGAGAGAGTACAAATCAACTATAATAATTTATGGACACAGGGTTGTGGTTTTTAAATTCTCAATTTCAACCAATTCATGACCAATATAAAAGTTTAGAGTTGTAAAGCTAAGTTACGGATCGAACGAACAAACTCAAACTCAAATATCTTTAGATGTGTAGAGTCTAAAGTCATAGATCAACACACACAATAGCAACAATCTCTGTTTTGTCAAATATTTAGCAAACTTAATATTTAGGCATCGAAAATCTCTTATATGCCTGTGCAGATCTACAACCCATTTCCAAGGGGTTGAGGCTCATGAGAAGAAAGGTCAAACAAACTCACGGCCACTCTTTTTTAATCAATAAATAACAATAGTATCATTAAATATACACAACATTGTTTTATGTGTGCCAGATCGATCAAAGTGGATCAAAGGACGACCAACGAAGGGTGGGTTAGTGGGACCAATCGGACGATATGAAAAAGTTAGAAGATGCTAAAGATGGAGTACATTTAAAAAAAATCATATATATACAGTATATTATTATTATGATTCTCTTTATTACATTGCATTTACATATTAATTACATTTTTAACTATATTACAAAACAAAACATTTAAAAATATAAAAAATAGCAGACCATAGACATCGGGTACAGGGACCAAGACACCGGAGACTCCAGAGGACTCCTCACTATCTTGTCAAGAAGAGCTGCCTTCTGCATCAGATCCTTGATACAGCCGTCTAACGTGAGCCTCTTGAGGTGTTGGTTGAGGCTCTTGCCTCTATCAATCCATGAGCAGATACTATCGGAACAATGATCACCGATTCTACATTCCACATATTGACAATCTCGTTAGCTAACTTTTCAATTTTCACGAGATTCTCGTCGTGAAGAACGGTGATATCAACAATCATTGCGCGACGCTCTAATCGATTCATCACCACAATATCTGGCTTATAGGAGAAAATAGTCCTATCTGTGATAATAGATCGATCTTAATATAACGTGGCCCAACAATTCTCGAGAACTGGGTCGCATGGCACCTCTAGATTCACAAGTTGGTATTTAAAGGGCAAGCTGTTGGTTTACGATTCTGCCTACTTGGTTGGGCCTGTGCAAATATTCACCATTAGTGAGACGAGAACAACCAGAAATAATATGATTGATTCCCCAGGATGCCCAACAGATGTACGAAGTCGAGTGAGAGTACGTCAACCGTACCATCTTTCAGGATATATTTCAAATAATTATTCGTCATGATTACTTCGTCCATAATCGCACAAACAAAACCTTCAGTTTCTCCGAAGAGATCACCATGCCGTAGCCAAGTCGTAGATGCTTTTAGGTATATATCGGACCTATTTAGGGCCCGATAAATCCGTATAAATTCTCTTTTGCCGGATCGAGCGAAGTGATTCCGGTATCCACTGCAACTACATTGCGATGCACTTCCACATCAGTATGTAGAAAATATTCTCTGAGAGTGTATATCTCGTGATTATGTAGGGTCTTGATATTTAATAGTTCGCGACCCCAAACCTTTCGTTGGATATATAATCTCATAACCGATAGAAATGTGTGGTGCATTCGGAATGCAGTCAGCAGTGTATGGACTCTCCTGTCAAGGGTATCTAAATCTGTCTGATTCCATCTAAGTATACCAAAGGAATACATCAGAACCGGCATGACCCAACCATTGCAGGCTCGCACCTTGTTGCTCCCTGATAAAAGACTTTTAAGTAATTTTTTCAGGCGGCCAAATAGCGTTCCTGCAACGTTTGTTTCATGTCAGATTCTGGTATTCGGTGGTTTTAGTGGCAGACAGAGATTTAAGTTTTGTTGAATCTGAAAGCTCTGTTCCTTCAGATTCTACTATCACGCTCTTCTTTAAATACATGACTGCACACTTATCTACACCAAATTCCATCTTGATAGAATTACTAAAGTTTTCCGTCACCTTTTTTTTTTTTTTAAAAGAGATAACTCCCGCATTAGGAATAAATCCTGTGTCGCGGGGGACTTTACAAACATACATGAAACGGACACAAAGAACACCCAGACTCAAAACAACAATTTGTGGATCACACAAAGTGTCGTCCCATGTGGGGTTTGAACCCACAACACTCGGCGTAGTAGGAAGCGGCGTGGCGACCGCTTAAACCACTACGCCATCCTTTAGTAACGCTGTCAATTATTTATTAATTTTAATAACTTTTATTAATTGATTCTTATATTAATTATTTTATTAAAAAAAAATCATTTTCAAAACACATTTTCTTTTTTGAAATTTGTTTGTTTAAATAAGGGGTTTGGTTTTATTTACTTCAGCAGTATTTCAAAAAAGGAACGCTTGATCATCCAACTACTGTTTACTTATCAAACATCAAAAGTAATATTTTTCACACATTAAAATTAATGAACAGTTTTAATAATTATTCTTTAAAAATACCATTCACCTGCGATAATGTCGGAAATTTAGAAATAAAACCATGTTTGCACTGTTGCATCTTAAATGCATACTTTATTGTGATCATTCAAATATATGTCATTGTTTCATGTGATTACTAATAGTAACGCACTTTACTGAACACGTATTCGTTTTCAATTCAAAATACAAAGAACATAAACCACCCTTCTTTATTAGCTTTTAATTATATTCATAAACTGAATAGAAAACAACAGTGTTTTGTAGAAGCGCATGTTTGTAAATCGTCACGGTCCTTCCATGTATGGTCCTGTTCCTGTTTTTGGTACTAGCACCCTGCCTAATATACGTTAATTATCACATGGCTACCTAACTACCCTGTTCAACCAGCTAGCTGTGTAAATGTACTTCCAGTAAGTTGAAACTTAAAAGTAGAGGATTATATTGAGTCTGAACTGACTATTTAATGAGTTGAAACTTTATGTGAATTCCAGTAAAATGGGACAGTTATTGCATAATAGTTTGATTCTGTATTCATAACGTGTGTTAATGAATTATAATTTATAGGAACTGATGAGGCTGAGCCATGAAGCACATTTTTTTTTTCCACCGAAAACGTCTGTTTAGATAAGCAATGTGATGTCTTTTCAACACAAAAAGAGGATTCTCAAAGCTGATTATCTAATCAGCTTTGAGGATCCTCTTTTTTTGAATCAGCAATAAACAGTTTGGTATTATGTATAATTCTCATTTTAAATATATGTTGGATCAAATGATCAAACTTATATTTTTGATCAGATCAATACTAAACTGTATATTATAGAGAGATGGAAGGTAAAATTACTTACACAATGTAACAGATTTAGAAGCTAGAATTTACGTTAGAAGTAGAAAGATATGTAATGAATTGTATGTGAATTAGTTGTTTTCTGTTAAAAAATTCCTTTGTGAAGAGATGCAAACGCAGAAAAAGGTGGGATTGATCATACAGCTTACAAAACAACTAGCTCAGCAGTTCTTCACTTTGTGACCATCACCATCAAAAACTCGTTGTAAATCCCCGGCCGGACACACTGGTACCGCCCCCTGCGTCTGTCTGGCAATGGCCCAACGCAACGCTTTTATCAGAGCAAAAGTTTTTCTGCAACTCTCGTGTTCTTACTTTACTGATAAATGTATACGTATAAGTGCTATTTATAAAATCGTAAGTCGTCATATACGAGCACATAGTGCACAAAGTAATTATAAATACACAGTACAGTTACAATACAGTCTAAAGTGAGTGTTATGCACTACAATTTCATCCATACATTGAACAGCATAAAACAGTTTTCTTCACCAAATTAGCAAAACCCTTAACCAAACTCTTAAAAGATGTTTAACCCAACCAATAATATGGTTTAATATATAACGCTTTAGTTTTAAGTACATCATTTAAAGTAAGCAATAATTTTTATGTTTACGTGTTTTAGTTTACACTATCTATTTACATTCATAAACCAAATAAATCATTTAATATCTACAATAAATTGATATACTTAGCATACACTTATTTGTGACCTTAACGCCATTTGAAGTTTGATTGTGAAATCTTTTTTAATAAATGTTTAAGATAAAGGGTTAAACAAATTAAAAATAAAAACGTAAATACAAGGTAATACACAAATTCAAAAAAAAAAGTATAATAATCTCAAAAAATAACAAAAAGCTTAATTTCTTAGTTGACAAACACATACAAAAGGTAAACTGAAAACATATACAAATGGTAAACTGAATCCCACTGAAGTATGGCCGTGACATTGTTCACGTCCTGGAGAAAAAGCACTGAAGGAAAATAGTATCGGTCAAGAAATCGAACGAATCACGCAATAAGCTATAAAAACCTACAACATTAACAACTCGTCCGGGAATAAAACCGCTAAACAAGACAGAACGAACTACAATCAGTTGCAAACAATGAAAATGCACGTAACTATAATAAAATACGAAATTGTGTTAAGACCTCTATACACTACTCCGCGATACATCAATGTTAAATCATAAAATCTTGACTTTTATTAATCTTACAATTTATTTATCATCATAATTTTTTGAAAGTAGATTTGCTAATGCTATATTCTGAAATGGGCTGCAAATATATCGGCTGGGAAAAAAAAATTCGTATTGTTGTAAACTTATAAACTAATTAAAAAAAACTCATATTGGATAATTTTTTTTATCTATTAAAAATAGATGTTATGTTAATATACGAGTAGACCCTTTAGGTGAATGAATGAATGTGGATGTGAACCTTAATCATGTTAAACATGCCATAATCTCAAAAAGTTATTTGATGCAAGTGTTTACTGAACTTTTCTATTAGCTATTTCTGAGTAAAATATTTTAAGATATAGAAATATTATTCGTATATTTTAATATTTTAAACAGTGTGAAATAATATTCCTAAGAAAACGAAACTTGATTAACTGGATCTAAAATTACGTACTTTTTTTTTCTGTGCGGAACTCCCCTCGGATACCACCCACGGTGGGTGATTATGTCGCACTCGAACCGACCAAAAACCGCACGCCGTCTCCAGGTACCACCACCACCAAGATTCTACGCCTAATCCAAACACGCAAATAAATATTAAATAACAGTAATTCATAAACATAAATAACAGGGTCAAATTACTTCCTAAGAAGTACCTTATGCATTTAATGCTTAATGTGGAGGATCGTCTGACCAGGCGGGCTACGTATAATGCATATACAAATAAATAAAATTGGAGTGTCTGTTTGTAATATTAAAATAACCGCTTTTTACTAAATGCATATGTATGTTTACACGGTACATATGCCAAAATAACATTTTTTACAATTTTTGGCTGTCTGTCTGTCTGTTTGTTCCGCGTAATCTCTGGAACGGCTGGACCGATTTCGACGGGACTTTCACTGGCAGATAGCTGATGACATAAGGAGCAACTTAGGCTAGTTTTTTCAGACTAGCTTCACCCCGACGCGTTGCCCGCGGTTATAACAACAAACGCGGGTAACACCGCTGGTCTCAGCTAGTAATACAAAAATTACATAAGGTAATCTATATAAAAAAATAAAATTGGAGTGTCTGTTTGTAATATTAAAATAACCGCTTTTTACTAAATGCATATGTATGTTTACACGGTACATATGCCAAAATAAATTTTTTTATAAAAAAAAATCTATCTGTCTGTCTGTCTGTTTGTTCAGGGTAATCTCTGGAACGGCTGGATCGATTTCGACGGGACTTTCACTGGCAGATAGCTGATGACATAAGGAGTAACTTAGGCTACTTTTTTTAGACTAGCTTCGCCCCGCGGCGTTGCCCTCGGTTATAACAACAAACGCGGGTAACACCGCGGGTCTCAGCAAGTACATTATAAGTACTTTTCATAGACATGGACTTCTTAATCACAAAAGTTTTAGTTTATTTTCGTATTGTCCAATCGTTTCATTAACTCAACATGAGTATCGGCATTATGCATCGGCACAAATGAGCTAAAAACCGGTGTTAAGCAATTTTGTCTCGTTTCTTTTACCAACTTTGTAACCCCACGGAATTAGTGGGGTTAACGGAGGCCCAAATGGGTTTTGTGACGGTCCGAGGGGATTTCCACACGTAAAAAAAAAAAAAGGCCCAAATGGGTTTAAACACTCAAAGGGCGCAACGCACTTGCGACTCTTGAGTGGGTGGTGGTAATCACTTACCATCAGGTGACCTGCCTGCTCGTTTGCCCCCTATACCATAAAAAAGTGACAAAAGCTCCACCTCAAGTAATATCGGTACACTGAGCATTGAATCCGGATTTTCAATGAATAGTCTGCTCACGAGTAGTAAATATTTCGACTCGTTTTTTGAATCTCCACAAGACACTCCCAGAAAAAATATACTAACAATGAAATATTGTTGACTAATTAAAGACGGAGAATAAATAATTGCACTCAGAACTTTTTAATAGAAAGACATTACCTTTTATGTCATTTGTTAACTTCATTCTTAAGTATTGACAACACTTAAGAAAGAAGTTAATAAATGACATAAATACGTTACTTAAATTACTTCAAGAGCATAGACGCAAGCTAAAAATAAAAAGACAACTAACAACAAAAAAAAACGGGATCATTTTTGTTACTTAAAATTATAAGCCGGAAGTTTTGTGAACTGTGTGTAGGAAGCATTAGATGCGGTGAGTACAGCTCTCATTACTGCAACAATTTGTCACAAGCGCACCGAGCGTTTCAACTTTATACCAGCGACTGTCGGTTGTACCTTACTCGTCTTAACACTTGATGTGGTCTTACTTAGTATCTTTTAAAGCGCATACTGTTCTCGATTTTCAAAATGAGACATACTCGTATACGAAATAAACATGCACTGTTTATTTAAAACTGTTATAATGTTAAAATTATTAGATGACAAAATGACTTTTGTGTGTTTGCTTTTTACTTATTTAACCTGTCCATGTTGTTATCTATGGAGGAAAACATAATTTAATTTGGCAGGACTAATCAAAAAGACCAAAATTGAAACGTTGGTGATGATTGGTAGAGACCGACCTAAAGCCACCCTTAAATCAAGCATTTAGCTTAGCTTGAGGGGTTAACCTGAACAATAATAATGTAATACCCAGCTTACTAAGAATTTTTTATTTGAAAAAAAGGTGTTTTCTAAGCATTGGTATTGTTAGTTGTTCAACATAATTAAACAATGTTTGTATGAATGAATATGTGAATTTTATGATAGTTGTTTTAAGCTACCTTATCTACTTTAAATAACATACCATTCAATTGTTAAGTAAATATTGTTTACGTTACAGTTTCTTGTAGTTATAAAATAGTAATTATTTATTCCACAATTACAAGGGTTTTTGGTAATTATTAGGATTTCTGAATTTTTTTAAAAAGGTATATCTTTTACCACTATACTATACCATTAGTAGTACCTACATTGGACCCTTGCGAAGCTGCGGCGAATCGCTAGTCTCTTATAAAACCTTCGCTGGTTCGGTAAAAGATCAATTTACGTATTTCTGTCATATAAAATTAATTAACATCACTTGGCATCAACAGACGAACTGCATTGATTGTAATATCGGTTTAACTTTAGTTTACTTTACTGAAAGGGACACAAAATAAGTAGACATTTACTCAAGTCTAATTTGAGAACCTAAAATAGAAACCATAAGCCTACTTAGCTGTTTTAGGTAATAATTATGAAAGGAATAAATAGATGAACTGTAGTTACAAATCCACTTAAAAAGAAATGTGTTGTATTGTAAACTACTTTTACTTTAATCGAAATAGCAAAAGCTTTGACTATGTTCTTATTAACACCCCCTTTCAGGCTTAAACTAAATTAGCTGCACCACAACAAGGCAGTGAATCTGAAGTAAAGGGGTTACAAAATATCAAATTGAACCACCAAAAGTCATAATTAAACTCCTTAAAAGGGGTAAACCAACAGATGTTAACTTAAAAAATATGGTAATTGTTAAAATTAAACAAGCAATCTCGTTGTGTACTGAACGGGCCCTGACTGGATGTCGTTCCGTGAAAATGGGCAATTGTCTCTAAATGTACCAAGTTTAAACAATGATTAGAATCTGGATTTATAGTAATTTGCAATGTAAATGTTAATGGAATCGGTTGATGACCTCCTTCAAAAATATCGCTTCCTACCTTAGGTTATCTATATTGATTTTTATTCGATTGAAAGTTATAGATAAGGCAGCTTAGTATCGCTATAAAATTGATGGACATAATCAAAGATCATTTAGTTGAAAAGATTACTGCCGCGTGGACTTAACAGATATTACAATCTATGTAGTTCGTCTGTAGATGTCAAGTGATGTCTATTGATTTTATATCACTAGAAACACAAATATTGGTCTGTTACCGAACCAGCAAAGTTTTTATAAGATACTAGCGATCCGCCCCGGCTTCGTACGGGTGCAATGTAGATACTACTAATGGTACTAATGTGGTTTCAGTGTAGAGTAATTAATTATACTATTATTATGATAGGACTATACTACAGGACATTTATAAATGCAATATTTATAGGTCAGTTCCGATCCGGGACGGACTTACGGCTCGATGGTCGTTGGCCCCCGGCATTTTAAACCTCTAATATCTTTATTTTAATGACATGCTGTACAGAGCAGTTTTAATCTACATTAAATGCACAACGTGTCTAACGTATTTAATTAGAAAAGGAATAATAACGTATTGTTTAAAATAGCTTCGTAAATAATCTACTATTTTTTTATAACATTTAAAAGATAAAAATGATTACTGTGGGTTATCTTTAGGAGATAGACATATACCATGGCGGACTTTTATTAGATCTTTTTATATTTTATTATAGAGTAATCAATCATATTTCAAAAAAAGTTGACAAGACGAGACTTGTGTATCGACTGATGTCATTTATAAGAGTAATGCATTCATCAACATTTAATCAAATTTTACTTCTAGTACGAATAGTACATCCATTTAAAGTCTTTAAATATGAAGTCCAAATGACTGACAAAAAAAAACAATCGCATTCAGCAATTAATACCGATAAATTCAATGAATAAAATATTGGCAGGCATTTTGATATATTTATGTTCTCAATAGTCCAATACACGCATTCGCTGACATAACATAAAACCAATCCTGTGCTCGATGTTGCATTTTACTAATTAACTCCCTGCTCGATACGTTTTGTGACGTTAACTACAATTCCAGTATCTTGGTGAATTAACTTGCAAAAAAATTGAAATTGAAAAAGTGTAGACTCTAAAGTCATAGATCAACACACACAATAGCAACAATCTCTGTTTTGTCAAATATTACGATATTACCGTAAGGCATGTAGCTGAGTTCACAGGGATCTCCTATGGCAGCGTTCAAAAAATCATTGTCAACAAAATGCATATGAAAAAGGTCTCTGCGCGTTGGGTACCGAGAATGTTAACCGACGAGCAAAAAAAGAAACGAGTCGACATTTCGAGGGTGAATCTTCAAAAGTTCCAGGCCGATAAAGAATTTTTTTTGTCGCGTTTTGTGACCATGGACGAGACCTGGATCCACCACTTTGATCCCGAAACCAAACAACAATCAATGACTTGGAAACGAGCTTCCTCACCAACGCCGAAGAAATTCAAAGTGTCAAGTTCAGCGGGAAAGGTTATGGCGTCTGTTTTCTGGGATGCAGAAGGAATTATTATGGTGGAATATTTGGGAAAGGGGGCCACTATAACAGGCTCTTACTACGCAGGCCAAATAAGAAGATTGCGAGAAGCTATTAAGTCAAAAACACGCGGTAAACTGCGCGCTGGAGTGCTGTTTCACCAAGACAACGCCCTGGCTCACAAAGCCGCAGTTGCGATGGCTGCCATTGAAGAAACGGGGTTCGAACTGCTCGAACACCCTCCTTATTCGCCAGATCTAGCTCCCAGTGACTTCTACCTCTTTCCTCGGCTCAAAGAACAGCTCCGGGGCAACAAATTTGAGGACAATAGTGAAGTGATGGCCGCAGTAGAGGCATTTTGGGAGGGTCAAGAAGAATTTTTTTCTAAGGGAATCATGGGCTTAGAAAAAAGATACACTAAATGTATTAACTTGCAAGGAGACTATGTTGAAAAATAAAATACTTTTTTTAATCTAATAGTTCTGTTTCATATTGATTATCATTACTTATTGATCACCCCTCGTAGGTCTTTACCTATGAAATTGCCTTTCTTCAGTAATGGTCATTTCAAATTAAAAAAAAGTTTGTAATGGCTCTGTATTCTAAATTCAAATTAATTTTGTTTTAAAACCATGACATTCTATTTACAAACTCAGTCTTTTGTTTTTTGATTAGCGTTGTATTTTCATTACATTTGAACATTTTTCGTCATAATGGATATGGATGGATGAGTTCAAATGGCACGTAACATCAAAAACGTTTACGGAGAGAACTGTACAAACGAACGCACAACCCGTTATTGGTTTTCCCGGTTCCGTTCTGGAAATTTTGACTTGAAAAATGAAGCTCGTGGTCGTCCGGAGACTTTGGTTAACAATAATGAATTAACGGCGATTGTGGAAGCTGACGAAACTCAATCTACATCTGCAGCTTTTAATGTAAGCATCAAAACAATATTGATCCATTTGTGACAAATTAGCAAGGTAAAAAGCTTGATAGACGGGTGCCCCACGACCTTAACGATCGCCAGCGCAACGTACGCGTCGAGACATGCCTTGCGCTACTGAACAGGCAAAGAAATGAAGGAATTTTGAAACGAATTGTTACGTTCGACAATCGAAAGCGCTCAGCAAGTTGGTTAGACCCTGGTTCAGCACCAAAGCAATGCTCTAAACCAAAAATGACCCCTAAAAAGGTGATGGTCACTGTTTGGTGGTCTAGTGCACAGCTTTTTACAAAATGGCATGAGCATTAATGCAGATGTGGACTGTGAAAAACTGGAGAGAATGATGAAGAAGCTTGCACATCTGCAACCAGCTTTGGTCAATCGGTCGTCCCCACTGCTCCTTCACGACAACGCACGACCCTATACTGCGCAACAGACAGTCTTCAAGCTGCAAGAGCTGGGGTTGGAAGTTCTCCCTCATCCGCCATACTCACCAGACCTTCCACCTACCGACTATTACTTTTTTTTTAATTTAGACAATTTTTTAGTGTTAGTAAAAATGTTAGGCTTTTTGTCTATGCAGAAGTCTAGAATATTGAAATCAGCTTTAACTTTATTCTGAAAGTTTTCACAATGCTTTGCAGTTATAGGTATCACCAGAATCCTTTGTTCTGCCACCGTTTCATATTTATCACAGAAAGTTACTAATTGACCACAGTGGTAAGAGTGTAATTGATTGATTATTTTCTTATCTTTAATTATAATGTCTGTAAAAATTTGTCCAAACATAAGGCAGTGGTCGCAGTATTTCGTGTAGGCTCCAAAAAACAAGTTCTTCGGATTGTATATTTTGTTACTTTAACTAAGAGTTCATCCATAACACGTTCAAAACAATCATAGGTAGCTGAAGGGGGTCGGTAAACACATACTACTATGAAACCTTTTAATTATATACAGGCTACTTCTGTAGTGCGTTCAACTGACAGACTAACAATGTCATGGCGGTCTTTTAAACATAAGTTTCTTATTTATGAGTATCATAGTGCCACCATGTATTGCTGTACCTCTGCTGAACGAGCTGCTCAAAATTGAACATGAACTGATCCTGTTTAAGCCAATGTTCCGTAATACAATAAATATCAATCACATTGCAGTTCATCAACAATTCCACCTCCAAGTCTCTCTCTCTGTTGAAGAACGACAATACGTAAAATACGAAAAAATAAAGATGTTTTTAAATAGGTCGGACTCATATATGTTGGACTGGAATTTGAATACCTTTTATTATATTTGATTGTTTTTATTAATTTATAATACTTTGATTTGATTTTATTTAATTTGAGTGGAGATGAACGATGATGATGATGAATGATGAACGCAACTCTACTTTTTTTGCAATTTACATATAATCACAATAAGATACCATACCGTATTTTTTTTATTTCACATATTATTTCTCTAGTTTATTTCCAAACTTATGTCCCTTATTCGCCTAGCTATTTAAATATTAATTTGATCACGTATCTGATTTTGTTTTCATATCTACTGCATGAAAATTCCAATGAAATTTCTAAAGCTTTAAATATTTAAATGACTAGCGTGGTTAGAATGTTTTAATCTGGTAAATAATTTAAAACGAGTTGCACGTGAATTCTTTCAAATTTTGGTTTCAGAAAAAAATACTACTAATTACTTCTTTGTATTCATAATTTTGTTTATTATAAGTACCTTTAGGTTAGAGGACTTTGATCCGCTCGATTTACAGGCATGTACCCCTTCTTTTCTCTCAGAAGAAGACGGCGTAATTCAGTACGTACTTTGGCCTCCACCCACGCCAGGCATTCTACCAGAGTGTGGAGCGCCGTGTCCACGGTCCGGTCATCGCAGTGGTGGCACTCAGGCGTTGGCTCCTTGCGGATCAGACACAGGTGATCCCCGAAGCATCCTTTCCCAGTGATCACCTGCGTCAGCCGGTATGAGAGAGCCGGTACGATGCCTCTCGAGCCAATCCTCCATAACGGGTCTTACCGCCGCGGTGCCTAAGTCCTTCCTTCCACTTCTCTACGAGGACCCGGTGGAGTTGGGATTTCTGGTCATCGATTTCTCAAGTCTCAGGACTCCCACCCAACTCCAGCGCCTCATTGCGCCACTGATACAGAGACGCAAGGGCTCTCGCCTCCAGGTCCCACGGTGGAGTACCAGCCAGGAGACTCGCCGCCTCAAAAGAGATCGTGCGGATGGGGTGCCCCTGATGATCCTGATGGCCAGCACTCGCTGCGGTCGTTGCCGTAGTGCGACGTTGCTGAACCTCCCATAGTGGCATACAGGGCCATGAGAACCCCCGAGTAAAGTCTCCTCCAGGAGTCATCGGGGACCAACTTGGGGACCAGACGTCGGAAATGAAGTCCTTAGTCCCATTGGCCATCGAGTAGCCTCAGACACCTCATCGAGGGCTCGATGCCGATACAAGTGCCTCCTACTATGAGGTTGGATCCTCAAGTTGCTTCCTCCAAGGCCCATGTTAGAACAAGGCCTCGGACTTGTGTAGAGCCACCTCGAGACCCATCCGCCGGATCTGCTCAACGACTTGGGCAACCCCGGCCGTGGCCCTCAGGGTTCTTACGTCGCAGATAAAGAGGCACTTCGTGATTTACGAGCGCCTCCCTGATGCAACTCCAGGTCAAAGTGTTAAACGCGTTGGAGATGTCCAAAGACACCGCCAACACTACTTTGCCCCAGGTAACTGCTTCCTCCGCCAGAGTCGCAACGCAACGCATGATCGCATGAAAGGTGGAGTGCCCCTGACGGAAACCGTACCGGTTGTCCGCTAGATCCCGCCCTACTGTGACGAGATGCTTGACGAGGCGCCTTGCCATTACTCTTTCAAAGAGTTTGCACACCTCGTCAAGCTATACTTTACCTTTTATAAAAAAAAAACGACCGGGGCTCGAGAGCCTTGTCATCTAAGGCCGGAACCCATGCAGAGCCTGGGCTGATATAAGACCTGAGGCAGTGTTTTTGGCTTTAAGCAGTAGCACCGCCACCCTTAGTTCTGCCCAAGTGTCCTCAGGCACGTCGTCGTCATCCACGTTAGGCGCCTCGAGCGCCGGAGGCGGAGCCATCTGTGGTGCAGTATACTGCACCACTCGCGATGGGAATAGGGAGCCGACGACCCCCTCAAGCAACTTTGACTGAAATCACCGGGTGAGCGGCGGGTCCCATGGGCCTTCACACTGTCTAGAGGGCAGTTCCCAGTCTCTGCCACGGCGAGTCTAAGCTCGTCTGCCGCGACAGAGTCGTCCAGTCCCATGATTCGAACTTCGGCGTATTTAGAGATAGGCGCTGCCGTCTTTGTTGCCCAGGGTGCACCACACTGAGGTTCCGGACCCTGTACCACTATAATAAGTAACCTCAATATAACAGGTAACTTTTAGTCTGTTTGAAGTGGGTGCCAAGCCCGATGCTCAATAAATAGTACTGGTCTATGTCAGGTTTTTAAGGGCAATAAAAAATTCAGAATTCAATATAATTCTGTAATTCTGAAAATAACTAACGTAATATTCATACTTGAAAGATAAATAAATAAAATTAATATAAATTTCAAACCTATATATTTAGTTATTACCTTACTTTATTTATACAATAAATAAACGTGTAATTTAAAAGACTTAGTTACCCGATAGAAGACCAATTTAAATACATAACATGTTTCGTAATTTGGCCAAAAAGAAAAACAGTTTCAGTAATCTTTGAATAGACTTTTCTATACCATAAACGTTGTTTTTCATGAAAGTTTTCACATTTCCGTTAGAAAAGTGGAGCAATTGCAAAGTTCAGAGTAATTTGCATCTCACTTCCACAGATCTGAATCACAATGAGCCACGAAAAGCAATTAATACTTGAAGTGGCTCGATTCCGGTTTAAAACTAAGTGCTCTTTTGAATTTTCATCCTAATTTACATCTATAGGAGGATCAGATTCGATGAATGCGTCCAAAGAAGTGAAGGTTGTGTGGATGGTGGTTAAACAATGGGCTATCTCAATTACTCTGTTCAGAGTAGATCTTTAACTTTACTTACACAGTATCAACTTCTTCGATGGTATCACCTAAACTGACCAAAAATATTATTAGAATAATATAATTTATATTCTTCCGAACAGAGTCTGCTCTTGTTTGGTATATTATATAAAGACTCTGAAGTTAGACGGCCGTACCAATAGCTCACGGTTCGAGTCTATTCCAGTAAAAAATATATCACCAAAACTTAAGAGACTTTTATAAAAAGTTAAATAAAACAACTATTTAGATTTTAGTGCTTATTGTAAAACATTCATGGTACGATGGGGCTGACATGGTCTTATGTGTGACTACGAGCCCCTAAATAAAAAAGATTAAAAAAAAAAAAAAAAAAATTCATCAAATTATTCTTAATAATATATTTTTAAGCATACACTTGACCACTGAAAATCTACAATAAAATATACCTAAGCATGAAAGTTCAGTCTTAAATAGTGTTGTGCTGATCTTGAATTTTGATAGACTTTAAAGTTTGAAGGATGCGAATAACATTAGTTATTTAAAAAAAAAAACAATTTCATATAATCATTTATTTTATTGTTATAAAAGAAATGATTATATGAAATAATAATTTAATCATTTCTAAATAATCATTTCTTTTATAACAATAAAAGAAATGATTAATTATATATTGAATGAGTGTATATTCGTTGTGAATATTACTTACTTTCGTAACATTAAAATGTTTGAAGTTACAACTAATATTTCCACCGATATAGCAATAGAACGAACCGCCTATAGGTACATCAATTATCATGGCATACCATTCATTTTTTACCTCTACTCATAACTAGTTAATAATAATCAACATATAAACCCAATGCTCCTAGTCAAGTATAAAAAATATCAAAACAAAAACAGCATAAAATAAGTTTACGCATCATCAATTTTGTAACAGCAATATGTATTGTTCGGTCAAAACGCGTATACTTTGTGTTTTTCGTCAGGCGCCATATTTAAATAAGTACCGAAGGGACCACAAAGCCGCCACAATGTTTTAAGGAAACCACTTTCACCCCTCCCCGGCGTTTTATCGCATTATTAAAATAAATATTGTAAAATAACGAGCTGCGAGATCGGGTATGTTACGTGTTCTGTGGGCTATATTAGTTTGTCGCCCCAACAACATTGTTTTGTTTATAAAGGGGTTTAAGAAAGTTTTTATAATTATATTCATTGGAGTACTGGTTGTTTTTAATCGTATACAGGCACAGTGTGGGATGACGACACGTCACACATTTACCTAGTCTCAAAACTTCAGACATATACCTATATGACTGAAGTTTTGAGACTAGGTAAATGAGAATCAAACCTGACCTTACGTGTACCTTATCTTAATTCATTGACATCAAAACTTTAACAGAACATCATACCTGTTTTCCATGACCACGAAACATTGCCACTAACACATAATAATATAGATTAGAGATGAAGTAGGCACCTGGGAGTACCTACTACCTGGCTAGAGGTGGGATCTATCACAAGTAACAATACTCAGGTTAATATTTACTTCAAAATTGGCAATTGAATTAGATTTTGGTTAGCTCTTAGAACGACTGCAATTGCATAATTCAACGACTACCAATGGACCGATTGTGCAATTCATATTTGAGGTGAATCCGATAGTATATGTCCATAGAAAGTCACGGTGAAGGTCGTGGAGTCGATTCGCGCTCCGTGAAAACATTTGTACATATGAACTTATTATCTACTCTCATTGGTATAGTTGATTCCAAGCGTATCTTGATAACATATCTAGAATAAATATTTTAATACATTCAAAATACAAAAAAAAAAAACAAAAAAAAAAGTTACAAAAATTCAAAGCGAAATCTATATATTTACGTAAAAATAATTTTTGTACGACTTTTTGAGCAAATTTCAGGCATAGTATAGTTAATGTTAATTTTTGCGAGATAAATGTGAAATATGGAATCTGAAAACTTTATTTTATTTTTATATTGGAACATCATAACGCCTGTCGCTTGTACCTCATAATCAAGATGAAATTCTGTAACTGGTATTATCTTGATAGGTACCCTTTTTTTAAATTTCAGAATGATGTAATTATTTATGATGGAAGAAATATAATCAAACAACGTTGTATAATATTTAGAAGCGAAAGAATTTCAAAGTGGATTTATCCCCTTAATAATCTAACAGCTAGAGTTAGTAACTATGGATGTGTGGGTGAAATTTGACACAAAAAAATATAATCTCTCTGAAAAATAATAAAGCTATAATATTACATTATTCTTAATCTCTTTTTAGATTCTTAATTTTTATCTCTTTTATTAATCTATCTTATCTTATAAATATTAATCTCTTTTTTATTTTATATAGTTTTACAAATTTTTTCAGTGGATCATAACATCATAATCATTATCATAACAAAAAGAACGGCGCGAACATTTTTCTATTTCAATATTTAATTTATTAAATATATATTTTTTGGTCACATTATTTTATTTTATTTTTATGTTTTAGGCAAACTTACAGCTAGAGGCACAATTAATATAAGACTAATAGATGAAGGCCAATTAAAATTTTTCACTGCTAGAACAGGAAAAGACAACTCTGAAACTGAATATGGTAGGATAATACAAAAGTAGACATAGGTAGGTATTTATTATGTTATCTTAGCCCACAAATTTATATGTAAACTAATATTCCATACATTAGATTGTTTGTACATTTGTTGAGCTCTTACGCCTTAACTACTCAACCATGTATTTTTACAAACACAATCTATCAACAGTACAGAAATAACATACGTTTCGTAAGATTTTTCCTTTTTTAAATTGAATTTTTATTTTTTCAAGCGAATCCACTGGGAAAAACTATTTTCTGTATAATGTAAATTATTCTGATAATTTTAAACTGTGATGTGTTCAATGTGTCCCTATAATATAATATATCAAGGACCACGATAACCACTAGGATACAGGATAGGACAGGCGACAGGAGACTACCGTTTGGTCGCTTTTCTGTATTTAACTACTTGTCGTGAAATTCACGTTCTTCTATCATATCACTTAATTTTTGATAGTATTTACTGGTTGAATACAAAAATATTTTTCATTTAAAACCCTCTTTATTACTCATATGTCTTTTTCAACTATTATTTTATAGTTGCGAGATAATTTTTGATAAAACGTTACCAGGGAGTTATCGCTAGCAAACAATAGAATGACAGTTATAAGTAAACCAACATGAAATGGGTTTTAATGTTTATTTTATAAAGCAAACAGACTTTTATATTAATGTTTCTTGGCAAGAATCGCTTTATAACTTGCTTTATCATTGAAATACTCATAATATTTTAGATAACAATTTATACTAGCTAGATATTCATTCTTCGCGGATTTTGTAGGTACAAACAAAGTATGATATGAAATTATTTATTACCTAGTTATCTTATACTACTTTATTGTTTATTTTTCATCACTTTGATCCTAAGCCTTAAAGAAATGGTTTCACAAACAATTAAAGTGTCAATTAAAAAAAACTCTTCGTTACATCCTTCACGTCAGAAATTCTATAATCATAATAGCAAATCTAGGCTTAAAAGTGTAAGTACTACATACTGTTTTAAGAATTCTTCTTAATACACAAAATGCAGAAGAAATGGAAAATATCCGTTGTGAAAATATCACGGGTTATGGATACTGACTTCAAATATTGAATGTTCAATTCTATATGTTCGTATAACCTCGTCTGACGTTTTTACTTACTCTCTGAGGAGCGAAGGGTTGGAGGTTTTTGTCATCAGAATGGATCAAATTCACAATTTATGAAAACGACGTAATTTACGAAAATCTTACCTACCTTACCTATATCCAGACCTAATCTAATAACTAAAAAATCCAACAATGACGTTAATGGTTAAAATGCACAATAATTTTCTTATATACAATACATATATATTTACACATGAATTAAGAATATGTAATTTAATTCACATCCCCAGTCTAAAAAAAATGTTATAAAATTCATATCCTCGATTACTGTTACTATTTCAACTCCTTTCTCAATGGACGACGTACGCAATGGTTTACCAATCCTTTTACCTACTTTGGTGGAATGGTGTGGAAATTAATGTAATATATACATATACAGAGCTACAAGTGTAATGAACCGCAAAACATGTTGCAAGTTTAATATGTTATGAATCATCTTATAATATCATAACTCATGATTTTAAGGCTGAGAACTAACGTAGCAACTAATTAATAACCAATTAACATAGTAGTTGACTCCGAGAAAGATACCGAGTTAGTTTGAAGCAAGCATTAAAATCAAGTTGTCAAGTTGCTATTTAAATAATATCGTTTTCATTTAAAATCAAGCACAACTTTATTAAGTTTAATCTTACAGATAACAGATTCAGAAGCTGTATACTAATCCTACGTCGGATTGTCTTACTCCCTATTCTCTTATCGCATTATTAAAATTAAAAAATCGAAAGACGAATGATATTACGAAATCTACGGCTCATCGCTTTTTTCCTATTGGTATATAAAGAAAGTTTTGGTACAATTTTAGAACGTTTGTCTTGAACGTGATCTGTAACACTTAGATGTTTTTGTGTGTAACTATAATTACTCAATGTTTCCTCGAGTATACAACAGGGAAAATAAAAAATGAAAGTTATTTATCTTTCTTTTGTTTCTGTTCCTTGAACTTAAAATTACTATTGCGGCCATACAATAGTTCTGAATACCTTAGAATCTTTTAGATCTTCATATTGTTAGATGTGTTCAATCACGATCCGATAGTTATTTAAAAATAATAATATTATTTCATATATGTATTTTGATGACGTACTGTCGTGCGTGTTCGTGGGTCATAACGTCATTTATAGATTAGAAAGTAAACAAATATGACCGAACCGAAACGAGGTTCAAACCTTTAAGAAAAGAGCGTACTTCCAACGCGGCAACGCACTTGACTCCTGACTTGTCACTTTCCATCAGGTGACCCGTCTGCTCGATTGTCCCTTATACCATAAAAAACCTATGTAAAAAATTATAAAAATAAAACCAAGATACAAACCTCTAAATCTAGTGAAAATTTACCTATAATATAATATACAAAATATACACTTGCGTTTCTGTATATAACTAATAAAACACTTGGGCAAATGGTGGTTTACTGGTATTCATAATGGTCTTGAGATTCTGCTTGTCCTTTTGAATAAATTTTTGAAGCATATTAATTATAAACAATTCAATCACGTAATTGTAAGTAGCACAGGCAACTTTTTACCCTAGTGAGTTACAATTTAATTAAAGCAAAATGGGTGACCGAAATCAAAAACAAAATTCTATAGAGATGACCTAGATCCAGTGGCAGATTAGTACTTTTTTATTTTGTTAAATATATATACGCTTAATTTCATTTTGTACTTGCATCGGGGGCGTAGCTCAGATGGTAGAGCGCTCGCTTAGCATGCGAGAGGTACCGGGATCGATACCCGGCGCCTCCAGTTTTTGTTAATTTTTTTCTTTACCATACCTGTAACATCATATTACTTACGTATTTCATTTATAATAGTTTTTTGGTTTGTGCTACTCATTACGAAACTTTCTAGGTTTACAATTAAAACAAGGGTTATTGGTAAAAGCATATTTTTAATTAAAGAATCACGTCAAAACTTTGAAACTATTGCTTTTAAGGTTCCAAAATTGATTTAACATACATATATTAAATTAAGAATGTTAAATGTGTTTCAATAATTTTGACTTGTCCATAACAACAGAAACAATAAATACGTAATTTTGTAACTCAATTTTATTTACAAACAATATTTCAAATCGATGGTAAATAAATTACAATTTTATTTAAAACGCGGGTATCCCAGTAATACTTCTCCCCAAAATAAGTGCATGAATATCGTGGGTCCCTTCGTATGTGTTGACGGCCTCAAGATTCATCACATGTCTAATAATATGATATTCATCCGAAACACCGTTACCTCCGAGCATATCTCTCGCATTACGAGCAATATCCAATGCTTTACCACAATTATTCCTCTTCAGTAGTGAAATCATCTCAGGTGCTGCCTTATCTTCATCTTTCAGACGTCCCACTCTTAAACAAGCTTGGTATGCAATGCTTATCTCCGTCAACATGTCAGCCAGTTTCTTCTGTATTAGTTGGTTGGAAGCGAGCGGTCGCCCAAATTGTTTCCTATCTAATGTGTACTGTCGGGCGATCCGCAAACAAGTTTCAGCGGCACCGAGAGCGCCCCAAGCGATCCCATATCGCGCGTTATTGAGACATCCGAACGGCCCCTTCAGACCCACTACATTGGGCAATAAATTGTCCTCCGGTATAACCACTTCGTCGAGCAATATCATGCCAGTTGTCGACGCTCGCAGAGAAAATTTTCCATTGATTTTCGGTGTGTCAAGACCTTTTTTGACCTCTGATCGTTCTACAATAAAACCTCGAACTTTGTTTTCATCATCCTTAGCCCAGACAATTAGTATATCTGCAATAGGAGAGTTTGTAATCCATGTTTTTGATCCTGATAATACATAGGTTTTATTTTTGGCATCGTACTTTGCTCTTGTTACAAGGCCACCAGCATCACTTCCAAAGTTAGGTTCAGTCAACCCAAAACATCCTATTAATTCCCCTTTAGCCATTTTTGGTAGAAATTTTTGTTTTTGTTGCTCAGTACCATAATTATTAATTGCTCCCATAGCCAAGCTGCTCTGGACACTCACCGCTGATCTATAAGCAGAATCGACTGCGTCTAATTCCCTCGTCAATAAGCCATACGTGACGTAGTTGACACCCGCACAACCATACCCTTTGATTGTACATCCGAGCACTCCCATCCCACCCATCTCCTTGTAAATTTCTTTATCAAAGACTTCATTCCTGTTCGCTTCGATTACTCTTGGCAATAGTTTCTCGTTACAATAAGCTTTAAACGAGTCTCGGATTGCCTTTTCGTCGTCATGTAACTGTCCTTCTAAATTTAGTGGATCTTCCCAGTTAAATACCACTTTCGCGTTTTTGGTGCATGTTGTAGAAAGTGCTCTAATACTTAAACTATTTTTACACAAAGATAAAAACTTTTTAGACACTGACACGGCCATTGTAACTTATATGAAGTACTAAACTGATTAAATAGTTCACTTTTACTATCAGTTGTTTACTGCACGCTGTTTATCTAATGTTTTTGCTCTCGTTGTTCGTATAACGCAACCACTTCAGCTCAACATAATCACACAAACTGTTCACTCAGGTCTTGTTTACATTTACACTAATTAAGTAATATATTAATGTTATAAAAATTACATTCCAACCATAACCTCTCCACTCTCCAGTAATCTCGAGATGACAGCGCATTGTTATACTTAGTTTTCTGTAGCTGTATTCAGACCGTTGAACATACGTCACGTCACGTCGCTTACATCAAGGTCACACATGTGTGCGTCGGTTATCTAACATCCAATCGTGTTTTTAGTATACGTCAATGCTATTTAAGTTCTTATTTTAAACTAGCTAGAGTCTCAATTTATATACTAATTACATGACTTTCAATTACCATTGCATTTAAATACATGTTTGCTTCTACACACTACATGGACACATATTGATAAAAGCTATTTAAGATAAAACAAAAGTTATGTAAATAATATTCAAAGCTACCGCAATATGTACCAGAGTTGCCGTTGCATTATGCAATAACCGTTCCGATATGTAACATTTCTCCTTTTTACCTATCTACACACTACAAATCTTTGGGTGTAGTGAATTTCAATGCAGGTAACTAAACAAAAAAAGGACTGTTTTATTTTACTATTATACTAGTAATGTGAAATGACTTTTTAAATATGCATTTCGAGTAAAACAATACAAAATACTAGTATTTAAAAATATTTACAATTCTTTGTAAGTGCATTTATTACTTGAAAAGGTACAGTCAAGGGGGATAAATAGCTGACAATACTGATTGTTAAGACATAGTTCTAGTTAGTCTTAAGACCTAATTTAATTTATGATATGAATTTGTAAAACACCTCTTAATTTTATTTTAATGTTTTCACAACGCCTTTTGATTGTAAGCATTCATCATTCTAATTTAAAGAGATGAATTATTGCGATGTAGTTTTGTTTTAGTGTCAAACTGTATACCTATAGCAAAAACATTCACAGAGCACAAACGTTGCCGAACAAAATTAATTAGGCGTTAGTCTTATTTATTTGGCTTAGCTTACACAGTAGGTGCCTATTTAACTAACCAGAATACGTACACAAAACTATTATTAAAGTTATATAAACATTAGTAACAATCCACAACAAGGCTGTTTGTGAACAGGGTGTGCTTTGTATACGTCGTAAAAACCACAGCATTATGAATGCGAACAACGTGGCAGCTTGCAAACTACAATGTTTTAAATTTTTCTTTTGCGTAGACGAGCGAAATATTTAATTTAAACTGGTTCACAGGAACTTATTTTGGTTATTATTTGTATTTCATTTTATTTACGCTGTCCATGGAAATGTAATTTGCATACCTGCAGTGCATCACAGCTTATACCTACGTGTGTACCTTGTACAAACATGGTAACAGTATACTTTGATCATGTTAAATAATAAATTTGTTATGCATGATAAAATACTTTGATTATCAAATCAAAGTATTTCTGACAAAGCATGTTAAAAGTGATATATTTTTTCCATAGCTCTTGAAACATCTTTAACTTTCCTGTACAAAGAAGTTCTATTATGCAGACAATAATAAATTTTAAGTTTGTAATCGTGTCGAGTTTGTATTCTATGTACTCATATCAAACAAAAAGCATTGAGATAACAATGTAAAAGGTAGTTATCTAGAGCAATACGTAGGTGGAGTATATCATCCGATTTGCCCAACAATGCGGATCCTCGTAACACAGGAGGATGAATCTACTATAAATTATTCAATCTCTATTTGCATGACAAACGACGGGAGAGTAAGGAAGGTCTTAGACCTTTAATGGCCTCTTCGGCCCTTGTTAACTATATTTTAACCACTTCATCCTTTCACGTTTCTAGGATACGGCACTCTTTAATGGGCCAGTGATTTTTCCCAGTCACATGCAAATGTAAGATTAGCATACATTTTATTCCGAGCTCCTATTTTAGCCGACAACGTTGATGAAGTTAAAACGCAAATTGTCTTCTTCATATATGAGGCTATATGCGTTTTTTTTAATACGAGGAATTTTTATTTGTAATTTCTACATAAACAGCCGAAGCAGTTCACTACTTTTTATATATTTTTAATATAATTTCTTGATGAAGCCACTGCATTAAAAATAATAATATTCTACCATATTTACACAACGCCATTTAGTCCCAAACTGAGCAAATCTTGTACTATAACTACTAGATAACTGACATAAATACATATATACTTTTTTTTTTGTAAATACATACTTAATATACATAGAAACACTCAGACCAAATCAAACATTAAATGTTCATGCACACAAATGTTTGACTTGAGCGGGAATCGAACCCGCGAGCTTTAGAATAGCAGTCCGTTACACAAACCACCACGCCATTCTGTCGTCAGAGCATTGAAAATGAGACTCAATAAATTAATACCAAAACATTTACAAATACTATAATAATAAACTGTACAGTTAACAAATTCTTCAGCAACTGCATAATATAAAGCGCTAACTGAAACGACGCGACGTTCTAAAATTAGATCCTTTGAATATCTCCACATACATAAATGGAATAGTCGTGTACTTCGAAAACCTAGAAATACGAGATAATCTGGGTAGGTAGCATCTAAGTCGCTCTATGAAATTGGTTTCACTGTTGGCGTAGAGCGATTTAAAAATAGAAATGCAGCAATATGAAAGGAATTCACACACGAGGAATAGAACTGCACTGCGCAAGTACTATATGTATTTCAATTTAGTATATTGTGAGTAGATACTTAACTGAAAAATGTACTGAATACCGATTAAAGGTAAACTCGTAATATTTCTCCATATAATAATATCAGCTTCAAAGGCAGATAACCTACAACTGCTGTTTTTTTTAAGAAACAAGAAGAAATACTCACTTCTCCTAAATAACAATAAGATGATGACGAAGAGAACGAGTAACGATTTGCAAGATATGGGTCTGAATTGACACGGTCTGACTAACCCTAGTTTGGTGCTCAAATCAAATCAAAAACACATTATCATTGCCTTGGGCATAAAATTCAACACATGTTATTTATAAATTTGCTAAGAAATCAGATAAAGAATTTTCTGCAAAAAAAACTAAATCAACTTTTTTTTTACTACAACAGCTAATAATTATAAGATACACATAATGCCTTTAAAATTTTGTCTAAACCTACCTATTTTTCTTTTTATAAAATACTGATCATATTGAAAAGGTCATAATTAAAAATAGCAAAGTTTCATTACAATTAGTTTTATCCCGCGACCCATTTCTAAAACCGTTCAATTTATATAGGAACCGGGCATAGTTAAAATTAGTTTTCGCTCGGAGCCAGATAGTATTTTTTGGTGTTTAGTGCCTTTTACTAAAATCAAAAAGTTTCCGGTACACGTGTTATCAAACAAGATACGCGGCTGCAGTCTTGTATACGTACAATGCAGAAACTGACAAAATAACTGAGAAAAGGAACAGAAAGGTAAAGGGAGGTAGATGAGAAGTCTTGTAAATCTACAACTACGAGGAGGGTTTATAATTAAGGAGGGCACGACAGAAATTAGTTTGAACAGACCTGCTTGTGCTGTTGTAAGGGAAACGAAGTGTTCTGTATTACACCATGTCCTTGAAAGTGATGAACATATCTTCAGCCCAAAGGTCTTTTGAAAAGAACCAGGTAAGTTGGTTTAATATGTTTGCAATCCTCCAGTAATAGCTGCAAGTGCTATTGCTCATATTTAAGGAAAATACTCTCAAGCATATTGGACTCCAAGTTAATACAATTTTCTCATTAATAAATATCATAACGCGAGCATCATGACCACGCCTCGTCAGACCTGCTACCTATATCGCAAGATTAATGTAATCTGTTATAATTAGCGTCAAGAGATTGCTCCGTAACTCGGTTTAATTGATTAATTTGCTTTAAGAAGAGACAAATCGTTTGATTATTAATTATTTGAAGTATTTGATTAACAAGTTAAAATAATTGTAAAAAGTAAGGAAGTTATAGGTAGGTACATTCGTTAAAAACAGACGAAAGGTCTTTGTTCAAATTCGGCTCTCTAAGAGCATAAATTTAATTTAAGTATGTTCTAAATATTCACTTAATATTCCTCAACCTTCATAAAATCTTTAATTTCTTTTTTATTATGACACAAGTTTATTTAAGGGGTATTTCATTATTCGTCAAATATAGTTCCAAAGCTGATTCAGAATCATCGACCTGAAATTGTCGACAAACCTAAGTACGATAAGTTCTGAAGTAATAATGTATTTATTATGTTCATACACAAAAGGGACATAAAGTCGAGTCGCTATGAAATTCCCTTTATTCTTGCATCGTAATTTTCAGCTCCCGAAATACAAACTCGAAACAAATTAATGTTAAAACAAATTTCAATTGAAGCCATTACTTTGAACTTCGTAAGTTTGTAATTTAATGTTAAATTTTGTTACGGCCAAACTTTAACAATGAGGCCCGTTTGACATTTTCTATTTAAACATGATATACAATTGTGTTTGGTTTGTTTATGTGTAAAATATTATTTTCGCAGGTATATGAGTTTATATTAAAACATAACTGACGTATATGACTTGTTCAACAACATGTATGCTAAAATACGAAATATATAAAACATACCTACTGGTGTCTGAAAAGTTTACTTTTAATCAGCAATGTCCACGAATCACATAAAACGACTGAAAAGATTATTTTAAAAACTTTAAACACAAAACGCCTATGCATTACGTATAACTAAACAATGATAAAAAGAGCGTAGGTATGTTATTTATTAACTGTCTTATTTTGGTATTTTGGTTTTTGGTATAACAATATAAAGATATTAAGTAATCTTACATCTTCTGCGACTAGATATCGTATGAGTCGATTAACTATTATCATTTTATTATTTACGCTACACACATATTTTATTAACGCAGTAAATAGATTTCAGTGAACTCTTGGTACGACAACCGGTGGGTACGGCATAAGATTTTTTTGTAATTAAATACTCAGTTGTAGTCAGATATGGGTTTTTCAGTGATTTTTTCTTTCTTTTTAAAAAAATAAAGGAAAAAAACCTTAAGGAAAATAATCTCTGTTCCGGCGGACTTTACAAACACACATGAAACGGACACAAAGAATATCCAGACTCAGAACAGCAATTTGTGGATCACATAAAGTGTTCTTCCGTATAGGGATCGAAGCCGCAACACTCAGCGAAGTAAGAAACGTCGAGGCAACCTCTTAAACCACTACGCCATCTGTGCAGTCGATAGTCGTAGGTACACACTGTAAATACAGAATCGCTAATAAAAACCGAATACTGAAATCTGAAAATTATAAGTGTAAAAAGTTTTGCTCGTTGTGTTTTTAGATTGAATTGAATGACAACACGTCTGACATGAATTAAGCATGAATTCATTTATGTATATGACAGTCAACACTACTCCTAAACCATGAGATAGGCATAGTGAACAGGGGCCCATTAGGGGGGGGGGGTGTAAAGGAAAACCTGTAGACACCCCCTTCGCCGGTGTTCAAATATCCCCACATAACCCAGAAGAAGATGCGCCGAGGAGCCTACGGAACAGACGGGCGAGCACCTATCCCCACATAACCCAGAATGTCCTATACCCTAAGCAGCTATATCCCCATAGCCCAGGGAGCTCGGAGATGATGCGATCCTTTACGTGGGAATAGCTGCTTGCCTGATTGTGTCATAAGCAGTGTTGGTGTTGAACAAAAAAAAATGGCCAGCTGGTTTTTTAGATTAGAAAAAACTGTTCCCCTAAAATCCGCTAGAAGTCGTTAATCGGAAATCGTAAATAACTTCGCATTTAACCACCAATACCTAAACAGCTACAATCGTGCTGTCCGGCAATATACAACTAAGGTACACTCCGCTCTTGCTGAAGGCTAACAAATCTTGCCCGGTCCTGTGAATAATGTCATTTGCTTATTTTTTTTAATCAATTTTTTAGGTCAAGGACATGTCTATGAAAGGTGAACGCCCCATTAGACTTTAAATGACGTGCCCTGCTTCAGCTTGCGAAGCTTAACGCAGTTTTAGTGCGTTACGTCAACTAAATACATACTTGCGAAGAAAGCAGATTAAATAATTTAGCAATATGCCACTTATTAGATGTATTAGATATTGCAGAGTTCAAGAATTCATAAATGTATACAATTTTAGAAAGACTGTTTGGAAAAACTTAATAATAATTTCAATCAAAATTAATTGTAATCTAAATGTAGTTGCCTTAAAAAGAATGTTTATCGTAATACCAAATTATTTAGTAAGCCTAACAATACTTTGAAATATGTCAATAAAGTGTTTTGACGACTTTTTTTTAAGTCCTCATAAAAAATATGTTCTTACACCCCCTCTTTTTGAGGGTTGTTGCGCCCCTGCTAGTGAATACAGCTCTTAAAACAAACACATCGATTATATAGTAAGAAAATAAAACCCTAAATAATATTTTAACCTGCTTGATATACATCTTGAGTGTTTAGCAATACTTATAAAAGATTTCTAGGAACACAGACGCAAACACCAAGACCAATAAGATGTTGAAAACACTGACTTTAAAATTAGTTACTTTAATTATAAGTTAAACATAATTGATATTTTACAAGAATTAGAAATACGATAATAGAAAACTTAAAATACTTGAAAACGAATAAAGGGACTTTAGAACTACTTAGGAATTTTCAACAGGCTAATAACATTTTGAATAGCGATCAGGTTTAAGCTAAGTTTCGGGGTACTTTGAGTGTGTTTATACGTACTTCATCTTCTAATTACAAGTCACAACCTTTGAAAAACAAACACCTAACAACTATCTTGAAATAATAAAAGAAGGTTAATACAAGATTTAATTTTTTAAATAGTTAAATTCTAACTCCTAAAGGTCAAGGATCCTTCTATCGTCAGCTCAGCAACATGATATAACGACTACTAAACGTAAATACCTATAAAGCTAGAGAAATAAGCTAAAACACGTTGTCGGGGCTGTAAAATTTAATGGTTTCCTTCGATTTCTCTAAGATCCCGTCATCAGATCCTAATTTGGTTGTAATGGGACCACCTCGGGAGCATACCCTTTCGATTACAAAAAGAATTTTAAAAATCGGTTAACAATTGACGGAGATGTAGCGTAACAAATATACAAAAAAAAATACAGACTAATTGATAACATCCTCTTTTGTGTTTTTGAAGTCGGTTAAAAATAAATAAACACCAATATTGAAGTGTGTTTTATATCGTGTCAATATTTGAGCTCAATTGGTGCAGAACTGTAAGTTTTTCGTCGGCTCGTGGGCTAAACCTGGTGGATACCATCACGTGAAGTGAGTTCACCAATATGCTTTTATTAACCATCTACTTGTACATGATGGCAACTACAACCCCTTAAAGCATTAAGGTCGACTTGCGCAGTAACCCTGTATATGTATGTATATTGTGTTTATATGTAGTATAACATTCTGCAACTGATAAGAGTTTAAAAAAATTATCTCATCTGTTCGATTTATACACCTGCCACACACAGCTCTGCATCACTCAAGCAAGCAAGCAAGGTTGTCTGGAAGAAAATGAAATTATTATATTAATATTTGCAGGAAGTATTAAAATAATGTAAATTGTGAACTTTACCTTTGTAGGCAATGGTCATGACTGCTACATATTCTGTATAACAAACATTCGATTGGCAAATACCTATCTCATATTATAAATCTTAAGACTTACTTTATATAAAGTAAGTCTTAACATATTATAAATATGTGGTAACAGTATTTTACTATCATAATGCCTAGTGTTTATTCTGTGCTATCATAAAAGCCTCACATTATATTCCGGATTCTATTCCCCACTGTACATTACATCTATTGTAGGCTACAAATAAGGTTTTTGTCCGCGCTCGACAAGCAAAAAGTTTACATGCAACGAGTTAGGACATAGCCGACTGGCATAAAAACGCCATTCACGGATGTTAAACCAACAGCTGTTATATTATGAATATGTGAAACATGACATGTACGCATTGTGAAACATATGATTTATGTTTTTTTTTATTTATAGCAGTCATCATTCAGCAATTAGAAAAAAGAATAAAATTTGCTGTTTTATACACAAACTCTCTACAACACTTTTCAGGATGACAGTTTTTATGTTATATTAGCTGACATTCGTTCACGGGGAGTTTGAATTTTGCTGACTCATGGCCGCCGGGTACGGGTGTGCAGAGGCGCACACGAGAGGAATTTTCAAGGGGGCAGCAAAAAAAGAAATCGAAACGAAAACGATTTTTTTCATAATTTGCATGTTTAATGTATTTTTATCTTATCATAGTAACATCTATTGTTCGGTGTACGAAAGTAAATGCAAATGTTTATGGGCTCACTCAAGATGTGGATACGGGATTCCCAAATATCCTATACCGAGCGAAAGTTTTACGTTCTTAATTCTGGCACGCTGTTATTGCGACGGAAGAATAGGAAACACGGGACCATGCCAAAGCATACCAAAGCATACCACGTCACGTCGTGACACCTAGCAGAAAGCTCAGCCACTCAATAGGGCCGGCACTGACTGACGTCACGACACGGTACGGCTTGGCTAAGGATTTTATTTCTGATCAAGTTCTTTTTATCCATATTTCAATGTATTTAGTATTAATATTATGTTACTTTTACTTTTTCGATACAATTACACTGCGCCACGTATTGGCATATGACAGCCAAACTAATTAAAATAAGGTTTAACTCCGAGGAAGGAGGGCTATGCTCCTGCGACCTAAGTAACGGTATATGGTGGCAAAATAATCTGTAGAATGTAACCGCAAGATACGACATGCTGCGGCGTCCCGCGGCATGCCATGACATGCCGCAGTATAATTGTATCGAAATCAAGTAATATGATTTCTAAACTTATTGAAATTACAATAAAAATAACTTGATCGGAATTGAAATTATCCGGGGGGTATCCGAAGGGCGATTTTCGCGGGTATCCGAAGGGAAAAGAGCGGTTTTATCAATATTGCACGCGGGCGCTCGATCAGCTAGCGTCGACCCTGCGCTGCCTAGTGGTGCAGTACGGTACGTGAGGCCTCGAGTTCGATTCTCGGATCAGGCAAAATTCTATAGGATTTTTCTGAGAGTATAAACCCTTTTTTTCAAAGTTGAACCGACTTCTAACAATACTTACAAAGAATACTAAAAACCTAGCAGCAATCGCAGTTAATTTCCATTTTTTGGCATATTTATCGTGCAAATAACCGTGTGAGAATGAAAAAATCCTATTATTTTGACATTACAAACAGACACTTCAATTTTATTTATTTGTTTAGATAATAGTTATTTATATACAAATACTAGTTTTTACAGAAACTGTCGCCGTTCTTAGTATTGTATTATCACCTAATTCCCTCTCCTTGACTAAGGGAGAGGGGAGAGGCCTCCAATATTCAAATAGAAACTTTCAACACATCTAGTTTAGATAAATGAAGTAACAGTAATACATTAAAAGGTGGCTTCAAATCAGAATCACTTGCTGTAATATATATATCTTAATCATTTGCAGCTGTTGGAGTAACATACTTGTATCTAGTATGATAAGATGTAAGATTCCCCGTCTATCATTATTTTAATGAACATCTTCACACATACCGATGTTAGTGATACAAAATTTTGTTTGACAGGCTTACGATATCTTAAAAAACAGACATCTTATCAAGATTGATATTCATTTCCGAAGCGTTTTGTATCAGCGTAAATTCCCTTCCGAACGACGGACGGCCAGATTGCGAAGTTTTAATTGCAAACTCTTAATGAGATAGGCTCGGCTTCGAAATAGTCCGATGTGGCATATTAGTACTAGAACTAGTCTCTTAATTCAGTGCGGCGAATAATTACTCTCATGACTCGCAGATGAAACTGATACTAATTAAATGGATACACGTTACGTTTTGAATAATTTAATTTGAATGGAGACGGAGATTTTAGAATTGAAATTATTAATATAATAGACCTATTTATTCATAGTTAAATAAACATCCAGAAAATGTAAGGATAACCTACTTAGGTTACCCTTACCCTATTTAGTTTATTTTGCTTTGATCGATCAATTTTCACTTACTTTTAAGTAAGAAGAAAATTGATCTTTTGTAAGTAGTAATAAGGCACATAATTTATTACATTTATAATACCCGGTCTGAATATATATTCTCTACTAAAAGATCAATATCACATATCCATATATTTAGAATTAACTTTGTATCTACATATATTATAATAATATGTCATTGCACCAATTTGGCACCTATTCGAAGATATTTTCGAAGATTAAATGTTGGACTGTAAACTTAGTGGTCCGAAATAACCTCGTTCTGTTTAGACTCGGCTTTAGAAATTGCGAAACGGTGTGTGTAATTGTTTAGCAGATACGTATTGTAGTACGTTGTTATTGGTAAACAAGCTTACGTACATATATACAGAATGTTACAAGGCGTCAGCGTAAATTAGAAAAGTTTTTTAAAAAGACTTCAAAAACAAGTAGTCGTGACTTTAAAGTGGCTTATTACGATGCATTAGAATCAATAATTTACTTGTTGTAAATTATTTAAATATATATCATAAAATAAATATTAAGGAATGTATAATGAACTTTCGTTTGCTTGTATTGTAAAGTATTATTGGATATCTTACAAGGCTTATTACTTTTTGTGAAACCACAGAGTTGCAGCTCCATGCTCGACGTTGTATTTGCAGACTGCACGTTTTTCCAGAAAATCCTGTTCCAATATTAAAAAAGAAACACTGCTTCCATGCTTCCACGAACTAGAGAGGTGTGATTGCACCCACACTACTCGGCGTTGTATAAATTTGCGAGAGCACAGTTTTTACTAAATATCCTATCTATCCCAACATCAAAAAAGAAACCATACGTACTTGATTTTAGTAATAATAATAATCTGGGCAATAACACAGGGTTTAAAAATATGAACATAAACTCAACTCTTTACATAAAAATACAAAAAAATATCAGTTTATCTCCCTATCTTACTAGTTTCGCCAATCGCAGACCGGGGTTACTCCAAAGGGTCGCACCTTTGGAATTACTATAGTCTTATTCCCGTTTATCTATTCGAGACTTGCGGCATCCCTTGCTCTATGTCACTGCGCACATGTTTTTTACTTACCGTCTTCCTTTCTCTAACCTGAAAACGATTATATTCCCAAAACAGTTCAAGTAGGCATTCAGCCATAAAACAAAGCAGCACAAGCCCTTTGCATACACATGTTGCCGAATAAATATGGGCTACCGTCAGGAAGGTCATAATGATGACAAATATTTTGTACTCAAAAGTAGTTTCGTACAAAACCGAAGCGCAACAGTGCGCAAATTGAAATAAACAATTTATATCCATCTAAATACAATAAACGATATCTATCAATTAGACTTATCTGATTTTAATAAATTACATTCTAAAACTTGGCTAACTTTATTTGCTTACTCATCAGGTTCAGTAAAGTTTAAATTTAGTTTTACTTTTCGCCATCATAGACAGGCAGAGAGGCGAACTGTAGCGAATATCAACAAGAGATTAGACAAAAAACGTCTACGTCAGAGTCGGTCGTTGCCAACATATTGATTTTAATTTGCGTCCAGTCGGTTCTCTGTTAGTTTTACATTTACCTTCTACGAGTTCGGCAGACAGACGGCTGATTAATTAATGATTGGTCTCACTACATACGTACTCAGTGGAAAGTTTGATTTGGTGAAGTTCTTTTTTGATATAGCTACCTTATTTTCTTCAGGTATAATCATGAATTTGCCGTTTAAAAATGGACGTTGTAGTTGATAAATAACCATACATACTAAAAGTAGTTTGTGATATCGAATCATCACACATCATCACATCAACAGCCTTTAATAGTCCACTGCTGGACATATGCCTTTCCTTAGAAATTAGGTTTTGACCTACTATACAACCCTGGCCAGACGGGTCGGTATAGGGTTTGTGTCAAGTTTTCCTTCTTTTTGCAGTGCTGGTGTCCTACGTTGTTTTGGCCCCTTAGTCGGCGCTTGCGACATCCAAGGGATGAATTGGGGTAGTGACCTATCCGTGTAGTGACGGATTAAGAATACGGATATTGAATATGCAAATCAAAATAAAGTGCATGTCATGTCAAACAATACGTAAAAAACAAGATAAGGCATGTCAGAAAATAAATATTCTTTATTTTTATTTATATATATGTATATATCTAAAGAGCGTACTCCTTCCTCAAAGGCTTGCAATGCGCTTGTGACTCCTGAGTTGCAGGCGTTCATGGGTGGCGGTAGTCGAGTTCCATCAGGTGACCCGTCTGCTCGTTTGCCCCCTATTCCATAAAAAGAAAAAAAAAGCCTATCACTGTCGTTCAGAAATTACGTTTTGAGCGTTTAATTATTACCACGATAATTTCTGTCCTCTAATAAATTTTATATCTCTAAACCTTGATAGAAGTCCTTTCTCACTATTTTCAAGAACTTAATTTATAACTATTGAAGTAGACTATTGAAGCATTGAAGAGATATTTTATAATGTATTCTCACTTGTTCAATATGTTGATTATGTTAGCACTCGAACATAAAAACTAAATAAAATAGATATAGAGTAAGCAAATGCAAAACTGTAATAGCACTGTACTTAATTTCACTTTGTAAATTTAAATACGAGATCCTTTGGCCAAGCATAATTAAATATAATGATATTGAGATTTAATTGCTTGAACACAACGATGCGTAAATGACAAAAGCTTAGCAAACAAGAGTAAGACTTTTAAAGTAAGACTATAAGCATGTAGCTCCAAAGTTTTCTAAATACTTGGTTGCAGAACATTTGTCCGGATCCCTTAGTTTTACAATATGGGGAATAATTTGATTGTAGTTTACGCAGTATCCTATAAAAGATTTTTCTACTTTTGTTAAACGTAAATGTATATTTTTAATTATGTCTTACACATAATTTTCTAAATACCTTTTTTTTCTGACGTGCACAATGTTTTCATGAATATACTGACATCGGAATGCCAGTACGTTGATTTTATTAAATAGATCCCTAAAGGATTCGCGACTATATAGATTCTAGATGCTCTGTAACTCTAATAGTTTTCTTTTACTGCAGAATGAAAATGGATTCCATGTTTGCGATACATCACACAATTAAATACGAACGGTATTTAATTCGTCAACGTCGACGTCAAGTATTTATGTTTATGATCCATTTAAGAAATGAAATTACAAGCCTCTAAGTCTACGTAATTTAAAGATATGGCCGCTTAAAGCTAAGTGCTCGTCCGTTCCTGAGAAAAAGGTTGACATGCAGACAAAAGGATGAAAGACAAACGGACGGTCAGATATTAATATTTGTCCCATATGTCGTACGCACAATTTTACTATCAGACCCTTCGCCCTCGTGATAGCTATTGTAACGTTGAGTTTCGGTTGACTTTCTCTAAAATATAATAATATTTGAAAATCTTTGAAAATTTATTTAAGAAATGAAAAAAAATAACCAAAATTAACGTGAAAAACCTAATTTTGTCACTCTGGCGAGCAGTCAAGTTCGGGTCTAATTTTATTATAAGATTCAACCATGTCTTTGTTTTTATTTTTGAAGTTGTATCACCATTTTTAAGGTTCGGTATCTCAAAAAAAAAGGAACGGAACCAGGAACTCTATTGGCCGTCTATCTGTCTGACAAGACCCTTTATATCGGGAACGTGTCCAGGTATCGAGTTTAAATTAAAACCATATACTCAGATTTACTTTTTCATGAAGCTGTAAAATAATCAAACTCCTAAGTTAACGTATAAAAGAGATACGGCCGTACTTTATGCTGCAAAAAAAACGCATACCCCGACACTCTCAAGGGAATCAATGAAAACTACCCTATGAGGGTAGTTACCATTGGTTCCTACTATAACTCTGAACTTTGGCAAGTAACATCGTCTTAAAATGTTTCATTCAAATTCCTAACAAAGCCCGAATCTGCTGGCAAGTAATTTTCTTATCAGTATCATTTTCCATAAGTTGTCATAGGGTGTCAATATTAGAGTCTGTAACCGCAGTCGCCGGCCGACCTTCACGTACCTCGTCATGGAGATGATCACGTCCACGTCCAAATTCTCCAAACCACGAATACACAGAGCTGCAACATAGTGCTTCATCACCAAATGACAATTAAAGTGTCTGGCAACTCTCTTGTTGACTTTAGTCACAAGAAAAATCATAAGAAATCATTGAAAGATAATATTTACGAGTTAAATTCATTTTGATAGCACAATTTCATTTAGATGAAACAAATTAAAAGTATGATATTTCCAAAGTGTTCTATTTTCGAATTCAATAATTGTCTTTTCATTCTTTTATTGTAAGTGGCCAGATCCAAAAACTTTCAACAAGTAACTACAAGTACTGGGTAAAATCTGAAATAAATCATAAAAAATAGAATCTTTATTTAAAGCACGTCATCAATAATCGAGATACAATTTCTCTTTCAAAACTCATGAATAAGAAATTATAGGTTTTAGAAACTGAATTTCGGGTAAAGCTCGAAAAAAATTACGAGATTCGAATCCTGAACTATTTATAATGTGTACCTACAAATTTGGATGGGTACCAAACCCTCGGTGGGCGAGTCCGACTCGCACTTGTCCGACTTTTTTTATTTTTTTTTATTTACAAAGGGTTTTTCCGATATCTGTCTTCATTACGGGTCATGGTAACTTTAAGAGCAAGCTGTATTCATATTATTATTATTATTATTAAATTAGTCGAGTCACCATTGTGTCAATGCTCAACACCTTTTTTTTTTTTTCCGTACGGAAATCCCCTCGGATACCACCTGTTGGTGGCATGCCGGACTCGAACCGACTAAAACCGCACGCCGTCTCGGGTACGAATAGCCGGGGAACCAGGTATACCCTAGAAAGGAAGTCCCTGGTGCCCCGACATACCTCGGGTCATCTACAGACGAGTAGACGACCCCCCCCCCGTGTTGGAACCCCATGTTCCCTGTGCTCCCTGGAAGCGAGCGCGCTTCGCAACGCGCTCGCCCCCACCCCGGCCTGCTTCTGCTAGGGTAACAGATGGCCTCACCTGTCACCCCCAGGCCTGCGCTTATGGAGGACGGAGGTCGTTCTGCGACCTCCGGCGCCTGAGTCGCCTGCGTTGCCTGGCCCGTGCCCGAGCCTGGCGGGCCGGGAGAGTTCTAAACCTCTCCTGGTCCCGCTCCGCCGTCTCCTTCGCGAGCATAACTTGCTCGCAGAAGGAGACGGCAGAGTTCCACGCACTCTCGCTCCGCACGATAGCCGCAATCAGGCTATCGAGCGAGAGAACTCCCACACCGATGGCCGCCACGAGGTCTCGCCTCTGCTCAACCCACGCCGGGCACTCTGCCAGCGTGTGGAGAGCCGTGTCCACGGTCTGGCCATCGCAGTGGTGGCACTCAGGCGTTGGCTCCTTGCGGATCAGACACAGGTGATCTCCGAAACATCCCTTCCCAGTGATCACCTGCGTCAATCGGTATGAGAGGGTCCCGTGACGCCTCTCGAGCCAATCCTCCATAACGGGTCTTACCGCCGCAATGACGGCGTGCCCGGCGCTCGGTTGCCCGAGTCGTTCCCTCCACTCCCCTATGATGACCTGGCGGAGTTGGGATTTCCGGTCATCGATTTCTCGAATCTCGGGGCATCGACCCAACTCCTGCGCCTCCTTGCGCCACTGATACAGAGCCGCAAGGGCTCTCGCCTCCAGGTCCCACGGTGGAGTTCCGGCCAGGAGACTCGCCGCCTCAAAGGAGATCGTGCGGTACCCCCTTATGATCCTGATGGCCAGCATTCGCTGCGGTCGTCGCAGTATCGCGATGTTGCTGGCCTTCAGGGCCCCCGCCCATACTGGGCACCCGTAAAGGGCCATGGACCGCACAACCCCCGAGTAGAGTCTCCTGCAGGAGTCATCGGGTCCCTTCATGTTGGGCAGCAGCCGCGCCAACGCACGCGCTGCCCCAACCAACTTGGGGACCAGACCTCGGAAATGATATCCGAAGTCCCATCGGCCATCGAGTACGAGCCCCAGATACCTGATCGAGGGCTCGATGCCGATGCGAGTGCCTCCTACCGTGAGGCTAGATCCCTCAGGCGGCTTCCTCCGAAGCCCGTGGAAGAACAGGGCCTCGGACTTGTGCAGAGCCACCTCGAGACCCAGCCGCCGGATACGCTCAACGACTTGGGCAACCCCGGCCGTGGCCCTCAGGGTTGCCTCGTGGTGCGTCTTGCCGCGCGCCGTCACGAGTAATGCTCAACACCTAACTCTCACTATGAACAGTCTGCTCATCATATCCTCTGGGAATGTAGTCTTTGGTATCATGAACTTAATAATTATAATGCTGAATAGCTTGCAAGTGACATCTGGGGCGGTATACTATGGGGATCTTGTGTCAACTAGGGTGGATTTCCGTGCGTTTAGGCGATTCTGCCATACATACTCGTATTATAGAAATCAAATATAGCTCACCTAGGACCTGTAATATTTTGTGGCCGTGGTGCTTCCATGTTTAAAAGGGTGTATGCCTATTTTACTTCATTTTGTCTCCCGTTTGCTAAGGAGGAAAGTGGATTTAGTGTATTTCCAACTCCTCAAATTTTCTTCTGATTAATTTCGTTGCGGGTTCCAAGACATTTTAATTCCTTCCTGGGACTTCCCGAGTGTCATAACTAGGTGTGTTCGTGGGTCACTGCTGTGGATCCTGGTGTACAGGAGTTACAGTGGTGGGCGTGTGGGTGGGATTACCCTACTACTACATTCCCAGAGGATATGATGAGCAGACTGTTCATAGTGAGAGTTAGGTGTTGAGCATTGACACAATGGTGACTTGACTAATTTAAATGAATAAAGCTTGCTCTTAAAGTTACCATGACCCGTAAGAAATTGAGCGACACAGTGATCCACCTCAAGCCATGTCCTCGACAACCGTTCGCGAACAGATGGAAAGAATTGGTAAAGATGGCGCCCCTTGGATGATTCAACCCAGCGTTGTTGCCATTCGTCTATGAGGTCATTATAGACATCGGACTGCTGTTGAAGCAATCTTGTAATTTTACACTAGTTACTAGTTCGAATCCCGCATGTCCAAAACTTACATCAAAATTTCCTTTTAAGCTAAGCTAAGCTAAGTGCAAACGATGGATGGACACCCGGACAAAACAAGTATGGTAATGATAGTCTAAGCGCAGATGAAAGAGAAAATGAACGCAATCTTAGCGAGACACATTCGAAATTCATAAGTCAGTAATAGTCCTCTCTCATTGCAGATTGTCGCCGGAGCACCACAAAAGCCCTCGAAACAAAGCTGAGCTTTATCCAAACACCAAGGTTTCGTTCAAATATTTGTCTAATTATAAACTAGGCGCACGCGCGTTTTGACTACGATGCTTTTGGTTTCACTTTACTTTTATTATTAAGTGTATTATGTCTATGCAAATTTTTCTCATAACATTAAATTTAATATAGCTGATAACATCGATAACATAAAAGTGCAAAGCTATAATTTAGATAATCTTGGTATTAAAATGTGTAACGTAAATAAATATATAGGTAATATACTAAACACTGTGTATATGAAAATTTCATTTCTAATTTCCAACTATTTTATATTATTAGGATAAATTATGTGATTATGCTATGAAATGCTTAGTTCAGTTTTTTTTTTTAATTCTGAACTAAGCATTTCATCTAAGCATTCACTAAGCATCTAAGCATTCATTTCAAGGCGCTGTAAGTATACGAGTACATTTTCACACAAGTATATCCGAGTGGTGACGGATTAAGAATACAGAGTGTCACCACCCCTATTCATCCCGTGGGTGTCGTAAGAGTCGACTAAAGGAGCAAACTACGCAAGATAACAGCACTGCAAAGAGAAGGAAAACTTGAAACAAACCCTATACCATCCCGTCTGGCCAGCGTGGTATAGTGGGCAAATACCTCTTTGCCAAGGAGAGGCCTATGTCCAGCAGTGAACTGTTATAGGCTGTTGATGATACAATACATATAAGTATACATTTTGTTTTTTTTTCAACAATTAGCTTGTTTAATGATTTAATGATAGGTATTTATCTTTTATGATTCTCTCTCAATTTAAGAGCCAAGCCCTTATCGGTGGAGTAATCGCCACTCCTTTCTATTTACTGTGATTGGTTTGATCTCTTAATAGGCCACGACTCCCACTTTCTCCTTTACTTGCTGTATCTTTCTATCTGTACTTGTTGATCTTGGCCATCCTCGTTTTCTCTTGCCTTCTATTTTTAATTCCAGTATTATTCTAAAGAAGTTGTTGTACGAGTATGTTATCAAATGGCCAACCATTTTGGCTCTTTTATTTTCAAATGCATTCGACAATTGAGTCTCTTGATTTGCCATTAGGAGGACTTCTTCATTGGTTATATTTTCTATTTTATTTTATTTTGTTCGGAATACCTACAGCACAAATAACGCAAGGTAAAACATTCGAGTAAAGTAACAACGAAGCTATTCACAGGTATTCGCAAATAGTTCCATATCCAACTGATGTTCATCATTCACCTCCAGCACAACATTTCAAATGCTGCTTAGTCTTTGTGTTTTAGGGTAAGCGTTAACGTTTCCCACCCATAAAGTGCAATACTCCATATATGTCTCGACGGGCTGTTTTCTTATTTCGGTGCTGATCTTGGCCTTGAACAGGTATTTCATGCGGTTATAGGCTTCTTTAGCGATTGCGAGTCTCTCTACTATGTCTGGGGAACATCTGGAATTCAGAGTTATTCGGCTACCTAAGTATTTGAAACTTTCTTTTGTCCTATTTGAACGTCATTGATGAATGAATGGTTATATTTGGTAATTTTGAGGTAATAGAATTATAGTTTGATTTAAGTTTGTATTTGATCCAAAATCAAAGTTAGAAGTTTTTCTAAATTGTTTGTGCTGTTGGCTATTGCTGCTATATCATCTCATGGTCTTCCCATTTAAGATGACCTCTCCTTTACTTAATTCCCTAATATTTTATAATTCACTAATATTTAATAATAATACCAACTTATTCCACATGGCATGAGAGAGGTAAGAAATAAAACACAAAGATTTAATTTTTATAGTTAGTACTTTACTGTACTCGTATATAATTATTAATACTACTTTTATGAGGTAATTGGGTCATCAGAAAAAATGTACATTTGGCACTTTTTTTTGTCCCACTACTTTAATAGCAGATTTCAAATTTTAATATTATGGCACATATTTTTAATCATGTTTACATCTATGTTATCTTTAATAGGATTAAAGACAACATAGATGTAATTTTTTTTATGAATAATAATAATATTTTCGTCAAATCATAGAATAAATAGCATTGGGATTTTTTTATAAAATGTCTCTTTTTTTAATGTCCCAATAACGATTTTTCTTAATAAAAGAGTAATTGTTACGACTATTAGTCGACTTACATAAGATTGACTGTAGTCATTTAGGTCTCTTTTAGTTAATCATTTAAATAGTAATACGATTTATTCTTTAGAACGTTTCATAAAATTATTAAAATTCATATTAATGTTGTCCCAAAATTATTACATTTCGTTACTCAGTGTTAGTTACGTGCGTATAATTCTGAACGCAGTTGTTCGAAACTGTCGGGAAATACTTTTCCTAATATTAAAAACATTGCTGCTTTTTATAATTCACCGTACATATAGAGGTAATTTTGTTTTCATCTGTACACGGGAGTCATTGTTTTGAATTCGCATTTGGAAAAAAATACTGTCAGGGCGATCAACGATTTGAATTTCGATAAGCTTAAACGATTGATTGTACTATTTTATGCCCACGTCTTAGTTATAATAATATTTTGACAAATAAATTCAGTTATTGTGTATACAATAAGTGGTACTAACAGAATTATTTTTCGGGGTTATAATTTCTCAGAGTTTGTCTTCAGTTTAGTTATATTGCGTTATGTTACGAAACTGAGAAATTGTAAAGCTGAGTTTACGAAGTTACTCTAATTTGAAAAATTAATTATTATCTGTTAAAATTTTATTACATTAATTGAGGGGAACAGAAGTGTAATCGTGGTACAATGAAAATGACGGGCTTGATTCCCGAACGTAACAATATATTTCTGTTGAACTAAAAAAAATATGATTGACTTATTATTTTACTATTTGTGTGAGTACTTGTGCAGAGTTGTCAAGTATTTAGGATATTTTTTAATAATTTGTAATTTAACGAGAAAACTATAATTTAATTTAATTTGTAACTACTACTAAACCTACAATTGCATATTATACTCGTACATACTGATTCATACAATTGAGTTTTTTTTCAATATTTTATAGCTGGATGGTCCCCCATAATAATTGCAATCAAGCCTTTAGGCGTAATGAGTAATTTATATTTATTAGCTAAAAAATTATAATATACTTAAAGAGTGCGTCCATTGGTACTTTTCTTATGGTTCCCACTCCAATGAAAATACACTTTTTACTTGTTCTTCAAGAGTAGCACTCACTGCACTACGTCACACTAACTTAACTAAACAACTAAAAAGGCTTAGGGTTCTTTAGTCTTAATGATATATTCGTATCGTTGGAATATTCACTTATTCCCGTCAGGTAGGATGAGCCTGATTTAGATTTCTGAGATATTATGTTTTTATTTAGATTAATTATGCGTGTTCTGTTCAGTATGTACCCTGCTTTACAATATCAGTTTCGGCACATTGATTCTCCATTTCGTTACTTATCAGTTTATTAACAAATGGCAAATGTACATTTTTTCTGAGTATGACCCAATTACATAACGATTTGGCTATTAAAAGACATGCGAATTATCTACACAAGTAAGATAAAACGAAAACAAAAAATTACAAGCATGTTACAGACTTACATCTTAATGAGTGAACATGCTCAACATGTTGCAACGTTAATAATATTATAATTGTTTAAATGTCGAGGCTTTTATTCACATTCAAACCATTGTTTTTAAATATTGTAAGCAACAACACTTTTTAATTTTTCTTGATTTTCTGTTTCGGTTCCCTCTTCTTGACATAACTCATTAAAATTATAATTACTTTGTATACTATGTATATAGTTATCAGTGTAACCACTAACACAAATGCGTAAACATCAAGCATACTGTAGGCAACCCAGCTTAACTCTAAAGCAGGATTTTTTAGGTAATGAGCACCATTATTCCTTATAACATATTCAATCCAATACATAGCTGTATCTAAAGCACTCATTGGTCTATCTTTAAACCTTACCGACATAGCCTTAGCTTTTTCTCTATAGGATTCATCGGCAAGCACTTCGTTCAAAAATTTACCCAAACTTTCCTCATTGATGTCGTGATACTCTAGAATTTTTCCGAAGCCGAGGTATTGAGCTTGTAACAAATTGTTATACTGATCGGCATAAATTGGAATGCCAATTATCGGAACTCCATTGAAGATTGCTTCTTGTGTCCCTATCAAGCCACCGTGGGATATAAATACTTTTATATTCGGATGAGCTACAAAAAAAAATACACATAAAATATACAAATTGATGATTAAGGAAAATATTTAGGCCTTGGTATGGGTTTAAAACCACCTGAAAATATAAGGAAAAGGAAAATTAAATGTGTTCAGAATAACTTATAAGAGTAAAATTGTTGAAAACGCAAGTTAAAACTGTCCTTAACTGAACTAAGAAGATCAAGTTTTTTTATGGAACAAGGGGCAAACAAGCAGACGAGCAATTCGATGGTAAATGACTGCCAACACACTGGAAAGCAACGAAAGAATTGCTTAAAAACAGTTTTCTGTGAGGCCGTATTATCACTCCGATTGAGCTGACTGGGATATGGATATACAATTCATATTGCTTGAAAATCGTCACTTACAAAGAATTTCCTTTTGTGGTAACCATTTTCTAATAATGAGATTGTCAGGTTTGTTCTCCAAGTTGTCCTCTTCCCACTTCCACAACACAACCTGATTAAGTTTCCTGAACACGTTAAGGATCGCATTCCTTTTGTCACCTGGCAATTCTGAACTGCGCACGTTGGAACCAAAGTTCATGTATATCGCTCCATGCTTGGCATTGTCCAAAGCTTTTTGGAGGTCCTGGATAAAAGATGAAATAAAATGTAATTTTACTACATAATTTTAACTAATAAAGGTAATAAAACTTCTCAGTTATACGAAATCCTGGACATAATCGGCAAATCTTTTGAACTGCCCAAAAACTTAAGTAAAATATATTTAAAGTTTTTCTCATATTGATTAAAGGGGGGACTACCTTATCACAAAACGACTCGTATTGAAACCACAAATACCTATATATAAATCACAGACATGGCTTCATCCTACTTGCCTCAAGCCTTCTTAAATGATCTCACTAAAACTGCTTTAGCCCCTCATGAATACCAAACTACTACTTGAATCCTAGTAGCATAATTATTATTTTTACTATAAAAGCTTACAGCACGCAAAAATTAGCTAAAATGTAGCACCTTTTGCAAGTGCTTTATATACAGAAACACATAATTTTGAAACGTCTAGGCCCATCTACCAATTTAAATCCTTTATTGAGATGATCACTTTAGATTGAACGTCGTGACAGCTGTAAACCATTCAACCTTTCAGTCGATTTACTCACACTAGATTTCATTGGTCTCAAGGATTTATATTTATATTAGGAACCTAGAGTACAAAAGCCTGAGCCAGGAGTTTTCTAAATGTTAATCTCAAAGAGTAGCTTATATCTTTCTCCAAAGATTATTGCTATTTCTTCGGTAAACTTCGTTATGCGAGTTTCGTTTGCGTGACTTCAGAGAAATAGTCTTGAAAGGGAAAATAGAACAAAATCACTTCTACAAATTACTATTCAGACTACATAATATATTACGTTGTGTGTGTTATTGTTCACGTGTGATTTCTTACATGATGAATGGACCTTGACCGTATGCGGCTCGGCGAACTTAGCGATGTTTCCATAAGATAACGTTTAAAACGAAGAGTTATCATGAACACATTTAGATGGATCCAAGTTATTTGTTATGCTGTGTTTTGTTAACTATTTTTTAACGTTTGAGATTTTTTACTATTTTAGCGAACATTTACATAAGTTCAACTGTACTTACACGTACTATTGTGTGAGTGACACCAACCCTATTCATCCCGTGGGTGACGTAAAAGTCGACTAAGGGAGCAGCACTACAAAGAGAAGGAAAACTTGAAACAAACTCTATACCAACCTGTCGGGCCGGAGTAGTATAGTAGGCCAAAACATATTTTTAAGGAGAGACCTATGTCCAGTAGTGGAATATTAGAGGCTGTTGATGATGATGGTGATGAACTATTTTTGGTCAGTTCAAAGCAAAATCATTTTAAGCAAAATACATAACAAAAATTGTCGTAGGTATTTAGTATACAATTAGAGGTAATATGATAGATAACCTTTGACAGTATATGAGTTTATCCTTGAACGTGACCATAATACACTACTTAGGAGGTACTGGACATATAGACGGACCATTATTAAATATACTGCAAGTCATCTGAATTGATAGCCGAGTAATAAAGTGAAATTAAGAACTGTAATACTACTCTGAATGTTATTTCATGTAACAATGTATCTACTCAGTTTTACAAAATTGTATTATTAACGGCTAATTTATATATACTTATTTATACAGATTGTTATATACACACAAAGAAGTGACAACAAAGAATATCCAACGCGGGCTTCTGATATTTACATGATTTACCTTTGGCTGCCAGTTATATATTTAACAAGCATGAACGGACTTGAAAAAGAAGAGAAAAAAATATTCCACGTCAGGTGTAAACATTTTACCTACTATTAGTTTACCTATCCCTATAGTTTTACCGAACCCCACCCGGGCATAGATACGCACTAGTTTTACAAGATCGACAACTACAAAAAACGCATGAGAAACTTTCAATCGAAAACTACATTTAAAAACGTGTTCTTGCGTTGTTGAAATTAAAGAAAGCAGTTCAATGATAAAAATTATATTGTCTTTAATTATCTATTATCATTATGAAGGTAACGTGAATTTGCAAGAGCAGTTCAATTGGCTATAGCATTTCAATTGGGTACAGCATTTTTTTTAAACTATGTCTACTGATCATATTTTATTCATAGTTTATTACAATAGCCAGGTTATAAATTTCTCAGAAAACCCTCTTCTGCAGCACTAAAGTACGATATTACACTACGAAAATAGCAATATGCAACATTCAAATACTTTTCAGATCGAGCTCAAATGTAGAATATGATTTATTAAATAGTTATAAAATATTAATTGTAAGAACAACAGAAATAGTATTCAATTAAATTGTAAGAAAGTGAGAACACATTTCATACATGGTCGTCTGATCCCAAACTAGGCGAAGCCTATAAGTAACCAAACTGCTGCTAAACATACATATATTTTTAAGTACATACATATTATAGATAAATTACATCCAGACACAGTGCAAATAATTGTACTCATCACGCAATTATCTGTCCTGGATGGGAATCGAACCTACGACCCCTGACGTAGCAGTCAGAATCTCTAACAACTTGAGCAACAGTCTTAATTATAATTAGGTAAGAGCCGTAGTAAGACCGCAGTAAGGCGAGTATTAAGTAATTGAGCGTTCTAATTAACAGAAAATACTTACATCTGGTAGTTGACCATCGCTTTTAGACAAATGTAGTCCTCCAACTTCTACTACATTAGGAAGGTATGCTGTAGGTGGGTCAAAACTAAAATGTCCATTGATCAACAACAAAGAAGCATTTCGTTGCAATTCATATAAACTGGGCACTGGTTTTGGTAAATCTGGTAAGTAAGTCGTGACAAGTTTTTCCTGTTGTTCCAAATAAATAAATCTCCAATTAAAATACTCGTAAATAGTAAAGTAAAAATTTCTTAATCTAGCTATGAAACTTGTCGGTTCTCTTAGGTCCAAAAATTCAGAAATAACAGTAGCCAACTGAAGCGGATTCCTTGTTGCAATGTTGTGTCTCATACAATTGCCGAATGTCGTCACCAATACTAAAGGAGCGTTGTACTTATATGCTAAAACATACATGGCTTCTTGGAAGAACTGTTCAGAAATTACAATATCAAATTTATTATCTTCTGCTAGAAAAGCACGCACTTCAGTTGAATTTAGCGTCATTTCTGTAAACGCAAGACCTCCTCCCCAAAAAATCAGCTTGTGAAATGATTCTGCCGATATTTCTACCATCTCAAAGACATTTGGTCTCCCGCCTCCTAGAAGATTGATCAAGCAGTTATTTATAGTTTTAGAGCCTTCTTGTTTAAATAGCCTTTCAGTATAATCAACAATACTTCTTAAGGTTTTCAATTTCAAAATCGTAATACCTAAATGAGTCGCTTAACTTCATACTCATAAAATCCAATTCTGAGAATTTTCAAGATTTTGGTATCAAAAGAAAAGGTAAAAAACAAGCTTTAAAACATTTTTCTTAGTTGTCTATTCATACGAAAGGTGTTTGAAAAAAAAACCTTTAAAGTCAAAATATTTTATCAAAATCAGAGAGATCCATTAGGCAGTTTTTTTCAATTGTAGGTGAGTCCATCCGAGCCAATCAGCGAATTGCTTTTGTTCAACATGGCCGTCAGTTGACGTAAACTCTGCGACAATAGCACAGTACTCTCTCGCTTGTTATTACTTGTTTTTTAAAACTAGCGGGTTCCAATGGATAATTCCATTAAAAATGTGCCACCAAACAAAGCCCGCGAACAGCCTGATATAAAAGTCGGCCGTAAGAAAGAGGATACATCGAAAATTTTAATATTAATATTTAATATTTTTGTTGTTCTACTGTAACAGAATAATTTGGGTGTAAAAAGTATGTATAAATTTAATATTATTAAATATTACATGAACTGTCCGAACATATTTGTTTTATATTTTGAATATTTCGAACATATTTCATTGTTTATAATAAAATATTAGTGCCTTGTGAAGTTGGCCTCCTGGTTATGTTTTGCAATTTTATTTTTTCGGAGTTTACTCGTTAACAATCGATTTTCATATACCTAAAGCACCCGGTATGAAAAAATATGAAGATAAACATTTAAAGAGTTTGATTTTAATAAAAAAAAATGAAAAAAGATACTCTTTTTTTTAACTAAATTTCCCCATTTGGTCAGTATTTTTTTATGTTATATTAAGTTAGCTATCACAAATTTTACATTTGATGGTATTCCGTGATTTCATCACTACCACATGATTAGTTATATTCATATTTTTTTAAATCTAGCTAGATATAGATCCGTTAAATCAAAGTCCTATAAATCCACACTGAGTTTTTTCAAAGATATATAAATCGCATGCAATTATATCAAATGAAGGTAAATCCAATTAATTTTCCTAAACAATTGGTGGTTTTCATAAAAAAAATCTGAACAGAATCATTTTCTTTAATACTATGGCCATAATAATAAAAGACTGACTTTCAAATCATCGAATTAAGATAATTATCACTCTTTTTTCGATATCTCCTCTGAAGGTCAAGTGGATTTATCCGAGTTTGAAGTAAAGCAACACAAATACGGTATTTGACTATTTAAAAAGGTTACATAAATACTGATTACGATAACAAGAGAAGCAATATAGAAATTAATTTTAAGAAAAAATATTTTTAAAACCTACATTATTATTTACATATATGTTAAATAATAGTGTGCAGAGCATATACATAATGTATTTCTTATTTCCTACTTACTTACTGACGAAAAACACGTAATAATAAAATTTCAAATTATTACTGATTGATTACAATCACAAAAATAAACCGTTTAAGTAACTTTGATAAATTCTAAATATATCAATGTTATTCATACTCACATACAAATATCGAAATATATCAAAATAAAAAATATTATAGTAATCTTACCGAGGATGTCCCAAATTTCTTTCTTGTCAATCATTACTTGTCGATAATTTGGAGGAGGATCAGATTCTCTGTTCCCGGTGATGACTGTAACATTATGACCCCTTCGGGCCAATTCTAATCCAATGGGTCTTAACATGATATAATGAGATTTTGATGTAAAAGGCACCACATATAAGATATTTGCGGACTCACAATAACTTGCTGCAGTAGCCAAGAAAAGCAATATAAAATTTAAAGTATCCTGAAAAAAAACATAATCTTAATCAAAAGAATATTTCACAGTTTTTTGAACCTTAGTACAATTCAAAGTTTGTAGAACACGAACCATTTTTAATTTATTAATTAAACGAAACTGCTCTAACACACACAACACGCTGCGCTGCAAACCAACATTGTACTAAAGTCATTTTTTTTTTCTGTGACATCTTCACGTGTAACGTGTAAGATATTATAAATGTAAAGTCACTACTAAAATCTAAATCAGTTTTGTATATAAATATCCGGGATAGTAAATCTTGTACACTGCATCTAATTATGAGTAAAATTTATTAATAATAAATTTCATTAATAAACATATTTCTCGTGCTTGATCATGCGTCAAATTAAATTATTGTTTACAAAATGTAGGGATTTAAATAAATTTTGAAGTTACACATTGTGTCCTAAAAATAGAATGCTAAAATAACAATAAATAATGTTACGTAATGAAGACATTAGGTGCTATAATAAATAGACTGTGGAGGAACGGGTCTCATGTCCCTCCAACATAAAGAGAGGATATTTCGACCAGGCGAGGTGATCATGCCGGCGGGCCGCGGCCCAAGGACTACATTCCCAGCAAGTATGCACACGGTTGCCGAAGTTACCAGTCACTTTATCGATTTACTAAATTAGAATTGATTAGATTATCGCTGTCATTTTTGTAAACTTTTTTGTAGGCGTCAACAAATTGTATACTAATTTGTTGACGCCTACAAAAAAAATTGAAAGTTGCCTTTAAAAATATTTATATTATACTTAGAAAGAGGTCATACATTTTTTATCAATGTATTATGTACAGAAATATTAATTAAAATAAGCATGTTGCATAACCTACAAACAAATTTTTAGATGTTAAATTTTGTTTAATAAATTATAGTTTAAAAAATAAAAAACACGCTTTTGTAAATGGGGTGGTAGATCTCAATTGTTGTAAAAATGTTTTCTTGACAAATAAAGGTAAAAATTGGTAAAAATAAAGTTATCATATTATAAAATATCTTGAAAAGCACCACAGGCTTTTTTACGATTAAAAGATTGTTCTTTTTGAACTTATAGAAAATTATTTTCTATTTTTTAGATCGGCTAGTTACAAAAGCGGGTTTTTAGTTTTTTTTACTATAATTTACTTTTGCTTTTTAGATGATTATTCTGTCAGATCATTAAGACTGAAAAAGTAACAAGTAAGGAAGTCACATATACTTGTACATAGTCATACTCCTCTTAGTACGTAGCAAAATTACTGTGCCGGTTGCAATTCGTACCAATACGAATTATTTACACAATCGTCAATTATATTTTGTTAACTGTTCAAAAAGTTATTCGGCATTGAAAACCCTGAAATGCTTTAGATCTTAATACTTTTTTGTTACTAATCTAATCTGTGATCGAATAACGTCGCCACCTTCTTTATGACGTTGCAGGGCTGGTAAACAAAGTGTCAACGATCAAACCGTCCTATTGACAAACGCTCGTAGTGACAAAACCCCAGTTCAGAGGGCCTAGTGTAAGTTTATTTCACATCAACTCGATTGTCACGGTGACCGCGTTTGGCGCTGTGATTGGGTCGCGCTAAAATCTTCACCATTCGCAACGCCGAACTCGCTCGCTGTCGAGAGCGAGTTGATGTAAAATAAACTCGCACAGGCCTCAGTAGTCAGTAGGCGTATAGTCATTTACCGTATCGTAAATGTATGGTACGGGATATGACTATATATTCGTGCATACAGAATTCTAAAACCATCAAAACTAGATATATATATTCTATCTACCCTAAAGGGCTTAGTTCACGTGAATAGCCCTGTAACCTATTACAATGTAAACACTATAATCTATAAAGGGTTTCACAAGCATCCAATTTTAATCCTCTTTAGTATAATAGACGTTTTACAAGAGAAATAGTTTCTAATGGGACTGTAACTTAAATTAATTGATAAAGTTTTTTCATGTAGTTATGTCAGATATTTAATATGAGTTTTTATACAAAAATGATAAATTAATGAGTACCAAAACATTTTTGCAAATGCATTTAATTATATCTTACGTAACTGATATGTAAACAAGTGACCTCATGATAAGGTTATGATTAGAAATTATTATTAGTTCATTAAATACAGCCAATAGACTGATAACCGGAGTGAACAATCAACTAAGTGTACCAAGTACTCGTCGATAACTGCTTCAAAAGTAGATGCCGAATTAACTTCTGATTAACTGCAGACTTCCTGATTCTGGTTGTCCGCCAGATCCGGCCCTACTATGACGAGATGCTTGACGAGGCGCCCGTTTTCCGCAATTTCGGAAACTGGCCCCGCTCGGGGCATGTGGTGGCAGGGCGGTGTTTTAGCTTTAAGCTTATCGCTTATCGCTTGAGCTGTCGTCATCTACATTACGCGCCCCAAGCCCCGGAGACGGAGCCATCTGTGGTGCAGTATGCTCCACCACACCCGATGGGAACAGGGACCCGACGACCCCCTCAAGCAGCTCTGGCTGAAGACACCGGGTAGGCGGTAACCTCACCTAACCATACGGTAGAGGCGTCCCCACGGATCCCGCTCCAGTGTCCCTCACTCTTGGTCGGCTTTATTGCTGCCTGCTGAAGGGTAATCTTATCAACCCTGTATTCCGCTAACAGCTCCGCCTCTCTCGCTGCCGCATCTTCGGGGCGGCGAAACCTGACTATTTTATGTACAATATACCCACTCATAACAACACAACAGTAGAAATAATGATAAGAAAAAACCTTTGCAGTACAAGCTGTAACAGTTATTTTTTTAGTATATTTGTATTGCGTACGGAGTTGTTAACAGCGACATCTATTGCCCCGCGTCGCATTTCTTGATTTATCCAAAGTAGTTTGTAGCCATAGTATTGATGTTCTTCGTCCGCCATCGGACCACTAGATGGCGTTGTTTTATAGGTAAGTCATTGGATTAATTTATCCTGGCAAATTGTATTGGTGTTAATAGTGTCTTGTTATGGTAGGAAGCGAGTTACTTTTGATTTAGTTCGTGTTAACCTAGATAATAATTTGAGTGACAGTTTAAAATATTGAAGTAGGGATTCTTTTTGGAAACTTCACGAACCGAACATATATAAGTCCGGCTTTCAGCCACAGGGGACACTCTACTAATTCTTGTCTTTCGATCTTAAATAGTATTTTGTTTGTCTGGTGATTTCATCTTAGTAATATTTTATCTGTTCGAAGTACCCACGCCAGTGGTGAGTATATTCATAATTTTCTTGTACTTATTTGTTTCTGGAACCTGATCGATTACATGAGTGCTAATCCATTCGTAGGGTCCCAGATTTCGGGTCAAGACGGTCAGTCTCAGACGGCGTGCTTTTTCATTTGTGGCCTTCTGGTGCGAAATCAAGTTTCTTGGTACCCTCTGGCAAACTGGCAGTCACGCGGCTCACCAAGCAAGCGGACAGCCGTACTCAAGGGTTACGTACTTCTCGTTAACTTTATTAATATCAATAGTGAACCTTCCTTTATACCTAATATAAGTGGCCGACTCGGGCGGAAGGGGAAGTGACCTCCTGGATTGAAGACGAGGAGGCTCCGAGCAGCATCAGCTCGGCTCTGACGCGCGCACTATTTTTTATTGTAACTGATTTTTTTTTATTAAAATATACATGTATGTATGACTGAGGTGTAAGTTGTCTTTCTCTAAGGGGTCCCGTAGGTATCCCACACGCACACACTTCTGTTTAATAAAAGGCGCCCTGAGGTAATCTTGTGAATCTCTCCACTGGGTCAGCCGGTGAGTAGTCCGCCTGATAAGAAAAGCGGCTACAAAGCTTAAGTATACTTATGCATCACATAACTAATAGTGACTAATACGCTAGTTAAATTTATTGAGATCGTGCAGCGAACGTATGGCGATGACAGGGGAGGTATCTTTTTTTCAGCCAGTACCATGTTTAACTCACACGTACTTATTATATACAGATTTTTTAGCTGCATCTCGGCTTTGTTGAAATAAGTGCTTGTTTTTTCAAAGTTAAATGTTCGTTTATATATATAATTTGTGGAGAACCAGAGAGCGATATCTGTGTGGATTTCAAACCACCAACGGCACGATAAGCTGAGATAAAGTTATTACGGAATATACGCGTCGCAAACTTCACACACACTATTTCCAAAGTCTAAATGCGGTGTTTTATTTCATTGGGGATACATTCTATGATATGCAGTAGATTTTCGCCCCTTCTCTTGGAGATTAGATATCTTAATATTACACGTTCCAGCCTGCTATTCCATTGCCGATATTATATTCTCTACCTCTAATACCTGCTTCTGCAAAGAAGAAATATAGGAAACAGTGCCCTCAATAGTTTTTACGCACTTCTCTAAATCTTTTTCAGTTTCTAACTAATATTGTATTTATTTTTCTGTCTCCTTTATTCGCTCACTCATTTCAAGATTTATTTATTTTTATACTGTCGGTAGAAATTTTGCTATTTAAACTCTCCAAAGAACTAGTCATTAATGCCAAATGTTGGGATATAGTGGTAGTTACTGCGTCTGTGACACAATTATTAATGTTTTGAGTAATTTTATTATTGAGGATTCCCAAATGCTGTTTAAATTTTTTCTCGATGAAAGCTAAAATAATACTGTTTATGTTTGCGAGATTTGACGAAATCGGGTTTCTCAAGTTGTTTATGCATTACTGGGTCGGATGCATAGTGCGCGGGTGGTGTGCGTTGAGATGTATTCCAAGTTCTTACCAACAGTCGTACATAGATCCGTACAGTAGTAAATAAAGACAATAGTAAATACAGTTAAAGATGTATTCCAAGTTCTTACCAACAGTCGTACATAGATCCGTACAGTAGTAAATAAAGACAATAGTAAATACAATTAAAGATGTATTCCAAGTTCTTACCAACATTCGTATATAGATCCGTACAGTATTAAATAAATATAACAGTATATACAGTTAAAGATGTATTCCAAGTTCTTACCAACAGTCGTACATAGATCCGTACAGTAGTAAATAAATATAACAGTATATACAGGTAAAGATGTATTCCAAGTTCTTATCAACAGTCGTACATAGATCCGTACAGTAGTAAATAAAGACAATAGTAAATACAGTTAAAGATGTATTCCAAGTTCTTACCAACAGTCGTACATAGATCCGTACAGTAGTAAATAAAGACAATAGTAAATACAGTTAAAGATGTAACTAAGTTCAGCTAAGATCAACACTCTGCCCTGGAGCTGCATCAGGGAGGCGCTCATGTATCATGAAGTGCCTCTCTACCTCCGCCGCATAGTCGGGGCATATTTGTCGGAGAGAGCCGTCGTCTACCCCAGTAGGACCGGTCTCGGTAGGCGTGAAATGTCGTGCGGTGTTCTGCAGGGGTCGGTGTTAGGGCCACTCTTGTGGAACATCGGCTACGACGGCGGTAAGACCCGTTATGGAGGATTGGCTCGAGAGGCGTCACGGGACCCTCTCGTACCGACTGACGCAGGTGATCACTGGGAAAGGATGTTTCGGGGATCACTTGTGTCTGATCCGCAAGGAGCCAACGCCTGAGTGCCACCACTGCAATGGCCAGACCGTGGACACGGCTCTCCATACGCTGGCAGAGTGCCCGGCGTGGGTTGAGCAGAGGCGAGACCTCGTGGCGACCATCGGAGTGGGAGTTCTCTCGCTCGATAGCCTGATTGCGGCTATCGTGCGGAGCGAGAGTGCGTGGAACTCTACCGTCTCCTTCTGCGAGCAAGTTAGGCTCGCGAAGGAGACGGCGGAGCGGGACCGGGAGAGGTTTAGGACTCTCCCGGCCCGCCAGGCCCGGGAATGGGCCAGGTACCGCAGGCGACTCAGGCACCGGAGGTCGCAGAACAACCTCCGTCCTCCATAGCCCAAGCGCAACCCAAGCGCAGGCCTGGGGGTGACAGGTGAGGCCATCTGTCACCCTAGCAGAAGCAGGCCGGGGTGGCGGCGAGCGCGTTGCGAAGCGCGCTCGCCGCCACCCCAGAGGGAACAGCAGAGCAGAGCAGAGGGAACACGGGGAGGGGTCGTCTACCTGTTGTTGTAGATGGCCCGAGGTATGTCGGGGCACTAGGGACTTCCTTTCTAGGGTATACCTGGTTCCCCGGCTATTAGTACCCGAGACGGCGTGCGGTTTTAGTCGGTTCGAGTCCGACATGCCACCCATAGGTGGTATCCGAGGGGATTTCCGCACGGAAAAAAAAAAAGGTAGATTATTATTATATTGACAGCCTACAAAAGAAAATCCTATTAGTACTTTTTATAATATTGAGGACTAAATTCGATTCTTTCGTATTCGTTCCTTTACTCTTATTCTCATAAATAGAGATTTAAACAAAAAGCACCAAAATGAAGGATAGGTAAAGGCGAAGATACAAAATGGGGTAAGTAATAATACATTGCATGATAATTATACATTTATTAAGTCACAAACACCGGGTCAAAGGTTGGCTCATTGAATACACAAAGATAACCATGAACATCCGCACTCATATCCGCAATATTATATTCTAACAAAGGTCTGATTCCACCTCTATTAAGTTGAAATAATTTGTAGGCAAAAGATGATAATAAGATTAGGGTTGGCACACACGAATACCTATTTAACATAATATTATTAGTCCGGCTAGTAAGCCCCGTTTCCGGCTAACTGGCTTAATTTCGTCATTATAATGTATAATTTAGATTCATCTTATATATTACTACTTGTTTTAAGGAAATAAAATAAAAGTGCAAGCATAGCAATTTATTTAAGAATAGTAAGAAAGAAAGAAAGAAAATACGTTTATTAGTCACAACACAAACACAGCCAAAAAAGGAATTACAGATATAACATAGAAGAGAAAAAGAAAAGAAACAATTTGCTCAACTGAAGAATAGCACATACAATAACAAAAACAAAAACAATTACAAAAGAATAAAATGATCACTGTGTGTGACTAAAGGGCCACAACTCAGCCTATGCTATAGTCCCTAAAAGTGACCACAGCGCTGATTTTCAGCTGAAGCCCAAAGGTACCTCACGGACGTGTGCACAGTTCAATTACAATAAACAATATGTGAATACAATAAACATATAAATAAAAGTGATAATTACATACATTAATTACATAACATACATTCTGTTAATATAATAAAGATATCAAATAACTAGTTAGTTGGAAATTGATAGATATAAGAGCAGAGAGCAATTTTTTTTTTTTTAATTTATTAAATAATGTTAGCAATATTGCGAGGACTAATTCTACAATTACAAGGTGCTGGATTTTTGTACGGTTAAAAGCAATACCTTTACTTTTGATTTAAAAGTTTTACAACTCACAAGGTTACGGAGTGGCGGTGGCAAATTATTCCAGCATTTTGTTGCACTATACCGGAATCGTCCTCTGAACGCTGTTGTTCTGTGTCTAGGTATGTGTAGTGGTGCAGACCCTTCTCTGCTACTGTACTTTTTGCCCACACCCATCCAGTCTAGTTTGGTGAACAAATATTGTGTCGTTTTATATTTGACGAGCCCAAATAAAAGTGTAGCTAAATGAAGCTCCCTCCGCCGCTGCATCTTTAAAATACCAGCTGCGTTCAGATATGGTGTAACATGGGCTCGTCTTGGAATATTAAAGCAGTAGCGCGCACACGCGTTCTGCACTCTTTGTATTAAACTAGACGTTCTAGCTAATAGCCTAGGACCATATACTACATCGACATAATTAAACTTCGATAACACTAGCGAGTCACATAATTGTATACGCAGGTCAGTACTTATGTAATCGCGAATTCTGTATAACAATTTAAGCCGGTAAAAACAATTCCGTACTACGTCACAGATATATTGTTCAAACCTAAGCTCTTCGTCCATAACTAACCCCAAATTCCGCGCTTCTAGCACACGGTCTATACGGCACCCGTTAATTTGTATTTGAGGGTCTAAGCTACATATTTTTTTCACTTGATCCTTGGAACCCATAATCATAAATTTAGTCTTGTTCGAATTAAGTAACAGAGAATTATTCAAAGCCCAGTTATACTCGTATATATTATTTAGATCTTCATTAATTCTATCCACTGCATTTAGAGTTTCGTTAGGCTTAAAAGATAAGTTTATTTGAACATCGTCAGCATAAATATGAAATTTGCATAATTTAATCACTTTGACCATGTCAGCACCAAAAATAATAAATAGAAGCGGTCCCAAGACCGAACCCTGAGGAACGCCGCGTGTTACCGATTTCACAGCAGAGCGAGATGATGATCCATCCTCACAATAAAGCTCTACGTATTGAGAGCGATTATTTAAGTACGAGTCAAACCATCGCACAGCAGAATTATCAAATCCATAATATGACAACTTGGATAGTAGCAATGACGTGTTTAGAGCATCAAAGGCCCTGGAAAAATCCAATAATACCAAAATCGATCCCTGTCCTGTGTCCTGTGCTGCCAAAATATCGTCCGCAACATTCAGCAATGCAGTCGCTGTTCCCCTATTCTTCCTAAAGCCTGATTGTTTATCTGGTAGGATGTTGTTAACCTCTAGATATTTCGTTAACTGTGCGGCCACGACTTTTTCTAGAACTTTGGAAAGACATGGTAAAATGCTTATAGGACGGAGGTCCCGCACTGAAGTTACATCGTTGTTCTTTGGTATTGGCCTCACGATGGCTGTTTTCCATAAGGAAGGGAACTTCGATGTCACAATAGACTGGTTCACTATAGTGGCAAGCAAGTCCAATGTGCGAGGCATATGTTAAACTTATCATATCTAATGTCAGGCCATCAATTCCTTTAGCATTAGATTTTATACCTTTTAGTAACTTAACTATGTCAGATGTGTTAACAGTACTGAGGACAAATGTACTACTACTAAAGCGATTAAATTCGAAAAATGATAACTGTGATATGGAAGCAGTTAGGTTACCGGGAATAATTAAAAAATTTTCATTGATCTGATCCGCAGTACCAACGCACAGTGGAATTGCTGACGATTTAGAGGGTATTAAATTGCTTTTTAAGTTCTTCCATAGTTTTCTGGGATTTTTTATGTTACCATTTATATGTAATTTGAAATAACATTTCTTCTCACTTTGAATTGCCTGTTCTACTAGTTTTTTTAAGTCTTTATAATAGATTAGATGCGCTGTAATTTGACGTATTTAAGTAGAAAAAGAAATACGCTATCAATACCAACTGAAAATTTTCTAAACATTTTTTTTTCGAATTCTAATTGGAAATACCCTCCTAAATTACAGAAGAATTAAAAAATACAACCATATTGAGAATCTCAGTCTTACTTTTCTTGAATTCGGTTTTTAACAATGTTAAGCCTAAGTGTTGTGAAATCATTCTCTTTTAATGATGATTTCGTGAATTTGAAGTGACGTACAATGATTTAATTGAACAACAGCACTGCAAAGAGAAGGAAAACTTGACACAAACCCTATACCAACGCGTCTGGTCAGCGTGGTATAGTAGGCCAAAACCTCCTATTAAAGGAGATGCTTATGTCCAATAGTGGACTAATAAAGACTGTTGATGAAGAGTAACTACTCTACCTATACCTATCTATTTTAGTCGAAAAATTTTAAAACATTGCAAAAGGTTCATCCAAATGTTTGACATAATACATCGTGTATAGTGTATAAACCTGAGTAATTATTGCAGCATTGTATAATAGCAAGCAATGTTTAAATAATGATTTAACAAACTTAACAATTTTACTCTAAATCTAATTGTTTTTGATATTAAAACAAATTATTAACAACTATATGTTTTTTATAACAATTTGTATGTTTGAACGCAATTTATTTAATAAAAAAACAGTTGTTTCGATACTACTCTCAAAACTGTTTAATATAACACTTAAATCACTGATTTTGGGATAATAATATAAACAAACACTTAATTTTATTGTTCAATTTGCCAAATACAATATTATTAGTGTGGTAAGACAGGTAATGTTATTTGTAAAAGCGCCGTCTGTTATAGATTATATGAACTAACTTCCAATTGTACTTAGGACTTGTGAAATTTACATACAGTATCCATGTCATGTAGATATTTATATTCGCTTATCATTAAACTAGGTTTTATAACTAAGTAACAACTGTATATAAATTAACTTTCAGAGGTACTAATAATTAAGACATACTCCCGTGTCGTATTTAGTATATAATCACCTTATATGGTATATAAGGTGATTATATACTAAATATCATCAACGAACAGCATATAATATATGCTCCTAAACTAAAACTCCTCCCTAAAATCAAGGAACAGCATATAATATATAATATATGCTGTTCCTTGATGATTATTAGGAGTTTTGTTTCATGCCCGTTATCACTGTTTACCGAATCATCATCCTGCGACTAGTGTATTGATTGCCATTATTAATTATTTGAAAATTGATGAAAATTTTAAACAAAATAAGAATATATTGAGTACATTGTACCGTAACAGCTGTGTTATATAGCAAACTATGTAGGCAGAGGTAATGCCAACTATTTACTCTTATTTTTGTATATTATTTTCTATACGTATCTTATGAGATAGATAAGTTTATTGACATGTAAGCATTTTTTTTACAGGGTCTATGAAGAGGGGACTATTGAATTAGTTGCAGATATAAAAAAAATTCATTTAAAAGAATATCTCTGACAGATCACCCTAAAGAAACTCTAAACCAAAATAGGTATATATTTCTTTTTTAGGTACAAAGACCTAATTTATTAAAAAAAAATATTGTAAAATAAATTCAAATACCGTTCTACTTTTCAGAAGCATTTCAAAACGTTTATACTCTAAATAAAAACTCCGTAAGCTACAATTTACGTCTAAAGCCTATCTATGAATGGGCTTCAAAAAATCGCATTACATAACCCTGGCGTCCGCAAAACCTCGATAGAGTTTAAAACCTACTTTTGTATCGGGTTTCCCGGCAAGTGTTTTTACAAAGGACTTCCTTAAGAACTTGCTCCGTAGATCCTTCTAGTGTTTTATAAAATATAGTTTGAGTTGCACACCGTGTTTTTTTTCTTGGGATTACTACTATCAGTTACCACTACGGATTTTATTTGTGTTTTGTTTGTATTGTTCTACGAGTATACCCTGCCACACTTCGCTGTGCCACATTGTGGTTGCACTGATGAGAAATGTTGCATGTTTGTAGTTTTGTGTATCATGTCAATTTTCGCTCGCGTCTTCAGCTTAATCTGTGCCAAGTTTTTGAAGCGTAAACAACCCAACTTAATATTTTGATTTATTTAATCTGCTAGAACTAACATAGCTCGTTTACCTCGGAAATAGATATGCAATTATGAATAGGAGAACACCGTCTTGAAAATCAGATAATTAAAACAAATGATGTAGAAAAACAATTATAGACTAGAATATTTTATTACATTTGATATACGGCAAATACATATACTGAATATCGAAACAAAAGCAAGTTTAAAAAAATACTGTCTGCTAAATATGCCTGGCAGTTTCACCCACGAACACTACTCTGCTCACTAAATTTCATAGTGAGCTTATAAACTTCATTCAAAATTTGTCGACTTTAGTAAGTAAACCCAAAAAAAACCGGCTTGTAGGTCCAATGATTAGATTTATTACAATATTAGTACATACAGCTCGATTGTCTGAACAACTTGTATAGTCATATAAAAAAAAGTACTTACTGATTTTTTGTTTGTTCATAAACTTTATAAATGTTTAAGGACCAGAGACCTGGGATGCACAATAGGTATTTTTGGATGTACTAGCATGCAATTTAAAATTTCATATGTTGAAGCCAATATGCAGAACCCATCCAACTATAATTGAGTAACAAATGAATACGTAGACATAGTTCGCTTGTCATTTGTCTAATCTTGATGGTAACTATCTAAAAGTAATTTAAAGTTGGCTCGTCGCGTCGCAGTCGCGTACGTGCATTCAAATTGCCTTATTCATCCAATTAACATAAGCAGTAATTTTAAAATTATGAAATAAATCCAAGAAATGTGTAGTGTGTAAGTACCCATTCCTTGGATTTTGGGTAAATTTATATTGGTTTGTTATTATTTGAGAGATCGGTCATTTGCAAGTCACTTCTAGCATACAAGTCTTTTCCTAATCTTAAAAAATCTAAATAAAGGTAGTAGAGGAAAGCTTTTAGAGCATACTTAAGCACATTGTATTTCACTATGGTCTAAAACTGACGTATTAATAGTGATATCCTATATACATTACAGAGAAGGATTTAGTTTTAATTCTTTTTTTTTTCATATTAATGATGAGTTAAATTTAAATAAAAGATACAATATAGTTAATAATATTGACCGGTGTGTGTAGGTACATTGTCTTTTGTTTTAGCTTCATTTTACTAACCACCTGCTAGAAAACTTAATTTAGAACTGCTAGAAATTTGTTGGAAACTCAACAATAACTTATGTCTGCTGACTACTGTCATTATTGGAAATCACAAGAAATTGTTGAAATGTGTACTTATCGAGGCTATATTATTTGGGCTGTGGTAACCTCACTCACTCAGTGAAAGGAAACGAAAGAATTGCCTAACGCCGTGGTATCACTCCGGTCGAGTCGGCCCATTCGTGCCGAAGTATGGCTCTCCCACGGCTACGTTTATCAATATCTTCTCTCTCATTTCCTATTCAACTTATCATTAAAATAAAAATAAAAAAATTAAGTAGTACAGCCGAAATTATATGTAAATAGGATATTCTGATGTACCTGTCATTTTCATATGGGTATTTCACCTACATGGGTGTGCAGGATGAATCCAAGAAGTCCATTTTCTAATATTCTAGGAGCACAATAAAACAACAAACTTTAGTGCATATTAAACACATTATAATTTTACTGATACATTTTTATTATAAAATCTTATCTAAATTATTTTAATTACTTAGATATTATTTACTTATACAATATCAATATATGTTATTAAAAGATAAAGCTATTCACAAAGTTAAAGGCATCGTAAATTTAAGTACCCGAAAATATTTTAAATTCATTACAATGGACGGAATTAGATCCATATTAAAATTAAATTAGTAAAGCTCTAAGACTTTTTACACCTTTAATACGAAGCGAATTAGGCTCGGTACGTACTGACTGCTTGACACGCAACCTACCGAAAACATGACCACGACACAGTTCCTACAGCACGTGACGGCACAACTCGTCACGAAATGCTTTTAATCTGATGTAATTTGACTTACTATTCTTTTACTACAGATTTAATAGTATCTGACTTTATGGGCAACAGGATCTTTATACTCGTAGAGACCAGCAGAATACTAAGGAGCCGAACTCAGCATTCTATTTTTATAATCATTCATGACACCTAAAAAAGTAACGAGCCGTAACCTTACCGTTTCATCTGAAACACGGAGGAATGTAACTGTGAAGTAAATCAACGATTTGGAGTTTCGCCAATATCCATAGATTTCAATGAACTAGGATCTGTAGTTTTAAGACTTGGTTAGAAAACTTTTGTAAATATTTCCTATTGGGTATAATTAAATTGCACAATCTTGTTACTTTATCAGTGAGTTTCGAACCTTAAACGATTATTAACAACAATTGCTGTGATGATAATAAAGTTAGATATCTTACTAACTAAAGCGTTTCAAAGATTCAGTCTGTGTATGACTCTGATTCAATTAGTATATTCAAAAAAATATGGCAGAATAAACATTTATAATTAACTCTCTTCTAGTTATACACGTTACTAATAATCTCTTATTTTTTCAATCACTTTGTAGCTCCTTCGTTCCGGGTACAAAGGTCCATTCTTAGACTCATATCCGTGGGATGATCGGAAGCCATTTTCTATATATTTCACATTAGGTACCGGTTCTCCTTTGTATCCTCTACTTTTAGTCACAGAGTTTACTTCCCTTGACTCAATTATTTCCTTTGACCGACCGTCTCTGGATGGCACAACTTTCTTACTAACAGTTTCAACTGTATCGGTGACACTCGGACGTTCAGGATCACCTGAACGCGTAGTGTACCGATAAGTTTCCGAAAAGTTATCGCTACTGTTGCTACCGCGCCGTATCGCCGGTGATTTTAATCTTGTATCTATCCGTGACACGAATGGACTGTTTTCTCTATTTAGCGAATCTGTCTTGTACAAAGTCGTTTTCCGTTCCTCTGATATACGATCTTTATAATGTGGTGAAGGTGTACCGTATCGGGACGATAATCTGCTTCCGTCTGAATCGTCGTCCGCGTGCAAAGTTTGATATAATTCTGGGGCTCGTTCACGTAGTCCCTTCAAGAATAACTTTTTCTTGTCTGTCTCATCAAAAGATTTGTTGTGTCCATTCGTATGACCATTGGTTATTGGCGTCGTTTTGCCATATCTAGCTCCAAACAAACCATCGCGTCTACGCTCCGTTTCACGAGAGACAGCATCAGCGAGATCGCGTTGACTCCTATTAATAATAGAAACTATGCCTGGACTTTTCAGCTGTTCCGGTGTTTCATCGAGCCGACTTAGGTGGGGATTTGACTTATACATAGTTGAGTAATTACGGTTCATGCTAGATACGTAACGCGGGTGAGTCTCCGGTTCAGGAGCTCCCATAGCAAAACTCTTGCTTCTATTGAGGGCTTTATATGTCCGTGCCGGTTTCGCGGGTCCGGGTGGGTATCCGTTAATTTTGCCGTCTGGTGAAGCTGTGACGTTGTTTGATATATTTACGGCACTGTTGGACCGTTTATTGGGCGTTAGTCGGTGCCAATATTTGTTGGAACTTGGTTTTTCGGTGGTTTTCTCCTTACGGTCATGAAGTTTCCTTGGCAACGTCTGCGCGCTACGAGCGTATTCTTCTTCCGGCTCGCTGTTCGGATTCAGTCGACTTGTTGAGTGACTGAATCGACCCAACGTGCTCGAAAATTGACCCCTGAAACGTGACAGAAATAAATGAATATTTTTTGCTGTTACAAGATTTATTGGTGTACATGATGAGAGGATAATGGTATAGGCCCACGTACAAATATTGTCTTGTAAGACGCAAAAACTTGTAATCTTGTTAGAGTTCTGATAATTGGATTCAATGGGGGTCTCCTCCTACGCTTCTAACAACCATGTTTTTTACGCGTATAATACGTCTTTGTTAGGTTTTAAAGTCAATAAGTTAATATAACTTAAGATTAACTAGTAAAATAATGTTCAAAAATTTTATTTGTCTTCGAGGTCGACTAAACGTGATTGACCGATTTTAAACATGTCGGAAGTAGTGTCCATTGTGATTTGCAAAAATAATAATTATAACAACCGATTAACATACAAGCTCCGCCTATACATATATCAGGTGTAGATTAAGAACATTTCCTCGCAATGAGTCACATGTAGCTTGTCATTGTGAGTACTTCCAATACAGCCTCTGTTTCACTTGACAAACACGAATGACTCAGAAACTGTACACTAAATAAGGGTTTTTGTACAAATAAAAGGCTTATTTACCCTTAATAGGAGATATCCATGAACGGTGACATATGAAAAAGGCAAGATATGCCGGAACGCTACTTTAATTGAAGGAGCTAAGATTGATTGGTGAAACTGTTGTATCTATTAATAGCCTCTAGATTGAAATTTTCTTTGTTTTGTAAAGTGAGGTTCGTGTTAATAATTGCTATTGACATGGAATTTATAAATAATATGGTGATTTATAAACAGGGCTTCTACATTAATTAATCCCAGTAATTCGTGTTTAGTTCTTAAGACTTATACTTTTTAAATTCTGAACGTTTGTGCGTTTTCAAGAGAGTTTTCACTATTAATTTGAATGTATATTTAGGTAGTATGATAAAGTGTCAAGATGTATGTGTGTAATCTAAGTAAAATGAAAATTTCTATATGAGAAATATACTCTTCAACCAGACTACGAGGATTACTAAAACACGAACAAATCAAACGAAACTCTTTTTTAATTTCTAGAGATTGGTTTCCTAAGCAATTGATATTAGCCACAATTAAAATTTAAATATTAAACATTGAGTCAATTCCTTTTTGGTTTTGACCATTATTATGTGGTAACTAACTTTGTATTTAAACATCTACAAACGTAACGAGGTCTTTAGAAAATTCACAATTCAAAACATATTCCCTATTTCGATGTTTTGTGTTGGCGACGTTTGACACAGTTTGTGTTATGTCAATACGTTCCGCAATTTCTGAAATGGCTTGGAATGTAAGAAATACTATGAATATGAATATAAGCTGTGGGCAAACTGCAGCAGCCTATTTGAAATAATTGTCACGTATACACACCTTGCCGAGTGCTTGTCAAACATAATGCTGCTAATGCAATTTTTTTAGACAATCAACTAGGCAAATAGGCGCCATAATGATAAATGGTTACCTGAAGGCCAATTCTCGTAATAAGAATTTGGTCTCAATTCAGCTCCGATCAACTTTCGACATCACAACTGTCCTAAAAGTTATTTTCGTAGTAAAATATCAAACATCCAACGTTGACTGTAATGTGATTATATCGTATTGTAAACGAAATTTGAATCGGTAATCTGCTAGTCTCAGTAATACTTTACTGTTTTACTACGAAAATACCTTTTATGACAGTTGTGAGATCGAAAGTTGATCAGAACTGAATTGATACCAAACTTTAATTACGAGAATTTTATTGGCCTTCAGTGCTTATATTTAAACGTAATAACAAGGAACTCAGAATCAAAAGAAGTACAAAGTATCCAGTAAATACAGCAGCATTTAATAGATACTTGCCTTACACAAATCTGTTCATTACGGCTTATTATCTAATTACTCATCATTCATCATCATGCCTTTATGGTCCACTACTAGATATATATATTTAATTACTGATAAACAAACATAGCCAATCGACTAATAACAATCTAGCGACGTTTGATATTATTTTTACTGTGTATTTTGCATTGCTCATTGATGAGTAGAGTAGTAAAGTAAGTAATTAGAGATATTTAAAAAAATTAAAGAGTACTAATTTAGTTAATTAAAGAACTAATGTTACCATATACACGACCCCAGCTGTAACTGAGGCATGAAACCAAAGGGTGTTTTATTTAAAAATATAGTAGTCTGGCATTTCAATCGTTATTAAAGTAGAATGTTTATTAAAGTATATCTTAATATTCCTTTGACCTTCGATAAAACAATCCATAGTATTGTATTCACTTATAGGATTAAATACTATTGCAAGGCCTTTAGTATAAATTACCGATCCGTAACTTTATAATGCCTAGATCTGAGCCTAAGTACGCAGTTATCGAGGTATTTATTGAATTCCATTAAATTCTAGGAAATTTTATTGTATTATTACGTCAAGGGCTTACTCTGTCCCCGTATTCGATGACCAAAATAGCACTTACGAAGTTATCTGTTCTTTGTAATGAATTCTTTGAGAGACTCCTAGTGCAAGGTAAATCTAGATACCTTTTTACGTCATCATCATCATGATACCTGAATCTAGATACCTTGTTATGTACAGAGCAAACTATTTAACTAAATTTATATTTAAAAGTTTCTCGTACTTCTTATACTCTTTTTAAAAAAAGTGTTAAACTTCGTTTACGAAACAAAGCTAGTTCAGCCCACATGTTTACCCGTTAACGCAAAATCTATCTTTATTACTATCGACTGCTATCAAAACGCCGTAACTTTATGATAATGCAAACACAAAACATTAATTAAAGGTTTCATCTATTTTAATGTAGGTGGACGCACGACTCAGTAGTAGGACAACATACTATTTAAGGTGAATAGGATATAATTTTTGTAACAGGTGAATATCTATCATCTGCGGTCATATTTAAAAGAGTACGTGGAAGCAACATTCACAGTGTTTTTATGAAACTAAAAAAAAATAAAGGCCTATTATCACATTCATATTTAGGTATTTAAAAGTCAATGTTTGTTGACAGGTTATTAATAAATAATACTGCCTAAATATCTAGTTTCAAAAACGTAGGGGGAGGCATCGAGTAGTACCGAGATAAAACTAAACTGACTAGAACCTGCTTAATAAAAAGTAACTAGTGTCAAAAAGATGGTACTTGGTTGCTTACCTTTCGCGGTGGTCGCGGGCATCGGTAACGGCGGCTCGTCTCGAACTGCCCTCGTATTTATGCTCTCGACCGTAGATGCTAGGCGCGAACGGATCCTCTCCAAGGTAGTAGCGGTGCGGTGGTGCGACGGGGGGCGCCAGTTCGCCACCATACGGCTTGTACGTACGTGACGAGTGCTCTGGTGAAGGTGTGCGAGAACTGCGGCACCTACCCCGACGTTCCGCGGAAGCTGAGCGAATCTTTCCGACGAGCTTTCGAATAGAGTTCCCGATGGCCGACCCAACAGATTTACGTGCAGGTGACGGTCGACGACCATTATCAGCAAACCGAGTCTTTTGATTTTGTTTACGCTCCTCTCGATCCCTTCGGCGTGGTGGCGTGCGATCCCTGTCAGAACTTTCCCGCCGTTCCCTAGGAGGAGAATAATCTGGTGGTGGCTCTAATGCTCCTTCCTCACGACTGTCACGTGATCTCCCCGAGTTTTCATTCCGAGATGAACTTCTGTAGCCACTGTCATAGCGATGCTCTTCTGACAGTCTTTGTTTTGATTGTCGTTTTCGTTCCGGCGCAATAGGCCGGTAATCGTCCTCAACAGAGGGTTCGCGATAAACTCGATCGGCTTCGAGTGGTCGGAAGGGAGAGCCACGTGGCGGACTATGCATTGTCGACGATGAGACGTAGGCGGAGTCGTCGCGTGAGGGCGGATGGCGGCGGCCGATAGGCGATGACCTCCCCTGCGGCGAATCACGCTTCCCGTACACATGTCTAGGTGAAGAGCCGTTTAGTCGGTCATCACTGGCATATGGAGAACGTACGGTTGGAGGAGATGGCGATGAGCTACGTGGCTCAGGCATTCTTGGCTTGCTGGCTCGTCTCTGTGACCAGTCCGCAACACCTTTGAAATAGCCACCTGTCCTATTAACAGGTGCTGCAGGTCGTTCGTCTGAAGGCGTAGACGATTTTGTTTTGCGCAACACTCTATCTCCATAAACAGGTGGTGGTGGAACGGATGTAGTCTTTCCGTAGTATCCTTCGTCTTCAGGTTTATTCTTTGTGTAGAAGCCGGTCTCGGGTCGTCGTCCGATTTCTTCGGCGATAGAGTCGTGTGAAGAGCGGGACTCGCTTCCAAAATGATTTTCAAGCCACTTTGACGTTTCTTTCTTGCGTGTTTCCTCTTCTATATCGTAGTCGACAGGGCGTTTATAGTCTTTGTCGTGATCTGAAAACAGAACGAAGTATGAACGCGAGCAATTGAGACGGCTGCGGCGCGGGCGCACGCGCTACGTCTCACAGTAGAGTGACCGCCCGCGTCGCATCTTTGCCATACACGCTATGGCGTAATCATTCAGTCAATAAGTTTGCCAAACTACTGAAGGTCAATGCGATGTATACTCGAGACAGCTTTACTTAACCACTACGGGACATTATCGTTCAAACTATTCTCTTTACTTACTTAACTATTCATAATTTCTAGGTCACTATTGGTTCACATTATTTTTATGGCGTTATGTAATATTGTGTCAGTCTTGGTGGTCATTTAACTCAAATGATATTTAGATGTGTTTCTAGTCTTGGACAAACAAATGAAATAAAAATTCTTAGTTATAACCTAAAAATGTTGTATTTTATGTACTACATTATTATAGTGTTTTACACGTTCAAAGACGACGACGACAATGAGAATCAAGTAACGTGATTACCACTTTAATAGATCATAGTACTTAAATTTAATTTAATTACAGTTACTTATATGTGAAGGTGAACATCAGTCTTGGTCCACCGACGTATCCCAAAAAAAAATAGGGCTCTCTTTGGATGCGACTTTCAATGATGTTAATTATTTGTCAATTGAAATTAATAAAAGAAATATCCGTAACCTTAAAGCCATTATTGGATATTATTTTTTATTAAAAAATAAACATTGTACCTTCTCGTACCCTACTATCTTCGTATTGTACTATTACTTTTACATAAAAACCTAAATATATACATAGAAGATTACCTGTTCTCATCTATTTTTAGTACTAATAACAATAATTATAAGCTTTTGACCACAACTCGCTGATCGTTTAAAAACTTTAGACAGCTCTAATTTAGAAATCCTGTAGTCAGATAAACCTGCGATAATGCAATGATTTTCGTTTTAATTAATACAGTCCTTCTGGAGAAAGACCAAAGTAAGGTCATCCAGCTGTTGTATTTGCATTGTGCCGATAATCGCTTAATACTTACGAAATGTATGGGTAAATGATAATGCAATAACCGAAACAAATGTCTTGCAACTTAAGTAGTGTCATTTGCTCCAATATGTATATAGGAGAAGACTATGTTCAGCACTGGACTATTAAAGGCTGTTGCTGGTGGTGGTGGTATATACATATGTGAATGAATTAATATGACAAGGCTGTAATTTAACGTAAATTAACAAACAGAAACACAAAAAATATATTATAATAATATAATATTTTCGAACGTCGTAAGCAGAGCTCATACTATGAAAGCTAGATTGACTGATAGAATACTTATATATTTTTTTTGTAAATACATACATATTAGACATAGAAAACCCCCAAGCTCCAAAATAAATATTTGCAGATCATACAAACATTTGTTCCGCCCGGGACTAGAACCTTAGACCTCAGCACAGCAGTCGCATACGGTACCACTGCACCACTAAGGCAGTCTTGAACTACGTTCTTATTATAAGTGATAACCTCTTGACTTTTCTCTAAAATGTTGTGTAAAAATATCACCTGCTTCTCCTGCGACATGTCAGTAAAAGGCAATACATCACAAACTTGGCATTACGACATTTAACAGACCGGGCCCTCTTCGCAAGCGTGTTTACTCGCCCTATAAGCATCTGACGTCATTGCGAAAACTGCAATTAAATATGCACACCGAGATGTTGAAATTTCACTTCTAACATCCAGTAATAAATCCGGTTGACATGAATCAACCCGGAATCAACAGTTATCTTATACTCTCTAGTTATAAACAGAATTTACGGATTTCTATAAATTGCTGTTATAAACAAAGTTTTAGACTGAAAATACAAATTAGAAACGTCTTTGAGAGTTCATCGTACTTAAACCAATATAATGTATATGGAATAATTTCAGCCACCAAGATTTATTGTTGCTTAAAGTGTGTACCTACTTTTTTCTATTTATGTAAATATTAAATATTTAAAAAAGGAACATTTTAATGGTTTAACTTAAATACATATTACTTGTTACAATATTGTATGTTTTCAAATTATATTGAATTGCTAGAATTGAAATCTATAGATTTCAGATTACATTATTTATTTAAATATAAAGAGTTAAACTCTAAATTATTCTAAATCTGACATCCAAAGATTTCAATACTGACGGTTGCGATTCAATTACTTCATATGTGTCAAGCGGTTTGATATTCAGAATATAAATCAAATTGTATAAAATATTAGTATTCATTGACTAAACGATTATGAAAATGTAGACTTTTATATAATATACTTTGGCATATGTGAGCCGGCTCGGCGTTAGTAAGACGACAGCTTCACAGAAAACCGATGTTAATCAATTCTATCGTTGCTCTTCACCGAGAGATTGAGATTACTAGGGCCCAGGTTCTCGGATCACTTTAAAATCCTTGGTGGAAGTGACAACTTTCTTTCTTTTGATTATAAGAAAGACATTGCTGCTTCCGATTAATTGTCTAGAGAGGTGAGAAAGGCATACGTTTTGGGACGCTGTGTTTTTTAGCAACTTCAATTAAACGAAGGTAAAGTTGAGAAACCATTAAGCACTGGAAAGTTGTGTCATCTGTGAATACTTCCAGATTGAAAACGGTTCAATGCAAATCTTCTCCTAGACCTAAATGACTAAATTACTGACTCTTTCGGGTTACGAGGAAGAAGATTTTTTTTTAAACGACAGTGTAACAGTTTAGTGATTGGCCGAAATAGTGGCCAGAATCTGTCAGGTTTTAAGTGTCTTCATCGCTATTAAATATCGTCGAGAGCGTAATTTGCGTATAGCACTACGAGGATTGCTGATATTAAAGTTACCAAGAACCATTTAGCAGAAGGTAGGTCTGAATTTTTTACAAAAAAAAAAATCTATTTAAGCACTTTTGGAAACCATTACACCTTTGTCTGTTTTGAGTACACAATATGCTCAATATTAATAGCACATGTTTAAATACATTAAATAAACGCTGTCTGAATAATATTATATGACTAACAAGTTATGTTTTCTGAACTTAAATGTTTTATCACACTATTCAATGCTAAAATACCTCTTTGTTCTGTTTATTTTACGACAAAATGAACCGCTGTTATGTCCATTGAATACCAGAAAGTATGACCGCGTTATACGTGCTAATATAAATAAATACATATAGGTGAAGCACGAATTTGAATTCGAACACAGCATGCGATATAATATTAAATAAAAAATATCAAGAACGGTCACGATTGTAATAACGATGTAACCTGTACATATAGCCCTAACCCCTAATATCTTGCATTTTTTTTTAATCTGTCAACAATTTTTTTTTTATTAATCCGACTTACCTATCACTAACGCAATATAAACAAAAACCTTTTGCTCTGGCTGACCATCAGACATTTTGGTGACCCTTAAAAATTTACGTAAATCAAGCACAAGCGCAACAAGAACTAATAATAATAATAGTTAGCAACTAATAAAATGAAAATAGAGCTTGCCATCATTATTCATACCCAACGTAACCAACGTAACAAACAGTAATGACGTCTGAAATTAAAATTATGATGATGACAACTTGGAGCGTTTGAAGGTGACCGGAGGGGTACAAGTTTAGAAAGCCAGAGGCAGAAGTCTCAGGAGATGGTCAGACCAGATCGCTGAGCAGCTGGAAATGAATATTCCATCTCCTTCTTCAAATATAATTTATTTTCCTTCAAGATAAATATCACTAGAATCAACGCATTACGGTGTTTTCTACTTCTGTTCATGTCACAACCGTCCACCCGTGCGTAGGCTCAATGATTCTCCATATACAGACTTGATGGGCATGTAACATTTAATTGGCCACTTTAAATCTCTTATAACCGTGCCACATGTGTTCGTAAACTCCTTAATTGTTCTGAAAACAATTCACCTACCAGATTTGTTGGGGAAAGTGAAGAGGCTGACGCATGCGATGTGTTATAGATAGAAAATAAGTAACATGTAGTTGTTTTTATATAACTTGGCATTGCAAAAGGAGCACACAGATCGCCATAAATCGTTGCTTGTACCTAATAAATAAGTCACAAATGTTGTCCTAGATATCACAATTTTTAGATAATGTTTTTGAAATCTGTGAGGGATGACTAACTACTAACTTATTATATTTTTTGACAAATATAAATCATAGTTTACCCCAATTGTCAAATATAAAGAAGCGTAAGATTTTTCGTACTATAAAATATAATGTTAAACTAATTGCCTAATTCATGCATATTTAAAGAAGGCTGTTCTTAGCAAATTTAATTACATATGTATGATATGAAATTTATAAAAACTCGGCGCTAATGTTGGAATACAATCTACGAACTATAAAACTCGTTTAAATTAAGAAAACAAATTTAGAAATTGCAATTGTGAAATGTAATTCGTGGGGTGACCGATTAAGAATACAGAATGCTGCCACCGCTATTTATCCTGTGCGGAGCGAACAGCGCTGGACAACAGCACTGCAAAAAGAAGGAAAACTTGAAACAAACCGTATGCCAATCCGTCTGGCCAACGTGGTATTTTTCTACTTCAGCCTACTGCCGTCCACTGCTGAACAAAGGCCTAGCCCAAAGAGCGAAAAAGCGTGGAATAGTAAACTATTAAAGGCTGTTGATGAAATATAAAATATTTTACCTAAATAATATTTAAATTTTTCGTTAGTTGTAGAATTAGTTTTTAAATAAATTTTAACGTGTACGAGATATATTTTTCCCTTAAGGTTATGTCTTCTGGTTATGTCCTCACACTTTGTCCTTAGCAACCAGGAAGCGTTTACGATACATCAGAGTCGAATGGCGAGCAACTCTATCGATCAACTTGGACGTAACACAATAGCAAGACATGTCGACTAACTGTAGACGCAAGGCCGCTATGCACTAAGTTCTCAGTTTGAATATAATTATGAATATAATTATGTGTGTGCAGGATTGTGTAAACCTGCATAAATTGCTCTCAGACAGATTAACAGGTGTCTTTGATTGACCAAAGAAAGGTTTCTCTGTGTAGTTCCAAACTTGTTATATAAAAGGTCAACTAAGTATGATATTATATGGCTCTACAAGCCATAAATTTCGTTACGCCACACGTCAAAATCTAAAGGATTAAAATACACAGCGAAAATTTGAAAAAACAAACATATTTATCTTAATGTTGTAAATCCATGGATATAACGCGATTCTTGTTATTGATTTTATGAAGAAAAGTTACTTTTGAAACTGTTGCTGCTTTTTTACAATTATGAGTAGAAAAATTGCAAAATTATATGACATCACACCAGATACAAAAGAGGGTCCCGCAAATATCACCACTTTTAACAAGGAAAGGATTAACAGAATTATGAATGGTCCCTAGCTAAAAGTGACGATGTCATGCTTGAAAAAAAAAACCAAATCTTCTATTATTTCAACTTAGAGCTTAAAATATGTTAATGTTATATTTCAAATTAAACTAATTTAATTATGATACAATTACGTACAGTATGTTGTTACGAAGCATTTCCTGCAGTTTAACCTACGTTTATGCGGTTGTATCCTGATGTTTTATAGCCTATCTTTTACAAATTTACTCTTTTCAACTTTTTTACTAAAAATCATGGCTGGATATATTCAAAGAGGTCTATATTTTATTTACAACAAACTTTTTACTCACAAATAAAATCATTATTTTAATTTAACAGTAATAAAACGGCTTAAGCTGAAATAGTCATAATAATCCGTCAATACCTCAATTTAAAGTAGGAGTGATTGATAGTTAATTATCAACAGAGACAGCTTCCAAATTAAGCAATTTAACACATGACAGGTTTACAATAATTTGGCCCATTAAATAATACGTTTAACAAATTTACAAAACTGGAAACTACTTTAATATCTTCATAAAAACACACTTTATTAATCTAATAAATGTTCTATCAATTTGCTTAGGCCTAAACTACTTATGTTCTTGCCTTATACATTAAAAATATTGCGTCTAATAAAATGTATAATTATATCATTACTTAGGCAGGTCTGGTCTACCCACGGCGCTTACTATATCTTGCACATTTAAGGCAACTAGTTATTGCCAACAAAGCTACCTCAGGTTTTGCTACTACGACAACTCCTATTGGCTGTTATCAAGTTCATTTCATATTCCAACCAATCAGAAACCTTACATTTGCATCTGGGCATGTTAAGCTAATTTGAATGTTTTTAATTATGATGCCTTTATATATCTACGGTATGCGTATAAGAAGTTAATTGCGCGGTATTTATCTAAACGTTTACGTATTAATAACAGACTTGACAAATATAGTAACTATATTAATTCTTTAAGACGGGAAAATTACTTGGCTATTTTTGATGATAAACAAATAGAGTAGTTATGGCGTTAAGTTGTAAGACCCAGTTTTACGTCGTGACTACAAAACGTATAAACTAGCTTAAATCTGGTTTTATTGTGAAGCCTGTGAAGAATTCAATGTCTATGCTCCTAAGTTTACCTTAACACGCAACGGCCATTCCTTCTCTTTAATCCTGTTAAATCTTGATTAGGTATTACGACGTCATACAAAGGCCAAATTCCCAGTAATTTTTTATGTACTGTCAAATAAATTCTAAGCTATTTTCTTAATTTTACTAATCGTAAAGAACGGATGAAGATCACCACGTATTATCACTAAGTATTATCATAAAGATTGCGGCCGACTACCTGGAGAAATACTTCTCTGATATAAATACATATATATATTTGAGAAATATAGTTAAAAAAAAAGATGAAATCACTCAAGATATCGCCATTTTTGGTCATAAGAAAATCAGCACTTAACAAAACTACCTGGTAACCCTTTTTTTTGTTTATCCTCATATTAAATATATATGTAACATAACAATAGGAAATATAAATTATTATCAACCCAAATACTAAATTATAATAATATTCAAGTTATATAATATTGCAATCGATAGTCACTTTTTCGGACTGGCTTGGTCACGCGGAACTACGCACCTGTCAAGGCTTTAGACACGCACTCCAAAAATGGATTCACTGGGACCATACTGACCCATTAACATATAGATCGCATAAAATGACACTGGTTATTTATGAAATAACTTATTAAGGACAGAATGGCAAATTCTAACACTATAAACCATAGTCCAGCTATTAGAATAATATTAAACGTAGCTCATATTTGGAATTTAGTAAGGCTATAATAATAAAGCAGCAGGTTGTTGGTGAAATAGAAAAAGTTAATATTACAATTGATGATCTTAAGTCTTGTTTGTAAAGTAATTATGACTAATAATTAATAATTTTCACCTATTTTTTTAGTTACTTTACATTTGCAATGTAAGAAAGAGTAATCTGTGAAAAATATTGTGCATGTTAGTATTATTAAAACCTTTTTTTCTGTATGAATAACAAAGATAAGAGTGAAATTGTAACCGAGTTAAAACACATATTTTTTCTCAAAACTGCCTATAAAGGTTCCGCTTAAATGTATGGTAACGGTTAAATATACATATTTTGGATAAGAGCCATCTATTCCAATATAGACGAACTATTTTGATTTCTTAGTTGAGCTAGCGCCATCTGCTATTGAGTAGCAGAACTACTGACTCCGCAATCCGCATCCTCAAAAATAATAAATGATTAGTTCTATATCTTACCGTTCTGCCGGAGGCGACGCTGTTGTCGCATTCTTACTGATAAACTGTCCCAGTCATCATCCATGTTTGGTTGGCCTTCTCTCTCAACTATAGAAAAAACAAGTAAAATATTACTTTTATCACATCATCGTAAATACGTGTACGCGTACATTAGATTCAACAAGAATAAACTAAATCATACATTTGAGTATGGAGTGCTTTAAAAGGCAAAAAATAAAAAGGCTTATATATTCACGTATAAAAATATATATCTCAACATATGTTAGGTACCTTCTTCGGTGCGAGAACGTGAATTAACGTGCGTAGCAACCCTGAGGCCACCCGCCATCAGATCAGTGCTCTTCTCTAGATCCACTCGCTTCCGCCTCTCTGTCCCACCGGTCTCTTCTACCACGCTCTCGTCGCTTGGCAGGGACTTCGCCTGAATAAAAATATCACACTAGAATAATTCTAAAGTAATTCAACGTTTTAACGAAGAGTTATATAGTTTCTTTAAATGAACACATTAGTCAGATTTCCTTCGTTCGTTTTTATTTGCTACTTGATCTACTTTAAATTTGAAGATATCATGATAAGCAAATGGAATTGCTTTACTTGGCTAGATATCCGGCTAAACAGCTATCCATTTCATCTTTTCAATATCATTGTGATTCAATATCACATTCACAAATAGGAAGACAAAAAAAAGTGCATTTGTTAATTGAGTAATATTCCTGTACAATATACGAGTATATTTACTTCGTCCTTAGCTAATTCCTCGTCGCAAAGTCGTTCTTGTTCCTTCGTGTGTCGTGTCTCGGTGACTATCGTGCCATCTGGCCGCAAAGCCCGCAGTTCCTCCTATAAGATATACGAGTACAGTTAGCTATGATAAGGTATTCTATTATACTATATTTCTTTTCTATTCATAACCAGAATTAGGTACATTCGGTACCAAAAATAACTTTAGTTGGTCTCTGTGCTGTGTTATATTTTTACAAAATTAGTTGAATAAAAATGTTGTCATTTGCGTTGAATTCAATTTCGCCTACTACATTTTTATGCTATGTACTTACTTTGAATGTGGGTATTAAATGTATACCTATACACCCAAGGCAGGGCAAGATTCAAAATGAACGTTTACAGTTCTTTTTGATAATTTCTTCTTGTGTTCACCATTATTTATACGTAAGAAAATCTCTAATAAATTCAGTTAAAGTGTTTAATGTTACTATTTCCAAACAACTAAAGTAGCAAGTAAGTATACAGGTTGCTAACTGATAATATGTCACGGAAACTTGCAACACCAAGGACATTATATATTATTGCTAAAAATAACGAAAGTCAAAGTCTGGCGTACCGTATACCGTATTTAATAATTTAATACTCAATTTACAGAGGGTACATTATACTACCCGGATCTCGTAACTAGTGGGAGTTCTTCTACACTTACCGTGTCATCAGTTGTGATGGTGGTATTGTACGCGATAGTATCTTTGACAAGCTTGGGGCCTCGCGGCACTAGCGCTAGTTGGTTTTCAGTCTGGGATTTCAAAGCATCTCGGATGTCTTCTTCAACTGTTTCATTTACTGCCAAAATTAGTGCCTGCAACAAACAAAATAGATGATTGTTAAAAATTACAGCATCCATAATTCAAGGTCGGTCGAGAGCCCTGTTATTAATTTATTTTTACCTTTCTTTTCTTTCATGGATTTCAAGATCTTTTAAAAAAAAGTTTAAATTTATTATCAATGTTCTTAAGTTTGTGATCATTTTGGCCTATATCAAATAACTCTGAAGAATACATTCTGGTAATAGCGAATAAACAAACCAATTGATACCCGAAGGCAACATAACCAGCGGCAAAAAAATTGCCTCAACCTGTTTTGGATACTCTTTGGAAATTACGTTTATTGAAAACTAGAATAGAGACGTCTTTGTGACAGTGAGGAACTGTCAAATATTACAATGACCGAGAGCCAATTTTACAAAAAAGCCGCTGGTTATTGGGCAAATGTGCCTGCAACAGTCGATGGAGTACTCGGTGGTTTTGGCCATATCTCGGACACTGACATAAAAGGATCCATTTCGTTTTTAAAACGAATTTTAGCATTTGAAAATCCACCTGCAACCAACCTAGTTCTCGATTGTGGAGCGGGTATAGGAAGAGTAAGCAAGTATTTGCTGATACCACACTTTGATAAGGTAGATTTACTAGAACAAGATGAAAAGTTTCTGAATACTGCACAAACTTTCATCGGAGATGACAACAAGGCCAAACTAGGTACACTGTATAAAGACGGACTTCAGAATTTTAAACCGACTAGTATGTACGACGTCATATGGTGTCAATGGGTACTAGGACATTTAAAAGATTACGACTTGGTTGATTTCTTTGAAAGATGTAGACAATCGCTTAATAGAAACGGGGTTATTGTTGTAAAGGAAAATATAGCTACTGGGGCTGAAATAGAATACGATGATACCGACTCGTCAGTAACACGCCCCTACGCTTTGATGCAGAAAATATTTGACGAAGCTAAGTTAAAAATAGTTTTGACTGAAGTTCAAGAGGGCTTTCCAGAAGAAATATATCCTGTGCATTCTTTTGCTTTAATTCCTAATGAGTAATATTATATTCAATGTATTAATTATTTATATTGTTTATTATTAAATAGTTACGGTTGTATAAATGATGGTTTCATTTACGACTTAAATGGAGTAATATTTATTAACATTTGAATAGTAAGTTTATCTTTGTTGTGAATCGTGGTCCTAATTCGTGATTGTGTCATTTAATATAGTAGGATCCCAACCGCGCCACAACTTTACAACTCGCAAGTAGATTCACTGTTTTGGTCTTAAGTTACAAAACACTTGCGTCAGAAGCCGCAAGGACTTCGGAAATTGATCAGTGGACTACAATAAAGATTTGTGTTGATACGTAATACTTGGAATAAGCAACTACATATTGTGTAATGATTCTAGTCTCTTTTAAAATAAGAATTAGTTCAGTTGACCTGAAAGTAAACTTTTCGATTACACTTACATCCATTGAGTAATAGCGTATCTCCGATAGTAATTAGCCCTTGAATAGATGATGATGTTCAATCAAAGAACAGTTAGCGATGAACATCGCACCGCGCTCTACTATTAAGGCCCCATCAATTTCAAAGTCGTAGTATCGAACCATGCCCCACAATTTAAGGTTACAGTTACATTCCGCAACGCTGAAAGTTTATGTTCCTAGGATCTATAGTGTTCCAAAAATAAATTTTGTTGCACTACTTTAAAACATCATTATCTCAACAAACCTTGAAAGAATGAACGTTCTCAATGTGTTAAAAGAGGCAAATATAATCTAAATGCTAAAAGTCACTAGCGTTCAATCGTATATATATACCGTCGTCGGCAAAACATGATCAGTGAGAATATTTATCAGTACAAACTTTAAAAGTTAGTGACACCAGATGTGTTTACAATTGCGATTCACGTTGCTTGGTTAAAATGTAACGTTACTTTTACGTGTATTCCTATTGGGAGTAGAAATCTACTAGTCATGACTAACTGTAAACTTATTGATGTAATTGTTTAGGACAGAGAAAAAATGCTACGCACATCCATGTAATTGATAAAGCTTGGTTTATTTAAGCGTGGATTTGATATTCCGGCTTGTGTTCAGATAATTTTGGTTCTCATAGTGCGGTCGTTGCCCTAAGTAACGTCAGAAAATATACTTTCCACTGTAGCTACTGGGATTCAGAAAAAGTTGTTACAACTTTAATTAGTTGCTTGTGATTAGATATTCTTCTTCATAAAAAAGGATTAAATATTAAGACTGCGCTGTTATTGCGATTCAAAATTCGTCATGTTCTTTTCATCGTCGAAACTTATTACATTTTGTGAGTACACAAGAATAGTGCAAACAAAAATTAACAATTATTTTTTAAATTTAAATGTTGTCATATCATCGGAGATATTTTTTTATTAAGTACTATTGAAATCTTACCCGTAAATAACGAATAAATAATTAAATGTAAGAATCTAATCTCAAATTTAAGTCCTAACGTCTCGTGAAACAGGTTACCACTTCCCCTTAGACTTGCAAAAAAACGTTACGTTTCAAAGATAACCGTTGAACGTGACTTGCTTAGAAAGAGTCTGACTATCGTGTTGTGTCTTAGTTGCAAATCAAATACAAGATCACGCATGAATTCTACTTATACCGTTTACTACTTAACGCGACTATGTGCATGAAGACGTGTAGTTCAGCGCGGGTCACGGGAAAATTATCGTACAATAGCAAAATTCTATTATTATGGCTCGTAGGTTAGTAATATTTCAGTCCTTGATGATTTATACTGAAATTAAACTATTAACTTAAAGTATTTTATCGATTTTAGATATCACACCATTACGGTATTAATATATATATATTTTTTTGTCATTTAAAAAAGACAACTCCCGCATTAGGAATATATCCTGTGTCGCGGGGGACTTTACAAACATACATGAAACGGACACAAAGAACACCCAGACTCAGAACAACAATTTGTGGATCACACAAAGTGTCGTCCCATGTGGGGTTTGAACCCACAACACTCGACGTAGTAGGAAGCGGCGTGGCGACCGCTTAAACCACTACGCCATCCGTGCAGTGCAGCATATACATATACAAATATACATATATATATATAATTCGTTATTTATAATTACGAGCAAAACTGCGTGAATCACATAATGTTTTCTTTCCCCCACTTAAATGTTTATGTTAATTACATAAAATCATCTCACCGCTGTTCTAACACATATTTAACACAGTCCCTAGAAAGGTTATAACGATGAAAATATATCATAATATTCGTAAACATTATATGTCTTGTAGGTTAGAAAACATTTCGTGAAAGGCTGTACACATACGTAGAAAGTAGGATTTGATTTCTTCTACAAGATCGCCTACTTTAAATCTGGTTGTCAATTCGTTTACTAAACGTAAAAGTTTTTCATACAATTAGTTGGAATGTTTGAAAAGCATGTGAAGCGAATTCTAACTTAATCAGTCTAGTAAATTCAAAGCAAATTGACTGTGACAGTTGGATAGAGAGCCAACGGTTTCAGCTACGTTTCGTTCTTTCATTCGGTTGTACAAAATCCTGAGAGGAAGATTCTCTAAATAAATTTATTTTTGAGGTTAGTTGAGAATTAAATTAGGTACTATAATCTTTGAAACCCATAGTTGCGAAGTAACCATATAAATGAAATTAATGCGGGTGAAACTACCTCTCTTATTTTATAAGTGCAATTTTACATGCAAACGAAAGCTGTTCAAAAAGTTACTTAAGATATTTTTTACTTTTACACAGAGAAATTTGTACATCGTTATCTAACAAATGACACAAGTGCATATCTTGATATTCATGTAGATAAATGTAATTCATATTAAGTGTGCGTTGCAAAAATACATTTACAGGTTTTGTCAACTGTTGCCGCTTAATTAACTTCCACGTTTCACTTTTGATATTAATATAACATGGCCAGCTTGTTTTACTATTGTCAGTATACGTCAATTTATGATACAATATTATTATTCGCTTAATTTGAAGCATAAGTAACATAAAGTCTTAAAAATAAAACGATCAAAGAAATAAACAAGGCTCATAAAGCCAGCTTTTTACATTACCATCGCAACTGCAGACTTGTGGGCATGAGTTGTTCTAATGGATTTTCCATTATCTTTCTTTCGCGGGTGTGCCTCATAATTTTCAAAAATTACAAGACCACATTTATTTTTTGTTCTGTGTGCACTTTTCCTGTTTACCACGGCACCATTAATAAGTACTCGTATTCATTGTAATAAGTCTAGTCATAAACAAAAAGAACCTCAATAAAACAGATCCAATGAGCTTTCCAAATACGTTAATTACTAATATAGGTCCGTTAGCACTATATTTTTGGTCCTAAGTTAAATCCTTATTGACCATTAGCTATATAACAGTTACGTTAACATTTCTAAAAGTGACGAACGATAAAGGACGACTGGATCATCATTAACTGTTCGTCTACCACATTTGCAATAATTAACTCTCTCTTTCTCTCTCTCTTACAAACTCTAAGTATGCACTATGCCAAGATAGATTTTGTCAGGGTATCCTCTCATAATGTTCCTCATAATTCTGCAAAAACATGTTAGTAGTGGAATTTTTGATAAAATACATTTTCTTCAGATTTAATGCATTGCAATTGCATGCACAAAAGTGTTTCACAATGAATAAAAATGTGACGCGACACTACTATGATATAAACTCTAAGCTAAGCAATGCGAAACAATAATTGTTTTATCAAAATAAATATATTATTCTCATGACTCAACTTCACCCCTCGTTTTAAACCGTGCTTTAAAGAAATCTTTAAAGACACCGCCCGCTTGCCTGTCATATGCAACTACTGCAGCATATTAGCAATAATACAGTCGAGATTTATCTAACATATGACTGTTCCATGACATTGATTTAATTGAATATTATACTGCTCCTCATTACAAAATAAGAACAAGATTGGAAGCAATAAAATGGTCAGTGGGAGACGACACGACAATCCACTTAGTTGCCATCCGACTGTGACAATTTACCCTGAATTAAGATGGTATCGTGCAAACTGTATCTTGGCAACAAAGTACTCAACTTTGTAACAAAAAGATCTAACTATGTTTAATTAAGTACAATTTATTTGTAAGAAGCTTCTTTCAATGTATTATTGTTGAGACATTTTTGTGTCATAATGTATAGGAGTAATTCTGTTGATACATTCCAAGTTTTTAGATTTATGATATAATATTCATTGAATAATTCTATCCAAAATGCAAGTCTAACAAATACTCGTTAAAATACATTCAAAGTATGTACATATAACATTAATCAAACAAGCCAATAATAAAGCAAACAGAGAACATTCCCGATTCTTTTTGTAAGCTTGTTAGCGTGGAAGTGTAAAGATTATTTCCGTCGAAAGAGAATACTCTGAGGTGATTTATCGTCAGTGCCAAACGGTCGCAGTAGATTATCACGCGATCTTTACACGTTTTAGACGCCAATTAAGCGATAATATGCCGTGATATATTTTTGAGTTTATTGGTAATATGCCTCTATTGAATAAGTATCACTTTGATAACATTTTTATGTAGGTAAATATGACCTTAATTTGTAATCAATCATCATCCGCCTACCCTTTTCCCAATTTTATTTGGGGTCGGCGCAGTATGTATGATTTTTCCATTCTACTCTGTCATGCGTCATCTCACTGTTTACTCCCTTCCTAGCCATATCAATATAAAATATAATTTGTAATCAATATTTGTGATAAAATTAACGCCGTGAATGAACATTTTCTAATAAAAGTCGGTGTTGAAAAATAGAAATCTATTAAAAGGTTATGTAGGCATTATTCGTTTCTAAGAAATCTGGAGAAAATTATACCAATAAATGAAACAAGAGCACTCAGTCTCATAAGACTGAGTGCTCTCTGACTAAGACGAGTAATGTTTTGTTTAGCACTTTTATGTATATGTAGTACCTACCTATTAATAGCTTTTGCATTTGCATTTCATTATTAAAAACTTATTTAGTGATACCGTGGGAACACTAAATAAGTCTGTGTGTCTGTGTAATTTCGTGATCATCAGATAAACATTTAAGATGTACTATAGGAGAGAGTATAAAAAAATACACATCCGCATTAATGATATTAAGTTCCTATTGCAGTCTTGACGTTCCATATAGCTTCAAAGCAAGAAAGGGAGAAAAAAAATATTGAATACTTACTTGCAACAATAACTGTTCTAAAAGGGTCATATCAGAAAACAGTGTAGGATTTACCGTGAAACAGTGGACGTAAATATGAATTGTAAAAACAACATTACAAAATCAGAATATTCGCATCAAAATTATAAATATAAAATTTATAATACCCTTCGGAGACCTGTAGACCGTAAATTCTGTATGTTATAATTGCAATAAAATATAACAGTACAAGTAAGTAATTGAAATTATAACATAAATTAAGCCATGAAGGTTTAATATTGTGAGTCTTCTAGAAACTAAAGTGTAATGGCAAAGAAGTCGGACTTGAGATAAAACGGTTGGGAATTTGGACCCTACACAGTACACTATCGTCATGAACCTATGTCAGACAAAGATAGGTTAACAAGAACAGGTTACAAGTAACATTCAATTACGTTGGTACCTACTAATCATTTCATAATAAAGTGAATTAATAAATTTGAGCAAAACCATGTATCTTTTCATATAATAATAATTATAAATCTAACTCGGGTGTTTTATTACTCCTGGCTGCATCATTAGATCACATTTCATTAAGATTACTTTTTACATGATTTCAGTTCGCCAATAAAATTTTCTTTGCGAATAAATTTTAGTGTGCGCATCGCTCGTCCTCGGTCCCTTGGCAACGACCGACCTTCGCCGATCGGCTGGAAGTCACCGCCGTTCTTTTTTTTCAACGTGCAATGTTATACGAATAATTTATTACTTCAATGCATATTGAAATAGCAATACATTAAAAAAGGGCCATTGAAACTGGTTAGCCGATGGTGGTCGGCAAAATAAAACTATTTTTTTTTCTTATGTGCAACATTTTATGAATCTTAGCAGAAAATAAAATCGATTGAAAACAAAAACTTAAATGGTATTATTGTTTTATGAAGTAAAACAATATCCGAATATGAGTGTATCACAATCGACAGGTAGGTAAGTTATACAGGTGGGGTCGGACACACCACGATTCTTGAGATATCTAAGTTGTGCATCGGCCTTGAGAAAGCCGCCGCCTGCTGCCGCTCGCTCCGCGCGCTGACCTTTCCGCTCCTCTCCGCCCAGCGACGATATTTATTGCTATCGAACGTGTGATAAATCCCCAGCATCTGTGCCGTGCACATCCGTGTTGCCTAGGACGAAATAAGTAACGAATTGTTTGCTGGCGCTGCTTTGGTAGCGCACGATGACAACCGCTCTATAACATAAAACGCATCATACCTACTTCCGATTTATGCTTATTGTTCACAGTGATTTAGTTTTTGTAGATGCTCCACTGTCGTCTGGTAGGCTATTAAATATCGAAAAAGCAATATATTTTACTCAATAGCTCTGTTCTACTGAAATATAGTGTCTCCTCTATGTAAAATATGTTGGTAAGAACAGGCTAGATTGTTACGGTACTTTGTCGCTGGGAACAACGATTTCGTGAACGATTAAAAGCTGCAGTAAACTGATCCCAGTTACCCCACGTCTTGATTTACATTCTAAGTAAGTATTTAATTGGCAGGTACAGTTACAATTTATGATATCAATTTCGCCATACTGTATGTACCGCGTGGCAACAACTTCGAGAACATAGTTGGCTTTTCTCGCTGGTATAGTCTTGTCCGTGCTTCTCGAGATCCGCTATCAACTTTAAACTTTGTACCGCTCGTGGCAGCGCCGTGCTTTTATCAACAACTGAACGTTATTTATAGGCCTCTGTATTTGCGAGCATATGATTCATAAGTTGAACTTGAAATGAGGAACTGCATTCTCTTATTAGCGCAAAGCACATTTCAACAAATCTAATAGTTCAAGAAACGTGAGACCTCCTCAAGGATTTCAACCGGCTGCGTCTCTAAGCGAGACATAAGTCAAGCTTAGTTTAACAGCGTATAAATTTATCAAACTTGAATAAGTAGAAACGTCTCATTACTGGTAGCCTACATAAGATGCGAAGAAAAGAAAAAGCAGGGATCTTGTTCAATGACTTGGAGGAGAAATTACCTGTTCTGGGAGTCGACAAGGTGAGCCAGTCACCGGTATGGTCTGTGAAAGTTATTACTTGTACGCCGGTTTGCTAACACACCTAAACAGTTAAGCAACTTTTTACAATGATAGCGATGACATGAAAATTACTATTGACTAGCTGAAAAATGAAAGTAAAGGAACGCATGTATTAAAATTATAACTATATCTTGTCGCACTAGTATATACGTATAATAGAGAAGACAATATGAAAAAGTTTCTTCAATATTGTGAAATGCTATTCATTTGCCACTTCTAAGTATGATAGGGGTTAATCCCAGTTCAGAATTCCTAGTTAAGGAAGCGTTTCACAAACTTCCAAATGTTAACCTGCTGAAGCTAATATATAAATCACTTTTACTATTATTGTTTTTATTTTTTCTAATCCCACTTAAATTCCAAGGTATGCCTACTTACTCCTAAGTAATATTTATTTAAAAAAATCTCTAACCTAAAAATATGGATGAATATGAAGAACACCGCAAATTTATGTTGGTAGTTTTGTCAAAAGTAAAATTATTGTAACAATAAATTGAAATTCTCTATGTAAAGTTATCCTGAAAATCTATGATAATACAGGCTGACAGTATAGTACAGATAATCTTGTAAGAAGAATTCGGCCACGTAAAACCACTCTTTTAAATAACCAGGATTAAACATCCACAGAATCAATCAAATAATCACTATTATCATGCATTTCTCTCATAACCTTATCTCAACGTTACGGTATGTCTTCATTGTTTTTCTGTAAACAGTTCCCACGAGCGACATGAACAAAAACACTCCGACGTAATCACAAGTCCTTGGCAATCACATTGACGCTTTAAATGAATTCGAGCGTTTACTTTTTTATATCGCTAATCTTTCAACTATAATAAATTGACTAACTGTAACTAAATTATCTTACCACTGAAATTGTCAAATCATTGGTCTATTGCCTTGTTTCAGTAAATACGGCGACTTATCAATTACCAGTACGTTTTTGGCTATATTCTTTATAATATTCTGTTACTACGTAATTCCATAGACCGCTTGCAATTTTGTGCGGTATTTTTACTATATAAGGGACGAAGAGCAGATAAATCGGCCGATGGTCCCTACTTGACTACTTTCACCCAAGAATACCTTTTTCTTTCCGTTCTGAAATCCCCTCGAATATCACCCACCAGTAGGATGGCTATGTCGGACCAAGGACACCTGTAACTCAAAACTCATAAATTCTTTACCGGCGGTGCTTGATGATTAAGTATTTTCTTAAAGGTTTGAAAATCGTATCAGTCTGGAAATACCGCTTGCGAAAATTTGTTAAACAAATTGGTTTTGTGAAATTGAGTCTTTTGAAGCGCGCGGTGGTGTAGTGCCAATTTCTTCTGCCAAACTTCTTGGATTCAAATTTATTTTATTATATTATACATTTCTCTTTATTGTACACCATTATAAGTAAAATAAAACAGATATGGTTAAGTACATTTAGATAATCCTATCACACAGGACGATTTCTTCCTGACAACCTAAAATATCTATACTTGTCTAAAAACTGTAAAATATTAATAACCAAATAACAGGTTTGTTTAACTTTGCCCTACAGAAAAAAAAAAACTTCGTAATATCGCCTGAAAAAAAAGTTTTCCGCTAGTTCAGGTAGGCAGCGATTGAAGTTTTTGAAAAAAAAACCAAAGAAACTGTATAAATAAAATATTTAACCTAAGTTTTGCACTAGTGTTACATAAGGACTAACGAAACTACTGTCTAAGATCTATATTAAATAACAATGTCTAACACTGTAAGATTTATATGGGTAAAATAAATAAATATTTTCATTCACATCAACAGCCTTTAATAGTCCACTGCTGGACATAGACCTCTCCTTAGAAAGGAGGTTTTCATTATATTTTCATTATTAAATGTTATTGTTATATCCTTGTTCTATTCAATTCATGACCAAAATTCTTACAATACAGTATAAATTCCTAATATACAATCAAAATCAGTATGCGTTCATCATCCTCTTATACCACGTACTATTCCACGAATAATTGCAAATGCACTTTGTTTGGTATCCCGTGCAGCTCTAGACACACACATATGATTTCATTTGTATTCAGCATCGATAGCGGCTACTATTGGGACCGCTGTGTTTTACGAGCATAGCATTAGACAATACAAAACAGGGATATAAATTTTGATGTCAACTGCATTAAGCCTATCCTAACTATAGTTGCTTCAAAATATTATTTGAAGGTATTTATCACAGGTATTTACAGGTAGACTGTAATACAACATCTCTTTGTTCCAACTGTTCAAGTTTTGTACTGAAATGACCAGCTACATAGCAAAATGCTCGATTACATTTAAGTATTGGTTCGTCGTTATCGTTTGGGTTTTTATTTTATTTTTGTGTTTGATTGCCTTCCATTGATTGAAGTGCATTTTATTATATCCGCTCTAATTCCAGTGTCTCTGACCACAAAGTAGACATTTTGGAATTGCTGCACGTTCATTCAGTGCACTGAGGCGCCACCGTAATTAGATTAAACGATGTGCTTGAATTACGCGAATGGACATACTCAGACACACAATAAAACCGCCGTCAAAGCGAGCCTTACTTACAAATGAATGACTACTTTAATGACACTCTGAATTAGCTTTGTTAAAAAGATTTTTAAATTTTTGAGCATAAAATTTAATTACTTTCTCATTAATGCTTTTAGATTCTGAAAAAACTTTTCTTAATCATTCCTTTTATTCTCCTTGCTGTTGTCACTGGTGTATTTCTAGTAGTTTTATTTAATTTTGTCTTTAAATAAAGAGTAATCTGCATTTGAAAAGGTGACATTCTCAGCATTGGAGACATTGTACTTGCAAGTATATTGCAACAACCGAATTAACCTTCAATTAAAAATTCACTAAGAAGTGGAATAAATGTACATATATGTATACATAATATCTCAAGTGTCAAGGGCGTTTTTGGCATAAATGTTTAGGATTTGTAAAGAAAATATATAATAACGCCCAACCACAACGTTCAATAAAGTTTGCCATTATGAAACCTAGTATTATTTCACACATTGTTAAAAGTGCGTTATTAATTAAACAATATTGTAATAGGAGGACCAAAGGTTGTCTCACTGCTGGCCTTGAAGCAAGCACCTCCTTTTATTAAAATCACATCATGAAAACAAACTGCAGACTGTAATCTTAATCACCAACACAAGTAATGATCAATCTTTTTAAATAACACTTCCAAACAAACAAAAAGAAAAACAAAATAAAAAGATTGTTCCAAGACCTATCAACAGAACATTAAATTAAAACGCGCAAGCATTCAATGTGCAGCTCACAACAGGTATCCATTACAGAAGTAACTGCTTTTGTACAAGCGTATCGGCCCCAGTAATAATACGAAGTGAGAACTTTGTGTGTGGTAGTCATCATAACTGTCCTAAAGGAAGTACGATTATGTTCACGGTCCCGTTACTAAGGTTTGAACGTACCACCCGCTCGCTCGTGAAATAAGGTGCAAAATAAATGACAGAAATGACAGAAAGACCAAAACTCCGTCCATTACACTGTTTGTGGCGCTTTTGTTTCATATAGTGTACGCAATTACGGCAAAAGGTGTGTAATGTTTTAAACAACTACCAATAAATGTAAATTATAGAAATACTAACTCAGCAATTAACACGAACTATATCTATAGCATTCGTTTGACTAGCCAAAGAAGTTGTGGTAGCTTAGTCTGTGACCTCAGCCAAGGCAACTCAGTGGAAACGTCATGTCAGGCAATTCAAAGATATACAGTTTCTCTTGATTGAGTTAATGCCTGGTTTTGTAATCGGCTGATAAATATAGTGCAAAAGCTATTGAAATCTTTTGGCTACGAATTCTAACAAGAAAACCTGATAAAAAACGTGAGAAGAATAACAAATGTTTTAATAATATTTTGTAACACATCGTATTTTAAAACTATCAACATTCTGTAAAATTCCTTTCTAGGGAGAGAACTATGGCCAGCAGTAGACTATTAAAGGCTGTTGACGATGATGATATAGGTTCGTGAAACCTACACCATGCAAGTACACTAAACTTTCTATGTAATAACCAATCGATTACCAGTAGTACCGGTATCGGAGATGCGGCCATAATACATGTGATAACTGCGCCTGCGCACCGATACAATGGAGATGTTGTCATATAAATGATTTGAATTACTTGTTTGTGTTTATGTTGATCTGATTTACACTCATACATAAATAGTGAGTGTGTTATTATTCTTATAAGGTACGTATTATACAAGACAAACATACTTATAAACGCGCTTTGAGATTCGTATGAGATTACTATAGCAAATAAATAATGTCTGTATTGAAAGTTTTCAACGGGACGCGACATTATTTTTTAAGACAATAACAGTTTACTTTAATAATGACTTCAGCACCTATTTACGTATTAATATTAGTTGGAGGTATCATTTTTTTTAATTACCATATTTTCAATCGAGTTTGTCGACTAGAATTTCGATTTAAATCTAATGGCAGATCTCGTGCCACTGTTAGGAGTTGGCTCCTCCGATTTCCGCATCGAATTTATCACGGGTACTTTCATGCGCCGCTGTGCTGGTTCCTTTAGCTAGGGGCCGTCCTATCTAATGATTAAGATCCTGGATGTTATTTAAGTACTACTAAGGCCAATCTGTTTCGAATTTTTAGTTCGAGTTTTTATATAAAAAAACCTTTTTTATAGGAAAAGTAAGATAACTTTAATAATGTCCCAATACTCTACCAAACAGGATAAATTTTAAGAGAACCTGTTTTCACAACCATCTTTATAATTAAAGCAGTTGTAGTTTCAACAATAATACAAATCGAAAACAAGTGTAACCAAGGCTATAAAATCTTTATAATAATAGTCAAAGCGAGTTTAACACAATTCGTATAATTTGAGAAAAAAAACAGATTTCTAAACGAGAAACGAAAATAATGTTCCATTGTCTTAAGTCGAGTGTCAGCACACGTAACGGTTACAACCAACGCATCGTACACGAGTAAATCAAATTTATGAAGAAATGTTCACAAGACGCTCAACTTCCGAAAGAAAGTTCCACGGGAACAACACAATCATATATCCTTTTTGCAAAACAAGCAATCTGTTACGCATACCAATGCACATGCTTATAAAGATAATACTGCTTATTGGATTTCATTTTATAAAAGACGGGGTCACCTCATGGAAAGTGACTACCGCCGCCCATGAACGCCTGCAACTCAGGAGTCACAAGTCAGTCACTCAGTTGTCGCCTTTGAGGAAGGAGTCTTTTGAGAAAATTATGCATGGTGACGAGAGAAGAATTTAATAGTTTATTTGTAACAGAAAAGATTACCTTAATTTGCGAGTGCGAGTTTGCAATCCAGCTTGATACAGTTCAATTTGCATTGGAATCAGATTTACTAACACGTCATGGTGCGCATGTAATATGGACATAGTTTATTCATAACGCTTTCTATATTCATAATGAATGCAACAGTTCTCCTTAACTGTCACGACACACTTGACTACAATGTCTATTGACAACATAACTCGGGTATCAATTACGAATGAATGGCCTTTGAGATTAAGATCTCAGCTATTGAACTGTGGAATAACTGAAGTTGGGCCTACGTCTGCAAACATGAGCTTACAGTCGATTAACATTACTTAAACACTGTCTGTCCCTTTAAGATTATAAAATAAAATTTAAAAAAAATATACGAATATGTCAATCTATTAATACGAGTATTATTGAGGATTGTGAGATTCATTCAATCCAGACTTCCCTTTTTATGAAAGTATTTATTACTGGAATAGTAGCAGTAGTTTGTTGGTGGATGATCATCTTCTAATATAATACTCCGGGCGTACCCATGTCGCCCTTAAGATAATCTGTGCAAGCAAAACCGTAAAGAATCTCTGATGTCATTCATGAGAACATGACATTTAAACACGACAAAAAACACATGAGTTCCAAAAACAATTTTAAACTATTAAAATGCATTTCGCTTAACGATTGTTGTAAAAAATACAATGCATTATAATTGTATATATTGCGATGGTTTTGACATGTTAAAAGGATGAGCCAAGAGCAAATTACTTAAAGAGTTTATTACAAAATACAAGAATTATGTACAAAAGATACCCCGATAATATACAAAATATGACAAAAGGAAAGTGACATGTATTGATATGAATGGAGAAACACACTAATAGGTACGATACCCTCATACAATTTCTTATGTAGGCTAAAAAAAAGTTTTTTTTTTTGGTCGTCCCCTTCCTAAATGAACGAGCCACGGTAACTAGGCGTGCCGGTGCAAGCAGATCCCGAAAGACATGTACTGATCAGATTTGTAGGGTACCCAGGAAGGGTCTCGTTAGAAGCACCCGTAACCGTCGAGTGTAATATGAAAGACCTGCTGAATTTAGAAGAATCAAGAGCTGTGTGTCAGGATAGTTCCAAATGCCGTTCTGGTCTCTGCCTTAATAAGGCGTTAGTATATGTATATACACATTTTTCATTAGTGAATTATTAACGTTTCATTATGTACATTGTTTTCGAAATAACTTCTTTTGTCTGTCGTAAGGTGAAAAAGGCAAAAACAAAAATTAAAATGCAGCTAGAATAACGAGTCATTGTTGCGATTGCCTCTGTATAATGGCGGTAAGTTTACGATCCTGTTTACTAAGTAATTAAGTTTCCACATAAGACAACTCGTAGTGACTCTCCACAAATATGCGCTTCACTTTACATTCCCACATGTCAGCTTGTGACAATGGGATGCGGTGAGGTTGCTCACCTCGATTGTGCGCCAAGGCGCAGCTATCTAATACTGTGACGTCGCATAATTAGACTTGAACCGATTGTGCCTCACGATACCGCATATAGCTTTTATATTTTAGGCACCAGTTCCATTAAAGACATTAGCGAGTTGAGTCAGAACAAATCTATAAACATAAGGGTATGATTTCATCAATCAGCTAAGAAATGTATTTTCAACGGTCTGATAAATAATATTTGTTCCTAAAATGTGATACGCCACATCGATCTTAAATTAAATCACCAAGTAATATCAAAACGGTAAAATAAATATTAATTAAAAATTACTAGGAAATAAAATCAGTCATCAAATAATTGCATTGGGTTTCGAAATGATAGAAGTGTAATCAAAATTGAAACACCAAACAATGTTTACTTTTAAGAACGATGTAACAAAGAATTTTACTATAAAACCTATTTATTATCGTAATTTAAATTAAAAACCTATTTAATATAACGTATGTTTGCAAATCCACTGCTCTTTTTATAAATTATGAAGAAAATTTCTATTTTTCTAAGTGAAGCCTACAGAACAATCATGATCGCTTACACGCATGCAATGAGTCAAAAGCTGAACATTGTTCGATCTACACCTATGTGGGATCACGTGACGCCTGATTGACAATCATACGTTCGTTTAATGTCATTCAATGTTTTTGTAAATAAAGACGAATCATCTATTATAATCACTTACATAAAGTATCGTTAAAATCTTTTTGTATCAGAGTTGTCAATAATCGCCTATTGTTTAATAATACTATGTAACAAAGCAATGGCTTGATAATGAGGTGTTTGACAATTACTTCTCACACCAATGGAAGGTAAATAATTTAGGAATATTCTGAGCTGTAAATTTTCTGATATTGAGTGTTCTTTGTTTCTTTCTTTCTCAACATTTTACTAAGTAATAATCTGTCTGTTTATCAATTCATGATTCAACCAGAAATCTGCTGTACATTTCCCAGTTTATTAACAGAATCATTTTATTTATGAAATTACTTACAGGTAAAGTACATAGTAAGTAGAAGTATTTTCTGAATTTTCTGAGAGTTAAAACACCTGAATATCCCATCAACATCAAGTTTGTGGCAAGCTTATCAGAGTTGTTTGTAACGATCTATTTAGATTAAAGTTTAATATCACACTTACTCGATCCGAGTGAAGAATTAATCTAAGCCCAAGTTAAGCTCTAGATAAATGTTTTGGTGTGTTAACGCAATTGTTTAAAAAAATAATCATTTGGTTCATTTTCGACATGGACAATCATAGAGATTTAAAGAAACATTTAAAAAAAAACAATGTTTGTAACTGAAAAACTCAAATACCATTTAACCTTTTATAAAAATTATTCACATTTGTGAAAATTATGAATACTACATAAAATGTTAAAATTGTGTATTAAACGTTCAAAGTACTAATCATTACTTACAAAAAGCCAGTGTCACTTCAAAACGCTTTTTTAAATATGGTCGAGGTGCCTCTTAAAACTATTGAAACATTAATTAAAAGTATTAAAAGAGCTTCGTAAAGTTCCTCGTAAAGCTACACTATCTAATACTATGACTGATATGGAGCTCTTGTGATATCACAGCACGTATGTGCAAGTGGCGTTGCAATTGTTTGTAAACAATAGGACTTCAATCTGTTCATCAAAGTGAACGGTGGCTAGTAAACGATTTTCCGCCGGCTGGCCACACGCTCGCCCTCGACACCACATACCGTGACGTAAACACCCTTTAATGTGTATGTTAACATGTTAAAGATATGGAAATGTGCCTAATGAATCAATTAAATTGTTATTGAAAAGTGTGTTTATAATTTAATGAGAAAGCAGCAATAAGATAAATGCTGTGAAAATAATTACTATAACTGTGACTTCTTATGATCGCGTTAATTATTACAAGTGATACTTATCGCACACATGTCTATGATAAAGGTGATTAATTATCTTTTGATCATACGTTTTGCTTACTGAATGTTAATGTTTAAAGATAAACAAGTTATTTTGGCGAAGCTTCGATCATTTTGAGATGAGGGCAGTACTAATTAAAAAAAATATTATTTAGCAATATAATTTCGGAAGAATAGGATATGAAGAATAATACACTCTCACACAGTACAAGCGATCGTGCTCATCATCTAACTATTCGTCCTGGGTGAGAATCGAGCCCATGCCCAGAGTCAGGATCAATTACAACTAGACCAATAGGCCCGTCAATGTACTACTAGCTATTGCCCGCGGCTACGTTCGCGTGATTATTTCTTATTTCGTGTTTTTAACTTTGAAAACGATAAAGTTCCATATAAGTGATCATCCTTTATTTAACCCCCTTAAGGATGCTTATAACATAAGAAGCATAACCTGTCAAATTTTCAAGTTTTTAGTACCAGTGATTTAGGCTCTGCGTTGATGAATCAGTCAGGGCTAGACATAAAAATTATAGCTACTTTTAAATCATATTCACTTTATGAAATGATTGGTTCTAGTTACAGCGATTCGATCATGTGATTGTGATTTCCTCATAGTCAAAGCTACATGGCATTAAAACCAATTAAAATTATTTTATTGAAGATTACGACCTTATTTTTGGATTCAGACCTTTCTCGAGTCTTGCGCTAGCGTAATAATAATAATTAAGTCACAGTGGTTTAGTAAATCAGTCACAGCTGTGATGATATAATTTTTAAATCACATGATTTATGACATGTGATTGTGATTGTATTCCATCCCTAGTCAGGGCGAGTAACTTTATTGGTATAAAAGAAGTAGTTTACGGTATCAGTCAGGTGTGGCGGGTATATTCAACGCTTCAACAAACCAATGTATGACAACTTAACTGTATGCATCTAAGTAGTTCGACTTTACTTATGTAAATAGATCATAGTGATGCAGCAAAAATAAAATAAGAAGAGATGTGAAAAACGCTCAAAAAGATTTAACGATATTTTTAGCCAACACTAAAGAGTGACCTTCGAAAAAAAGGTAAGTCTTCAATGATGTCATTTGTCATTAATAGATCATGACTTATGAGTTATAATCTTATATTTCAAAAGATTTTATTTAAATTCAGCAGTTATCTTAATACAATCTGCTGTTAACATGCTTATAGGTTTAATGCCATCGTATAATGTAAATGGGACCATTCTATACGGATAATGGAACTTAAGTACTGTATGAATAAATTTCATATAAGATTATCTAGTATATATTGAGATTTTATGTAACCCCGCGTGGTTGTTTAACCTCCCTTTTATTTTTCTTAATGTGAAATGTGTTTTACATGACAAAGTAGCAATACCTAATCTTAAGTAAATTTAATTTAATCTGATAAAATTACATTAGAAAGAGCTGTTAAATAGAGCTGTTAAGTAGTCACTTAATAATAAGATTTATATGTTCATCCATCACTACAAAAATAAATTTATTATCTGTACAACGCAGCTCTAGTACCTATTTGTAACTATCCATTCTAAATAGGATAATAATAATATATCTCACACATCTCACATCTCACGGCCGTCTGATCCCAAACTAGGCAGAGCCTGTAATATGGTAACCAGACTGCTGATAAACATACTTAAATATTTTTAAATACACACATTATATAACCGTGCTCATCAGACAGTACTTGTGGGTGGGAATCGAACCCACGACCTCTGGCTTAGCAGTCAGGGTCACTAACCACTAGACCAATAGGCCCGTCGAATCGCCGAAATAAACGTGGAAATAAATAGGATCTGTATTTAGAATAGGCCTTTTTTTTCTGTGCGGAAATCCCCTCGGATACCACCCACCGGTGGTTATAACAGACTCTATGTGTTTTTTGTTGTTGTATTTTTTTTATTGACACTTTTTTCTTATACCTCTTCTCGCTGATGTCGTCAGATGACACACCCATTTAATTATTTTTCTTTTATATCTTCAATCTGTTTAATTGAAGTTTAATTGGATATAAGCATAACGTTGTATTTAAATCGTAAACTAGTTTTACATTTTACATTATTCAACCTGATACGAATATTCAGACAGAGCAATTAATTATCTGTTTACAGCAAGTTTGAGTCGTTCCGTTTACAAATTACGGCATGGATTAATTTGAAACCACTTTGTAATAAAGTGAGTTACTAAGTAGGTTGGCTTTAATTTTGTAAACGCTGAGTGTGCACCTACCCCTACATACTTCTTGCTGCGAGACGAAATCACACCGCAGCGGTTTTTTGCCTCCGAAAATTTCAAAGTTTGAGCAAGACTTCACGCATTTTATTTTTTCATAACCGTATAAATATATAGTTTTATCAAGTCAAGTCACAAGAAAATCCACAAACGGTGTTAATACAATGTACCTAGCTTTTCAAATATATGTAAAATTTTATTGTTTCACAAGCACCAGCCTGGCTTACTGTTCATATTTTATGACATGACTTACAGCTAACACTGTTTGTTCTACTACATAACGGAATTGAATCAACAGTTCCATATCATTGCAATTTAGTTTAAGGAATTATAATAAAACAATATTGTAGTAGACATTGCAAATTGTTATCTAGAGGAAAATAGAGTTTGCGCTAAGCGAAACTGTTACCCTGGTGCAGAAGACTGATGCTTCACATATGTATCTTAGTCTTTTAAAGGTTAAACGCCTTGGTTTTTAGCTATTAGGGTATCGGCGACTCGAAGATATGATGAAGTTGTCCATATGCCGCCAAGTTCAGACGAATTCTTCTGACGCCCTCCCCCCTATCTATGTTTTGACTGTCGGGAATTTAGTCATAACCTGCTATGCCACAAATAAAATTGCTACAAACTGCATATTCCCTGACATAGTTAACAGCCCTTACTGATTAGCATCATTAAATTTTACAACTTGTAATAAAAATTCGAGTAACCATTGATAGGGCCAATTAAAACAAAACATTTAGAAAAAGGTTTTAATCCAATTTAACATCGATAGTAAAAGCTTTTTTCTAGTAAACAAGTATTCGTACTTTTATTACTGTTCGGGTAATTCTATTTTCTTTATTATAACTGGTTGCTTGCTTTTAAATAGCCCGTATGAAAAGGTTTATACTTCATTTTAGTTTTGAAGAGTTCGGAACTAATTTTATTGCATGATATAATTTTACTCTTTTATAACTGTATTAAATTGGCATGCATTTAAAAATAGAAAATAACTAACTATCTTGTACCCTGAGACGCTTTGCTGTGGTAAATTGTGGTTGCATTGATGAGAAATAAAGAACAAAACTGACACAAAATTTAGATAAAAACAATATTTGAAGCAGTTTGTATATCATGTCAAAAGAACGGTGCAGATTCTTAGTGTAATATTCATATCATCAACATATTACTGTCATAAATGAAATAACTTTTATAATTGTATCTAAAATATTCTCAAACCAATGACTATGTATATTACTTTTTGCCATGTTAACCTTATATGTCATAGTGAGTTGACTGTCTATTGTAGAAAGTATTAAAATCCTAAGTTGTATTCACTTTTTTAGATAGGTACATTCTAACAAATCCCTATTATGTAATTTAAGGACAGATAAATATTGGTGCCTAACTATGCAGTACTAGTTTTATTGATCTTAAAGTTACATTTTTCTAGGTATCTCGTTCTACTTCTAGTAGGTATATGTTACAAATATAAAACACAATAAACAATACAAATAGTTTCATGTATCTGTAACACTTCCTGTGAACATGCGCATGTGGGAACTTTAGAAACTTAAGAATATCCGCTTCATTGCAAACGATTCGCACCGGTAACACGTTTATAACTGATTACCATAGATTCTCGTCAACTAAAAACTAAACAATGGCTCACCTTATTCCTTGTTATTTCCACTAAATTTCTAATCTCTTCTCAGTCTAATTCTTACTCTGTAATGTGACATAGGTATCACATTTTGCTAAAAGTTTGCCAATTTAAAGATGCTTTTCTGTATAGAATCCTACGATACTTTCTAACGAAACCCACAGGCATTATATCGAACTATTTAATTGTGCGTTCTAAATCGTTGTGATTCTGCATTTGACAAGTAAATCCTGTAATGTTTTAACAAATCTTAACGAACAATGCAATGTTATTATTACTATGCAATCGTCAATAAACAGTTAATTAAATATGAACATTCTAGTAGTGAAATGTATTTGTAAGTAAATAATCCATGGATCAAATCGTCATTAGTTGTTTTGGTTGATGAATGCTGAACACAGCATCGTTCAAATCTGAATCGAATTTGAATCGAGAACCACTATTTATGTGTAACGATTAAAGCGCATCTACGTGGGTTTGTGATTAACTGAGTGCGGAGGGCAACTTGTGGCCGTTGCTCGCAGGTTGCGGGCGACAACTTGCCACTTCCTCATTGCTTCGCCGGCGGTTATAGCGCTTGCGCCCGAGCCGAGCCCGAGCCTGAGCCACACAATCATCAAGTTCCTTCCTCAGGGTTACCGCATAATCGGTATTTGAATTTTAATCTTTTTTTCATCTATCGCAATATTCTAGTTTGCCTCTAATGATTAAAACATTCTTTTTCAGCAATTATGCATCATGTTTAAAGAAAATAACTAACGACTATTTAAATAGTTAATACCAGCCTTTTAAGGCTAATAAATAAGCATAAACTGACTGAGGTTAATGTTTCATGAACTCTCATCACACAGAACAAGATCATAAAACCCAGTCTATTCTAAGAATGAAAAGATAGGGCTGATTTTAACTTGCGTTTGTATGTAGGATTCTAGCAGTAAATAATTTATAACTGCAAAAAACTTGCATTTCTTATGTAATGTTTGTTTTCAGGATATCTGATAACGTCAATAAGTTTTGCTTCGCAGCTTCAATATTCTCACGATTCTATCCAATTTATAGTTTGGCAATAATTATACGAAGGCTGGCTTATAACAATTATCGTAATTGAAACGTGTAACTACAGACTTGTTTCGTGAACAATTTATTTGAATATCTTTTACTGAATAAGCAATAGATTTGAACTTTGATTCATTGGAAACGAGTAATTCAGCCGTTACACGTTCGATGGCTCAATTTTGTAGGTAGAAAAGAAAGAGAATGATTTTACAAATCAAATGTTGGATTACAGTTATCTTAAGTGTCGATATTATAGGTAATAGCTCTATGTAACGGCATCATACACTGTATAGCTTACACATGATTTAAGCAAGATTTAAAGTGTTCATGTAGCAAGTTTTTTAATGATACTAATTAAGTAAGTAATACAAATCAAGCAATCAGTTTATTGCAGTGTCTCCTCGACTTAAACTCTTCTAATTTATTTTCGAATTCGTCTAATGCGCATTGGTTTACCCCTTTTAGCTTTGGGGCATCGGGCCTCCCCACTTATTAACATTCTACCTTAAATTCCTAAGGAGCAGGAGATCCGAATGGATTTTCCACCCCGTCAATAAATAAAAAGGTTTAAAAAGACATGTCTACCAATCTATCGACTTGTTTGCTTTAATAAACACGGACCCTTTATAACAGCTATAAAGATAAGATAGTACTACTACTTAGTAAATATATACCAAAAGCTTATCGGTTCAAAACTGCCAATAAGGACAAAAGTCATATTGATTATAAATCAGAGGAGAATCTCTATAGTTTTTGACGATATTTCGATATCAAATTTCTTTTTAGGACATCCTAGTATGTAAAAATCTTTTTAAAAACCTAATAATAGTAGGCATAGTATTATATAACACAAAAAAACTTTATTACCAATCATTTTTTCCAATCTCAGTTTTACTTATCGAATTTAAAATTAATGACTGTTTCGGACAAACGGTTTAATCAAAAATTTCAATTATAAATCGTTTTAGTACTAACTTCTAATAAAGAATTTGTTAGATTTATCTGGTTTTCAATCGATGCCAATTCTGAGATAATTACAATTATGTGATCGAATACATATCTTCAAGTGATTAGTCCGAACTGTTAGACATATGTTCAAATTACGTTACATAACTATACACTTTCACTGTGGCTGACACCATTCTTCTCTTTGCTTTTCGTTTCAATTAGCATCCAAAAAAGGAACTCTAGATTTTGTTTTGTAAAGTCGACTGTAAGTTACATAACTTTTAAAATTTCGATCCGGGGTTAATTCTGTGTCTAGTGTTTGGTGAATTTTGGGAAACTTCTTTCAAATTAGTTCAGAATTTAATGACCCGTTGGCGAAATAAAAGCCAAATGATGGTGAAAAAATAAACCACACTGGTTGTTGTACCATAGTCACCAAAATACTTATGCTACACCATTTTTTTATAATGTCAAATGCATTATTCACTATTAATGATTAGCAACTTTTTTTTTGTCATGTTTTTTTCCATGAAAGAGGGTGCATACGAGCAGACTGACAGTGTTTAGACAGTGTTTAGGTTGTTAAGACAGTGTTAATGATTTTAGCCTAATAAATTTAATGTCTTAATTGACGCCGTAGTGAGATCATGTTTTTTTAAGTCATGCCACATGATACGTTCTTCAATTTATGAGCCATACTTCAGGTTTATTTTTTATTTCTTTAGAAAATTAATAAAATGAAAAAGGATAAAGTAAAGTATATTCGCAATCGACAAAGATATTTCGTTACGTGTACAAAAACTAATCAAAATCATAGATTTTTTCAATTTGTTAAAATAGTTCTCAATTTTTTTCGTAATGTTATAATCATTATTTGACATAATTTCAACAAATGACTGAATGAATGGTGAAATACTCGTAGTTAATTATCATGAACCATTTAATTATGAGAATTGGCCGCTAGTTCATTCAAATTTGAAGTGAATTTCATGGCTTTAGTGCGTTAATATTAATTTTATAACTCGCGTGTAAAGAAACGAGGTCACAATTTTTTACGGGAGTTGTATGTATTGTTCTAAGACTCGTCTCTTTTACTTTCGACGATTAATATGTTGCATTTCACTTTTATTGCTTAGTTAGAACTGTACGTAAATAAATCTACCAGTTTTAAATCAAGGAAACAAAAGATTAATTAAGAAATTAGTTACAAGCAATGAGTACTTATTTAATAATGACTGTCTCGGTGGTGCAGTGGTAAGCGTATGCGACTGCTGTGCTGAGTTCTCGGTTTCGATTGCCGGATCGGACCAAATCTTTGTGTGATCTGGGAACATTTGTTTCAGAGTTTGGGTGTTTTCTATGTCTAATATGTATGTTTTAAAAAAAAGAAGTAAATAAGTATTCTGTGAGTCAATCTAGTTTTCATAGTACAACCTCTGCTTAGTTTGAAACTAGATGGCGTTGTGTGTCAGAAGTTCGAAATATTATTATTAATTATTGTAGTAAATAAATCCCAGAACTCGATTCTTAGTTCATGCGTGATTCACATAAGAACTAATCAACAATGGTAAAACCATGTACCAAACCAAAATGTAACACCATGAAACTTAATCCACCGTCTGTTGTTTGAAACGGTCAGTTCACAGTTAAAAATTCTGTTAAAGAAATTACCGTTTGTCCTGAATTACCTATTATTGTAAGGTTCGCTTCGCACTAATCGTAATATATTAATAAAATAAATTGTAGTTTAAAACTAATTAAACAATCATATTATCGTAAAAAAGGGTTCAATCTCAATCTCAGAAGATCCATTGACCAGATCCATGATAGATCTGGGTGCTAGATCTCAATTTTTATAAAAATATTTTACTGACAGATATTGGTAAAAGTAAAGTTATTATATTATCAAATACCTTGAAAGCCACCCCGCGACGAAAATGACTTTTCTTTTCGTACTTTTAGAAAATTATTTCCTACTTTTTAGTTCGACTAGTTATAAAAGCGTGTTATTTAGTTTTTTTACTCATTTATGATGATTATTTTCTTATTAAGACTAAAAAGTAACAAGTAAGAAAGTCACATATGCTTTAACACACGCCTCTTAGTACGTAGCAAAAGACGCTACTGAAGTTTTAGGTATGGAAAAAACCGTTAATCTTGAAACTCCTGATCAGGATAATTGACCAAATTTATCTAATTATCGTATTGTCGTACTTCAGACGACAACACACTTAACCTTCTTTCGTGAAGTGCAAGTTAAACTTGCATTTTGTGACAGGCCGCGGTTAGTTAAATTATTTTGGCGGTCATACTAATGCCGCCAACAAAACCACCTCGAACTTTGACATTGATACTAAAGGTTGAAATTGAAATTAGCAATTAAGTAATCACTGAAACAAAATAGAAACAAGAATCAAACAACGTCCAAATACAAATAGATTATTACTCGTATGTAGATTGTATATATATGAAGTATATTTTTCAATAAAATTCTATTTGAAAGAAAGTATCTTATGTGCTATTTTACACTATAATCTATTTCTGTGCCTTATTTTATACAAATCCGTTCAGCCGGTTTGGTGTAGCGAGCAACATCTAGTAACAAATCCACAGGGTTCATTTAAGGATAAGGTATTCTTATATAATCCGTTAAAATCCCACAGATAGATATATTTGAGACACAAACGGAAACCCTTGTGAAGTGAGAACTTGATAAAGCGGTAAATTGTTTTAACAAAAGAAACAACCAAAGATACACTTACATACCACGTTAAAGATATTTAAAGACCAAACTATATGAGTATTTTTCATTGATTGTAAAGATAAATTTTGGGCCTTTTTTTCTGTTTGGCCTGGCAAACGTCAATACACTATTGATAGAAAGCATATTTGTAATACATATTTTTAAACTGTATAGTGCTACTTGAGGTTTCACAATTGTTCTAGTTTCTGCTTTATTATATAATCACAATGAAAGATTCCATTGCAATGAATGTATTAATTAACGAATTATCCATTGTTTCCTATTCCCAAAACATAGAAGAATTATTAGTGTCTTAAGGAAAAACTGGCACTTTATCACTTGTAGTTTGATTTTAATTAGTGATCCCATTCTACTATAGGATACCTGATTTTGAACAGTTCATAATTCTCGCATTAATAGTACGCTCTAGTGTACTACTAGGGGCTATCACCATAGATTATGTAACACGAGCTGTTTATGACAAATCTAAATCAAAGCGTACATTTTGCGTAATTATCGTTTTTTTTTATCCAAAACTGGATAGTGTGATATACAGAGCGTTTAAAACACAGCGCTAACAATTTAACCTGCTCTATCCCATTAACGAAACTAAGAGATAAGAAATGGGTACAGATAAATTTATTAATACCTTTGCGATACCTAAATTGATCGCAAAATAATGTCAAAAAAACTAAAATAGGCAAGATATCATTACTAAATCCCTGCGATCCCCACAAACAAAATACTTGTGTGGATTACTGATTGGACTTAACCTACCTACCTACCTCTTGAGTTACTTCAAATGATACGACTTTCAGACACTTTGTAATTGTTGAGCCGTCTCAAGTTGTTAAAAACACACCTGAGAGAAAATATCATTAAACTTATATAGTTATGTAAACAGTAATAGTAGAACTTGATTTTGCTGGTGATCCCGACTCAAGTAAAACGAATTTAATAAAGAAAAGCAATCATAACATCCTATGGAAATGATGTTATGTCAATCATGTATAAAATCTGTGCTGGTAGCGTATTAGTTTACTATTGAGGTCGCAGGGTCCTATTACACTACCCAACTTAAGTTCAACATGATCAGGGCTCACGTAATTTATTACTGTTGGAGAAAAGAATCTAGGTAGAGATAAGAATGAAATTAGAAACTGAAATCACAAAACCTTATATGGTATAAAACTTTAAGTAGGTCTTAGAATTGTTACCAATGGTTAATTGGTAGATAATAACTGTTTCCGTGTATTTTTTTTTTATAATATCACAGACTAATGCTCCTAAATCATAATAAATTAAAAATTTGTTGAAACTTATTGTAATAGGATTAACCTTGTATACAAAAAATATATTTAAATCGGTTTATAAATGCCGAAGATATCGCCTAAAATCACACAAATATCTGTTGAATTGAGTGGTTCTTCCTTTTCTAAGATGGTTCATAATGGAGTAGCTTTTCAATAAAAGGTAAAAATTTGAAACAGCAATTATTATTAAAGATATATTTCGTCACTGTAAAATAGTTTTCAAAGATAAAATACAATTTTCTTTATTGACTACTAAACTTAGGCTGGCAAGAAAATGTCAACTATTTGTAAAAAGCGATTATTAACACGCTTAGTATACTTAACGATTATACTTACGAAAGCGTCCACTGGTATAAAATTTAAAGAGGACATTCTTAAAATGATTTGTATTTATGAATCGTGTGTATTATGGCCGTGCAATGTAGTTAGTATATTTACATTGCACGGTACTACATTCCTAAGCTTTGATGACGTTCAGTGCTATAAAAAATAATTAAGCTAAACGTAATAGACGAAGCTAATCGAATCGTAATGGCGGCGTACGAAGTACCTTCCCCCGACTACTAATTAATGTCCAAAATGTGTTAATATGAAAATGTAAAATATTAGTAATTCCTTTAATATAGATTAACTAAGTTACTTATAACAAATTTATTGTGTTATTCGCCTAGAAAAAGATAGGGCCATTGAATAATGAAGAAATTTTGACAATATCTGCGATTCTTGACACAACACAATAAAAATAAATACAAGGATTTATTTTTACAATTCTAATTAACACTCATAAGGTGGGTCTCGAATGAAATCATATCTAAAACTATCGGTAAACGTGTTATGTATAATATAATGTAATAACGTAACACACAATAACAAAGAGCTTGTAATTAGACCGAAGAGTTGATGTATGGCGATAACGTGACTTGAACTCAATGTCGAAAATTGTTATATATAACTCTAAATGAATTAACGTCATTTAAACTTAGTCACTTATTTTCTTGCAATACACAATTACTTCTTGATACATACTACATAACATCGATTCACTACGATATAATTTAACTGATAACCATAAAAACTTGCACATCCTGGTTTTTTTCTTAATAAACGACTAGCTGGTACCCGCGACTTTGTTAACGTGGAATTTGAAAAAGACTGCAAAATTGTTTAGAGTTTTTCTGAGAGGAAAAATAGCTTAAGTTACTCCTTATATAGTCAGCTACCTGGTAGTAAAATATTTTCGAAATCGGTCCAGCCGTTTAGAAGATTACCCAGAAAAAACAGACAGACAGACAAAAAAAATGTAAATTGGTTTTTAGGAATAGGTATCGTACAAATAACCGTGTGAGCATGAGAAAAACCTATTATTTTGACATTACAAAGAGACACTTCAATTTTATTTATTTGTGTAGAAAAATGGTTTTACTCATGTGTGTAGTTCAAGGATGCCTGGGAGATGCAGTACAGCGCCTGACACTGACGCGGAAGGTCGCTTGGAAATTCTCAAGTAAGTAAAACTCTGTATCCTTTATAAATATGATTACCACTTACGAAAGTTTTCAGATCCTATTTTAGTAACTCCAAAGAAAGCACTAGATCAACCATTTTTCCATAAACATAGTTTTAATAGAAGCAATATACACATAAACAGTGGCACGACAACGTAAGATGGATTCTGCTGTTTTGTTACAAAGCAAAAGACGAAAGGTATGAAGTTCGGGCATGTTATGTGTACATTAGGTGTAGTTCTGACTTTATCGCTGACTACACACAGACAAACAAACCTCGATACAAACTTTAAAAGAGGAGGTCCTTTGGTAAATATGTTTGTCTGCTTGTATTAAATTATGTATCATTATTTTTAAAACATTACCGTCTAAACTGCTTGACGGATTTAGAACTAATAATATGAGTGCTTATATTATATGGCGCCATCGTTTGAGTTGTGGCAGTGACATAATATATTATTATATTATTTTGCTTTTTAGAATATTTAAGTCAGTCGAGTTTTTTTGTTCCGGCTGAATTTGAAAAAGATGAGTCAATTTATATATTCTAATTTAAGCAGTAAAAACCTTCAGACGGAAACTCTAGTCAGCGAGAACAAAGACTTTATTAATAGGAAAAAAAAGCAAAATGGAAAATAATTCTAGTAGTTTGGGTAAACAAAGAACTTATTGTACAAAGGATGTAACTAATTTACTAAAATATAATGATATTTTTAAAAGATCACAGTCCTTATTATAATAAAAATCAATATGTTTATTATTTCTGAATCATAATAACCTTTTAATTAGTATTAGATTACATCTCTCGATCCTAACACATAGTTTCCTGTACCCAAAAATAAATATTTCAGAGACAATATTATAACACTTGTCGGTGAACCATGTCTTCAACGAACAGTGGACGAAAAAGCAATCAAATCTAAACCAGCGTATACCACAATGAGACGAACATCAGCGCTGTTGTCGGCATAAAAACAAAAGGCATTGAAGTGTTCGCTTCGGTTGATTAGTCCCCGGAGCGCTTGCGGAACCGAGTTACCACACCGGAGGCTTTGTGTACTACTTGCTTTGCCACGCCTATACTCAGCGTTTGAAAGTCAACTCTTATGGCAATTCCATGGTGAATTGAAGGTAGAAAATTATCTTATTTGTTAAAATGTATTGTACTACAACATGAAGAATTAAGAACCTATCGATCTAGTTAGTTACATTATATTATTCTAAGCCTAAAGAATTTAATGATAAAAGAGCCTAAAAAAGCTCTACAATTTTTTTCTAGAAGTTCTACTTCGTTAGTTATTTTAAGTTAATAAGTAGTAAATAAAAAAACAATATACCTCGCACAAATAAAATGTCATATTGCTTTATGCCCTACATCATCATCATCATCTCAAATTAAGAAAAACATTTTTTAACAATTCTTAATTATCTTCCCACGATATATTTGAACAACATGTAATTCTAAGAAATAATATATGAAATGAAATATACACTGCTCCTGAAATACACAAAGTTTGCTAAGTACCTAGTCATTTCCAACGGGAGTAATTTGAACACGTTTACATCAATTGCAACATATACCTACATTTACTCGTACAAGTAGGTACATAAATCTGTGTATTTCGCAATAATTCCAAAACTGTGCTACGACTGTGAGATTCTTAACTCATTGATTCCATACGTAATGCGAATTGGTAAAAAAATATTCAGAAAAGATGTGGTATCGCACACTTTTTAAACCAAGACACAAAAAATACTCTGAAATGACTGCAAAACAACAACTTTTACAATTCGGCTTTTGTTTCGTATTTTGTAAAGTAAAATTTAATAATAGACGCATTAAACGATGCGTTATCGTCATTGTTGCGCAACTTGATCGATGATGGCAATCCAATGGCCCATGATATGATCTTAACTGCCATTACCTATGACACCCACTGCGATAGTAATCGGCGTACACTAGTTACTTTCACACACGCCTACAACTTGTAGTGGCAATGAGATACTTTTTATCTGAATGCGATTGCAATTTAAGCGACATGCTTATTCTTAAAGAGTTATTCTACGAACTGCTTGATTTCCCATACATCTTAAACGGGTTTAGTATAATTGCATTCACAAAAAACACTGTAAAAAGTTAATTTGTAGATATTTTGAGCCATTGGCAACAAAATTTGCGAACCAATTTTCGAACTGTAACTTGTTTGAACTGCAATAAAAAAGTAATATGTGTGAACGTCGATTCGATGTGGGAGAGATGAAATTTGATAAGACTATTATCTAAATCTCGAGACGCTTGAGGCTTTTTTATTTCTTGGCATCCTAAACTATTTTAACGAAGCCGCATGTCTTAAGTTACAAAAAGGGCACGTGGAGAAATTGTTAAAGCCCTTAATAGGGTAGAATCTAAGAAAAATATATTAGGATTCATATCTTTTTCAAAGACAGACAAAAATAAATCTATATAAGTTAAGTTTTTGTATGCTCAGATCTTTGTTATGTCTGTTTTCGGATGCTTGCAAAAGTATACAATGAAATAAATCGTTAACAAGAAATCCTGTATCATAAATATCATAAAAACTTTCGGGACCAATAGTACCCAACCGAAGCTTTTAGAATACATTATTAGCTCAAAATTGGTTCTAAGTTTTCAAACAATCATTGCCAAAAGAAGATGAAACTTAAGGGAATGAGTCTAACTATCCCATCTTAAAACAATGGCTGCAGTCGGAGCTCTAAAAAAGGATGACCCTTTTGTTTAAAGTCTATGAATAACGAGAAGCTAATTCTCACCTAGAAATTTAATTGCCATATTTTCTAAACGCTAACGAATGGCACCTACTTATCTGCAGAGTATAAGCACTACCTTCTTAACGAGGAACACTGTCATAAATATAGATACCGCTTTAGGCCCTTTACACATGTTGTAATTTTTGCACTATGCTATGAACGATATGAGTGCATTGATATACCTACTGAAACGAATTAAATCATTTTAAGCCAAAAATTTAGAAAGCTATAGCGTTAAAACCATGCTTAGGTAGAAATTGAATTATCTTAAAAAATGTTAATAGTTATGACAACAGTTAATAAAAACCATGCGATCGTGTTTTGATAATACAGGGCTTGTTAGAAACCGAGTCTCAAAATTATGCAAATTGCCTCACTTAAACAATGATTTCATTTACAAATGGCTAATGGCCTTAGCATCCACAAAAGTAAAAAACACTTTCCATCATGAGTAATACTAGGTATCTCAACAACTTGTACACATAGGCGTAGATATCAGTAGAAAGTGTATTGTGTATTCAGCTTTATCCTTTTAATATACTGTAAGTAAGTAGTCCCAGCAAGTTGGAGCCAGGACTCATCAATAAGCATCGCTCGGGGGCACCGCGTCCCGATACATCAAGCCGATAGCATCTAACCCTGAATCGCTTACAACTAAACTGTGCAATTATGTGATAACGAATACAGTTACGTTGCGTGGCAGCCTTGTGATTCACACCTGTGGTGTTTTAACCGATTAATCATGCGAAGAAATTTAAGCCATTATAGAATAATCATTAGGTTAATTAAAAACTTTCCTGAGAAGAAAATTTTCATAATAGTAATGGTCTGCTGAAATTAGGACCTTTGCACATATTTTTTTTAGGTTTTATTACTTTACATATACTTACAAATAAATAAAATCCAAATTATTTATATGCCAATAATGAGGACACATTAGTAAACTTTCGATGATCGGGCTGAAAACTTATGATATTTAAAATTAATTACATTTTAGAAATATTCAATATAATGTTTATAACATAAAATAGATAATAATCCATATGAGAGAGAATACGAAACTATTTTTCAATAAATATCATTTCAGCTGTACCACTAGTGTCGAAATATTTATCAAAAATCTGAACTTACTAACTAAGTAATATTCACATCACATCAACAGCCTATACTAGTCCACTGCTGGACATAGGCCTCTCCTTAGAAAGGAGGTTTTGGCCTACTATACCACGCTGGCCAGACGGGTTGTTATAGGGTTTTTTTCAAGTTTTCCTTCTCTTTGCAGTGCTGTTGTCCTGCTTAGTTTTGCTCCCTTAGTCGGCTCTTACGACACCCACGGTATGAATTGGGGTGGTGACAATTTGTATTCTTAATCCGTCACCACACGGACTTAAGTAATATTATCACTATTAAAATTTTGCTTTTTAAATTCAAGTTCCATTATTAGTTGCTGCGCTCCTCTAGCGATACGCTCATGATACTCGTATTATTTTTTTATGTGCACAAAATCTAATCCGAAAGTTTGATACTAAAGATATCGTGTTCATAGTATACAGATATCTAATTCCTATTGCCTTTTTGATGTCATAGTATCTTTTGACGATCTGAAAGCATTATGTTACACACATTAGAAACTAGCTTTTGCCCGCGTCTTCGCCTATGTATGTCGGTTTTCGCTGTGAAAAGTAAGTCCTATGCCCTTCCTGAAGAATCAAACTGTCTCCATAACAAATTTCATCCAAATCGGTTCAGCAGCTGTTGTTTCCCCATACAAACTTCCACACCCCTTTTCACTCCCTTAGAGGATGATTTCTGGGATAAAAACTATTCAATGTCGTTTGATCCGACTCAAGCTATCTCGGTACCATATTTCATCTAAATCGGTTCAGCGGTTTAAGCGTAAAGAGGTAACAGACAGACACACTTTTGCATTTATGATATTAGTATGATTTACGAAAACAGTATACGTAGTAAAAAACGAATAGTATAATATAGGTGGCAACGCATACCATTACATCACCATACACATTTTCTCTTTCTTTCTATTAATAAGAAATTCTCTAATATTTATATAATTTAAATTCTGTCCTGTCATATAAGTACTAAATACGATTGGGCCGTTACTTTCTTTCTTTAAAACATTCTAACTTATTTTGCTATAGATGCGTATATAAGTTTCTTTGTTTGTTTATTACCCTTTCTCGCTCAAACTAAACGTCTGATCATTATGACTATTACCTATATTTGGTCAGGAATACTGTAAAGTACATTATTTAAAAAAAGTAGTGTTCCAGAAGTTTAGTAAATTGATTTACGTATTCAGCGTAATATCAGGAGTCCGCAAGTTATTGTTTGTACAAGGAATTTTGAAATGAAATGACAATCCAAACAACTGTTTGCAAAAGTAATTAGTTTTATCCTAAAAAGTTGGCGATTGTGACATCCGCACAAGGTGACAACATGCTGTTTTTATATGTAGCATGCTTCGTATGAAAAAGCAAATCACACCTACTTTTCCTTTATTGTATCATATTGATTGACGTGTCGGACGCACGCTGTATATTATGTTACAAATTGTATTTCTTTATTAGACACGTACACACAAAACTATCAAAGAAATAGAGCTCATTCCAATACATTTTTTTCATTAACTTGCCTCGTACCTTAAAATAGAATTCATGGGATTATTTACAACATCCGGTCCGTCCACATAAATAAAGCAGAGTCTAATTGAATATCCAAGTACCTAGTGTACATATTTTTTTCTATTAAATGATCTGACTACCAATATTAAATAGATATTTTTAAGTTGAAGATTGTGGCCCTATTTAAAATATAGTTGCGGTTTTAATTCAGTCCCTCTTTCTGCCTTTCTCTTTTCGTCTGTTTTCTGCTGTCACTATGTCTATGTCACTTCTATCACTCGACAACCTTATTTCAAGTCTGAATCTGTAAAGTGTGATTTTTAGCATCATTGATTACGATGGAGTTCGGTACTGAGTACTAATTTTATGTGTAGCTACCCACATATGTGTATGCAGGTTAGCTGAATAACCTTACAAAGGAACATATCACTAGTTAGTTAAAATATTATATGAACGTCGACATATCAACACACTTTCTCTCTCTACCAACACTGTTACTGAAGGCCAGTTATTGCCCTCATATTATTAAAGCCTAACATTATAATGGCGACCGAAAACATTTTCTAACTTGTTTACGTTTACATAACATGAGCAGAACGGTTGGCTGCCTTTCTCCGTTCATTGACCGCCCTCCGCTCAAGGTCAAATGACTGTCAATTCAATGGTTTTTAACAGATTAATATGAATGTTATTAAGAATGAAGAAGACCCTTTTTTACCATTTCTGTCTTAACCAAGGTTTTACTACAAAATTTCTTTGTATTTTAACACTTCACTGTAATTGCGTGCCATTGTTTACAATAAATAAAAAAATAAAAAAATATATATATAAATTATTTCGTAGAAATGTCTTCATGAAATTAAGTTTAATATGGGCATTTGAAAAATTTGATTCTTTTTAACATTAAAAGAAAATAATTTGACGTATAGCGCCGTATTTACACTTTTTATGATATACGGGTAAACGAGTGACGGGTCACCGGATGGTAATACCCATGGATCTATGGACGCCGGCAACTCAAAGGTACCTATGTTACAGGCCTTTGGGATGAGAGTATGCACATTTTTTCAAGGTTTGAAGGTTGTATTAGTTCAAAAGTAATGCAGGCCAAAGAGTCATAAGTGCGTTATCGTCCTTTCTTTAATACAAGAGTAACTGATTTGACTTAACAATCAACTACTGTATTTTGGACTGTCATAGATGAGTAATATACTTTAATGTATATACTTTAATGTATGGTATGTACATTAAAAAAAAACTTCAACTAATTGGTGTATTACAGGTTCTAAATATGACACTTGATGTCAGATAATAAGAGAACAAAACGGCAATACATCGAATGTTAAGTAATACAAAAAAGTATACCATAGCATTAAATCGTTTTGGTTCGACTAGAAATGGTAGAGATATTTTTTTTGTGTAGTTCGTACGGTAAGGTCACAAAGGGTCACATGTAGTCTTAAACTAGAGCGATCTATTGCATACTAATATGTTTTTTATTTTGTGGTAGACTGAGGAAACTAAAAATTATACTAAATATACTCACGTAGCAATGATTAATTCTTTCCGTTTAAAAATGTTATTCTAAACACGTTTTTAAGATATTAATCAAAATTTAAACATTAGTATTCTTTGTCTGCCTAAAAAAAACTGTCTATTTTTATTACATTACGGCATTCACGAACTTGTATTACGTAAAGTGGTTTTGTATTTTATGTAATAATCCTTATCCTCTGCTGCTCTCGGCGTTGGGCCTACGCTGGATCATTTTCATTTATTCTTTCAATAGTCTAAAGTATAATGTTAGTAGAATTAACGTTCGTTACCTAGTTGTTTTTTTTTATTGGATTATATTAGATGGGGCAGACGAGCAGACGGGTCACCTGACGGATAGTGACTATCGCCGCCCATGAACGTCTGCAACTCAGGAGGCACAAACGCGTTGCCGGCCTTAAAAGGAAGGAGTACGCTCTTTTCTTGAAGGTTTGAAGGTCGTATAGGTCCGGAAATAAGGCAGACGATAACCCGTTCCACAGATTGGTGGAGCGCCAACTATCTATGTAATGAGGATGAAAATTTTGCCGTGTAGAACGATGGCGGAAATTTGCTAGTAGTCCGAACAATTCCTCGGAGCACTCTCCATGATATATGCGATAGAGAATGCAGAATGAAGCCACATCTCTACGTAACGCCAAGGGATCGAGCCGATCGGAGATGTTTGGGCTATCGACGATTCGAGTCGCTCTTCGTTGGATGCGGTCCAGGGGGAGAAGCTGGTACTGAGGTGCCCCTGCATAGAGATGAGAACAGTATTCCATATGCGGCCGGACTTGCGCCTTATGGAGCTGAAGGCAGTGGGCCGGAGAGAAATACTGCCTCGATCTGATCAGGACACCGAGCTTCTTCGATTCCAATTTGTCCTTACCCTCTAAATGACCCCAATACTGGACTTCGCTCGATATCTCGACGCCCAGGATGCCGATGCTGGCTGAGGCAGTTAGGGAGGTGCTCTCAAACTGAGGTGATACGACAAATGGTATCTTTTTTGCGGTGAACGCACATACCTATGTCTTTTTTTGGATTAAACTGGACTAGATTATGTCTGTAACGATGATTCAATCCCTCTTAGATAAATTATGTTTGGGTGCATGGATATTATAAACGTAAGACACATCTTATATACCCGTTTAGTATTTTATTTTTATAGGTACTAAAAAGTAAACGAAACCATATGTTTCAACAAAACGTTATACGTACGTAATATGTTTACCTTTTTCGCAAAGCTCTGTAGAATGCTAAAACATTTATTACCTGACCTTTAATACCTAGAAATGTAAATTTCCAAAATGACCGAAGAAGAATTAACTGCTAAAAATCGTTAGTAAGTTAGAGTAACAAAATATTTGAAACTCATTATTATTAATATGCTGTTAGGTTTTTATACTTACATTGTGTTTCCGTGATCAATTCAAACTATTTTTTTTTTAGGAACTGCATTATTATTTCTCGAAAAAGTATCATAGATAATATAAATTGTAAATATTTTTGAGGATATAACACTCAAATCTTTTATATATTATTTAAAAAATTATAATTTCTGTACCTTAAAATGAAGTTTAAATTTATTATGTCCCTCTTTTAAAAATAAAAGCTGTTCTTTTAAAGATTTATTTAAAATCATTTAAAAAAAACTAAAAAGTAAAACAAAAAGTCTTCAAACTTTCTACCCATCAATCGCTATTGAGTTATCGACCCAATAAAACCAAATAGATGACATTGTGCAACTAGTAAACTATCACCTGCCGTACTGAGTATTGAATGAGCATGTCTGTCGGTTGAGCGTTTTTGCTTTAGCTTACGTAACTGCGTCAAACAACGTCATTCTGACGTGCACCGACATTGGTCATTGTCACATCGTCTGTGAAATGAATAGACGCCGACAATTAGCTTTCTTTTTACGGTTTTTTTTTTAAATCTTAATAAACATGGTGTTCAAAGTAATTAACATTTTTTTAATTCAACTAACACTAGGAACATAACTATTCTTGTCTTCTGTATTATTTGTTACACGTATTGGTCACTGATAACAATTGTGTTTCTCACAATGGTTGAACGCGGCAATAAAAATTTAGAAGCGATGACCATAAGCACGGATGTTCACATTCCCGAATCTATCCGTTCCAGCAATATCCCTCTCTTTCTATTGCCTTTCCTTTTTGTCTCTTTTCCCTGTTGATGTCCTGTGTTAACGACAATAGGCTTGTCCCTATTAAGTCATGTTAGTATATCCAAATTGCTTTTGGCCAACTGTGGATGATAAATATGCCTCTGTCTATTCGTTCGGGTATACAGACGTAAGTATATGTTATGTATACAATTTATGCATATAACATTGACACTCATTATGAAACCTTATCCAACTTTTTCATTAAAATTCTGAAACAGTTGTATGTAATACGGCATATTGCGAGTATAGTAATACTATTTCTTATGTAATTAAGACTGGCGAAGACTTGATAAATATATATATATATATATATATATATATATATATATATATAATAAAAAGAGTAAGAAAAAATATTGCAGTCGCTATTACTGTTAGTAAAATGTCCAAATTAAATCCACCTATTCAAAATCTAGTAAAAAGCGTTGAACCTACCACTGCAATCATTAAATCTTCATTTGTCTTTTGTAGAAACCTCTTGTACGGAGCCGGGCTGTAACTTATACAACAGTTCTGGAAAAGTTGTACATCTTCACGTAGTTGGCGAAGGTAAAGTAATATGCCACACTTAAACATACTTAATTTTTGTATTACTTAGTACCATACCGTACCATTTCTTGGCAAAATGTTACATCTTGGATATTTTAAATACATAGTTTTGAAAATAGGTTAATTATTACATCATAAATTATTTTACTGATTTTTATCATCATGTTAGTTAATAATTATCATCTTAGCCATAGGATATCTACATCTGGGCATAGACCTCATGTGACGACTTCTAAGAAATACTAAGGACATCGTCAGCATGAAAAGAAAGACGAAATTATTGTTGTTAAATTATTGCGCCGACCCCAAATAAATTTAAGCAAAGAACATGAAGATGTTATGATATAAAATTGTGAAATATAGTAGATCAGATATATCAATACAATCTGAATATAGAACGAGCAAAAATTAAACTATAGTATACTTCCTGCATTCTATATTAGCGAGGCAAATGTAATGTGACCTGTAAATATCAACTGGCCTTTAAGTGAAGGGGGGGTAAAACACAAAATAATTCTAAAAGGCTAGTTCCGGAAAACTACAGAGGACTTTAAAATCTTAACCATTTAGTATAGCCACCACAATTAGTACTTGTAAATTTTGTTATTGAGTAGGTGGCATCATATATATGTACGCAAAATGGGATAAGTTTGGAACACACTACTAAATAGTTGATGGCGAGTGTTAATAGGAATGGTAAATACGTCGCAATAACAACGCATAAAAGTAATTCCTATTAGTTCAGGTTTATGGCTGCATTTCATGCCTTTACACGTTTTTACGGGACTTACAATTTATGATGATATTATTGAGCATGGACAAAAGCACTAGGAATAACTCTAGGTTCTAAAGATATATAGGTTTGCCTACAAACTTAAAGTTGTCGCTTCCTAACAATAAATAAATTCACCGCAAATAACTCTTATACAGAAGAGCGGGCAATAAACAGTAAATTCTTAGTTATATAGCGACAGTAAAAATATAAAGTTATATTTCAGAGAATAATAGTTAGAATCGGTTTCTTAGATTGCGAATGATAACTGTATACCAAGAAATGCCACATAGACAAGTTTTACACAAAGACAAATGGCCACCGAAGATGACGAGTAACGTACATTTTTTTTATAATTTGTCCTTAATTCTCTTTATTCCTATTTTCTATACGAGTACATCGCTACCAGTATTGTTTTTTTATCGGATAAAATGTACCTTCTTTCATGTGCCCCTGACTACGCCTAAGCAAGATTTAATGAAGATCAGTTCAGCAATTAGGGCATTTTCCATCTTAAATAAAAAAGAATAAAACAAGCTTTCATGACTGTACATTCTCCTTTATATGTATATACCTTAACCTATTTATTTAAAAGATTAACAAAAAGCGTTAAGTTCGAAACGTTTTAACATATTATTAAAATTTTGATGGAAATTGTATAACGTATTAGCTAATCCTATAACTGCATCCAATTGTGTTTATGTTTTATATGTAGTGGTGTTGTGAAAGAGATGGCCCTTAAGGACAGGGCCCTTCCCCCCTCGCCGCAGTCTGCCCGCCCGGTCTGACAAGATCCAAGATGCAAGAATGCTGGTCCCCGCAAGTGGTTCGCTTTCGAAATAACTCCCTGCTCGCGAACATTTCTTTCATATTGTGTCGCGTAAGAATTTATTAATATAATTTATGTAGTTTATTTCATTTGCACCGACTTCAAAAACAAACGAGTATCTAAGTAGCTCATTTTTACGGATATTTACCGACTTGCGTGTAGTAGATTAATCTATATAGATGAAGTCTGTATCAAATTCAAGATGAACATATTTTGTACTAGCCGGTCCGCGCAGTTTAAACAGTGTCTTTTCACTGCTTCGCTCTTAAGAGCGTTATGCTACATAGGCTAAAACTTTTCGCAATCAATATTATTTTCAGTGCGAGAACAGTTTTAAGAACTGACTGATACTTGGCATTGGTAACTCTTGGCGTTCAATTAAGATCAATAAACATTGAGTAAATTCTACTCAGATTTAAATTGTCTTTACCCGACAGAAGTTTGCCTAAACAGGAAAACAATTGACAGAAAAAGGAACAAAGAAGCTTAGATAACCAAGCCATAACTTCAAAGCCATCATAGGCCTAATGGCTTTGAAGCACAAGGTAGAAGCGAAACGTTTTATTTACAGCTTTATATTCACAATGAATTGGGATTAAAATCGGTTAAGTTGTAAACAGTCAATACTTGAATAAAAGTAATAAATGATACAACCATTGTTGGATTACAACAAAAATATTTAAAAATATTACATATTACCTACTCGTTGTTTGTTATACAGTTGTATTAATATATATTACTTACTAAATCCTTACTTTTTTCTACAAACTAATCTACAGGGGTCCCAAAATCCAAACCGTCTAAAGGTTATTTTAAATTTTGGAACACGGATTCGATAACATTAAACTAACTTTGACACTTTTTTGTGACTGATAACAATATTGTGTAAAAATGTTCAATTTTTTTTATTATTTGCAATACGAACAACTGTCTTTGTATCTATTCTGTATAAAAACTTAACAAGTAGTATATATATAAATACAAAGTTAGGAACCTACTTTTGAATATAGTCATTACTTTACTGTCTTGCTAGGAAATAACTGACATAAGACATAAAAATGTTTAGGTAAATCCATAGAAAAGATCTGTATAATGTACACACATATTACCGTATCACTCTTCTAAAGTACTTAGTGCTCTGCATAAATTTTGACGATAAATTTCTATTCATTCTTAACGTGGTAATAACCTAACTTAAATTTGCACCTAAACACTTATTTCTGCCCTAAAATAAATTGGTAGAGAATGCCTATGGCATTAAGTCGTCAGTAATTTAGTAATTATTTTTTAATTTTTAGTGCTCTTTGTCAGTATTGTTTGAAGTCGGTTCAACTTTTTTTTTAAAAGGATTTATGTGCATATAGTGATAACAAACAAATAAATCACCATCCGCCGAGCCTTTTCTAAACTGGGTTGGGGTCGGCTTTCAGCCTACTACGACACAGCTTACTTCAGATTTTTTACGTGGACCGATTTTTATTGTATTAAACTTTGCAATGTGCTAACCTACTAAATAAAAAAAATAAAAAAAGGTATCCAAAATTTTAAGTATTTTTCTTTAACTTAGTGACGATTAAACTTGAACTTGTTTTTGTATAATTTTGCTATAAACACAGTTTTATGACATTATACCCTAGCCTTTCATCATAATTATGTTAGGTGAAATCATTTAATAATCCAGTTGATATTTACCAACACTATAAGATTTAAACACGAATAAATTAAACTTGCAAATTTCATTAATTCTACTGAGTTGCAAACTTTTTATGTATAACATATATATTTTTTCTGTAACAGACTTTAAATTGAATAATCCTTGTAAATATCACTTCCTTACTACAAACACTTTTAACAGTCACGGTCGAATACATTTAAATTGACGATTACTTTTTGTGGACGTTAAAATTATTTGTAATAAATAGCATCATTAAAAACCCCCGACACAAGAAAAAACTTTAAAAAACAATTACTGCTTATTGAAACTGTTCTAATAAGCCCAATGGTATATATGCTGTAATTTTCTGAGGAGTTGGCTATCCCGCATCCTACTTGATGCAGCAGCAAGTTCCAGGTTACCATGTCGTGGAAATACTATCAAAGTAACAGTATACCAAATTTTAGATCAATCGAACCAGTGGATTTTAGTGAGGTCCCTTCATCACCTGGGAAATGAGCTGATCATCTTCAAAATTTATAGCAAAGAACAATCTCGATCACATCGGCTTTCGAACAAAAACATCCGAATCGACATTGGTTCATCCTTTCAGGAGCACAGACAGACAGACAGATACACCGGTTAAACTTATAAAAGCAATCGTTTTTCTTTGAGGGTTAAAAATGACGTCATCTGTATATTAAAAAGTGAAAATAATAATTTTCTCAAGAAATTTTTACTTAAAACTTATGTGTTGAAGATGTTTCACATAATAGAGTATTCCAAAAATAAATTCTATAAATAAAAAATATGCGAAAACGGCTACATTAAAGGTACAGAGGTCCAATAATATAAATAAAATCAAAATGTTGCTTAAGTTAAACTAATCATTGATATAAAAAAAAGTATCAAAAGTTGATAAATTTTAGTCGACCACTAGGCGATCTTAAGTACGCTAGAAGACTGCCCGACTGGGCGTCTAAACGCGAAGTCCTGGTCTACCAAATCGGACGAGACCTGGGCCTCAATTAAAAAAAAACCTAATTTATTTTCAAATTATAAGGAAATGCTTTATTTATTTTTCCAATCGTTGTGTCCATTTCATGTATGATTGCAAAGTTATTTATTTGATTCTTTATGCACAATTGACAAATGTACGAGACTAAATGTTGCCGGCATTATTTCCCAGACTATCTTTGGGTGGTGGGGGAACGTGTGATTAAGTTTCTTTTTTCTCTTTTTTCTCTCAATCTTTTTGATATCACCGCTGATGAGCCACTGTAAAGACACTGAGTTAGTGTAGACTACCGATATTTATACCGATGCCAACTGCCACTCGATGGCATCTCAATAGCGTGTCGGTGGTATGACAGTGGCTTGGCGTGACCAGCAATCATTGCTGCCATGCTGGCGGGTGAGGAGGGATGGGGCGCTGTGGTCTCTTACTGTGAAGCTGTAATGCTCCAGAAAGAGACCGCTGAACGGGATCAGGAGAGGGTAGATCCCGAGCGTAGAGGACGTCGGCAACGTTACCAGCCGCCGACGGGGCCACGGGCCGCCAGAAAGTGGGGACCTTTGGTGGCAGATTGAATGCTGCGGTATGGCAGCCTGATTGCATTGAGACGCAATTGGGACGCCACGTCGCGATTGAGGGGGGGAAATGTTTTCCCCTAGGATAGGGCCTGATTAGGAATGGTGTCAATTCGAGAAGGACCTTCGGGGTGGTTCACTACATACTCCTGGCTCCTGAGTTCCCGAGGAGCACGAGATCCGAAGGTATTTTCCACCCCGTCAACAAAAAAAGGCGACCTCTAGTATTTAAAAAAAGTGTACAGTAATTATTTCACGAAAATAAATATCATAAAGAAACTTTTACAAAACATGTACATTGCTAGTCTGTCCACTACTTGTGTAACTGCAATTCTGCCAGTTAGTCATCACAATGAAACCAGGGAAAACTAGAACTTTCTCAGGTTTTATACTATTTTATACATTTACACTAACATGAAGATGTCCAGACGTTTCTGCCTATTATTTTATAAAAATTTGCTACACTCTTTCTCTTGTGAGATATTGGTTTATTTAAACAAAAGTTTATTTAAACTTTAGACCAAGCAATTCGTTTACAGATCACAGTTTATTTTTATTAAATATTTTATAATAGTCCATCGAGGATATCCTTAATAGCTTCCTAGAAACCTGAAAGATGATTTATAAAACAGGATTGTTGACCGGCGTCCGGCTGATACCTGATGTTTTCTTATTCTAGCAAATTATGCTTATTAACGACCTCACATCACGCAACATCTCATGTAAATACCACCAATACGAGTATCATATACTATAACATTACTTACACATTAGACTAAATAAACATATTTTGTTTTATAAACTGTAAAGTTACAGTTAAAATGTCACTCACCTCTTGATCATAATTTTGTCGCCACCGAAACAGTTCTACACAAATGTCACTGAAAACGAATATCCAAAAGAATCACAACACAATTCACATATTAAAAAAACCATAAATATCCACCAAAGTATTTTTTATCCTTATTTGAATAAAAGAAACATCAATACAGTTGAAAATAGTTAACATATACACGTCGAAGTGCAAAAGAGTTCAACGAATGTAGCGAGCTCTCGGTCCGCGGGCCCGACGTGTACTGAACCCTGTCTTGCGAGGCCGTGCACTATCTCCTACGACGTGGGGTACCTGATAACGCATACCTGGAAATCTTCTTGATACTTTACACTTTTTTGGCCGTGGAATATCATTGTAATTTAAGAATGTACGATAGTATCGGTACCACCTACAAAAAGTAACGTGATCGCAAATGTACGTAAATTTTTATTACACGGCAAAATTGGGAAGAGGCAGTACAAATAGCTGATTTGGTGCCACCTGTCTTCCTAAGTTTGTCGTACTAGAATTATTACAAGTATTTTATCTTAATCTTACACAAATCTAAAGTTTAAAGCACTGTTCGCATAGTATTTTTTTGCCACAAACAAGTAAAAGTAACTAATGTACTTGATGCATTGCAATTTGCAAGCTTGTAAATAAAATTTTTGCGTTATGAATACAAATATCTAATACTAAGTAAGAGCTAACATTTAGGGATACCTTGTCAGCATAACATAAATAGATAATACAACTCCAAGCGAAACTATTAAATATTATAACATACTCTTGTTTTATTTAAAAAGGTAAATAAACAATACCTATTATTTTATTTTATGAACTTATTTCTTATCAGCGGTGATCTTAGTCTATGTTACCTTACACATTTGTAGAATAGTTCTTTTTTATCTACGACATAAAGATGTATAACCTATTCACTAGAGGTGTGATTCGAATACATTTTAAGTGCAGTGTCGGCGTCTGCGCAACCAATTGATACAATCATGGGCGAAAAGTAAATGGTTCTTAATAAACGATGCACCGCAAATGCACTAAGTTAACCTTTTTATCGGTAGCTTTAAGCTCGGCGGTGTGTTAAATAAAGTGGTTTCTAAATATAAAACGGCGTATCTCGACATGCCATTGGCAGGTGCGAGCCTAGGCGTCTCGCTTTTTTGCCATCATCTCTATTTTTTATTGCATTTTGTATTTTTTTATAAGGACAATTTTATAATTAAACCTAGTGCGTTTATCGTGAGCCGAGAGAAGCTTTACCGAGAAACTGTGGCCGATGATATCTATACCTCACTCTGGCAACTTAGTACTACAAAATGATAATTAATTTTGTTTTCAAAGATGTCCGAAGGTCCACATTTGTGTGCTGGTTATAATTTATGTCGTGTTTTACAAGAGCTATTAAGATAATCATTTTTTTAAATGTTATAGTCTTATAAAAACGTATAGGGAGACATAATGTACAAAGGATAATTATTCAGTTTTATTTACACAAACAAGCGGCAGTTATATTTTATTTGACTCTCACTCTTCAGTATTTCTCAGATTTGATGCTCGGTTAAACAAATTATCATTATTATTTTTCTGTAAAGAAATATAACATACCAGTACAGACTATCTAAAATCATTTGTACCAAAATATACCAGTCAATAAATGACTATAATACAGTTCTGTGGACCACATGAAATTTTAATAACGTATTCTTAAATTGCACCTTAAGATACATTCTCCACATTAAAAATCAAATTAAATAACAGTAAAAAACTTAAATAAAGAACATAGTGAATGTTTCTCTACCCGACAATCAAATAAAAGTAGAGTAAGTACATGAGTGACAGCTCTACGCCTGCGTGGAACATCTCTACAACAATTAAATAGATCGCAATGCGAGTACAGTCCCACGGCCTGCTACCGTTATCGCGAAGAAGGTAGCTAATGAAACAGAGGAAATTATTGTACTTTATATGGTGCAAGTGGTAAGTCGAAGCGGATAAAATGAATTAAATTGTTAAAACGTTGTAGCCATAATCAAGAATTATTTATAGCAATCGATTTTTAATAGCAGTATCCTCATAAATTATGTGCCGATGTTTGTTATTATACTTAATTATGCGAAAAGGCTCAACTTGACACACAAATAGTATTTTTATCACTCATCTGAATCTAGTGGATAAAAGTTCTCGAGAACTCGCGGACACAAGGTAACCCATAAGGTAATCCTCATAAGTAAAAGTCAAAAAGTTTAACATCCTGTAACTGAGCACCGACTTTTTAAATAGTTTAAGTTTTCGATAAGTAGACGATACGTTACTAATTACATGTAACATTAAGCATAATTTGATTGAAAATATATTATATTATACTATTCACTGAAACTTTTACTAGAGTTTAATTTCTTTTTCTTCTCCCGCACTAGGAATATATATTCTGTGTCTCGGGGACTTTGCAAACATTCAATCAAACGGACACAAAGAACACCCAGACTTCTTCTTCCTTCGATCTTTTTTCCCAAACTAACTTGGGGTCGGCTAAGTGTACTTCGATACGACTGAACTTCGATTTTTTGGCAAGTGACTGCCATCAGACGTCCATAACCCAGGTAGAAGAAGATAAAAAACACTCAGACTCAGAACAACAATTCGAGGATCACCACGTTGGCATATAAAGTTTATTCCACTACTTGTTATGTATATAGAGTCTACGAACTAAAGTGGTGTTTTTTCCATGCATTGTTCCACACAACAACTTTGTACTCATGGTGTGTGCCTAAATCTTAAGTTAACTTGGTTTTAATCTAATCTGATGTCGTTAACCTTTTGATTGAGATTACTCATGTTCAATTTTTTAATTCCTCAGTTTCATCTTCGTGTACGTTCAACTATGATACGTTCACACTCATCATCTCATTGAGTTTATACACAATACAAAATTATCGGCAGTTATGTGAATCTTTCTTATACACATATGAATATGCAATTGAAAGTGAAATACAGTTTACTTTTGAAACTTTTTGAGACTTTTGTAGACTTGTGTTAGACTTAAAATTTTAACGAGTTAAGGTCGCGTTTTAAAAGAAGTTCAAATGAAAATACTGAGACAGTTGCCCTTTAAGTAAATGAAGTAAGGAATATCAATACCTATATTTTACGTGTGCCTAATATTAGTAATTATTAACAGAATTAGTTTTTTTTCTAATTGTTTTCTTTACATTAGTTGTTGATTCCAGACTGATATATAGTATCATTTTTGTTAACCTTTAATATTTCAATTGCTTTTAATACAATATTTTTACTTTTACCTTTTTTACTTCGAGCAAACACTACGAGTAGTTCATCTTACTACTGCAAATTCTATGATACTAGCTAAGTTGGAGAGTTTAGCAATGTGCAAAGCTGTATTATTAATCCACGCTATACAGCTTAACTAGATAACAGCATTTGCACACAACACAGAAAGCACTGTACATACATACGTATACATACTTTGTAATTGGAACGTACGCCTTCTTGATAACAGGGTCATCCATTCATGAGTTTAGAGTCGATTGTGTACTATGTATAGTTGCAAACTAGCATTGCATTAGTGGTTACGTTAGCTTGTAACATCTTAATCGTAGTATGAAACGACTAATTATTCCAAGATGTTATACACTTCATAAATTCTGGTAATTTTCTTCAGAAGTCTATTCTTTAACAATTGCAAAAAACGCGCGGTCCTACTGACGGCAAACGGTTACAAAGTATGTGGAACTAACATTTAAGGAGTCATTTGTATTACTTTTAGGCATTTAAAGAGCTTAACTGCATTAGTTACTTCTTTGTACAGTTTAAAGCACGTTTAGGTAGTCTAGTCTCATGAAAAGGTAGTTCTCATCAAAATCCGATTTTCCACCCCGTCAACAAAAAAAAAAGAGATAGAGACTATTGCTGACTGACCGGCATGGCAGGTCGATTTGTGAAGAAACTTCTATTTTTATGTATTTAAGAGTATTTTTATTTGACTGGCCTGTTGGGTTCGTGGTAAGATCCTGACTACTAAGCCACGACAGGACGTTGATTCCCACCCAAGACAAATATTGTGTGATGACCACGATCATTGTTCTGTGTCTGGGTGTATTTTATCTAATTAATTATTAATAATAAATATGTTTATGAGTAGTCTGGCTACTACACCGGCAAACGGTACATAAACGATAAGAGAGTCCTGTATATTTCTTCAAAAAACATTTTATGCACTTCCTTTACCATCCTGTTTACAATTAGTAAATCTCAGCTAGCTACTACTCGTATCTGGCAGTTTCACGAATGATGCACAATGTGTAGAGTAGAAAAAATGCGTATCTAAGTAAAACGATATTAATAGAAAGCGGTGGCGTGATAGTTTCCACGACAAATTGGGGTCGGCTATTGTGCACTGGCACATTGTTTACGCCTCTGCTTAATTGCACCATTGGGCAGGTGACCTGAGCTTTGAGATACTGAATTGTCTTGATGCCATCTAGGGCGGTATGGGGAATTTCGGTTTCTTTCTTTGATGAAAACGTTTGAGAGATTAGTTATAAATATTTATTTAGAACAAAAAAAATGAATGTTATGTAAATTATAAGCTAAAATAAAAGTTTCTGATGAAGTTTTTTATATCTATTAATTATTATTTCTTAATCTATGTTATATTTTATTACGATACTTAGTTCGCTATTTTAAGTATATAGTATACATAGTAGGTGTACATAAAATCACATAGAGCGAAAGGAATTTTAAAATTCAACGTACTTTGCGATACGTTTTTAAAAAAAAACACAATTAAATCCAACAATCAAATTAATTTCTAACGCTAACGAAACTTCAGATAATGTACTTAAATTCCTAAAGAACCAAAATCCTTTACTTTGATTAGTTTTCAAACTGAAAAAGAAATGTCTATAAATATTATTAATAAGCAAAAGTAATAATTCACAGATAAGACACACAATAACATTTCACAGCTTTATTGCTGTGATAGAACTGCGTTGCAATTACAATGCTTGATTTATGTAAATAATGTTTTTGATGGAATACCATACAGTAACTACTACTTAGAGTCAATCTATGGCGAAATATACCTCTGAGGCCAGCCTTCGGGGTGGTTTTTACTGGAATTACCCCATACTCCTTACTCCTGAGTCGCCGAGGAGCAAATTTGCCACGCCGTATTCAACTCCATATTTTTCCATACCTTTTCTAAGGTACCAACAAAAGTCAGTTATTAGTCACCGGTTGATTCAGATCAATCGATCGATAAACAGTTGGACTAATGATCTCTATCTGTAGTTAAAGTCGATCAGCGGACGATTTATTCTGGGATATGCTCGTAAATTACTCGTGGTACCAAACGTGGGTGTCGTGAACGCCGGCTGCACGGGGTAGATTATTGAACGAACACCTTTATGAGGCTTGTTTGTGTAAATAATGATTACAATTGGGCGTATATTTTTTACACTGTATGCGAAAGCGTTTCAAAGCTTTCATCAGTTATGTCAAACTAAAAGCTATTAAAGACTAAGAAGGCCCTTATTCAATATTTAACGTTTACACATGCACATTGTTGACTATTTTCTTTTGTTTTTTTTATTGTTGTAATCTTTTATAAAAAAGTTTCAAAGTATTAACATTCCATGGTTGAAATATGAACTCATTCAAATGACTAATTTGTACCTACATGGAAAACATTGAATTTGCTAGTTCTAGTAATTCTTGATTTGCTGTATTTTTTTAAGAGTTCCGTAAATCATCAGATCTATATGAAATTTAAATGGGACCATTTGGGAATAAACCCCTGTCAAAAAAAAACAAAAAATCCAAACAAAATATTATAACGGAGTTATGACCGAACATACATAAAAAAAATATACAAACATCCGAAAAAATATGATAATTTTACAAAACATTTTAACGTCATTTTGAAACATATTGTCCAGTTTGTTAATTTAAATATTTCTTCCGAGAATCGCCGTGTTGCGTTGAGTTGCCATAAAATTAACATCTTTTGCTGTTCTAGCATAGTATAAATCACGGTTACCATAGTGTATCAGTCGCAAGAGTTTACAATAAGGACGAGTTAAAAAAAAAAGAAACTGGAAGTTGACAATATTGGTTATAAACTGATAAGTAACTTCGCAACGCACTTAAACTACTCAAAATTTATATATATACATATTTACGGATAGTATCGTAAAACATACATTTAAGTTAAAATCCAAGAAGAACGTAAGAAAGAGTACCTAAGTTAAATAAACAAGAAAAACAACATATTTCCAAACTGTGAAAGCCCTAAGAAGTCGGAAATGCGCTGCGCGTACGCAACCGGACCGTGAACAAAGGAGCGGGATTTAGCACACTAAGTATTGTACATCCTCACGGAATATATTGCCGAAGCACGCTTAGGGGTAGGCGTGGTAGCTAGTTCTCGCAAGACAGGTTGGTACTTGGTAAAAAATATTTGTGTAAATATTACCTAGTTATTTAAATCATTAACTTCTTCCTTTTTACCAGACCTTTATTAGCTTTATCTGTATGTATATGTTTTGGAGTCTTTGAACGTGATATTCACACACTTCAAAGCAATAATTTAATAAGATTGTCAGATTATCCTGATCAGAATCTTTGACTAACGGTTGTTTCCATATCTAAAAACACGACAGTGTCCTGTAAACAACGTACTAAGGCGTGTACTGACACATATGTATGTGACTTACACACTTGTAACACTACACTGAATTCATTGAAAGTATTTCATATAAACATCCTTAATTTTGTAGATGACGAAATGCCATGCAAATTAGGGCATCACACAGTTTATGTCAGCACCGTTAGATCTCGTATAAAGTGTAACATTAAAAGTTGTTATAATTTTAACTATACATGATAGAAAAGAGGATAAAGCGTTTATACAAGAGTTGGCAGTTCTTCACGGAACCGGTTATATTTTGTACGATTTAAATACATCATCAGATGCAGACTCGCACCAACTTATATACCTATTAGTAAGAATAAATATTTACTCTACTAAAGCTCAGGTATAAGGTCTGGTAATTGTTGTACAGTGAAGGCTTCAATCATATTAATCTCTATTGAAAAGTCTGATCTGTTGTACAATTTTATTTTATTTATCACTCCAATTTATTTATTTATTTACTCCAAACTCAACCACTTCCTTATCGTATGAAGGCTAATGAAGGTATTATTAAAGAGCCGGATGCAGTTGCTAGACCTTCGGCGCCATAGATATGCCAAGAAGACTATAATAAGTTATATAACTTCTTAATTGTTTCTTATTATGTTTGTTTAGAAAGGTTTTTGTTTCATTTGCGTGTTGATTATAATTAACAAATTAAGCACAATATCATACTCTGCTAAATTGTAATTGTGGACACAAGGAAATCACGTATTTACTAATACACCAATAATTTATCTGCACAATTTTACAAATTAGTTACAGAAACGCGCACGGCACATTCATTTAAATTCCTTTCATAAGTTAAATATTCGTTTTGAATCTATTTTTTATATCACATAAACATTTTTTATCGTTACTTCCACTAAGAATTCACATATCCTCCACTCCCACAAAATTCCTCTAAAATGATACTATTTTTAAAGACAAAATGTTGCCCTAGTCTTATTATAATGCAATATCTCATTTGGGTATGAATAATGAGCTAATAAAAACTATTATGTAGGGAATTATATTGCAAATTTGGGCTAACAAAGAAAATAAACAATAAACAGAAAAGTATTCTTATTTCTCTAAAAAATCTAATTTGAAGCGAGAAAGTTATAAAATAATTCACGGAATACGAGACTGAGTTAGTAAGTCGTTGCCTATATTATTAAACAGACTATATCTTGCAATCTGTCGGTTCTGAATGGATAATAACCTAGGGTCCGACCGACTCTTCTATTACGAATAGGACCCCACTGCCGCCCCCTGCCCTGCCAACAAGGATTCAACCAGTGCTTAACTGTAATTGCTTACATGTTTTTGCAATTTGACTGATTCCGCCCTTAATAGGGCTGTTACGGTTCGTAGGTATACAACGCGTCTTATGTGGAACACAACACATTAGAAAATGTTTAAAGGACACAGTATACGAAGATTGCCAATTAACATTATTGTTGAGTTGCAAAAACCTTTTCCCTTCACAATTCATGGATAAAAACTTGACAAACGAAATACTTTTAACAAATCTTCTTACAAAAAATTATTTAAATTCGTAGTTAGCAAATGAATAACGATTATCCGCAAATACTCGATGTCAACATGAATAAAATTTGTTGTTATAATATTACTGATATAAGCTGTCCTAAGCAAATACACGAAAAAATAAGGCGGTATAAGTAGGTACTCCTACTCCCATTGTTATGATTCCAAAAAAGAACATCGACTGAATGTTAGACAGTTAAAAGTATCTACACTTCTAAACCTACACCACGATATGATCCAGTTTGCATAATATCGTACCACCTGCAATCTTCCATTATGGGTATTAAAGCTTAGAAAAAATAATTTCTTGGAAATTAAGTCTCGTTTAATTTTACATTTTAATTCAATCGCACGCTGAGCACAAATTATGTGATCAATTACACACTTTTTTTGGAATCAATCAACACTACTGAACACTACATGTAAAATAGAACTATATTATATTTACAATCAGGTCCTGAATTAAAATTAATACGGTGTACATATTATTTTTAGAAAAATATATCAAAAATCCCCTGAAACTGAAGAAACCAGCGCCAGAAGTCTACTGTCCGATAAATTAGACATTCTATCGTCTACGTAACTCGTACTAAAATGTTATGTTATGTTATATTGGATTGGGTAAATGATTATCTTGCTTTTTTGTAGAAACAATTAAAAAACATTAGTGGCACACATTTTACTTCCGCATGGAATATCACTGACATTTGAATCCACAATTCACAACATATTTATTAGCTCTGACACAATAATACTGTTAATAAACATAGCAATCGCACATAACTTCGCAACCACGCCTCGAATGAACCTAAGTACATAAACAGCATTGATTTTCTAAATGTCATATAAAAACATTAATATTATCCAGGCGTAGTAGGACCTCGAGTATGTCGTTACGAATGTAATAAATGTCAAGAATGGCAACGTTGTTCGTGGTGCCGACAACGACAGTACCATTAGACCCCATGAATATTCCAACAGTTGGCTATGAGAATTTGATAAACGTTAAATAAACCTATAGAATACAATTCATTTCAAGCGCAGGTGTATATTGATATGTTTTATTTCAAGGCGTGGTGCTTACTGATTCAATTGGATATTATACCAATAGTGATTAAGGTAACAAAGTGCAGACCATCTTGCAACGACAGGGTCTTCATAGAAATGCAACTTTATACTCGTTTATGTTTCGATAAGCAATAAGTCGGCGGCGTTGCTAGATGATATTTCTACAGTCTAATAACCTGTAGATGTGGTTTGATGCAAAATAGTAATCGGATCTATTTATTACGTCTATAACTTGGAATGTGAGAGCCTCTAGTGGCAGTGTAGTTGTAGCAAACATTTCGAGGTATTAGCGGACGCTGTATTTAAGATTTATCTATAAATATACCTGCAACGCCCTCACTTTTGTTCAAAAAGGTCAAGGCCGACCATTATGTACACTTCGAAAATGTTGTTCATTGACGAATGAAAACAAAACAAAGGACTGCAAACAAGATGTACGGTCAGTAGGAAAAGTACATTTAACGAAATTTTAAAACACAATACACCATGTGATGCAATAATTCACTAGTCAAGAGCTTTTAATTAAATAGAAATATTAATAGAAGCTTTACCATTGTGCACGAATTTAATACCGAGAACAATAGATTGAGAGAATAAGCCGTAAATCTTTCTCCCTCAAACGATATTACAATATAATAATAGCCCAACATTCAAGTTCATTATTTCAATGGTCTGTTCTAAATTTGCTTACCGTGCAAATCATACATATAAATATTAATGTAGGGTATACGCGGTACATGCAAACGCAAACTCCGGGGATTCATAATCTTTGACAATGAACAGGTCCCATAGTCGGAGATAATTTTTCGTAACATCACCTCGCAGAGGCTATATCTAAGATTGGATCTAAGAGGTGATCACATGAATTCTTGGGCACACCGCACGAGGCTTGTAGATGTTATCTAAACATCTTAAATTATTGTCCTGGGAGCGGCTACCTCGGCTCTCATCTAGCGTTATAATCGTGGAGTCGACTAGAAACTCTTATGAACCTATCATTGGAGGAGGTACTCACTCATACTACTCAATCATATAAAATGTAACAATTAACTACTTTCCCTAATCATGTCCCTGGAGGCAGAGGAAACAATTTAACTTTCATTTAACATATCCAAATGTACCCTTTTCTGGCCTTCAAATAATTTTTATTTTCTAAACCTCTTTCCATCTTTAAAAAGTGCATTTTCGTGACCATTCACATAAGCACTCACACATATTTCCAAAAAAGGTTCTCATTTCAACACACGCGAGATGACATCATGCCGGTGCAATTTTATTCTGGAGTATACAAAAAAGGCCACATCCATGAAGTTTCGCAGCATTTTGTAAATGTGAAGCACATATTTTGTGGTTTTATTGCTATCCGCGTTGAAAGCACGCCGGGCACTCCTACTAATGCTCGGCGTAAGGTCAAATTACTAGCCGACGTTGCAAAGCCGAGTGGCTTAGATAGGCACTGTTCAAATTGCGTCGAATAAAAAAATCGGTTTAGTGGGATTGCAATTTGTTTCCAATTGACTTTTACGCCGGTATCGCGAACTAACCCTATTCAAGCATAGTTACTAAGCCATATAGTATATTGATCTTTTTTTAAAACTATTGATTCCTTTTATAATAGAGAAGAAAACATTACAATTTCCATTTTAACATTATTCACATTAAGGCCTTAAGGTAGAAATATAAATCATGTATGCATTTGAGAAAGGAATAACTGCATCAAACAAGTTTGAAGCAACAATATGATTTACAATGCTTAATTTATTGTTATTAATTATTATTATATTTATTTAGAGCGATGACGTCAGAATGTGCACGTTTTCATGATCATCAATGTTTAAGTGTCAAATGAGGGTCATAAAACGTGCACATTTTCTGGAACATTTGCTCAGGGCGACAATGACAAGTAAACAAACCCGACTCAAATGGACGATCACTTTCGTTGGAACATCACTTTCGATGTCGCAATCTCCATACAAACATCTGGGTCGAATGTGCAGAGCAAAGGCCGAATGGCGAGGCGACTAATATCGTGATTGTGTACGACTACAAAGATGTTTATTTGCCTACATTGTAATACGGCTTTTGTAATTTAAGTACGCACATTGCTCCTAATACTAATGGTAAATGACGCACAATTCTCGAATGGAATGAAGCTGATCGTACTTGGCAGGATTGCATTTGAATTATGCCCTATGTCGGGAATAATTTACTGAATGTAACTATAGCAGTCCACCCAAAAGCAAATCAAAGCTCTAATAAACCTAAACACAAAAGCTATAAAATGTCAGCGCAATCAAAACGTTATTGCGCCAAGAGTAGGTGAATAGTACTGATATATAAACAAATAATTTGGTAATTTTACCGGCACTTGTGCGGTTTACTGAGCCATTGCAACATGCACAGGTCACGGTACATAAGTTGTGAACTGATATAGACTAGTCAGAAACATAGCAGTTGTCTTATTAGGTACGCTTATTACAAAAGCTTCAAAATAAAGTAACTTGTTATGCACTGAGCTGCCACACCTTTACATTAATATAGTAAGTGATCTTCTTTTCATTCTTATACATTCTGGACCGCACATGCAAGGACCAATCAGATGTCAGATTAAATGCGAAATATACGTGTGTGTTGAAAAAAGGACAAATTTAATTGATAGATATTGTACACATTTTCATTACGGGTTGAATAAATAAAAATATTTTACTAGGTCAGAATCTCCAATCTCTTCATCAAATCACTACCACGACCTCTCCAAACGAGGACTTTTTAACAGGAATAAAGTTTAAAATAATCTAAAAAGTAATATAGAATATTTTAATGTTAAATAATAATGGTGTTAATTCATATATCGCCATGCAAAAGTGCACAACAAAGCTCGTTCCGATAGTTGCAGTGTGTAGAACGGACAGAGGCGTGGGCGCGGCGCCCGCGGCGACCTATCTCCGTGAACAAATTATAATTTCAAAATCCCCATCGATTTATGTGGACGCTCATCTGAATAAAGCGATGCTCCATTTTACTCGTCGTATCTTACTGTTGTTTCTCGCTTGCAAAAAATAAAGTCGCACCTACTGACATCCCCTATCTACAGATTAACAATGTCGCAAAGCTGCAATAAAATAGCAAGGAATTATGTTAACCCGATAGTTTTGTGTAGGAATATGGTCCATAAATATTATATAAAATACAGATACACGAAGCGATATAGCGGAGCGGTGATAATATCCTCTATATATTCATTTCTTGGTTATCGAGAAACCATTGTAAAAGTATTTCTCGAACCTAATTACGTCAACAATTTAAGGTGTTATTGCGCGATCTGCTGTTAGACTTTCAAAAGATTATTCAAAACAGCTGCGAGTTTTTAATTATTTATATCTAATTGTGTATCATAAACATACTTATTGTGATTGTAACTTTGCAGCTTGCAACAATATTTTGGACTCGAAATAGCAAGAACATAATTTAGGCCATTTTGCAGCATTTTAATCTATAAAAGAGTTTTAATATATTTGATAACACTCACAATGTACTCACTCACTGTACAATGACAAGGTTATTTTAAGAGATATGTTTTTAAATTGTTAGCGCACCATTGGTACGGAGTCTTTAGAAGCAAGTTTATGTTATGTGTAAATAATATGTACGAGGGGTGATCAATAAGTAATGATAATCAATATGAAACAGAACTATTAGATTAAAAAAAGTATTTTATTTTTCAACATAGTCTCCTTGCAAGTTAATACATTTAGTGTATCTTTTTTCTAAGCCCATGATTCCCTTAGAAAAAAATTCTTTGTCTTGACCCTCCCAAAATGCCTCTACTGCGGCCATCACTTCACTATTGTCCTCAAATTTGTTGCCCCGGAGGTGTTCTTTGAGCCGAGGAAAGAGGTAGAAGTCACTGGGAGCTAGATCTGGCGAATAGGGAGGGTGTTCGAGCAGTTCGAACCCCGTTTCTTCAGTGGCAGCCATCGCAACTGCGGCTTTGTGAGCCGGGGCGTTGTCTTGGTGAAACAGCACTCCAGCGCGCAGTTTACCGCGTCTTTTTGACTTAATAGCTTCTCGCAATCTTCTTATTTGGCCTGCGTAGTAAGAGCCTGTTATAGTGGCCCCCTTTTCCAAATATTCCACCATAATAATTCCTTCTGCATCCCAGAAAACAGACGCCATAACCTTTCCCGCTGAACTTGACACTTTGAATTTCTTCGGCGTTGGTGAGGAAGCTCGTTTCCAAGTCATTGATTGTTGTTTGGTTTCGGGATCAAAGTGGTGGATCCAGGTCTCGTCCATGGTCACAAAACGCGACAAAAAAAATTCTTTATCGGCCTGGAACTTTTGAAGATTCACCCTCGAAATGTCGACTCGTTTCTTTTTTTGCTCGTCGGTTAACATTCTCGGTACCCAACGCGCAGAGACCTTTTTCATATGCATTTTGTTGACAATGATTTTTTGAACGCTGCCATAGGAGATCCCTGTGACCTCAGCTACATGCCTTACGGTCACACTTCGATCGGCCAACACGATATCTTCCACTTTTTTGACGTTTTCTCCAGTAAGGGACGTGGAAGGGCGTCCCTCGCGATGTTCATCTTCAGTGGAGGTTCTGCCCAGCTTAAATTCCTTTGCCCAGCGTGCGACTGTGGAATATGGAGGAGCAGACTCCCCCAATGTTTCCTCTAAGTCGCTGTGTATGTCTTTGGTAGACATTTTTTTCAGGCAGAGGTACTTGACGACAGCTCTTATTTCATTTTTCTCCATTTTGATGTTTTCTCTTCGACAGTTCGTATTCAAATGAATGTATCTCCCGGTAATGGTGTCCTATTTATACATTTTTTTGAAGCTGAAGTAGTGGATATATAAGCAAGCAGAAAAATAATAATTTGGGTTTTTGTGCGTTCTAGAAATACTCGATTATCATTACTTATTGATCACCCCTCGTACTAGTGCATCGGACTTTCTCATTACATGAACAAAAAACCACGTAGGCGTGAAGTGCTTTAAGAAAAATGGTGTGGCTCGTGGTGAATCTTACATACGTATATGAATTTCAAGTTCTTCTTACTGTAAAAGTTGAGACAAAAAGACGAGGCAACGGACGCCTATGCTATTTATATTTTAATCTTGTAAATGGGATCAGGAATAATCCTCAACGGCAAATTTAAGACTTCATTTTTATTTTTTATAAAAGTTTGTATATTTTCCTTATAGAATACTCAGACGATAAATGCAATGCTATAAATTATAGTGTCTGTGGAAATGGGGAACTAGTTATTCCTATCTATACTAATTTTATAAAGCTGAAGAGTTTGTTTGTTTGTTTGTTTGAACGCGGTAATCTCAGAAACCAATTATTTTAGCATGGAATAGTCAATGAACTATCCCATACTAAGAGAATTTTATAGAACCTTATAGCCGTCCTTGATACGTTTATCAAGGACGGCTATTAGGTTATATAACATCGCTCTACCACCGATAGGGGCCAAGCATCAATGAAAAACATTGCAAAAACGGTGAAAATTTATTCCTTTTGAGAGTCACACAATAGAGTGGCGTTATTGGTGATAGTTTATCACAATTTGTCTTCGTTTATGTTCCCCGAAACGACCAATTGTTTTTTATAGTTCCGCACACGCAAATAGATGGAATTTTATATAGGGTTACTTACGTTATAGGGGTTTACTATGTGAACTAGAGCGCTTATCGTGGAAATTCGGCGGTGGAAATAAACCAGTGTATTGTTACATAGGATAGGCAGTAAAGTCGTCTATTGTAGTCTATAATGAATATTTCTAGTCTAGTAATAAATATTTGTAGTCTAAAACAGTTTTTTTTTTTAATAAGCAAAGCAATGAGACATTTATATCGAAAAGAGTAGTCATACCTAAGCAATATAAACAATTTATATAGATTAGTATAAATACAGATTAGTAGGATTTACATATGTATGACAAATATTTCATAAGTTAAGACCTTATTTATTTTTCTAATTTCTGTATACCTATCAGCAGCAACTTAAAATGTATCAAGTCCATCCAAAGGTTGCCTGGAAGAAATTGCACTAAGCGATAAGGCCGCCCTTTGTACATTACATCTGTTGTAAATTACTTTATAATGTCTGTAAAACCCTGGTGTACAAATAAAGTATTATCTATCTATCTATCTAAAAATGTATGTACCTTCTTTTCATATGCAGTATTCCGCTTACCGCCAGGCATTCTCAAAGACTTTAGAAATCCGGAACCTTTCCACATAAGATAAAGTTGTGTATTGTAATTATAGGAAATTCTCTATTTTTCAATGAAATAACCGTGAAGATAGATATTAAAATTTATATAAATACTGAGCACAATTTATTTTCATCGTATCATACTCTACTGCCGCAAATAAAGATTTCAGCAATCTCCAAGCAATTGCTACCAAAGTACATCAAAACATAAATATCGGAAACGACTAAGTTGCATGCAGTTGGATGTAAATAGTCTCAATGCACTCTTTATCGTTGTGGAATAGCCCAACAATCTAATAAAAAGGGGTTCCCATGGCTCCATTAGCGTCTATCAGCCGTATCGAAGTATGAAGTCGAACCCGTGATGCGTCGAACGGCCGCCCAACATGTCCCCCACATTTAATCTTAGGTCTTAGATAGGGGTGTCATCTAAAAGCTAAAAGCGCTTGTAAATTGCACCAATCTAGTTTCTTTGACGTGTTATTAAATTTGCGTGCGTTATGTTCAGTTTTTAAAGATCTATATGAGCTATCTTTAAGAAAGTATTTATTTCTGCTGCTAAATCATAGACGAGTGTTTTTCTCGAGTACGGAAGTCTGTATTTAGAGATAAATTTTTCAAAATTTTGGATATTGTAAAGTTGCATCAGGCTTTAGTTCTCTAAAGGTGGTATTTTTATGTCTTATGTTGTTGCCATATTGTTGTTGTTGTTCATACTCGTATTTTAGAATAAAAACAGGTACACTTTGTAGTCGTGTGGGTTAACGAAATAGTTTTACTCATAATATAATTATTCAATACGTGTATGTGGAAAATTTCTCCGTAACCCCTATACTCAAATTACTTTTCTATTTAAAGATTCACTTTGCTTTAAACTGATTTTAAAAATATACATTCCACAGGCTATAAAAATAGTAAATAATTAAATAAGATATATCTAAGAGAAACGCAGTTATAATTTAACTTTTCAGACTGTTCTGTAAACTGAAAACGGGAGATTTTACCGTCGCATCGCTAGACATATTTTTATCTTATACTAGGACTATAACAGATAAAACAATCAAACACAATGAACAAAAGTACCTTTAGCAAAAAGAAAAGGTGGAAACGATATTTTACTTTTATTTTTTTAGTGAAAACCAAATTCTAGTTATTTAACCAACTGGTAGTTGAATTTTAATTAATTAGTCAAAACCAAGAATTATATTTCAAAGTACACTTCTGCAGTTTCTTGTGATAACTCTACTAAAACGTTATTCGCATTATTCTCAACAAAAAGTTTGTGAAAAACTTATAATATTTGTTGAATGTTTATTTTTTATATTTTCATTGTATAAACCTATACCATATTAATAACAAAGGTGTTTCATCTTAGTTTTTAAAGGCAGATTTTAACCGGGTTTTATTAAAGAGGTTTTAAACGTCAATTATAAAAGTACTAAATATAGTTTCTTATAAACATAAAAACGGTTTTATGGTAAATGTAACTAATTTCGTTTATGCGTACGATACTATAATTTATAGGCAAATGCATTAGAGTTAAGCTTAAATGTGGCTCATAAATCCACCATCTAATATGTCTTAAAACCTGTAAAACGTTAAAACTACTTCAGCCTTTTAGACGAACCTTTTTTTAATAGCGGTGTATTAAGAAAAATATAAACAAGGATAATTATAGAATACACATATAACTAATAACTACTAAAATACATTTTTCTATTAATTTGTGCTACCAGCCTTCGGGGACGCTACCAGTAGGCGACGATGCGGACCTCTTTATGTACAAAATGTTGTCGCATGTTAAAGGGTTCAATATAAATAAATAGCTACTTTAATAATGTAAAACTTAATAGTCTAGTACTCACATCATGGGTCGTATCGCCCTTGTGTATTCTTTCCTCGGTCTCCTGAACGCGTTCTGTGATGTTTCTCGTTAGAACTTTGCGGTCTTTGCTCTCTCGCACTTTGCCATCTGGGTTGGCTACCACACATGATGTCACTAATACCTTCGTCCCAGCTGGAGCCACTACACCTCCGAGGACGAGACCGTCGACTTCTGTAAAAAAAAAATATCAGTGCAATTCTGAAACCCGAATTTTGTCCATTTTTCCGAATGAAAAACATTGTAGTTCTAAGATCTTACATAACAGTCTATTTTCGAATGAAAAAAATTGTAAACTTAGGATAGATAGAAACGGCAATCAAGAAATTTTATTGTGGTAATGCATATATTATAACATTATTTGATAAGATTATAATAAATGAAAAAAAAATTAAAATAAAAATAAAATTATAAACGTTAATAAAACTACTGAAATGTAAATATTTGTTTACCATCGGGGGTCTCTCCTATTGCGTCTTGGACGCCTCCACTGATTCCAGCAGGTGAAGTTTCTTCGCTGACTTCATTATCAGGTACACGGTGCTGCAAAAATTGTAATGATAACTAAATCAATTAAAACTTATTTATGTACATTTCCGAGCCCTACACATAAATGGTAATGTGTGCATACAAAACCATAAAGATTATTATCATTGCCGTTGTGAACAAACCGAATAAAACCACACGGATTGGTATACCGTGCCTAAAATTGAAAGGTTCGGGAAACAACTGCTGTTAGCACATTCGCTGTAATCGGTACGTTGCACAATCACCTAAAGGAATGTCTAAGACTCGTCAAACTAGACAATCTAATACTCATAACAGCAAGTACCAAGAAAGTGCAGCGTGGTTAAAATTTGAAATGACGGACCAATTCAATATTAAAATCTTTTAAATCTAAGAGGGTCAACAAGGCAAAATGCTTAGGAAAGAGGCCGATTTATTATCACAGGAAACCGCTTACGATCGGAAACTTCGTGTGTGTGTTTGACAGTTGGTTGTATAAATAAGTAGGAATAAGTAATATTTAAATGATTGTGACCATACCTCTGTCTGTTGAAAATTAGTAGTGTGTGTATCTTCGTTGACGGAGGTGGATATCTTAGGTCCAGAATCACTAAGTATTCGTCCATCTTCTAATATTAATTCCCGCTTGACTCTCGTCGCAATTTGACGCGTGGTGGTAACTTCACTCTTTTTCCGAGTCACCCATTCTTCTGCAATTATATTTTATAATTAAAATTATACTTACTATTCTTAACGAACAGGTTGATGCCTCTATTTCATGAATATGACAAAGAGCGTACACTTAGGCTGTACACAGCCATAATGGCTGCGTACAACGCAAGTTAAAAAGAATATTATTCAACTGAAGCTATCACTGTGTACCCATCCAATTACAACACCAGATAATAACTGCTAAATGGATTTCGTTATAGAATTAATAACAACGTTTAACCTACACTCCGTTTACTTTGGTGGCAGCCCTGGTGCGTCTAGTTTGGATATTATGTGTGATGCACATGCACCTATAGGTGGATTTACTTTAAAATACCTATGTGAAATTTAAAAGATAGAAAAGTACAAACCTTCTTTGGTTGTTGCTATTGTATCACCCGGCTCGGCCTGAAAAAGAAATCAATCTTTAACTCATTCAGTTCGAAAAGTTTACTCCTAACCAAATTCAGATAGATATAAATAACACAAATGAAATTAGCTGGAACTGAATTTAGTTGTTGTAACTTAGTTATTTGTGAAGATTACAAACAGATGCAATCAGTAATTTAACAATGTAATGAACGAAATTATATAGGTAATTGTAACGAAATTGATTCAGGCTTTTTAAGTTGTGATTTAGCGCCATCTCTTACCGAATAGTTAAACTTATACAAGTCGTAGTTATGGTTAGGTGGGTTTGACATATATTGAAGTAGTACGCGCGGCCGTCGCTTGATGGCGCCATGATCACTTAAAGGAAAAACTGTCACCATTAAAATTCATATAATTTTCACTATTCGCGGAAAATTATTACACACACTCAGTCCACTGCTATATTTTATTGTCTATTATCACTTTAACTGTTCACATAACTTAATATGTATACATGAGTAATGTTTTAAAAACATCACTTATATACTGAGTATGAACTGACTATAAATTAAATTATACTAGAAATATAATATATACACATACGGAAATCTGTGAGCGAATACCGTGTATTCTAGCTCTTTGTCAATAATCGACTGAAGGAAAATCAAGGCTTAGCTGTAACTTAGTTAATGAGGCGTGGATTAACATTTTCTTTTGGCACACAATGCTATGTAGAAAATACGATGAGTATTCCGTCCGTAGGTGAGCGCTTCCGTTGGGAGCCAACTTTATAGAGGACAGGTACGAGTATGTCCTATATAGTATTGGTAAGCATTTAAAATTATTTTCCCTTCTCAGTATACAGAAAAATCATTTTATGAAAACGCTTAGAGACTTCTTATCTCGTTCCGAAACAGAGACTATAGAACTCTAAGAAATGTGTTATCCCCATGGTGACTAGTTGGTAAAAAATGCCTATATTTCATCACAAATAAATCGTATTCTGAAACATATAGGACACGGGTAGAGGCCAAAAGTTTTGTACAATAATCATTTTAAAGTGATTGCTGCTAATTCACGTGTTAGGTACATTTAATAATGGAATGCGAAACATTTTTTCCGCTTCTTCCACAGATAATTTAGAATTTATGAAATATTCTCACGGAGAAAATTAATCGCCTTTTTCCTCATAACTTTTTTCCAGCGAACGTTTCTAAGTTCAAACGAAGCGTGCGTAATCCAATCTCTAAACTGCTCGAGGACGTCACTAGGGTTTGCTCCATTTAAATTTCATGGTAGGGCTGTCCTCGAGTGGAGCGGTATATTAATAACGGTCTGTGTAATACGGGGCTATTCAAAGTTACATAGTCTATGGATCACATTGATTATAAACGACACGGAAAGTTTTTCCATTTGTGTGCCCACAGGGGACGACAAAGAAAATATGGTACGTGACTGCAAATGTTATTAGGTAGCGAGTAGCGACGCTCAACTTAACCGTCTTTGGACTAATAACTTCCTGCTGCATTTATAAAATGGCATTATTTATAGTTCTTGACGAAACAAATATTTAAAAAAATTGAATATTGTGAGTATTTATGTAATAAAGAACAAAATCATGATATTCATGATTTTGTTCTCAGATTCGTTCTAAGAAATGAATCTGCTATCGGACAGTATGTTATATCCAAACTACTGTCTCTTTAGATCAGGACCGGTGATGGACCAAAATGGTTAAGAACATCAAGTACATACAACATAAATAAACTAAACTTTTGAAAAATAAGAATAAGAAAACCTCCATAAAGTAGGTGATTTTAATCTTTATCGTTTCTAATTTCATTCATTTTTAAATGAAGTATGATTATCAGATGTCTATTATCATACGACAAAATATGAAATAGTGCTGTTATTGTCCATTAATCACGTGAGGCTTGAAAGGGTTCGGAAAAATCACGAGATTAAGGAGCCAAGCTAAGGAGGTTATATCTGTTAAGGAGGGAGATTATAATGAAATATCACGTGTTAATAAAGCAGTGGACTATTAAAGGCTGTTGATGTGAATCAGATTATACCTGTATGAAAATTCTTTTAAAATTATTATTTTTCTGCATTGTATGTTCCTATCCATGGTGTACAATAAAGAGTACCTATCCATCTTTCTTACACTTCTATAGAAAACCACACTTTTATTAAATACTATAGTTTACTCACTGTATAGCAATTGTCATGTCTTGTCATGTTCACGCATTACCATTTTGCCACTTACGTATTCAAGTGATACCATCAAAAAAGTCTGGTCACTGCCCCCTCGTATAGTACACCCATTGACAAATTGTTACGTTACGAAGATGTATCGTTTGCACCACACGCGGCGACGTTATCTCTCTCGCCTCGTCTCGATGTGGAATTGAGACTTAAATGGATTGTTGTGTTACATATCGATGATTGCTAAACACATGTGGTGCTTTTGATTGCTATCGTTTTGATGTATTATTTAAACAGTCATGAAGTAAGGGTGTTTTCACATAATTTTACAAGTTGGAATTCTTGTGTGTTCAATCCTTTATTATTTACAACAAAACCGTGTGTTGTGTACATACAAGCAATTTACTTTCTTCTTAAAATAGATATTTCGATCTTATGTATTAGACAATTCATTTTTAAGATTAGCGTTAATTTAAATCAAGAATTGAGTTTTGAATCTTGTTGTTTTAAAGGAATTATTATTTACTTTACAAATAAACTTCTTATTTACCTCATGATTTTTAACAAGGGATTTTTGTACATATCATACCTAATATACCAGGCACATCTCGAAAACGACTCGAAAGATTTGGATAAAATTTCAAAAAAGTTTTCATTTGCATTTTTTGTTTTATATCGGTGACTTATTTAAAAAACCAATTTTATAAAAAGAAACAGGCGAGCAAGTCTAGAATACCCAGGTATACTGCTCTAACAGCACGTATGTATTATGTGTTGGTATGTCCTTGCATATTAAATACAATATTGAGAAATTTATAATCCAAATTTATAATATATCTCGATAAATTGAGAAATAGCATCCTCAATTCATCGAGATTTTTACCTTCTCCATAAAGTGAAGTAGAAAAAGGATGTAAAATCTTATTAATACCATATTTCGACATAAGTCGACACTATCGAAGATTGAAGATTCTGATATAAAACTCGGTATATCTCTGTTTGATTGGCATCGTCCATCTTTATTTTGATCGCGGTTCATTCATGAGCTGCGTGATAGAATCGGACGTCAATCATCTCGGCAGGGGACTGTCGTCATATTAAACACCAGTTCACCTTGCCTTTATTCATAATTATATACTTGTACGACTATCAAACATTTTGTAATGGACAATTGTTTTACTGTCTTGTCCTATAAGGTAAAACTGCCTCTAGCGTCCTATTATTGTAGTTTTATGCTAACCTGCTTTTAGCATAACCTTATTTTAGTTGCCAGGAATAATATATATTATATTTTCGACATCTGACACACAACCATCATCACACGCAATCTAGTTTAAAAATAAGCAGAGCTGGTACTATGAAAGCTAGATTGACAGATAGAATACTTAAATACCATACTTTACTTTTATTTTTTTGTAAATACATACATATTATACTAAGAAAACAATTAAACCCCGGAACAAATATTTGCAGATCATACAAACATTTGGTCCAACCCGGGCATCGAACCCGAGACCTCAACACAGCATGCGTATACTCTAGCACTGCGCCACCGAGGCAGTCAAAATGAGTTGCTGAAGTCATTTTATCATTAATGTATCGTTAGCTCGACCTTAGTGACATCACGGCCTCACAGAAAGCTAGTATTAAGCAGTTCTTTCGTTGCTCTTCTTACTCCGGAGTTACAGGTGTCCATGAGCGGCGGTAGTCCAGGTGACCCGACTGCTCGTTTGCCCAAAAATGTAACAAAAAACAAAATAAATAATACCATCAACCACTAATGTCTACCGAAATGTTTTCTTTTTAATTCTTAATAGAAGAACTCTATGATAAATAATTTGACAAAAAAACTTGAAAAGCGTTAAACAGGATCCGCAACGCCTGCGAGACATACATAAGTTTTATTGAACGGCGTCATTTACGTATTTACTATCTTTTGATTTTTTGTACCACTAATACAAAAAATCTAGGCACACGACAACAAGTCATGGAAGACTATACTGCACATGGCAGTACTACGTAAGTAATTACATTATAATTAAATACCGTTAAGAATCGAAGGACATTAGTGTTCATATCGGACTCTCATCACCTTCAAAAGTCAGAAGCCAGTTCGATTGAAAACCAATCGATTGAGATCATAGATCATTGACGACTGGATGGCGTAGTGGTTTGTGTAACGGACTGCTATTCCATAGGTCGCGGGTTCGATTCCTCAAGTCAAACATTTGTGTGCATGAACATTTGATGTTTGATTTGGTCTGGGTGTTTCTATGTATAATATGTATGTATTTACAAAAAAAATGTATATATGTATTTATATCAGTTGTCTAGTACCCATAGTACAAGCTCTGCTTAGTTTGGGACTAGATGGCGTTGTGTGTATGTGGTAGAATATAATTATTATTATTTATTATCACTGTTGTTGCGACTGTTTTTCAGCCACGGTAGGCTCTTAACATCAAATGTTAATAATAAAGCCTTATTGATCGTCCAGTCTTCTTCCACCAATATCCTAAATTAGTTTTAATATTTTTTTTCATGGAATGACCCTTCGCAGCTACCGTTTAATAACACACTTTGTCCCTATTACGACATAATAAAGCACTTCTAAAATATAATTAACAAGTGATGATCATAATTATTTAACACTCAATTAGCCTACAATATAATTATCTTGTCGTGATGTAATAAAACTGGTTGTCAGGGCCGAAGGCCGCGCCCTTCGGTGCTCGACGCAGCGCGACGAGGTGCATTGTGAACTGAACGGGTGCATCGTCTCGCTCCGTGGGTGCAACCATATTGTTCGGTATACTACTTATTTAATTCGGTCACGGCGGTTGCACCTGGTTTTGTAAGAAGTAATTTAAGGTTCGTTTCTATTTAGTATTGATTTAGGTAACTCGTTATCCCAGATTATACCCATACAGTTATTTTTTTCTTTAGATAAATAAACAATGACACAATACAAGGTTCTAAATAATGTTACAATATATAAGTGTGTGTAACTGTCACCGATACAGAGTATTAAAATAGTATTAACAAGTTTTTTATCCTTTGAGAACATTACAACATGATCTGACATTGTATTATTATATGTTTGTTAGTAACATTGTGGATATTAATCGTAGTTTAATATTTAATATTCATTTAAATAAAAATCCAGATTATCAAGCAAGAGTTTGCAAGATTACACCAGATTCAGATCGCGTGAAATAGTGCGTTATCCGGTAATCGGTACTCTTCGGTAAAGCCAACATCCAATTCTTTGTACCTATAATAAATATACTGAATCTCGGAAACGGCTCCAACGATTTTCATGAAATTTAGTAGGCTGGGGGTTTCGAGGCCGATTAATCGATCTAGCTAGGTTTTTATGACAATTAACTCGGTCATACTGGTACTGATATATTAAAATAGTATCTTCCTCCTTGATTCACATTCAGTGATTATTTTTATAATTTATGACATAATAAAATTGTTTCAGTCTTTTTGATTTGGATTAAAATCGCTTGACTATAAAGGTTTTCCGTACAAATGCACATAGAACAATTTTCTCAAGGCGTAAAGCCAGAAACTTAAAAATGATTTTAATACAGATCATCATTATCATCATCAACTGCCTTAAATAGTCCACTGCTGGACAAAGGCCTCTCCTTAGAAAGGAGGTTTTGGCCTACTATACCACGCTGGCCAGACGGATTAGTAAAGGGTTTGTTTAAATAGGTTGGTATCAAAACTTGCGAATTTAACTTCAAAGTTGACGGACATCTCTAAAATTGTGGAAGAGAGAGGGCTGACTTTAACGAAACTATGGGGAAACATATTACCAAAATACCTGCATTAAAATTATAAATAAAATTCGTTTTTAGTGTAAGAAATAAGTTTGATAGAAGGTGACGCACTCTTATGACACGTGGAAAACATCACGTGTAATCCGTGATATACCTAATACATAAGTATGGTTACTTCGTAATAACATGACCTCCAAATATTATTGATTCTAAAGATGATAGAAGATTCTAAAAAGGATAGATACATATATTACATACACCTGTGTAATATATTTTTAAGCTACTTATGTCCATAGTCAGCGAAGAAAATGACTTGAAATTTGAAAAAATTTGAACTGCTCTTTCTGTAACAGCCTGTATATAGTCGATTTAAATAAATATATGCCATGGATAGTATTTCGCAAACAATCTTACTGCGAAATTATACTAAAAACTGGATTTACAATTTACGATTACTAACAAAGTTACGACTAATAAGAGTAAAGAATATTAAATATGTCAGTTTATAGACAAAAAAACTATTAATTAGTTATGAAAATATATTCTGGGCCTCTCCAAATCCGTTTTTGTAACAAGTTCTTAAAAGTTAGAACGAGTTTACGTAATGGCCCCTTCCATTCTATATACAGACACGAAGATTCAGTAGATAGGTGTACTAAATACTTTTTAACTTAAGACAAACCACACATAGGTTAAGTAGACATATAACAACGTCACAAATCAAGTTTTATGAACATTGCGCTTGTAGCCTCATAGATTCTCTTTGAATAATATATAATTAAAACTTAAGGCTTGCAAGTAAATAAATTACTTACACTCTAAGATTGCAAAGAGGTACGCTTGATGCTATTAAAAGACTAAAAGAAAAAACAATCTAGTAAACCCGACATATAAAATAGAACATCATCAGCCTATTGCAGTCCACTGCTGGACATAGGCCTCTCCCATTGCACGCTACTTAGGTCGATTTTGTTATAAACATCTATTTTTAGATATAAAATAGATGTTTCTAACAAACACACGATATACGAAATCTACGGAAAAACATATTAGACATTGAACTCTAACACAAAAAAATGCTCTGTAAAGTATAATATTTCTCAAATGACGTAGTGACGTATAAAGTGATTACTATTAGTGTAAGTTACTACTATCTAGTATTAATATATAGGCTCTAAGTTAAGCCACAGACGGACGGACAGACGAAGATGGCTAAATTAACTGCAGAACCCTGAAAAGCATATTTTTATGCTTCTACATTTTATCTTTCTTTTTTAATTAGAATGCCTCAAAGTATTTGTCGAAAGACATTGAGACTGTTAGGAAATGTAACAAATTATTACCCCACGTCAGCACAAATGAATTGATATCGATTGCAAACCATATTTACTAAATCGTATATTTCCATTAATAGATACGTACTAATTTGGACCACTTTCACAGCTTTTTTCATTTCTCCGACACTTGATTATATACTTGGTTTAAGTATAACAGTTACGGTAGTCGTTTCGCAGAAAAATCACAGTAGTGAGAGATGGAATAAGGATCTTTTACAAACAATATAAATTTTTTTTTTTCTTTTTGCAAAGAGTGGCAAGACACGTTTCTAACACATAAGTGGACGATTTTAATATTTTCACAATTTCTTTAATATATTGTGTCAAATTGCCTTTACCGCATTTGTTTTCCTGGCTGCATGCGATAAACTATAAGCTGATTTTCATATTGATTTTGCTAATGCATATACTAATTCATGAATCTATCCTCTATTCTATTCTCTATCCGATGGCAAACCTTCCTAATGAGAGTTAGTATAAGATGTATAATTTAGTAAGGTTTTGTATAAATTTGCAATAATATGATGACGATTATAGAAGATGTTTTTTATGGAAGCGGGGGCAAACGAACAGGTAGGTCGCCGGCAATTCAGGAATCACAAGCGTGTTGTCGGCCTTTTAAGAATGAGTACGCTCTTTTCTTGAAGGTTGTATCGGTCCAGAAATACCGCAGACGATAACTTGTTCCACAGATTGGTTGTGTGCATGCAAAAAGTGTCTTGAAAAGCGCACAGTGGTGGAGCAACAATTATCGGAAAACAGATCAAGCACACAATTAGCGTTACTGGTGTAAGTAAAGTAAACCAATCACAAATACATTATAAACGTGGAAATTTGTAATGCTAGGTGGATACATGTTTGTTACTTAATCACGTCTGAACGGCTGAACAGATCTAAATAACATTTAATACAGAGATAGATTGTAGTCTAAGAGTAGAATAGCTACATACCTAGACTACTTTTTACAAAGGAAAAATTGATTGACTAAAAGGACATTTATTTCCTCGAACAAAGCTTTATACTTCAATGTCATTGGAGTTATACCTCTTTAAAAAAGATTTATAAGATATTACTAGGTAATAAATATATTTAAAAAAATCAATTAATGACCAAAATCTCATTATTAAATAAACGACCCCCAACCAATGAGATCATTCCAATTATAGTTGTAAATATTCGTTTAGATGATATTGGGTTATTTGTAAATAATTAAGCCTTATTAATGTCTTTAAGTTGTTCAAAGTCGCTCAACGTGCGATGGAAAGGGCTATGCTCGGCGTTTCTCTAAGGGATCGCATCAGAAATGAGGTGATCCGGCAGAGAACTAAGGTCACCGACATAGCGTACCGGATCAGCAAGCTGAAGTGGCAGTGGGCTGGCCATATTAGCCGCAGAACCGATAACCGTTGGGGAAAACGAGTTCTTGAGTGGAGACCGCGTCTCGGCAAACGTAGTGTAGGACGCCCACAGGCCAGGTGGAGTGACGATTTGCGCAAGATGGCTGGCAGGAGCTGGATGCGAGAAGCCCAAAATCGATCTAAGTGGCGTGCAATGGGAGAGGCCTATGTCCAGCAGTGGACTGCGATAGGCTGATGATGAATGTCTTTAATTTAATTCCTAAATGTAATATGATTTCATTAGTGCCTGCTAAAATTACTTTTAGTGATTGACTGATTAATATATACGAGCTTTATTGCCTGTAGTTTCTTTTGGGTTAAAATAGACTTGGTAATCAATTCAGAATACTATTCTTTTTTTGTAACTATAGGTAAACTATGCTTTTCAATGCCCTGTGTGCAAAGTGTATGTAAAATTTCATGATGGTCCTTGAATAACAAACAAGCAAATAAAGAAACTTACTTTCGCGTTTATGATTGTAAATATGTTCTGGATAGTTAGAATTGATTAATCTTGTGCACTTGGGTTTGTAAAATTAGTTTATTTTTCATTTTATAGTCGGATTATTTCCAACCGCGGTTCATCATTGGACAACAATTTCATTTCACACTGCAGACACCTAACACATAACTACATTTTTTTGTAAGAATTCTAATAATTTTCTGTACGATAAAAACTCAGGTGACACTACACTTTAATCCTTTTGAGGATATAATCTGTATAGGATATTTACACATTAAAAAAAATGAATGGACGCATACCTATAAATTCATGCATAATTCACTGTAGTTGACCAAGAGTTGAAATACATACATTATGAACATAGGTATTTGCCTACGTACGAGTTACGTAAACCTCTTTAACAGATGCTTTTTTTTAAAATGTTAAGTGTATTTTATAATGATAAGGGAACATTTTCGAAAATCGCTCAACATTATTTCCCAATATTTGCTACTTCGGTATTTATTTTTATTCAAATGACTGTAAGAATAGGGTGAACAATCCGTGTTCGGCCCTTATTCGGTTCATAAATGCACGTACCGCTGCGGGCTATCAACCATATCAACCTCGGCCATCAACTCAGACACACGCCTGGCCCGAAACAATGAAGTGTTTAGGATAGACGTACAATACAATATTTAGACTGCTGCTAATGGGGAGTATCGCCTTGTATATAGGGCTGCTAAATTACATTTGTCGTTTTTTACTTTTTAATGAGGGCGATGAATAGAATATATGTATCACAACGCTAGGATTTGCACTGGCTTATGCCGTACCTGGTAACCAGAACTATTACAGAACTCATGAATAACCTAATATCTTGTGAGGCGGCTTTTAGTAGAAATTAGTACACAATTCGTTTCATGTGAGCACACAGCTCATAACTACCGCTTATATGACGCCTCATTTTATTTTAAAAATAGTTTAAGCCTTTTTAAATAATTTTAACCTTTTGAAAACAACCGGTCTCGAATGGAAATTGGTGATCAGCAAGATTCGTTCGTTTAAATGCAATAAGCACTTAGTATATTTGCAATTAAGGTAAAATAAATGTAAGTTATTAAAATTTGAGACTCAATATCCTCTACATTTTCATCAGTTTAACTAAAATCAACATTCAAGATCTGAAGCTAAGACCCATTTTGCCAACCCTAGATATAGGCACCGGCTCAAACAATAGAAGCTATCTAAGTTCAATCTTCACTCGACCCGATGTAATGGAACAGGGCGGTTTAACAGATCATAGACATTGACAGTATACGTACCAACAATCACTTGGCCTGGAAGGCACCCTCATTTTATCGAGAGATCACCCTCTTTTCATCACTTAAGACTTATTATATGTACCGTGATGATATGTTTGATCGAAGAATATAATTAATAAGAAGAATCAAGTTAAGTCAATTATACGAGGTGAAATAAAGTTTAAAAAGTGCAAAGCTCAAAAATACCTAAGCCCACCCGTCTCGAAAGCTCGGTGCTTGACGGTGCTGTCTTAGTTCATAAATGAGTATTCATACTATAATTAGTATGTCATGGTATTTAATAGTAATAAGATTTAACAGTAATAATTTAATTATGGTAATAAATGATTAATATAAAATATTATACTTTTACAAAACTTGTGACGCAAAACACGTAATTCTGCAATACAGTAAATGTTCATGTTCATTGTTTATCTGAATGCACATTTAGATATACAATCTAGATAGTTATACATTGCATGTTAAACTTAGCAAACAAGTAAACAAGTTAAATATTATTATTGATTAGCCTGTGAAACTAGCATATATCCTCAACGCTAGTTGGTATACGACTGCACGGATGGCGTAGTGGTTTAAGCGGTCGCCACGCCGCTTCCTATTACGCCGAGTGTTGTGGGTTCAAACCCCACATGGGACAACACTTAGTGTGATCCACAAATTGTTGTTCTGAGTCTGGGTGTACTTTGTGTCCGTTTCATGTATGTTTGTAAAGTCCCCCGCGACACAGGATTTATTCCTAGTGCGGGAGTTGTGTTTTTTAAAAATGAAAAATGAAATGAAAATGTATACATGAATACATACATGTAAATTTCAGATTTTAAGTGTCATCTCCTCTCTAAACTAGAACTGCCATAAGCGCTCAACCAGCGACCGGAACATTTGAGAACAGAAAAGGCTAAACTATGGATAAATTCAAAAGTTCCATAAATATAAAATTTTAATTACATATTTATTATTTTTTGCATTAGGACTTTGCACCTGGTACTTATTAGGTTAGGAAAGTGACATTTTTTTTTAAGAAATCCTTAATTTAATAATAATAGAATAGTACTTTAGTAAACTTTAAATGTCCTTTCCCCATTCATATTCAGGACAGGGGCACCGAGAACAACTGGGACAAATGGTTTATTGACCGGGACACCAAACATAACTCTTCAAACCGGGACGTGCCCCGGTGTACCGGGACATAACTCTTCAAACCGGGACGTGCCCCGGTGTTCCGGGACATAACTCTTCAAACCGGGACGTGCCCCGGTGTTACGGGACGTATGGCAGCCCTACTTTAAACGTAAACATAGACGTTGTACACATCAACAGCCTTAAGTAGTCCACTGCTGGACATAGGCCTCCCCTTAGAAAGGAGATTTTGGCCTACTATACCACGCTGGCCAGACGAGTTGGTATAGGGTTTGTCAAGTTTTCCTTCTTTTTGCAATGCTGGTGTCCTGCGTTGTTTTGCGCCCTTAGTCGGCTCTTACACCACCCACGGGATGAATTGGGGTAGTGACATTCCGTATCCTTAATCCGTCACTACACGGACACACTACACATGCACACATTAATTATTATTATAGAGGCTACACGATTATTAAGAAAATAAACTCTAAGTCTATCTGCCATAAAAGCAAAAGGACATGCCTTTGTAACTTATTTAAAATCCCTTGTTTTAAAAACATGTAAATAAAGATCTAGCAAAGGTACTCTTCACTCAACATTGTAAACATTGTAAAATTAATTGTTTTTAGTAATTTATTTTCCTTTTAGAGAAATAACAGTAAAAGTTTATTATCGTAAAACCATGACCAAATGTTTGTGTAAAAGCAATCAATCAAAATATTTAACAAACATTCCGCAGCGCCATTAAAGTTTCGAAACGTATAGAAACAAAAGAATTTCGTAATTGTTTAAGTTGTATGTGCGTGCTTTACTTGTATTGCGTCGCATAGATTTTAATCTACGCGGATTTTAAAATATATACTGCGGTATTATTTTTTATGTCTAAGTAGATAGTCATCTTGAATGTGAGAAATGAATTAAAAGTACGAGTAGTCTTAGTATCTATCTTAAAATCGCATAAATACGTATAGAAAGAGAAAACAATGCTAACACCAAAATAATTATACAGGATCTAAACACAAGTTCCAAAAAACTTCTTTCTATTAATCTTTAACAATAAAGTAACATTGCAAATGAGAAAATACCCAAGACAAGTTGTTATCAGCGAATCGGACGTGTATATGCATTGGTTCACAACAGAGATATAATACAGAAATGATCTTAGTGAAAACGGTGTGATGTGATAATAATACGACTGTATATTATACGATAAAAAAGCTTTTATTCATAAAGTCGGCGTCATAATAATTCATGTCTAAAAGGAAGTTACAAGAAATTTATCGATTCTTTTTTAAGTGGGCCTTCATAGGACAGCTGCAGAGCTGAGAGCTCATTTACGAAACGCATCCAAAAGGTCAAGCCGCATAAGTAAAGTTTCTGCAACATTGAGATATGTAAAAACAGAAAATAATATTACCGTTCCATGATTCTTAATGAAAGCTAAGTGCTCATTTATATAAACATTACAACAGTATTGTAACAAAAACGATCATATTCAATTGTTGATACTTTCCACAAACTGTAAGTACAAAGTGTATTTAATTTACCTAAACTACTGACAAATATATTATACAGAAAAACCGGCAGGCGTTATCTATTTTTTTTTTTGGTAATAAGTATCTCAGAACAGCTTAATTATTTAATTTTCAGAAACAAATTTGAGAAACTATAATTCACTTTCAATTATATTTAAAGGTACATTTTAATACAACAATTTGGAACAAATTAATCACTTTTTATTAGACTTGCAACGAATAGTATATTCGGCAGTATACCGAATACCGAATATTCGGCGAGGCTCCTGCCCGAATAGCCGAATATTAGGCAAAAGTATTCGGCTGGATTTTAGCGCCAAAAACTTGTACAGACGTGAAGTAAATTATGTACCTGTTTTATGTACCAATGACTACTTAATAAATGATTATAAAAGAAATGAGATCCTTACCCTTCTAAATTTCGATTACCACAATAATTCAAATACATAGAATCCTCCATTTTTCCAATTTAGAAGATGATTATGTACCTGTGTTATGCACCAATGACTACTTAAGTGATTATAACAGAAATGAAAATATGAATATATACGTTATCAATCGATTTTCATTTTTCATTTTACCAATTATTTCTCAATGACAAAATATATTATTTAAGTATTCGGTATTCGGCCGAATAATATGTAGATATTCGGTATTCGGCCGAATATATTAAAAGCAGCCGAATAGGCCGAATACCGAATAGTAACCGAATATTCGTTGCAAGTCTACTTTTTATGCATATAAATTGCTAAACGTTTTACATAAGGTCGTCCTTAATAACATTTTTTGTTATTGCTATTAACCTCCAATAATATTAATAACTGTTTTGAAACAAGTTTGAGTTAATTTATGTTGTAATCTATAAATTTACTTATATATTATATGAGTTAAAAACGAATTATATTTTAATTATATTATGACCGATACACATAGCTTGCATGGGATGTACCTGCTTTTATTATCGACCTTATTATTCTTGCAAAGGGGAATAACCACTTTTGGTATCGCTGCCATGTAGGTTGTGCCTCAAGTTTAAGATTTTAACAATTTATATTTATATTTTATGAGATTTGATCTGATAATAAAAAAGTCAAGAGCATTAATAGATTCTATTTCGTTTTACTTCAGTTTCCTTTTGTTACAATAGTGTAGGAAGTACTACACGTATATTTTATAGGTAACTCTCCAACAATGTGACCATACCTTTTAGTGCAGTGGTAAAGAACCTGGGGTTATATATCGACTCGACACTTGACTGGCGGGCAAGTTACACACGTCAGCCAGAAAGTCACCTCATGTCTCCGCGCTTTATATCGTTTGAAGAACTTCCTTGCCGCTAAAACTAAGGTTACGCTTATGCAGTCCCTAATTATTCCCTTAATTGACTATGGTGATGTGTGTTATTTTGACTTGAATGCAGACCTTCTCAATAAACTAGATCGTCTTCTCAATAACTGCATTCGATTCGTTTTCAATTTTCGCTAGTATGACCACGTGTCTGTTTCACGTTCCCAGCTGCAATACCTCCCTATTCGACAGCGCCGCAGTTTTAGAGCACTGACTTCACTCTTTTCTTTCCTCAACTCTCCATCGTTACCTAAATACCTCGTATCAGACTTCCGTTTCTTATGCTCCAATCACGACCGTCATCTTCGGTCAACAAACAATATGCTTTTTCTACGCCCCCCTTACACCTCCAACTTCATCAACTCCTCCTTCTACGTCCAGTCAGTTCTTTTCAGGAATGCCCTCCCTGACGAAATCAGGATGTCCACAAACCTTGCATTCAAGAGAAAAGTGCGCTATCTTTTCCCGACTGAGTATTAATATATTTTATTAAATTTATGTAGGTTTATGTATGGGTGTTTATATATTGTGTATATCTCTGAACTTCAATTATGTTAAATTTAATAAAAAAAAATTGCACCTGCCGCATCATATTTCATTTCAGAGAGTGCTTCATGGCATTAAGTCCGCCTTTGTACAACATGTGCATTAATAATAATAATAATATTCTACTACATTCACACAACGCAATCTAGTCCAAAACTAAGCAGAGCTTGTACTATGGGTACCATTTGTTCCCCGATGTGTTTACTGTGCAATTCGACTGCGGCGTCAACGTTGGCAGTAATTGTAAGACATAACTGAAGTGATGTATAATACTCTGGCTCAAGTAGCCAGAGTATTATACATCACTTCAGTTATGTCTCAGCTACACCGATTTTTTTAAATATTCGACATAAATATTATTTATTTTTGATAAAGGCAACGACGGCCAAAGATAGGTTTTTGATAAATATGCTATTCAGCACACGATGCTATTAGCTATATATATGACATTATATTTAATAATTCGCTAAGTATTTATATACGAAAATATGTTATTTAAATGAAAATATGTGTTATTACAGTGATTTTTCTTGACAGAAAGATCTTTGTAGTGATATTAAGTTCCATAGTTGTTTGAACAATGTAATTTCATTTTTAATTTTAAGGTATATACCCTCTAACATGTTTTTTATCTTTTATTTAATAATTAAATACTAAACCCTAATCTATAATAATTTTTCCTCTTATTGTAATAATGATAAAACTAGTAAAATAAAAAAAAATCTTCTCATACTGCTTGTAAGATTTATTTAAAATATTGGAATAAATAAAATTGGACAGAATGGAAAAGTAAAATTTAATAAGAAATAATGTATTCTAATGAACACATGTCTTCGATATTAAGCGTAAGACGGGATCAAAAATACTTAATAGGGCCAATCGGATAATGTTGAAATACTAAGTTTCCTAATGTCTTCTGCGATACTTAGTTTCACTAGAAGGCTATTTTTGCAGAACAATCAGTTAAACATTTAAGATACCATCATGTTATAAATATATTTGTGAGAAGAAGATTTAAGAAAATATAAATTTGAAAACTAATTTAACACAACTTCGCCTGCAAATTACTTCTACAGATATAAAAATAAAAAAGGCATACATAGACAATTTGATAGACACAGAGTCTTTTTTTTTTGTTTATTTAAACGAGAAAGCGACGAATTCGAGCTGTTTTTAGATATGCAAAAACTGCTTTGTCCGAAAATGTATAAGATTTCAATTGAGGTAATTATTGATTAATTAGGTAATATATTTTTCTTTAGTATTTTATTTTTCTCTGTAAGTGATTTATTGTAATCTTTTAAGAAAAATATAAGTCTTTAATTGGATTTTATCAAACAAATCTAAGTTTTTATACCTCCTATCCTGATGACAGCAACCTGACGTGCAAGTCAAGAATAACAGGTACGTTGCTACTCTTGGAATAAACCCAGAATCAGGAGGAGAAGGATTTCTCCTTCTCCTCCTGATTCCCAGGGTTAGGTAGGGTTCCCAGAGCCTTTTCGAACCCTACTCACTCGGGGAAAAACAACGAAAGATTTGCTTAATGTTGTTTACAGTGAGGCCGTGATTCACTCTGTTCGAGAAGGAGAAGTTTGTATGGGAATCAATAACCGCTGAAGCTATTTAGATGTAATTAGGTATGGAGATAGGCTATTTTTAACCGCGGTAACCGACATAAACGCGGACGAGGCGGCGGGCAAATGCCAGTTTAATAATTTTCAAAAAAATAACCATAGCAAAATCGAAGAATTAACGAAGGAATATAAAATAAAAATAATAGCGTGCGTGTAATAGCGACTTATTAATTGTCCTCGTTACTGTTTCACATATATTTTTAAATAAATTACACGTTGGTAATAATAACTCAGTTATTTATGTGACCGTGCCATGCCCGGAACTTGTTGAATTAATAAATAGTAATCAGAACACAGTTAATGATTCAATTATGAATTAATTTTAATTGGTTGTTGCTGATGAGGTCTGCCACCAACTATTACGGTTGGTGGTAGCTTTGCTGGAGACCATTAATTACACGCAGGAAAAACATAATTGTGAATTCTATAAGGAAGTTTATCAACTTTATAAAGACAGTACCTAACTTTTTTTTATGGTATAAGGGGGCAAACGAGCAGACGGGTCACCTGATGGTAAGCAACTACTGCCGCCCATGGACACCTGCAACTCAAAAGTCAACTTTGCATAATCTGTAACGTGTCCAAAATCATTAAATTAATTATTTTGGTACACATTGAATAATAGTCAAGATGTGATGATACAACGGCTAAACAATAAGGGGTTGACAGATGTAGGTGTCATTAGTCATCGCAGAACGACCTCCGTCCTCCATAAGCGCAGGCCATCTGTCAGCACAGAGGGAACATGGGGGTTCCCACACGTGTACCCGCCGTAGATGGCCCGAGATACGTCGGGGCACCAGAGATTTCCTTTCTAGGATACACCTGGTTCCCCGACTACTGGTACCTGAGACGGCGTGCGGTTTTAGCCTTTTCGAGTCCGACATTGCCACCGGTAAGTGGTATCCGAGGGGATTTCCGCACAGAAAAAAAAAGGTGTCATTAGTCAAGCTTATTATTAGGCATCTTTGTCTGTAGGAAGGAATAGGACTGATTTGAATTACATGCTGCGGAGAAGAAGAACAGTAAAGTCATTTTTATTGTTACATCATCATTCTGTATGTAGTTTATTTAATACTAAAACTAATTACGAACTATAGACTAGCTAGAAAGTTTTTCTATTTGTTAATGTTGAACATTTTCTGTGATAACTTCGTCAATTGTAATTGATTCTTTCTTTACTATTATTTATGATCCATGGTAGCAAATAAGAATCAACGAAAGTTTCTCAGTGCAATATATTTTTACTCATGCAAATCCATATGCATCCATGCACCTTTTTTTTTAAGGATTTTTTTTAATGTTATGGTTAGGGAAACCTGGCACGAACTAACTGTCCTTTTTAAGTAAGGTGCTTCTTTTGTTGCAAATATGGTCGTTTAACTGTTCAACTGTTAACAGACAAAGTCTATTTTTAAGACTGAATTCACATCGGTAGTGCTTCCTTTGCTTATCAGGCAGCTGACTACGGAAACGAATAAACATTTTCGTATCGTATGACTTGGCTATGCGCTGGTACTATCGGTTAGACCGGTCTTATATGATGAATGATAACCAAATGTTAAAACAATAAAGCATTAATAGCATCAGTAAGACAATACAACAACAGGTCATTACGCAACACTTGTATTTAAGTACTAAATTCTAAGCAGGTTTGAAACCGAGAGTGAACTGGCCCATTGACCGTCTGTTTGACCCTTTGGGTGAGCAAGGCCGTTCACTTACTGCTCTGTAAACCAGACGTATTTGTATAATTTATTTGTTATACCGTGACTAATGATAAACACACACTTTCGGATATATAGGGCCCAGCTGAAAGCTTGATTTGTTATATATTACTAATATGTACAATAGAGCTAGTAAATATTACAAACATAACTCTATAACTAGTAATACATGAATAATCTTACTCACTAGTGCAGTAATAGGTGATTGCATGATTAAAAAACTGCTTTCGCCTATAAATAAAACAGGAAATTATGTATCAAATTTATTACTGTAAAACTATATATATGATTTAAAATTGCCACTTGTGCGTTATAGGATGATGATAAGTTGTGTCATTGAAAATTCTTAATACGTATTCTCTAGTACGAAAATAAAATCATAAAAAAATAATAAAATCCTATATTACAAACTCCGCAAGATTCAACTGTTACTAATAACATGTAGCACTCTGAAACTATTATCAAACGATATATTCATAACTTCGTAAGTTATGATTATAAACTAGGTTTAACTTTTTAAGGTTTGTTATAGCGCGTATATTATATAGTAATAGATTATATCAACAGCAGCACTACCTCCCCTTTTAATAAAAACGGGAGATAGGAGAACAAAAATAGACAAGCTAAAAAACATTTTAAACAAGGATAGAAAAGACAGACTGGGGCAGTTAGGGCTGCCTAAAAATCTGTATAATTATGTAAATTCAGCTTAGTGTTTGATAAAAGATCCTCATAGCGTTCTTGTTGAAATAATCTAATACTACACGATCTCTTGCAATTAAAACCAATAAGCTCCATACTTCATCCATTTATCCATCCAAAGTTTCACATTTATAATATTAGTTTATAACAACGCAAGATTTTGATCTCCTACTAACTAGATCTCCTACTAGACATAAACACCACGGAAATCAAGAAATGGCTCAGTATGCGTTTTTTTTTATCAAAGACTCTATTCTCAAATTACACGTCAGTTTATATCTTCCTCAAACCGTTCATTTTCAGAATTATATGTCGACAATACATTTCCGATGTAACATCCCAATTTCACATAATATCTTTGATCTTCTGTAAAGTTTCCTCATGTGGGCCTAATTTAGAAAGTATTCCTACTATGGTATTTCTCTAAAGTTGCATATAAGATGTCCGCAACAATTTTGAGCTCGTTCTTGGAACATACGTATTTATAGATTAATAATTACTTTGTTTTTATGTTAATTAAGTCATAGTCGGAAGTCTTCGTAAAATTATATTCGACCACTTCCATATGAGTATCTCAAAATTCCAATAGCAGAATACAAATTTAAAACTAACAGGTCCGTCGCAGTGAAACAATGCATGCGCAAATGCATGATAATATTAATAGATCGCAGTTACGTGACCATGTGTTAAGTCTTTGTTTGTACGTAACTTTATGATGCATTCGTGTCGATGCGATGCACGGCAATATACTGCTTGTTTTAATGTTCTCATTTACTTTTTAGAGCTAGGGCCTCAATAACTATGATATAAATCGCAGAAGTGTTTCGCAATCTGTTAGTGTCACCCCTGACTTCAGGACAAAATCTAACAAAACTACTTAGTATAACATATTTGCCTGAGATTAGACAAATCTCTATGTGACAGAAGAAGGGGCATCACGACTCATAATACATTTCTAATGGAGTTTAACGTTTAAAGAGATTCTTGTATCAAAGTTACTCTTATGCAACTTTGAAATATATCCAATCTCAAAATTTTGCCAGTTCTTAGGTTTTGATTGTTTTTTAGTTTTCTGCTAATTCGCTCAAAGAAAAATTCCAGATACACTACCATTCTGTATGGGGTTTTTATAAAAGCGAAGCACCTTAAGGTTGGTCGCGATGGTACGCGAATGGTTCATACACACAGCGTCGTTGTAGGTGTTTTGTAATATGCATATTTTGGATGTTATCTGAGCTGCACAGACCAGCTGACGATCAGGGAAAACACTACCTAGTGTATGATCCACCTTTTACGCTTTTAATATCCGAATTACACACGAATATAAATAATATGTTGATGTAAATAATTTAAATAGGGCAGAAGAAAGGATTACCTAAGATAAACGGTCGGGATTAATATCAGGCACGTTTAACCTGTATAAGCCAAATCAGGATCGACAGCAGTGACCCATGAAAATGCTAATGACCCTAAGCGAATTAGATATATAAGGGGTCGGTTTAGTACCGATTATATTTATAAAGTACGATACCTGTTCGTTAGCTAGAAATTTTTATTGAGATAAATGTTCATTGGTTTTATAAGTACCTCTTAAAAACCTAAGATAAAATTTCAACGATCACTTTGGGTAAATACAAAAAGGTTAAACTGCGACTCTTTATCATAAGAAAAAACTTCACCTTCTGTAGTGGTTGACTGTAGCAAAGTGCTATTTGAAATTATATTAATTTATCTATAATATGAATGTATTTAGAAATATATAAGTATGTTTATCAGCGGTCTGGTTACCATAGTACAGGCTCTGCCTAGTTTGGGATCAGACGGCCGTGTGTGAGATGTGTGAAATTATTATTATTAATATATATATAAATTATATGATATATGCATGTATGTACTGAAATATACATGTACATTTATATTTATCCATGATTTAGTATAAATAGTACATTCGTGTATGCTAAGTTTTCGTCCAGATAGTGCTTTGCCATTAACATGTCTTACAATAGTATTAAAAGCATTGAGTTAAAACAACACTAGAGAAGCAAACCTCATTATCACACGTCGAAAAAAGTGTAACCACTTTTGAACTTTGACGACGTAGCTTTGATACCACTAAACATTTGAAAGTAAACATATTTATGTCTCATTTACACGCGAGATAAGAACAATACCATCGCTCGGATTAGACAAAGACAAAGATATAACTTTACGATGGTGGGCCAGTGTTGACTACCGTATGAAATTTTACCCATAACAACTAAGAAACAATTTTTTTTTAAAACAATTTTGTAATAAAGTAAATTTATTTAAATATTCTAAATAATATATTTCGAATTGAATAGAATAGGTATAAATAATAAAATAACTGGAAATATTTGGTTAAAAGGGTTTATATTCAGTGTAAAATCAAACTGCGCTGTGAAGCATCAGTTTTGTATACAATTGTCTTTTAGACTCTTTTTTATAAGTTTGTGTGGATATTGTACTTTCATGATACAATCTTATTTTTACGTATGTAAAAATAATAGCATTTAATAATAAAAGTGAATGATCAACTTGTACTGATAATAAATAATCCCCAGGGTGTATTGCAAATTCTATTATAATTTAAAAAACAAATAAAAAAAAAAAAAAAAATTACATTTTATATTTTTTTTCATTTATGTTTATTTACCTTTTTATTTTATATTTTTATTTTTTATTTTTATGAAAAACATTTTTTATTATTATTATTATTATTTTGTACAATTATTATTTAAAATTGATAATAAATTAAGAAAAACAATGAATTAATTCTTTTGTACAAAAGTCTTCAGCACTGCGAGCTTGGCACTTCTGCCAAGCTCGCAGTGAACGTTCAACGGGTCCCTAAAAAAAGTGATCGGTCCAGCCCTAACAACTACCGTTCTTCCTATATTTTATTATTATTGGCAAAATGTTTAAAAACAGTATAAAGCATATTATTTCACAAATTATAAAATCTCCCACTAATGTGGGAAAACCAAAATGATTTTTTAATGGTAACACTGATTCTAAATGACAATTATCAGTGTTTTATTTCAATTATAGCCTTATTTACGATATTATCAATACAAAAAAAATGAACTTACACGTGAAAAGTAATTCCGCATGATTTATTAATGTTTTGTGACCTTGAAACGCATTCTTTCACTACGCATTTAGCCATTTTGGCGATTGTTACTGTCATGTGTCGCTATGTTCAACTCGGTTGACGCCACATTGAATACTGAATTGACGTTTGCTACGCATATGCCTGTGGACAGATGTGCAGTAGCAACGATTTTAGGCGGTAATTACTCATCTATGTAAGTATTATATCAATGATTTAAAGCATCAAATAATCAAAAATAACATAAGCGAAACAAGTTATCTGACTATACACTTACAAAGCAAAAGCCTAGTCTTGGTTTTTTAGCAAACAAAATAATGGCGCTCCATACGCTGGCAGAGTGCCCAGCGTGGGTGGAGCAGAAGCGTGACCTCGTGGCGGCCATCGGGGTGGGATTTCTCTCGCTCGGTAACCTGATTGCGGCCATGGTGCGGAGAGAGAGTGCATGGAACTCCGCCGTCTCCTTCTGTGAGCAAGTTATGCTTGCGAAGGAGATGGCAGAGCGGGACCGGGAGAGGTTTAGAACTCTCCCGTTAGTTACTTTCTACAACAAAACGTCATTAAATATATTTCCATTTAACTAAAGAAGCATACAGTACTTAGGTCTAACGAGATACGTCATATCTATATTCCATCAGTACAATTTCCTGACTTCGTCGGATGTGGGTTTAAATCGTCATGAAACCCATAATCGCTTTCGGTATGGCCCCAAGCGGCGCTTGAGTGACCATATGTATCGAGTTTCGCGGACTGAGTCACCGCAAGGCGATCCCAGTTGCAAGGTGACTGCACTGCCTAATAAGGGTACATTACAAACCTTCAATATTTTACATTAAGTATTGAATAACGCATTAGGACATATTTTGAGTCATTGCCTTCACGCTTCAATAAGCCTTAATAAGCTGTTTAACTTTAATTAGCTACAGTAACAACAAAAAATAGAAGCAAATCATCAGTATCATTTTAAAACACGAAACATTGAAGATGGAAACCTGACAGAAAAGCGATAAGACTGCTCATTGTGCTGTTTCCGTAGTCATTAAGTCTTTAACATCGATTTATATATTGGTTTACATTTAAAAATAAAAAATAAAAAAAGATATTTCCAATTTATTTCTGTATCAATTGACAGGCCTAGAAGGGTAAATTCAAGGATAACTTCTATTTTTGAACCATTATATGTACAGTCTGTATCTAATGGGGATTTTTGATAAGGGTGGAAACACATAATTTTAGTTTTGGAAAAAAATTGGTTGCCTGTAAAGTCGGTATACGGGCGAAAGTTTTACGTGACAACGACTATGTCTGTCTCTCTCGCTCTTAGGCGGGCTAACCATGCCCGATTGGAAGGGACGCGTGCCTCTCACTCGCTCTCATTGTGAGCGCATAACGTGAGCGGAGCGTAACGCAGTTTCTTGAAGTGTCACCCGGCAAACCAATTTATAAGACGTTGTCACGTCAACAAATTAAGATATATATTTTAAAATAGTTTAGATGTCGGCCAAGTTCAATATTTTCATAACACCTTCTTCGGAAAGGTTAACGACCCTTTTCCAAGAAAGTTTTAAGAAAACAAAATATTTTTATTTAATGTTTAATTTTTTTGTCACTAATGTTGCTACAATGCTTACTTTTTTAAAGATTCAAGGTCAACAACTTACTAACTAACAAACTGTGAACGTTCAAAACATACTCGTTTGTCTAATTTAGAAAAACTCGGTCTATTTAACTGAGCGTTTTATAAAAAGAGATGTTAAATAAAATGCAAGTTTAATGTGTGAAACAAATAGAGAAATTATTCGTGCGAACAATTTGGTTGCGAGTGATTAATTTAAGTAACTTATTTTTCATCAGGAAAACAGATATTAAAACACTACAATACGCCGCTTATAGTATACAAAAATGTCAGGATTACGAAAACATACTCCATGTTGATCAATGTACTGTAACAATTTGCATTTATTAAATAAATGGCACTACGCAAAGTTACCTAATACCGAATTAAAAGAATAATTCATTTAAACCACATCAGTCATTTTAAGACTACAAAAGACTAATACGAGAAATCATAAAAGTTAATTTAGTATGAGAATTTAACGCATTACTTACCTATAATTTAGATGTCAGTTTGATTATTTAATAATAATTCATTTATTCAAGATAATTGTGTACAACAGTCTAAGACCCAATCTCTCCAACTAGGTGAAACACCTGTATCTCGAGAGATAGTGCCCTTTTTATATCATTATTATGAGCTTCTTCCGAACGTACAAATGAACTTAACACATTACACAATGCTTTGTATTTGAAATCGTATGTGAAAGCCATATTAGATCATTCATAAAATGTTAATTACGTCGACATTTCGAACATATCTCTGAGAATACCAGAATCATCGTTTGGAATTGTTTTATCTGCCTCTGGCGGAACAAAAATAAGACTAATGACTACTATACATATATTATGTTTCTTTTTTACAATCATAGTGAAATTCTAATGGGCTTAAATATGTTTAAAAAGACAAATCTTGGAAATTACCAAAAATCATTGTATCAAATTCACAGCTTATCCAATTATTACATGCACATATAAAATATACAATATACCGCAATAAAATAAACAATACGGTGTTCTGTAGACCGAAAATATCTACCAATTCACCTACATGTTGTTGTATTTGTCCCCTACATCTTAATTTACAGTAGTTAAAGCCGGGGCGCAAAACTTAACTTAAAATTTATTACGTGAGAATTCATCTTACACTTTTATATCTGAATAGGTATGATTTTTAGATGTTCATTATACTACGTTGAGAGCTAGATTAAGATTTTACGGTTTGATTTTGTGGTTTAGTAGGTAAATAGTCGCAGTTTTTTTAGTGTTGTGGGTCACACACTTTTACTAACAATACAGCGTGTTTATTTATATGAAACCTAATAAAATAGTTTCATTCATTTACTAGCAGCATGTATACGTTCTTATTAGAGTTGTTAATTGGCTTTCAAAATGTGACCACCGGTAATGAAAGTGCAAAAAAGTTGTGCACAAAAGTTAGTGACTTTTGTAAACTGATTTTCTAAATCTGAACTATGCCATTGATAAGTTAAACTACTCTAAGTTTTATAGTTATTAACTATACTAAGTTAATTATTTGTATTCCATTAAGTTAAACATAATTTCTATAGAAAGAATGATAATGTATACACTGATATCTTAAAACAATACAAAAGTTCAGGACCTTTATACAGACCTTAATACAGGCCAGCATATTTCCATCCATCAGACATGTTTCCAGTTTCCCTGTTTCTGATAATTGATTTCCAAACAGAAAAGCCTGCGAAAAGGTTGCTTTAACCGGGGATCGCTACCAGTGCCTTCAAGAACGCACGCAAGATACTCGTATGCATAAACTTATTTTAACGAGATAGTATAATATATAATATTATTATTATATTTATATTATTATTTAATAAAAAAAAATACCATATCGTCTACCTATGGCATTTCTTTTGAAATAGAGTCGTCACGTACACGTGAGAATACATTGAGACAAACGTGAGATCAAATGTCCACGTGACCTCAATTTCTGCCCGTGACAAGGTTGTAAATTCAATTTAAAATAATAAAGTACCTTATTTGTTGATTTCACCTCCAATAGCTCTATTGTAGTTCACAATCGATTTAATAATTTTGATTTTTTTGCATATTTGGAGCAAAATAGGCTGAACTCGTTGACTATTCACACGTAAGTAAAAATATTAAAGTATTTTGTCGTTAATGAATAAATTACGTAAAAGAAAAATTTACGTTTATTTTTTGTTGGTACATTTGTATACTTAAAGTAAACCGTTTGAATTTCAATTATAACTTGTTTCATATGTTAAGTATAGATTTTTTGATGGGACTGATCCCTCCCACACGCCCACCACTGTAACCACAGTGTACACCAGAATCAACAGCAGTGACCCACGAACACACCGAGTTATGGCACTCCGGAAGTACCAGGAAAAAAATTAATTGTCTTGGAACCCGCAACGAAATTAATCAGGAGAAAACTGGAGGAGTTGTAAATACAGTGAGCTTTTGCTAAGGAGGGAAGGGGATTTACTGTATTGCCTATTTACTTAATTTTTTGTCCCCACATAATGAAGTAAAATAGGCATACACCCTTTTAAAATATTAAAAATATTATGGGTCCGAAGTGAGCTGCTATTTGATTTCTATAATATATACGAGTATGGCGAAGTAGATTAAACGCACGGAAATTCACCCTAGTTGACACGAGATCCCCATGGTATATCAACCCACATGTCACCTGCAAGCTATTCACCATTATTTTACATTACATTCTTCATTATTCAGTTACATTCCTAATAAAATATGATACTTAGTTCTGAAAAACGATTCATTGACTCTAATATAATAGTTTATTCTAATAGATAGATATTTTCTTTAGTTTCAGAGCTATGAAATTACATTTAGCAAAATCTACATAATTTTAATGAATAAGGTTTTGCAACTAAATATATATTCTGAAATATACAGAGATGCATTCAATTAACAGTTTCAAAACTCCGAGTGAAACTTTTTCCGATTAACATTCATAATTAACTAAGTTAATTTCTATAATTTTATTTTTAATTATACATATTAATATTCTAACGGAATTTAACTCAAACTCAAACAAATCTGAATTGAAACTCTGTCAACACCTAACTAATTAAATATTTCGGTAAGTTTTACTCACGGTAAGTTTATCCGTGTGGTGACGGATTAAGAATACAGAGTGTCACCACCCCTATTTATCCCGTGGGACACCCACGGGATAAATAGGGGAGGTGACACTCTGTGTAAGAGCCGACTAAGGGTAAAAACTACGCAGAACCACAGCACTGCAGAGAGAAGGAAAACTTGACACAAACCTTTACCAACCCGTCTGGCCAGCGTGGTATAGTAGGCCAAAACCTCCTTTCCAAGGAGAGGCTTATGGACTATTAAAGGCTGTTGATGTGATGATTGATGTGAAGTTTTACTGCAGAAGCAATCTCAACTGTCACAATCAATACTGAAAGCTGCCTTTTTTACTGGATACACACCTTTTTTTAACGTGTGGAAACCTCCTCGTGCCGTTAGCCCACCGGAGTTTACGGCGGGGTGGTGTTTCAGAATCGGACTAACTAAAACCACACGGTGTGCCATTCTGCGCCTGTAATAGGAGGGACCCGGGATCTGCTATTATTAAGACATCCGGACCAGTGGCGGATTAGCCACGTAGCAAGAGTAGCAAATGCTACGGGCCCCGCGCATTTGGGGGCCCCCGCTCTTTCTGACCGTAAAAAAGTATCTACTTACTCGTATTTCGATCGGTGTGAAAATATTTTTTCAAATCAATAAAGCCAAAATTCTTATCACGAAAGAGTTGCATCTAAATGTCAAACTATAATTTGACGGGCCTGTTGGTTTAGTGGTTAGTGAGCCTGCTAAGCCAGAGGTCGTGAGTTTGATTCCCACCCAGGACAAATAATTGTGTGATAAGCACGATTATTTGTTCTGTGTCTGGTTGTAATTTATCTATAATATGTATATATTGAGAAATATATAAGTATGTTTATCAGCAGTCTGGTTACAATGGTAAAGGCTCTGCCTAGTTAGTAAACATACAGCCGTGTGTGTGATGTGTTAAGTAAAAAATTTAAAGTTTTAGTAGTTTCTAAAATTATGTTTTGCACTGCGACCCAACGCTGCGTGTGACGCCCAAGCCAAGCAAAATGCCCGTGTGTGCTGAGCCGCGTCCTCACTGCAATCGAAGTGATGACAGGCGGGATTCAATTCCCTCCTATCGAACAATTGCAGAATCAGCCGTACCCAGAAAGAACCTGCTCAGCTCTGGACGCTCTGCCCACTCAACGATTGGCCTCAAATCAACGACCACTTGGAGTGCCTCTACGGCGGCAAAGCGAGCTCGTGGAGCATCCAGGCTGGACCGACCAACGAGCCATCGTGGCTCGGCGAGAGGCTTTACGCCCCTCGCGCTCCTCTTCGGGTGGGGGCCGAGCACTTCCTTCCCAAATCCCACGAGAGTGTTCCGGCCAGGCGTCGACACGGTGCTATAACCATGGTTCTAACTGCCAATGCCCTCTAAGGGCGTCAGAATAAAATATGATTTATAAGCTCAGACTTATTTTAACAGTGGCGTGCAATAATTTTTTGTATTAGGCTGAGTAAACTTGCTTTTTATATTCAAACCCAGAATAATATTAATATTAAATCTTAACATTTGGTAATAAAAATCAATAATGACACAATAGTAAACATACATCACAAACTACACAATAGACATTGAGATAATACATATATAATCATAGCACTTACATAATTTTGGTGAATGCGCGCCTAATGCCGGGCGGTCAGAACTGCCGTCCACACTGGGGTACCGTACAGTGCCATTGACTGGACAACCCCGTGTACAGCTGTCTTGAAACGATGCTGGTTGGGCAAAAGTCACTTAAGAGCAGACGCAGTGCCGACCAGTTTTAGGGTAAGCTGTCGGGAGTGCTCATCGAAGAGCCATCTCCCGTCAGGTATAACCAACCCGTCTGGCCAGCGTAGCATAGCAAACAAAAATCTCCTTTCTAAGGAGAAGCCCATATCCAGCAATAGACTGTTGAGGATGATGATAAATACCATAAACTAGATAACCTAAAACAACCCAAGGGGCCCTTGGTAGAATTTGCTACAGGCCCCGCGCTGTCTAAATCCGGCACTGATCCGGACCCATTGGATTGAATACCTACCCTAGACTCCGTTACAACTAAAAACTCTATAGAAAAAAACTTCTCATTTGAGATTGGAAACGTAAAATTTGTACAGTAATAAAAGTTTAAAATATATGTATGTGTACACAATAAACCTTATTATTCTACGACGATAGTATTGTTGTATAACGGAAGGTTAAAGTATGCATCTGGCATATTCATAAAACAATGGAAACGTATACAATGTTTCGTCAAGCGAAAACAGATGAAAGCGAGCATGAGAACGTTTTTATTGAACGTTTTTTAAATACTTAATACTATTAGAACGCGTGTATGTACTGGAGATCTTATAATTATTCATTCGTTCATTTACTACTCCTGAATAAACTAACTTTTTCATTCATGAATTTTATAATATTTTTTGTTGCCGTTCGTCAATACTGTGTAAAATGAATTACTATAGTACTGACTTTTAATTTAATTTGAGGTTTTAATAATTTATTATTTTATACTGCACGTTTATTTCATCTCTTTTTTAATTTATGAATATGAAATTAAATAACCTTCCCAGCAGTGGACTAGTAAAGGCTGTTGATGATGATGATGATGATGATGAGTAAGTTAAGACTAGGAATATAAATCCGGGATTTTATACGGTTATATATACGAATGATTTTATTCTAATTTTGCTACGATAGTACAATCACAGGAAACAGAAAACAAGATTAACTTTATTATCGTAAGCATTTTATCTTTTCATAGTTAAATATTTTCAACTAATTACACAATTATCGATATTTTGTATGAAAATCATACAAAATATCGATAATTGAAACTCAGTGTTCGTAAAGTGTTGGGCGTTTTTCATTTAACTTCGAGGCTAACTAGTGGACATCGGCTCTGGATTAGTTCGCTTCGTGCGATGTTTTTGTGGGGTTTTGGGGCAAGCGAGCAGACAGGTCGAATGATGGTAAGTGACTACCACCGCCCATGGACCCCTGCAACATAAGAGTTACGAGCGCATTGTCGCCCATTCAGTCCTCCAGAATCAGAGGAAAGAGGAGGGTTTGGGCTCCATATCCAGTAACCTTTCTCACTCGATGAAAAGCAAGGAAAAAAACTGCTTAACACAGGTTTTCTTCGAGGCCGTGGAATCAATCCGGTCGATCTTGGTCTATAGGTGACGAGGCAAGGCTCTCCCAGGACTAACTCATCTTGTTAGCTATGTTTTACGCATAAATAATATTGTACTTGTTTTCTTTTTACTTGTAACTTACATTGTTTTATCTCAAAAGCGATTATATTATGATGTGTTGTATTGTATATATATGTATGTAGCGAACCGTATATATTTTCATTAATTACTTAACATATTAAGACGTAACCTCTGTGCACCTACCTTACAAGATTTCTACACCTCCGCCGATTTACAAAAGTGCATAAAGTTAAATTAATCATTAAAATTATTAGGTATACAACGTCGTTTTGATGAGTTTTATTTATATACATATTAGTAACACATAAAAGAGATTATCTTCGATTTAACGCGTATAGTCCGTTCAGATGACCTAGTCAGCCACCTCACCCCGTCCTTTCCAACCTATCCAGTGAGGTACCTAGTTAATTTAGACAGGTGAATTTCTAGTATTTAGTAGCTAGCTACGTTTTTTATTTAATCTAAAAACAATTTCTTATTTAGAATTGATGCCGTGTGTCTAGCTTATTACAGTGGTTTTAGGTGGTATGTAGATATAAGCAGATAAAATTCTAAAAAATCACAAAGTTTCAGTATACAGTCGAAATTTTAAAATGATAGCTTTTGATTTCGGCTGAAAAACCTGTTTCGGTCAGACACTAGTTACGGATATGGAGCCATAATATCCCTGATATTAAGTCAAGGGCAACGCTTGTTTATGGCAGATCGCAACTCTAAAGATAAAAAGTACATCTAACATAATCAGCAGTAGCTTTGCGTTTCAATTGTTTTAAATTGTTAGCAAAATTCTCGAGATGAGTAAAAGTAACAAAACCCACAAAACTGCTTTGTACGAGTAACTTATCAATTGACTTAAATCCAGTATATGTAGAAATGCGGTAGTTAACGGGTCGGATTTACATAAAATGGCGCTCCCACGACGCAAGGTGAACTAGCTATTCTTAAATTGTCGCTGCAGAGCCCAACGTGAGTGAATCGTGTTACGTATGTTACCTACTAGGCAATACCCAATCATGTTGTATCTTGTGGTGATGGTCCTCTAAAAAATTTGCGACTAAAAGACACATACCAATGTAGTACTGCAACAAATGGACTATGTAAGAAAAGAAGACTATTAGACGTAAATACCACTTTTAACCGACTGTAAGTTTGAACCCTATTTTAAGTTTGAAGAAATAGAAAGAGAAGGTAAAAGATAACAGTTCGGTACTATTCATCATGATGTAGTCGATCGATAAGACGACAATACTTTTTGAAAGTGAATTTTTATCTTCTATTAGTATGTAAGTATCTCACTAGTCTTTTTAAACCGACCGATACTTTCACCATGTCAATAGGCTAGGACGCCAGCCTATGAAAATACAGATCAATCACAGGAAGAACGAGTTTCAGAGGAAATAAATCATAAAGTCACTAGTAGTAATTTGAATTTTATGTAAACACCCGCAGACCAATAGTTACGTTACGAGAGTTCGTTCAGTTTTTGTTAACCTTTTTTATTTGCGGTTAGCTTAGAGCATTGACGTCTGACTTTTCTTCATTTAATTAATTAAATGTGTATACGCTCTAAGGGTGGAAAATTAAGGAATAAAGGACATAGTTTATTACAATTTATCAATGTGGTTATGATTTTTTTAATGAATGATTTATTAGATCTCGTTTAGTGGATCAAGGTCAATTAAATCTGAATTAATGTAAACGTAATTAATAAAAAGAAACACGATATACGCACACAACGCAATATAACCCGTGTTACAACAATTAGAATGTAGAACTTGTAGGAGGACATTTTTTAAATAATTCAGTTTTATTGGTTTATCTCTTAAAGATAGATTTTATTTAATAAGTGTTTCAAGGTCAAGTCAAAAAGGTTTTACATAATTTAAAACAGGTGAAGCCAGATAAAGCCTCATTCGACTGGCACAGCGGGGATCGCGGGTATAATTCCCGCTCATGTTTCTTTGTATACCTAATATGCACCTTGTACCTACTTATAAATTTACAAAATGATGTCTAAGTGTGTTTGTCTGAGTTCTACATAACCAGTAACTAAACTGTTTAACTAGTTCTAGATTGAGCTGTGTAATGTGTCCCAGGATCATTAGAAATGATTAAAATGAGTGAAGACTATGCCACCGTGCAAAAAAGCATTTAACTGACCCATACACTATAAACAAGCAAAAAAAAATGTAAAATGTAATTAACAATTAAATCTATAAATATTTTGGCATCTATTTATGACACCTTACATAACTTTTACAGTTTTGTCTAAATATTTAAGGAGAGAATTCTCGGTAAATTACTCAAGTATGAAAATAGAATATAAATATAACAATTGTTTTACTGTTATCTATTGATTCGATCTGTTCAATCAATTTATAGAAAATACTGATTTTTGATCAAACAATATACAAATATTCAAAGACCAACGAGTTTAAATGTGAATATTAATATGGTAAATTATTACAACCTCCTTGAATCGCCTTTGGATGAAAATGTAATCGAAGTTCTATGATAGGATAAGTGTTTGTATGATGTATTCGGTGTTAGTCATATTAAAATGTCTATAACTGTATATTGAGGAATATCTAAGTTCATATTTGATTAACATAAGATTATCCACTACTGAATATTCTATTATTCGCACTGAAACTAATATTCGCTAGCATATAAATTGTAACATTTTATTGTGTTTTAATTTTATAATTATCTATTATTATTAAATTATATTATTAAAAATATATTTTTCATAGAGAAATACACCCGTCATACATTAATTACATTATTTTTGCGGCGAACTTCAGTAAATCTAGCAGCTTGCGTTCGCTGTTGTTTCTTCCGATGTCTTTAACAATCATCGTCCCAGTTCATCAAACTTATACAAAACCTTAAAGAGTAATGTATGAAAAACCGTTGGTACTCTTGGAGTTTATCGTGTTCAGATACACGTAAAGATAGATAGACGTGACGTAGAAATTTACTTATAATTTGTATATAATTATTATTGTATTCATAAAGTTCATATATAGATAAAAATAAATAAAGAGCCTTGAGAAAATTAAATGTTAAATCTGACTATGCTATTTGTAATTGTTTTATTTTGATTGTTTTAAATTCAGAACCTAAAGAATAAAAGTAAATCGTTTGACTATGACAAGCTTTAAACGCTTTGACATACAGTAAAGATAATTTGATCAGACTTGAACAGTCACATTGATCAACCTTTATCAATTAAATTATTCCTAACGTGCTCAAAAAAAAAACTAATATTACTGAGAAGAAATCATTCTGTTATAATGCAATTTGTTTGCGGAATATGTAATCAATTTAATTATCGATATCCTAAATAATTTTCCTGTGTCAGTAAACATAATAACCGGACGATAATGAGGGTCATTTACTTGAACATTTACTGTACAAGAAAAAATACTAAACAGACGCTAAACCTGAAATATTGCAGGTAGAAAAATAGAGTTTAATTTTTTAGTTCAAACTTAGAATTAATAAGGTAAAAGGACGTCTTAAACGTCTCAGTAAATAGATATCATACACGTACAATTGAATTTTAAAATTCGAATGTCTTGACACTAGATGATAAAGGTCAAATTAGACTTAGATTAGATTTTTTGATACAAATGATACATGCCTTGAACCAATTTAACAGTTTGGTTAAAAACTCTACTGAGAGAAATCTAGGAATTTATGAAAACAATGGCATATTAAAAAAAAAAACATGTCGCTATTTTTTCACAAAACACTTTCAATACTTTTTTCAAGTACTAAAGTACTAAATTTTATCTGTGTACCTATTAGAAATGTATTTCTCTCTATTTTGGATACTGAACGACTGATGAAAAGTAATGAACGACACAGATTTAATTTATGTGTCATTCGAGACTTTTGAGCAGCAGATCAGCGATAAAATCGCGATGAAGTTATTTATTTGTTTTAAATCGATTTCTTGTTAATACAAATATTAATTCGTTTAATTGTACCAAAATATAATTTTGTAGATGAGCTTAGAGGTTTTGACAGAGGGTTCTTTTTTTTCCCAAGGAAAATAGGAGTACAGTTGAAAGTCATGTGCGATTTAATTAATTAATATAAATACACTACTTTAATGTTGACGTCTAGCGAATTTTTATTTAGCTCTCTCGAAATTTGTTTGTATAAGAAGTGGGTCTTAACTGTAGTATGACTAATTAGCAAGTGTAGCACAAAATCGTCAGCGTGAAGCCGAAACACATCGCTTAAAAAATAGGTCCGTGAGTAAACTGCTGTCGTGACCAATATCCAAGAACACTCCAGCATTCGTGAGAAAATCATACCCTACGATCGCACACGTTATTTTAATTAGATCGCTCTTAATAAATAAAACAGCTCAAGGCCTTTGAACAAAACTATTAACACGCAATTGATCGGCGGTTGCATCTATTCAAAACAAATATAAATTTTTACGATTCCATAAAAAAAAACAATTTTATCACTTTTTGCATCATAAATTCGACACGTATATATCACTTCACATATGCAAGTCACGACGTCCACAATTAACACCTATACGACAAATGTATAGTAGGACAGATTTATTTAATACATTTAATTCGTTTCGTGATACTCGCTGTTGAACATGAGCGAGAAGGCCGCGCGTCGGAAGCTGGGAACAGAACTAAACTGCTAAGCTATTGTATGCAGGTGGATTGTAGTACGTCCGTTTGCTTTATTATGGCCATTTTCCATTCACACAGTGGGGCAATCGGGCCGCTACTTCAGTTTGATAAGTGTCGCTGTGTGTCCCCTACGGTAGCGTTTCGGTAATTTCTCGATCACATGCCAAGGTGATAAGTAATCAGTGTTGCGAATCAATGTTTACACTTCGTGATCTGCGTAAATGGTGTAAACCGCGGATTCTTAGCGCTATTTCTTCACTTATTTTATCAATTTTGTTGCATGTAAAAACTGATTTGGCATTCTGAACCTATTGCTGACGTAAGAACTGTATGTATTTATTTTATTTCTTTCTTCATGCACTTATGTACATCGGCAGCCTTACGTATTTACGTGCTGTTAGTTTTTAGTATTTTTTCATGATGTCCCTATTTGAAAAAATTATGCACAAACCTTATGTGATTTTAGCTAGAAAGATATTGCGATTAGTGTTATTTTAGTGAGTGAGTATCAATAAATACTGCAAGTCAATCGTTGTGGTAAGATACGCTCTTTACTTGAAGGTCATATCGGTCTGGATATACCGCAGGTGACCTGCGATATTTCCTGACAGATGGTGTAGTGCCAATAATCTAAATGACGGGAATGGAAGTTTTGTCTAAAATTCCTTCTTTGGGTAAAAGCGAAAATGAATTTACTATAATTAACGTTATCAGAAATAAATACTTAGGCACTGTAAAATTTCAGAACAATTTGTATTTATGTATGTATTTCATACCCACTCAAAATTTATTTTCTCCCGTTAGTTCCTATTTCTAGTAACCATTATACAAGCTATAGCTAAATAGTATTGTATAATATGCATTCATAATTATTATCATTACTATTAGTAAATAAACGAAGATTATTTATAGTAAATACATACGGTGGCTAAAACCTCCTCGTAAGTGGCAGCAATGAGCGGAGGAGACGCGGGTGGCGTCTCGCGAGATATGGCTGTTATCGGCATTTCAACGCATTACTGGACTACTGTGAACAATAATGTACACGTATATATATGGTTTGAAACTGCTGTCAAACTGTCAGAACAGTTTTGCAAGGTTTTGTAATTAAAACTATGTACCTATGGTGTTAATAAACTTTAAAAACAATGTGAGTTTCATTAGCATTAATAAAATGAATTACTTAGAATATGCTGCGGGCCTGAAAATATTCTGACCAACAATAAATAATTAGATTAAGTATAATTTAATGTATCCTATTTTAACTTATAATTATATTATTTACCTTTCAAAGCCTTTTTGAAAGCATTAATAAAGAACTTTCGCAATTTCAATATTAGTTAGAAAGTTATGATTACACTCATCAATAATAGATTCAAATGCAATTAAATATGATTTGCCTTCCTTACAGACAAAAATTGATTTACGCATAAAATCAAGTAACACATCATTCTATTCTACGCGTATTCTTTTTTTTTTTTTTAAATTAAAACAGGAGCTCAAAAAGTTCCAAATCACATCAGTGTTTGTTTTAGACGTTTCCTTACAAAATATGTACGAATATAAACTAAAAATTAAAATTATTGTAAACTAATATCATAAAGGAATTTGATAATTCATAAGTAGTTGAATTTATTACCTTCGGATTTCAATTTGGATAATGCACATGTATTTCCTCCCTTTTTACAAGCGTTAATGCAATAATTGTAACATTATAATTTTGTAATTAGGTGTTTACTTATTTATCTATTATATTATATTTACGAACAAATACTCATAATAATGAAAGAATGATATTATGCTTTATTTTGTACTTCAGTAGTGAAGTTTTTCACCTTTCCAAGTATGTTAAGGTAAAAAACGGCGTGAAGTCGTGAAGTCCGAAAGAAGTGTCGGAAAAAAGTCTTGCTACGATTTTTCAGTGTCACTCTCATCCGCTCAGAGCGTGTAACGCGCGATAATGAGCTTCCTTCCAAAAGTGAACGTATAGTGGTTTTGTAAGCTTGACAGACCTCCAGTGGCTTGTTTGCATCGTATCGTCACTGATAAACGGTTGTACAAACAGCAATAATTTAATTAAAAACTAGCGTACGATATGTTTCGATCGCGTGAGTAAATTTGTAGATATACCATATATAGCTTGACCTTTGTCTATATTTACTTTGCCTTCGTGCAAAATGTAGTTTTTACAAGTAATATAATATATTCATATTATTCCTCAACTCAACATTATCTACTGCTGGTATGGAAGGATCTTCAGTTAAGGATCTTCAAGTAAAGTTTTCCTTCTCATGTTATCATCTTTTATTATCTTATAAAAAGACAACTCCTGCATTGAGATTATATTCCTGTGTCGCGGGGGACTTTACAAACATACATTAAACGGACACAAAGAACACCCATACTCGGAACAACAATTTTTGGATCACACAAATTGTTGTTCCATGCGGGGATCGAACCCACAACACTCAGCGCAGTAGAAAGCAACGAGGTGAACCGTAGTGGTTTAACCATCCGTGAAGTGTTTTTATAAAATATTATTGTTTTAGTTAGTTTTTAGTTTGGTTTGTTAGTTTGGTAGTTGTTTTGTAAAATAATAACCAAATGGTTATTATTTTACAAAACAACTACCAAACTATCTAAAAAATAGCCAGGTCTCTCATAACAGCAGTATAGGCATCTCGTGGTTTAAAAGAATGGATACAGTCGTGAACGAAGAACGAAAAGTTTTAAGCTTTGTACGGGAGTAAAGGCTAATTTTTTATCCATTTCATATTCTGGAGGTACGTTTTGCAGATGTAGATATACTATACTAGTATTGAAAGGGTGTTGCCCTTTAAGTTTGTATTATTAGGTCCTTACCTATGAAGTTAGTGATTTGTATGAAAATTTTAAAATATAATATTTATTTTATTTTAGCTAATCAAAGTACTGGCCCTTATTATTTACACAATAATAACAACAATGTAAGTTACAGCTAATTCGGAATATCTTTGATCAAATGTTGGTGTACTTGGTATGTTGGTTCATAATAACACCTGACCTTCGAGAACAGTGTCGATGTGACAACTATGTAAATACTCATTACCATATTCGAAGACACCATGACTATGCGGACGTAAAGGATGTATTATATTAACGTACTAGTTTATAATAATAATAATATATGGTTTTAATAGCCAATTAAAGCTAGAACAATAAAAGTTTTTTGAGTGTTAGAACTGCAAAACTAGTGCCCGAAAAAGAAGAAAAAAAAATACATTATATTCAAGGCGTTATAGATGGTGTTTATATTTTAGAGGCCTTAGACAACAAATAATCAAGTTAATGTGATCAAACTCAGCTTGATAAATTGCAACTTCATTCCCCCCCAAGTTATTTTTATCGTGAAACTAATTAAGGATAATTAATGAATTAATCAATAGCTTGTTCAAGGTCGTTTTTAGTTACAAACTAATAATCGAATCAAACACTAACTGTCTTAGACGCATATGTAGATGTGCATGATATTCCACTATTCAATAACCCAAAAACAAGTTAATGACTCTCTCTAGTGTTTCGATATGTCATATCGCACTCACAAGAAGATTTCAGAAGCTAGTTGTCCTGGTCACCTGTCCCAAAACCTGACCGTTTGAGAGAGGAATGGCCGCATTATATTAATACATAAGTATTCTAAATTTAAAATAATAAAATATATTATAATGATATTCTGCACGACACCAGAGGTCGTTGGCATCGATATCCGCTGTAATCGAGTGATTTGATATATCGATTGTGACAATACTGACATGTTAACAATAAAACAAAAATAAATTTGTACAAAAAATTCTTATTAGTAATCTGGCTTTGTCGTGTTCGGTTACAGAAGCGGATAAAATCTTAAAATATGACAGCTTATTTTTAGAAAATAAAAAAGACTAAAAGATCGATTTATCAAAGTGAAATCTTTATATGTATTGACAATACAGTTACTAAGTAACTTAATTTCTCAAATAGGTATTGTCTTACTCATAAAGAGTATAAAATAATTTTGCAATTAGAATTGTATCTGAAGCCGTAAATGTGTTATGTGTTACTTACGTATAATTTCTTTATAGCACCTATGACGAAGTAATACATAAGTGCACTTATCATCGTCATCATGCACAGAAACTAGACAAAACATTCATACAGATGATAATGGAGCGCTAAGAATGTTTAATGATAAACGTCCCTAGACCTCAAAATCCCTTATAATGCTTGAAGTTTCACTCCCGATTCGTTACGTTTTTTTTGCATTGTCTTGCCGTAAAACGAATACTAGTGACAGAACTGGTATTGCTATGACTGTAAGTTTAATTTGGTAACATGTTTTACTCCTTTATAAAGTTTTTGTTTTTAAATGCTAACGATTTTTTTTCCTATTTATTATTAGTGACTTTTCCTCTTTTATAATTTTATGCTGTCAACAAGTCCTTAAAAGGACATTAAGTACAAGCGATAAACTATGCTACTACAAACACCAACAAAAGGAGGTTGCTCTGTTATACTCCCTACTTAGTACTGTTAGTAAGAACTCTGTGTGCTATATAACTTTGTGATGAAGTTAGCGTATCGTCTACAGAAATAATACAGATATTTTATTAAAAAAATTACAAAATCAATTATCAGTAACCGTCTAATCCTACATTTAATCATTAAATTATCACTACTATAAACTGTTTTCCTTCTTTAGGCATCATTAACCCACTGACTAACGGATATCTATAAAGTCGTGCGGTGTATCGCCAGATTATACCACGTACGATTGACCTCGGCATTGTATAATAAAATAAAATATGTATAAAATGTCCATATTAGGAATTTAATATGACTTAAATTAATGGCTGTTTATTTCGAATGATGACTTCTTGTTTATATCATTATCTTAAATATCTACATAAGACATAAGTATCTCATAGATTATTTAGGACCATAACACATTAAATTAAGATTAAAATCTTGTTCTTTAACAAATAATCATTCCACACATAGCTATCATAGTCTAGAGACGTAGTTGTACACCCGCATTGCTAAGTGTTGGTGTTACTACTAAAAGGAAGTAAAAATCCAGTACATGAAAACATCTAAGCAGTTTGGCGTCTAGAACGTCTTTATTTTTATCTCTACGGTGTAATGTCACAAAACAATAAGATTTTTAATTAATAACTCAGAACCATGAAATAAAATTATTTGACGTCCGAATAACGTGTCTTGATTTCACACGCTTCTGCCATTTTTGTCACCCTCAGATCAATTTTTCTTCACGTTTTTTCATTTTCTACAAACCTTGCACATTAACTTATCGAACTCACTTCCCAATATTCCTGTAATTCTTTCCTTTCAATAATCATATATGGTATGATTATTGATAAGAAAGAAGTAAAATGATAATTAAGGAAAAAAAGAAAGAAAACTGATGACCAAATCTCTAATTGTTAAGTACAGACCGCCATTTTTGCATTCTTCATGTACGTATTGTACAATTTAGTTACTCTTTTCACAGAATCTTCTCATTACAAAGTAGATCATGCTTCATATAGAGATTTAATTGCAGATTTCAGTTAACCTCATGTATAGACATGGGAATCTCGGAAAACTAAATTAATGGCAACGTGGTTGCTTTAAAATTTTGTCACAACTCGATAGTGATCATGACATTCTGCGCGTGATGACAGCCGGAAACGGCACACATACTTCATCGTATACTGTGGGTATGAAACGTTTATATATGTCAAATTAGATTCTGTTAACATACAGATTATGTAATCTTCTTGGAGTCTAATCTTCACATATATAAATATATTAAGTTGGATTGTATACGCTCAAAAACGCATCAAAACTCCAAAATTTTGTTAAGATAATAATACACAAACCGCTGCAAAGATTGTTTTTATCTATTTTTCGGGTCAGTTTTATTTCTTTACTGTTGTCAATGTAACCACATTGTGCCCCAGCGAAACGTGGCAGGGTTAAATCTAGTAGCCAAATAATTATACTAGTTGTGCCCAGAGAATCAGAAAGCATCTTTAAATAATAGTTGTCACAGCTTAAAATAGTTAAAATGACAAGGATTATTTCAATGTACTGTTTTTTTACAACTATTTGTAGATAGACACTAGTGTAACTAGAAGGCACCCTTGGAATAACAGAAGCTATGGTAGCACAAGGGAACCTGTTCACCTTTGGCATCATATCAAATGCTGGCATCGCATTCCTCCGACGCCGTTTCCTCATTAGTACTTTACTTACATGCGACAACAACTTAATGATGTCATGAAGCTTATATGTTGGTAGGTAGATATGATATTTTTATTATTTATTCTGCTATTGTTGTTGGTTTTACATGCAAATAATTGTTTATTCAAGTCACTTAAGTAAATTCATAGGACCGATTTCAATTTGCATCTCACAGATACGTGACGTTCCATGGCTGCACGGTCGGTTTTCGAGTACAATATGTGTACCCCGAGACAAGTATTTTCAAGTACTTACTGGGATAGTCTTTTATTTTTACATTCTATCAATGTATGAGAAAATAAAAGAAATATTTAAAAAATATATAAACCACCTCTAACTTTGTCTTCTTTTTTATTAAATTTTATTGTCTTTTGCAAACTTGATCCTTCCTACTTAATCTACCTCGTGCATTTGAATTGCAATAAAGTAATACAAATTACAATGTTTGGGAGACAGTAGTCCTAGGATGGAAAAACACTTTATAAAGGATAATATCTTATTCTTTAGGCAAGCGGGTAGAGATAAAAAAAAATGTGGCACAGATCTGTATGGCTCTCTCCATTTATTCACAGATCTGTATGGACCTCAAGTTTTGTATTTCAATAGCAGGATATTAAAATTAAAAACTAAAACATAAAACGGATTCCTCATAGAACTTTCCTTGCGGTATGGCATGTGTCACGGGGCCTCGTTTGTAGTCAAAACCGGTAATACTGCATATCACCAATAAAAGTAAATGAATTACCTACTTTATAATAGGGTTCTAACTAAAAGGATAGAAGAAGATAGCAAAATGACATGACTTAATATATAGGTCATGATAACCTTTCTAAATTTGAGTTAAGCGATGAAACTGCTGCCAATGCCGTGACAATTTAGGAATCTACCTCATAGTAGTGGCCTCCTTTCTTTACACAAGCAGATGAATGTTTATTTGATTTCAGTGTTAATGAGTGTAAGTAACTGTTAATATATTTTATTACTATAAATTATTGTCTGACTCTAATGAGGTAAAGGTTATTTTAGAATATTTTAAATCTTTCGTAAATGGTGTCTAATTCAGACAAGTTAATATAATTCGACTTAAATACGGATTTACTAGTGTGTATATATAGATGTATAGTGTATGAGAGTATTGCGTATACGACGCCAGGTTATAATCAAATTGTACCAAATTCGTTATAGAAACAAAATATCTTTATTTTATAATCGCAATATATTTTAATTGTTATAACTGAACATAATGGGGAACAATATCATTTAGTAACGAAGTAGCGGTAAAATCTTATTTGTCTACTACTACTTACTAATACTTATAAATCATCTAATATTTAGAAAAGAAGTCAAAGAATAAGAATTGTTAGTTCGGGTTAAATGCATCTCTGCCTACCTCTTTGAATGTATCTAAATATATTAATAATACATACACGTGTGTGTGTAATATATATATATGTAACAATATTTGAAAAATGCTAGAATTCGGATCATTGCCTTTTTAACTCGTTTCTCGTCTAATGTAATTAGCAAGATACGCAACCTAATGTAACATTTTCTATTCTGTTTCACAGCGAGTTATGTGATAATTATACTTCTTTGTCGATATTTAGGTAGCATAAGCATATTACAACATCAGCAAGAAAAAACACAATTAACTCAGTTTTTATGATTACTCCGTTTCAATCAATTTGCATCATAGACACTTTTTAGAGTGCACTAATTAATTTCTTGTAGTTTTTCCATTTTTACTACAAACTGGAATAACATATGGACTATTTACACGCATGCGTCGTAAAGGGCCTCCGCATCGTCGCCTACTGGTATCGTTACCAGTGCGCCTAATGCGAGTTTATTTCACATCAAATCGCTCTCGACGGGGCGACCGCGTTCGTCGTGGTGATTGGTGAAGAGTTCAGAGTTGACCGTGACGATCAAGTTGATGTTAAAGAAACTCGCACTATGCCCTCTGAGGCCCTCGTACGAGTTTATTAATAAAGGCCATGGGCCAGTACAGTACAGTGCTTATCGCAAACTTAGAAGCCGGACTGCAAACTTTATTAGATGAAGTAGCAACTGCGGGAGAAGCTATGGGTTTGTCAATTAATGTTCATAAAACGAAGACCATGGTTATAGCGAAGACAATGATGCCCACTCCAAATATAAAGCTTCGGGGGGTAGATGTGGCAGGCGTTGGTGGGTTTAAATATCTTGGCCGATACTTTACGAATGACCTAGACCATTTGGAAGAGGTGAAATGTCGAATAGGACAAGCTAAGACTGCTTTCTTCAAGATGTCTAAGGTTTTATGCGACCCAAAAATCCCATTTCCTTTGAGGCACCGCGTCATGAAATGCTACGTTTGGTCCACACTGTTGTATGGGTGTGAGACGTGGGTCTTAAGGAAAAAAATATGTAACCGACTGCAAGCCTTCGAGATGTGGTTATTGCGGAGGATGTTTAAAATCCCGTGGACTAGTTTTACATCCAACCTACGTTGGTGCTGGAGCGAGCCAAGTGCAGGAGAGAACTGATGGCGGTTATAGCGAAAAGGAAGGTGGCCTTCTTTGGACACATACAAAGGGGCCCGCAACATGAATTCCTGAGGCTTCTGTTAGAAGGAAAAATACCAGGAAGGAGGCCACCAGGTCGACCACGAAGGAAGTGGATAGATGACATAGTGGCCTGGACCGGACTGCGATATCGCCAACTAAAGGAGGCCGCTCATGATCGAGGGGTGTACCGTCTGCTGACCTCCAAACTTCATTTTGAGGATGGCACCCCATGATGATGATGGGCCGTAATAACGGGCCACCAATCAAACTGAAAGAAAAATACTGTTTCTTTGATAGTCGTTGATCGTCTTTTACCTTCAAAAACTTACATTTCCCTATACAGTAAAATTTCTGATTTCAAATCCTTGTCGCACTAGTAATTTCATTTATTACTAGAATTTATTCTCTTTTGACTAGTTTAGTAGTTGAATAAAGCTGTTTCCTGAAAAGAAAGGTCAGGCACTTTGTCGATTAATACAAGTTCCAATTCAGAATTTAAGAAATGCCAAATCAGGTTTCGTTTTGAGTGCAAGCAAGTTTCTCTAAATCCTGGCTCAGACGGCCTAGTGCAAGTTTCTTTCACATCAACTCGCTCTCGAAGCGAGGTGAGAGCTTTTGTGAAGATTTCAGTGCGGGCCGATCACAACGCTGAATGGGGTCACCGTGATCATCGAGTAAATGTGAAATAAACTCACACTTGGGCCTTAGTTGTACTTCTCCTGTTTGCTCCTCACAATTCTGTAATTAAGTTTCAAGGTTAGCAAACTATTAACAACTTGAGAAGAATACATATACATGATGTTATAAAAGCTCGAAATCCAATTGTATAGAAAAGTAAAAGATTTTTGTAGTCACCTGCTTAGGTATCTTTTACATAGCTCTGCATATACATGCCATATGCAGAGCTATGTAAAAGATATGTTTGGTTGAATAACCGACTGTAATCTGGGCTGGGTTATCACTCCGAAGTCATGAACGATAATTGGAGTCACACCCAAATCCTTATGCAATAGAAATAACAGTGTTGTTACCACACAGACTTGAGCATCTCAGCACACCTTTCTAAGGAAACTATCGATTCGTAAGCCTAAGATGGATTTTGGGGTCGAAACCAATCGGTAATAAATAATTCATGAACTGACTTTAAAAGCTATAAAAGTTTACCTCTATTCATTTGATTTTTATGAATACGTAAAGAAATTTATTAAAACTATCAGGAGTTGAAGAAAATTTAGTGTGTGCTCATGTAAAAGAACCTCAAAACACAATTTTGTGAAGATATATGAGACATTTTTCATTATTTATAGTCAACAAAACTCATATTATGTTTTGCTTGTTAAAGCGTGGATAAAATTAGGAAACATTTTTATTTATTGTGATTTATCTTCTATAAGTAATAATTTTGCAGAAGAAACGTGTTACCGTAAACAAAACGGTTGTTAAGATTTCTAAACGGAAAATAAATGTAGCCCACTCCAAAAACGATCATGAGGTTAAATTTATTACAGTCATTCTCAGTACACGGGAAAACATTTCGAATTCTAAAATAAATGGATCTAATAGTTTAATTAAAGACCAAAATACTTTTTGTAAATAACAACTTTAAACTTTATATAACAGCTTAACATCTAGACGTAATCTAATACTGTACTCAATCTGCAATTCTAGCAAGAAGGAAGCACAATACTCTGTAAAGGCAGTGGTCGATTAGGAAGAAGTGTTTTGTACCCGCTGGCGAGTAGAGCTAATACGCAGGCGGTCTTCGTGCGCATTTGCCGAACTGGTTCAATTTAAAAAAAGAATTACTTTGTCCTGCACTTAGGTCAAATCTGAATTAAAACCAGTTGCTTTTATCCTAGGGAGTAGAGTTTTACAGTGCATTTTTATGAAATGCAAGACTTGATTTAGTATCTAGAATCAGCGCCAGACAAAGGGAATCCTCAACGGTCACTAGCATAGACATAACTTTTTATAAAGTACACCATGGCCCATGAAACTTGTTATAAATTTTTATTTTTTTGTCTATTACTAAATTGCCTGCGGCTACACTAGCGTAGTTATTCATTATTTCGTGTTTATAACTTCGAAAATAACGAACTTCCATACAACCGTTACTTAGGGTTGCAATTTAAAAAAATCTTTTCTTACTGGATATACACAACGCACCTTTAATAATAAACTGAATTAATTCAAAATTTACGTTTTTCGAGTTTTCAACAGATACCAAATCAACTTCATCAGTAGAACACGAACAATCCAACAGCCGACTCGATACCATGAAAATGGCAGAGATAAGAGATCGTCGTTCTCTTTTTGACGAACTCGCACGTACATGAATGTCAAACTTTAAATGCGATTTCCCACAATATTGAAATTCTAAGTTAATTCAGTTTATGAATAAAGGTGCGACAACATAAAAAGCATCAGCTGCCACTTCAAGTTTGTAGCCCCAGCGGTTTAGACTTGATGAATCATACTTAGTAGCACCAATTTATTTATAATCACAATGCAATCAGTTTGGAGCTTTCTACAGTAACCATAGTATTGTGGCAATAAGATGTCTATTTAATCTGAATCGTTCATTCATACTGTGCCAATTTATCACTACGCAATGTTATATCAAAGAATTAATGATAGTTAAACGCAGTTATGGTCTTTGAAGTACCAATTACTCTACATGATAAACAGTTTCAACAATTGCGACAATCATTATGTAATCAAATTTATTAACGTTAACTAGCGACAGTAATAAATTGATTTTAAAATAATATATTTTCGTACATAATGATTTATAGTTAATAAATATACTAAAGAACAAATCAATTTGTTAGAAATATATTAACAAACGACATTATTAGCATAAACAATATTAGTAGATATGTCTGATTTGATTATATTTTGAAATAATCCGTACATTATTGACGGGCCTGTCGGTCTAGTGGTTAGTGACCCTGACTGCTGAACTGGGTTCGATTCCCACCCAGGATAAATATTGTGTGATGAGCACGGTTATTTGTTCTGTGTCTGGGTGTAATTTATCTAAAATATGTATCTATTTAAAAGTATATAAGTATGTTTATCAGCAGTCTAGTTACCATAGTAAAGGTTGTGCCTAGTTTAAAAAATTCTTTCACCGATGGAAAACTACCTTATCAGCGAGTAACATAGGCAATTTTTTACCGACCAACACGCGGGCGCAGCCGCGGGCAAAAGCTAGAATTAAATAAATCAAAAAGTATGTGAGGACTAACTGCCTTTTTTGATAGTACATACATATTTTTGCTGCCTAAAATTTTAAGCCTCTTAAATGTCATATTAATTTATTCAAAAATATAGCAACATCTTATAGAGGGGCAAGAAATCGCCCCAAACACGACGGACGGATTTCTTTACATTAATTAAACCAGGTTAAACGAATTGTAAAAAAAATACCTTAAACTGTTCTACTTTTTTAAGCTCCGATAATTCGTATCAAGTCCACTTAGATTGTGACTAAAACATAAGAGATAGTATTTTAATCAATATAAAATAGTGAATTTATCAATAGCAAGGATGTTCCCATTATATTTAATTAATTACTGGCTAGGTAATAATAGACATTACTTTCTTTCTGGTTTCTTAGACTTGAAAAAAAACTCTTCCTTCCTTCCTTGGCAAGTCGTATTGTTGCCATTTTAATTGGTGTCTAAGTAAGCCAGGGTGGAATACCTAAAGAGCCATTTGTCAGAAACCATGGCATCTAACCGCAGGTAAAAAAGTATCAGGTATATTGTTTGTCAATTTTCTTGTTTTACGCATATCCTGCGCAGCTCCTGCGTTTTCTTTCGCTACGCTTGAGTACCTTGAGTTAAAGCAGTCACGTCGCGTCACTTGTTCTTAAAATTACACAATGTCGTTATGTAAACGTAACGTTTTGACAAGCCTAGTCGTGTCATCTCTATTAATATACACATTATGCAGTATACAAACCATCATTAAACGACCTCTAAATCATTCACATTTCAATAATGTTATTTTACTTTAGAGGTCATCTTACGGTGGGTGTCTCGGATCTATGATTGCATGGTATTTCTTCGTGGGAAAACATGGTTATTACATATATTAGTGTAACTGGTTTGACACTGTGTTTTATGCAGATGTTTAGCGATATAGGTTAGTTGGCTACACACGTTTTTTCAATTAGATTTCATAATTGATTGCTAAGCTCGGCTCTTTATTCAGTAACGTGTTAGTTGATGGCTGATTTGAATGTGTTAATTCTTTAAGCTCAATTTGTAGTGAGTAACCTTTTCAATAAAAGTGAAATGAAAGTCAATACATAGATCCGTTCCCATATAAATAAAATCACGTAATACACTATAGAACAATATGTTATTTGTTTCACACGTCCTTAACTGTCGCTTTTTATAAATAGTGCTACATTTATTGACCTGTCTGGTAAGGCAGGCATTAATTGTTAACACCTACATATCGCTCGAAAATGTTGTACATAATTTTGTGTTACCTATTTAGATTATTACGTAGTCATTCGGGCATTCGATTTAGAAACATTTCAAATTGATGGTGACAATTTTGGCTATTAATCATTTGCAATAAAAACTAGATAGTATTTTTATTACTGATAGATTTAGAGTTTATTTTACAATAAAGATCATAAATACTTAGTTCAACATTCAAGAAGAAAGAATATTTAACAAAAACATTTTAATTTTTGATTAAAACATCGGCCGTATTTTAGAACTTAGACATAAGTATAGACGTCCCATTGCTAAGATGCTGACGAATAAATGTTGTAAGTCTGCAAAAACTAAATTATTTTTAATTTTAAATGTACTTGAATTTTTAAACATTGATTCAACTTGCTTGCTATAACATGTTTACAGTTCGGGTTCAATTCCTACTCTCAAGTTATGAAATAATTACTTACATGATTTTGTATTATTACTACATTTTATTAACGCATTAATACGTGAACCAATACACAATAAAATAAGATTATAAAATCGGTAAGGTATATTAAACTAATCTGATTGTATTTATTTGGCCAGATTTAATTTATTATTATGTTCGACTGTGATGATTAATAATGCTTTATGTTATCTTTTATATTTTTAAACACACATTTTTTTAATAAAAATGTACATTTGATGCATATGTCACTGCATGCGTAGTAGTTTAAACACTCACCTCCGCCTCCTACTATGATGATTGTTGTGGGTTCGATCCCCACATTGAACAACGCCTTGTGTGATTCACAAATTGTTGTTCTAAATCTAGGTGTTCTTTGTATCTAATTCATGTATATATGTAAAGTCAAACGCGGCAGATATATAGAGATATATTTCCAGTGCGGGAGTTGTCTTGTTCAAAAGAATGATAAATAAATCGTTTTTATAGAAACGCATATTACAAATGTAAAATTTTCAATTCACGTCATCAATGCCATTGTTTCCAGCACACTATATAAGGTAAAACCCACATTAGCTCGTTAACCTCATTCTGTATTCCTATCAACACCTGACATAGCCTTCACAATTCGCGAGCTTCGTAGGCGTTTCGGGCATGGGGTCACAGCCGACGTAACCTCGACACTTGTTGAAGGACTGTTGCGAGGTAACGTGTAACGAATATAGAAATAATGCAAAATGCCTACCTACTAGTAAGTGAGACGGTTCAATGGCGTTGTCCGCATTTACTTCGCGCAAGTTCTCAATGAGAAGTATTCATTCAGCAATGTACACTTTAAGCACTCTTACAGCAACTCTTTAAGAGTAAAGTTTATGAATTGAATAAACGGCCCTTTTTCGTTGACGGGGTGGATATTATAACATAATATATATTATTTAACATATGTTATTAAAATGTTGTTACGGAATCTATAAGAGTACTCATAGTATAGTAGGCAGTCATAGCATAAAATGCTATAAATATTATGTTATACAAGCTGTACCTTGCCACACCTCGCTGTGGCTCATTGTGGTTACAAAAAATTGATAAACAACCATCTTTGAAGCGTTTTGTATATATATACTAGCTGATCCGGCAAACGTTGTATTGCAACAAAAAAAAAATTAGGGATGGGTCACCCTTACCATTCAAAATTGTGAATCTAAACCATTCCCAGATCCCCTTGAACACACACAAAAAATTTCATCAAAATCGGTCCAGTCGTTTGAGAGAAGTTCAGTGACATACACACTCACAGAAGAATTATATATATAAAGATATATATATATTTATAAATGTATAGATATGTCATAAAATCTTATTTTTGGTTCCTGTGCATCTACCATGTTATAGCTCTGTACCCCCCTGCGGACGACGTGGCAAAAATGCCTACGGCATTAAGTCTACAGCTTGTCATTTTTCTATGTGCATAAAGAATAAACAGGCTGTACTTTTTCTTTTTTTTTCTTTTGTAGTGTGATAGTCTAGCTTAGACCATACCAGCTTCTAAACCAGAGCTCTACTAATAACATTTACGTGAGACATAATTAAATATTATTTTAAATTAAATTTATTTTCTTTCTTATGACATGACTCTGATCTGCCTAAGGAAAATCCCCACATGTCATCATTATGTACAACGTACGCCTGCCGATGTTTGCCTATTTGCCTGTGGTACCAATTCAGGGAACCTGGTGTGGGAACAATGATTCACTTTGAACAAAAACTATGGAAATCTATGTTTCCACACTGTGTGTATGATTCAAGCAGTACATACTCGTATAGTACAAGCATTGTACTTGTTTACAAGGTCCACAATGATTCATTCATCGATTTACCAGTTCCATAAATTCTGCAAATGAAAACCATGAAATCTTTAACAATTACATATGACGCAAGGTGTTGCGCAGTTTTTAACTGTGCACTTGTTTCTTTGCTAAGTAAACATGACCGGGTGTAGCCTATATGACCTATGAAAATGCCCAGTTATGTTACTTCCCAAGTTTTATGATAGTTTTAATATAATGTCTTATCGTTATCTTTTTTCACATGGACGAAGTGGTGGGTTTTAACCGACTTCAAATTCTTCGTTATTAATTCAGATGTTAATATTTTTTTATGCATGTTCGGGCATAACACCGCCACATATGTACGGATTTTCAAAATTCTTTTTTTATTTGAAAGTGGTTTATCCGAAATGGTCGAATTTAAATTTTATATAGATCTGATGATGGGTTTCGGAGACAGACAACGAAACTCTTTAAAAATGACAGCAAATCAACCGCGATTGCTGCTCGGTTTTGAGTGCTCTTTGTTAGTATTTTTAAGTCGGTTCAATTATTTTTTTAAAAAGGATTCATTTATCTAATAAATTATAAACAAAATATGTAACGGAAACCGAACCACATTTGTTCTAATGATATTATGAATAAGTAACAAGCAGGCCATAAACTACTAAAGAACATAAGACACGAATTAGAAACATAAAAAAACGAATTTATTTAACTTGTGTAGTATATACATATATAATAATCTAATGACACGAAAAAACACTTAATGAAATATGATATAAGATAATTATACGAGTATTTTTTAGAACCTTATGACAGATGACAGATAAACCGGAGGCGATGACGTTTTCGCTTGAGTGGTTGTACAGCAAAAACAAGGCTATCGCGAACACAGTGTGACAATCCTTTGAAGGTCTAGTTTTAGTTCGCAAAAGGAAAACTTAGACAAGTCATTTGTTTTGTGATCTTCAGTGTTTACCTACTAATCTTTCGGCTATTTATGACTTGTCTAGGTCAGTATCTCGGCCGTGTATAATGTGCTTTAACCTCAAATTTTTGTCACACGCAATATCATCTGCGTTACACACTTAGAACTTGCTCTTTATTTAGTTCTATAGAATTAAATCATAGCAGAGTAATTAATGTCGGTTCCATAAAACTGTCATATCATATCAATTCTCGTGTGTCACATTGCGATTGCGAGAAAAAATCAAAAAGAATAGATTTTGAAATGATTTATGGGTAAAGTTTTACCCATACCACAGTTATAAGTAAACAATCAAAGCAAAAATGGAAATGGTGTTTTGTTAAATAATGGATGTTAAATACACAAAAATAAACAGTAAATCACAAGTTTAAAATAATGTGTTTGTGTACTAATTACCGTAATTATTAAAAACAACGTTAAGTACACAAAATGAATCAACATTATTTTTAGACGAAATTCTTGTAGTTATACCGTCATCGTTCATAAAAACATACTTAACCAGTTGTATTTGGTGAAGAATAAAAACATTCGATATTTCTCTATGTATAATGTAATAATACACATGACACCTAAATCCAAATGGTTATTTTATTACATAATGAATGCCTTGTTCAAAGTATTTTATTATGGCAACTCCTAGTAGTACCACAAAGTATGGCTAAAAGATTTTTTTTATAAAGATCCGCATGCTTAACGTAAAAATAAATAATAAATAAAAATACTACTATGAAGCAAAGCCCTACAAGAGTCGATGTTTATATGACTTTTTAAAATGATTATTAACTGTAAACATGAATTGATCATAATATTAGTAATCTTATAGAAAGTAAACTGTTTAAAATATGTATACTGATACCTAAGACCCACTTACAGTTGCCGAAATGCGTGTATTTTTTTTTATATTTACAAGCTAACGATAAAATATCATTATTTACAAAAAAAAACTTCTCCAAATAAACCAATAGCATCATGTTTTAAAAAGACGTTGCTATAAGCGTGCTGCTTTGAAATCCTCGGCTCTAAGAAACTGACATAGTTAGTCTTAAAGAAAAAAAAATAGCAAGAATTTAATTTTACACGTTAGCTTAATTTTATAGATATCCAAGATTTTGTGTGATTTCTAGGTAGCTGCCATTTCACCATACCGGTAGTAGTCGGATCTAATGAAGTTATAGTGGAATACGTCCAAACATTGTCCTCAAGCTCGAACCTGCTATTGTGGATCATAACACTTTAAAAGGTATGTGAAATGGTTAACGGAATCCAAAGTTTGCTAATGCTATTATATTATCTGAAGAATTTTGACTACACAAATAATAACCGATGTTTGTTTGGAACTGATAATTGAATGATCATTGTTGTAGAACTATGTATTGTAGATGAAAACATCTACTGTCAATGACACTTTATTAGGCAATAACAATTGTTTCGTCTGAATAGAATACATTCTATGAATTTAAATAAACACCACTTACATTGCTGACAACTAATTACTCTTTATGTGTAAACAATTAGTGCATTTTTGTTAAATCTGTACAAACAACGCAACCTATCTATTTTTCTCATTTAATCAATTCTAAAGATTTGTTGGATAAGTTTCTTAAGATAAAGTGGATAAGGAGGAGGCTGTGGAGGTCTGATGGCAGTCACACAACGTAAAATATCGAAGTTCATTCGTATCGTAGTAGACTTAAAACCGACCCCAACCTGGGGCACGGAGGAAGAGGAAGAGAAAAAATCTAAAGAAAATTAGTGTTGTAGTTCATCTAATTATTTTTCAACCACTACAACATTTTTTCTACTACACATGAATGGTAATACTCGTAAGTAATCGCTTGCTTCTCAACTTAACATGTAAGTAAAGTAAGTAAACGCTCAATATTAACATGTAAGTGTTATACGTATTTTGGCCCAGTCATTACAAAAAATAATAATATACGTGTAAACTACACACACAATCAAAGTCTCAGTTCTAATAACTCAGCTGAACCGACTCGCAGCAACCTAATGCGTTTATAAGAACTTATTTCCTCCAAGCAACTAAATAAACAAGAAACATAGCTTACTGCGACATACATAGTTTCTTAGAAAACGATTGCTTATCATGCGCGGATGTGACTAACATAAATCCTAACCGAGTTTTTATAATGATTAGCTGTAGTTACGGACGACCTTTTTCTTATGTCAATTGTTTGGATACTATTATAAATATTATTGCGAAACTAGACTAAACAAAAGACTTCATTCCGTGCTATCATTTAAAACTAAGCCACTAATTAGAGCCTCTTTTTATTTAATCAGAAAATAATGATTTTAAAAAGCACTGAGCTCCCATCTGACATCATAATTTTCCGTGCGACACTAACAAATTTAACATGAAAAATAGCAAATCGCAATAAAAAATTCAAAGAAAAATACTGTTTTCATTCAAACTCAAACAATGTGTATTTCATAAAAAAATTAAAACGTTCTAAGAGCGTTTTCTGGCTCACTTTATGAACAACTTAACTTTTCCTGCAACTGTAAATTCTTATATTGGATTTAAAATAAAGTTAAATTATATAATATTAAATATAAAGTTTGAATTTTCTATTTACCATTTAAGAAGTATTAACATTTCTCATGTTCTTTTAATCAGTCGACGAATAAAAAAAATTGTTACTTATGTAACATATAACTAATTGAAGGTTAGCCAATATTATAATATCATTTGGAAATTCTTTTGCACCTGTGGTCTTTTGGTGCCTTTTGCCACTTGTAAAGGTAAGTGTAAGGGTGCCTCTACTTGCTTTAGCCATTTTTTTTTTTTTTTTTTTTTAACGTGTGGAAATCCCCTCGGACCGTCACCCCTCCGGGGTTTGCGGCGGGGTGGTGTGTCGGACTCGGACCGACTAAAACCACTTTATTATATATTAGACCGACTAAAACAACAGACTTTAGCCATGGCCTAACGTTACTCTCAAGGTTTTCCTTCACTAATATTATGCCTTACACGTTTTGGACTCCATATTTTAAAATTTCACCAACTTGGCTGATGTGTATTGAGCAGATTAAAATTAACGCAGATAGTTTTTAACAGGTTAGGTATTTGTACAACGTTAAAAATAATAAATTCAAATCTGTTAAGAGAAAAAACTTATTTGCAAAACACTTGTATAAAGATAGGTGCGAATAAAAATTTTTAGTTATCGTATATCATTCGAACCCAATTATTAAACTAGGTACCAACAGAAATGAGTTAAAAGTGTTTATTTTACGTTTCACTTGAATTCAGTCTATTGAGGTCAAGGATGCAGGCAGCATTGAATTGTCCTAAAACACTTGTATATGTTTTATCATTTACCAGAATCCTTCTTAACGTTTGTACTACCACCTTTTCTCTGTTGTGTAATTAATAAGTGTTTTTTTTTTGTTTACTAGCGATCCGCCTCGTCTTCGCGCGGGTGTAATGTAGAAACTACTAACAAACAGTGTGGAGAATTACTCCACTATAGTTAAATAATTAATTATACCACCACTCCACTATAATTACTTAATTATACTATTATTATGATAAGACCATACTACAGGACTTCCAACTCCTAAAATTTATTTAATAATTTCGTTTCGGGTTCCAAGACAATTTATTTTTTTCCTGGGACTACCCGAATGTCATAACTCGGTGCGTTCATGGCTCACTGCTGTTGATCCGATAATGTACAGGGATTACAGTAGTGGGCGTGTAAAATCAGTATGACTAGCTGATATATATTGTTAGTATCAATAGGTTTAAAAGTATCTGTCAAATAATATTAACATACATGTGAATAACTTTCAATACATTATGTTGTTGTTGCTGACTGTACTAAATAAAACAAGAGAAATAAAATGTTTTCAATCCAAACGCTCTTGGATTAACACCTAATGTCAGAGATCATTGATCTTTGAATAGCATATTATTATCTGGGTAACACATTACCTTTGTGATCGACAAAGCGTGCGTAGGCGCATTTCTGACAAACAACCATAATTATATTCTTCTATGTAATACTCCTATAACAACGCCTCCACCGCTGTTGTGACCCTTTTTTGTCACTAGTCGTATGACTAAATATTATTTCAAGAAGTATTAAATGATATAATAGTACCTTTGTAATATCAGTAACTAACTTTTGCCCGCGGCTCCGGGCGCGTGTCTTTTCTCAAGGATAAAACTATCTTCATATCAAGATTCATCTAAATGGGTTCAGCGGTTATTGTTTCCCCCATACACAATTCCACCCTCGTTTCACCCCTTTAAAGGATGATGTCTGGGATAAAAAACTATCCTATGTCCTTGCCCGGGACTCAGACTATCTCTCTACTAAACTTCATCCAAATCGGTTCAGCGGTTTAAGTGTGAAGAGGTAACAAAGAGACAGAAACACTTTCGCATTTATAAATGATAAAGGATATTTATTTCTGTAACTAAATCTTTTCAGATATTTTTACAAGCTTTACAGTTAGAAGGAGCCGGCGTTTTCTAAGACTCACTCTCAAGAAACGCCGAAACAAACCACGGAGGTGTCTTTTTTTTAGTCCGTAAACAAAGTTAAATAAAACTGTGCGAGTACAGTATAGGTTCTGGTTAGATCTTTTGAAGAAAGGACCATAGTTCTGAGTCGGCTTATCCATTCAGACGGCATTCAGGCCCCAGCAATCGTGTGGCTTAACTGAAATTAGTCAAGATCAACGACCCTAAGCACGACATTACTGTAGGCCGTGGAAACACTCAAAACCACCAGAAAGTTACTAAAAATATGAATTAACATAACAAGCCTACACTATACTCACATTTACATACTAACACAAAAAAAAACTATACAATTCAAATTCAACGAAATATTAGTATGGAAACTACTATAAATGGGTTAATTATATTAAGAGCTTTGTTATGCCTCATAATCTTGTGGTAAGATTAGCGTCAAAATAGACTCATAGAAAAAACTGAAAATAAAAAATGTTTAAATGCTAGATCAAGATTTCCTTCAAGAGCCAATTCGAGTTAAAGGATTACTTACATTACCGAATGCATCCGTGTAAGCAATAATATCTTTTTTATAATAATTTTATTCCCATTGTCTTACCATCTTATCTACCTTTCCTTTTAATACCTCAATCTTCCCAACTAATTCCTTTAGTGCTCAATTGATAGCAATAGACTTGCCCTTTATACGTATGTAAGTGGTACTAAAATTACAAATGACGACAAAATGTGTGCATTTAATGCAATGCATGCTTACTCTTTCCTACTGGAATGAACTGAAAGAAAAACTCTTTACTGGAATTTGTATTGTTCGTAAATATTTTTATTTTATTTTAAAACTACCTAATCACTCTATAACTTGTAGTTAGTACATACTTATATTAGGCGGATATTTGTACACTGATCCAATAATTTCATAACCTGAGCATACAACTAGGTTATTCAATATAATATATCATAATGACAGCAGTTTCCGTATTACCGAAGGGACCATTTACACAATTTCCTATCCAAAGCATGCTTGCGAAATGCCCTAGATATATTTCAAAGTACTTTTAACATTCGCATTTTGGTGATCACGCATAAATTCATGAAGGTGGCCGAACCTTCAAGATTTTATACGTCCATTTTATGGCTATTAATGGCCAATTTATACGGGAGATTACAGATTTGAATTGTGACATTAGAAAATAAATGCGTCTCGTCTTTGTCTAATGTTTTGATTAAATTAAAAATACAAATCAGAATAAGCTTCGAATCGATGATGATGTTAAGTTATGAAAACAGTAAGCATCGTGATAGAGCCGTGCTTCTACACACACGCTTCTGCACATATGGGCCAGGCACGGAAGGAGTGATACCACCGCCTCACAGAAAACTGGTGTTAAGCAGTTCTTTCGTTGAGTGTGTGAGTTTACCGGAGCCTTAACCCTTCTCTGGATTCTAGAGGAAGGGCCTGAAAAGGTAGCAGCGGGCTTGTGACTCTTGAGCGGCACATGTCACACTTACCCATCCAGAACAGATGGGTCAGCTGATATACCAATATTAGCTGACCCATCTGTTCGTTTGCCTCGTTGACTGGTTAGCATTTATTTATTAATGCAATATTGACAGGCCTGTTGGTCTAGTGGTTAGTGACCCTGACTGCTAAGCCGGAGGTCGTGGGTTCGATTCCCACCCAGGACAAATATTGTGTGATGAGCACGGTCATTTGTTCTGTGTCTGGGTGTAATTTATCTATAATATGTATGTATTTAAAAATATATAAGTATGTTTATCAGCAGTCTGGTTACCATAGTACAGGCTCTGCCTAGTTTGGGATCAGACGGCCGTGTGTGAGATGTGTGAGATATAAAAAAAAAAAAAAAAAAAAAAATTATGCATTATTTAGTTGACAAAACAGAGATTGTTGCTATTGTGTGTGTGTTGATCTACGACTTGCTGATCTACATAAAAGACGATTTAAAATCATTTTAATCATTTTAATTTTAATGCATTAATAAGCGAATAGCTTTATGAGAGAGTGTGGCCTCAATGAAACATACACAACTCAAAAAAGGACATTGTACAGCTGACGTCTACACTTCTTCCACACTATAACTCACGGCGCTTAACGTCAAAAGGTGAGCCCAATAACTTAATGGTCATTATAATACTCATTAATAATGTGAATTAAAATGACCACCTATCAAACCAACTTTTATACAGTATTATGCAGGAAGTATTTTAATACATAACACTGACATATAAACAGTTTTATCACTTATAACTTTAAATTGAAATTCAAGTGTTAGGTTTATTAGGATGTTAAACGAGCAACCATCTTACCCATCTGTCTCACTTACCTTCGAAAAAGTAGACTAGAATTTAACTGAGTATTATGAATTACTGCCTAAGTTTCATGAACGGGTGTAATATTTTTTTAAGTTGTCGTCTCTACTTCGTGGTAATCTGTTTTAACGAGACACACCCTAGCAGAAGCAGGTCGGAGTACAACAGAACGCAAGCGCCAAGCGCACGTTCATGTTAACTACATATTATTAGATGTATCTAGTTATGATAATTATGTAGCGACATCATCATTATATGTAGCGACAATTATTTTAAATTTATTTACATGATGTTTTGCATAGTCAATAAGCTAATTATCTACTGATATTTCAAAAAAAACTTTTTTATTTATTTATACCTCCTGCAAATACATTGTATGAGGAGGACTTAATGAAATAGGCATGCTCTTACAGTCAACCTTTTTGTGATGTTATAGATTACAACATTAACATGGGTTACATAAATTAGTCTACATACATGTACTAGGTATACAAGCACATACTTTATATATATATTATTTTATGGTATAAATGTAAACATTATTTACATATATACATATTAAAGATACTGATGACTCCGTCGACACTTCCTATGTGAGATTTATAAGTAAAAACCGGACAAGTGCTAGTCGGACTCGCCCACCGAGCGTTCTGTACTTTGTTATCGAAAACTATACATCATAAAAATAATTTAAAATTGTTTAGGCTTGTGCCAACGAAGCCCTTTCATACGAAACCCCACATGACACGGTAAACTGAATTCAAAATTTGGAAAAAAAAAAAGATTTAATCACAAATGTTTCAGGTTTCTCCCAGTATTTGTAGTATAAGACAATGTTACTTGCCAATTTCATAGTTCGCGGTCAACGGGAAGTTCCCAATAAATTTTGATTCCCTTGAGAGTGTCGAAAGTACGTTTTTTGCCACATTAACGACCGTATCTATTTTTACGTTTATAACTTAAAAGTTTGATTTTTTTACAGCCTTAAGGGATTGTAGAGCTTTTAATTTCAACTCGATACCTCCTCGCCTCCCGAGATAAGGGGCCTTGACAGACGGACAGACAGACAGGCGAACAACAAAATGATCCTATCAGAGTTCTGTTTTTTCAACAACCCTGATAAAATTACCGCAGATTAGTATCGCAATAACAAATATGTTTGGATTCCTAATTGACACAAACTTAAAAAAAAAACAATGACATTCGTATTGCAAATTAAAAAAAAAACTAGCCTTAACTTTATGAAACTCTGATTTTGTATTTTAGTGACAAAATGACGAAATTACTCCGAACAGGTAATATATTATGGTTTAATTAAATAGCCTTAATGCAGATAAATCCATTTATGCTTCAGGAAACGAACATTACCATAATCGTATGTACAATGTGAAGGCTTATGTTAATGTTTTCACACAAGCTCTTAAGACACCTACATGCGTCACTGAACATCACGCAAATCTACTAGGAATATCTCAAGCTGTATTACTTATATAAATGGCTCATAAAAAATATATATTTACAAAATTGGAATCTCGAAGCTCACTCTTTTCAGATATAATATAAACATTCGCGCCAGATATAACGCTTTTTATAGTTTTATTATCGACATAAAATTCTAATATTCATACTTTATTATCTAAAAACGTCCTTGATAAGTTATTTGAGATAGAAAAACATAATTATTTTATAGTTCTATGAATACTTTACTGCCATATACATAAATCAAAAGCAACTGCCTCATAAGTTTTTTTTTTAAGTTTGTAATTCATCAACAGCCTATACTAGTCCACTGCTGGACATAGGCCTCTCCTTAGAAAGGAGGTTGTAATTATCTACGATTAATTAATATGTGGATTCAGTTCATGGCTGAAAACAATATACAATAAAAAAGTATGTAATTTTATCACTATTGAATATCTGCATGACAAATGACGTGAACATGCAGACGTCATTATGTATATATGGATAGATATTCATGTATAAATTCATTAAAATTTATACCATTAACACTTTAATATGATATTATAATAATATCACAACAAACACAAAAAGCATGTCGATTTTAATCTATGTAGCCTGTACATGTGTATATAATTAAGCAATTACAAACCTCGGACAACAAAAAACACGTGATGTTCACAAATAACACAACAAAACGGTTTTACAACTTTCAGTCACTACACTGAAAACAATGAAAATTATTCACACAGACAGAAATACACCAAACTACGCTAATGATGGCACTAACATTCCCGCTAGCTATTGACAAAACATTTTTGAAGGATTTTTCATTCAGAAAAATAAGTAAAATGTATCGGTGGAAATCGATGGCGTAATGATCGATCGTACACGCGGTCGCGAGTGAGACAGAGACACTACAAGTATGACAACGGCGAACCTCACCTCGTGTAGTGCGCAAGAGTGGGGGCGGCGAGGACTAACATGGAAAACTGCGTGGACGCAGATACAACTGACAACCTTAATAGCTTATTCAAATTAACGGATGCCAAAGTTGATGATCACATTGTCATCACAGGGAACAATCTTGTTTTACTACCTTAAGAACTAGTTTCTATTCAACATGTCTTTATCGTTTTACTTAGTGTTTCTTTAAGAAACGAAAACATTGTCAAAGTCATAAAAATAAATTAAGTAATAGGATAGGACATCATTATGTCTATTTTGTTCACCTATTTTTACTTATTAAAAGAAAAACTGAAGACCTGCGATATCGTGGTTTCATTGTTCCTTTATACTATTGCAAGTGTTTCTTTTCAAGTCATCGCACTTAAAGGGAACAGCTATTTGAGTATCATGTGTCATGCCTGTCAATTTCAACGTTAATAAATGGTTTTGCATTATTAACGTAAAATTAAGTACTCCTTTCAAATAGTATTTGATCGTTTATATATCTTCTAAAAGCAGAACATAAATATGACATAAATGTCATTTACGCTTAGTCACCAAAGGTTTCTCTACCTGTATTATGTTGATGCCATAAGAACATAGTTTTAAAGATCCCACACATTTATACTGAGAACCTGGCATTGAGGGCGGCACCCTTATGTGTAGTAATGTTTTTCTAACTAAAATTTATTTTATACCGTTTTTTGCTACATTTTCTGACAATTTATTATTTCACTTCCTGATGACGAATTACTGTAAAATTTATTAATATGACACTAAGGGCCGGTTATTCAATCCTCAGACAAACCATTAGGTAGCATTTGTTCCACAGTTAGATTGGAATTTTCAAGGGTGTTTTATATATTTTTTTGTAAATACACACATAACACCCAGAAAAAAAATAAAAATTAAATGTGTACACAATTTGTTTGAATGAAGTGGTAATCGAACCTGAGTCTCGAGTCCTTTCGAGCGTTCACCGTCACTACCACTGTCAATAAGGTAGTCTTATTATCTGACAGACAAGCAATGACATGCTGTCTAATAGCTTGTGGTCCTTATCTAACGTGTTACAAGTTAGTTGTCTGACAATATAACTGAGAATTAAAAAACCGGACCTTAATATAAAAAAAAATCTCAGATCGTGTTCTACATAACTCATTTCAGAGAGGACCTGTAATTATATGTAGGTACATATATAATGAAAGTAAAAAGCATGTAAGTAATGAGCAAATCAAACATTGCTCATACTGTTATATAGACTGCCCATTCCGTACACTTTAAGGGTCTTATCTATTCGTAACGGAAGTGATTTAAAGCGGGATATGCAAAAGTACAGGCACCTTTAAAACAGGCCAGTGGAAGGACCGGCTGCCGACCGCCCTTGTTTATCACACCGGTCCCAGATGCATGCCAATGAGGCGTGGGTGACATTCTGCACACTATGTCATACCAACCTAACTCGCCAACTCGACCAAGCTTTGTTCAATCAACTCTTTACTGTATACAATCACACAATTCTTACTATATTAATCTATCGATATCTCAAGTTAGATACCTTTAAGAGGCATTATTTTAAAATTTCCAGTTACCTACAAAGTAGAAGCTATTTATTTAAAATCGATTCTATTGTACATTAGAATCAAATATACAGTCACCCTACCACCCTACCATTATATAGATAATACTATATATATTAACCGAATATTCACTAAGATTTATAATAAAATAGTCAGTTCCTAAAATTTATCTCCTTTTTAATGTATGATTTTAGAAAGAGATATTTTATTTACCATGGAATAATTTCGTAGCATAATCGACACCTATACCATAAAGTCATCGGAATTGTAAGTTTGGTATTTTGTAAATTGGTCTAGAGCCGACCGCCCACTTGAAACATAAAATTACAATATGTATAAGTACTATGGCATATCCACAATACTGTGCCATTATTTCGCAAATATCGCTTTTGAGTAGGAGAATTTAGAATTTCATACCAATATTATTTTAATCGGCTTCAAATTTATGGTCTAAACGGCATTTGAGCTATTGGCTGCGACGTCAAAAGTCACGGTTTCAATTCTCATCAAAGATATTTTTTTAAAACTACATATATAAATATATATATGTTTTACTACATCTACATTATTTTCTATTATAATGGTTTATATCCTTAATAAAATAAAAAAATGGCGCCGAAACAGTAGAAACAGTTGCAACATCTAGAATTCTAACCATTCATGCTAGCGAGTAAGATAATCAGTAATCGTTTATCATGTGTGATGAGTATTGTTTGCCAACTGAGCTACCTACTATAATATAATGCCCACATGGATGCAGTACAGGATATAAAAACCGTGCGCGAGTATATTTTCCTTACAGATTAATATGGAACGCAACATGTCGGCGAATGACAGCGTATAATATATATATGCTTACATTTTTACTCTGTCTTGTCAAAGTCCAAGAAGATATCACTACTTAAGGATCATCTGTATAAAAGAAGGTTTACGAAAAGTCTAAAGATCCTACACTGTCTTAAATTATTAATCCTTATCTTTGAAAATAAATGTACTAGTAAAAACAAAGCATTAATTCAAAAGGCCTGCTACAGTGACTTATGTTAATTTTTCCACATAATAATTTTACTGTGTTTTATAGTATGTTTCTGTATTTAGTAAATGATATATCTCAAGAGTACATGATGATGATAAATGACGTAAGGTTTTATTGTAAAAACGTAAGTGCTATGTTTATACCATCATCAAAGTTCTGAATGAGTCTTTACAGGCTGTAACTTATGTGGGATAGCAGTTTAATTTAACTATTAAAATATTCTATCAAAATGTCAATTATTTAATGTCTTGAATCCAACAAATTTATTGTTATTATGCCTATTAGATAAACGGTCACGCCCACGCTCTAAGGCCTAAGGTCCTGCAGAGGCCAGTATTATATCAAAACTACTAATATCAATATAATACCATGATTACGATAACGTTGTTTAGTTCAATATTCAAACAATAAATTATCGATACGGCATGCTGTGGGTCTCGTAAAATTGAGAAACTCCAGATAGCAATTATATGCACACTAGGATGAGCAGTCGCTTGTCTATTTCTACTTTCGGTGGATCTTCGGGACTTAGATAAACTACAATCAAAGTAAATATTGTAAGAATAAAAGAATCTGAAAATGAATGAAGATGGAGATACTTTCATAAACAAATACTTAATTTTTAGCCATTGCGGAGTAATTCGTGATCATAAAACTTAAAGGATCCTCACTCTATTGCTTTGTTCAAAAGCAATAGAGTGAGGTCCTTGAGTGTGACTCCCACAGCACTTGGGGTGATATTATACAAACTGCGAAATACGCACTGCCCTACTATTATGCAACACCAATTAAATTATTTGACTCGTTAAATCCAAAATGGCAGTTTTATAGCCGCCATATCGGATTACTATTAACATAAAAATATTGTAATATTATTGAGAGTGATTGCAGAAGGAATGCTGATTATAGTCAAACCCAAAAACAATCATTTAAAAAATGACGCAGAAGTGAAAGAAATGGTGAAAGAAATTCAAACAGAAACCTTTTGTTTGTTTAGAGCACCATTATACTGTAATTAATATTATTATCTTATGTGTAGGAAGTACACATACAGTTCAGTGATGCTTATACTCACCCCCTATAAAGGTGTTCTGAAAGATATCGGTTTTGGCTTTAAGAAAGCTGATTTTCGTCACTGTCGTATTAAGTAGTACAAAGAATATTCTATTTATTACATGTAGCATAGGGTTAACTGTACTTCTAAACTTCTATGTCAAACAATGTTTATATCACAGGAATACTTATGAAATTGCTCCTTCGATTTAATAATGCAATATTTTATCCATAACGGTTGTCGCAAATCGTGGTAGTCAATATTATTATATTGTTATGATTATGGAATTTATTGTTATATTCTTGTAATGATGTTATTAAAAGCAACAACTTGTAATAAATACTGTTGACCTTACTGTAACATAGTATTATTACTTAAAGACAGGAATCAGGAATGACTGGCTTCGTCATAAAATGGTGGCACTTATCTACTAGATTATGGTTATTACAAAGGATAATATTATATAGTGAACAAAGAGTACGAGGGACGAATTTGTAGAGGTTCGGAATATCCAAGTATTCTGAAAAAGAAGAATAATTATTTAGTGTTTCGTAAATAACGAGAGTCAGTTTAATTCTAAGTTTATTATCGAAGGCTAATAAGTTTTCAAACTCATTACAAAAAACTATAGCTTCACTATAGCTTCATCACTTTGTGTAAAAATAAATACTTGTGAAGCATCAATTAGGTACGTAAACTAATGTAACATATTCCTGAAGTCAATGTTACAGAACATATATATCGGTTTATTATTGAATCAAAATTATTCAATGTTTGTTAATATTTTTAAACTAAACTGTGCAAAAGTTAGTTTTATTGGGTACTTTAAAACTCTCTTCTAAATACAACGGCTAGCAATAGCAAGATGTAAATGGATGTCTGGTCTAACCCTACAAGAGGAATTCTTGTACACAGTCTCCTGTTTTTTATAAACGTTTTTATAAAAAAATTGGAATGTAGGAATAGGAAATTCAAAACGCTAAATGTTTATTTATAGAAGAAGTAAAGTAAGTAAGCTATTTTTTTAAATAAAATTTGCACCCTGAAAACGGCTATGTTAAGTTACTCGCGTCCAACATAATATCATATGCTGTCATGGTAAGGAAATATTTACAATGCAGTTTAAGCTATACTGGTCATAAACCAAAAAATTATTGATTTAAAACAGGCCATTTATCCCTAATAGTAATAATATATCGGTAACAACACATGCAAATAGCAGAAACAGGTTTAGTCATAATTTTATGACGAATAATTGAATTAAAAGCCTCTAATGAACACACCTCTAGGTAGGACACGCAACTAAAGCAAAATAAAAAATGTCTGTGATGCAGCTAGTCTCTTTAGATTAGTCGACATGATGATACATGAAAGTTATTGCGTAAACTTCCCTTGCTGGAAGAGTCTTAACCAGATTTTTTTATAAATTTATGAATTCATAAATTCATTTTATAAATATGAAAGTATTCTGTTTGTTTGCATTATTTCCACTGCTACACCTACGAACAGATCTTCATCAATTTTAACATTTAAATATGCAGCAGTAATGATAAATAATAGTAATAATCCTAAAGACACTTCATATCAGCAATACATACAGCAAGCAATACATCTTACAACTACTAACAGCTGATGATTGTGCGGATTTAACAGGTATTAATCACTTTAAAATAAAACCAATAAAAAACTATTTTATACTTTAAAATACTAGTAAAAATAATAGTTTCTTTATAAAACTTATATGTAAACTTTCGATTTATGACATTTTTCTTTTAAAGCGGAATGTGCCCGCAAACTGCGTCTCTACACAACAGCACTTACATTTTTCCGGCCCATGATCATTTTAAGTATAATCAGTGTTTTAGTAACGACGTCTGCCATCTAATTGGATGTGGGCTGTGTTTTTTATCAATCTTGAAAATGCTCAGAAAAAGGTGGAGACAGACTTAGAATAAGTAGTTACAAAATATATATGTAACTACACCAGAAATAAAACAAAGAAAAGTAAAACCAAACCAACATTTTTTTCAAATTAAAAAAAAAGGAACAATTTAAAACCATACGCAGGTAAATTGTTAACGTTATGCGAAGTCTATGATTTAACAAAGACATTTATTGCAAAGACTTAAAGACCATAGATGTTTGACCAAGTGTTAAATATACATAGATTTCATATACTATTCGGTCGATACTATTTAAAGTAATAAAGAAAACTAATTTTAAATATCGCGTTGCATAATCTGAGTACCGAGATCCTAAAAGCTTGAAAACGTATACGGATTTACCAAAAAAAAAACCACCAAAATATAATCTGAGTCTTCGTTTGGGAGAACTAAGGTTTAACGTAGGAGCAAAAAACTAATGTTTAGTGATACACAAAATTGAAGCAGTGATCATAAATCTAAAACAATCTATCCAGAATATGGTGTTTACTCTTATATACAAAGTTATAATGTTATAATAAATGTTCATATTGCGGCAAGTCTATTGCCACCCTATCAAATATATACTCATGTCGGCTACTGCCTAGTCATGTAATTGCCTAACTTACATTTGACTGATACTCAGATGTTTCGTTTGCTGAAAAAACGAGCATGGTTTTCGTTTAAAATTGCAACTGCATAATTATTAACAAACTGAATAATTACACTGCTATGTCATATACTACCTGCCCTATATCGGCAACTATAGCCACGTTAGGGAATTGGGGACGTAAGTTTCATTTCCATAAACAATATTGATTTTGATTACACGGATGGCGTAGTGGTTTAAGCGGTCACCACGCCGCGTTCTGAGTCTGGGTGTTCTTTGTGTCCGTTTCATGTATGTTTTTAAAGTCCTCCTGGAATTGTCTTTTAAAAAAATAATTATATATGCACATATGTAGGTAGGTGCAGAAATCTTATAAGGTCGGTGCACAGGCTACATTTATAGTCACTTCATAATAACACCCTGCGTAACTTCAAAAGATTAAAAGTTAGTTAAAATGCAATTTGATGATAAATCTTTACATCAACAATCAACTTTTACTTAAAAAAAAAATCAATGGCTTAGATAAAACCGTCGGCGTCGGGGGGACTCGGAATATCGTGCTCTTCACACAATTATTTGTCTTTCGTGGTAATCGAACCCACGATCTCTGGCTTAGCAGTAAGAATTACTAACCACTATTCCAACAGGCCAGTAATCAAAGCAGTTAGTAAACATGTACCACTAAAAGTTGTTTAAAAAGTTAATAAATAATAGCTAACTAGCATAACTACCTTTACTCATACGCTAAAGGCGTTTGTAATACTCCGAACGATTATGAAGTTACGACGCCACAAGTGTTTGAACAGCTGATGTAAGTACCGGGAGTGACTGCCACTACATTCTCGTTGATGATGACAGACAAAAGGTCAGAAACTATTTGTTTATGGTATTTATTGTTACAACATATATCGTAAACTGTACATAGATTTTACTTAACTGGCCTTTTTAAACAACTTTGTCCGATTTTGCAATGACCATATAGAATTTCAAGTTTTAGAAAGCGGTTTATTAGTCTAGGTATGGTAATTGGACATCAAGGCCACGTGAAACTACAAAAATAATAATTTTGGAGGTTTTATTTTTAAGGCATCGTAGTTTCTAGCGTCCTAGGATCCCTAAGACCTTTTTCATGATATGGGGGCTGTCTACTTGATGGTAAGAGACTACCGCCGCTAATGAATATCTGTAGAACCCTCAATCACTCGACTAACGAAAGAATTGCTAAACATCTAGTTTATGTGTTTATTCCGGTCGAACCTAACCATCTGTGACGAAGCACGGCTCTTTCACGATACAATTTACTTAGAGGCATAAACAACAACTAATACGTAAAACAGCATTTTAGTTCTACTAAACTGAAAGAGAAACACACACATTTGAGGAAAGCGATCACCGTAGCCTTATGGAGAGTATCTATACAAATAAATAAAATTGGAGTGTCTGTTTGTAATGTTAAAATAACCGCTTTTTACTAAATGCATATGTATGTTTACACGGTACATATGCCAAAATAACATTTTTTATATTTTTTGTCTGTCTGTCTGTCTATCTGTCTGTCTGTTTGTTCCGGGTAATCTCTGGAACGGCTGGACCGATTTCGACGGGACTTTCACTGGCAGATAGCTGATGACATAAGGAGTAACTTAGGCTACTTTTTTTAGACTAGCTTAGCCCCGCGGCGTTGCCCGCGGTTATAACAACAAACGCGGGTAACACCGCGGGTCTCAGCTAGTACTTAATAACTATGTTACACTCTAGAAAAATTGGTATTGAGTATTGGCCTCAGAAGGCTACGATGACGAATAAATCGCGGTAGTAATAAATAACGCTTTAAAAGGATTATTTGTTTTACACTTTAAATCAACTGTCTGATGTACTCTTATCTCTTTCGTGTTACGAAAGAGATAAGAGTACATCATTCAATTTGTCACGCTAACATCAATCTGCCTTTTATATTGAGAGTTATGATTATAACTATAATTATGACCTCAACTATAATTATTTTATTTATTTTATTTTTAACTTTTTGCACAAGTACATGCATCGGCGGACTTAATGCCTAAGGCATTCTCTGCCAGTCGACCGATTGGGCGGTGCTGAGAAAGAATGAGGTAGGTGCATTTACGAGTATGGTAGGGTATAAACGATAGTGGTTTTGTTAAATACCAACTATCTTGGAATTTGGTGTATACGTCGTAATACCACACACATACACATATATATACATATACATACTCATAAATATATACATATATATATTATATACATACACATACACATATATATATGAGAAAAAAAAAAATAGCCGATGAACTAAGAGCTCGTTGAATCTACCATTTCGCTCAGCAATAGCTCTTTCACTTTCGTCTTAAAAAAGTACCGATTTGTTGCCATCCTGACTTCGTGAGGAAGCGCATTTCATAAGAGGACAGCCTGGACAAAGAACGAAGAGCCGACAAACCCAGTGGTGTGAGAAGGACAGAGTAGAAGAAGATTGTTGGCCGAACGAAGGTTTCTGTTGTGGTTGTTGCATAACAATTGAAATTGTGTTGTTAAATAAGTAGGACGGGAAGGGGAATTGAGGATAGTGTACATAGTTGTGAGAGCGCGCATTTTCCTGCGTTGACGAATAGGTAACATCTTAGTTGGGAACGAAAATCGGAGATATGGTCATACTTACGAAGATTAAAGATGAATCGAATGCAGTTATTGATGAGACGATCTAGCTTGTTGAGAAGATCTGCATTCAGGTCATAATAGCACACGTCACCGTAGTCGATTAAAGGGAATATAAGAGATTGCACGAGCGCTGTCTTAGTTTTCACGGGAAGAAAATTTTTCAGGCGATATAATGTTCTAAGAATGCCGGTAACCCTCTGGCATACGTATGTGACTTGATCGCGCCAGTTCAGGGTGCAGTCGAGTTGTAAGCCTAGGTCTTTCACCGATTGACAAACAGGTATAGTGATACCATTAAAAATTATTTTGGGGAGCGTCTCAAAATTGACTCTGTTCATCGAACGCTGACTGCCAATTATTATTGCCTGACACTTTGTCGGGTTGACCGATAACCCAAACCTTTCAGACCAGTTTTTGATGGTTTTGAGATCTATGTTGATCTCGTCAATAGCTATTGATATGTCATCAACATTAGCTTGAGCATACAGTTGCAGGTCGTCAGCATACAGATGATACGCGTTACGAAGTTCAAGAGATAAGAGATTAATAAACACAGAGAACAATAAAGGAGAAATTATACCGCCTTGAGGAACACCAGAGCCGACATCACACCAGCTCGAGGAGAGATCGTCGACACGAACGGACTGCTGGCGTCCCTGAAGAAAAGATGAGAACCATTCCAGCGCTTCAGGCGAGATCTTAAGATAGGAGAGGATGGATAAGAGGATATCGTGGCTGACGGTGTTAAAGGCGTTTGAAAAGTCGACCAGAATTAAGACTGTCACTTTTGTATCTTCCAAAGCCACCCTGATATCACCAGTCACTTTGAGGAGGGCAGTGGTGGTGCTGTGGCCAGGCCTAAAAACAGATTGAAATGGGCTTAATAAGTCATTTTTGTAGATGAAACCCGAGAGCTGTTCATAATTCAAACCTTCAAGAAAAGAGCGTACTCCTTCCTAAAAGGCCAGCAACGCGTTTGTGACTCCTAAGTTGCAGACGTTCATGGGCGGCGATGGTCACTTTCCATCAGGTGACCCGTCTCCTCGTCTGCCAACTCTAACATAAAAAAAAGACTTATTGATAAATCAAAAGATTGTAACAATACGAGTATATATTGTTATACCACCTAAAAGGATGTATAATAATCCGACACCCATAACACCTTTTTCAAAGAACGGAGCAGCAGCAATCCTCAGTATAGATCTTACGAGAAAGATCACTTCATTATCGTTTACAAATGTAAGTCTACACCAAGCACTCTGTGAAACGTGTCCATATCCTTCCGTTGAGTGTAACATGTTCGGTACAGAAACAAAATAACTATTTATGCATGTGTTTGACATTTCATTGTTGTTGTTGATTAACATTATATAATAAGTTTTTTCGCCTAATTAAGTTCGAAAAAAATAATTAAGTAAATATCCAATGTGTACCGAATTGACAAATAATACCCAAGTCAATCTAGATATGTTTAGTGATGAACCTTTTATCATAAATCAGGAGTATCTCAGAATTCTGGATCTGCAACTGAGTGAAACAAGAGCCAGCAGCAATCGTATCCAGAACCTGTCTGTATCAGCACAACTGACTGATTGAATGAATTTATAAAACTGACCTCGATCATTGCAGCTTGATGTGCGAGTACATTTAAAATGAAGTCGGTCAAAATCAATACAAGTATTGTCCCAAGACAAACTGATACATCTGTTTGATACGGCCCTATTGTTTGAATTTTATGAATCACCGCTAAACCAACGTAGCGATTTTATTCAACCTCTGTCCTTGCCTCACCAAATAGAAGAACAACAAGAAAAAAAGAGTTACCTAATTATAATAAACAATCTAAATAAATTATATTATTGTTGTATGTTTGAATTAGAGTCGAAAATCAGTTAACGATCTAATCTGGCAACCTAAAAATTTAACTGGAATGTTAGAATGTCTTAAAAAAGTTTTCAGTCATTTTAGTTAAGAAATATTATGAATATAATATTGTCTTTTTGCTTTTACATGGATCCAATGTCGGTAGAAAAACGCTATGACCTTGTTACGAGTGTGCAAAAATAATTTATGAGAGGATCCAGTTTAACAATAAGTAATTCATTCATATTAATCATGGTTATATGTTACTACTAACTACGACCTGAATACAGATCTCCTTAACAATTAAGGCCGACTTCTGAACAATTACAATCTGTTCATTAACCTTTGTAATTATGATCATTTTCCCTTTTTTGTCTTGAATGAAATTGCGCCATATGCGCCTACCACTCACGATTTCTACAATACCTAAAGGTTGACTATGAGAGAATGCCTTGGGCATTAAGTCCGCCGATGTACAAATGTGAGTAAAGTTATAAATAAATAAATTGGTCACATTATTAGGGCCTCAACTAGAAACCTCGTTTTCACAAAAAAATATTATTTTAATAAAATCATCAAAGACACAGAATACATTTAAAGAAGCCGAATTTCAATCATTTCTTTATCTGTCAGAGCGCATTGCAAAACCGATATAGTCTTTATACGCGACCTACAACAATTTCGTATAACATTAACATGGCCATTAGGTCTGGTCATTATAATACGTTCGAAATATGGCTAATGAGTGTAATCAGAATATCTACTAGCTAAAATTACTGTAATCGTTAGTTTCCTGTGTTTGAATAATATTATAACAAAGTATCTTATTTAAATGGTAACCTCAGTGTCAATTAAATCTTTTGTTTCTAATGATCAAATAATAAAATAAATTATTATTATTTACGTAGAAATTAGATATCGACTTATTACTGATAACACAAAACAAACTTGGAACAACTCCAATCATGTTATTTTACAATGTTGAAGAAACGATCTAATAACCTTGAAATAAGTTGCTAAGATTTAATGTAAAATTTATGATACGTATGGTAACTTGAAAGAAAGCCTATACCGACCCTTCCGGCCAAAGTGGTATAGTAAGCCTGAGGAGAGTCCTATGTGGTTATGTCCAGCAGTGGCCTAGTAAAGGTTGTTGATGATGATGATAACTTTTTCATTGGCAATTTTGCCACCTTTGGTCATTTCTGGTTTTTCTAATTATATTCAAAATACTATGTTGATAAAGAATCCTGAGTATAACTTACGCAATATAAACAGGATTATTAAGATTTGTTTACACTTGCATAGGCATACACATGCGCCTTGGGTAGGACATTCATATTAGACTCCATCATCATCATACTCCGAGTAGTAGACTAGTTAATATCCGCGTTGTTCACCGCTTGTCCTGTCCTCTCCCAGGACAGGACACACAGGTACGTGATCCCAGCCTTCGAGCTATTCTAGTCTTGGTCACAAATAAACCTTCACATACTAAATCATAATTAAAAAGAAAGAAGGTGATGGTAATTGGGTGCTTATGAAACCAAATTAGTTCTTTCATCATCCTATCCACGTACGTGTCAATTTTGTTTAATGCCACGATGCCAAACAAGCTGACCTGCAAAAAATAATAATCTGAGAGTTATTAATTTAATTAGTTACTTATTTTCCTAGTCACACAAAAGAAGACGCGACTACCAATGAATAACCTAATAGTCTAGTCGACTATGACTCACAAAAGGTTTCGATTTCCATAATATTTCTTAGATACCAAACGTTTACATTAAATTGAAAGCGTACAAATCCATATCGGGTGCTGCGCCTGAGAAGTGCCATCGAAAATGCCAAGCGGCCTACTTCAGATCACTACGGCTTGTGGTCCGCCCACGATTCCTATTAGGGCCGCGTCTTTTAAAACATTCGACAGGTTTACGATCTGTTTTTGCACACGGTACCTTATACTTTCACACATTTTTGTTGTTTTTGTTACGTGCACAAGTCGAACATGAGTTACAAATCGCAGTAATATAAAATCGTTTCATCTCAAATGTACAGATCACCTTTACATAGCACATGAAATGACAATACAATTTGATGTTTGTTTTGACAACATTTGTCTGTTTAAAGTCATTGTCAAGCCAAATGCTTGACTAATATAGGTAACTCGAATACAACACTATCATACATCTAAACTAAAAGAGTTACAAAATTTATTGCCCTAGATTTATCCAGTTATTTAATCTACGGCGCCGGTCAAATATGCATGCATAATATAACTGGTGGATTGGATGCCAGCCTTAGTGGTCCATAGCAACCTGTTAAGGCTTAATTGTTACTATGTAATCGTTTATATTATACACGTACCTGAGTTGCTGCGATGTAGACACTATCAATAAACCGCTGGGTAGCTGATAGACCTCGTGCACAGTGTTAGCTGTACTTTCGAAACTATTGCAGATTAATATGAGCTTTGAAAATCATTCTACACAGTATCAGTTTCTATTTCACAATGAGTAAGTGACAAGTGCTTCCGAGTTATTCTAGGTAAAACACGTCTTAAGAACTCAATGTAGATCTGTAAAAGATACTCTCATTATAAGCAACGTTTAGAGATCTCTTTAAAGAAACTTGCTGTCGTTATCAGTCGTAGTACCAGTTCAGTGGTTTAATCATTTCGAACGTAATATAGCGTGCGGCTTTCTTTGGATAAACTGTGGAGATTGAAAAACGCTACACGTCGAGTTAAAGTCAAATTAAACTACTTTGACGATAGAATTTATTTTCAGATGGTTATGAAGTGCGTTGTTCGGGTTAACACATAGAATGATTTAATGTCTGATTAACAGTTTAATTTTTGTTCTGTTCTAGCAAATTTTAATTATTTAATTCTTAGACCTTCTCTTTGGAGCCTGTGGCAACAGTCTATAAAGATAAGGAGAGGTTTCCTAATCGGTGCAATAATTTCATACAAGTCTTTATAAGGCAGTATGTACGTATCTATTTGTATTACATGACCAATCAATGTATGATATGAGTACATGAATAATAAAAATAAACCGCTGTGAATAATTATCACTTTCGTAATATATCACTTTTATTTGACTGATCAAGTGACCACTCATTTCGTCAAAATCAAGTGATTGATCGGATCGTATTGGATAAAGGTTCCAGTGACTGAATGCCCCTCAGGTAATAAACAAATCACATGTTTTTCTTTTGTTTGCGCTGGAATTTGAAACCGGTCGTTACATAATTTTTATAGAAATTAAAGACTATATATTATTTCACTTTTTCAAGGTTTCCTAAACTTTTTCCTGGGTCGCAATTCCCAGGAGCTGTCGAAGTCGCATGTCTCGCGACCATGTATCACGCGATGGACCCGGCACCCGCACGGTGAATCTATGAAACGCTAAGAAATAGGTCTGATATTACTTTAACCTAACCAATTTGAAAATTTTTGGTAATGGTTAATTTTATCTATTTTTTTAAAAGACCAATAACTTATTCCAATAAATTACATCACATTTCATCGTATTTTATATGAACTTTTACTCTCTAGATACACAATGTATTTGTAAGTTTAAACCTGTCTCGGTTCCAACACCGTTACGAAATCCCTATATAGTATTTTTTCTAATTATTGCTTCTTTACTTACAGAAGTAGAAATCTAACTTTATTTTATACATATACCAAATATATGTACTTATATCCATATTATAATTTTATATTATAACTATATTAAGTACATAACTATCTTATCTTTCGGTTGTATTTAAACTAAAAATGTTGATAATAATTAACAAAGAAAACAATATTGAAATAGCTTATGTGGTATCTTTTAAATCCGACAGATAAAGAGATTGCAACTTAAAACACTAACTTTCATTAATTTAATAAAGCTAAAAAGTAGTACTTCTTAGAATTCTGTAATCTGAAAAGTGGTCATCCATCCATCAAATTTGTTATTTATATATTATATTTATTATTATTATTATTTCCTTTCTAAACAATGCTATATTTGTGTACAGAGTTAGCAGATGATTCAAAAGACAAAACCAATTCAGCTCATTGATTACATCAACATTACAAATAACAGTTATATCGTTATTTGTCAAACGTCACACTTTACCTTTGCTAAAAGTGGCGAGGTAACGTCAGTTGGTAACATCAGGACACATGTATATGCGGTGTAACGACCTTAGGACGAATGCTTTGTTTGCGCAGGCGCAGAAGTTCTGATACAGCTGTCGTTGGACTGATGGGCCAAACGGAGCGATTAAAAGCCACTGATTACACGACTCAAGTAGCGACCATGAGGTATTTGACATTGTTTAAGTACGTATGCAGAAGAAGCTTTTGAAAATATTCCGACAAGTTATTTTGATGTTGTTTTGTGTTGGCAGCTTTTAAGCTTACTGCTTTTAATATTGTTGGTACGCATTTCAAAAGATACACTTTTTTTTAGAAAACGCTACTTTCTACAAAATTTGTTTTAAAAGTAAGTACATGCGAAAAAATGCATAAGATTGAAAAAAAAAACGTAAGTAGATAGGTACATTCTAAAACAATCTAAATTAGTTGTTTTGTTTTAACACACGAGATCGTGAGAAAATACTTTTTATTTTTTTATTTGCTATTGTAAACTCTCTTCACTAATTTCAATTATGTCGCTTCAGTAAAAAACTACATAAAAACATATTATTTTGTAACGGCAGCCTAAAAATACAAATAATCAAATTAAATTAAATCTAGTGTTTAAACCAAAGAGTGAATGTGAACATAATGTTAGCAGAATCATAAAAACTTTCGGCCGTAAACTTGGCAATGTGAACCGTCAAACAATAAATACTCACATTTGTTTTAATCTCACGCTGTTTATATAATGTTTCACTAGGTTACAACTACACGGAGAATTTTGAATTTAAAATATAACTAATAAACAATTATAGCAAGTAGTGTTTTAGTGGTATTATTTTAGAATTATGGGACTGTACAACACTACTACAGTATACACGCATAACAGTGTGGTATTTTTTTTCAATCGTGTTTAGGTCTACTTTTACTTAATCGAATCGGGACTCAAACTTATTACGCGCGCATTGTCCAGCATGCTGAGGCTATGTGCTTGAAGCTCGTGCATTATTAAAGTAGTGAAAATATTGTCGTATAATATTATACTAAACAACAATATTTAGAGAACATAATTTAGGAATATACAATCCGCTGGCATGTAGTAATTTGTAAAGCTTTTTCAAAATATTTTATCCCACAGACATATTTATATATTTATAAAGATTAATTACAATCCTTCAAACAAACTAAATTAATTTAAGAATCAAAGAAAAAAACAATATTAAGTGATCAAATTAGTACCGTTTCTCAAAGAACCAATTACTCATATAAGTGTAGTCACATACGACGCCCACAAATACTTAGAAATATACGTTCTTTTTTTGGAACAACCCACACACTTGTCATTTGTATGAATATCAACATTTTATGTTTTTTGTACAACATGTGCCTGTTATCTCATCTATCTTCATAAAACTATTTTGTCTACAGGAAGCTGATTATTCACCTGCAATTTTCCTGTACAGTTATAAGCAAATAAAAACGAATATCAAATAAAAATATTAAATGATGTGAGTATTAATGATGAACTACATGACGTAAGCTGATGGGGATGAAATACGATTAAGTCTATCCCCTTCGTTCACAAATTATTTATTATTTCAACTACCAGTGTAAATACATTTGATATTTCCTCTTTTATGCATTTCTTAATACCCTCAATCACAACCAACAGCGGATCTCATTGCGGCCAAGAGCCCACAATCGTGTTAATTGGTGGCCAAGGTAACTAAGGTTTGCGGTAGTCTCCGTGACTTTGTCTTTAAATTATAGTATTTTTTTATTTTTCCACTACGCCTTAGAATGTGACAGAAATTGGAAAAGGAATTATGATGCACATCTGTTAAAACTTGTATTTCGCTTTTGTTATTGACTTTAAAAACAGAGGGATGAGCTCAGTTATTTGGATTTCTTTAGTTTTTATTTTTTTATTTTATGTATGATTAAAGTTTTTCATGTTTGACGAATTGATTTTTTTGCTTGAGAAAAGTAGTCTTAGGTGGTATGGAAACATGACCACCTTTTTTCAGCAAGAAACAAGTCATCGTATATGGAAGTGCTTCTCTTTCTTCTCCTTCATCGTATATAAATGTCACAATTTCAACTCAAACAGAAATGATATGATCTGTACCTGAAAAATAATTGTGAATTTAAAATAAATAGTCTAAAAATGTATAAAAATATCCACACCGTCTCATCGTCAGAAAGGTGAAGTATAGTAAGCATGTATTTTATTCACCTTTTGATCAGATATCTTCACGTCATATAAAATTGAACACACAAATGAAGTATGCTAATAGACTGGAACTACCGGTTGGAATGACTAATGTTTATAATATTTTTGTGGTACATGCTCGTTGTTCCGAATTTGCACACAAAGAGTGCCTACGCAGCGACAACTGCGTTTTATCTTTGATGTGTCTTGTTCACTACAAAACAGTCAAGAAGTACAATGGCTGTTCACGGGTTGACGGTTCTGACAGCTGTTGAAGTACTATAGACGTTTTTATACGTCATAAAAACCTGTTTATGTTTCAATTTTAAAAAATCATAAGGACTTCATAAAAGTAGCTTACAATTTTTTAACGTTTTCTGTTTTGTATGTGTATTGTAAATTTTATATACATACGCTTAATTTAAAACGCGACCGTAGACGCCAAGGTATCACTTAAAGCCACAACTTCTACTGATTTAATACTTAACAATAGGAGGAAAGCGAATCATTAAATATTCGTTCTTATGAAGACTTGTAGTCTTTATTACTATAATAAGAAAACATTCTGCCATTTTTTTCTTTTTTAACCCATTGCAGTAGCTGAAACGTCTAAATACTACAACATTAAGAGTTTTAAATTAAATTTATGTTTCTTCTTCAAATACCAGAGCTTGCATATAAATAGTACCTAAGTACCTATATACTCGATAGCAGCGGAAGGCAAGGCAGGCAAGCTAAAAGGTACGACTTACGTCAACGTGAAATAATATTCTACATAAGTGCATATTTTAATTAATTACCAAGTAATCAGTTTTGTACGGAAATACCCGCCTTGAGTGTGCAAATTTGTCATTAGTCTTTCTTCATATGAGAATTGACCTTCCAGATTTAACATAAGTAGCTACTAATACGGTATAAGTAACAGCACGCAACAAAGTTCAGTTTAAGTATGTACAAAGACAAACTGTAGTAGTTCTGCTGTCATTCATCTTAATGGCCACAGAACCATTTTTGGCGTACCGGTATTGACCTTACGCCACTGTGGCCTAGTGCAGATTGTTCCATATACGGCATCTGCGACGTGTTTTCGACTACATAATCATAGCTCAGTTAATGTCAAAAGACTTGTAGGTCGTTTGTAATAACCACGCTTTTATGAGTGGGAGGTAATGAGATCATTTTCGCGTTGTACTGGTGTGTGATTTAAGACGAGTATTAAAAAGTATTGTGTTCGAAAATAAAATAATACATTACCTCTTAGTACGTTAGCGTTGCAAATATTGAAACGCATCAAAACCTAATTCATATCGGAACACCATCATATCTGGAACTAACCTACTGTTCTAATCTCTCCCTTGTCTTTTGTTGCCGCCTCAGTGGACTTCAAAGAAAACACTAGTGTTAGAAAGTGAAAATCGTGACGTAATTTTTTTACCTTTCAAACGAAAGTATAGCAATCTTAAATCCTGGTTCTCGGTCTTCTGCAAAAAAGTCTACTCCGGCTACTTCCCTCACCGTTGAATACGCCAAAACTTCATATAGAAGTTCGAGGATAGTCAGTCAGGCAGTTTATGTCATTTTGCGTGGTGGACATTAAACCGAACACAATCGACCGTAATAGTTAGTTGGTAAATGATAATCGAAGAAAACTAAATACCTACCTACCTACACGATTATATTAAATCACAACATTATCGACTGTTAAAACATCGTATCAATATACATACATAGCTTCCCACAATCGATTGAACATCATGACTATTAATGACCCATCTTGTGTTGTTGCGAATCGATGAATCTATAATCCTCAAATTATTTTTTAACTGGAATGGAAGGTTGATGATAAGTGACAAAGTCAAATGCTTATCACACGGAACTGTTGTTCTTAGGGCAGACGCGATTTGGAAAGTGTACGTTACGCTAACTAAATGGTAGTTAGCGTAACTTATTATTTTATATATGTAGTTAATTAACTGTATGTACACAGTATGTACAGAATGTGTGTAATAGAACCCTTTTTTTTTCGTGTGCATAAATCCCCTCGGATATCACCCACCGGGGTGATTTTGTGGGACTCGAACCGACCAAAAATCGCACGCCGTCTCGGGTACCAGTAGCCGTCGAACCAGATGTACCCTAGAAAGGAAATCCCTGGTACCCCGACATACCTCGGGCCATCCACGGCGTGTAGATGGCCCCCTCCTGTGTGGGAACCCCCATGTGCTCCCAAAAGGGGCACCTGTGGGAGTCGTCTGCGGTACCTGGCCGAGCCAATCCTCCATAACGGGTCTTACCGCCGCAATAACGGCGTGCCCGTGTGTAATAGCACCCTGCAAATCTGTATGCATTTTTATACTATCTACTCTATAAAAAAAAATCACGCAATTAGCAATTCATTTCATCGAACTAACGGCCCGGAAAGATGTGCCGACTCTCATGACCGATATCCTGGGGGTCACAGTGAGGCTGCTTGTTACCCTAGCAGAAGCAGGCGTGAGCCTTGGTACACGCATGCATGTGCATGTTCCCCGCCCGCGTCTCTAAATTAGAAGGAGGGAAAGCCCTTATGCACTCAGTTTTGTGACTACCTATGGCGGCCAAGGCCTGCCGCTGATCACGGGGCCTCCTTCCTATGGTATATCCGAGTCTCTTGGAAAAGACTCACATTTGACGGAACAGCACCACCGTGATAATACTTCACCAACAGCTCCGGTAAGATGCAGATGACCCGTGGGAGTTTCCACGCGATAAAAGAAATGTAAGAAAGTTTCAACAACATTTATCGTGGACGGAAAAAATAACAGCAAATAGGTGCGACGAGTCCTACATCTTGAAAGATCAAGGCGTAAACCGTATACATTCATATAAAGGATACAATTTATAATTCTTTTCTTTCCTCTGAAAGGTTCCTGGGTGGCAAGAAGTTTAAAAACATTTAAACAACGGATACAAAGATCATCCAGACTATTGAGAATTATTTGTAGATTATATTTTGTGTGGAACTCCACCCACAACACCCAGCGTAATTTGGTAGCAAGACAAGAAGCCTTAACTATTGTGCTATGAGTCAACGATAAGCTATTACACGAGTTAACTATTTTTAAAGTCTTCTTTTAAAACGCTTCTTTTTCATTATCCACTGTTTTGGGAAACAAGAAATGTTTGATGAGGTACAAATCTGTCGCTAAAGATCCACAACTTAGATAAGTATTTTTATAATTCTTTGGGCAATAAAGACAGCATTTTAGTGGTTCTTTAACATAGAAACAGACATAAATACAAACTTATAACCAAATATCAAAAACAGCCTGTGGTGTTAAGAACCGTGGTGGTGGAAACACCAGGAAATGTTTTTTTTACTACATTTTACAGAGCAAACGCCACTAATCCTAAAATTAAATATACGTTGAAAGGTGAACATCACTCAATAAATGAGGCCGATTAGTTAAAATAATTGTTTCTAATAATTTCTAATTAATCTACCCAGGATCTACCTCAGTATTCAAGCTAGCAAATGTGCACACGTTTTTAAGTACATAATTATTACTCTAAGACCCTATCAATCATCAGAACCATGAAATATTATTTCTTAATTTAACACAAACTACGCCATCTGACGAATATCTGAGTATACACCTCTTGACGGCAGATGGTGCTTTAATGATGAACCACCCTGATAGTACTTACTATTAACCAATAGATGGCGATACTTAAATACATTTTTTTGAATACTGACAAAAATTATTTTAAAAATCACAATTCAATCAAAAATTCAACTAAAAAAAGGTGATCCCCGAAACATCCTTTCCCAGTGATAACCTGCGTCAGTCGGTATGAGAGGGGGCGACTATTACTCCGAAAACCTTTCTCTTAACCATCTAACTTCATGATATAAACAACTATATACACATTACAGACGTATGGCTGACTCCCAACACACAGAATGTTCCTAGGATGAGGTCATTGATCAATTATTTTGTGTGCTACCTTTTTTTTAAAGTGGATCAACAATGTTAAATACTATGTGTATGTTTAGAGGTAAAAATAAAAATAATTTCATTTCAAATTTCACTATCATGGTTTTTTCGGATTTTTCAAGCCAAAAATTTAGATTTTAGGAGGAGAGGCGGGGTTTTCTTATGTTCAATATTTCCCAAACTTATCACTATGAGATATGAGATATCTATATAGGTTTTTTTTTCAAAATTTTTCCTTTACAACATTGTTGGCCTGATTGATATATGCCCATGCCCAAAATTAAAACTTTCAAGTACTAACAGTTTCTAAGTTAAGTTGGAAGGACGGACGGACGGACGAATATCGCAAAACTATAAGCGTTCCTCTTACGGAACCCTAATAATGAACCCAAGTTTCAATGCATAATTTCTTCCGTACCAACTGTACTACCTATTGGTATGCGAGACAGGCATTAAATTAAAATTCTAATATTGTTACTGTTACATGGTGACCCAAATACTAAATTGAAACGGACTATGTTGTGTACATACGAACGTGTTTTATTTCTACGGGTGATTAAGGTTGCCAGAGCTACATACTTAGCTATTGAGTTGACAGGACACAACTGATATAAACCAATGTAAATATATTTGATAAATATTTACGAGCACCGGAAACCACTCCCCCGGAAATTGCGTGCTGAATCCTATAAATCATAAAAATTAATTCGGGTCCCGCATTAGACCTACGCTACGTGTATGTTAAAAAAAACAATTTTCTCGGCGCAAACACTCCCCTTTTATACAGTGGATCGGTTGCCCTATTAATTACAAAACCTTTAGCAGAGGATGTACATTACTTGGAATAGCAATATTGAAATATTTCAAAGCTTTTTAAGAGCTGCGAGGATATGCAAAGTGGGTGTATTAATTTTCTTGTTAACATGGAAACTTAAAGAAATCTTTGGGTTATAATAATAGCATGTGTCATCAAAGTTCGTATCTACGACTGGCTATTGCCCGCGGCTTCGCTTGCGTGTTTATTTCTTATTTCGTTTTCTAACTTTGAAAAATTTTGTATTTGATCTGAGCCTTGAAAATGACAAACGTTCATACAACCATTCATCCCTTACTTTACTTTCTTAGAGGTGAAATTCCTTAAGAATAGAGATAATCTATTATGAGTAAATCAGTGGATGCTCACAACATAAAAAACTAAAATTTCAAGTTTGTAGCTCCAGCGGTTTAGGCTCAGCATTGATAAGTCAGTCAGTCAGTTTAGTTACATAATATGTCTATACTCTGTGACGAAACTGATAGTAAAATAAAATAATAATTTGTATCAAATCAAAACATAATCATAATTAATAACAAATTACCGAAGAAAAGGACCCTGCATATCATAAAAATGTCGACAACTTTGTTTAACATCTATAAGGAGCGACCCGACAGTTTACCTTTCTTGTCCAAACACAGCCAATCAATATAGATTTATTACTTGCCTGTACAATTTAGTATTATAATGTGCACTTTAATAATTCAGAAGAATTCACGAATATTATTCAGCTTTTGTTTATTCTTTAAGGATGTTTTCTTATGTCATTTAAAATTCGCAATGGGACACTCAACTTGGTCTGGTCTTCTGTGCATCGAGGCAGTGTGTAAGTTACTTTGTATAATGCAGATTGCACCTACAAAGCGCCTCTTAGAATTGGTCACAAGAACGATAGTGTCCGTATCCATTCGAACATCAAATATTTTTTGTTTTATAAGTACTTTTTTTGTGTTAGAGGCAGAAGAGCAGACGGGTCATCTAATGAAAAGTGACCATCGCCGCCCATGAACGTCTGCAACTCAGGAGTCACAAACGCGTAACTTGTAAGTAGTATAATAACCCTGTGGTTACAACAATGTTTTATTGAGTCTTAATTTATATAAGATAGAACGGAAGGATATGCCCTCTATGGATACAATAGCCTAGTCTATTGGTCAAAGTGTTTCCCTGACCGGTAACAGACTAGAACGATAACTCTTTAGAGCGAAGTGGGTGAAAGCCGCTGTAATGAATTATTCAAATGTTGTGATGTTGTGCAAAAAATGTTTATTCCCTAACCACAAATGTCATTATTACAAATACTTACGTGCACGTACTCAAAATGAAGCTGATAGGAAACTAGTTACCGTCGAAACTAATAAGTAATTGACCTAAAAGTTTAACTTGCCCGTGAATTGAATTCTGATTAAATCACAAATTTCAGTTGTAAAACAAACATAATTCTGCAGTAACATTGAATATTCAACGTGTGCCTGCACTTTGTTACCAAGTTTACTTTTACTACGAGCACTGGGTACAAAGTAGAACATAAACGCCAACTTTACCATTCTATATTTTTGTTATACAAAAAGATTGTACAACGATTTCGTGACATAAAGCTTTTGCACTCCATTTTTCAAATATTAAATTGACTTGAACCCCATGTTAGAAATCGTGTCATATGATTATGACATGATCGGATTCAAGCCAATGTAGATAGGCAATATTTGTCAAAAGTTATTATTCAATCAATTCAATTTTTTAAACACAATGTTTAAAAAGAATATTGTCTATGATCAACTTTTACCAAAAGCATTTGCAAGCAAGTAAAGAAATTCGAATTACTGGATTCAACTTGAATTTTTTTTTTCTCATAACAAATGCATACAAATATACACTATATAAATATATATGTATATTAGTCTGTATTACTTTATTTCAATATTATAGACATACATGTATGCAGGCACATTAAAATTAGTGTGTTGTCGAGTTAGTGCAGTCTCAGTCCTGTTTCTTCGTTTTAACACTTGCGAGATCTTCTATTCTAGATTTCGCGTTATTTGTGGTTCTTTCCCTCTCCGCTATCGAAACGATTATATTCCTAAAGAGGTTGTGTCAGGCAGGTTTACGGCAAGACGGAGGCCCTGTTATTTCATGGGCCCCGTCGTGGTCCACCCCCTAGCGCCTCAATCGTGGTCAACTCGGTTCGTACCGGTTCGGGCCCAGATGAAATATCTGGGCCTGATCCTCGACGGCAGGTGGCTCTTGGCGACAGCTTGCTCCAAAGCTGGTCGGCGCTGCGTCTGGCCTAGGGCGACTTTTGCCCAATTTGGGTGGACCCAGCGTCGCGACAAGACGGCTGTACACGGGGGTTGTCCGGTCAATGGCACTATACGGTGCACCGGTGTGGGCGGCGGCTCTGACCGCCCAGAATAGGGTACGCCTCTGGCGCCCTCAGAGGGTAATGGCGGTCAGAGCCATACGCGGTTACCGCACCGTGTCGACGGAGGTGGCGTGCGCGTTGGCCGGAACTCCCCCGTGGGATTTGGAGGCGGAAGTGCTCGCCGAAGTTTATCGGCGAGTGGCTGACTCCCGGGCGGAGAGCGGATTTTGCCCTCCGCCCGAGGATGTGCGCGAGTGGCGCGAAGCCGCTCGCCGAGCCACGATGGCTCGTTGGTCGTTCCGGCTGGAGACTCCACGCGCTGGCTTCGCCGCCGTGGAGGCTCTCCAGCCGGTCCTCCCCGTGTGGGCAGGGCGGCAGCACGGGACCCTTACCTTCCGGCTGACGCAGGTGCTTTCGGGGACCGTTGCTTCGGAAAGTACCTGCACTCGGTCGCTAGGAGGGAACTGAGTCCCGCCTGCCACCACTGCGACTGCAGTGAGGACTCGGCCCAGCACACGCCGGGCCCTCACTGCAGTCATCGGAGTGGATCTCTCGCTACCGGCCGTAGTACGCTCCATGGCCGGTAGCGACAGTTGTTTTACCGCGGTCGCAACCTTCTGCGAGGAAGTAATCTCGCAGAAGGAGGCGGCGGAGAAGGCCCGGGAGGACGACCTCCACTCGGACCCGATTCGCCGCCGGCGAACCGGGCGGCGGAGGCGCACTTATCACCGCCTCATGCCGCCCTGAGTGTGGCCGCGGGTGGACGGGGTGGGTTTCCCCTCCACCCGCATTAGTTTGGCCAGCCGCGAGGGGGCGGCGTCCGCGTGTGCCGGACGTCGCCTAAAGAGAGGAAAATTTTGAGACGGAGCCCTCACCAGGAGCGGGCTGGCGCTAGGAGGGGTCCGGATGTCTTAATAACAGCTGTTCCCGGATCCCTCCTGCTACAGGCGCAGAGTGGCACACCGTGTGGTTTTAGTCGGTCCGAGTCCGACACACCACCCCGCCGCAAACCCCGGTGGGGTGACGGTCCGAGGGGATTTCCACACGTTGAAAAAAAAAAAAAAGGCAGGTTTACGGCGTCCGGTAATTTTATGCCCTCTTAATGTTCATAACAGGGAAATAATATACAGTTATAGAATGCATATAAATAACATTTATTTAACTCATTGTAATACAAATTGTTTTCTTAATAACGTGATATTTCACATATTACATTTTTATATGTAAATAATAATTAAACACCAACTTACACCGACCGACACAAACAAATTATAACTTTCCCGAGGCTCATTTTTAATGTGAATTTAACATGAATTAATAATAATAGATTATCTACTTAGTATCTACATTACAACGTGTTACATAAATCTATGGCCATATGATAGTACAGTAGATCCCCAATAAAAGCAGCACTAGGAAAGTAGCAACTATACAATTTTTAAAGACGGAATAGGTATTTTAAAATTCGGCACAGGAACTTAATAATTAATTATGTAAGATAATACAGTGGTTCAATAAAGTTTCGTATAATACCCGTAATAATTTTGGTTTTGTGTTTAAAAAGTAAAAAAAAAAACAAATACAGCAGTCTAAAACTTTTTGATGTAAGATACAGATCTATGTAGGGAAAATCATCTACCAACGATTACTTTTAATATTTAAGGTTGATTCAATTACAAACAGTTATTAACCATCATAAAGCTTAGAACACAGAATTTTCTGTGAGCGCAGCTTTTTATAACAAATAATATAATCATATTTTAAATAATGCAACTAGCCACCAAGGCATCAATTTGTTTTCACCTCTATTTATGGAATGTATGAATGGAATCTATTTATTATTTTTTGTTCATAATGCGTAAAGTCAATTAGTTCAAGGAATAAAGCGACATGCCACATCGGTGCCAGGCAGATTGGCTTCAGGCAGTCGATCGGCTACAAACGATGAGCCAGAAGCCTTTTGGAATGTTAAATATTGCTCCACCTCCATATAAAATTTGGAAATCCGAGTATATATACTACGTAAAATAAGACACGAATAGAATTAAAAAAAAACGTAAACATAAAAATATTTTTGCATTTTTATTACAGTGCTACTTCAACTAAGATAAAGAGTTGATTATTTCTTGAGTAGTGTAATTAATATTATATTATTACCTACGTATATACATTATTATTATTATTTTAACCCGTGTGTGTAGGTTTATTTTGAATTTAGATTTGCTGCTTGTCATGAGAACATTTAGCATGAGTCCCCTTGATCAAAAAATTATTAAATTATTATAACAAATTTAAAATGTTACGTATCCTATTGTATAAATAGTTCTAAATAATAACATGAGAATAAAATATAATAATACAATGTCAACACATTTAGTCATTAGATGCACCTTAACGCGTTATGTATAAGAAGTCATTTTTTCTGTTTTCCTTTATATTCTCATAAAATGATATTTTTTTCTTTCTTTTCTTAATTTAGTAAACTAAGAAAAACAGTATAAAATAAAAACATGAAACACCCATAAAACAAGTATCAGTTTATCTTGAGTGTGAGTGTATATACCTCATTCCTTTCTGTTTCGTTTAAATATATACATTTACGATATTACTAAGAACTTTAATAAAATTTCGCTGGTAGCACTGCAATAATTATAGGTGCAGGGTAGGTAGGCGTAGAAATCTGCAGAACTTGATAAAGTAACACCTTAAGAAATGTTCGAACGTCTTGAATTAAATGTTCCACTTTTGCATACCATGAGTTACACTTTTGAAAGTTTTAATTGAACACAAATAGTCAAAAGAATACTGAGGAATACATAAACAATAAGCTGTGTATAAACAACTACTGAATTCTTCTATATCTTTATAGTTTTAAAGAGAGCATTGTAGGAGACAATAAAAATTTCTAGGTCTAGATCAAGTTTTTTCATAACTTTTCATTATACACACTGCTCAATTGTTAAATTTAAAATGGACATCTTTTTATTCATCTATACCAGGGATTCCCAAAATTATTGGAGTGAGATTTCGACCCTAGGGATCGATGCCTTGGGGTCGAAATCTGTTTCCCAGGGATCGACATAAAACAAAAACTGACTTTGGAGGTCGACGAGGTCTAATAATCGACCCCTATTAAATAACACAAGTTTTATTTAAATTAGTTTGAAACTTTCAAGATTAGTAGTTGTGTTACGTATACCAACTTGTTATGAAAATGACTTATATTTTAGTAGGCAGTATCATTTTTGTACTCTTAAAAAACCTAAGAAGTCGATAAGCGTGCAGTAATTTGGCTAGGGGGTCTGAGGTTTCAGTTTATTTTTGAAAAGGGGTCTCTTGGCCAAAATAGTTTGAGAATACCTGATCTATACCAATATAATGATGCAACCTTGAAACAATATTTCATTTATTTATTCTTTGCAGACAACGCAGTCATTTTTTTATAAACTAAAGCTGTAAGAACACCGTTGACAATATAAGTGGATACACAGACTACACAAAAATCATAAAGAACGAAAGCTAGTAAATAAGCTAAATATAAAGACGTAGCTATTGAGGATAGGGCGAAGACAAACATCACACGTGTCACTAGCAGCTGGTCGAATGTTGCTGAAATTACAATTACGAATTAAATTATTGCACTGGTATTAAATCTTAATCAAAAACAAATTTTTATTTGTCAGTATTTATTTAAAGAAGAATAACAAATTCATTACGGAGCCGTTGTCTTCGTAAGCACACACATATGTTAATATCGTAGAAATGATATGGACATGTATACATATACATATTTTATGACACAAAATATAAGAGTTAGAGTTTATAGTCAGTGTTCAGTATTCTAGTAGGGCTATCCTATTGTTGTATTATGACGTGTTAAGACACATATACACGAGACATGCGTAACGGGTTAGTGTTTATTACTGCACTGTGGACGATGTTTGTATCGGTCTCTAACCTCCAATAAAGAACCTAGGTACGTTTCGCAGAGACCCTGAACGAAAACAGCATAGTAGTCTGAACTGCACTTCTAAACCTGGCTTCTCCAGCGTTGCTATCATTACCATTATTTTTATCTATGATATCCTAACAGAAGAAATTCAGGCCGTCAACTCTCTTTTGAAACATGCCTTATAAAAATTGAGAAGTGCAAGCAAAATGATCTTATAATATACTGTAATTATACGACGACTTCAAAACTGAAGAACAAATATTTCTCCAATATAACACAAAGAAAATTAAACATTCACAGATAATTTAGAGCAACGCATTTAGTATCCTCAAACTGTCGTCATGGACCCATGGTCAAATTGTCGATAGTTGTTCAGTATTTAATTAGGTAGATTCCATGGACGTATAAAAAAGTCGGACTGAGTCTTGCTAACAAAAAACTGTGTCACTCATAGTCGGCCAGCTCGCTGTACGTACAGGCCCGCACACTTACACACATTAGTCGGTCATTACGCTCGCAAACATCAAGACAGCGAGACGCATTAAGCGGCGAAAACATATAAATATACAACATGTTCTGCGTAGTGAAATGCTGTAAAAACCGTACTGACCGAAAGAAAAATAATCCAGGAATCACGTTTCATAGGTAAATGAATAATTCAATCACTTATTTCCAGATTTTTTACATTAAAATTAATCAGTATTCGCTAGAATAAAAGAATTGCCAGTATTGTACATATATAAGCCCAGTGTTGCCAACTTTCACATGTGGAAAATTAAAAACAAAGGCAATTTTTGGTTTGTTTTTTAAATCAATTTATTAGGGTTGTTTATTTAATAGTTACTACTAGGTATACTATTTCATATTCTTTTACTAAATTTTCTAAGGATAATGGAGTATGGAAAAATGATTGGATACAAATATGTAATTTGAAATTGTCATGGTGAAAATAAAGACAACACAAAATTTTAGAACAGTTTGATGGCAATGAAAGTATTTTTTAAGCTTAGAATCTGAACATACTTTCGTTGGAATAGAGCACAAAATAAGTCTTATTAAATATGTAGCGGCAAAATATTTTACGATTCGGTTTCACCATATATCCAAATTAGAGGAAATTTCAAGAACCTCAAGGTAAAAGACATTATTTTACAAAAAAAAATACTCAGCATTTTTGACATGAAACAGTAAAATTTCGAATGAATAAATTATTTTTATTTATTGTGTGACTGTGTTTTAGGGCATAAATTTGGGTATCTTGGCAACCCTTAAATTCATTCGCACACAAAAGAGCTCCGCCTTTACGGTGCCTCAGTTTTGTCTTAGCGGGAGTTCCGTCCGACTTTTTTTATACGTCCATGGTAGATTAATTATCATCATAAGACCTTTACTTCAAACAGACTAGAAGTGACTATTGCTATTATAATGTTACCTGTTATATTGAGGATCGCACGTTTTATAGTTTTTTACTTAGACTTGTAATTATTTTTAAATTTAGTGCTCTTTGTCAATACTGACAAAGACCACTAAATTTAAATTGGTATGGTAACGCCCACGCGAGACCCAGATGTGGAAGGCCTTCACTGTTGGACCGTCTGTTGACCTCTGATCGTCCGGCTATAAAGTCATCGTTGAAGCCCCACTTGGCTCTTCGGATCATTGCCTAATACGGAGTACGGTGGCACTCATGTGCTCGCCGCGGCCGCGAGTTGCAGGCTGACGCCGCGTATGGCACTATAGGTCAGCGAACTAGGATGGGATGCCCTTTTCTTTGCGTCCTACCCATGATGATCCCAACGTCGTTGTCGATTTTGTCACTGATGTAGTGCTTCAGGGCATGTAACTATTTGTTACATCTACACTCATTCCCATCAGTGGCAGATCCAAGCCTTGGTTCAACAGATCCTGCAAAACGGAGTCATGGCAAAAGCAGGAATGTAACCAAGCATGGGCTAATGCAGCGACGAAAGGTGATGTTAACACCAGCACGCTAAAAAAGCAATGCAACTTTGCCTCCAGATCCCTCAAAAGAGCCATTGCCAAGGCGAAATCGGAGCATATCAGCCGGATTGGAGAGAGACTGGTGAGACTTCCTTCTGGAACTCGTGCATTCTGGCCTTGCCAAGGCAGTCCAGGGGAATTTCTGTAGCCAATCCCTTTTACTCCTGTAGATGGGCGATGAATCGTCGGCGTAAGATGCCAAGGAGAAAGCCGATCTCATAGGCGAACTCTTTGCGCCCAACTCCACTTTGGATGACGGGGGAAACGTACGTAACGACCATGACGCGGTGCCAGAACTCTATGCCGGAAATCCATATTCATAAGTCGAGTGATCCCGATGGAATCTCCCCTATTGTGGTGAAGACGTGTGCTCCAGAGTTGGCACCGGTTTTAACTCGCTTTTTCGACTCTCCTACTCCCCTACTCCGTAGGCGTCGTTCCGAACTTGTAGTAGAAGGTAGGAAGGTAGCGTTTATGTACCCGATACCTAAAAAAGGTGACGGCTCTGATTAGTCCAACTACACGCCTAGAGCCATAACATAAGAGAACAAGAGCTCTAAGATTATGGAATCCATAATCAACTGCCAGCTCCTCCGGTACTTCAAATCACCAGTTACTTAATGACCGACAATATGGTTTTCGCCGGGGTCGCTCAGCTTGTGATCTTCTCGTTTATCTAACACACCGGGGGGCACAGGCGATCAAAACTAAGGGAGAAGCTTGTGCGATAAGCTTGGACATAGCGAAGGCCTTTGATCGGGTATGGCATAGGGCGTTTCTCTCGAAGCTCCCTTCCTAAAGGCTTCCCGAGAAATTATGTAACTGGGTCAGCCCGCAGGGCTGTGTGCTCTGACAAACACTGTTTCTTCTGCATATCAATGATATGTCACGAACTTGTGGCATCCATTGCTATGCAGATGATAGCACGGGAGCTGGCTTTTATACTGGCCGTCCCAATATTTCTCGGGAAAATGTCATCGAGAGTCAAAACGAACTTCTGTCTGAAGTTGAAACATCCTTAGCGGAGATTTCAGCTTGGGTCGACTGAATCTGGTTCACAGGTTTGCGCGTTCACCGCAAAAAAGACACCGTTTGTCGTATCGCAGGGGCACCACAGTACCAGCTTCTCGAAAGAGCGACTCGAATCGTCGATAACCAAAAGATCCCTAGGCGTTACGGAGAGATGTAGCTTCACTCTGCATCCTCTATCGTATAAATCATGGAGAGTGCTCCGAGGAATTGTTCAGACTAATACCGGCCGCATTCTTCCGCTATCGTTCTACGCGGCAAAATTTTCATCCCCACCACTTGGATAATTGGAGCTCTACCACTGTGCGCTTTTCAAGACACTTTTTTCCTTGCACCACCAACCTGTGGAACAAGTTATCGGCTGCGGTATTTCCAGACCGATACTACTTTCAAACCTTCAAGAAAAGAGCGTATTACTTCCTCAAAGGCTGGCAACGCGCTTGTGAGTTGCAGGCGTTCATGGGCGGCGGTAGTCGCTTTCTATCAGGTGACCCGACCCCCAGTTTGCCCCCTATTCCATAAAAAAAACATACTTTTACAAATTTTCATGTAGGTACATTAAATAATATATACGCGAGAAAGAAATTAAATACTGAATACCATTTTGACGGTATATTTGAGGTTATGTCAAAAAGTGTTATATATAAAAGTTTTAGATTTTTAATTATCTACAACTTTAGCATTGTACATTTTCCGGCAGGAGGCCACGCTTCGCCGCAAATCGCAAGAAAAACATTTTCACCCCCTATACTGCATCCCCATTCCACCATTTTCAATGTTTTCGTGTTTAATTTTTTTTTTCTTACATTTGGAACCTCAACAACATTTTCCACCTAGTCCTTGCCTGGTGTTTTTTTTTTATTTAGTATTTCAAATTCGTTTTGGCACCAGCCTAACTCTCTTGTGCACATATCTCTGTAACCCAACACAAACACCTAACAAATATCTTGGAAGAATGAAACAAGGTCTATACACGATTAGAGTTTTGAAAGAGCTATCCTCTATCCTAAAGGTCAAGGACTAGTAAACGCAAATACCTATATTGTTAGCGAAACGAGCTAAAACACGTTGTTGGGCCTGTAAAATTTGTGGGTTTCCCTCGATTTCTCTAGGATATCATCATCAAATCGATTTGGTGGTAATGGGACCACCTCGGGAGTATACTCTTTCAATTACAAAAATAATTTTGAAAATCGAACATCATCGCGTAACAATGATACAAAATAAAAGATACAGCCGAATTGATGAGGAGGTTATCAATTCAGCTGTATATTGTGTTTTTAAAGTCGGTTAAAAAACAACAAGATGAATTAAAAAGGTCTACTAGCAACCGAAACGACTAGTATTCCCCTAAACCCCTCTCGCTCAGCTAAATTGCTTGTGTTAGCAGTGGGTTCACGTCTCGATAGTTTACTGGTCAGGATTTGAACGCACGGCCTCTTGATCGCAAGTCCAACGCCAAGCAACACTTAAATAAAAAACTTTATGAGAAATGCAGAAACTTTCAGTACAACGAAAGTATTAACTGCAATTAACATGGTTTGAGAATAACAATCATTCTTCTACCGATATTAATTATGCTTCTTACGATATTACTCTTTAACAGAATATGGTAAAAATACCGACGCCGTGTTGAGTCGTTCCAACCAACCTGTTCCTGTAATAGGTGCAACTAATTCTAATAGCATAAAACGCTGACTTACTATGAAAATATTAATTAAGTCTATTATCCCAAGCCGCAGTTCCTAAGCTTTAATATTGGCGAGTGTTTCATAAAATTATTACATGTATAAAACAATTACAATGACAGAAAATGAGCACTCAACACAACAAAAGCAAGATATTATAATTCCTAAGAGATCAAACAAAGCCGTTGTGGCTGATTTCAATATCAGACTAAAATAACACAATGCCCACTACAATTCCAACCATTTACGAGCGTGTTTCACGGAATTAACATTTTAGCGAAGCAATAAAACCTCACGCAAACCCTCTAAATATTCAAATAGAGAAATATTTTATTACTATACACTGCAATGGTATTGGGAATATTAATTAATCCTAATTAAACTTTCTTATTCGCTCCACGGGTGATTACGTTTTAATACTAGCGGCCACGGATAATACTCGAAGTAAAGGTAAGTTAACAATCCTTCAAAATTGTCGAACGTTTGTTAAACATTAATACACAAATAGTGTTTTGTATGGGTACTAATTTATATTTTCCTCAAACGTTTAAACCATATTGCCACGTAACGTCGCGCACTTTCTAAACTTACGTATAAATAAATGTATACTTTATACAATAACAGGTATTCGCTCCTCATGTGCTAACAAATTTTCTTTAAACATATCAGTATTGCAAGCTCCTAATTGTATGTTTGCTCTAGGTAAAACGTTTATCGATTTTCAATTAAATAAAGAGTTGCACAATCAATACAATAATACCAGAAGGTAAAATTTTATGAATAAAGGCGTACACATCTCGATTCTGGTAGTTTATGGTCTTACGCTTTTGGAAGACTTAATTTTTATTTAATAGCCTCGACATAAATTTGTTGTCCTTAATTTATGTGTAGTACCTACTAAGTCTGACTTATGCCGATTTGATTTATTCTTCCTACATTATTTATGTTCACCACATCAATTTTCTCTTGATCGGATTCATAAACATCGTAATCTTGAAAATCTAATTAGCTTCACTATAAAACTCAATATAATTCTTACATAAAACCTTATCTATATATCTATCTATACATATATCTTGGGACTATTTTCCTTTGAATTGTGTTCAGAAAGAAATATGTAATTTCTAAATGTATTATTGGAAAACATCTCCAAACTAAGAGAATGAGAAATTATAAATTCTATAAACTACAGACACAAAGCTACCATCACGGCACTTGCGCGGGATGCCGCAATATTTTTCTTTTAGCGGTTAGTCACGAAGCTGCTAACCACGAACCCCGTTGATGTGCGAATTGCACGGCGATGCTCACAATGCCTCTGAGTGACATCACACCGTAATACGATGTCGATTATTCGAATCGCGATGGTAATTACAACTCAAACAACTACACAAGTCATTAATTATAATAACTCCCACTGTTGTAACACTTTTTATAAAACCATTTCGATAAGGAGCCGACGTGTAATACTATAGTGTATTAAGACATTTGTAGACTTGACATTTTTAATTAATTTATCAATTATTAATGCAGTATTTTACGTTTTTGTTAACGATTTTCTATTTTTAGCTAAATGTCATAAAAGTGGATAACGTTCATTCACTCTTTAATTATGAGTTGTTTGGTTTAGATTTAAAGAAAAACTGTTTTTACGAGCTTCGAATATATCATTATCTTTTACGCAGATGTTTAGAAAGTGGGATAAAGTCGTTAAATTTACTGCAACTGCATTGGGAAATTCTGCGAAACAAAAGCAACGTCAGATAGAACAAAGATTTTTAAATATTCTAAAATTTGTGACATTCTTAACTGTGTAATAATTTGTATTTGCTCCGTGATCATAATGTACTATTGTAATATTAATTCAATGACATTCAAGCATCAAAAATGAACATTTATTTGTTTTTTCATTTAGGAATGGTTTCTTTCTTTTACTACCTATAGCTATCCATTGAATTCAATAGAGGCTTTATTGAGATATAGCATCTTATTGACAATATTTATAGTAAAGTTGTTATGGGTAATATCAAACCTGGGAATTATGGGCGCGTATCACGAACTGTTTTCAATGTGACAAGTTTTCACTTATTTTTAAATGACTTAAAAAAACATGTGAAAACTTGTCAATCGTTTTTCTTAGACCAAATCTATCTGAACTATAATGGTGGTAATTGCAATTACCAGTTTTGTGGACATACAGCATAATAACTCTTTAATGGCACACTGAATGATGTTAATTTGACAGATCGTTAGTATACGTACATAAGAATATCACGAGAGAATAGAAGACGATTCCATAAATGCAGTTCGGCACTTTTAACGATGACTCTGATGATAATAAACCAAATCCTTTGGCATACCTGAAATATAATTTGTACTGTTTAAGGTCGCATATATCTCTGCTATTTATGCTGACTTAGTAAAGAAAGTAAATATTTATGTTAACTGCTCGGTACAAGAATTACATTAATTCTGTTTTGCTACTTTATGTTACCGAAACGGTACAAACATTATTGCATTAATTAGCATAATATTAAACAATACATAAATATGAAATCAAATTTTTTGTCTTTTATAATTACATATTTACATCCAGGACCGCCAGACTAAAGCCCTAGTAATACAGCATATTCTAGTTTATTTCAGAACTAGCTTTAATACTTTAATATCGTAATGAAAGAAGCCTATCCTCGTGTTAGAGTGCAAGTTATGAACTTCAGTTGATTATAAAACTTTATTAGAATCGGTTTAAAACTTGCAACAAAACACACTTAAAACTGTAGTAAAGAGATACACAGTGAATACCTAACAGCGTATATAATAATACACTTACTTCGAAGACAGAACCCGTGAGCAGCTAGCGCGTTCAGAAATATCACATAGAGCCTTGTATCCAGGTTGGGACTCCACAGCCATTTCCACATACATCGCATACGTTGAAATCAGAATTCCAGCTAAGCCAGTTAGCACAATAACTCTATCGAGGCTTTTCACCTTCATTGCTGGTTACCTGCAACATATGTGAAAACCTTGTGAAACCTACACATGTATATAAATACTATATACTATAGGCCGATTTCGACTACAGCAGCCGCCACTTCTCTCGACAATTGTCGATAGTGTCTGTTCCTGACTTCAAACACTATGTCTCAACTTTGGGCCAGACAGTGATCTCTTAGGGTGACGACGACGCGCCGTCAATGTTTCAAATATTCTAAAGCCGAGCGCGACGGCGTTAGGCCTATATTTCTATAATGGTTAATGATCTTTTATTAAGCGCTTTGAGCATTTTTTGAGATGGGAAAAAACAATTAAACTCGCGACACTGTTACCGTTAACATTACTGACACCTCTGTATGTAAGCATATATGTGCGTTTTTATTTATGTCGGCACTCTCGGAGTACCACTATTTTTTTAAAGCTCCTGCTGCATCTCCGCCCTACAAATTGTAAGGCGGAAAGAATCTGCTGCCGCTGATAATGGAGAACAATGCATTTGCAAAAAAGAAGGTAGATGGAATATGAAGAAACCGAAATAATTTAGATTTATAACCAACTCGAAAACACGGTAACAGTGAAAGTTAATAAACTTTCCTTGCATTACGATTAAAACCCACTACGATTTGCAAATTGTACTAAAAAAAAAATTTCAATACTTATATTTTTTTTAACTTTGCATATTAAAATGATTTTAGTGCTGTTTAAATAATTCGAAGAAATCACAATCCAGGTTATGGCGTTATTTAATATTTAAGAAATTAGAAAATACTTCTACAGCAATAAACTAAAGTGGTGTAAAAATATATGAATACAGGATATTTAATATTAACATAAAATACTAATACAAATTAAGGTCAACACAGGCAATGAAGATGAGTTTCTCATACCGGCTTCAAGGCTGCTAAAAATAAACAACTCTAGAGATCAACGTGCGTCAACAAGTGAAGAAATCCATAAAGAAAATGTCCTAACAAATTATGACTAACATTTTAAATTAACTATAAGCTTATGGTATACCCTCTACTCTTCTAATGACTGAGCAGCGGATCAAAATCATTCTTATGTAGGGAAAATGTAAAGCTTCAGTTTAATACAAAGTAACTTTGACACTTCCTTTGGTCAAGATTCACAGTCGCGTGCAGTCTTAATAGCTTATATTAGCAACTTGCATACGTAATGATTTATGACAAACGAGTTCAAATATAATAAAGAATATTTATCTGTCACATTAATATGATAATAACATCTAATAAATGTTTTTTAACATCATTAAAAATCAGTTAAGCGTATCATTATTAAACAGGCGCTAACGTCTTTAAATATTTATGTTCAAAGATCAATATCGAATCGAGTTATTAAACATTTCTTAATTGTATATTTGTAATTAAAGTTGCAACGGAAGAAATTAACACGTTCTCTTGTTCGTAAATTAATTTTATTTTAGTAGGGTAAGCCGCGTGTTATACACAACAAAAAAAAAACTTTAGCTCTGTATTCGTTTCGCCACCCCTTCGTGCCTAACCGACGTTCTAGCGGTGCGGCATAAAAATTAAAAAGAAAACATACAAAGCACACCCGTTGGAGGTCTAACGTTTTGTTAACATAAATCACTAAAGCATTAAACACTGTTCGTAATAGCACTTCAAACTGTTTACAAAATGTTAAAATTTAAAAAGTAAATTTACAGTAACTTAAGATGTTTTCCTCTTACATGATAACTTTGTATAATTAAATTATCATTTGCGAACACAGACCTGCTGCACACACTTATGTTATATTATGGACGATAATAATAATTGTGTAAAATACAAATTCAATTTTTACAACTTACCTAAATTAAATATCACGATAAAGGTCACAATATTCACGTCACAGTATGATTAAATAATTAGTTACATACACAAATATGAAGCATTCAATAATATCTAACTAAAATAACTATTTAATATAATAATTCCTTTTTGATAACAGACGTGTCTCCTACGTAATATCACAAGCTCGACTGAATGATCAGAGCCTCTATCAGTAATCTATTTATGTAGACGAACCCACAAAGTACCTAACATACAGTTAAAACTTAAAGTTTAAAGTGCAAAAACGAATATGGACAGAGGTATTTGCTGCAAACAGTAGATATGTGGAATAACTTAGACATGAATATTAAGTAAACGGAGCTATTATCCTGAAAGTACCTAATCTTTCCTAGAAATAAATTTATGTGATAAAATAAGAATCATGTGAAAATAAAGGTAGAAACCAATATGGTTTGTAACTCGAAAGCTCTTTTCAGGGTTCCGTAGCCAAATGGCAAAAAACGGAACCCTTATAGATTCATCATATAAGTCTGTCTGTCCGTCCGTATGTCACAGCCACTTTTTTCTTGAACTATAAAAACCATACTGTTGAAACTTGTGAACCGCATTAAGATTTTCACACAAAAATAGAAAAAAAACAATAAATTTTGGGGGTTCCCCATACTTAGAACTAAAACTCAAATATTTAAAAAAGTGGTAAAATGTGTGTGTCGTCGTCGTCGTCGTCCCGGCATTTCTAAAATAAGAGAATGATAAACAAAAAAAAAAAATATGATGTACATTACCATGCAAACTTCCACCGACAATTGGTTTGAATGAGATCTAGTAAGTAGTTTTTTTTAATACGTCATAAATCGTAAACCGCAATTTACCTTTCATTCATTCAACTCAAATATAAAAAAAAACCATTTAATTGCATAAACATAAACCTTATGCATAAACCGTGAACCATTATTTTCTAATAATAAATCTGTAATAGATGCCTAAGTAAATAATAATTAAAATTCGCGCGGGGCGTGGCTTGATCGGTTCAAGAACTTTTATATTATGTTACTTGCTGCTACGGAACCCTTCATGGGCGAGTCCGACTCGCACTTGGTATTTATAATTTCAGTAGAATTTATACATGTTTCTCTACCTACATCTCTACATCGCGATTCTCTACCCATTGCGGCCTTTAGATTTGAAATGAAAATAGAATAGATTATAATTACATTAAAACCTCAAGAATACTTATAGAACGGTTTTGTATACTAGACCGCATAGCCGTTAAGAGAATTTTGTTAAGAATTTTAATAACTTAACAATAAATGATCATAATGACACACGAATGACTAGTGGTTAACAATAAAATTCGACATTTTTATTTAAACAACTTCAAAATTTGATTGCGTTGCAAAAAAAATAATTATTAAATCTACAATGCAATGTAGGTATGTGTAATGTATTATATGTTCATATATGTAGAACAGGTTGCGAAAATATGTAGAATACCTTATTAAAACAATCATAAAATTCCATTACTTTTTGAGCGGAAATAACAAATATACCTACATATATACATGGATACAATATAGAAAGAACCTCTTTCAATACACACTTAAAAATGTTTAGTTTGGAAGTCTTTTTTATAAAAAACAAAGGATAGACCTTATTAACTAGCAATAAAAAATGGAGTAAAAATGACCAGAAAAACTGTATTACATAGTTTTTTTGTCGTTTTTACTTGATTTTTTTACGATTCACGCTGACAACGTCATTTATTAACCTCGAAGCAAAAGAAGGGGTGTTATGAGTTTAACGTGATAATCCTTGTGTCCGTGTATCTCATGTCTGCGTTCCTGTGTCTATTATATTTCATAAAAGAAAAAATATCTAGTTGGTCAAAGGTTAATCAGTCGAATATATAGCAATATATGTACCTATAAAGCAAAGCACTGTTGAGTTATTCGAAAATAATCAGCTCATCTTTAATCTTTTAGTAGCTTTTATTGATTTTTTTATTTTTATACATACATTTTTATAGTACACTCAGTCACTTAAAGTTTACTAATTTTGTAACATACTCGTAGAATAATTTGCTTGTAAGTATGTATGTAAGTATTTTTTTCCATTTATTTTGGCACAAACAGTCATTTAAAATAAAATCACACAATAAATATACAAAGAGTGGTAGACAACGAGTGCCTAAATCAATTTCTGTAATAATTAAAGTCTATGTGTCGGCTTAGAAAGCTGCATGAGTCACAGATGTTACTGAGTGTGTTACTTATCATATTGTGTTAAACAAATCGTATAAAACAAAAATAAAACCAAGGGTAGATACCATATTATAATAATTGTGTCAAGGGATTCAATGCTACTTAATACTCAGTATATATATGTTTAAGTTTTTTACCTATTGACACAGATTTTCAAATAACATTTGCTTAAACTTTTGCAATGAGTTACTAAATAAATCTATATCAGAGAAGTTCTTACCGTAATTGGTGAGGCATCGTGTGAAAAAAATATTTTGACAGTATTTTTTTCGAGAACGAATTAATGTACTGTATGTAAAAAAAGTTTCTTTTATTCTTTCTAATTTAATGAGGCACTAAAATGTGTAGACTAATGAACATGTTCTAGATTTAAGTTAGAGACCTGTGCTGAGAATATCGCCGTTAACATTTAAAATGTAATGCTACCTATATAAATAAATAATGTTAAATTAAGTAAAACAATGGAGCAAAGCTAATAAATAATAAAATGATTTATACGAAGTTGCTAACAATGTGGGATGCCATGTCTACCTATACAAAACGTCACTACTGATAACTATTGGTGCCAGTTAAATTATCCGGATCACTGAGCACCACACATAACAGATTCACCGAAAGGATCTGACGTATAACCTTTACAAAACAACTTAATTTAATCTCATTCAAGTTAATAGTACATTTTGAAATAAATAAGAGAACAGTTAGTAAAGTAGTAAAATAATATAAATGCAGAAAAGACAATTACTCATTTGTTTTATTTTCAAAAGATAATTCCTAATTTATTTTATTGTATCTTAAGAGGATTTTTAATTCGTGAGTCACGTAATTAGAAACACTACAATAAGAAAATGTGTCGTATTCGTACAATTTTGACAGCTAATTCACCAATCAGGGCCTCAATTCTGCTATTTTATGTTTGCGCCAAGCCACTGTCAGACCACTGACACGCTATTGAGATGCCATCGAGTGGCCATTGGCATCGGTATAAATATCGGTATTATAATAAATTATTAAAATTAATAAATAAATTAAAATAAATAAATAAAGTAAACTAAATTATTAAAATTATAAAAAAAAGATAAATTATTGAAATAAAAAAAATAAAATTAAAAAATTTTTAAAATAAATAAATCATTTCCTTATAATTTGAAAATACATTACGTTTTTTGAGGAAATGATTTTTATTTTTTATTTTAATTATTTATTTATTTTTATATTTATATATTTTATTTTATTAATAATTTATTATAATAAAAATAAATAAATCATTTCCTCAAAAAACGTAATGTATTTTCAAATTATAAGGAAATGATTTATTTATTTTAAAAAATTTTTAATTTTATTTTTTTTATTTCAATAATTTATCTTTTTTTTATAATTTTAATAATTTATTTTACTTTATTTATTTATTTTAATTTATTTATTAATTTTAATAATTTATTATAATACCGATATTTATACCGATGCCAATGGCCACTCGATGGCATCTCAATAGCGTGTCAGTGGTCTGACAGTGGCTTGGCGCAAACATAAAATAGCAGAATTGAGGCCCAGTTGTCTTGCTTGTCTTGCCGGTAGTTGGCGAGGAATGAGAAATAATGATTTGGTGTACCTAAGTGTTTAGTGCCACAAATTTGGATTTTTATTCTTTTGAAAACATAAAGAAAATGTCTATGTACAAATTATCATACAATCTATATAGTACTCTACTCTATCCAATGACATTTGTTTACTCAAATGATGACGTCATACGTCGTCACGTGACCACCATTTTTTACATTAAAAATATTCTTTTATTTGATTTGAGGTTTATTATTTAACATGCGGCGTTCAAAACTATTTAAAAAAAGTTGTGAACTCCAAGATTACGACTTGGGAACCATCACGCTCACCAAATCTTTCTTCAGTTTATTTTAATTATTTTTGAAAAACCTTAACTAGAAAGCGCAAATTCGCTGATTATTAAAATTGTATTATAAAAATTGTATATATACAATTACCCATAGCATTTTCCTCTTTTTTATTTGTAATATTAAAACTCTGTACGTTGCCATTAAAAAATAATCAGGGACTTTTCGAGTTAGTATATTAGCAAAGGATTAGAAAGATATAGATAGACAATGATCCCTGTCTTCTTTCGAATCGAAACGGCATCGCTGAAAGCCCTACAAATCAATCACATTCAAAGCATGTTCGTGGATTAGATCTGTAATGCAGACTTAAGAGCCGAGGGGTAAAAAACTCGATACTGTTTAGAATTGCAGGGTATACAAGGTTGGCAACATCGTCCACACTCCGTAAAAACTGTGTGAGGTGGCTTGACTTAAAGGTATTAGTTACCAGGTCATTAAATTAAAAAAAAAAGTGTGAGGTGGTGTTTGTTTAAACATGGTAAATTTATGACTTTTCGCTGTCAACTTATGCCATATTGATAAAGTTTAGAAAGCTATTAATAAACATATTAGAATTAATATTGTTCCAGGTTCAGTATCGTTTAGAATGTATTACTGTGCCTTTATTATAAAGGTAGGTTAAGGGCGCCTTTTTGCACTTGCATTAAAAAATAAATACGCATACCTAGTTATGCTTGAACGCTAAATCTACAAGTCTTCTTACGAATTATGAACGCAACCTTTTATTGAAATGTCAAAATCTACACATGCACAAACTTCATTTTAATGAACCGTTTCCAACAAAATAAATCTGACTTCGATTCGAGCACAGTGTGTGTGAAAGCAGAACACATAAAACACGGAGTATAATCAGTTGGAAAGCTTTTATCGCGCATCATACCAACATAGCAAAACAAATTCATATATTCAAACCAATTACCCAAAATAAAAACATAATTTTAAAAGCTTTCCAAATACTTTGAAATGTTTAAGGATGATATAAATTTCTTGAAAGATTATAAAAACTCTTATTCGCTATTAAAATATCGACCACAAAACTAAAATTATCTTTGACACAAGAGATAGACTTACCAGTTGGAAGAGTACAGCGAATCGCCACATTGCTAATGACGCCCAGTATCGCGGAATGTCTGTACTGTATGTTGGTAGCACTGTTTTTAGTTCACCATCGCGACCGCAACGCAGCGTTGGCGTCGTGTAACACCTTTCATTGTATTGACTATTGACTGATTCTGAACACAGAGAATAATGTATAAAGTTAATTTATCGTATTATTGTCTTAGTTCTTGTTAAAATATACAGTTGTATGTTTTAGTTTAAGTGTAATAATGCCTCCGTTTACGTGAATGTGAAATAAAGCAGCCCGTGGAGTGCTACGCGGCCATTTTACTTGCAATGCGGCAACGGTGTACGATCCGCCATTGGAAACGGCCTGTGTCTTTTTCTGTGTGCAAGATTTGTATTTTGTTGAATAACGCGGTGTAAAAACATCGGATAGCCATGTGTGATAAATGTGTAGTGCGGACTTTAGTGAAGTGAGCCACGGTGGTCGGGTGATTCGAATAATGTGTGAACGATGGAAAACGAAGTGAAGCAGCGCAATCAGAGAAATAGGCGAAGGGAGCGGGCACAGCGCATGCAAGCACAGCGAGAGAGCAAAGTTAAGGATGGAGACAGCGGCGAGGACGAGTCTCCAACGAGAGAGAAGCCGCCTCGTCCTCCTGCCAGGAGGAAGAAGTCGCGGGAGCCGCTCGGAGAAGAGGACATCATCGATGGTTTCGCCATAATGGCATTTCGCACTTACGAAGATCTTGAGGTGAGTACATATTATACGCAAATGACTTTTATCCTATATTGGAACCAAACTATCTATTATGAATATGTCAGACAAGCATATAGTACTGTAGACCTGTCCTCTTGTCTCGTGCATTGCATAAACACTAATTATCAAGTATTATACAAGAATCGCTAAAGATTGTTTACATTTATCTGCCTTACTAAACAACCTTGTAATACTATCTTAATTTTAGATGTTTCAGAAATTTGTTAATTATTTATACCAGCATTATGACGACATCTATTGTCAAACTTTGTTCCTATGAACATTTAGAAACACGTTTAAAAAATATTTTTTTCTATTAAGACGATCAGATTCTTCTAAAATATACCCATTATAAAAACGGCGCTTCGTAATCGCTTTGGACGTCGCCTCGGAAGTGCATTGACCCAACGAATGAACCCTGCCTGTAAAAAGTAGATAGTGAAATTTAGTTGTTATTTACGTAAATGAAAGTAGGGATTTTATTTATTTTTACGAAGAAACCAGTAAATGTCATACATATATTATCCACCCATGGAGATAATACGTATATGTATATTATGGTAGTGAGCAGCTGACTACCGATTGTCGTGCCTGTCGGGGCAAGTACCGAGCACCGCACTCGGCGCGAGGTGCAGTCGCGGTCTCCCACAAAGTGTAAATTTGGTCTAAGTGGCTTTCGCTCGTTTGTGCTCATTTATCGCGCCGTCCTCGAATGGCAATATGTTGTGTACGTTGAAGTCTCGTATGTGCACAATAAAACTACATTCCCCGCTATCGTTTTAAATTATGGCGACAGGCTTGCCGTTTGTGGCTCGTTGGAGCGGCGCGCGTATATTATAGGCTGAACAGGTTTCTTTGCTCCTATTTAATTCAACACATGTGGTGAGCAATGCTTATGCAATTTCCACTTACAATGGCCTGTAAGTTAATCTACTAAACTACGCTGTAAATCCTGGACGTAGAAACTGAAGTAGTCTTATTAGGAGCTTTATTACAAAATATAAACGATGTACTTCGCTCATCGTGAATTTAAAATAAATTGATTGAGCATCCAACACGCTAGTGACGTAAACCCGAAATATTTAACTTAGTGGTTATAAAAATGCTAATTGCGTTAATTGAATATGAATAGGCTTAAAAAAAAAACAAAATAGAGTTCATTTTAATATTTATTATATAAAATTGAAAGCTAATACATATAAACAGGTATTTTTGGTAATACTGACTTTGAGTGTAAATGTTCCTAAATATGTATGAGAATTGTATTCAAATGTGTGTTTCAACTGTAATAAAAATATCATTCAAAATAATTCTGAAAGTCAGAACACTAACAAGACCCAATTACCTTAAGACTTTATCATATTCATAATTTGTTAACGCCAAATCAAATTCACACAGCATATTAATGCAAGCTACATGTCTTAATGTAATCTAGTTGCATAACTTACGTTTTTAAAGAACTATGTCGTGATTCTCAACAGTCGATTACATTTCATTCTCAACCAGAAATCAGAACATTTCATACTTACTGTAAACTGTTTTACCTCACTATCGTGAACCTCGATTTACGACTGTAGTAAATATGCATACATAAAAAGCTCAATGTTTTAAATGCGATTAAATCTTTCCTATTTGTTAATATAAACTAATACTTACAAGAGAAGTTAATAAATTACCCCTTAACATTGAAGAAGTGAGGTAAACAAATTATCAACACCAATTAGAGTGGATTATGTTAATCTCTCTAATACGCGCTTTATTGTATTTTACAAATTAAAATTGTTTTCGTACGAAAAAGGTTTTTGTTGGATAAAGTTCAGCTAACCGAATAAAAAACAAATGGGCATGATCACGTGAAATCACGTCGTCTGACGCCTGTTGAGCTATAAACAAAAATATCAAAAATTTCGAACCTCAGTGCTAAATTATTATTTTCCCACGTTTGTAATGCTGTACTTAATCACAGTTTATTCAATTTTTATGTTATGTTATTCAACATTTGTTCATTCGAAATTTATTACTATAAGTATATAAATTGATGTCAATAAATGGGACTCGTATTATCTATTACTTGGTTTTATATCGGCATCTTCATGCAATTCATTCATTTGAACTTATTATTTTTTATGTCTAGCCTACGAGACTTAGAAAAAAATATTACACGGGATTTGCTAAATATGATATGGAACTTTTTTTTTTGGATTACACAATTATAAACTTACACTTTCTGTTAAGTCATTACAGTGGAGTAGAAACTCGATTAAGCGGACTAATTGTTGTCGCAAGGTATTAAGATAGTCAAAAGTCCGAATAATTGAACATAGAAAAACGATATTTTAACTTGTTATGTACTCTAAAAAGATAGCATTTAATATTTGCATCTTGACGTAAACGTGTTTTTTAATTTTTACTGCTGCTACATCACGAATTTATTTTAAATGAAGTAAACTCACAGTATCATACTTTGTTTGGTTTTCGCACTATTTGAAACATATTTCCATGGCTTAAAATGCTTGTATGAGATGTCCCTGCATAATTTTCTGCATTTACTTATAACAATAACAAAACCATTAAGAAAATGAAAGTAGTTTTTGTTCTTGTTGGAGCACGCATAGATTTAAATAGTACCAAGTTATTCGACTTCGATTGAAAATCTGGATAATCGTGACTAAGGTCCGGATATAAAAGTCTCCACTGTATTACAAAAACAAAACTTTTACAGCGTACCCAATAAACAACTTACTACGCAATAATTTCCTAAAAGCTCTTCGTTGTCATGAATCGCTATTTCAAAATCGTTTATGAAATAGCGATTACGTTATAAGGTAATAATTATACGTTAAGTTACGCTGCAACAAACAAACAGGAAGCATGATTAAAATTTAATTTTGAAAGTTTGAGAAGGTATTGCTACCTGGTAGGCGTTTAAAAAAATTAGATGAATTCACAGAAGTTAGCGAGCGTGAAATAAAGCGATCAATGGGTATATAAAATATCTGCAAAAAAGGTCCACTTGGGATACATTTTGTTAGATAAGTGTTACAATGCAATCTGGCAGATTGCCTTATATTGAAAACATGCAATTATTTAAACGTTATATGAGTGCAGTAGCACTACATGAAAGGAAATTAAGAACCACGAAGAAAAGAAATAGTAGTAATGAGAATTGGACACAATATAATTACCAAAAATTCTCCACTACAATACTTCGTCATTCTAGAATATTAATTTCTTTTTTGAACGTAACTTACCTAGAATTAACTACCTACATTTTAATTCATTTCTAAATCACTTTAAAGACGATACTGACAACTTCGAATTTCTCCTAAAGTAATAACCTAATGTTAAAGGATTCGCTAAAACTGCTAGTTTATGTTCTCCACATATTTTTATATAAAATCAATATCGTTCGCCTTAGAAGACAAACCGCAACGATCAGGAGTACCGCCACCGTTTCGGGCACAACAACACCCCTTTGACCCATCCCCTTGTAGTACTTGCCTGAGCACAACGTTAGCACGTTGTGACATAAATACTTATCTAAGTAAACTTTAAACTACATCGCTTCGCTTTTATTGTCCCTCAATGAAACAAGTTTTATTTAGGCCAATGTGATTTCGGCTGCGATTTGTTGTGATTATACCTGATTACTATCTAAGGAATTTGCTTCATGTACATAAATGTTTTATTGACAACTGTATTGTAACTGACAATTATATTTATAACTAGCTGGTACCCGCGACTTCGTTCGCGTGGAATTTGAAAAGTGCTGCCTTAGGGGGTTCGACTCCCCGACCGGGCAAAATTTTGTGAGGTTTTTATGAGAAAAAAAAATAGCCTAACATACTAATACTAGCAACATATTTAACAATATCAAAATAAAAAGGTTAGGAAAAGTAGTTAAATATTTCAAAAGGATACAGTAATAAAAAAAGGACGGTTTGAATCTTCAGATGACAAATAACAGATTTTGATAGTAGCCGTAGTATATCCACAGATTTTAACAATATATTTCATATATAAAGAAAATCATTGACATACTATTTCAACACAACTTTTACGTTAATGTTTATACATACCAATATCAAAATACCGACCTATAAAATGTAAACAATATAATTAATGATCTAGTCACAAGTACTTACACTAACGCATTTAAAAATGTAGTAGTATTTTCTTATTTCATTTTTAAACTCGACGTAAAAATCTGTGTATTACACAACTAAGGTTTCGTCCCTTCTTCTTTAAACTTCTTTAAATTTATTTTGATTGGTATACCTTCTGTAAGAAGCCGTCCCGTGCTTACCACGTAATATTATAGTTCCATATTTCTAATTAAGCTAGTTTAGTTTGCTTTTTAATATAGACCACTTAAATTCCAAACATTGGATGACCCGTTTATTTACAAATTTATTTACAAAAAAGTATAAACATGGTTTAGTTTTTATGGTCCATTCTGTGTAACTTGTTTACTATCATTCAGAATTAATATTTAGAAAGTAATTATTACTAATGCTTACCGACTCTTATGTAGTAGGAATGTGATCATATTGTTGTCATATTACTCAATGAAATGAAACTATTTTCATACTGGGACTTAATAGATAACGCAAAATTGTTAAATTACTAGATACTAACATATCAAATATCTGGTCATAAAATATAATTCATGATAGATATATAGTGGTATAAATGACTAACAATGGAGAACAGTACCGCAAACAAAGTAGCAAAAAAATGGTGAACAAATTAAAATCTTAAGTATAAATATAATATGGAATTCTTTAAGAAACTAGCATTAGAAAGATCAAAGGAATAATAAAACGATGTGTAATCCTGATTTTTAATAAATGAATTCCCAACTTAAAAGTTGTTAAACAACGTGCCAAGTGCTCCAAGTGGAATCACGATATCACTGGCAGAGAGAGCGGTGTCAGGGGGATATTCTGTGTAGGTCGGACCATTACTTGTAGGACGATCGCGACGTATCTCGGCGATCTGCCCGCGATCGACTACATATCGCAAGCTCAGTCAGAAGAGAGTTGCGAGAACCAATGCAAATATGACGCTCTACCTGCCGCTACTTATTAAATTTCTTGAATACCTCTAGTGGAGTACTTGAGCTACCCTATTGAATTTAGAATTTCAAATGTCAACTTACTTGAAAAAGGCGTAAAATTTTGGATTAATTTTGTAAAAGTTACAATTGACTTCAGAAGCAGAGTAGACCCAGTTGCAAGCGATAGGTCGGTATCAAATAAACATTCTTCCTTTTGGAAGCTTGATATTGTGTTATCAATTTTGTTGTCTCGTACGTATTGTACTTGTTATTAAGTATTGTTAGTTAACTCTGCTATTCCAACTTAATTGTGTATTGTAGTTGTATCTTTAACAATTTTACTTTGGATTATTTACATTGATAAAGAAGCATGAACCGTGTATTAGTGACACAGCGCGATATAATCTATACATTTGTAACATACTATTACTCCATTATCGCAAAATACGCGTCAGATAAAGCAAATGTTTACTGAGAAGTTATTGGAGTTCTTTTATTTACTATCATTCTCCCCGCCTCCCCGACGAGACATCTACACGGTGTCGCCGACTGAGCACGGTCGTGGCTAACTCAAACTTTTGAATATCGAAATCACAGTAGAACAATTTTGTGTTTATTTCTGACGTACCTCACTATGATACTTGTATACTTTTTCTTGAATTCTACTATTTTAGTATGTAAGTAAATACAAGAGTTATTACTAAATACATATTTATGGCTCATACGGCTCATATTTATGTGCTAGAATATAAATATTATTAATAAATGTACATTATGTTGAAATGTATTATATATTTAAAGAGTAATATGAATAATACGGCAAGATTGTTAGATAAAAAGCATTCATACAATTTCACAACTCTCATTAAAACTATTCTTTGTTTCCCCGGACATGTGACGGCGCGTGGTGTGAGTTGACGGTCAGGTAATCGCCTAGTGACACGCGACATACATTTACAAACATTTCGATTACATCCCTCCGTTTATGTTTCCACGTGCCACTATCCACCCCATTCAATTACAGGGGTGCTATTGTTTCCCACACTGAATTGCCTTTCGATATTGAAACACTAACAACTTATTTCATAAACATAGTTGTAAGATTAAAATCCAAAGTGAAACCATTTATCTTATATTTTACTCATTTAGTTCTTACTTTCACATTATGCAATATGCACACATCTGCTGTGGTACAATTGCTTGCATTATGCGTATTATTATTTAACCATAACCTCAAAGTACTTACGATTCGACATACCTGTACAATGGGAACCACTATCGGCCCAAAATAAATAGTTCTTTTGTTCGTTTTTGTTTGGTGTTTTTTTTTTTGTACGGCTCCTGTTAAACAATAATATTTTTTGTTCTCAAACCATGACAGCAGTGTACTTTTACCGCTGCAACTTTTTTTAAAATGCTATTTGAAGAAATATTATAGAATATAATATACGGTGCAAAAACCCTTTTACTAAGTGCCTAGTGAAACTAAAGCCTTGGATTAATCGCCTTTTAAATTAACTTATGTTAAATGTCCTTCACAAATATGTTATAAAGTGATCGTGTGATAATAACTAAAAGTAATAATGTTTTTGTATAGGCATACAGTTCTTGAGAAAGATATAAATTTGAAATTACAATTTTTGATCTATACCACCTTTATACCAAAGCCTACTATTTATAAATACAGTGTAGTATCTCTCTGAAACTGTTTATAAGTCTCTTTTAATATTATGTATATACATAAACAGAATACCTGATTATTATTTCAGCAACAGTGCCAGCCTTTTCTAGTCCCATTGAGCCTTTGTATTGCATTGTTTTAAACATATTTTTGTAGACGCTTGCGTTTTTTATGAAATGTCATCAGCTGTTGATATTTACTATTTAATTAATTTTATGTCCGTTCATAAAATCTGTCAATTTTTGCAAATGTATATTACTGCCATTAAATTCTGCAAGGGTAGACAAGAGCACTGATAGACGGTAAAACACTTTCGAAATCGAACGTACCCACACCTATAAACTGTAATCGATATCAATCTGTCAAACCTTAACATTAATTATCTGTTGCTAATCTTATACTTCTCCATGAAGCACTTGCATAATATAATATGCAAATAAATAATTACTATTGTAAAGACAAATTAATTATCATCGAACATTCGATGATAATTTGACTTCTTACATCATTTACCTCTCTAGAATGTACTAGTAAAACCTATGTTTACCGATGTAGAATAATGCACACAGTTGTAGATGAAACATTTAATATACAGCATAATTTCCTTAAGCAAATAACTAATTTGTAAAAATGTGGAATTAAATAATTTAAAAACATCTTGACGCAATCTTTATTATGTTTAAAATATTAGTAAAATAATCGTTCATTACCACGCAACTTAGTGTCTAATCCGCGCGGTATTAACCCTCGCCGGCGGCTTGTCTGATGACTTAATTAATGACCCGCCGTGTCGCTGTTAATTAAACAGCTCAAGCAAATTGAGGCTCATACCAGGGCCCGCGGCTGCTACCAGATTAAAAACAAAATACAATTTTGTGCGCTCCACGTGACCCGGACTGAGTGTGATTAAGAAACAAGGTCTTGCACTGGCAAATATCGTTTGTAGAAACAGGTCAGGTATTTGTTTGCCATACTCACATTTTGTATTTATCAGATTTAAATTAACGTATACATATAAAATGACTTCCACTTAAAGTATAAAAGTCCAAGCTTAGGTTGTTATTGTTTTCTTTAATTCTTTATATTATTCAATTTTTTAAATACAATTAAATAGAGTTAAAGCCGATAAACATTATATTTATCGAAATCGGTCGAGCGGTTATTAAACAATCAACAAAAATCTAAAAACTGTCTCACCTCCTTTGTCTCCTTGGAGCGGTGCGTTTAGTTGACCTACCCATCCTCATCATCAACAGCCTTTACTAATCAACTGCTGGACATCGTCCTTAAACAAAATACATTTACTTTTCCCAAAACAAAAAAAATAACCTACTTCAAAAAAATCCCGGTGTACCTTTCGTCAAAACTCAAATATCTCAATCGGTGCATTTCTGCCAATACTCGTTTATCGTGGGGTTTACTTAACAGTTTAGAGGGTTCTAAATCCGATAGAGCTATTCCTTATAAAGTTTTTTATTGTAAATATTGCATGCCACATCAGCAATAAATTTTTTTGCTGATTTAAAATGTTCTGAATTCGCCAATCGTCTGTTATCGCGGGCATGCATATCAGTGAGACGAATATCTCTCTCTTCTGCTGTGTCACTAAGTAGTAGTTGAGCGGATTTGTGTCTGGCCAAAGACAAACGATGTTGTACTTAGCTGACTCGTTCGATAGTCGTTCACTAATAAGAGGCAACCGATGCTCGCGCTGCACAGCTGACTTTTTCGATAGTCTTTCATAAGTAAGAGACTACCGACGTTCACTTTGTCCTATCGTTTCTTTAGGCAATTTAATTTTTTACATATGCAATTGCACATTTGAGAAGGCCTTTCTTCACGGTTTTCTGAAGACTCTCCGAGACGCTGTGCTTTATTTCTTTCTCTATTGTGTTTTAGGCGCTCAGCTTTGTCATTTTCAACCACCTGTCCTAGACGCTTTCTCATACGAGATGCACGCAAGGAAGACATTCCCAACATGTACCACCTACTCTATCCTACGCACCTATTTTATGAAACACCACTAAAAAGTACTACTTTATTTAAAAAATAAAAAAAATAAAAAAGAAACCACCTTCAAAACCACCCAGGAATTAAAAAGGACAAAATAATTGTTATTTACATAATATGATTTCCTACCCAATTTTTTATATTACCCTATAAATCAAATTTATATTACAATTCCAGTACAATAATCAACTAAACACTCACTTATCTATAAACAGTGATCTTAATTACTATACCTACGATAAAGTATTTTAATACCCAATTGCCATTTATAATTTTCTTTTTACACAATTTCAATGTGACAATTCTTGTTGAAATATGTTATTTATTAATTTAAATAAAATATTAGATGTGCTAGACACCTACTGATGTTGAAGACAGTGCCAAGCCAAATAGGTCCCCCGCTACACCTGGACTTCGTCGACGGTCGTCTCGAATGCAATTAAAATTTTCATGTGTTTTAGTGTGAGTTTTGAAGGCGGTTTCTTTTTTATTTTAAAATAATTTATTAGTTTTCTGTAACAACAGTGTGAAGCAAATACTGGCCAAATATTAACCTTTAATATGTCGTCTAGAGTCCCACATCTGATAACTGTAGTCTGAAATTGATAGATGTTAAATGTATAAGTTTTGTTTTTCATTCTAAAAGTCGACAATCAAATAACTTAGCTCAAAGTTAAAAAACAGTGATTTCAACAGTTGATCCTAGTAAAATTTTAGTATTTATCCATCCAAATGTAAAACGTATTATCTTTTTTCAAATGGGGGTTTGTTAATAATGTTTCTTAATGTTTCTTGTAATGTTTCTTGTGTAAATTAAATTTATGTACATATTCTTATAACCAAAACATAACCATCCGCTCTCGCTTCTGTTTAGGGAAGTAATTGAGCACTGAGTGAACTTCAGTTTATCCAACGGAAAAGTAATGGTCTATAAAATGCTTACGTTCGATAATTGCTTTTTTTACCAAATATTTTAACTATTATTAACTACTATGTTTATTACTTATAGTTTTTATAAAATACAACGATAAGTCATTATATTAAAGAATTGTATGTAATGTAATTGTAACTCATAAGATTGTTACATAAATAAATTACAACGGCTAGTTTCTATTGAATGTTAAATATTAGTAGCTTAATTAATTCAGTAATAATATTCATCAGGTAGACGTAACAAATGAATAAAACAGTCTAATATGATATTATTTATTTATAATGGTTGTATCAGTACTGTCACATTAGTGATAAATACGTTGTTGGTGAGGCAATTACAACAAATGACCGTTGTCGGCGAGCGGTTCGACGTGGTGTGACGGGCGTACTCGCATAGATAGACGATTACCTTGCGGCCTACTGAGTTATTGACCTATGCTAATTATTTGACAGCGTCTTGTAAATATCACTCGTCACGTTTATTCTCTATTAACACATTAATTATAATTAATAATGCACGAGTCGCAGTGCAACTCTAAACATAATGGTCTATAAAATGTAAGTCAAAGTGATAACTAATAGCTCATTGTTCGTAAATGAAAAGAAGCTTGTGATACCCTAAGGAATCTAAAATTGGGCTTTCGTTCCCAGAGGGAGCAACGCCGACGGCAGAAAAATAGCTCGCCCGATTTCTGTGAATTCGTGATAACTTTTTTTATGAGGCTGAAATGAATTGTATAAAATCTTTTGTGAAAGTCACACAGTTCTCGAGAGAATTTTGCTTTCGTCGCAGTTCTGAAGAGATTTATTCCTTGTAAAATGAAGTTTACTCTGGGTTTTTTCTTTTTATTATCTTGCGTGGCCAATTTATTTGAGAGCTTATTCTTTGTGTCATACGTATTCAAGAGATCATTCTGACGAATTCATCTACTATAGAAGTAAACGTTACTATTTTATACCAATTAACTGCTTTTGTTTTATTTTGAGGACATTAGATTTCTTTAATAGTATCAGCAGTATTTTAAAAAGGCCACCTTACAAATTTAAATAATTGGTTAATGTTTACAAATAGTTCGAGTTGTCAGCTGTGGGCGTGGAATGTTGTAGTTTATTGTTAATATTTATTCATGTTGGACGGTCACGGCAACATGTGCGGGGACTTTACTACTTTGATTATAAATGTAAACTGTAGCTTGAATCGTTTTCATACGTCTTCTTTCGTTCTGAAACCTCATTAATCGTTTACAATAGTTAGTTCGTTATAAGGATTTCCTTTGGCTTATAATTATTATGTATACCTATCTAAGATTTTTATGTCTGTGCGGTTCTTAGAGTTCTTATTATATTTTTATTACATATATGTATTTATTTTACACAGATTTATAAATTAAATCGTTTCAGACATTATCTATGGATACAAATCAATGTATGTTCTCTATGCTTTCCGAAACCATTGATCGAAATGTAATTAAACTTTTGTAATCTGTCTGTATCTAGGTGGGACACCCCGCAAGCTCCTGGCTCAAAATTCTGTATAGCAATGAATTATTGTTTCGTAATTTCTTTATACTTTACGTAGCATGGCAACGCATTGCGGGTACAGCTAGTTGTATCTATATAGTTAGAAACACGAAAAAAAAACTCAGATAAATCTGTGTCCCTTTTTAATCGCCGGACGCTAGGATGACGCCAAAATATTTCGTGCACACACAAAGATATGTCATATGTCACTAGGGACCACCCTCATTGTGTCACCAATTCCAAACATATCTCCCCTATCAATGGTTAAATTGCAGAGGGCAGCGGTGTGTTTCACGCACAATTTTTTTTCTGAATTTTATTTAAATAACAAAAGTATTAAGTATTTCATTTAAATCAAGTTTCTACAACCATTGTTTTTGATTAAATAACTCTCTTCTTTATCATCTATAGTAATAATTGCTTTTCAATCATATATTTCTAATGATTTATTGGTTTATTACACTTTTTTTACAATCTACTAGGTGTACACTTTTTTTTTTTTTCCGTGCGGAAATCCCCTCGGATACCAGCTGTCGGTGACTCGAACCGACTAAAACCGCACGCCGTCTCAGGTACTAATAGCCGGGGACTAGGTGTACCCTGCCGCGCTTAGCTGAGGCAAATTGTAGTTGCATTGATTAGGAATGAGGAACAAAAGTTACGCGTAAATAAAACTTCTCTACTCTTGAAAGTACTAATAAAGTTTTAAAAAGTATATATTCTGTAATATTAAAATAGATTTTGTAGTTTCGTACCTTCAAACAAAGCAGCGATAGAGCCGTGTATATAGCTGGTTGAGTTATTCTTGCTTTCAAACACATTTCAAAGCAGTCATACCAGTTTATGAATAAGTATTCTACTTAACACAGAATTTATGGGCGTCATCTCAAGTACCAAGTTGACCATCCTAACCAACTTACATAAACTTTTCGTTCAAGTGCAGTTTATTAAGTACATCAACTACGATAATAAAAGAAATTACCTAGTTTATAGTAATAATAGTAACATAATGTAATTCATTTATATTCGTGATATTGGTGTTAGGTCAAAAACGTTAACTTCTAAAAGGTATAGTTTTTATTATAGAAGTCGTTCGAGCAAGTAATGAGAAATGAATTATCCGCTGTCATTTAACTTCACAGAGAAGGTGGTGCTCAATTCGTCGATTTTTTTTTATGAATGGCTTGACCGGTTTGGAATATTATTTTTTGTTTGAAAGGGTACCAAGATAAGGGAAATAAAATATATTTTACAAAAAGAAAAAATACTTCACTGGATAAATGCGGTGAATGGCTAAGCTTCTTACCATTCATGATTTAAATCGGTGATACTATTTTAAAATGTACCATAGTATTGCGTGTTACTATAAAATAAAACATATTTTTAATGCAAATACATTATAATAATATATTAGTCTTTTTTGAGGCGTTGCGCTGCCAACCTGCATAGTTATAGTCATTAGACCGTCTGGTGACGGCAGACTGGTCTGAACTATTGCAATAGTCCAGACCAATAGTAGTAATAAATGTCATTGATTGAATGTGATTGATTGACTTTTATGACCTTTCACTTAGGTCAAGGTCATCTCATCTCTGCTGTTATATCGTCTCGTGTATTTAATATGTTTATTATTTGGAAACTGCTGACGTAGTGCACTGTAACAAGGCCAACTTAATAAAAAAAAATTTGAGTTTGAATTTGAGAATTACAAAAATATCTCTAGAAAATCAAAAAGAAACATAACAAAACTAAAGAGTCAATCTCGAAAAGATTTGAGTTAATTTAAATAGGCCCGGTAATTGAGGCAACTTGTTTTCTCAAATAGAAGCAAATAATAAATCACTAAATAAAAAGTAGTTTTAATAACATCAATGTAAATTTTTTATTCATATACTTTTTTACGTCGATATAGACAAAAACTATTAAATATAGTTTTAGAATTATCAGCAACAGCCTGTCACATGCTATGTTTAAATAAAGTTATTAGTCGTGATAATTCAGATCACAATAAATTTTCAAGTGCATTCTGCTCACTGCAGAGTTTAAATGATGACAGCTTTTTGCAAATCTTAAACCTCAAAGTGTAAAATTTTGTAATATGTGCATATTTGTTGACAGGCTGCTGTAAAATGCGCTGCCTCACCTCGCACAAACGCTCTGTCGACAAAGCCTCGCTTGCCTTTGGCGGCGTTGGCAGCCGACTCAGGGCGAAATCACCCGCCCAACAATGTCAACTCTCATGTAAGTAACACTCATTTTAAATATTCGCGTTTCGCCAACGCCTAAACAAAGCTGAGGGACCTATATAAATAACTCTTTTAGTGTTATTTGCTTGGAGCAAGAAATATATTCATTTACGTACCTACGTGGAAATATGATGTCTAATGGCGTAATATTTAAGTCTTCAAATATCTCCTAAAACCATTTTTTTTTGATAAATTATCTAAAGTAAATATGGTTTAAAATAAAAAATATATTAAAAGTAAAATTAACAAGACTTGTCATCGTGCCGAATCGGGCGAATACTCCCAAGAGCTTTATAAGGCAGTGGCGAAATAAGACCCACGTAATAAGTATCTCTTTTCATTAAAACGTTTGCCTTGTCACGCTTAGCATGCGAATAGCTGACCACTCTGTGCTATTTGTATTTGAATGTTGTACCTTATATAGTCGAACAACATACATATTAAAACGACTTTTATCATGTTAACACATCACACACATAAGCCCAACATGATAGATACTGTAAAACACCAATACTAACAACTGGTATTGTATTTACAACTCTTATTGACTACCAGAATGTCTCGGACTTATTTGCTATCCATCATACATAATATAACAGTTTAACAATACACTGAAATTATGCTATTAATGGAGTCTGAAATGATTTAACCATAATTAAAGTCTAATGTTGGAACCAAACTAAATTGTTTCGTGACAAATTTCAGATCATGTAACTAAAATACCGACGACATAACACCAGAATCATTAATACATAGTCTACATTGCTGTTTCTTTTTATACATATGATTAGAAAACAAATTCGAATTTAATGAAATTAGAATACAAAGTAAGCTCGTAGTTATGTACAAACACGAGAAAAGTACAAAAAAGAAAGAAAAAATCTGCAAGTTTACCGGGGTTGCCCCGTTTCAGGATCAACTTTCTTTTTCTTCAATTTATACGCCAAATGGACATGTCAACGCGCTTCTTCTCATCCTCAACTTTGCTGTTAAATAAACAAACCCTACATATCTTGTTTACGTACTTTGCAACGCATACATAAAAAAAGGTATTTAACGCTACAATCTTACAACTTTTTTACTTTATTCTTATTTTTTATTGTTTTTATTTTCGACACTTAAGGCGTCGTCCTAATTGGCCACGATCGTACGATGACACGATGCGTTCTCGTCGTGCGATGAGTTCAATCATACAGATTTCATCAGAGTGTCCTATTTGAACCTCGCAAGTAATCGTGCGAGCACGTAAAATGCTTAATAACGATCGTACGATGCGTTTGATCGTGCGATCCTGTAACCAAAGCAAAAGATCTCTACGTATTGAGTTGCAAATGTAGTCAAATGTTTCTTTTGACATGGACAAATAATTGTAAAAGTCTTCTTCGTTATTTCGTACATCAAAATAATGGTTCAAAAATTCACCGCGCATATTCCTAGATCTATGAAGTATATTATGTGGTCTACGTTTCCTTTTTTCAATGTCATTTGCAATTTTCAAATCAATATTGGCCGACAGTAAAAACTGTGCATCTCTGTAAAGAGCCATCGTTAAAGTGGCGTTCTGAGCGCGACGATATCGCACGATGTGACATCGTGCGATCTATTAGGACACCTGTTGGATCATCGCACGATCACTTTGATCGGAGACGAAAAAACGCATCGCGCCATCGTACGATTGTGGCCAATTAGGACGACGCCTTATACTTGTTAAGTTTTGCCTATGAAAATATATTTACTTACTATAATTATTTACTATAATAACGAATTCTAAGTAGAAGTAAATTAATCTAAAAAAATGTAATCTAAAGATTTGTTACATTTCCTATGATTTAATACAAACAAGACATGTAAACTTTAAATAAAGTATAAAATCATCAAAAAAAATTGAAGTGTGAACTTGTGTTCTAAATAGGTTCACATTTCTGATTCAAAAGGAACACTCTGAGCGGAATGCGAGCAGTTTACCCCGTGTGATCTCTCGTGAATTTCTACTGTTCGCCGGCGCCAGCCAAGATATGTCGCAATTCCATCCAATTTGCCTCCCGCCAGTCGTGCTGTTGCTTGAATCGGAAAATCTAGCGCCGCAGCCTACCATCGCCAGAATAAATTATGCCAGCTATATGAAACTGTTTGAATCAGTGTGCATGTAAATCTCTGTGCATTGATTGATTCTCACAGTACAAACTTTTAATCTGTATGCATGTGTGGTAAACGGACGAAAGTATTTTTAATTTACATGAAAGTTACTACAAGTTTACAGTACAGCAATATTTGTTTTATCAGCAGTTCACTCAGTTGCAATTTACGGAATATAACGATTCAAATAATATTTAGAGTGAGTTGAGACGGGAATGAGCACGATTGTTTGGCACGAGCTGGAACGCGCGTTGCTGCGGTGTCGACTAATAGCACTTCAAGGATTCAATTAACCGTCGAATAGAATATAGCATCCCCCGTACGCGATCATTAAGTTACGCTCCGAGACGGAGCTAAGTCTCTGGTAGCTAGTAAAATTTGTTTCAAACACCTACCACTTAAGCCAACTAGCTTTTAACTTTAATTAAATTAATTCACTTCGCAATTAGTTACGTAATTAAGTTAATGACTTCATTCATATTTAATTACTAAGTCTATTATGCATTTGTGACCATTGGTAATTCTCATGTCTGTGGTTAAAATAAGGTTTTTGTATATTTCAATAACTTGTCAATTGTAATGTAAAATATGAATTCTACATATAAATATTTTCAGTTTAGAAATTCAATTGACAAAAAAATAAACGTATGCATTTCTGAAGTAGATAATATGCCTGCAATATACCTGTGTTTGTACGTTAACAATAAATTGGTTGTGGCGGACATGGATTGCTTTCGACAGAAGAGCGTCCTTATTGTGTTGTCTCCGGGAAAGCTGGCGTATCGCCACGGACAAGACACGACGCCAATGCCAAATACTTTTATTTCTTCTTTTGGGACGTTATTGTAGTTTGCTTACGTCGCTCTCAACTTGCCTTATCTTAAAGGACAAAATGAGTCGCAAATATAGTAGTGATAAAATGTTTAAATATTTATATTTCTTTGAGAATGTAGTAAGAACCCATAAAATAAAAAATCGTACAACTAAAATCTAATCAGTTTCGTAAAAGGTACAGTGTTTTCATTATAACTCTACAAACCTAACACACACTGATAAGATGGCGCAGAACTGTATCGAGTTGACCGATACAATAGTATTACACCATAAAACTATAGTTATAGCATCAAGGCGCTCGTTTACAACATGGCTTGCATTATTTCTTCTTTTGTTGAAGAATCATACTTTCATTAAACATTAAATTAAATTCGATAGTAGTTCACAATTTAACAATGCGTTAATGTTCATCATCAAACTTAATAGTACTCGTATTGTCATGATCATGATGTACGGTAATGTCGCTCTACGCCGCTGATTTTATTAAAACTATTGACAATACTTTTTACGAAATGCTTTTTTAATTTAGGACAATCAGTGGCCATTTCAAAAATTGAATTATGATAGATAGTCGTAGTTGAGGCGGTTCAAATGCATAGTGCATGCTATAAAATGGATAGTGTATAAAAAAGATAAAACTGACTTCTATGAAGTAATACCAGAGTTATCATCTAGGTTTGATATTCAGCATGTCAGCACTTACCTTATGTTATGTACATAAGGTTACATAGCCTGATACCTTATGTTATGTATATTTGTAATAGAAAAAAACATGTTTAAACACCTTTAAATGTATGTTGGATATACTGCCGGAACATTATGTGTACCAACATTTGTGACTCAAAATAAAAGGTAGATATTACATTATTTCAGTCCTATTTGTATTTGCTTACATAGTATAGAGCCACAATATGATCAGATTGTTTGCATAGAGTCAATGGGATTTGTTCTGGGATCTTGAGCTTCAGACGAAATAAAATATTAAACAAGTTAATGCACAAAGACAACAATTTCTGTGTAATATTACTTTTCTGACTTGATATTATATAGAAATAAATACATTTCATAAATACGGGCTAATAGGATCTTTGATCTTTTTATATACCCATTTATGATCAATTTTAAAGTTTTGCTCATACTTTCTTGCCAAAACCTTTATGAGCAACATTGGCATAGATATCTTGCACACTTATTATAGTTATTATGGTATTTTGTTGATTCTAACTTAATATGGCATAGTTTTGTTTATAAATTAATCCTTTTTTACCTAATAACGGACGTTAATATAATATACATTTAGTATAGCACCACTAAAACCAGAAGTGCTCACTAATTCTGATTGAAAATGTAAATTGTTAATAGATTGTAATAGTTCCGTGGATTTCCTATTCAGTTTCCGAGCTACTAACTGTTCAAATGTTAATAACTCTGCCCGACTGCGGACGACACATTGAAAATATTAATTCCATCACATATCCACCCATTGGGCTTGCCGCCGCAGTATATTCATTCTAGAACGGTCTGTCGCAAAATTCTATTTGAAAATTCTACAGACTAAAGTAACACACATGTGTATAGCTGTCTAGAATACTAAAATTCTTAATCAATTCTCAATCTTAATGTTAGCCGAATCTTAATGATATTTGTATAACCCTACAATTTAAGACAAATAGTAGCGAAGTAACAACAACTGCAAGGGTAATACTAATGTTTAATGGACATCTTATTATTAAATTAAATATTTAAAATAACGTTTAAGATTTTTATCACGTCATACTAATAAAAAACCAATTACTGTCGTTTTCGTAACTGTTGTCGTTACTGACAACAAGTACCACGAGGAATAACTTGTTGTAACATAAATAAACTGTAAGCAATATGTCACTTAACGACAATGCCGTCACTAGATTTTGCACTTTCTTATTAATGTATTCGTATAAGCTTTACAATTGCTTATTGCAGCTGAGATGTTTTTTGATAAAAAAAAAATGGTTTTCTAGTCTTCTTGTTTTTATAATGTGAATAACTATTGTCTGGTATAAAGTTGAGAGTGCATAACCACCTGAGTGTCTGTTCATGAAAAATGTAATTGAATGATTTATCTCGTTGGTCACGTTTCGCCGCCATATGGACTTCTCATGAATAAGTAATGCTCGGTTGCGGTCGTTGTTTCAATTAGCGGTTTTGTCGACAGTGAAGAGCACGACTGCTTCTCGCCAGGCACTCCGATGAATCAAAACTCTTTTAGATCTGATTTGCAACCTTTATATCTATCCTGCAGTAAAAAAAAACTGTTTTTTAAATCGATTGCATTGATTTTACTGTTAGGTAGTTTGACAATGATTACAACTTTTGCAATACTTGTTCTTTATACTTATATTAAATTAATAAAATGGGCCTGAAAACATCACCTGTCGAAAAACTCGAGTAATAAAACTTGTTGATGTTATAGCTATTTTTAGGGCTAATATAATAATGTACGGAAGTAATTATATGACAATATTAGGTTTACTCGCTTTGTGTCTTAGAGAAACCACCCATTCAAGGATTAGAGAGTTCTTATTCGCCCTCGAGTTACGGCTTAAATTGATATGTGCGACCTTGTTTATCTTATTTTATATATGTAAAGGGTCGGAAAGCAATCCCTTTTATTAGACTTGGCGACATAATCTTACGCATATGTAAATTTGTTAAAGATTCTTCGGGTAAGAGCTGTTTGAAAAATTTCAAGTTTGCAATTGTGTACAAAGTTAATTGTGTAACTATTTTTCAACTAATTAATACTTGTTTTGGTCAATAAAAGAAAGGATGGCGGACCTCCAATGTCTGGTATGGATGTAAATCGCTTACGCCACAGACGCTTTTTAACTGACTTCAAAAAGGAGGTTATCAATCCGGATGTTTATATTTTGTATGTAAGTTCGGGCATAACTAAGTCATATATTGACGGATTTTCGAATTCTTTTTTTGAATTGAATTCAACTTTCATATTGAAGTGATGATGACTTTCGGAGACATACAATGGAACCCTTAAAAATATGACAGCAAATCAACCGCGATTGATAGGTTTTTAGTGCTCTTTGTTAGTATTGTTTGAAATCGGTTCAACTTTTTATTAAAAGGGGTTTTATATAAATACGAAATTAGGACTGGTAACGAATTTTGGATTTATTTATACCATCTAAAAGTTAAGCGGCAGTAGAAGTATAAAAATAATTTAAGTCCATTTATAGCAGAGTCACTGTTGCAACGATTAAAGTTTGTTTTATTTATTTTAGCACTCTTGTATAGTTTTCGTCGCTCAGCATCACAGTCGCTGACCCGCTTGAACGAGGGCGCCTTTCGAACCTTACCGTAAAATAAACGCGAAATGTGATAAATGGAAAACTCTTTTTACTGTCGGGGCCCGGGGCACGTTACGTTTTGGGTCGGCTCCACTCACCCCTCCTTCGCCCTCTCTTTCCCGGCCCGTCTTATCAACTTTTCTTATATCCTAGTTACCGCTCAATTTTGTGAGCTTTATATAAAAAGCTTTTCCGCTGCTCCCCTCTTTGCAAAAGAATTGCTCTTAAAGTATCTGTACACGAGTCGCTATCACTTAAGTATGTAAGAGAGCTTTTTATTTTCTTGCCCTGTTTAATACGGGCTTTATAATTACCCTGAATTTCTTTTATACAGGGTATTACGCTGCTTCAAGACGCTGGTACGTCGGATGACAGTGGTCGGGCCTCAGAAAGACTTACGGGTAGTTCGGTGGCTCCCCGCGATCCCGATTCTTCCCGCGATCGTCTTAGTGACGTGAGTATCTCTCCTTGCTTCACTTAACTTTACGGCCTAGTCTTGCTATCAACTTGCAAAGCTAGCTGTGTTTGGAGCTCATAGTACACTAAGGAGAATTACACAAATTTATCTTATAACTTTTTCCTGTGAACTATTTAGAGTGAATAAAGTAATCTATATCGAAAATCTGTATCCTCAATTTGCTTACTACGAATAAGATCATATATATATATATATATATTATTGTTATGCTTCATATTCAGAAAATAATGAGATGCATGTCATCACTTAGTGTTGTGATTGTACTGAGTGTTAGATCGTGAAATAAAATGTTACCTTCTATATTTCGTTGCAGTATAATCTCGTCTCTCCGAGTTCATAATCAATATTAAAATACTGCTACAAATTCTTAAAGATACAAAGAATGCATTTCAGCTAAGTTTAATCTTAGGAGAGACGAGACAAGTTTACCACCCTTAGTCATTCCAATCCACTCATATGTTCGCTTTCTCTCTCCTGCCTACAGGCCAGTAGCCGCTGTAGTTCCGGAAAAGGCTATATCGTGAGTATTATTAATGTTGTCCGTTTTGCTGTGTAATACAAAGTAGATAAGTATATTTTATTTTGTGGCTGTGCATGATTCTTCTTATATTTATGGGTTAATGCTTATTGCTTGTTTCATAATTATTGTACTTTATGAGTAAAATACTTAATATCCGATAGTAAGGTATAAATATAGAATTAATAGAGTATGGACGGATAAAAACCCCCATAGTGTTTAAAACTACATGTAATAGCTATAACTCTCCATTACAGTTGTGCACAAATTTACCCAGAGCACGCAACACACATAGACCCTGTTCGATATTCGGCGCGTAGCGCAGGTAAATCACGAGATTTGTCGAGGCGGTGCTGTTCCGTACTACATAACATTACCTGCGCCCGTCCTGAATACTTCATGTTCTGTATTTATTTGAAATTGTAATATCTCAGCCTGATCCCTTGTTGTTTCCCCCGGCGAGAACTTACCTCATAAATAACGAGTAACGTATACGTCGATTTATGTTACGGTAGTAGCCTTCTCCCATATGAATTGGACTTTTCCTAGATATTATTCTAGTTATCGGCCGAATAATGCTAAGTTTCATTTGTCCGGGCAAATATTTTATTGACACAAAACTATTCACATGACATAAAAGGTTTCATATTTAAGCATTTGTTTTATAACGTACCTAGGGAACAAACAAACCTCTTTTCTAAGGATAGGATAGCAGTGGACCATTATAGGTGGTTGATACCTAGGGAAAATTATATGTATATATGTGTATGTTTGTTATATATATTAGACAAGTAGGCAGTAGTATGTTTTATTATAATTGCAACTGGTCTGGATGCTGTATTTTTTATACCAGCAGCTTATAAGTATTATGCATGACCTATTTAATTAAGGTAGTTCATAGAATCTCCGACGTCAATAAAATGCGTGTTTCTCTTTTTACAGTGTGATAGCGAAGGCGACGATGACAAGGCAAGTACTCAAATATTAACATATCTTCTCAAAACTTGCCATTTAATGTTCCTGAACGATATTTACTAATCGTGTAAATTAATTAAGCAGGTTTCCCGACTACTTTAGCTCTTTGAGAGTTGAAAAAGTTTAAATAGAGCCTTCAAGTTAAAGTGGCGATGTAGTCGTTCTCGGTACCCAGCCAGCTTACTGGTACAGTGATTAATCTCGCGGTGCGAGAACGTCATGTTATTTTATGTTAAGTAGCTGTTCACAAAATTGGTTTGTTAGGTTGTAAACTAAATAAGTGAGATCTAATGGTAACGGTTTAACCTGTGATAGCATATAGCATCTGAAAAGTAAAGCAAAGTCCGCTTTGTAGTCTGACTTGTTCACGCCCTAGGGACTCGTCAACAGGTTGTGAAATGCGAGTCAAAAGCACCCAAAGTTGGCGCGTGTCGACATGGCAAAGGGCGCTGATTACGCGCCGTCGCTCTATTCAGTAATTACTAGATTGGCGCAGTCTGCAAATTGGTCTTAATTAAATCCATTATTCAACATTGGGCGTCATTAACTACTGCCATATTATGCACTTATATTCATCAATAACTTATAAAATAGCTGAGGCATGACTCTAAGTTAGATTGTAAACTCTCGTAAAAATTGATAAAGACAAGAGAATATAACCATACCTAGGTATATTCCTAAATTACATTCAATATGAACCTATGCAACAGAGTTCATAAAAGTACGAGTACACAAGTTCGACTGAGTAAAATCATTTAATTAAATAATTCTACTACTCGATATCAATAAAGTACAAAGCACCTAGAAGTTGTCCCCCCTTTCTCTCACGTTACTGTATATTTTCTGACGAGGTTAGGGTTACTTTGCTTCATCTTTTAATATAATTTAGAAGTGTTAAAAACTTGATTTTCTGATCCTCGTAATTACTCGTATTAAACAGACGTGTTATGTCGACATGCGATGGCCAAGTCATTCTATTTATTAAAGAAACAACGATAACAATATTGAACAGTCACTACACAGTTTTGTTGATTAATAATTAGGTACCAATTAGATCTCAAGACTTTTAGCGATAGAAAAACTGCGTCGCGTGAGTTGACTTTTTTTACATTTACATAAGGTTTTTTTTTTTGTATTGTACCCTGACAAGTTATCGGTACAGCGTAACAAATAAATTCACATTCGCAAAATAAGTGAGTAAGGTTTTGAAATACAACAAAACCTGGTTCAATAATTTTATGCTTTATAAAATGTACAGTTGCTCTTACATTGGATATTTGTCAAGACATTCGTAAGACAAATAGAAAAACTAAATACTTTATACTTTTTGCACCAAGATTCTTTGTTTTGAACTGAAGAATTATCGAGAACCATCTGTACTGATACCATTGTTCGGAAACGGCCGTAACCCCGGCTCGTCCACTTTCCCTTAATCTAATTATCTGGCCACTTCGCTGCCTACTCCGTCCTAAACACCCCACCCTCAATTTTCTCTGCTGAGAACTAAGTATCAGAGTTTAATTAAGCAATCTATCCCGTGTTGTTAAATGGTTTATTAGATTTTAAATAAGGTTCTTTTAAAATTATGTTTTATAGAAGAGCTATAGGTTTTAGTTAAAAAAAATGGGGCTTGCTCATTAAACACAGTTTTAACATCAAATGATAATAAACTACAAGGATTTTGTGTTGTAACGGGTTGTCTCGTCACAAAATAAATAAAAACAAAAACTAAATACAGTAATAAATAAGTCTCATCACTTGCAAGATTTGTCAAATTTACTATTAATAAAACACTTTATTACTTAAAACTAAGTTATAAAGATAATCTAAGATTAATCCTCTGCTGTCTTTTTTACTAATTATTTTGAAAATTAATTGAGTTTGTAATTTCTATTATCACATAATGAGCACTAGAAAATAAAATTATATAATAACTAATCCAGCGACCTATTTGACTATTTATCATTCTAATTTATGATGACAGAGATATTATATTTACTAAAAAAAACAAAACCTAATTTATAAAATAACCTTTATATTTCTAGTAGCCTAGATTCAATTTATTTAAAAATATAATTAATGTATTTCAATGGCACAAACATTTCATTGCTAATTTACTACCTCAAAGTGGTTTCATTAGTGTCCAACGTGTGTTACTATTCAAAATGATATTGTAAAAAATATAATACAAAACAATTTAACATTATTTTTATAATGCCAATCAAACTTTAAATTCGACTTGCCTCGATGTGAGGCATAATGGAACATGAATTTGAAGTATATAATAATGGCAGTAAATGGGTATCTGAAAAGCAAATCAGTTTCAACTCAGTGTAGCGTCTTAGTCGATTAATTAAATTATTCCGTGAAGTTGACAGCCGAGTTGAGCACATCGCTCGGGGCTCGAAGCGCTTTATAGGTGAGAGAGGAGTGTGTAGTACCGCGGGCTGCCATTGCTCGCTACACTTAGCTTCGAGAGAGCTACTAACTCGATCCGATTCCACTTGGGCTATTTGCATTCGTGAGTTCAATTATGACTCCACTTTGAAATGCAAATCCAGTCGTGTTTGGCTAATTACATCGCCGCTTCCAAAACATCATTTCAAACGTCAACTTACTATAAAACTACATCATGTAATTGTGTATAATCATACTGTAATATACTCGAGCACAACATACAAATACTCGAGCACAATACAAATCATAGATTCAGATCAAAGTTGTGACCTGCTGAGACTGCCCGCACACTAGAAGACAAGAAGTCAATTTATTTAAAAACCGTAATTTTTTTATTCACATTCAGTCTTCTATGCCAACTTATGACAAGGCTATGATGAAAAGAGAAATAAACATGTAAGGTTTAAGTTTATTTCCCTTATTCGTAATTTTATTACAAAATGTTATTTATCGTATACCAGCTGTACCTTGCCACGCTTCGCTGTGGCACATTATGGTTACATTGATAACGACTGACGAACAAAACAGCTTCGAAAAATAGATAAAAACAATCTTTGAAGCGTTTGTACATCATGTCAAAATTTGAGCTCAGTCAATGTAGAAGATTTTTGAGTTTTTGAAGCTATTTGAAGAGTACACAAACCAACTTAACCTTTTTATATACATAGATAAATACGTGAATAGAATGCTTTGTCTCACTTCGTAAGTAGAAACATATGATAATGTAGAAATGTATAAGTTTTATTCGATATGACAATAATTATAAATACTTGTGTATATGTTACCAATACTAGTATAAAAACTATAAACCTAACGATGAAAATTCCATCAGTGTCAAATAGTTCTGTATCCGTATGTAGTTACCCTTTTCATGATATCTATTATTGGTTTCCTTTTATGTATGTATAGTAGTAAGTAACTATGTTGCAAGTATGTTGAAAATATTAGGAGATATGAATACGAGCATAAATCTGAGCATACTTCAGGGAGTGCGGTAAAATTTGTTATTAGCTTAGTTGTAACAGAAGTCTGTAACCAGCAATGCAGGTGATAGACCGGTCCGCGCCCCTGCATAACAACTATCCGTCGGTCTGCGCACTTATAACTTAACCGTAAATAACCATTGTAACTTAGAGGCGAACTTCGACTCCGATAATATACACTGCACAGCTATTTCAAATTACACGTCCTTGTAATTCTGATTATATGCTAATAGCAGTATTGGTCTGAAAAATATACAAAAGCATTGTCTGAACATCCAAACAATCAATTTACAAAAATATCTTCCTTGCATTTCAAATTGTGTTTAGTTTTAAATATTAAACTAACAAATGATCGCCTGATAGTCGACTTTCGACCATTAATTTTCAAAAATTAATAGTAAATGTCATATAAAATCTTCCAGTATTAACCCATATTTTAAAAATAATTTTAAATCTTCAAATCTCACCCACATTCTAAAGAACATCCAAAAAGATTTACTACTAATCGAATATTACATAACAAATAAGTTATATTGACCGAAAACACAAATAGATACCATCACTTATAGATATTACAAAACCAAACTTCAGCGAAAAATTGCGCATTATTGCAATGAAGGAAATAAGATTTTATTATTCATTAATATCTAATCTCTGTATTCTCAATAATGACACACTCCCTCGCAATGTCACACCAAACAAAGTAATTAATGAAAACAAAATAAGCAGAGCACTCATGACAACGTGAGCTGGAAGCGGCAAATTAACTAGTAACTCGCCCTAATTTTATCCGAAACTAGGTTGAAAACGAAATATCTGTCAGACATTGTAACAAAATATGAATAAATACACAACATACGAGTATTTCTATCTTACAATCGTGATACTAATATGTACAAAAAAAGACAATTGCTGTTCCAAATCAATCATAATACACAGTGATATAAGGTGATCCGAGTATACAAAAGTATTAGTCTAGAGGTTTGATTTAATTGTTGGATGTGGTTTCCTCCAAGCTCCAGGCAGACAGTAAATATCACTTAAACTCAAGTAATGTCAAAACTAATTTCGTTTGTTTTCTAAAAATCGTACCGACTTTTCCTCCGCTGAAACACATTAAACCTCTTGAATATAATGAAAACGTTTAGCATTTTTACATTTAAATATGAACTAATAAAATTTCCCTTGGTAAACTTGCCTCGGTTAATTAAAAGAGTTTCTGTTTCTTCGTGTTGTAATATTTTATAGCACAGTTTGTAGCTCGTTTTGTGGCAACAGCAAAACGGTCTCATTCCAACACACCAGTTTTCTTTAGTGTTCTCCTTGGGCGGCCGCTTACGACTCCTTTAGAACTCGTTTTAGAAACAACAAGAAAATAATTTAATCTACTCCAAGAAATCGGAACATAAAATTATTTTCAACATTATCTTAATCGTTATTTTTCTTTTATCTTCTTTCAACGTTGGCTTATTACTCAAATTCTTTTAAGTTCCATTTTTATTGCGACTTAAATATTTAATCACAATAACGGTTTAGATTGATCCTTAATTATGTTTATATTGTTTCTATGTATACATACTTAGAATTTTAAATATTCAAAGCCTTTCTTTATAATTTTAACCTTTATTAGCCAGTAGACCTTAACTTGTTTTCTCGTGAGTCTAACGTGTCATACCTACACGTACCGCAATTATTCCGTACCCACGGAGATGACGATATGGCACGCTAGATAAAGGTTACCACAATACTATTAAGAACACAATGACATAGTTTTGCCAATAAAATACACAAAGCTCTCGCCCTGACGACATTTTACTTACTCATACCTACTAAAATTTCATCCGTTAATGAACAATCCTAACCTGGCTTTTATATTATGGTTACTGCTGTAAGTATATTAAACTACATAACAACGTGATTAACATAATGTTACTAGAATGTTCTACTTTTGTCTTGTAAACGAGCATAAAGTGAAAGAACAAATTGCGAGTTTCCCCAGTATTTTCCTCGCTCGGAAAAATATATGTTTTATTAAAGCTCGGCATTTCCGAGTGCGCGGCAAGCCTCGGGGTGAGGGTGGGTGGCACTAAGGGGAGCTCGGCGGCGCGCCAGTGTATAACAGACAGTAGAGGGATATAAAACATATTTACGCGCCTATAAAGTACTCTCGTACGCTCGCTCTCCACCATTTTCTTTTGTTCCTTGCTTGGAGCCAATGATAATGCTTTCTCCCGTTCGGTTAAACTTATTTCTCTGTCGTCTTATCTGACTTTTCTTCGGCACTTTTATTTATAACCGAAGTGGTGAAATGTAACAATGTGAAGTAAACGATTTTGGTTTCAGTTTACTTTTGACATCTTATTTTCTCGGCGGGTGATTTATCTTGTTTCCATTACACTTATTGTCAACATTTAAATACATTTTTTTAATGTTTTATCATAACGTACCCTAATTTTTAACACACATTTGTTAAAGTCCATTGATACAATTTTGTAAAGTATGTGCTTATGATCTTTAATTTCGATAGTTAGAGGAAGCGTCATGCCCACTTAACGGAATTCAAAATTAGCAGCACTGAATCTGGGCCTCGTTTCTCCTATTTTAATATTGTGTCGATGGAATGTCGTCGGAATAGTTTTTAACTTTTCCTATTCTACTAACTATGTAAGACCAGTGACCTGTCTTTGTAACAGTTTTTTAAATTACTAAGAAAATGATACATTGAATTTTCCAGCTATGGCAATGTTGTTGATATCACCATTGATGACCTATATTACTATATCGACAGTCTATTGACACTGTGAATTTATGTAAGTAAAATACTGATATTTTGACCGATGTCAATGGCATCTCAATAGCGTGTCAATGGAATGACAGTGGCTTGGCGTTAACATAAAATAGCAGAATTGAAGCCTTAATCTTACTAGCTGCTATGCAACTCAGAAACTCCTTGCTTAGGTGAGAGGGTGTAATAACAAGAGCCCCGCTACACCACCCTTCAGTCGCCCTCCGGTTCACCCGCTCGCAAACTTATACGGAGATTTCTATTACTTCGTCGTGCTCTAGTTTAACTGCCTCGACTTAGATAAGAACTGTCTTGCTACGATGTAGACTGAAACTTAAACACAAATTCTTATAGCTCCATTTCAAGACATGTTAAATACCTAGTGGTCTTTTTCTTAGTTGATGTTCCAATTAACAAGTAAACCTCATAGTTTTTAACCTTCTGCGACTTATAACAAATTAAAGGTGTAAATTATATTTAATTACACTTGTGAACACGGTCGGTGCAATTCGGTCAACAGGCAGGTAATTCGACATATTATAAACGTATTCTGCAAATACTTACGCGATTAAATCCCGTTCTACACCTGTAAAAAAACATTATTCTTTTTAAAAGATTTTGTATTAAGAACGAAAAACAAATTAAAACTTAGTGGAGTATGTTTATTACCTAATATATGGCTAGTTAAAGTTAAAGGCATTTTTTACTTACAAAATATGTGTCTGACAAAAGGGCCGCAATCATCCGTAGGCAAGCGAGTGTTAGCACTCGACGCCGTGGTCGAGATATCTCTCGACGGATCAGCAGCTCACTCGGGTCGGGATATACTCTGCGATTCCGTTTGTCACTGCACCCGACTGCGGTCTGAGCTCCGACCCTGATAAACGCATGTCAACGTGTTTTGAATACAGAGCGCATTTATCCACCGAGGTTTCAATATAAACTTTCAGCTAACTGTCATTGCTTATACCTACTTATGATATTGCAATGGTATTATGATTTAAAACGCCTTTATATGAATGTGCGGCGGTGCTGGAGCATAATGAATTGCAAAATTTTGCTAACAAAATTATGCGGATGTGATGCCATCATAAAGAGTGATAGAGACGAAAATTGCTATAATTAAAAGCTGAATTTGCTCACCTTATGCTGCAGTATATTAACAGGGGCATGGGCCTGCGGCACTCTCGACACTACGTAGATAAGCCGCTCGCTAAGTTATTTGCACGTCGCCGTCGTCTTTCCATGTTTGACCCGGGATCGGCCGTAATTAGTCGGCCGGAAAATTCCCTAGTAGGTACGTTACGTAAAACTAGCTACACATGTTGTTTTACTTAAATTAAGAAAACCATTCTCTTGGTGCCGATTTGTTTTATATATTGGATTTGTTGTGTAGTTTTTCTTTTATGAAACTGATATTGTGCGGTCTTTAAACTTTTATCTGAACAGTGTTTATGAAATTTAAAAAATACATTGTAAATAAGTGACTTCAAATTTTCATCGATAAAGTAAAATAGATATTGTTTCGGGTCCTACAACATACATATATTTCGGATTTTGCGCTGTCTAAAATATCTCTCAATTTAATTTTTCTTTTCAAGGTTTAATAGTATGAGACCAGGAAAATAAAATTGTTACTCGACAAAGTAATAAAGCCGCAGCCAACGATCATTAATATTCGCTAACTTCGCGACAACAGATAACTTAAACATCCGTCTAGAGCGAAATTTCAGGGAATTATTATAAAGTAATCTAAGTTAGAGGACCCATTGAGAGTCGAGGAGGTTGACAGGTGTTTAAATATACGGCATCACTTCCCCGCATCGCTTAACAGATTGTTATACGGCCAAGATAAACTCATTCGAGCGCGTTTGCGCCCGTGCTTACTCTATCTACGGACCTTATTACACTTGCTGTGACAAGGAATGCATTTTATTTATTCATATTAATACCATTAACAGCTTAACCGGTCGAAATTTCGTAAATACTCTTTTTACAAAACTTAATAATTTAATAAAATATCGATAACTTATTTATCCTTGGTAACCGGCATAATGAAAATGGGGAATTGACCCGTTCAATAAATATAATTATGATACTCACAGCCTGCACAAATCTCATTCGTAGGTTATGTTAAGTTACTGGATATTTTTTGTATTTAATTTGATCACAGAAACTTGTGATTTATCTGCAATTGTTAATATAATAATGCCTTCATATTTAAAATACTGACGATTCGTATACAATCTTAAAATAGACTTTGTTGAATGCATTATAAATAGACCATATAAGTGTTTGATTATAAAAGTGATAGAATGGATAACTTTTGAAGAATGCTATAGCATAATGAACACTTGCTTTACTAGTTCTCTCTAATATTAACAACGTTACAAACAAAATCATTTCTTTTTAGTAAAAATTACACATGACTTCGGTATATTTATAGTATGAGAATAGATGACAACAAATTTAAAAACATTATAAGATTTTTACTCAACTTTAGATCATAAATAACGTTCCTTATCGACGTCGACACGCCATTATCGTCCCCATCTCATTCGACTCCCACGCCTCCGATCACGATCACCGTTTATAGTAATTTGTCGTCAAAACCATTTATCCGCCACTTAATTTTCGTCATTAATGCTGTTTTTCTTAAATAATATAAATGTTTCGTTAATAGCTTAGTAGGTAATATAAATGTGTAAGGTTTTGTTTTATAAGAAATCATAAAATGTATGTGAAAGACATATCATTATTATATATATGAACCCTAAAGTACTATTCAGCGACGCTTTAGTGTTCGTCGTGTCGGATTATTTCCCTCTTTATGCCGGGGAACGAGATGCGTCGACCACTTTGTTGTTTTATACTTCGTCTCGAAGCGACTTTATGCATCGCCTCATTGCTGTTCGCCGTTTCGCTTAGTTTCCCCTCTCTATTTTCAACTCACGTTACTATGTAAATTTATTTTAAAACAAGTAATCTGCCGACATTCACAAAACGTTGCTGCTTTTTATGTTTATTGATTTTAGTAATTTATGCTAACAATAAATATGTACGAATTAATGACAACACTCTTCTCTATTTCATTATGTTTTTATCATAAAGTAATTAGTGCATAGTTTGATGTGTTTTACTAAATTAGTCTATAAAACCGATACTGGGCAGGCTGCTGAAAAACTTCTGAATTAAAAAAAAAATTATAGAAAAGCAACAGCAGTCATAGCAGTTGCTTAACCAAAGACAACTGCTTACTGTCAGGGGGTCGTGTGTATGTATGCTATATAGTGGCAGCTTACAATTTCTAATATTATACAGGAATATATTATAATAATATTCATACAAATTTATCTCCTTTCAGTATTTACTTCAAGTACAAAAGACACTCAGGAATAGAATGATAAAATAAATATAAATTAAAATAAACATTACATATTCTTGAAAACATAAACCTATACTTGTTTCGTAATAATAAAATCACACAAATAAGACTAAACTCGTTTGATAATTTATGTAAACATAAAATATGGTTGCGAAACTTAATAACACCAACCACCCACAATTGTCCACGCGCAGTTTACAAACGCTCAGAAACAAACTACATTTTTATAAGAAGAGCAAACAAAATGAGTTAGCGGTACTGTAAAGTCGCTTTTCCCTATATTCTTGCCAAGCGAGCTTGAAATTTCGCTTTAATACCTTTGTTCTACAGAGCTTTACAGCTCTCATGTTTCGCAGAAATATTTTCCGAGCGCAGGTTTACTTTATGGGTGAATATTCGCCACTTCATTTCGTCCCCTGTTAAATATCCTTTTGGCTCGGCAATAGTTTTTATATTTTATAGTCCACATTTGAAATTGATTATATTAACCTCCAATAAAGAATTAAGTAAACTAAATAAAACTTTTTTCACTTTTAACATGTACACCATTCCGATAATATTTATCGGTTCATTTTAAAAGATGTTTCTAGAAAGAAAATCGTACCTACCTTTCAATCATACATAAATACAAATGCTAAACGATTTGGTAATGAAAAGCAAAACAGCAACGACAAATCAGTTTGTTAAGTGTTTAAGATATGATCGCTCCCAATGCGGAATTAAATAAAATGATAGAACCTCCCGGTTGAGTTTATTCATTACAACCCACGGCGGGCTAGAGGAAGGGACGCCCACCCTCACTCTCCTCGCTTTATGGATATAACCTCGACAAAATACTCCTAAAATTGCACTGTTTTTATGATGTTTTCTCTTTATCTCTTTTGGTTTGTTGCTCTTTTTACAATGTTACTATTTTATTAGAGAAATAATAGAGTCACTCGTGATTGACTACTGGCCGACGGAGAAATATCACAAATATTTGCAACGAAATTATCTTATTTTTCATCTTTATTCCATAATTCCATCTCAGTACCTACTACCGAGAATGTTTAAAAATCGACATAACTATAATTAATATTACTACTATATTTATACATAGATAGACATAACTATAATTACAAATATAATGTGCTTTTTTTTGTATCATTTATTCCGAGAAATTGTTTGCCAAATGCCAAATAGTTTGTGAGAGCGATAAAACAAAGAGGCTGGCAATCGACCAAACAATTGCAAAGCTACAAGTAGATACTAACTCCGTAAAGCCATGTCGTCTCATGTGCTGTGCATTACTCAGATTCGCACAAACACATTTTAAATGGAGCCGCCAGATCGCAATTAAAGTCCCTTTGAGCTTGCGGAATGCGTTATGTATGACATTCAATTCAATTTGGCGTACAAAGCCCTCGGTAGATTCTCTTTTTCTTTGACCGACTTTTTTACTTATACTATATACTTATACAACAACGCTTTCTTGCGAAATCGCTCCAAGTTAATAATCAACGTTCTGATGGTTTGCATAGGAATCTGTCGTAGTTCTCTTATAGTGGCAAAGTCAACCCCACCTTCTTAAAGCTACATTGTTCTTTAATAGCTCACTTGCATCTAGTGCTTCACCTTAAAACTGAGGATGACAAGTTTTATTGGCAGTGCGCTAACGAACGTGGAATGTTGGATATGTCCACCTGGTCGTAGAGACGCGAACATGTCACCGCTTCTCTTTGAAGTTACAAGAACTCGCGAATGCAGATACTTCGGGTCGGACTTGTGATAAATAAACAAAAGCAATGCTTTGATACAATGCAATCAACCTACATAACAAATACCGCTAATTGCTTTGCCGCTTGTGCTTAGGGGTAATTACATATTATGTGCCAAACATCCACATGTTGTGTTTTTAACCATCCACTTGTTTCTTTCTTGTATATCGAATGATTCTACTCTTAGCAACTACTTTAATGTTTACCTTAATCTATATTTCAAAGAGCCAAAGTTTGTATATACAAAACCAAAAATATTTAATAATCTGTAAAATAAATAAGAAACCTCCAGAAAAAATATTATAAATAACCATATGTAGATTTAATATGTTTGGATTAAGTCTTTGTTAATTAATTTAAGCCAGGCGAGGTAAGGCTCGATTAGCGGAATAAATTGGGCTTGCGGCGGGCGCAATCCCTGACGCAGTAAACAGCGCCGACAACAAAGGCAACTCGGCTCGCGCCCCCTGCACGGGAAAGGCGAGCTTAATGCTTACTCATTATTTATTCACATCTATAACGAGATTGTCAGAGCTCCCTATCCCCGCTTGCCTCTCCACAGCTGTACCTCTACTTTTATCGTCTTTACCGTATTATTTACTCGCACTCCGACCAACATTATTTTCTTTTTCAGTGAGCCATAAAGTTATTACATTTTTTGTAAGTACTTTCTTTAGAATCAAGATCGAGTCTGGATATTGTTGTCGGTATTCAGTTCAGCAGTAGGTAGTAACAGAAGACATTTTTTTTTGTAGAACATTTGGATATTCTATTTTTGAAACTATTAACATTAGCCTTTCCCCATAGTAAGTTTAACCTACATTTAAAATCACTTATCAAGTTCCAGGTGCGACGTAGTTCTAACATTAATTTTGACAAAAATAAAATGAACGCTACTTGATCTCGAATAACCCTGCTAAGTTTGAAACTAGATGGCCTTGTGTGTCAGATGTCCGAAATATTGTGTTTATTATTTCTACTGTCTGCAATTTGTCTTTATTCATAATACTAATCTTATTTAGTCAAATTGTTTTATTTAAAATGTATTACTTAGTGACAGTATCATGTCATTGATTCTCATCACTATTCTGATTGAGCAAATAGTAGTATTTAGTATGTCTTGTGCGTTCTTTCGCATTCGTACTGTCGTGTCCTCGTGTGTTCTTTAGAAACACTTTCAAATTTTTGCACAGCGCTTTCTCTTTTACGACATTTGATATTCTCTACTCAATGACTAAAGCTCTATCTAAATGTATAAATTCAAATATTTTTAGATAACTCGAAATGTTTTAACAAACAACGTTTTTATAGTGTAGGATACAAATACGCAATCGAACAATACGTTTACCGCAAATTGAATGAGGCTCGATATAAATCCTGCGGTTGTTGTCTGACTCTCTCAATACCAATACCTCCTGTTCGTCCGCACCCTTGTTTGCTATTGCTGGGATTTTATTGACCGAATAAAATTATCAAAATTATTCTATGTTTTTATAGACACTTTCTTCAAAGTATTTCAGTCTTTTATAATTGTAAAAGTGTGGGTCGAAAATCCTTGTTCGATCGTAATTGAGGGCTCGTTTTATTCTCTCGTTAAATACTGAGCTCAAATAGAGGTCCCTGAGGTTTAGGCGTGCGTCGTAAACCAAGTAATCCAACGTATCTCGAGTGTTAATTACTTTTGTCATTCCGCTAGTGGGCGATTAACAAATCTTGTCATTATATAATTCTAGCGCTGAGAACTGGAATTTATGTCTACTGATGCAACATTGTTTAGATAATAAATTTAACACCTTCTTAACGGGCGCCTGAATCGATAAGTTCCATTTTTATTGCACCATTAACAAAGTGCAAGAGCAGAAGTGATTTCAATCTGCGTAATCAAACGTTGTATCATACGGAACGGAAAGCTAATTGCGCTTGGTATAACTGAATATGTTCTGACTAATATGAGCCGTTATATTTATGAATGCTCCGTTATTTATTATTCAAAAATGCGTGCCAAGGGTTTCAGACTCATATATTACAAACTTAGACCACAACGGTCACTATCTTTAAAATTTAAGGATAAAATATAAACCTTTCAACTAGCACTGCAGGTCGAAAGAGTTGTTTTTACATCTATTTATAGATGTTATTAAAAAAAGTTTTAACTGATTTTAAAAGATGACTAAAATAAAAACGGTATGAGCGGTCTATGGACCCCCCCGGTCGGAACGAAAAGTCTTGTTACACATTTTTCTGTCTCGGTCCCATCCGCTCAGAACGTGAAAAGATATTTTATTAAGAGCATAGAACAACTATTCAGTGGTTCCCAGCAGCTAAAATCTCTACAAAAATTGTAAAAAAGAATTAACTTTTTTTAATTCCATCACTGAAATGTATATTTGTTAGGCTTCAAAAATTCGACTCGTTTTTATTGCTACCGAAAGTGGGAAAACGAGAGGAAAAAATAAACAACACGGTTGTCGCTCGCGAGCGAATTTCCGGCTCACTACCGTTCGGGACGTTTCAATTTTACAAAATATAAACTTTTGCCCTCTGGCTCGTAACAATCGGTTCACTTTAATTTATCATGCGATTGAATTTAATCTCACTTACGAGTTTGTGTATTAGCATGTTGTTTAAAATATGATAATAATAAGTAACAAAACAAATCCGAATATATAAACAAAACTTATCACAGCGTTATTTTGCTAGATATTTATTTTTAAATGTTGTTTGGGTCATCGTCACTGCAAAGTAGGTACTGCTTTAGAACCGTAGTTTCAATTGTAATTTGTTTGAGTCATTGCTGATTTCTGAAGGATGTCAGGTAAAGTTTAAACACACAAATTTTAAACTAAGTAAAAAGTATCATTTGGTGTTTTTTAGGATTCTGTACCTCAAAAGAAAAAAAACGGAAACACCTATAAGATCACTTTGTTATCCGTCTTTTTGTTGTTCATATCTCGGGCAAGCGTGGAGGAATCGAGTTGAAATTAAAACCATATGCTCAGGTCTGCAGTTGTGTAAAAATCAAACTTCTTAGTGAACTTAAAAAAAAAGGCCCGTTTATGCCGCTAAAACGACACTCAACAGAATCAAAATTTATATGGCACTTGCGGTTTACCTAGAACTATGAAGTTTGGCAAGTAACATCGTCTTGTAGTATACAAGTACAGTGAAAAATCTGAAAATTATATGGACGGAACGCTCGGTGGGCGAGTCCGACTCGCATTTGGCCGGATTATTTGTCTCACGCAAAGGATTCATAAATTCTATAGACTTCTGAATTCAAATAAAATATTTTTGCTAATATTTAAGGGTACATTTTAATTTCTATCGGCATTCTATTTACGTTAATAATTTACGTGATATCAATACTCGTTAGTTCTTGGTAAGTCTTACAGTTTTTATACTAATATTTGCATCACCGTGACAGATACATAGGAACTAATTCAGAATTCTTCCGCCTAATATCGTGGGTTTACACTGCTTGTAATTTCAAAATTAAGTTTTCTATATTAATTTATTGTTAAAAACTATGAACTTAAACAACAGGTGACGATTTAGATATAAAAAGAACATAGATCGTTTAAAGCCTCTAACATAAATAATGTTTGTACATAAAGTTCAGTTGGTATGGCTACCCTACAACGACTGCATTAATCGCAGTCGTAAAGCAATAAGTTATAAAATGAATATAAATAAATCGGTTTATGGCTGTTTTACTGCTTTTTGCAAATGTGTTATTACTACAGACAGATGAACGGATGCTATGCGTTCACGGTATATATTATAAACTATTACGTATAACTTTAGAAAGCGACAATATTTTTAACTTGAGTGTGAGTGAGTTGAAAACATTGTAATTTGTTGTTAAAGAAGTCTTTATTATTAAAATGTTATATTTTATTGATAAGATCATCACAAGCTATCAATTTAGATGTCTATAATAAAAATTATTACTTTATATATTGCTACATTTCTGAACCGCTGTCGGTTCAGAAATGTCTGTTATTTCAGAATTTCTGTTATTCGGCGATAAAGTAACTAGTACAAACATTGTAGTTATAGGGTTCATATTGTGTTAAAACTAGATTAAAAACAAAATTAAAGTGTGTTTCTTTTGACATTTTACTCCCACGTATAATGGTTATAGGTTGGCATTTTACATGTGTCACAAGAAATTTTCAACGAGACCTTTTGTTGGGCGGGCGGCAATCGGCGCGTGCGCGACGCGCGGGGTGTGTGGGTTTAGCGGGCGACGACCGGCGGCGGGCCGCATCACACTCTTGGCCCGTTCGTTGGCCGTAATACACGTTATTTGTGGATCTCGTCCTTCTTTGTCTCGCATACGTCCGCGATATATTTTTGTTCAGTTGAACTGAATATACAGACTTGTGTTGTGTCGGATATTGTTCTATGGATTTCAGTGGTAACGGATTGCAGTGATACCTATTGTGGATAAGCATAATTTGTAGATTTTGTTCGTATGTCAAATGCAATTTCAAAGTTTAGTGGCGTTGATAAAAAAGTGTTTACAGTCAGTTGACTAATTACAATATCATTAAAATATTTTAAGATTTAAAGTAATTAAACTTGGCATGAATAACATTAAATGTCTTATGATTTTATAAAAGCACCATTTAACATTTTACCAAAAGTAGAACACAGTTACCATAGTGAGGATCAAGGATTCGTCTAGAAATAATGCAGAAGGCAGTAGCAAAAAGGAAAGCAAGAAAAAAAATTGTAAACAAAAAACGGAGGGAAATATTTCGGTGACGGAGAACAAACAGGAAAAGACCTTACCTACTACTGTCAAGGTGGACAAAGAAGGTCAACAAAAACTATCATCAACCAATGATGAACCAGAAAAACAGCCACAGGTAACACAATGACAGGATTACCCATGCGACCCAACTAGGATTTTTGTAATTGGTTATCATTGGCATCGCAGTTAAGAGTTCTAGTCCTAATTACTTTTTGGGTAAATTTAGTTAGTTAATGCAATAATCTAAATACAGCATACATTTTTATAGTTTATGATCGCCATAAATCAAGTACCTAGTATAGTATATTAATCTTAAATTCTTAATGCAACAACATGCAAGTTGAATGCCTTAAGTGACTGGTATCGTTAGCATGCATACATCCGACTTGGGTGAGATTAACTTGAACAATGGAAACTACCTACTATAGAATTCATATTTAATTTACACATATTCACATTGAAAAACTAATGGAATCGTTATTGCGCTCAGTCACGAACTACCAAAACGCAAACATGACTCGCTATTAAAGCAGTAACCAGCAGTAGCTCCGATTCCGGTCTTATGTTTATGGCGCAATGAACGACGTAATTATAGTTGCCATTTGGCAATCAGCTGACTCTATATTACATGTATTTTTGTAAGTCGTTCTTACCAGGTTAATTTAACTGACTAGTGTATTAACAGCACTCGTACTATCTTTTAATATCTAATCGTATTTCACCACTAATATCTCATCATCTCTTCCCAAATTTATTTTCTAGAATGTTTTAATGTGTTTTCTTCTTTCATTCCTCTCTAATTCGTCAGTTCATTACTTAACAAATATCTTAATTCCTTTTTTATTATATTTTTTTGTGAAAGTACATAAAATCCAGTTTTAATTAAATTAAAAGTTATTGATATCAACACTACAGGCAGAGACTGAGAAATTGCAAGCGAAGTGTGTTTGATTTTAACCCATTTAATAACAGTACCAAGTAACTAAATAATACATATATAGGTATAGTTAATTAAACAAACAGATAGTACCCTAGACGAGCGCAAGTACATGTAAAGTTTTCTTTTGTCGTCATAGCCTCAGATTAAATAAAAAAGATGGAACTTTGCGAAGTACGAAGTGTCGCCAGTTTTATAAACATGTGTATGCGTGGGCCATTATAATTTTATTATATTGAAAATATTGGTTTCTACGCTTACTTTACCATCTAAACTTTTCTATTTGATCTGAGTTCATAAATAAATGTTCAATATTAATAAAATTGAGAGTTAACTGCATACAGAGACCTGTACCCTGCGCCTGTTTTATGTAAGCCAATTTATAATTTCATTAATGACACTTACTTAAATTATATATTCTGTCACATAGACATTATCATTATCATTATCACGTACAGCATAATACTACAATATAATAATACTACAGCATAGTATTATATGTATGTATTATACATACATATAATACAGAATAATACTATGGAACAGGTGTTCAGAGACTTTCTACTTTGAATGAAATAAAAGCATACATCAAGAAATAGTAATTATAAATCGTGTAATGCTACTTTTGTATTTGTATGTTTAAATTTTTCAAGTAAATATAACAAGTTAGTTAATAAATGTGTATGTCATGACTCGCAATACATTTTTTTAAATCGTAAATGCAAGTCTCTTTTTAAATCACAGTAAATATATTGTACCTAGTCATAAATACATTGGAATAGGAGGTTAGTTCAACAGAATTAACGAGTACAATATAATATTTTTAAGTTTTTTATTTCTCGTATCTAAAGTATTTTTTACTTTGTAGGGAAGAGTCACGATGTGGGTGTGTGCTCATTTGCAAGAGTTAAAATGGTTATGGGTTTTTTATTTTACTTCAGCTTTATTTTGTAAACTTGTATTTACTTTCTTTGTCCCCAAAAATCGTGTCGATGGTTTGACTTTGGGTCGAGTCTCCGTACATTTTGTCTTATTTAAATAATTTAAGAACTATTATAGGTACATCCAACAATAGCTTATTATAATCAATCAAAAAAATACTTTTTAAGTTTCCTCTTAAATACAAATTCGTTTGTTTCTTCCCTAATGTCCAACGGCAGACTATGAAGATGATAAGCAAACGTTTTTTAAAGTTCTGTCACCATTTGTGTACTCTTGGAACAGTGACTTTCCTCAAGTCGTTCCCGGTTGCCATTATTATTTACTAAAAGGTAATTCTTGTGTTTTAATGTAACTAGTAGGATTTTATATATTTAATACAATTTAGTGTAATTATTTTTATATTTTTCTTTACCGCTTTTGGTAACGAGTAATTTTATGAACCTAATTTCAATTGCTTCTAGTTTATCAATGTATCTTTTAAATGTGAGTCCATAGCAGTCAAGAGTATGACGGATTATTGAATCTACTAGTGACATGTATATACAGCCTTATGTTTATTATGTAATTTATTTAATAGTATTCTGAGTTTATCACAGATGTATCCTATATGGTGGAGCCATGAGAATTTGTTGACGATTTTCATGCCAAGGTAATTTACACAGTTAACTATTTCAATAGGTTTACAGTTACAGTTTATTAATTTCTTATGTAGGCATAAAAATTAATGTGTATACAGCGGTATACGTGAATACCTAATGTGTATAAGTTGTGAGTAGGGTGAGTCTATGTCGCGTACAGATCATCTGCGTACATGTGTGCTGTGCAGTGTTTCAGCACATTGCATTAGCTATTTACGTGCATCAGGTAGCTGAGAAGACCGCGTCCGGATCCCTGAGCCAACCTGCAGTTCACCTCTATCTTGTCACTGTATCTATCTCTCACTTTCACGCGGTAGTCCGTTAGTTCTATATACGATATAAAATAATCTAAATTGCATTGTGAAAATAAATGAAACTGACTGACGTACGTAATTATATAATAAACGTCTGTCTGCAAAAGAATAATATAAAATTACCTAAATAGACAAAGTATAACGTTATTCGCATCGTTAACTCGCCTAATTAGTGTGAATTACAGTAAGTAACTAGTAAATGTGGACAAAAACACTGTATGTAATGAATAATCTTGAATTATGCAACTTACTTGTTACACATCTATAAATATGTACAACTACATGATACTAATACTAATATTACAGGGATATTTTACCACATAATAATATCTAACATGAGAAAAGTTGTAGGAAAGAAACGAGAGATAGAGTGACCACACTAAATAAATAGAAAATTATTGCTTTTAAAAGCGAAATAATGGATATTTCAAAAAACTTTTGCCATGCGTATTGCAAATCTACGTATCTAATTACTATGTATTAAATATCACAAATTTAGGTCATGCACAAACAACTCGTACTCCACAGAATACATAGCGACCACTGAGCACCATTTTTCTCGTAAGACATGATCAATTTAAAATGAACTTTCTTGTAATAATAGGTCTTTACCTATGAAATTGCAGTTTTGTATGCAATAAGTGAAAGTACTTATTTTTTCAAACTTACAGAAATATAAGTTAATTATACGCTAACTCAATTATTTTCAACAAAATACCAAAGAATCAATTATGTACTTATTGCTTGCCTCGTGATTGCGAATTTGTAAGACTTTAATTTTAAAATCCGATCGCTCACAAATTGTGCAAGCTATTACAAATTGATAAAATGAAATACATATCATAGTTTGTTACACAATTCCATACACACCAGATTTGAATAACTAATCATAATATTCTACGTGGTATCATCATTTGTATAATGCCATATAAAGCTCATAGAAGTCCTTCAATGTCAATAAATTACTGACATTGGGACAAATAATATATTGACTTAAAAATCTCCGCAGGGGTCACGGATTGGTATGCCTGAACTTTCCGGGAGATGAAATTCTCCTTGAATTTTAAGTCCCATCCTATTAAAAGTTTGTGAAAGTATTAGAATTTGGAATGAGGGGTGAAAAGCTATCACGCCATTTTTTCCGGCTCTCCCTGTTGTGGGTGAGGAGGCGGGCAAAACGGCCCCGAGGCTGGGATCGTGAGATTATACTTCGCTGTTTTGAATTCGGAATACGAATTAATTAATTCAGAATCGTAAAGTTCATTCATATTAAAAGTTATTAACTTTTTATAAACGCTTGTGTAGGTGTACAACGTTTCGAACGTAGCTTATTTTAATTTTATATCCTTGAATTAATTGCTTTAACGACTCTGCTAATGGAATTTGATAAGAAAAAAAACGAATTTCAAGACATCATTCTGTGACGAAAAATGTAATTTTGGTTTTTAGTTAGTGTAAATATTCTTAGTTTTATTTTGACAACGTTGACTAATACGCTCGTTTATTGTGATGGCTGATTTATTTAAAGTCGCCTGTATATCTCTTCGGAGGTGGGCTCAACGGAACTATTATTACTTGCCGACACGACATCAGTCATCGCGCTAATCGTGCTGAATTATTATTATCATTTATGTAACATAGTTTTGACAACTAGCCAAACAACTTTTACTACCATTGATAGAAAACCATTTTTTTTTTCAACAAACATAATTTTTCGAGAGAAAATGCTTTTTTTATAAATTTGTCCATGATCTATCTATTCTATGGTTTGTGAATAATAAGTACCATGATTAAAATGTACTAATTATTAGAGTAGTTGTTTAATTTTATAGTGATTTGCCGTGCAAGGAAAGTAATATACGTTAGTTGAACATCTTAATTTTTCCCACTGGTAGTAGTACGCTTAATGCAAAGTACCAAAAAAAGTAGTCGCAGTATTTAAATATAATGTTTTCTTCTAGTTTTTTATTGTCCTTATTGACTGGAAAGGCCGGACGCTTTGCCGCCGCCGGGCCGGGTACCGGCTGGCGGCATGACACTGGCCGCCCGCCTGGCATACGCGGCCCATACTTGATTTATCACTCCATTGTTACAGAGCGCCGCCGATCCACACTTACTGGATAACGCTAAACATTCAACAATCACCCGAAAAGATTTGTTCGTCAATTACTATTGATTCACAATTTCTTCCGGCTAAGCTCGTTTGTCTCCTGTTAAACTAAAAAAAAGTGTTCTATAAATAGAAGACTGCCCTCCTTTAGTAAAGAGCACGAGGAACATCCCTTGAAATCAAACAAACTTGAATAGGGTCACTGAAATACTAGTTTTAATATTGTTTCGTAATGGAACCATTGACGATGCCAATGATGAGGTGAACACAAAACCCTTTGTGTCGTTTGTGTATTCTTAAAACTCTGAATGATGACGAGTTACTAAGAAGCACCTTTAACTAAAGCTGGATTGTTATTTAATAGACAATTTAATGAACTAAAGCAAATCAGATTTCAGAGACAATGCTACTTAAATTGTGTCCATCGTAAAAGGAGCGGTTAGCCAGCTAGTTTTATTGAGTCGTTCTCGGCGCTGGGTCGTAAATATTACTGGGTAATTACTTTCCATTCCCTTTAAATACTTGAAACCCGCGTCGTAAAATAAATAAACTTTTATTGTTCTTGAAATTGTTACCATTTATTAAGTTTTGGTACAACTTTTATTTTAGTTATTAAGTAGACATTAGAGGGAACGGTTTACGGTTGTTAAACAAGTTACATTTGGAAGTTTAAATTGAAATCGACTGCTGTTTTCACTTCTTTTTGCCTATATTCTTTATAAGTACACATTCATAATGTTTAAATTATATTTTTCCCATTCACGAACGCTAATGAGAATGTTGACTTTTCAAATAAAGATCGAGAGAAATGTGAAAGATTTCCTTTGGCTTTTATTGGTCCAAAATTAAAATAGAAATTAAAAATATATCAGTCAACACGTGGAAAATAATTAAAATTTAATGGCAATGGAAAAGCGTAAAAAATTATAGTTAAAAAAACTATTGTTTCTATCGTTTTTTGTTGTTTATAGTGTTTCTTATAAACACGCTTTTGTAACTAGCCGAACTAAAAAGTAGAAAATATCTACTTATAAGTTCATAAAGAAAAATCATTTTATCGTGGCGTGGGTGCTAGATCTCAATTGTTGTATGAATATGTTAATGATAGATATTAGTAGAAATAAAGTTATTATATTATGAAATATCTTAAAAAGCACCTCACGCTTTTTCGCTTTCAAGACCAAAAAAGTAACATGTAGGTAAGTCACGTATGTCAAAAGACACTATCGAATTTTTGTATGGAAAAAGCCTTTGATTCTGGAGATCCTGATCATGATAATCGGCCAAATTTATTGTTTTGTCATCGGTCCTTGATAGGTGTGCGTTATTCGACGTTTTGAAGTGGGTCAAAATCACGTTCGTAGATTCTGTAACATACATGACATAGATACACACACATACATAAGTACATACCAAGATAATAAAAGCATGTTAAAAAAAAACAAGTGCGAACAGTGAAAGAGTATTCATAAAAGCTGCTGCTTAATTTTAATTTTTCAAAAAAATATTTGTTGCCGAATACTAAGTAGAAATTCAAATGTGTTTCAAATATTAAACAAACATAATTAAAACAAAATAAATTAACAATCAACTATTTGTATGTGTATCAAATATAAGTATTAGAATTCGATAAGAACTCGCTGGTTCTTTTCTAACAAACATAGTAAATAGCATAATTGATAAGGTTTTAGTTAAAATAACAAAGACCTAATGTCTTTTTTATTTTAATACGAATATTTCCAGTGTAGTTTGTATTCTATGTCAGTTTAATTATCTGTGTAACGATGCCAAATACATTCGCATCATCGTAGAAAAACAACCGGTCAGGTACGAGTCAAACTCGTGCGCCGAGGGTCCCGTACCTACCCAGATTTTACGTAGATTTTCAAAGAGAAGAAAATTTGTAAGGACCAAAATTTATTTAATTTTCAACTTTTTTTATTTTTTATAATTATTTCTTTATTTGTGCTGTAAGACGTTTCTTTTTGCCAAATTTCTAGGTCAACTAGGAAACTACCATATAGGTTTTCGACCTAAAACCTATAGGGTACTTCCTGTTGACCTAGATTTGTCAATTTATGTTAAAAGCGGTCTTACAGCAAAAGAAAAGGGAAAATTCTGAAAAATAAAAAAGTTGAAAATTAAGATAAATTTTGGTACTTAGGTACAAGTTATCGCGAAAATCGAAATTTGCCCATATCTTTTTATCGTGTTGACTCAGGACCTTGATTTTTAAAATCAAGGTCCTGAGTCAACACCTAATAGAGACCATAGACCTCAGTATCTGGTATAAATTTTAACTTGCTAGGTCTACCCGTTCCTGAGAAAATCGGTGGTGACAGACTGACAAGAAAGTGATTTTATAAGGGTTCCTTTTTTACCTTTTGAGGTACGGAACCCTAAAAAATCATCCAGTTACACTAGTAGGTACAAACAAATATATGCAGAATCCCATTTAGCTTTTGCTTATAATGAAAACCTATATATCAGGTATCTGCATATATTTATTCACTTTAATGTAAGAAATTATAAGGGAAAATGAAATAACATACGAGGGCTGCTATTTATGTGTCCGGAACTGGAAAGTTACAGAACAATATTACAAAAGTAATTATAACATTTAAAAATAGAACTCTTTGTACTGTAATCACGGACGAATTTAAAGAAGGTCTGTCCTAAATCGGTTGTTGTGCCTCAAAATATTGATGCTGTGCGGGAACTAATAATACAAGATCTTCATGTTACATATCCCGAGATAGAGGCGTCTCTGGGAATAAGTATGATGAGTATATATAAAATATTACACGAACATTTCGCATAACAAGGATTGAACAGAAACAGGCTCGTGTCGATTCGTGTAAAAAATGTTATAAAAGTACACTCAGGGTGCGTTAAAAGCTGTCTATAATATTTACACAGGTGATGAATCTTGGATATATGCGTATGATCCTGAAACTAAACAAGAATCAACGGTTTGGGTGTTTTAAGATGAGCCGAAAACCCATCAAAAGTCATTCGTTCAAAAAGCACTGAAGCAAATTCTCGCTTGTTTTTTGGTATAAATGGACATGTGACTACAGTCCCACTAGAAGATTGTAAAACGGTTAATTCTGAATGGTACACCACCATTTGTTTGCCAGGTGTTTTTGAAGAAATAAGAAAAAATAACCGACAACGCAGAAGGACAACTGCCACACATCGGCCGAAACAGCTCAGTATTTGGAAGATCAAAAGATTTATTTTGATCTTTGATCAGTTGTCCGCTTGTGACGTTAAGAAGACCATTCTAGCGATTTCATCAAATGCAGTAGGGTGTGACTGTGTTAGCCGAAACATGATTCTTCCTATCCTAGACGAAATCCTATCCATCCTATGCAATATCCTGAATCACTCCGTGACAAGCGGTGTTTTTCCATCTGCATGGAAAGATGCTCAACTAATCCCTCTACCTAAAAAAGTTAAACCCTCTTCCTTTTCTGACTTTAGGCCTATTTCTATTTTACCTTTCTTGTCCAAAGTGCTTGAACGTCTCATCCACTCTCAACTGAGTAGCTTCCTTTCCAAAAATTCTTTACTGAACCCCTTCCAATCCGGCTTTCGTCCTGGTCACAGCACAACTTCTGCATTAGTTCACATTACCGATAGTATCAGACTAGGCATGGATAGTGGAATGATTACAGTACTCGCCTTACTTGATTTTAGCAACGCTTTTAATACTGTAGATTTTCACATTCTGCTTGGTATACTGCGGTCTCTTAACGTATCTCCAAGAACAATTGATTGGTTTCATAGTTACCTGTCTGGTCGCCGGCAACGTATTTGCATTGAAGACTCGGTGTCTTCCTGGTGCAGTATTTCTGCTGGTGTACCACAGGGTGGCGTTTTATCTCCTTTACTCTTCGCCGTTTTTATAAACTCCATCTCTAATCAGTTAAGTTCGTTCTATCACCTTTATGCAGACGATTTACAAATATATACACAAGCCCCGCTTACCTTGTTATCGGGGGCATTCAACAAAATCAATGCTGACCTATCGCGCATCGGCGAATGGAGTCATAACTATGGACTCAAGGTCAATCCTAAAAAGACTCAGGTATGTGTGATTGGCAGTCCTGGGCTGGTCTCAAGAATTAACTGGACACAAATGCCGCAAATTGAATTCGAAGGCACTACACTTGAGATCAGTACTAGTGTTAAAAATTTAGGAATTAGCATAGATAATAATTTAACTTGGGGCCCACATTTACAAGAAGTTAGTCGTAAGATATTTGCTTCTGCCGGGTCCATGCGAAGACTACGTAACTTCCTACCGACTGCAACTAGGGCTGCACTTGCGCAAGCACTTCTCCTCCCAATTCTCGACTATGCCGATGTCAGCTATCTGAATCTCACTGAAGCCCAACTTGATAAGCTTGAGCGACTTCAAAATTTCTGTATACGATTTGTATTTGGACTAAGAAAATATGATCACGTTTCTGAATTCCGTCTAAAGCTCAAGTGGCTTCCGATTCGCTCTCGCCGGAATACTCATATACTCATTTTTCTCTATAACATCTTGTTCAATCCCAAGGCCCCCTTTTACCTCAAAGAACGGTTCAAGTTCCTTCATGACACACATGAAAAGTGTCTGAGGTCATCCGAAGATTTGAGGCTTGAGATGCCTCTGCATTCTACAAAATTTTACGACCAGTCTTTTACTGTTCAAGCTGTACGCTTGTGGAATGCACTGCCGATAAGCATAAGGCGAGCGAAAACCATAAACAGCTTTAAGAAAATGGTCCAAGAATTTATGGTATCGTAATTAAGACAGCTACTTCCTCGTGTTAAGGTATGATTTGAATGCTTTTCTTTTTTTTTTTTTTTTTGTTATATGTGATATTGTATAAGTACTTATGTATGTATAAGTATTTGTTTTTATGAATGTAGATATGTATGTGTATTTGTATAAATATATGTGTGTATGTATGTGTATATTTCTTATATTATATATATATGTAGTTATTATCTCTTTTATATTCGTTAGTAATTAACCTGAAAACTCAATTCACCATCAACTACTACTATCTCTCCTGAACATTTTGATCCATCCTATGGTTGCCTGGAAGAGATTGCTCATAGCAATAAGGCCGCCCTTTGTACATTGTATATAACACTTTCATGTAACTATCATGCTTCTTGTAAAATGGTGTACAAATAAAGAGTTCTATCTATCTATCTATCTATCTATCTATCTATTGATATTACGGGTCATCCGCCGTACGGCCCTGACTTGGCCCCCAACGACTTCTATTTATTCCCAACCGTGAAGAATAAATTACGTGGGCAAAGTTTTTTCGAGCCGTGAAGAGGCTGTTGATGCGTTCAAAATGCACGTTTTGGAGATACCACAATCAGAATGGAAAAAGTGCTACGAAAATTGGTTCCCCAAAAGTGCAACGATCATCACGGTGAATATTTTGAAAGCCATAAATGCTCTATTTTTGTTTCACTTTGTTATTCCGGATACATAAAAAGCAGCCCTCCTAATACAAATACCTAGATAATCTCCGGTAAACGCATAAATAGTTTTAAACTTATTGAACGATAATTGAAGTTATTAAAACCCAACCTCTTTAAAACAGTCATAAATATGGTGTTTACTTGTACTTTTTATTCAAATGTTTTAAATGTTTAAGGACAATCGATTTTACTTATAATTCTCATGAGCATGTCTTTGTGTCAGACGTGATTTTATCTTCTTCTAATGAATACAAAAAACGTGAAGGTTGTTATTGTATTAGGTTCGAACAATAGGCATACATAGTTTGAATACTAAACAAGTCGGTACATAATAAAGGTAACATGCGGCACACTGAGCTTCCACTACGTTCCTTTCGCCGCAGTTGCGATAACACTAAATGAATAATTGTAAAAACCCTCTAGTATTTATTCAATTTTATTCTATGAACGTTGAGCCCGTTTTACGTGGTATTTTGTTTTTTTATTAATTTTGTTGTTTTTTTTTCTTGTAATAAATTTAGAGATTATTACGCTTGAATGTGCAAATCAAAACACTGTTTAGGGTTCGCTTCTTTCATCTGTTTTTGTCCATCTGTTCATCCAATATCCACTGAATCAACTAGACTGATGAGTTAAAATTTTATACAATAATGAATGTTTATGAAATGAACAAAATACATATTAAAACATAAATAAAAATACATCGTTAAGATCTGGATCGTAACGTAAATCATATGTGCACAAAGAAAAACTATATACAAAAATTATCTCTCATTCATAATATTATAAGTAATATAACAATGAGTAACAAAGTCAGCAAGTAGGTAATGTAATGAGTTTAGATTTAAATGCCTTTGCCGAGGTCAGAACCATCCAAACCCAATTCACTATAGAGGATGTCTTTCACTAATTTAGTATATCTGCACACTGCACAGTAATCACATCTGGATGTGCAACCTAAATAAATGAACTCCCTAGATTGTGCTTTCAAACTGACACTTACACTTTATCATGCGGAACCCTCTCCACGTGGGTTCAACTCTCGCTTGACCCCATATTCCTAATTGACACTCGAACAAAAAACGTGTCAAAATTCCATCGATAATCCGTTTGACAGAACGGTTACAGGGGAATACAGATGGCAGCTCGCCTCGAGGCGTTTCAAATAATTTTTTTGAAAGGAATTTAGATTTTTCGATTTTTTTATCTTCTATCGCTTTATTATAATTATTTATTTATTTAACATTTTAAAAAGCCATTTACAATTATTGATAATCAATAATTGTAAATGGCTTTGAAAACCACCGAGGTTTGAAAAAATGCAACAGATGCTACGTCAAGCGAAGTTGATAAAAACTAACACTATACCAACACTATACTAAACGCGTACAGTACAAAATACATGCGTCATTATGCAAAATAATTATCTAAGCGTACGGGCGCAGAATGGTGAAGTGAACTCCTAGTTAGGCAAGGAGAGGAGGAGTGATTACTTTTTCTTTTTTTTTCGTCAATTATGAACCTAAGTGCAAAATAAAACCATTTCTGAATATTTATCGACATATTAATGTCTTGTATAAAGAACAGTGCTTGTATCCGTGTCATTTAAATTATAGAGGAGAACAGAATTGAAAACTTTTGTTTTGGACATATGTTCTGATACTGATATGAGTCCCATAACGTTTTCCCTAACATATTATACAGTGCTGTAGCATTGTATAGTATGTTTTAGCACTATTAAACTTATTTGGCATGAGTCGAAAAGATTATATGCTTTTAAAATATAACGCCTCGTAAGAACTGTTTTTTTCTTTCAAGCACAAATGTTTTACCAGTTATAACTCTTCAGTAGGCAGGCATTCAAAATTCATACGACAAATTAACTACTTAGCGTTAACATTATAACAGTTCGTAGGCTAAGTGACCACAATAAATTAATGATGTGGATACGCGTGCTTGGCAGCGACAACGTTTAATAGAGTAATAAGTGGCTTATCCTCATTGGCAATATGTTTGCTACGAGTCGAGCGTATTTGTTCACAATGAAGTTCGTATTATATGAATATACATTCATTCAAATACTGAAATTGACTTATACGCTCGATATTGTTTTCCTGTTGAACTTGCTCTATATTGGACGTTGTTTCTTCTGTTTAGATATTTCAAAACATTGAAAGTTCTTTTGCAAAGTACTTTGGGCTCACGCGCAATGTATTTTTGTAGTTAATACAACCCGCTTTGAACAAGTAACAATTTCATAAAAGTACTATTTCCTATCTAAGGACTTGTATATTGTGCAAAAGTTTCCAAGAAGGTACCATTTATAAATCGGGTTACTAAAACTAACAGACCTAACTAAACCGTGATACTTTACAATCATTAATTTTTTTAACGATAAATGATAAATGATATTTATTTCTGTAAGTAAATCTTTTCAGATATTTTTACAAGTCGGACTTTATAGCTAGAAGGAGCCGACATTTCCTAAGACTCACTCTGGGAAGAAACGCCGAAACAAACCACAGAGATGTCTTTTTTTTTAAGTCCGTAAACTAAGTTAAATAAAACTGTGCGAGTACAGTATAGGGTCTGGATAGGCCTTTTGAGGAAAGGACCATAGTTTTGAGTCAGCCTGTCCATACTGACGGCATACAGGCTCCAGCCATCGTGTAGCCTAACCGATATTGGTCAAGATCAACGACCCGAAGCATGACACAACCGCCAGCAGGACATTTGGGTAGGCCGTGTAAACACTCAAAACCACCAGAAAGATAATAAAATATGAATTAACATTAAAAGCCTACACTATACTCACATTTACATAATTACACAAAAAATAAAAAAATACTATACAATTCAAATTCAACGAAAAATAAAATACGAAAAAAAAAAAAATGTCCATCACTTTCAAACTTGTCAAACAAAGATGTTTAGTGTGTGTGTGTGTGAGTGAGCAGCATCAATCCCAAGCAAATTTGTCGTCTAAATAATCTGTAATACTGTAGTAAGCCTTTTCACAAAGTTTTAGCTTTACTAAAGACTTTAATTTGTTAATACTTAATTCATGGATACTTTTACGACTTACTCGGCCTGGTTAATAAATATGCCAATGTAAAATTACATCTTTCTAGTATTTATATTCTCTAAACCAAATTGCCCATGAATGGACAGCCAGATACATGGACATGGCATACTTCGAATCAAAATTCCATTTTTAGATATATTCTGCATTAGCGTATTTTTATGAAATGGTGATTTATGAGGTAGACTAATTAATTAACGCAACAAAACCGTTGTTTTAACTATGTGTATTTATTTTTACAGGCGAGTCCCGAAAATAGCAGAAACGCTTCTCCAAGATATCACGATGTATCAATGGATGATGTGAGTACTAACAATTCTGTAAAATATATACTAAAGAATAGAGAGAATATACATATGTTGTTAATTTGGTTTCAGGCATCGGACGCAGGCTCTCTCTTCCGGGTCGGGACTGGTGCACCTGCAGCCACAGGCGGAGGTGCTAAAAACGAGCTGGTAGCCCGGGGCGGCAGTGGTGGGGCACTAGCCTTATCACGGGCGCCAGTTGGCGGCAGTGCAAGTCCTGCGCCCGCTCCACTGCCGCAGCCAGCACCTTCACCTGCGCCTGCAGCTCTACCACCACCAGCTCTTCCTCCGCCGCCATTCAGAGCTGACACGCCGCATCGGCCCAATGGCGCTCACATTCCTGCTCTCGATGGCCATGCGGCCACACAAATTCCCGCACGACCGGTTGGTGCCGCCGGACCCGACACGCCTGAGCGACCCGCCAGCAACAGCAAATTGCAGCCTGGTGCGAGAGCATCTGCAGATAGCCCGACGCCGGCTCCTCCTGCACCGCAAGCACCTTCACCACTTTTTCCTTCGCATACCGCCTATCAATCCCAATCCCAATCACATTCTGCCGCAGCGCTGCCCGATTACAGACACACAAACCATGAAACGCGAACAGAACCGTCAGAACAGCCACCGGCGCCTTTGGACCTCCACACGCATCACGGCGCTCATCACACGCCTCGGCCGCATGTAGCACCGAGTGCTGCCCAAATGCCACACACTAGTCTACCGAGCCGGATCTCACACACCCCGGCACATCCCATGATGGCCGGTCATGACGTTCGAAATCCTTCTCTCGCAGCTCAGACGCACCCCTCCGTTCCTACCTCGTTTTCAAACCGCGTTAGTGGTGTTCCGCAAAGCGTACCGCCACCTACGACGCCGTCTACAATACCGAGCTGTCTTCCGAGTCAAACTCTTACCGGACGGTCGCTCTCACCGGCCGCACCGACCTCTCGCCCTTATCCTACCCCATCAATTGGGTCTAGTCATGTAAACTCAAGTTTAAGTTCCAGTATTCACGGTCACTCAATAGCTTACCAGAGTCAGTCGAGTTTACAGAAACATTCCGTTCAACCCGTGTATGCGAATCGACCTTCGCATCTTACACCGTTCAGTATATCCAATCACATCAGTCACATTCAATCTTCTACGGCGAATCAACCCCCAGCATCACACATCAGCCATCCTCCATCCAGCCATTCCGTTACAAGCCTCGCAAGTCATCTCCCTATTCACACACCCGGTTCCCTAGCAACATCCGTACCGAATCATATTGTTCCATCATTGTCTTTAGTTTCAACTGCGAATACCACGATGTCTTCTTATAATACACCAAGCCTTAAATCACACCCTGGTCTCAGTACGCCTCTGCAACCTACATCCGTTATGCCACCTGTGTCTTCACATCTGTCGAGCAATCACGTTGAGCAGTTACCGACGTCAAGTTGTCCCCCAACAAGTATTACGCCAGTGATAACGAGTAGCAGTAGCACACATTCTCTGGCACCCCCTGTTATAGACTCAAGGCAAATACCAATATCATCCTGTGAGTTGCCTTCGCGAACAGAAAGTCCATCCGTCACATCTACTCTGGCTGCCAATGGTTACCCTCCACCGGCTGTTTATTCGGGATCGTCGTACCCCCCACTATACGCGCCATATGCTACTACCTTACAACACAGTCCTTATCTCCCCCCTGCCGCAGCGTCCCCCAGGAATTCTGCTGATACAGTGAGTATTAAACTGAAATTATATAAAACAAAACAATTCCGGTAAAAAATAAAACATCTAACAAACTCAATCTCAATCTACTTAAAATGTTATAATGACCGGGTCTTCATATTACAGAGAACAAGTCTATCTGCCTCTCCACTTGTGGCACCTAAGACTCCAAAGGGCGTGCGCCCTCACACCCCGGGATCTACTGGAGCTGCAGGTGCATCTCTATCCTACTCACCCCGTGGGCATAGCCCTAATCGGGAGCGGGAAAGTTTCAGGTGCGTACACTTCTCAAATTCGTCACGTACACATTTTTGATCAAAAACCAAAAATTATGTCTAAAAACTTTTTATTGCTTAACCATTACGGTACAATGTATTGTATTCCTATATAAAACAAACATTAGCACTACTAAACACACATTCTTAAACTACGCTACGACTGATTTCAGCAGTAATATTAGTAGCTTGTCGCGAAGTACACCTGCGTCGGGAGCCACCACAGGGCCGTCACTGGCGCCATCGCTCGTGGCACCGCTGGCTGGCCCACTACCTACGCCCTTGGCCACTGCATTGCCGGTAAAACCCCTTTATCCTTTTAAACATTTTGAATGACTATCTCGAATTTTGACTGACTGCTACTGAAGACTTAGATTTAATGTAACCTCACATGTTATATAATCCTAACATATTACATAACCTTACATGTTTAGGGGAAGGGTCCTTATTAATATGTTTTCATAATGATATTCTGTAATCTGGCTAAGTAAGTTAACAAAAATCCGGTGGACAATGAAGGAAAAAATATGTTATCATCCATAGGGTCCACTGCCATCATCGTTGAGTACACCTCTAGTTGGGCCTCTGGGGGCACCGCTGGGCACAGCCCTGACGGCGCCGCTGGCTGCACCGACTCCTACGCCCGCTGCCCCCACTGCCCCTCACCTTACACACTCGCTCGCACCGGTGCCAACAGTGCCCAGCATCAGTTCCAGCGCCAAACCGCCTGCGCACTGGGGGGTGACGTGAGTATAAATTAGTAGTATTAATAGTCCATAGATGTTGTTTAACAATGAATCAGAACATCAATTAGTGGATCGATGTAGAAGTAAGCCAAAGATACTATAAAGCTCAAGAAAAACCTGCTTACAAACTTTTCAATTTTAGGACAGTGTAGACTGGCTTTTCGCGTTTTTACTAAGAGAGTATGAGAACCCACGGGAATAAAAACGTTCTGATTTATACTTTAGATATGGCAAATAAAGATTCTGTACTTAATAGAATTATTTATAACTAAATTGAAAGAGGATTATATTTTCAGTAATTTAATAGCGTGTTTCGTTTCTCTTTCAGCAGGCCAACTGGCGCAGATCGCACGTCAAGTTTTGCTCCCGCTCCTCCGCTATTCGGGGCACCACTTGCGCCGCCTAATCCAAATCCTTTCTCTGCGGAGTCACTATTTCAAACAAGTATGTTTTTATATACCTAAGTTATAACGTAAAAACACTGCCATAAAATGAATTTATTTTTTATCACTTGACCAGCTTAACATTAGCTGATTCATTATGATACAATTATTATCGCTTTCTGAGAAAATTTAAATTAAAGTATCAATATATTAAACATTATAACAGATTAGAATACAAATGCTTGTTCCATTTACATACAATAAGATGTGTAGATATAGCAATTTTTTTACTTTAGTTTATTAAAGATCATGAAACTTAGAACAAAACTAATAATAGGGAATATGCATGTCTTTATTTTATTTTTTAAGCGTTTCTACTAGTTATTTCATTACTAAAAATAAATTAAACATACCTGAAATAAAAACAATTGCGTTAAAAAAAATATAAAAAAATCCCTATCGTTTTTCGTCGACATCAAGGCGGCCACTTTGGCGCGCTTATTCTGTGACGTCAGAATACAAGATTTCGATGTCAACAACGAAGTGTTTGGTTCACAAGGTTACTAAAAGTTAAAAAGTGAGTGATAAAATCAACTTATTACCATAGACAAGCACAGAACACCTTATTAGAAATATTGTCCTACATGCCGAAATAACATCAAAACTGCAACTGGAAATGTTAAAATACTTTGTCAGGGACAAAGTATATTTTCTTATGCTGAAAGATGCAGGTATAACTAATAAGTGGTGTAAGGCCATGAAAAGCGATACTGTATCATGTTTGAGCTGTTTAAATTTTATGAAAATCATTTTACTTATCATTATCATTTATCATTTTACCTGCACATAATTTTTCATGCAAACTTCGACGAAAACCATAACCTAGTTTACGAAAAGTTCGTTAAAATATTCTCAATATCAAATACATAGGTGTATTTGGTGTTATATGTATCCATAAGAGTATTGCTTATGAATAAAAACATGAGCAAGAGGAAAGTTCCAAACTATTTTTATCTTTCAAAAAGAATAAAGAAAATTATATGTTTATCACATAATATCAATTATATGTTTAACACATCTATTTTAGGCAGATTATCTGAATGTGCGTTGAAAAAACCGTTTTCAGTCATTGTGTTAAGTTTTCCTTCACAGGAATTTAATACTTTAACACATAACTTAAGTATGAAACAACAGTGAAACAATACCAAATAATAATCACCAGAAACCATACAAACGATTTGTAGACAGAAGACATCCAGTGTATATTGACGTCGCCTTTTGTTCCACCAATATAGCGTTGCGTTTTGGAAATTTGCGAGCGAATTTAAAAAAGCTACTTCTCGATGATTTAATTACTATTCATTTCAAGTACTAATCATTTCAAAAAAATATATACCTAAACAATAACATTAGCTATGCCGATGACATGGTGCTGCTGAGCCCATCGATCAGCGCTTTGAGGAAACTTGTGGCGATCTATGAGTCCCATGCAGCGGCCCATGGGCTTAAGTACAATGTCAAGAAGAGCGAACTTATTATGTTTAAAGCGCGGGCCATAACATATTCAAATATCCCTTGTGTCACGATCTGTGGCACCCGTTTAACGTGGGTGACTAAATTTAAGTACTTAGGTCATTGGTTCACTGATGATCTTAAGGATAGTTTAGATATAGAGAGGGAGCGCAGGTCGCCGGCTGTTCGATGGCTGTTCGATGTAACATGCTGGTTCGAAGATTTGCACGCTGTACAAACAAGTAAAGGTTACGCTTTTTAAGCATTCTGCCAGTCCTTTTACACGTTCAGTCTTTGGACCAGTTTTACGCAGAGGACATACAGCGACCTGCGCGTCCAATATAATAACGCGTTCAGGATGCTGTTGGGCTGTCGTGGCGTTGTAGTGCGTCCGGTATGTTTGCGAAAGCGCACAGACGACTTTTACGCAATTTTAAGAAAGAGGACCGCATCCATGGCCGGCCGGTTGCGCACCGCTACTAACAGTGTCCTGAAGGTGTTTACGGATCGGTGGGACTCCCCTCTGTTGCGCGACTGGGCAAAGATCCGGTCACCAAAATAATTGATTGTGTTTACTAACTTTAGTCCTTAAGTTTCTTTGTTTGTACTAACCCTATGCAATATGTCTGAATTAAACGATTTGAATTTGAATAGGTATATATTTTTTAGTAATAAAGGTTACAAATAAAATACTTTAAAAGTTTTTCTTCTATGCTTTGTCTAAAGTTTTTCTTTTTTACCAACAAATTAATGTCCCCATTCACAACAAGCTTACATTACATTGTTCTTGTATAAGACTGACAGAGCATGGCGAGATATATATAAATAGCTTTATGTGTTATCATAATACTCTATTTAAATGTATTTGACACGGATGAAAAAATATGTATGTATATATGCACTATAATGTGCATTAATTGCGTGTCTTTTAAATTGGATAAAGCAGTATTTTGGAATATAAATAAAGTAAGCTTTAATTTGTACTTTATGTCAATGATAAAATTATCATAAATTGTATTCCAGGCCCTGGTGCGGACCTGCTACGGAGGGAACTGGATAATCGTTTTCTGGCTGCGGCGGGCGCCGTGTCCGGTGTTCGGACAGAGATGCATCACCACCAACATCAGCATCAGCATACGCACGTGCATCAACACCCCGCCTCGTCGCACGCCCCGCACACAGCCGGCGTGCCACACGCGCCACACCCACACCAGCTCCTGGTGCCGCACGCGCCACACGCACCTCACGCGCCGCACGCGCCTCACGCGCCGCACGCGCCCCACGCGCCCCACGCGCCCCACGGGCCCCACGCGCCTCTCGTGAGTGACACTGTCTTATATACATTCGGAACTATCCTCACGAGCACGCGTCTCAATTGTCAATCGTGAGTAGCTGTGAGTCTGTATCATACTCATTTTTTGAGACTAATCTTTCTTAGGTTTCACTGAAAGATTTACAAATATGTTTATAGATTTACAAATAAGATTTACAATGTAGTTATAATTTATAAATGACAAAATTAAAGATTAAACAGAGCATTGCTTAAATCTTTATTTTGTTTACTAAACTTACAAAAATCAAATAATTTTACATGTAAACTATTCAATTATATGATTACGTTAATTCTTTTTGTCATACAAGTACAATTTATTTTTGAAAATATCAAGAAATAGTTGTGTATCAAGAAAGTACATAAAAATAGAAAATTGTTTGACCAACAGAGAAGAGAATATATTGTACTGTTGCCACTTTGCTTTCAATATTATATACATAAATATAAAGCCTGTAACTGTTACTGCATTACTACACCACTGTCACAATTTTTGTATCACTTGAATTATAACTGCTTGAATTAAGTGTTAGTTAGAGAAAAGAAAACAGAACTTTTACAATTTGAAAATCGCAAAGCAAAGAAGTTAAGAACTACTGCAATTTTTTTTTTTTTTACGACAATGCCTTAGGATGAAATCCTGTGTCGCAGGGGACTTTACAAACATACATGACAACGACATCAAGAACACCCAGACTCAAAACAACAATTTGTGGATCATTCATAGCGATGTCCCATGTAGGGGGTGCAACTCACAATATCCGTGCAGTCAATTAGCCAGATTAGTCAGATTCAAACTATCAAACTCAAGTTTTAGTTCCGGTAGCCGTATACTCTATGCTCAAATGCGATGTTCAACCATTCCATTCCACCAGTCTTACATAGCCATATTTCAATCACGCTGCACTTGGTTCTTAGGTGGGGTCTGCCTGCTCAGACAGGATCTTGGATTGCTGAGATTTTATCACCAACATCACACCCTTATGTACTGAAACCACTGAGCCCAAATTTTGAAAAGACTCCGAGACTTATATTACATTTCAAAACCTATTCAAAGTCTGTTTTTTTATTTCAAATAATAATATAGTACATCATATTGTGTGTACAAACATACATTTTTAGTTGGTTAGGACATGCACTTATCTATGCAACTAAAATATTTTACACATATAACTACTATTTCTGAAAGTTATGTTAGCTATTAACAACAATTTAATGGGCTTTATTTTTCAGTTCAAGGATATGGGTAAAATGCCATCGTTATATCGGACTGGTCTTGGCCTTGGCTACCCATATTCTTCTAGTCTGCTACATCCGACAGGACCCTACGTGCCTCCTGCACCAATGACTGCCTATGCACCTAAGGTAACAACATTTTTTATACACTTTTATATAGAAAAAAGCATATTATATAATTTCATGTAAATAAAAATACATGCACATAGATTTTATAGATTAAATATATAATACATGTACTAAGAAGTGTAACCATTCGATTAAAACATTTAATGTACGTAGTTGTTTGTAGATACATCATGACTTTTCAAAAAGCACCTAAGTCATGTGCTTCATAAAATCTTATTAATTTCTTTTTACTCTCGTCTTCTAATTCTAGCTTATGCTTACTTCATGTTTTGATTTGCTACAATCATTAACCCTGCATCGCCTAATGTTAACAGCCCGTAGTGTCAGCCGCAAGCGACTCCGCCTCTAAACCATCACCACGTCCTGCTGTTGCGGTAGGTCTCCTTCTTAGCACTTTTTATTACTTCATGTCTATTACTACTTTATGATTTTAGGTTATGTCTCAACATATCTAATGTCTGATAATCGTTTCCAAACAGAAAACTGGAAAATGGAACGCAATGCACGTGAGGATAGCCTGGGAGATCTATAACCACCAGCAGAAGGAGAAGTCTGGTGGCGCAGGAGTAACGGGCGGTAGTGCTGACAAGGACAAGTTGCGAGCTTTCCCTGCGCCGGCACCCCCGCCACCCACCTACCGCTCGCCCTACGAGCTACCGCCGGCGCCCTACCTGTCACACCACCCGCACATAGGTACGCTTCGGCGCCCCGCCGCCGCGCCCGTGCCCGACCCCGCGCTCGCAGCCTCTCACCGAGCCGTGCGCGTTTCAGGGGTGTCACCGTTCGGCCGCTACGGGCCTGGCCCCTACCCTGGCGCCGCCGGCCCTTTCGGCTTGTCGGCGTACGGGCGCGATCTGGCGCTGTCCTCGTCTCTCCACGGCGTGCATCACTCGCAGCTCGGTGCCGTGGGCGCCCTGCACGACGCGTGGCGCGCCGTGCGTCCGCCCGCCCCTCCCGCGCCCGACGTGCGACGCGAGCACGACGAGCGCGAACGAGCGCGCAGAGAACGCGACGAACGGGAACGACGAGAGCGCGAGGAGCGCGAGCGCCGAAAGGCGCGCGAGCATCGCGAACAGCGCGACCGCGAGTTTGACCGGGTACGCGCGCGCTCGCCCCTTCGCAACGGTGTCTCCGAGGTACCCAAAGAAGAGCGCAAGGAGCCACCTCGCCATGCACCGCCCTCTTTGCCTGTTTATCCACCGCCGTCGCCCTGGGACCCGTACCGCGCGTTCGACCCACTGCAGCACATGCGTTTTGCGCCGCTCGTGGAGGCGGCCATACGCGCCGAAGAAGACCGTGCTAAGATGCTCAGTGCGTACGCACACCATCAACAGCTGAAGTCGAGCCCGCTCCTGCACCGCGGGCTCGGCGCGCACGCGCCGTTGCCTCCGCTGGGCCCGCACGGGCCTCTGGCGCCGCTGGCCCCGCTGGCGCCGCCGCTGGCTCCACTAGCACCGCTCGACCTGCTCAAGAAGGAGGAGCCGCGATGATAGCGATGCGGCGAGCTAGCCGGATCGCACACTTTGTACATAGAGTAGCGTAAACGACGTCGCAAGTGAGAGTACGACTAATTTAATGTATATCGTTTCACATTATCGGTTTAGAGAATTATTTATTGTAACGTCGCTTACGGACCGTCGGACGTCGGTCTGGTCGCCGGCGCCGACGGGCCCTGACGTAGCGAATTGGAGAGGATGGTGCGAGCGCGCACTTTCTCAATATGTGCAATATTGTGGACGAGAACTCGGACGCGCCGGCCTCTACACTACTGCTTGTTTATTTACATGGAAATATCTATCGAGTTGTTATTGTGACCATTATTAGTTAATTATACATGAAATTGCTGATTATTGTGAAGGATACGATTTTCAGAATCGCTATCGATATAATTATACATATTTATATATACTTATAAATACCTGTAAATATTAGTATGTAAATTAGTGTTAAAATATAGAATTGGTTTATTTAACGTCATACAAAAGAAAATCCCATAAATTATTATTGCATCGGGAGTTTAACTTACACTTCCGTTAAAAATCTCAATGGTTTTTCAATTGTACCAGTGGAACATTATTTATTTATTTATAATCCTATTAGTGAACCCGGTTTCAATTGTAGCAGTTGTTTTATTTGAATGCATTTAAAATGTGTGATATTATTGTATTTTAAAATACATTTTGTCTGACTTCAAAGTAGTGTCGTTTCTCAGATATTTAGATGTAACAGTAATTCAATCATGTTTACATATGTATTCATCATAAATCATGACTTTTTATTTGTTTAGGAAACCATGACATAAATCAATGTTAGTAAAGTATTATGTGCCATGAAACAACCAATAATAAAGGGCATTGAGTCAGACAAAATTGGATTTAGAATCTGTCTAAACGAAGACACACTAACGGTTTGTGTTCTTAAAATCTCAAGAGTGACTCAGAAGTATAATTTATTATAGTTCATTCAAAATCATTCTGTATACTAAAAAGTAAATGGAAGCTTGGTGCGATTCAGAAAATACCATTAAAACTTTTGATTTTTATACCAATAAGATTTTTTGTACCTGTCCTGTTCCTATAAAATCCTTACGAAAACAATTATCATGTTTGCAAGTCTACTGGCATCGAACCAAACCTTAAGATATGAAGCGACATCTGGTATCCAGACGGATACTATCTAGTGCAGGGATTCCCAAACTATTTTGGGCATGAGACCACTTTTCTAAAATGAGTTCCTCCCAGTAAAACAACTGCACGCTTATCTACTTGTTGAGGTTTTCAAAAGTACAACAATGATACTTTCTATCAAAATATTACCATATTAGTAATTCTTATAACAAGTTGGTATACGTAACACAACTAATGCAGTATCTTGAAAGTTAAAATTTATTTAAATAAGAATTTGTGTTAATTAATAGGGGTCGATTTATCTCTGATATGATTGCATGTAGTCAACTAAGGCGTGGTTCCTGTGAAAATTTTTGTTTTGCCTGCTGTTGGCAACTTGAAAAGGGTATATACATGGCTTTAACAGCATCCCTCAAAGAGTGGCCTTAACTCATGAGTTCTTCTGCTTTTGATAGTGTGATAGACAACCACTAAGCTTTATTTGTAAAAATAAGGCGGATTTTCGGTCTTTTTGGTGAAATAGACAATGACAATTAATATTTTATAATATCACGCAATTTTTATGGGCAGTGGGATATAAATCCCATTGGCCGCAATGCTCTGACCCTTTTTTCTTTTTTTTTTTTTTTCATTATTTACGGAGCTTAGCCACAATGATGACTACGTCGCTCCATCATAGCCATTTTTTGTTTTAAACTTAACTTAAATATTGAAAATACATAGTATAAATATCATTAGCTGTATCCGTCAAAGGACTGGCCAGGATGCTGTTACATCTTCCAATGTCCATCAACTTATCATTAAGCAGGCGTTCTCTCAGTTGTTGGTTCCGAACACATTCCATCAAAACATGTTCTAATGCTCTGACCCTTATTACCTCATTATACCTAATAATACTATATGAAAAGAAAAATATATTTTGTCACTAAAACAAAGAAATATTTGTTAATCGATAATTTAAGTTCAAATGCGCACTATAAACTACTCAAAGTATTCATATAAAAATTTACTAATCACTTATTTCGTGCACCCGTAAACTTGCATCAAAAATGCCCGAAAGTGTGCGGCAGCCTTAACTTGTGAATTATGGACGCGTACTAAACGAGTAGTCGGAGGATCTCGAGCTGTCACCTAACGAATCTCTTAGGACAATACTCGTTTGTTTAGTTCGTAGTTTTTCGCTTAGATGTTAGAACAAGGCAATGAGGGTCAGGGGGCAGTGGTGGATGACCACCCTCATTGCCCCTTTTCCCCTACATTTTGGCGTAACATCTGGTCGGTGCCTGTCACTCATATAGAAGGTGATTGGTTGCGGGATGTCAGACGCTCACGTGAGTCTATAACACCTATAGAACCTTTCAGTCAACCGTTAATTTCAGTTTCCGTTCATTACCGAATTGGAAATCACCTGGTCCAGACGGACTGCACAACTTTAGGCTTAAGTGTTTCCGAAGCTCACATGCGTGATTGGCATCTCAATTCCAGGCAGCATTGGATTCGGGTTCATGACCCCGATTTTTAACCACTGGCATAACCGACTTACTCTATAAGTCTGGTAGTGTCATGGATCCCAAAAAAATTTACCTATCACTTGTTTCCCAACAATGTATAAACTTCTAACATCTATTCGTAGGCTCAAAATTACACATTAACATATAATAATTCGATTGTCAGTTTCTTAGAGTGGATGTAGAAGCGTGTATCATAGACATGACCATTAGCCAACAGGTACGTCGTAATCGTAAGAGTTTGGCGACATATTGGATAGACTATAAGAAGGCTTATGACTCGGTTTCACATACATGGCTTTTGAATGTGCTGGAGTTGTATAAAATTGATACAACTCTGTGCACTTTCTTAGAGTCGTGTATGGGGCAATGGAGAACAGCACTTCCCTATCCAGGATGTTGGCAGACTACGGAAACGATGTTCTATGTTTCAAGGTGATAGTCTGTCCCTTGTGGTTTTGTCTGGCTTTAAACCCTCTTAGCACTCTATTAGAGGGTTCAGGGTTAGGCACAGATTACCCCCAATAGATTCCGCATACAGGGCCACATACGACGTGACACTAAGTATCATGACATTAGTAACGACCAAGTTTGTGACCCGTACAGTCAGAGTTCTTGACAATTTAAAATAGTTGTATGTATTTCAAAATATATTAGAAATCGCTTCCTGTACAGTGAAATAGTGTAACAAGTCAGTTAAGACATCTAGTTATCAAAAAGATTGCATAACATTTCATCGGTAAGTAAATTATATTCTTATCACGTTAACCTATTTGCACAAATGCACCGGAGTTCAACTTATACTAGTGCAAAGTAGTAACAATTAAGCATCCGTTGAAATCTTTTTGAAACCTCCCTTTCACGTAAATTACAATAGTTCTCTTTGTCTACTGACTGCACGAGTATCGATAGTGATGGATTTATAGGTCGATATTTGTTTGGTCATCCTTTGTTTTTTTTTTATTAAACTTTCCATAGACAATTTAGTTTTACAAGGGGTCGTTCCACAATTGATGCTGATGATGTAACTGAAAATCAGAGTTACTTAACTTAAATTTTTATGACTGATTTTTATATATGTTTTGTAGAATATTACTCTGAAGTCATTTAAAAAGCTTCCCATGGGCCAAAACTTTTATCAGACGCTTTAAAGCTCTAAGAAAAATAAATGAACTTAATTTATTTTTAAATGTCTGGTTTTTTTATATGTCACTAAGATAACTATTACAATGTTGTAATTATTCAGTCAGACAAATCAATGACCAAACATCCCGTAAACACAAAAATTACTCAACCATGAGTATGAGCGCGAAAGCACTATGCGCATGCGCTTCAGAGTAAAGTATGTTAATAATTGAAAAATACTTACTGTTTTTAATATGTATATCTATTTGATTAAGATAAAATATATAATTAAAGTAATATTTAATTATTTTAAAAATAATTTAATGTATTGCATATATATAGGTAAAAAAAAATCGGAGTAGTTGTGTTTTAAAGAAAATTGTAATTATTTTATTTTAAATATAAATTATTTGATTGTTTTTTAATCATCTTCATCATCATCATAGTAATCATTAGAATTTTCATCATTGAGTACATCGCGAAACTGTCCATCCAAGTCATCATCCTCATCATCATCTGATATGTTATTGTTGCTAGCAGCATGTTCTGTAAAAACAAAAAGATAAACAATTAAAAAACGGAACGACCAATATGATAAATTGTAAACCAGGAATCAAAGTTCGATACCTGGTTCTTGAAGTGATTTACTAACGAATCCGGGTAATTGGCCACCATCAAACCAATAAAAAATATACTGGTTATCTTCTAACGTCCATCCATTGTTTTCAGGAGTAAAAGTAGTTGGTCGTTTTTCATTTGCATTATTCCATATGCTGGTAATATAATTAGCTCGGAGAAATTTTTGAAATAATTCAGTTTTGCATGGTGGTAAATTGTTTGCATCGAAATTTTTTAGATTTTATGGATTGAATTCTTCATTAATATCAGACACAGTATAATTATTTAAAAACAGCTGAAGCCGGGCAGCATCAACACTAGAAACATTATAAATATCGCATATAATTTTTTGTTGATTGAAAATAGCTTGTAGTATGTTTTCATCGGTAAATGACTCTGGATCTCCGAATCGCATAAAAGCTCGCTGATATTCATGTTTTTCATCATTACATTAAATGGTTACCTTTTTTAAAAAAGGCAGGATTAAAATCACATCCAGTCAATGCGTGAAATCCTGGCAAACTTGTAGAAGTTTGCCAGGATTTCACGCATTGACTTTTAGGAAAGAATCTTCTGTGGCGTTTGAGTGTGTTGATGAATCCTTTTCTAATAATTTTTCTTTTGATAGTAATTATGTTTATTTATTTCATTTTAAGAAGGCTTACAGACTAATAACAAACTTTGCTTAAATAAAAATATCAATAAAAAGGTTGCTTATAACAAGCCTCCACATATGTATAAGAAAGTGAATAGAAACAAAAAACATAAATTTTGCAGTAGGTAGTCAAATATGAACGCAGTCTAGTTCATATAAAAATATATTTATTTTGACAGTACACGTGTGCTCAGCATGAGCTTGTTTGATTCAAGAACATTTTTGGTTAAGGAACATTGGCTTATATACTAATAATTGGGTGCATGTGTGCATGGTGTACAGTACCTCACACATGCGCTTATTCAGCGAATGACATTAGTCTAATGGTTTCAGACATACTTAGGGATCAAGTCTTTATTGATTTGGTCATCATTAATTTTATGTGAATTAACCATTGGAAACATGAGTTGATGAATTCTCAGTAGTTATTGGGTGGCATGATGTCCCTTAGTTTATTGTTATGGTACGAGGTAAGGGTTGGCTATGTATAACTCCTCCCTCCGTAAGTGCAAAATCATCATCCGAGTTTTGAGGGTGTTGATTTTGATTGAATCGTTTAATCATAGTATGTCTGTAACGGTACAAAGTTATACTTAACATTAATGTTAAAATTAAATAGAGTACAATGGTGCCTATGCTAACACTATGTATATTCACAACTTGATTGTCACTGTTACTAATCTGAGAAATAAGAACTGTAAATTTTCCAGGTCGATTTCGTCTAAGTTGATAGTTGAGCGTAACTTGATGTCCTCTGGTACTATGATGCTTGGTAGATGTATCGTTGGTGTGCTTCGAAAGTCCAACTCTGCTGCTTGAAGGCGACGTTGTCTTAAAGTTATTTTTCCTAGTTTTACTTCACAAGCGTTATCTAGGGTAATAATGTAAGTGCCCATGACGCCGCGTTGGCTTGTCTCGCTGTCACAGTACTCTGTCAGGAATGTAGGGAAACCTGCGTAAATGAGCCAAGAATTTGGCTGTATGTATTTTATTTTAATGTCTGATGCGTTGACAGGAAGGGGGTGACAAGACATTATCTTAGCAGAGAACGTCATCAGGTCCTTGATGCAAGTAGTTTCTTCCTCGAAGGACACGTTGCTCTCGTAACAAAGGAACTTTCCTTGGTCAATCTCTCTGCAAGGCTGGGAGAGCGATACTAATTTCAACCCTTTCGCAAGGATGTGGGAATGTTTAGGAGTTATAAGGAATGATAGGTTAAGGTTAGGATTGTACATTGGAAATGGATGTAGGGTATAATAATTATAGACATCTAATTGGACTGTTGGTACTGACATAATAAAAGTTATTTGTTTACCCTTTACATAAGCTTTGATGTCTATGCAATGTTCTATATTAACTAAGTTCGTTATTGTAACAGGAAATGCTAACCTATCCGTTTTCTCTATGTCCTTTAGGATTTTAAATAATTTGTTGGTGTCTAATATAGACTGATGTAATATATTTACTCTACTAAACGAGATTGCTGTATCTACTTCATCCAAGCGGGTTAATAATACTTGAAAGTTATGTGTTAACAAATTATAGGTATTTAATACCAGGTTCTTAATTCTTTGGAATTGAGTTTTGTTTAAAATTTCTTCTATTTCCTTAATGGTCTTTACTAAAATTATAAAGTTATTTCTAGTAGAATTGGTAATGTTTACAAAAGTATCAACCATTTCGGAAATTAAGGTTATTTTACTAGACATTACATTTTGTTTCGATTGTATATTATTGATCAAGTTATCATATCTAATTGCATCTTCATTATCCATATTTCCAGTAATTGCTTTTATAATAGATCCTGCGGGGTTGATAAGTCCTCGTTTGATTCTATTACTTGGAATTAATTATTTATATCTCTGTATAGTTATATTCATAATATATTGAGTTTGTAACTCAGCATCGACAAGGCTACCATCTAACGTATACATATCTATTTTATCTTTCATGTAACTAGTTATCTCTAAATATTTTCCTATGTTATAATCTAAATTCCTATTAATCAAATCTAAGTCTAATATCTTAATAATATGCCAGTTATAGAGGCTTAAGGATGCTTGCCCTTCCCGTACAGGGAGAACTCCTGGATTATCTTTAATCCTTTGTAGTTGAAGGGCCAGGCTTAGGACTGCCTGAGTTGCCATCACCAGGACGAACCTGTGAAGGACGTTTAATATCTTTAGCGGGTACCCTTTTTATTTTATTCATTGGGGTTTCTATCAGAACAATATTTCTATTGGGTTCTTTTCTATAATTTTTGCTTTTTGATATCTGGGTTTGTCTTTACTTCGCCTAGTGTTTACTCCTTTGACGTAAACGTTGTCACCTAATTTTATATCAAATTGCTTTTCTCCACCGCGTTTTTCTTTAATTTTTTCTTTCGTTTGTAACATTTTGTTAGTTAGATAATTATATAGGTACTTAGTGCGTTTAACGTGGTCACAAACTAATTGTTGGGTGCATTTTCTATTGAAATCTGTTACAAAAATACTCGAAGCGTCTGTATGTCCAAATACTACCTCAAAAGGTGTTAAACCGGTTGTTGAGTGTATGGACTGATTGTAAGACATAATAGCATAAGTCATAACAGTTGCAGCATCTGTTATTTTCCTTTCGTATTTAGCTAATCTGTATATTTCTATTATGGTTGAATGGAATCGTTCTATTAATCCCATAGAATTTGGGTTATGAGGTGTACTGATGTGTAAATCGATCTTATAGAATGTTAACATTTCTTTTAATAAATTGTTGTTAAACTCTGTTCCTGGATCTGCACTAATACGTGACGGTACACCGTATAGCGAAAAGTATTTTATTAGTGCCCTAACTACTTCCGGTGTGGATCTATTAGGTATTTATAAAGCTTGTCCTAGCTTACTGAATACGTCTATAATGGTAAGGAAATAAGTTCCTTCTATAGAAAATATGTCCATGAATATTTCCTGAAATGGTTTAGTTTGAGTTTGTGTTAACTGTAGTTCTGGTTCTATTGGTTTTCTGTCGTATTTCATTTGTTTACAGATTTCACAAGAATTAATAATACTGGCTACTGTCTGTTCTAAGTTGTTCCAATAATATGTGCGTTTTAAGTGGGCTGTTGTTTCCTTGATACCACGATGGCAAGTTTTTCCAATATGATATTTAAGGACGATTTCTCTCTGTTCATTTTCATCTTCTACGTAAATTACCCGTTCGGTACATTCGAATATTTTAATAGTGTCCTTTTTAAACAATGTAGTTATAATATTTGCAAATTGTTCTCGGTGACGTATGTCTTCGAAATAGATAACGTATTTTATTTTCGGTTTGATGTATTCTTTTAAATATGTTTTAATTATTTCCGGATTGTTTAGGGGCATGTGTACTTCATAAACCTTCTGCTTGTCTCTAGATAAATCTTTTACGCTTAATTCGTTTTTGAACCATGTGTATATAAGTATTTGGTTTGGCTTTGTGTCAATTGCTTCTTTTAATATGGGAATTCCTGATGTATCGGTGTTCACATCTGAGTGAATTGATGCTATAGAGGATGAGTCAACTCTTTCGGAAGCTGTGAGTGTTTCACTTCCTACCGAAGGTATTGAGTAGCGGGATTTAGATCTAGATATCGTAGTTAAGGTGTCTTCGTCAGATGAGATCTCTATGCACTGTGGGCTAGTTTGTTTACCCGTATTGACTATCATAGATATGTCGTCTAATGCGTTAATTCTTATTCTCGATAATGCATCGGCATTACAGTTTTGTTTTCCTGGTTTGTGTTTTATACGTAGTCGTACTCGGACAGTCTAAGTCTCCATCTGGTTAATCTACTTCCAGGTTCTTTAATAGAATTTAGCCATACTAATGGTTTATGATCACTAAGTATTGTGAATTTTTTGCCGTATAGATAGGGTCTGAAATGCTTGCATGCCCATACTACTGCTAGTAGTTCTTTTTCGATAGCACTGTAACGTGTTTCTGCATCGTTAAGTGTTCGGCTAGCAAATGCTATAGGTTTGTCGCTACCTATAGGACCTTGTGACAGGACTGCTCCTAACGCAAAGTTAGATGCGTCTGTTGTTAACAAAAAGGGCTTATCAAAGTCTGGGTATTGTAGCAAAGGTGCGTTAGTTAATAGTTCTTTGCATTTTTCAAAGGAATCTACGAATTGTTTTGTAATAATGACCTTATTTCTTTTCTTTAAACAATTAGTTAAGGGTTGTGTAATCTTAGAAAAGTCTTTTATAAATTTACGGTAATAGCCTACTAATCCTAGGAAACTCTTGATTTCCGTTGGTGTTTTTGGTAAAGGGAACTGTAATACAGCTTTTATTTTGTCGTCATTTGGTTTAAGACCGTCTTTTGTAATTGTGTGTCCTAGATATAATACTTCCTTCTTTAAGAATTCACATTTATCTAGTATTACTTTGAGGTTTGTCTGTCTAAGTCTGTCAAATATTTTCCGTAGTTTCATTATGTGTTCCTGTAAACTATTTGAATATACTATGATATCATCCAAGTATACTAAGCAATGAAAGCCTTGTAATCCTCGGAGCACATTATCCATAGCTCTTTGGAAGGTAGCGGGTGCCGTTTTTAAACCAAAAGGCATCCTAGTAATTTCAAAGTGTCCTGATTGAGTTGTAAATGCTGTCTTAGGTTGGTCTTCCTTCTCTACTTCTATTTGATGATAACCACTGGCTAAATCAATAGTCGTAAAGTAGCATGCTTTTCCTAGTCTATCGAATAGGTCGGTGATATTTGGTAATGGGTATTTATCATCTATAGTAATTTCATTGAGTCTTCTGTGATCGATTACCATACGGAACTTCTGTTCCCCGGTGGCATCAACCTTTTTTGGTACTAAGTGTACTGGGGCACTCCACGGAGAATGCGACTCGGTGATAACTTTGTTTTCTAATAATTTATTGACTTGTTTTTGTATTTCCTCATTTTGGCTGATGGGGTGTCTGGGGTGGGACGGGGTATGGACGTATAAATATGGGGTCTTCGTTATTTGTGCGAATTTTGTGTTTAACTTGGTTTGTAAATGACAAGGGAACTTGTTCGCAATAGAATATGTCCTTGTACTCTAGGCATAAATTTGTGATTAAGGATTTTTCTTCTAAGTTTAAGTGGTCTAGTCGCAACTTATGTAAGTTGTCTTCTAATACTTGTTCTAAATTAGGGATAGAATTTATGTTATTACAGTTATTAGTTTTTGTAGGTAAATCTAGTTTAGATACCTTAAAGGGTCTCGTAAATGTTATTTTCATTTCACTATCTGTTGTATTTTGAATCACGGTTTGAGCGAATGAATTTATGCAGTTTACCATAGCGTCAGGCATACGTACTCCTGAGCAAAACTCGGTGTAATTTAATATTGCGTTACCATTTTCTAAAGAGGTAGGTACCTTTACACGTTTTTCTGACCTAGGGGGTATTACTATATGGTGAGAGGGGTTATATAGAATAGAGATATTCGTCGTTCTTGTTCTTAAAATTGAATCTTTCATATCTACATTGGCTTCTAATTTTGTTAGTAGATCTGATCCAATAAGACCATTGTATGTGTTATCCACGTTGTAAATATAAAACTTGTGTTGGAAATTTTCTTTGAACGTTTTTGGTACGGGGATATTTGCGATTTGGTCATGTTTACTGCGACCATGAGTGCTAAAGACTTCGGTTGGTTCTGAACTAATATATTTCTTAAAATATCGGTTTGCTAATTCTAAATTTATAAACGAACGTGTACTACCCGTATCAATTAAAAATATTGACTGTATTTCAGGTAAACATATATGAGGTAATTTAAGACCGTTATAATTGAGTTTTATTATTTCGGTTGGGGTATTGGAGAGGCTTCTATTTGAAAATTTGCGTCTATTTCTTCACTACTGTATTCGTTAGTAAATTGAGTATCTTCCTCCATATTAAATTCGTCTATAACCGTATCGTCATAGTCTTGTCTGAATTCATAGTCAGCTTCTTGTTCATTTAGCATATTATTTTGTACGGTACGCATTGTTACGTCTGTATGTGATGTAGAATGCGGTTTATGCTGTTGATTGGTATTAATCCCAAATCTAAATTGCTGGTTAGGATTTGGTTTAAAGAATCCTGACTGCTTATAATTATTTAAAGCACGTGGAAATTGTTGTGGTGGACCATTAAATGGTCTATTAAAGTTAGGCTTAAATGGTTGATGTAGATTTGGTCTAAAACCTTGTGGCTGTTGGTTAAATCTATTGTTATTAATATTAGGTACAAAATTAGGTTTAAATGTTGGTTTAAATATTTGGTTATTCTGTGGAATAGAAAACTTATGTTGAATAGGTGTTGTAAAACTTAGGTGTTGTTGTGTTGGTTTGTGCGATAAATTCTGATTATTATGATTAAAGTTTGGCTTTATTTTATTTTTTGAGTTACATCTAGTTTGGAAATTAACTTCTTCAATAACTACACTAAGTGCTGATTCTAGCGTTGTACATTTATTTAGTCTGACAAACTTTATCAAATCCTCGGGTAAATTATATAAGAATTTAGTGCGGCATTATTATATATAATATATTTAGCGGCTTTAATTCCTTCGTCCGTTAAAATATTTACTTTAGAAATGAGAGAGCTCTTAACATTCTGTATTCTATGACAGAAATCTATATACGACTCCCCATGTTTTATCTTAAGGTTGTCTAACTCTATGCTAATGCATGCTTCAGATCTAGGGTCTCCAAAGTGTTGGACAAATACTTCTTTTAATTCTTCGAAAGTTTTAATATTTCCTCGTTCACTTACTAAGATAGCAGCTTTTCCTACTAACCTACTGGTTACACAATGGTAGAGGTAAGCTTGTTGAGTAGGGTTATTGTCCCCACGGAAACTTTTAATTACATATTCACATTTTGAAATAAATAAATTGAGTAACTTATCATCTCCATCGTATCTAGGAATGATGCTCTGAATTTCTTTGGGTATTAATTGAATTTGACTCATTTTGATTACAATGATTACAACTTTTAGGGTAAAAAAAAAATTACGTAAACGACGATTTTTGTTCGAATTACGTGACTTAATAGCTAAAACTGTGTAATCTACTGAAGTTTGAGTAAAATACACATACGTCTAAATGGCTTCGTCTAAATTAGATATAAATATAATAGACAAGGGTTTAAGGAAATGCGAATAAGGGTCTACTCACAATCTGCTCGATCCCATGCCGTTTCTTGAGTAGCTTGATGCAGGACGCGTGTCGTTCAGTTGACTTATTTGTTTGATAGGTTCGACGGAGTTAGTGTCATGCGTCTAGGATAACGTAAACGACCGATTCTTGTGTTTTTATACGATCACTATTCGCGACTACTAATCCGACCCGGCTGCGCCAGTCAAATATGAACGCAGTCTAGTTCATATAAAAATATATTTATTTTGACAGTACACGTGTGCTCAGCATGAGCTTGTTTGATTCAAGAACATTTTTGGTTAAGGAACATTGGCTTATATACTAATAATTGGGTGCATGTGTGCATGGTGTACAGTACCTCACACATGCGCTTATTCAGCGAATGACATTAGTCTAATGGTTTCAGACATACTTAGGGATCAAGTCTTTATTGATTTGGTCATCATTAATTTTATGTGAATTAACCATTGGAAACATGAGTTGATGAATTCTCAGTAGTTATTGGGTGGCATGATGTCCCTTAGTTTATTGTTATGGTACGAGGTAAGGGTTGGCTATGTATAACTAGGTATATCACAGTACCCACTGTTATGTATTCTCTCCACAGACAATGAAGAGAACACATCAAATGCAGTATTGCCACAATAACCATTAATTGAGTATTTGTTTACATCAACAACAACAACACCATATGACGATAAACTGCCAAGCAAGTCAACCATTATTCAAAAAATCTATTTGCCAAACGCCGCCTTATTGCAGCGGGGCTGTTATGAAATAGGTCAATATCTAGGTCTAAGGAAATACTGTTGTAAGTTACCGCAGTACGCAAGAAAAATGAATTACGTCTGTAATTTGCTGAGCCCAAAGGAACATTTAACAATGGTCTCTGCCGGAATCTTGTTGGATTGGCACGTAGGCATATTTTTGAGACAAGCTCGGGAGAGTCCAACGATCCGTTCGCAATGTTTAATAAAAAGCAGACGTCTACATTCTAGGGGTAAGAAGTGATATCTCTTACATCGATGCTCGTAATTAGCTGAGAACCGTTGCGCTCGAAAGTCAAGGTATCGCAAAATTAAATTTTTAATACCTTCAATACGCAATTTGTATATTTTATATTGAGGGTTCCAAACCTGCGAGGCATACTCTAAATGGCTGCGCACGAAGGCACAATATAGAATTTTTAAAGTTTTTAAAGATGTGAAAGTGGATGAGGTTTTAGTTATAAATCCTAATGCCTTTGATGCCTTCGTAACAATTGCATCAATATGCTGGTCTAGCAGAAGTTTGGTATCCAACACAATGCCCAAGTCTCTAACTTTATCAACTTTCTTGATATTTTGGCTACATTATGTGTACACTGAGTCAGTAATAGATTTCCGCCTTGAATAAGCAACACAAAAACACTTAGCTACACTTAGCTCGAGCTTGTGTATGCTACAATAAGTTTCTAATCTGTTAAGATCTGCTTGTAAATGTTCAGTGTCTAATTCATTCCGTATCACCTTATGAATCTTCACGTCATCGGCATATAGTAAAATATAGGAGTGTTGAAAACATTTGCCTATATCAGAGATGAACAATGTAAAGAGCAACGGTCCGAGAATCGAACCTTGAGGCACACCGGAAGGGACCTTATATGGTCTAGAGCAGTAACCCTTGTAATACTACTGCCTGGGTGCGATTCTCAATGTAAGAAGTGAACCACCGAAACAAGTCGCCATGTATTCCTGCGCACAGTAGTTTATTTAAAAGCACTTCATGGTCGATACGGTCGAAGCATTTACTGTAGTCTGTATAAACTACGTCTACCTGACCATGCTCCTCCATGCCCTGCGTTATAATTGACATCATCATATCATTGCCATCAATTGACAACAGGAGCAAGTTGGAAGTGGTGGAGCGTCCCCCTTAAAAAGCCATGTTGTTCTTCACTAATATTACTCCTCAAGGCTGAGTAAACCTGTGTATATACAATTCTTTCCAGAATTTTTGAAAATAAACATATTTTGAAAATGGGTCGATAGTTTTTTACATTCGACCGATCTCTTTTTTTTTAAATAGGTGTAACGAACGCAGACTTCCAGATCTGTGGGATAGTGCCTATGTTGGGACATATGCATAATTTAAAAAATAATGATTGATGATTGAAGTGGTATCAATACTGGATAAGCCTGATGTCGATGCTACAGATTTATTTTCAACAACTCCCGATGATTTTTTTTTATCATTTTTTTGTTTTTCTGAGGTTGGAGAGTAATATTTTTTCGGCAAAGCAGTAAAACATTTGTAACATTCACGATGGTAACCACTTTCGTACAAATCATCCGGTAAAACTACGTCTTTGAATTTTAGGTTATGGATTGTTCTGTGTTTTAAAATAGTTTGGCACTTTTTTAATGTCTCTACTGAAAAAAAAAAATTTTCTCATGAGATTTTTTACAAAATATATATATATATTCAATGATGGTGCCGCGGATTCTTCTATTGAATATCTGATATTATAATATATCATATATAGTTTAAGAAGGGGAACCGAGTTACCATCGATGTCTCACTCGCTCTAAAACGCCTGTAGGTATAGTGCTCTCGCGCTCATACTCATGGTTGAGTAATTTTTGTGTTTAGGGGATGTTTGGTCATTGCAATTTATCTGACTGATTAAATATAACATTGTAATAGTTATCTTAATAACATATAAAAAAATCAGACATTTAAAAATAAATTAAGTTTTTATTTTCTTAGTTATTTATTTTTCTTAGAGCTTTAAAGCGCCTGATATAAGTTTTGGCCTATGGAAAGCGTCTGATTTTTTTTATATGACTTCAGAGTAATATTCTACAAAACATATATAAAAATCAGTCATAAAAATTTAAGTTAAGTAACTCTGATTTTTAGTTACCTTTCTCACCTGGTACCTGCGTAGGTGTTACCGGGCAAGCTCCACAAACGTTCAGGTATTAAAAAGTACACAAGAGACTACTGAGAACCGAAAGTTATATGCTTTAGAAAATAAGTTGTGTCACGGCTCTGGGATCTTACTCTATGAGATTATAAAAAATATATTTGATGCGATTTATCTAAAGCTTTTGATTATGTTATTCATGAAACGCTTATCAAATTACAGCACTATGGTATCTAATAGGATTCAGAAAGTTGATTTTAAGGGTGAGCGATATCCGGGTTCTGTGGTAGAAATGGGCGTTTCACAAGGTTCTATGCTCGGCCTTTTTTGTTTTTAGTACATACATATACAGATACATCACTATTATTTAGACTCGAACGCACATTTACTAATTCCACAGACGTAAACAGTGCCATTTACAAAGTGGTTCATTGGTTTGACATTAACAATTTGCTTTTGAATGAAAAAAGAAACTAAGTGTATACGGTTCATCACGCCAAACGTCCAGCCAGTGAAAACCACTGTGATGTTTAAGGATTTCGAGCTAAACCTTGTATATACAACGACATTTTTAGGAATAACATTAGATTCTAACCCAGTGAATACATGACATCCATATGACGTTCAAGATAGGTCATACAGATGAAATAGAATTTTTACATAGATATGACATAATAATAACTTTATTGAAGACTGACATGATGTCATATGGCATGACATCATTATGACATAGTAATGCCTTCTGAGTTCTAATTGACGTCATAATTCTGACGTAAATACTATGTCGTAAGCCTTCCATGTGTGACGTTATTTACTTCATATTTTTGTAAGCATCCAGTAGCAATTTTATATCTCTATCACATCAGAGTTGTCATGCTGTTGGAGTTAAGTCATAATGATGTCAATTAGAGGTCATATTAACGACATCTATCCTACGTAAGAATCTTACGTCAGGAAGTAGGAAATTATGAGTCATATATGATATCTTACGTAAATCTTGAATGTTTTTATTGTTCACCAGGATAGTTTCAGTGACAATAAATTACCAACGGGACCGGTATTGGAAGCTTCATGCTTCTCAGATTAGATATTTAAGTCTAAACATTATCGTTTAATTATCACGGGACTACAATATTTTTTCTTTGATAATATTTCAATAAGAATATAAATTTATTATGTCATCATCATCATCAGCCTATTGCAGTCCACTGCTGGACATAGGCCTCTCCCATTGCACGCTACTTAGATCGATTTTGGGCTTCTCGCATCCAGCTCCTGCCAGCCATCTTGCGCAAATCGTAATTATATAATTTTATTAAAAATAATGTTTCACTAGTTACTAAAGGTATTTTTTTTGGATTTGATTCTCAGGCTTAGGCTGTAAAAAAACCATTCCATTCTAATAAAAAAGAATAAATCAAAAAGTTTGTTACGAAATAGTAAGTAGGTAACTAACGTCACACATATCATAAGGATAGGACATAATATTTACGTAATATTTAACTCACATTTATTACGTCATTTAAAGTCAAATTTTAAGTCCGTACTAGATCGCAGATCCATTGTACTGCAAAATATAAGGGAACTGACTATTTAGAACGATTCAATATAAAAATATTTTTTTTGGTGTCTAGCTAGGTCAAACTGGTTTACCTATTTAGACAACAAAAAATTTGTTTGGCGACGCACAGGTGTGCGTTGCCCCAGCGGAAAAAGTTAGAATTTCATTGTTTGAGTTTAACAGATATTTAGTGTATGACGTCGTGAAATTGTGTACCTATGGTAAGTAAAAATTTGTGCATCCAACCATTGTGGAGTTTTTCGCGAAAATCTGTTTCTGGCACTTTTTTTTCCTATGGATGTCGAAGAAAAAAAATGTGGTATCAAAAATTAGTGTATGACGTGAGGTAATTGTGTGTGTTTAAATGAAATTTGTGCGTCAATAAACTGCGGAGATATTCAGGTTGCCGCTGCGACAACGTTTGACCATTTGCTAGATTTTATATAAAACGCTTTTCTAGAGAGGTGTAGATTTTTTCATGCGTTGTTTTGAATTAGTTTGTACTGTTTGTAAAAAAAGATTTAAAAAATACCATACCAGTCATAAGATATAAATATAAACGTAAAATGAGGTTATTAGGTCCTAGTACGTAGTGCTTATACACAAGGGTATAGTTTATAACGTTTATACATACCTTGTAAGCATATACAACGGCTTACCAAGTATCAGTAATTTACTCTTAGTAATTAATGAGCTATGGGATAATTTACCACGACTGGACCAATGTTTTATTTGCAGTCTTATTACACGAGATTCTAAAGGAAATGCGTTATAAAACCTATTTCAATAATAAGTGCATTAATTCAAGTATTCATATGTTTTCATTTCTTTACACTCAATAATTAAGGAAATACAATTAAAATACTGACTACCGTCGCAATTCGTACAAAACCCGACCGAGTTTGGATCATCATCTGCCTACCCTTTTCCCAATTTTATTTGGGGTCGGCGCAGTATGTATGATTTTTCCATTCTACTCTGTCATGCGTCATCTCACTGTTTACTCCCTTCCTAGCCATATCCTCCCTGACGCAGTCCATCCACCTCTTCTTCGGTCTGCCTCTTCTCTTGTACCCTTCAACTCTCATACCTAAAACTTTCTTCGCCACATTTTCCTCATCCCTCCGCATGACATGTCCATACCAAGATAACCTATTACTTCTTAACTTTTCATCCAGTGGCGCTACTTTCAGACTCCCTCGTATATACTCATTCCTAACCTTGTCCATCTGAGTCACACCACACATCCATCTCAGCATTCGCATTTCGGCTACATTCAGGCGTCTCTCATCCGTTCTCTTAATGGGCCAACTTTCAGAGCCATACAGGACGGCAGGTCTGATAATAGTTTTATAAATTTGTCCCTTCAGTGTTAAGGGGAAACTGGGGTCACAAGTTGTTCCCGTTACCTGCCGCCACTTCATCCATCCCGTATTGATTCGATGCTGTACAGTTCGATCAATCTCACCATCACATTGTAAGAGGGAGCCGTGGTACTTGAAATTGGAGCAGATTGTTATCGCTATCCCATCCAGCGAAATGGTTTCAGGACTGGAGAGACCGCCGAAATCGCAGAACATGTACTCAGTTTTGGTTCCGACCGAGTTTGGATGGCTACGAAAAAGCGGCCGTGCAGTATATTTAGGTAACATTCTACAATTTACAGTATAGTATATAGTAATTTTGTACCGTTGCATACACAACGGATAGGTTTAAATTGGTTTAATTTTTTATCATTAAGCGGTCAAAAACTTCAAGTAATAATGACTTTTACAGATTTGATTAATAGGCATAGATTTATAGGTAAAAATATGAGGTATCTGAAAATGTGAGAAAAGAGCTCGTCTAAGCAGGAAACGCATGGAGGAGACTTCCTCAACAGCAATAATGGCCTCTTTCATTAGGAAAAATGAATGCGAAAAAATGGAACATATTGTCCAAGAAAATTGTCCCAGCGGAAACAGTTTTTCGTGAATAACTCCCCAATGGTTGCACAAATTTCTACTTACCATACACTATTACACGACGTCATACACTAAATATCTGTTAAACTCAAATAATGAAATTTGTTCTTTTTCCGCTGGGGCAACGCACACGACTATTGTACTCGTATACCAAGTTTTTCGGGTAAGTTTCGTTTTCAGTTAGGAGTACCACGTTTTGCTGACGTTGCGGCCGTCGATAGATTATGGCAAACCTGAGCAGATGCTATGCTCCAGACGGGATCGAGAGAGGGCTGATGCTGCTCATAGGAGGCAGCGGAGGTGACGCGGCAGAGGTCGCTAGCTCCCCAATCACCGCCTAAGGGTCGTTGAACGATCCGAGACAGGTGACACCCCGGTGGGGCCGGGGGGTGTCGTCTAAGGCGGGGTGCTGTTGCGGCTCTTGCTGTGTATAGCAGTGAGCGGCGGGGTAACTACGGTCACCCCAGGATTATATATAATTGTATTTTTTTTTTCTTGCTGATTAAATTTACAAAGCTTAAGGTAGGCCCACCCCGACGCAGCACACATTACTGTGTGCCGCTCCGGGGCGGGCCCACCTTAACACGTTCACAGTGCATGTACCACATGTGGGCCACTATGAAGACATCATTACACGTGCGTGCACCACAAATGGACCATGAGTCTATCTAAATTAAAAGTTTTTCTAAGTTTGCACGTGTCCATTGAAACTTTTTTTACCGAATTTTCGTCAGTGTTGCAAGGCATTAGAGGTTGAAAATGAAAACAATTTTTTTTAAAGGAAATGTTTAAATAAATTGTAAAAGTGAAAGATAAAAACCAAAAATAACTAATCAACAGCACATGCTATGAGCGGAGCATCGCGAATACGTAGAGACTTGTTACAGTTTTGAAAACTTTTTACTCATACTTGCGCTACATGCTAATCGGCCGGCATAACTTTTTAATTTTACCCACATGTTGTTTTTTTCATTTCTTAGTTTGAGTTTTGTTTTGTTATAATTTAATCATATTTATGCCAATCATCGGTTGTATTACCACGTTTTGTACTATCAATAATCCTGTCGAAATCCTGATTTTCAATAGTTCGGCATCACTCTTAATAGTTTTTTTTTTCAGCTACTCGCTTTCCAGAATGTATTTAAACCAAGGTGGGTTTTACCTTGATTTTACACACTAAGGTATTTTTTGACTATTGATTTTTTTTAACTAAACTGATCGGCTTCCCTAGACTCTGAGCCCTATAACTATATAGGCTTTTATATGATGGAGGTACTCAATAAGTTATAGGATATTCCATTTTATTTTAGTTTGTCCCGCTCGAGTATAAATACCACAATCTCTTCAAGGCCTTATAAATTCAGATTTATCTGGAAATTAAAAACCATTTACAAAAAAAAAAAGAATTGATGCTTCCACTACAGTTTATTTACTGTACAACAAAGAGATATAAATTTATTTATAAATAATTAAATCATCTACACTTGATTATTTACTTCCTGTACCATATTTGAAGTGATTTCATCCTTTTAACTTTCTTTTGCAATTGAAGTACTCCATAGAGCAAAGCTTCAGCTGTTGGTGGGCATCCAGGCACATAAATATCCACAGGGACAATACGGTCACAACCTCTGCAAGACAATTGCAACAATATCAGAATTAAATATTACTGCTGTAAAGAAGAACAGCAGATCCTATACACCTAGTAATATATGATGGATGGTTATGAGATTGGCACTGTTTGTAAAACAAGAACGAAGACAGTAGTTGCGGAATGCAGTCGCCATGGCCGGAACTGGTCGGATCATCATGACTGTTTATAGTTTTTGTTTTTTTTTATATATTTTTTTACTATTTTCATGTAATTATCATATTTACAGAACTTTTCTGAAAGTGCATAAATTCTTCTCAAAAATTGTTCAAGTGTTTTATGTATGTATGTTGTATGTTTAAATCAATATTAACAAATTAGCTCTCGTGTATTCAGCAGTTAAAAACGATCATTTTTTTATTACTGAGGTTGGCTGTACAGATTAGAGACAGTAAACGTATGAATTATTTTAAATAAATTAACTAGCGATCCGCCCGGCTTCGCACGGGTGCAATGTAGATATTAGTAATGTGGTGCCAGTGTGGAGTAGCTAATTATACTATTATTATGATAGGATTGTACTACAGGACATTTTTAAATGCAATATTTATAAGGCCCGCTACGATCCTGCCCACCGCTGCCACCCGGGATAAACGTATGGCTCGACGATCGTTGGGCTAATAATATCTTCTAAATCGACGGTAATATCTTCTAAAATATTCATTTTAATATGCTGTACAGAGCAATTTTAACTACATTAAATGTACAACGTATCTTACGTATTTAATTTGATAAGGAATAATAACGTATTGTTTAAAATAGCTTCGTAAATAACCCATTAGTTTTTTGTAATATTTAAAAGTAAAAAATGGTTACTTTGGGTTATCCTTACTCCTAAGGATAGACATATACCATCGCGAACTTTTTTGTAGATCTTTTTAAGATTACAATTCCGTAGTTCATTATTTTGGTCTGTCTCGTAAGGATTAGTCAGCATTTGCAACGTAAGCGCACAAAACCATGTTTCTTAAGACAAATCTTTGAAATTCTCGAATGTATTTTACATATAAACCTTGCCTTTGAATCACTCTCTCTATTGGTGAAAACCGCATTAAAATCCGTTGCTTAGTTTAAAAGATCTAAGCGTACAACACAAAAAAGCGGCCTTATTTTATACGATGTAAATATTTTAGAAAATAGACTATTTTTTTTTCCTGATATTCTATGAATATAACATAGTTTAGAAAAAGATACCCACCATTATTAAACTATCAACAGGTCGATTGATGTTAGAGAAGACCACGAGTGGTTTCGCCCAAAGCAATACTAGGTTCAAACCTTTTCCATGTTTTTGTAGTAATATAAGGACAAGAACAATATTCTTGCTATTTAGAAACATTGACAGTAGAAAGCGTTTAAGTTTGGTATGGCCGTATTGCATGTTGCTCAACTTGGCATAGACACTTCCATGCCTACAGATATATTATAATAATGTACCTTACACATCTCACACATAGCTGTCTGGTCCCACACCAGGCAGAGCCCGGGCTATTGTAACAAATCTGCTGATAAACATACTTATATTTTTAAATACATACATATTATAAATGTATTTGTTTTTTGTTAATAATACTATAGTTTAAACATTTTTTTATGTTTTAAAAACATACTACTTATACAAATGTTAAAATTATAATAGTAGTACTAGTATTTCCACATAGAACTACTACACTCCAACAAAAAAAAAAGCATGAGATCACAGAAGGTTAAAAAGTTCAAAAATATTTTACTCAAATATTATTCTTCAGGCCAGAGATCAACACTTGCTTGAATTCTGGGTTATTCATTATTAAAAATTTGAATAATTTAGGCCATTTTTGACATAAAATTTGTCAAATTCCTAAATAATTGCAGATTTTATCTACTTTTCAGAATGAAAGTACCTAATTTTAAAAAAGGATATAGATTAGAGTGTGATAGATAATAGAAAGAAATATTTAGCCTTTTTATTTTGAGATGTGTTGTAACATAAAAGTGTTTAAAGTTTTTTTTGTTGCTGTACCAAATTTTCTGATATCTCCATTAGAAGAAACAAATTCTAAATTAATACATCCTTTTAGATATAAGATAAGCCTTTAACCTAATTCTATTCCCTCTCTCAGGAACTTTGTGATGAAATGTGAAAATATATAAATCCCATATATATAAGTATGATTAAATTTAAATATATTCAATTTTTTTTTGTGATTCTTTATTACTTACCTTACAACTGAGTAGGAGTAATGATAGTATCCACCACCATTTGCACAGCTGCCCATTGAAATAACCCATCTTGGGTCTGGCATTTGGTCATAAACTTTCCTTAAAGCTGGTGCCATTTTATTAGTCAATGTACCAGCTACGATCATAACGTCAGCCTGACGTGGCGAGGCACGAAAAACAACACCATATCTATTTGAAAAATGAAATTGTCATCAAGAAAGAGAAGTTAGCCTTTTATAAAATAATAATATACTGTTTTTAAAACAGACAAATAAATAAACACTTCTGTTCAAGACATTTGACACTTACTTTAATAAAAAAATATATATATTACACACTAGCTGAGACCCGCGTTTGTTGTTATAGCCGCGGGGCGAAGCTAGTCTAAAAAAAGTAGCCTAAGTTACTCCTTATGTCATCAGCTATCTGTCAGTAAAAGTCCCGTCGAAATCGGTCCAGCCGTTCCAGAGATTACCCGGAACAAACAGACAGACAGACAAAAAATGTAAAAAATGTTATTTTGGCATATGTACCGTGTAAACATACATATGCATTTAGTAAAAAGCGGTTATTTTAATATTACAAACAGACACTCCAATTTTATTTATTTGTATAGATTTTATTAGTTCATTAAAGAGTTTTATAAAGTGTATGATGTAATCTAGAAATGCTGCTAAATCTGTTTTGTTGACCATTTTAAATCGTGATTTGTTGTTACTTGCAAATAAGTAAACCATAAAAATACCTGTCCATGTCATAGCGAGGAGCAGCAATGTGCATCATCTCTACCGCACAACATGCCAAACCAAAAGTCATAGGCCAAATAGAGCCTTTCCTTCCCCAGTTCAGTAAATCATCGAGCCTTGCCACTGCCATCTCAGCCATGTTGGTCGCATCTTGGAAGGGAGAGTAAGGTCGTCTTTCCATAGGGTTTGGAGCAGGTAAATGAGTATGACGCATTTGTTCTACGACGGGTACTATAGCTCCCTTTTTTACAACAGATAAAAGCGTAGAAGGAGCTGTAGCTCCTAAAGTTTTGAGAGCCTGCATCTTTCTGTAAAATACATAAACAGGAGGATAATAATAGGTTATTCCATTATTATACACACATGCAGTATACAGCTTTGTCCCTAATAGTTTGTGACTAAACTGCACTCACAATATTGATGCACAAATATTTCGAGTAAATTCAATGCACGTTATTCCTCTTAAAACTAAAAATTAGAAAATCTAAACTTAAGTTGACAGTTTACGTAATTCGAAGGTGCATTTATATTTTTTAGTCTTCTATCTACAATTTTATATTTACATAAACGTGCTAGCACTGAGTGAATATAATTTTCAAATAAAAAACATTGAAGGTGTTATCATTTTCTTATTTTAATATTGTCTCTTTTTTGAGTAATGTCTACAAAATTAGGTAATACCAGTCAAAATTTAAGTAATATTTTGAAGAATGCTGACTTCGGAAATGTATACCTTAAAGTCAGAAAATGTCAGCACCTTAGAGTAACGAACGTATTTATGTAACCTATAGAAAGCTCAGCGTAGCTCGGCGGTCAGGATCCAGTGTGATTTGTTATCAAGAATCATTTATTAACCTAGTAAAATATGATTTTGACTTTTTTTTTAATAAAAAGTTTAAGCTCTCCATAATTTTTTTCCTTCTTCTTATAAGGCTCAACCCAGGCTTGGCATTTTCTTCCTATAAGAGATTATGAGTTTGTATGATAGAAAATATTATATTATACAATTTGACAGAAAACAACATGACATAATCCGATGGTAAAATAGATTTTAAACATATTAGAGGAACAAATGCGAGTTTATTTCAGATTTACTCGATCGTCACGAAATTTTCACCATTCAAATCAATCAAATCAATTTTTCTGGTTTTGTCGAGCAAGCTATCACTTCGATATTTCCAATGTCATTTCACCTTTATCGAAATTTTCAGTGCTATAAAATCTATCAATGTTTAGACGCTTTGATAGTCAGGGCAGCTTACGTTTCAACCTATTTTAAGAAACGAGGAGAATTAATGTTTATTTAATGCTCATTTATTTTGTATCTGCCTAAATGAGCTTGTACATATATATACATATTTTTGTTGTTGCTATTACATAGTACATTGAGATGATGCGTCGACCTCACCTTCATTGATGTGAATTCTGACCTACTTACATCCCCGTGGAGTTGTCTCACTGTCCTGTTCATCGGTGCTTATGCATTCATTGAATATATATTTATTTAATGTATTCCAATTATGTATATGAAATAAACGTTATTTTAACAGCTCTATCTGCAGTAAGACGTTTCCGTTTTGCATTATGTATGTGAGCTTGAGCGCTAAAAGTGCGTTTTGTGGTTGCCAAAGTAAATATCATTTTGATGTATTATACTTTTCCACAAGACAACTGGTTCTATTTCACCCAGGGAACGCCAAACAAATTGTTTGCTCCAGAAGCATTTCATTCATTTCCAATTTTGCTTTATATTCCGTCCGCTATAACCAGTTTCAGGTAACAAGAAGTTAACAAATAGATATGAGAGTAGAAAAGAGTACATAGTAGTTTATTCATTGATATTAACATTTAGGTACGGCTATTGAAACAGTAAACCAATAAACACCCTAATCAAAACCCTGTGGGAATAAATGAGTTTAAACACGGTTTAAAGCTACTGAAAGATTTACATCCGGTCTTTTGCCCATCTCTAGATGGTCATTTCATAACAGGGCAATTATGAAATGAACGCAACAATACCTACCTAATTGTTGCAGTCACTGATAAAAAATGAATTTTTATCTTAACGACTTAGACATCATCTAACAAAGTTTTACGGCACTTTAAAAAAGCCTAGGTGCCAAGCTTGCGACATGTTTTTGTTGCAGACCTCTTTAGTAACTGCTTGAATGCTCCTGAAAAAGTATCTGAAATAATCTGATAATCAAAGAAGAGTAAAACGAAGAAAAACAGTTTAATGTGTATTCCGTATATCATTTAAGCATAGATCTGACTCTACAACGGACCATTGTCATTGATTTTTTTCTTCTTCTTTCAATGCAATGGCTCCATCGGTTAAGATTTTTTGACTTGTGGTTATGGAGTGTAAAGTGAAAAAGCCCACCACCAAAAAGCAATAAATAATAGTTTTAAAACCATCCTAAATGGCGCTAGTTTAGCCAAATGGAATGACATGAACATAGCAGTTAACAGTGATCGAAGATTGCTGCAAAAAAGTAAACCCGATAGGAACGAAGTTGTGACGATCGAGTAAAACTGATTCGACACGATTTTAATTACAACGCCATCTATGAAAGCAGCTATTACCTACATATTTTTCAGTTGGTTTCTAATTAAAACAATTTATACATTTATAGATGGCGCTGAATGACTGACAAGTGACAATTCAAAATAAAAAGTGTCGTTACAACTATTCGTGAGAATTTTTTCCGTCTAGCCCCCTTTCACAACGCGCGATAAGGAACTTCGTTCCAAAAAAAAAAAACAATTGACTGAATCGAAAACCGTGTAATTGCGAATTCGATTGTCGATTTAGTAGTTCCTCATCTTGCTCATGATTATTCGCAATTCGCATTCGACAAACGTACGTACTAATTTATATCTTTAGAATGAAATGGTATGTATCTATCTTTTCAGCTAAGTGATACTTTTTGCGCGTCACTAGTGTAAACATAAAGTGACGTGCATAACAAACTGACATTGACAAGCCGGCCGATTTATTATGTCAACAATGTTTAACTGGGGGACTGTCAAGTTATCGTGTGTTTGGATAGCACGTGTGCCTTGAAAGTTTACGAATATTAAGTGTTTTTGTGATCATTGGACCAAATCTGTGACTTCTTGTGTATATATATTGTAGTACTAACCGGGATAAGGTATTGTGACGTTTTAATATAATATATATTGTCTTACATGAAGACATTCATTAGCAATGGGTAAAGAAAAACCCCCCGACCCTCCTGATGATAATTCACCTCCAACTCCTACTTTTTCCTCTCCCCCAATCTTTCCTACCGCTCCTCTTACCTCAGTAAACCCATTGACACAGTTTGCAGAAGTGGTTTGCAGTATTCCTGACGCTCAAAACCGGAAACGTCCAGTTGAGGAAGAATCCTCTTCTAGTCGTCCCACTAAACAATCGAAGAGCCAAGTAGCTCGAGACTATTATACAGCAGAAGATAAAACTTCATTCATTGTGCATGTTTCGCGGATAGAACTACAACCCAATTCGGGCACTACTCTCCACCCAGTGTCATTAGGCATACTCTTATACAAAAACAATATAAGTAATATAATTAAAGACGGAATTAAAAGAGTTGGTCGGAATCGAGTGTCTATCGAGTTCTCGTCTGCCCAAGATGCCAATGCCTTTCTAAACAATCCCATCTTACAAAAAAATAAATTTAATGCCTTCATACCATCTTTTAATATCACACGAATGGGTGTCATTAGTGGGGTGCCAGTTGACTTGACTGAGGAAGAGGCAATGGATTATATATCTGTACCCTCAGGCTGTGGCCGCATCCTAAAAATCAGACGAATAAATCGAAAAGTTACAATAGATGAAGTCACCCACTGGAAACCCACTGAAACATGCGTCATAACCTTTGATGGTCAGACACTTCCCAAGAGAGTGTATTGCTGTTACACATCTCTCCCTGTACAGCAGTATATATACCCAACCATCCAATGCCACAAATGCTGTAGGTTTGGTCATGTTGCGGCAGCCTGCAGGTCTAAGCCCCGTTGCCTTAAGTGCGGGCTTGACCACCCAGGTAGCGGTTGTTTTGTTGCTGCGGCAGATGCTTTCTGCATTCTTTGCTCCGGGAGTCATTTCACTAACAGTAAGGACTGTCCGGAGTATGGAAGGCAGCGGGCAATTAAGACATCTATGGTTGAAAAAGCCATATCCTACATAGAAGCAAGTAAACTGATACCTGCTACGTCCCGCAACTATGCTAATGCCGCTAGAAGTCAACCCACCGAATCACATCGCAAAACAATTTTGCTTAAACCTAGATCCCACGCTCCTCTTGCACCATCCTATGACAAAACTGTTCAATATAACATCACTAGCACTCCCTTATCCACACAGCCAAATGGCTGTGGCCTTTCTAACACAAATATCCAACCCATTTCCAATCTAATAACACCACCAATTATTGAATTGTTTATTGAAATTGTAAAATCCTTTATGTCCCCTAATATCCCTAATTCACCGTCCAATGTTGCTGAAAAAATTATTAAACTTTTAATCAATCTTAAAAATGGCTCCACAGCTGAGACTTCTTCAATGGAATGTGAGGAGCGTGTTTCATAAGAAGCATGACCTTACATTCCTCTTAAATAAATATACGCCTGTTGCTTGCTCTATCACAGAGACTTGGCTAAAACCATGTCTTAACTTTAGTGTGCCACACTTTAACACTCTCAGATGCGATAGACAGGATGCTTATGGAGGGTCAGCTCTCCTCATTAATAATAGAGTCTCGCAATCTATCGTTGCCCTGCCCACCACTATTGATGACATAAATATGGTTGCCTGCAAAGTTGAAGGTATTACGCTTATATCTATTTATATTGCTCATCCTCATAGAAATCTCTTACCTACTATAAAAGGCATATTTCAGAATATCAATGGGCCAGTGATTATAATGGGTGACTTCAATAGTCATCATTATAGGTGGGGCTCTGAACGGTGTAATGCGTTTGGGGAAGGCTTGGTGGAGATCATAGATGACCTTAACTATGTCATACTTAATAATGGCTGTCCTACCCGCCGATCTCTGCCTGGTCAACTCAAAAGCTGTGTGGATCTCACATTCTGTTCAGCTGATTTAGCTACTGCTGCTCAATGGTATTGCTCAGACCTGTCACATGGCAGTGACCACTATCCCATAGTTATTTCAATTTCAGGTAAAACTTTCTTAGAAAAAAGCCCTCCCCCTTTATTAAAATTCAACCTAACTAATGCAGACTGGTCTAAGTACACTGATTTATTGGAGGATAGAGTAAACGCTTTTCCAAATTCAGATCTTCAAAGCCCGAGTCTATCTAATCACTGCCATGTACAGAACTGTCTGGAGAATCTCATTAGCGCCATCATCTCATGTGCAGAGCTAACCTTTCCCCTAAAAAATTCGGCTCGGGGTAAAATACCGTCACCGCCGTGGTGGGATCAGGATTGCACTAGAGCTGTCAGGGAGCGGAAGGAGGCAGAGAAGAGATATAACAGAAACATGAACACCCATAACTTACTGTCTTATAAACAAGTTCAGGCTAAGTGCAAAAGGCTGCTACGACAGAAAAAACGAATAGGGTGGGTCGGGTTTTGCACATCCTTATCACCATCTACTCCTCCATCAATAGTATGGAAAAGTATAAATAGGTTTAGATCGGGATGCACTCCCAGAACCTCATCTCCTATGAACCGCGAGACAGCTGAACTGTTTTTTGATAAAATAGCTCCTTCTTACGTACCCTCTATAGAAGAGAGTGAATGTGTGCCACCCAGCTTGGATTTAGAAACATCTGACTTGTCATTCTCCTCTCAGGAACTAGATATGGTGCTTGATCATGTCCAGGACTCAGCTCCTGGGATTGATGGAATACCGTACTCCTTCCTTACCCATTTTGGGAGCAAAGCAAGGGAATATTTCCTTAAAATAATAAACTACTGCTATAAAAGCGGTTCAGTCCCCAATCAGTGGAAAGAACAAATAATCATCCCAATTTTAAAGCCAGGCAAAAATTCAGACGACCCAAATGGATACAGACCAATCGCTCTATCATCATCAGTCCTGCTAAAAATCTTCGAGCACCTGCTTAAAAATCGGTTGGAATGGATTGTGGAGTCTAGAGATTTACTTCCAAGCTCCCAATTCGGGTTTAGTAAAGGACTCAGCACTATGCATAGCGTTGCAATACTCACCACAGATATCCGAATATCCCTATCCCGAAATGACTCGGTAGTCGCGGCATTCCTCGACATAACTTCAGCCTATGACAACGTCCTTCTTCCGATCCTCAGGCAAAAATTGCAAGAGCTGAGAATCTCAGCAAGAATGGTACATAGCATATGTCAAATCACTATGTCACGCTCACTGACTCTCAGGGCCCAAGGGGAAGAGCTCGGGCAGCGAAGGGTATGGAAAGGATTACCGCAAGGCTCCGTTCTAAGCCCTTTGTTGTTCAACTTATATACTGTAGATTTAAGTTCATCCCTTAACAACAATTGCCACATACTACAGTATGCTGATGACCTGGCTCTATATGTGACGAACCAATGCATTACTGACGCTACCACATCCCTATCAATTTCTCTGGAATCTTTAAACCAGTGGTTGCTTGATCATGGACTGAACCTGTCTGCTTCAAAAAGCATAATAGTTGTATTTTCAAGGAAGAGGGTCATTCCCCAGATAGATATAAACATTCAAGGACATAACATCCCTGTGGATACAAAGGCAAAGTTTTTGGGTGTATACTTGGACCATAAAATGACAGGTAATCACCACCTTAACTACTTGGTCAAAAGGTGTGAACGAGTCATCCCTATTTTGAAAGCTCTGGCTGGTGTGTGGTGGGGAGCTCACCCATACACCATGAAGCTGATCTATAACGCCCTTATCCGCAGTGTAATGGATTATGGTGTCTTTTTAATAGGCCCCTGCAAGAAAGGGGCCCTTACGAGCCTTGATAAGGTTCAGGCCAGGTGTCTTCGGATCATTACTGGGTGCATGAAATCTTCTCCTATAAATGCATTACAAGTTGAATGTGCTGAACCCCCTTTAGAATTAAGAAGGCAATATTTGGCAACGCGTTTTATATTCCGTCTAGTATGCAGAAATACCCATCCCCTTATTCAAAAATTAAAGTTTCTAAATTCCCTTATAAACTCTACTCAGTATTGGAGACATAAGGATATACCCTTCATTTTAAAAGCTTTCCACTCCTTTGAAAACATAGAGTGTCCCTTAATCAGTTTCGAGAGGCTCCCCTTGTTTAACTATGAATTAGAGGTATTATATTTTAAACCAAATATTTTATTTAATATTGGCATATCCAAGGGCAATCCTAATTCTGAAGCAGCCTTTAATGCCTTGACAAATATAAAATGGCATGATTTCCAGAGATTCTTCACTGATGCCTCAAAACTGTCACAGGAGGATGTCACTGGTTCTGCTGTTTATTATCAAAATTCTAAAATAATTTTAAAATTCAAATGCCCAAAGGAATCCTCTCTATTCACAGGTGAGTGTGTAGCCATTCTAGAGGCCTGTATATATATACAGACACATAACATTAATAAGGCTGTAATCTTCACTTGACTCTTTGAGCTGTCTCAAGGCCCTAGAACAGAACCCCTACAAAAGCAAATTACACAGCTCCCTTATTTTAGAAATAAAGAAACAACTCTTTAAATGTTTCATGAAACAAACAACAGTCCAGTTAGTGTGGATCCCAAGTCACTCTGGCATCAGGGGCAATGAGTTGGTAGATATGCTGGCCAAAAGTGCCATCTCAGCACCATCTGTAGACCTTAAGCACTACTATAATCAAGGTTATGACTTATTGGCTGTACCCAAAAAGATACTGTTGTCTTCATGGCAATCCCAGTGGAATGAGTCCAGCAAGAAGAAAGGCAAATACTACTATGCAGTACAACCAAACATTACTCCAAAGCCTTGGTTTTACCAACACAAAAAAACTGCAAAAACTGTAATATCTGTAATCTGTCGTCTACGCTTGGGCCATTGTTGCTCCCCAGTGTTTCTACAAAAAATTCGTGTACGAGACTCCTCTCTATGTGAATGTGGCCTTGACGAGGGGACCCTGGAACATATATTTTTTGATTGCCCCCTTAATAACTCACTCCCCAGTCTGTACAGTAAACTAACAAAATTGAACATCCCCCTTCCTATAAACTTTGCTTCCCTTCTGACCCATTCCTCCCGTCCACTACGTGTATGCCTTATGTCGTTCATCAATTCCAATAATATCAGACTCTGACTTGAATCCTGATAATGTTTTGTCAATACTAATGTAGTATCTAGTTATTATTATTATTATCTATTATTATATATCTGTTTAATATATGTATAATTTGTATCCGTAAGTAGCAGTGTGTTGTATTTGTAATATTTGTTTCAGTGTCCTAACTCCATAACAAGATTCGCAAAGAAAACAAAATTTTAACAGGAATACCTGGTGTTCGTTCTCTTATCACATACATTTCAGCGCACGACTGACATTGGCAGAATTGTCGACATATCGGCATCGTTTGCCATAGAGAAAAATAGATAGAATGTTTAACTGAAATAACTCAAATAATCTATGGAAATCTTTTATTTAACTTTTATCTACTGTGTAGTTTGAAGTCAACAACGAATACACGAAATTTTACGGAATACACGATTATCAACGGATCAGACAGTAGATTTTGTTCATGATAAAATAAACCTATTAAAGTTTAAAGGCTCTATTTATATGTCAAGTAAAATGAAAAAGGTACTGATTGATATAAATTAAGAGTTTTGACTTCATATTTATATTATTTTTAACCCTTTTCAAATTTGGTTTGATTCAGGAAAAGTGGTTTAAACCTATGTTTGAATTTGATGACGATGTTCCAAAGCAAAAATCGAGTAAAGGCGAAGAAACCTTCGTTAATACCAATTCTAAAGCTAACCAGGTATCGTAGGCAATTTAAAATAGTAATACGTTTGTATCATTATCATTTATCGGCCTCGAAAATAATTACCTATCAGGGTTTTAAACAAAAATTATGCTGTTATACAGGTTACTAATGTTGATTACCAAACCAGGCTAAAGCCAGTATTTGCGAGGCTTAATTTTAATATACCTTAATTCTGTAATAGGTATTAGACTCTACATCTAAAACATGTAGCATTGTGATTAAAGACCACAAAAATTGGATTAAGAGCTTTGAACCAGTAACTGTGGAAGACTTAGCTGTGAACAGCAAAAAAATACAAGAAGTTGATGAGTGGATAAAATCTGTTTGTAACAAGAACAATGGTGATATGTTACTATTGACTGGACCAGTTGGCTGCGGGAAGACTATTACAATAAAAGTACTTGCTGCCAAACACAAAGTTAGAGTTACTGAATGGATAACTCCCCTTGATATAGATATACCATCAGAGAATGGTATGTTTCATTGGCTTAATATAACTATGGAAAAAGTGGCTTAATCTTACTACTATACTATAAATACTTTATTTTTAGGAGAATATGAATATAAACAGAAGCAGTCATTAAAGTTTTTGGATTTCATCCTGAATGCTGCAAACTTTACATCTCTTTTAGATGACAACAATAGAAAATTAGTGTTAGTTGAAGACTTTCCTAATACATTCATAAGGACACCCTCAGAATTTACAGATGTATTACAGTAAGCATCACATTAACTTTTGGTTTTAATTTAAAAAGACAACTCCCGCATTGGGAATAAATCCTGTGTAAAGAACACCCAGACTCAGAACAACAATTTGTGGATCACACAAACTGTAGTGTAGTAGTAAGCGGTGTGGCGAGCGCTTAAAACACTATGCCATCAGTGCAGTCAAACTTAAATCTATATCATGTTCACCTCTCACTAAAACTCAGATTTAAACAGATTTTTTTTACCAGTTTGATTTAAGGACTCTACTAATTAGGTTTTTTTTTAATGGCAATTGATCTTAGAATAAGTGGAGTACATGTTTAATTATTTAAATCAAGAACCTTCTTACTATAAATATTCTATCTGCATAGCTTACACCTTTGCCTGGCACTGCTTTAATGAGATCTTCATGCAAAGCGTCGGTAGTCTAGTGATTAAAGCATTGGACTTGCGCTCAAGAGGTCATGGGTTCGAAACCTGACCAGTAAACTACCGATGTGAACCTCCTCCTAACATAAGCAATTTAGCTTTGTGGGAGAGGTTAACAGGAATACTAGCTATTTCGGTTGCTGGTAAACCTTTTATAAAAAGACAACTTAAACTTTAACGTTAAACTTTTACAGACAACAAATTTGCTTTTTTATTTAAAATATGTAGGTAGGAAATATGACAAGGCATAAATCACTAGGTGACGTACCATAGTGGTTCCAAGAAATATTTTTTTAAAACAATGATTATTTTTATTAATTCGCCTGCCCCATTTAAGGTTGGATATGCTATTTTCTTGATTTTGTTTTATTTTACTACTACTAGACCTAAAAAAGCAATGTTTTTCAGCAGCTTTAACAAAAAGACAATTTTTCCTCATAGTTTTTGAAGTAGCCATGTTAACAAAGTAAATATATATATATATATATATTTATCGGCTTAAGAATTCCCTCCCCTCCGAGACGAAAGCAATGCTTGTACAGACCCTTATTCACCCCATATTGGATTACGGTGATGTATGCTATTATGACCTGAATGCAGATCTACTCAATAAATATGAGCGCCTTCTAAATAACTGCATTCGATTCGTCTTCAACTTCAAATATGACCATGTTTCCTTCTTTCGTCGCGAATTGAACTGGCTCACTATTCGTCAGCGCCTAAGCTAGACTGGGAGAAAATGCCAGTGGGATTAAGTCCGCCATTGTACAACCCCCACTTGTGCATAAAGTATTAAAATAAAATATATATTTATATATAAAAATTAACCAATTTTAAACTTAGACGCGCTCTCCTGTAAAATTGCTAATTTGCAGATCCTACATTCTTCATCGGGATGGGCGATATGCTAGTCCTTAGTAATAATTGTTGTTAATACTAAAATCTTTCCATTTTATTGCAGTCAATATAAATTTAGAGCAAAATCGCCTATTATTTTTATATGTTCAGAATCACATATGGATGGTAAAAATACTTCTGCTAATCTTTTCACACCAGGTCTGAAGGAGCAATTCAGTATACAACACATTATGTAAGCATCCATTGATTTATTATGCATAGTGTTTTATAAAATAATTTAGGCCACACTAATGAAGTGTGGCAACACTGTAAAAGTATGAATATTAGAAGCGCTCAGTTGGTGCAGTAAGACAGACCATCAGGGCCCCAATTCTGCTATTTTATGATAACACCGTCCGTGTGGTGAAGTATTAAGAATACAGAGTGTCACCACCCCTATTCATCCCGTGGCTGTCGTAAGAGGCGACTAAGGGAGCGAAATACGCAGGACAACAGCACTGCAAAGAGAAGGAAAACTTGACACAAACCCTATACCAACCCGTCTGGCCAGATGGTATAGTGGGCCAAAACCTCCTTTCTAAGGAGAGGCCTATGTCCAGCAGTGGACTGTTAAAGGCTGTTAATGTGATGTTAACACCAAGCCACTGTCATTCCATTGAGATGACATTGACACCGGTCAAAATATCAGTATTCTGCTAACATGATTTCAGTGTCGATAGACTGTCTATATAGTAATATAGGCCTCAAAGGTGAAAACAACAACATTGCCATTCCTGGAAAATTAAATATATCATTTTCTTACAAAATTAAAATGTACCATTTACCAAACAACAGTTTGGTAAATGGTACTATACTGATAACTGATAACTGATATACTGACTAACTGATACAAATATCGTCGATGCCTTTGTAACACAAAGGCATCGACGATATTTGTATCAGTGACAAGTCATTGGGAGGCCAATAGCAGAATTGAGGCCTAGGTGAGTAGTTACTGTGTGCAATCAAATCAAATCAAAATCAATCAAAACTTAATGTTTGTAGGTTCAACAGTGTTGCACCCACAAATTTAAAATCTGCACTAAAACGAGTGGCAGCAATTATAAATCAAAAGCACAAATTAATATATAACACTCCTACAACGGATGTCGTAGATTGTGTTGTCAATTCTTCAGTAGGAGATGTCAGATCAGCAGTGTTGAATTTACATTTTGCATGTCTGAAAGGTGAGTTGAAAGACTTGAAAGCAATAGCTGAAGTCTCGTTTCCAAAATAATTTCCTTTTTTACACATTTTAGGAGGCTCGAAACAGAATATGGATACAAGTATAGTACTAGAAAAAGAAACTAAGGGTAAAGGTAATAAGAAGAAAAAACAGTCTTCTAGTAAATTTATGGCATTGGGAAAAGATCAAACAGTTAGTATTTTACATGGAGTTGGCAGAGTATTAAATCCTAAAGGTATTGTTTTGAATACTACTTGGATTTCATTATTCTTAGGTATTTTACTTTGCACATGTGATAAGTATATATTGGTTACTCAGTTATAGATGCAGAAAATGGAAAAAAAAAATTTACTCACAGTCCAGAAGACATAATTGAACAATTTATAAGCCAACCATCTTCTTTTATTAACTTTCTTGAAGAAAACTACTTACCCCATTTTGCCTGCATTGATCATGTTGAAAACGCAACCTCGGCTTTAAGTGACGCTGACTTCATGTTAGCAGAATGGAGGGTAACTCTCAACTTCAGTTATTAAGTATTAAGTCTATTATTGAGTTGGATTTCATTTAAAATTCATAAACATTTTAGGAGAAATCATGTCAGGAACATGGTTTGTATATTGCAGTGGCAGGCTTAATGCTTGCAAATAAAAGTCCAGTTTCAGCCTGGAATCCAGTAAGAGGTCCTAAAAACATGAGGATACAATATCCGTAAGTATCTACTTTACTAGTTTGTCAGAGTTGTTCAAAGATGAAACATTTTAATATATCAGTATAAATATTTTTAGGTCGGTACGAGAATTACAATTGGAAGAAAACAATTTATATAAGGGGAAAGTTTTAGTTGTTGATTACCAGACATATTGCAAAATTATTGGAAAAGAAAGTGGGACCTAACATAACTTGTAGATTGTTCTATTTATGAAAATAAAATATCATTTGGTTAACAATAATGTTATTATTATAGTAACAAATTACAGGCAGAAATAGAAAACACATGTCATATCCTACTTGGCATTGGAAACAGGATCTTTGGATCTGGGAAGAAATATTAAAATTATATTACTAACATTTTTATTAGAAAAAAGTCAGATAATACAAATACAATTTTATTAATTATCACTTCACACTAATAGTTCAGTAGTTAACAGTTCATCTGCTTTGATCACTCACTCGTTTCCGTTTTGCAAGCTTTTATAACAAGAAACATGTTGTTAATTTTAGATAAATAAATCATGGTGCACATAAAGACACATGTATACTTACCTCCTCATTGTATCGACCTTACAAACTATTCTAACAGTACATACGCACTGGCGAGAACCTTTATAACAGGAAGGTGCCTACTTACCTCAGAGGTATATTTGGAATGTGTTGTATAGGTATGTGACATTCCTTAGTTAGTAGATGTTTTCGCATGCAAAGTGATAAGGGGCTATGTGTCAGTAACTGTGTGTGTGTGTGTGGGGATTTAACGGGAGGAGGAAGAGGAAGACCTGGAGCGACGGCGACGTGGCGCAGCGCGTGGTGAACGCGAGCGGGAGCGGCGCCGTCTTGGCGGAGAGCGCCTCCGCGGCAGGGGGCTACGCCGACGGTACCTGTTTAATACAGAGTGCTCATGTCAAACGAAATTTAGCAATAGAATTTTGTGTTAGGATTACATTATGTGCTAGGTGGTTTTAAACCAAATAAAATTTGAAATACATTTTAGATGTAATGCCAACATAAGCAGTTAACAAAAAATTGCACTCAATAAAATAAACTAACCTCGGTGGTGAGTGTCGTCGTGGTGGGGCGTGCCTTGGCGGCGGAGGACGCGGCGAAGGACGTCGTGGACGAGAAGGTATCAGAACTGGAGCCGCTGTGATTTCTTGCCCATCAATTTGCCCTACAACAGAAGTTGTTCAATCAACTATCACAGGGCTCATTTGGAAACAGTTGGTAGATTTACACAGACAGCTGTTATGCATTATTGTCAATATCTTTTCAACATCAAAAGTAATTCACTTTTTCTTGAAGTTACTGTGTGTATTTAACAATGATCATTATGAATTTTTATGAAATAAAGATATTGAATTTGTGTGTATTTTTGATACACTATCTTAAAGAGATCGGGAGAGTAGGAAAATTGAGAGTTTATTAAAACAGATAAGTGGGTAAGAAAAAGAAAGGCAATTAATTGAGGGTTTTTTAGATATTACTTTTGTAGATGGATTAGGGAGTGTAAGTTTTAGCTTGAGCTGATCATGCTCTGTACTAGTAACACCAACTGGCCACTAAAGCCAATAAGTCTGAAACTTCTAATGAAACAAAATGTAAGTCAAATAGTTTCTGTACCTCCATCCATATGCTTCATAGCATTTTCTGCTTCATCTGCATTGCTGAACTCCACATATGCATAACCACGACCATTATGAGGATGTAGTCTATCCATTGGGAACTCAACAGCTTTAACATTGCCATAAGTTGAGAATATTTCATGAATGTGATCTCTCGACACATTCAATGTCAATCGTCCAATATGAATTCTTGTAGGTCGTGGGGGTGGAGAACGCTCCCGCTTTTTGCGACCAGGTGACCTGTGCAGAATATATTGTTTTAAGTGTAGTGTAGTTCAGTTTGTTACTAGTGGTTAGTTAATGAGTTTGCACTTTCTTCCCATAAGGCTCAACCCCTTGAAAACGGGAGGTTGTAGATCGGCACAGTCATATAATAGATTTTCGATAGGTATAATTTTTATTATATCTATTTTGCTAAGTATTTGACAAAACAGATTGTTGCTATTGTGTGTGTTGACTTCAGAGCAGGGATTCAACTAAACTATTTTGGGCAAGAGACCCCTTTTCCATACCTCAAACCCCATAGCAAAATTACTGCATGCCTTGACTTTTTTTAAAAGTACGACATTGATAACCCCTGGGAAACCGATTTCGACCCCGAGGGGTCGATATCGACCACTTTAGAAATCCCTGCTTTAGAGTCTACATAAAAGACAATTTCAAACAATTTTATGAAATAATGATAGTTTGATTTAAATGTTTTCAAATAAATTGTAGAAGGTGTTTATAGCTACTATTATACACCAGACACTCATTATAATAATATAATCATGGTAAGACTTTACATGCTTGTAGTGATACTGTGTTCCTGAAAATTAGGGTATAGCAGTCTGCATGATTGCTAAAATTCTGCTTATTATTTGCTGTAAGCACTGAGTGAAATTATTGATGAAGCTGCTTGTGGTTATCGTTATATTACAGTTGACCACAACCCCGAGACAAATATATCTTTGTTAACAATTTAAAACTAAACAAACACCTAACTTAAACTTACTTACTTAAACACTTAACTTAGATAAACATAATGCATTAGTATTTAGAATTGAATGTGTAAAAATATGTCTGCACATTCATTTTATTGAATAATAATTCTGAAGATCTGTGAAAATGCTACTGATTGTTTGGTCTTCGGTGAAGGGGAGACTGTGTGAATAATACAGCTTATCAATTTATTGTTTTATAATACAAATAAATAAAATTAAAGTGTCTGATGGTAATAATATATGTTTTTAAGTTCATCCAGTTCTTTGCATAATACGAGGGGAGGTCCAAGAGTTCGTGGAATGTAGGGGATGGGGTGGGGATAAGGGCTCTCGCTTAGTGTCATACTAATTGGAGACTCATCATTAGTATATAAATTAAGTTTCAGCCCTATTGCTTCATTCATTTACCAATATTCGCCTGCTTAACAAGTCTGTCTGGAAGAAAACTGAAACTATGGAGAAAATTGAACACTGTGCTGTGATAAAATTCCTTACTAAGCAAGCTCAGACCATTTTGAATGCAATGCAAACCGTTTATGGGGGATAATGCCCTAGTAAATCAATGATAAATCATTGATCAATAATAAAACTTGTAAACAAGTGTCATGGTCTTTTTAAACATGGTCGAGCGTCGATTGGAGACGACTCCCGCTCAGGAAGACCAGTTGAGGCCACCACATCAGACATCGTCGAAAAAGTAGAAAAAATTCTACTGGAGGACACCTGTTTCAAGAAAAAACAGTTATCTGCATTAGCGAATCCTACATGACCACCTGGGTACGACAAAAGTCAGTGCAAGATGGGTTACGAGAATGCTCACGCCAAAACAATTTTTGGTGTTGTGTGGAGACGAACCTGCACAGATTTTGGAGCGGATTGTTACCGGAGATGAAACATGGGTTCAACACTTTAAAAAAGAGTCCATGCAATGGCAAAAAAGGGTACACTACCTCCAAAGAAATTCAAAGTATCGGAGTCTACTGGAAAGTTGATGGCTACTGTTTTTTGGGATTGTGAGGGGAAATACTCATTGATTATAAAGAAAAGGGAAGGACCATAATCGCTAACACATAATACTACGCACCGATACTAGAGAAATTAAAGGAAGTCATCAGAGAAAAACCTCGAGGAAAATTTACCAAGGGTATGTTGCTCTTGCAAGACAAACACACCCGTTCACAAGTGCAGAGTTGCAATGGCTGCTCTGCATAAGCATGGCTTCGAAACACTGGTCCACCCACTCAGTACAGTCCAGATCTGGCCCCAAGTGATTTTTATTTGTTCCCCAATTTAAAAAAAGACTTAAGGGGAAGGAAATTTTCCGACGACAATAAGGATAAGGAGGCAATTTTGGCTCATTTTGAGGCAAAAGATAAAAAATATTTTTAAGATGGTTTAGAAAAATTAATTCATAGATCTAATATAGTATTCAGCTTAAGGGTGATTATATTGAAGAGGAAAAATAGATTTACTGTTTCATTTTATTTAAAACCCTTTCATTCCATGAACTTTTGGACCTCCCCTCTTATCTCTGTCTGTTTGTTTCAGTTGAATCTTTGAAATTTTACTGGCAGATAGCTCATTATACAGGGTTACTGGTTAAGTCGACCTGGATACTTTAGAGGGTTGTAATGGCCATTATTGCTAATAGATTTCACTATGAAATACCAAAACCCCGAACTTAACCATTTTCAAGATATTGGATGTTTAAGATTTTTATTTTTAGGAAACACTTCAAGCATAATATAGGTCATACTTAACCAAGTATGACCTATATACTTTAGGTATATAAGGGCTAGATCAATAAAAAACTATATAAGGCTGACTTAGGCTAATTTGCTTGAATTAAAATTAGGGTCAAAATCAGATTTTTGTATATCACTAAATTCATACATAGTATGGATAAACATTTTTAGATTAAATTCCACATGGATGAAGTCTCGGGTATCAGCTAGTTTTTAATATTGCTACACAAATCAGATCAGTGACATAGCCAACAGAATAGTCCAAGAAAACATACACAGTGCTGAAGACTGTTACAAGTGGAGAGCAATAATGAGAATGCAAGGGGGGGAAGATTAATAGTTATCTTACATACCTGTCATGTTTCTCCTTACTCTTTGCTTTATCATTTGATGATGGTACTGATAACTTTTTCTTATCACCAAGGGGTGATCTATCTCTATTTTTGTCCCTCTCTGGTTCACGGCGGTCCTTAATAGGGCTTTTGTTTGGGGAGATCCTATAAAAAAAAATACATTCACACACATCAAAATCCTATATGTCAACTGTTAACATGCCTGTTTATAAACTGAGCTAGTATTCAAAACTCTCTCTTACTAAACTAATCTCTTAGAAAAGGATAACCTATTGAGTGAATTTTGATTTTCTTATGGCACAATAATTAAATAAGCCCATTTTAAGATTCAAGTGTGGTCAACAGGTTTACACTTACTTCTTTTTTGGTCTAGAACGATCATTATTGCTGCTGCTGCTGCTGGATGAGCTAGATGACGATGATGACCGTGATGAGCTGCCGGAACTGCTGGATGATGACCGCGATGAAGACCTTGATGAACTGCTCTCTGATGAACTATAGGCACATTTGATGGGGACCATTGATTAAACCTGGCTAGGCCAGTATTAGACATAATTTTCTATAATCCTATATAAGCACTGTTTTTGTATTTGTGATTATTTAGTTTATTTTGAACTAAAAATGTTAATTTTTAGACATAACCTAAGGAACTATATAGCCCTTTGATATTTTTTACAGAAGGTCTTATAATTATACAATGTATATACCTGCCACTACTGTCACTGCTGCTGGACCCGGAATCACCTTTCTTCTTCTTGACTTCTTTCGGTTTCTTCTTATCTTTATCAGACGCTGCTGAAGGGGATTTCGTCCGAGCCCTGATACCAGAAAAATATGTATTTTTATTATTCAGTAATTGACGAAATTAATTTTTTGAACCTACACGAATACGCACATTTTCGAACAAACTATTCACAGGCACAAAACCAACGAGCGTCACAAAACTCAAAAATACAATCACAACCTATACGAATAACACAACGCTCTGGGAAGGAAAGACGAGTTGTGTTGCCAGACGAAAGAATGACTATGAGAAGCAGTTGAAAATAAGTGTTAAAAATTCATAAATTAGGGTAAAAACTACTAATACGAGTATAAACTGTTATACATATTTTTGGGGCTAATACTCTACGCTATGAAAAATTGTAAGATTTCTAGAACTAATAAGAGAAATTGAAAGACTTCGTCATGTTCAGATAAAGAGCGTAGGTAACGTTCTTGATTTATCTAATGAATAAACAATATTATATGGTAAATTTATTATTGCAATCATCCAATAAAAATATCCACCAACATAAAATAACTACTGTTTTTATCTGTTATTTGAGCGATAATGGATTTTGTTGGCAATAAAAAAACTAACTCTAAAAAACGATCTATGTGGGGCTCGAACATACAAAGCTCAACGTAGTAGGAAGCGCCGTGGAGACCCCTTAAACCACTACGCTATCGTGCAGTCACATTTTACATATTATCATACAGATTTATCAATTGTTTTATTAAATTGCCTGGCCTGTTGGCTCAGTGGTTAGCGCTCTTGACTATTAAACTAGGAGTCGTGGGTTCGATTTCCATGTAATACTAATTTTCAGTGTTAAATTTCAGTGGCGGATTAACCCTAAGGCAAAGTAGGCACGTGCTTAGGGGGTAGATTAAATTACAATATAATTAGTAATTAACAAAGAATTTAAAAACGATTTTAAAAACGCGCGCTGAATTTTTTAACAAAGAAAAAATATATCCATAACAGAACTGTGTCGGTAAGTATAGGTACCTATACAAACTTACACAATATAAACAATTCTTTAATTTATAGAGATGTTTAAGGTCGATATCTAGGGTTAAAACTACGTTATTGAAACTACATCTTTGCTTGAGGCTAGTGCGTGTACTGAGCAACCTTAGTAATAGATCAGGGTTGCTCAGTCAATGGCACCGGTGTGGGCGGAAACTCTGACCGCCTGGAATAAGGAGCGCCTCTTGCACCCTCAGAGGATGGTGGCGGAACTCTCTTGTGGGATTTAGATGCGGAAATGAGTGGCGTAAGGCCGCTTGTCGAGCCACGATGATTCGTCGGTCTTACCGGCTGGAAACTCCACTGGCTTTGGCTTTGGTGCCGGTCATCGTCGAGTGGACAAGGTGGTAGCACGGGTGTTGGTCGGAATGGTGAAGAGGATCATAAGCCCGGAATGCTACGGAAGAACGCGCATACGTAAACTCTGCGGGCGGGGCGTGTAAAATTTAGAGCTGTGCTAACCCACGCTCCGTCGGAGCCGAGCTTTGAAGCAACAACTGTGTCACCTACCGATTGACTTAGATACCGGGCACGGTTGTCTCGGTAAGTATATTAATAAAATCAGAGGTCACGGCACAATACCACCAATGCGGGTCCAGCCAGAACTCCACCAGAACCTGGACCGTGCGGAGCGAGAGTGCGTGGAACTCTGCCGTCTCCTTCGGCGAGCAAGTTATGCTAGCGAAGGAGACGGCGAAGCGGGACCGGGAGAGGTTTAGAACTCTCCCGGCCCGCCAGGTCCGGGAACGGGCCAGGTACCGCAGGCGACTCAGGCGCCGGAGGTCGCAGAACGACCTCCGTCCTCCATAAGCGCAGGCCTAGGGGTGGCGGCGAGCGCGTTGCGAAGCGCGCTCGCTTCCAGGGAGCAGAGGGAACATGGGGTTCCCACACGGGGGGGGGGGGGGGGGGGGTCTTTACTAGTCTGTAGATGGTCCGAGGTATGTCGGGTCACCAGGGACTTCCTTTGTAGGGTATACCTGGTTCCCCGGCTATTAGTACCCGAAACGGCGTGCAGTTTTAGTAGGTTCGAGTCCGACATGCCACCGATAGGTGGTATCCGAGGGGATTTTGCTTAGTTTGAAACTAGATGGCGTTGTTTGTTGACGATTATTATTATTACTAAAAGTTTTATTATTCTTGGTTTTTTTTTTATCTTATTTTTGATACAAAACTATTAAATGTTTTAATCCCTGCCCGACCAGTCTTTAGTTAGGCCTTTCAGGACTTTGTCCACTAACCACGTGTTAAGTTTTTCACCCCTACTTGCATCTTTTGATTTAAGCTTTTGTTTGGCCTGTCGCGCGCACCCTTTTGTAACCTCACGTCCCTAGGCATGTGTTTACTTTGTCTTAGGGATAATTTGCCACTGCAAAAGGGATCATGTCAAAGTTAACAGGCAACTGTATAGGGCTGCGAGAAATCGGTGTAACCAATTGAAACGGAACGCCAAACGCCGCCATATTCTATATAATATTTTCCCTTCCTCTCCTGCCGACATCTAGGGGTTCAACAATCGATACGTTTAGATTCTCTAAATAGTCAATAGTCTACCGCGCCCTAACATAAGCCATTTTCACTTTAATCCGGTCGCAGAAGGAGAGATTAAGAAGATTATACTGTCCACCTTCTTCCCGTTATCTCCTATTTGTGAACTTTTGCCTCACGTATGGCACATTTCCTTCTCTGTAGTGGAGAGCGTATGTGCGCCCGTTGCCTAAAACTCCTAATCCGTCTCTTGCCACTCAGTTTCGTCCAAAATCTATCCTACCCTTCCTCTCCAAAGTGCTAAAAGTCTGCGTCCATGAACAGTTCTCAAAATTCATTTACAGTAACAACTTATTTAGTCCTTTTCAATCAGGGTTTCGCCCTGGGCATAGCACGGTTTCCGCTCTTCTTAAAGTGACTGGTGAAATTAAGGTCGGGATGGAGAATATTAAGCTTACTGCCGTTGTACTGAGTACTCCTTACTGTTGTACTCCTTACTCTCCTATTCCATTTCTTGGTCTCTCTAGAAGCACTGGACTAGTTTTCCTCTTACCTTTGGGATCGTCAGCAGTCAGTCAGTACTGAGGATTCTTTCTCTGGATGGTGTGGTCTCGCTGCTTGCGTCCCTCAAGGCGGCATCCTTTCGCCTCTTCTATTTTTGATCTTCATTAACCTTATCGCCCTTAGTCTTCAGTTTTCCTATCATCTCTACGGTAATGACTTGCACTTATACTACCAAACAGAGTTGTACAATATAGTTGCACAGAGTTGTAAGCAGTGTCAGGTCAATGCCAGGCAATTATCATCGGGTGTAACCGTATGAGTCAGCTCGACCTTGCTGCACTTCGAGTATGGTTATTCCATACTCTGAAAGCACGAAACACCTCGGGCTGTATATTAACACAAGTCTTAGCTGGCGAAAATCAGTTGCATTTGTATACTAGAAAGTCACAGGCTCGTTGCGGGCCCCTCTTTGGGCTTAAGAACTTTTATGACAGTGAAAACTGCTTGCTGCTTGTTCCGACTCTAATATTACCTATAATCGACTAGGGTGACGTGTGCTACTTGACCTAAATGACCTACTCAATAAGTTTGACCGCCTTCTCAATAATTGCATTCGATTCAATCGAATGCAATTATTGAGAAGGCCAAATCCAATTATCGAAAACAATAAAATTGAGAACGAATCGAACCAATTCGTTTTTACCAATCTGTAACCAAATACTGGATCATAGTATGGGGTGGTGCTGCTAAAACTTTGCTACTTCCACTAGAGCGAACAGAAAGGCCTATCCTTAAGGAAATAACCAGGAAAAATTTTAGATACCCGACCAATCAGACTGTCAAGTACTCAGAGTTCGCCAGATATTTGTGCTTGAGTATAGCACTAAGGAAACACAAATCAGTTTCTTCACCGTACGATACGATATCTGTCATAACATCTTTCACAACACGACATTCACAAGAAGGCAGTACTAAGTAACAAGTACAGTATTGTACAACAAAATTAACAAACACTTTAATAAAACATATCTAAACAAACACTAAGATGATGGTAAAAAGATATTTATTAAAATTAGACTATAATGATACTGAGAAGTTGATGTCATAAAACAAGAAAAAAGAATATCGCACACACACACGTACACACTCACTCTTTCACATACACACTCATGCACCAATAAAAGGCATAATTGCACGAAATTTGTCCTAATTTATGGGCTAAACGTCCTAAATTATTATTATTCTCTTTATTTACTTTATATACATATGATTTACATTTTTAAACAAACACTTTATAAAAAAATATAAGAAATACATTTAAAAATATAAAAAATAGTAGACCACCGACATCGGGTACAGGGACCAAGACACCGGTAGTTAGGATTCCAAAGATAGGAAAATCCTCAGTATACGAGGAGGACTGCCTTCTGCATCAGACCCTTGATCCAGCCGTCCAATGTGAGCCTCTTAAGGTGTTGGTCGAGGCTCTTGGCTCTTGGCAGATACGACTATAGGAACAATTATCACTGAATCAACATTCCACATATCGACAATCTCGTGCGATAAATCCAAATATTTGATTTGTTTTCTTTTTCAACTTTCACGAGGTTCTCGTCATGATGAACGGCGATGTCAACAATCATTGCGCGGCGCTCTAATCGATCTATCACCACAATATCTGGCTTATTGGCAACTATAGTCCTTTTTTTTTTATCAACCCAATACAACGTGGCCAAAACCTCCTTTCTAAGGAGAGGCCTATGTCCAGCAGTGGACTAGTATAGGCTGTTGATGATGATGATGAATACAACGTGGCCCGACCATTCTCGAGAACTGGGTCGGGCACATACTTGCAGTATGGCACCTCTAGATTCACAAGATGGTATTTAAGGGCAAGCTGTTGGTGTACCATCCTGGCTACTTGGTTGTGCCTGTGCAAATATTCGCCGTTAGCAAGATGAGAACAACCAGAAATAATATGCCTGATTGATCGCCAGGACGGTGGCATGCCCGACAGATGTCAACCGTACCATCTTTCAGGATATATTTCCGATAGTTATTCGTCTTGATAACTTCGTCCATAATCGCACAAACAAAACCTTTAGTTTCTCCGAAGAGATCACCATACCGTAGCCAAGTCGTAGATGCTTTTAAATCTATATCGGACCCGTTTAGGGCCCGATAAAACAGACCATGGAGCTCTTTGCCTTTCCATACTTCCCTGCGATTATTAACACTAAGTACTACAGGTCTGCGCCAATTCTCTTTAGCCACATTGCGATGCACTCCTACATCAGTATGTAGAAAATATTCTCTGAGATTGCATATCTCGCGATTATGTAGGGTCTTGATATTTAATAGTCCGCGACCCCCAAGCTTTCGCGGGATATCCAATCTCATATACAGGAATACATCAGAACCGGCATGACCCAACCATTGCAGGCTCGCACCTTGTTGCCCCCTGATAATAGACTTTTAAGTACTTTTTTCAAGCGGCCAAAAAAGCGTTCCTGCAATGTTTGTTTCATATTAGATTTTGATATTCCCTACGACTGTGATATACCCAGATACTTGTAAGTTTCAGGGCAGACAGAGATCTGAGTTTTGTTGAATCTGACAGCTCTATTCCTTCAGATTCAACTATCACACCCTTCTTTACATACATGACTGCACACTTGTCTAAACCAAATTCCATTTTGATAGAATTACTAAAGTTTACCGTCACCTTTAGTAACTTTGTCAATTGTAATTTGTTGGGGGCTAACGGTTTCAAATCATCCATATAAAGAAGGTGAGATATAACTTGATCATCTTTCTGCAACCTATAGCCTAACCCTGAACCCTCTAATAAAGTGCTAAGATGGTTCAAAGCTAGACAAAACCACAAGGGACTCAGACTATCACCTTGAAATATACCCCGCTCGATCTTTATTAGTACATCGTCTGCCGACGTCCTGGATAGCGAAGTGCAGTTCTCCATTGCCCCATACATGACTTCAAGAAAGTGTACAAAGTTGTATCAATTTTATAAAACTCCAGCACCTTAAAAAGCCATGTGTGTGGAACCGAGTCATAAGCCTTCTTTTAGTCTATCCAAGACGTCGCCAAACTCTTACGATTACTATTATTATTATTATTATCCCTGTCGCACTCACCCCTCTGACTTCGTACATTCTACTTTTCTGGCACAAGCTATCCTGTTATGGAACGCGCTCCCTCTCGAGATCGTATGACAAAAACTCGGCAAAGTTTTAAATACGGAAACATTTCTCAAATACCTTAATTATTATTATGTATTGTATATCTGTTCATTATATATTCTATATTTTTTAATTTCTGTGCATGTTTAAGCATTGCATCACCCTAAGGTCGACTGGAAACTGCCTACGGTATTAAGTCCGGTTTTGTCACATTTGTGCATAAAGAATAAATAAATAAATAAACAAAAAATAAATGTCTCTGTGCAGATGACGCTGAATAAATGTGTACAAGAATGAAGTGGTTGTTAAAAAGTTACTTGGAATACGAATACTATGATCTATTTAGAATTGCCTGTAAAATGAACATCGATCCATGATGTCTAGAGAAAAATGAAAAGGTCTTATTTCTCTTTTATGGCTAACATACCTCTCTGCTAACGTTTTAAGAACTTTTACTACATTGTCCACCTTGACTTAATTGGCTTCGTTTTCATAAAAGTTCTAATACCTAGGTCACTATATAAGTTTTGAGATTTGAAAATGGAACGCATTTGTGTCATATACTGCCGTCATTTCACGCTTTTTCATCTGCTACAAAGTGGCTTAAACGTGAACATTTGCGTGCTATGATATATTACGATTTTAAATGTGGTTTATCTGAAGGTTTAAGCTTAGAACGTTGAAAATCGCCTTTAGATGAGTCTGCTCCTTCTCGGGCAACTGCTGAAAATGTGTGGACTACTGAAATGCTTGTGTAACAATGGGAGGCCAAGACATCCAGAAAAAAATGGTGGCGGGCATCTTGCAACATCAGTGCTTAAATTTTTTAAGTCTGTTAACTTAGAATGGTACAATGGTACAGTCGCATTACCAAAAGTTTACTGTGCAGGAGAGACGACTAAAGACCGGGCTCCGGGGAATGATGCTGCACCACAACAATCACACTCTTCTCACAGAACAAAGGCGTTTATTTAAGAATCGGGTATTGAAACCCTACCTCACCTACCTTACAGCCCCGACTTAGCTTGTTGTCATTTCTTTTTATTCCCTACCATAAAAGAGATGGATAAAAGGCACAGGAAGAACAATTTTGATAGAAAACAACAAATAGGAGGTAGTGTGTGAACAAACGAATTAAATAAGAGTTGCTGAAGTCAAATTCGTAAAATTTTTACGAGAAAACAAGCTTTAAAAAAATCCGTCACAAAATAGTATTGTGCCCGCACAATTTGCGAAAATGTAAAAATAGGTGCTTCGGAAAAACCGTGCGCGATCAGTAAGAAAGCATCCTAAAAATGCGTTTTCCTCGTTAAAAATTGCAATACAACCTCTGCAAAATTTTAAATCTCCCAGATACTTGACAGAGCCGTGAAAATGTAAAGAAAATTAACATTTTCCTAGTAGGCAGCATAGGGAGCATAAGCATGGATTTCGCGCCTCTCTAAAATTCGTATTTAACGTAAAGAAAATCAAGCGCTGTAAACGCCGAGGAAGAGAGTTCCCCACTTTGCCACCATGCTCCCTCTGCTATCTCCTAGGAGCGCTCGCGGAAATATCGCTGGATTTTCTTTGCGTTTTCATGGCTCTGTCATGCATCTGGGAGATTTATAACTATGCAGAGATTTTTGTTTGTTTGTTTGTTACGCTTTCACGCCACTAAACCGATTGAAAAAATAATAACAATGGAAAGCTACATAGGTAACTAGCGAGTAACAAAGGCTACTACTAACACATACACGCGGAGCCGCTAGAAAGAGCTAGTGATAGATATAACCGAAAGTCAAAGGAGCGGTACTTTAAAAGCAAATGTACACTCAATTGATTGCATACTTTGGTAATCACTCTTCGGATGCTAGTAACAGTTAAGTGACCGAAATGATTAGCTATTGGCCCCTCGCTGGGCGACATGAACCGTACATTACCACAATGGGAGTTCGTGTTGCATTTACGAGAGTTTACCCGCCCTCGTTTAACTGCGACCTCTGCACTCCTTCCTTATGTATTAACTTTCAGCAATAAACAAGGTGATTAAATATACGAGTATTAGCATAGAATATGTAATAGTATCGGTACTTTTATCTATAAGTACTATCAAATGATGTCATAGCTAGATAGGTACTGTTTATTGCCCACCATTAACTGGTAATAAACAGTAGAGAAAACAAAAAATAAAACAATGGGGGCTCTTACAATCAACCGTAGGATGGACTATACTGTATAGTAACATGTAGTTTGTGATGCACATTACAACATACTATTAAATATCTGAGATGTACTCGTGCTGTTATAACCTGAATGCAGATCTTCTCGATAAATTAGTACGTGATCTTAATAACTGTATTCGATTTACTTATAATCTTTGTAAATATTATCATGTATCCTCTTTCCAAACAACCTGGCTACCAATTCGATTACGACGCAAGCTATGCGCTCTCACTGTCTTATACATTATCCTAAATAACCTACCTCCCTACTTTAATGTAGCAATCATGACAGAAACCTGCGGTTCTCTTATAACCTTCTTCGTTGTCCCACCCGTACATTTGAGTTTGTTGGCTCAACCTTTTTTTTTTTAATCCGTTCTTCTTTGTAATGAGCTTCCAATCGAAGTCAGGATGGACACCAACACTTTTTCATTATAAACAAAAGTAAAGCAGTAACCTGTTAAATAACTGGCAGAATCAACTTCCACATAATTGATATCCAATATTATTAAATTATCTAATCTATCTAATATTATAAAATCTATTTAAGTATGTAGGTATGTATTTTTATGTAAGTTTGAATGTATTGCGGTATAAGTGCGTACTTATGTATATAGGCTGCAATGTATGATAGGTTTATGTATTATGTGTATTTGATATACTAGTCATTTTGTATATTTCAAAAAACCAACCAAAATGCACCTAAATCCTGTTTCCTCTGCATCACTCACTGGTTGACGTGTAGAGAATAACGCAGGCATTAAGTCCGCCAGTGCACCAAATGTGCATGATGTATAAAATTTATAAATAAAGTTTGCTTTGACTCGGGATGTGAGCCCTAAAATAGACCCAAGGAGTCTTACATTGAAATAGAAAAATACATTTACATCCAAACTATTTATATCCATACTATTTATATCTATACTAAAATTATAAATGCGAAAGTGTGTCTGTCAGTTATCTCTTCATGCTAAAACCGCTAAACCTATTTTGATGAAATTTCGTATAGAGATAGTTTGAGTCCCGGGAAAGGACATAGAATAGTTTTTATTGCAGGAATCCTCCTTTAAGAGGGTAAAACGGGGGTGAAAGTTTGTATGGGGAATCAATAACCGCTAAACCGATTTAGATGGGTTTTTTTAGGAAAATAGTTTGTTTCTTGACGAAGGTCACAGGCTATTTTAAATAATAAAGTGTTAGTAGTTTTTGCAATATATTGTAAGTGTACTTCTTATTATAGGTTATTCTATTCCATACAGTAGAAACTTAGGGCCTAGGATCTCGAACTAATATATAGGTATCATCATCATCATCATCAACAGCCTTAAATACAGGTACAATGTACAATCTTACTTTTTATATAGGTATATACACATAATAATAAGTGGGTCTACCTACATACTCAAATGGTACGAAATAACGTTACATGACAAGAGAGGCTCACTTTTTTATGCTCTTTGTCAACTAATAAAAAATACCTGAAAACAACCTAGTCATTAAAATCTAGTAAGAACACTGCAAGGAAAGTAGGATATGTGTGTTTGTGTAATATTTAACCTAACTTTTATTTAATTTCTAAATAAAGTAATATTGAAAAGATAGGTAAATTGTTTACATATAACGATTACGAACTATTTTTACCAGACGCTAACCCGAGTTTTCGAGAAAATCTGACATTGGAATATTTATTTGATGCTAAAAAAATGTACTATAACACCTCTCTTATCGTTTATTAATAGCGGCACTTTATGTGAATCCACTTTATTGAGACCCATGAAAGCCGCAATATTCAAACTATGTTATGAAAAACGTAGTTTGAATATTGAGTACATCGCAACTATATTAATATGTATGACATATTGTTATAGTTCGGACTAATCCCCGAACTGATAAGAATGAGTTATATTAGAATTTTCCCTATTTAATTACTTAGCCCACAGTATAAAAACAACGCTGTTTTCCTTCTAGACTGAAATTTTAGGTTAAAAGAATAACGTATCATGACGACCTAATAAGGGGTGCTGCTGGTCCATTCTATATACGTATAACTGAATATTATTATCCTATGCTAAGCGTACTTATAAGTTGGGTTAAATAGTTTTACGTCATTGTCATCAGGGAAATACAAAGCTAGCATAATTTTGCATATTTCGATCACTTATTATGATCGAAGACTGAAGTAGACTTATTATGAGATATACTACCTTATAAAACCTAGTTTAAGATAGGTTATGTTCGTTACTGGTTACTCCTCAGCAAGAATGCAACAAGCTATTATTATGAATCATCCTTTCTTTTTGCTGTAAACATGAGTAAGGATTTTTAATATTGTGTTATGAATCTTTTTCTTGTTATTTAACGCCTTTGTGTAAGGAAGTTTAAACAATTTATGAGCATGATATTTAGTTTAAAACTTAACCAAGCAAATTGTATGCAACTATAAATTAAAAAGTAAGTAAAAGGAAGAGATTTTTTAGCTATCAACAAACAGCGTACTCTTGAATAGCAGCTGGAGAGTATTAATTCTATAAATTGCGAAAATGGCAGTAAGTACCCCATTGTACAATTGTTATTTATGCATAAACAATTAAATAAATAAAAGCTTAATAAATGCAAACAAACATTACTTTTTAGTTTATTAAATAGGGTTTTCAAAACTAAATTTGCATTGGATTTGTTTATGCATCTTTATGTTTAATGAATGGGTGAATGAAACGATTTCAACTATCACACAGGATCTACTTTTCATTACACCATTACATCTGTGCTTTTTAGCCACCCTTTATAAAGTTAAGTTTTTAGGTAAACATTGTACGTTTTTTAGGTTACCATTTATCAGCACAGATAGAATTCAAATTTAAATATTATGAAAATGCTTGTTTGTTACGGTCACCGCTTTTTGGGATGATTTATAACAAATGTAACAGTTATTTTTTTAGTATATTTGTAATGCGTACGGTCTTGTTAAAAGCGACACCTATTGGCCGCGTCGCATTTGTTGTTGATTTATCTAAAGTAGTTTATAACTACAGTATTGATCTTCTTCGTTCACTGTCGGACCACTAGATGGCGTTTTGTTTGTGGATAAGTCAGTATTGATTTGTCGTGACAAATTGTATAGGTATTGAGAGTGTTTTGTTATGGTAGAAAGCGAGTTGTTTTGAGTTGAAAGTATGTGTATGTATGGTAGAAAGTGAGTTGATTTTGGTCGTGTTAACCTCGTCGGTAATTTAAATGTCAAAGTAAAATGTTGAGTAGGGTTAATTTCTGGAAGCTTCGAGAACCGAAGATATATAAGCCCGGCTTTCAGCCACGGGAGACACTCTGCTATCTCGTGTCTTCCAATCTTAAATAGTGTTTTGATTGTTGTGTGATTTGATTTTCGTAATATATTATCTGTTCAAAAGTACCCACTAGAGTGGTGAGTATGGTCTTATATTTTTTTTACCTATTTGTTTCTGGAACCTGATTAATTATATGAGTGCTAATCCATTCGTAGGGTCCCAGATTTCGGGGTCAAGACGGTCAGTCTCAGACGGCGTGCTTGCTCGTTTGTGGCCTTCTGGTTCAGACTCAAGTTTCTCGGTACCCTCTGGCAAGCTGGTGATTGCGCGGCTCACGACGCAAGCGGACAGCCGTACCCAAGGGTTACGTACTTACTTATAAACTTATAAATACCAATTGTTGAACTTTTCTCAATATCTAATATAAATAGCCGACTCGGGCGGAAGAGGAAGTAACCTCCTGGAGTGAAGACGAGGAGGCACCGAGCACCATCAGCTCGGCTCTGACGCGCTCCGCTGCGGTTTTTCTTATACCCTCTGTTTTTTTTATTGTAACCTTAATTTCGTTTTTTTTTAAATATACATGTATGTATGACTGAGGTGTAAGTTGTTTTTCTCTAGGGGGTCCCATAGGTATCCCACACGCACACACTTCTGTTTAATAAAAGGCGCCCTGAGGTAATCTTGTGAATCTCTCCACTGGGTCAGCCGGTGAGTAGTCCGCCTGATAAGAAAAGCGCACACGCACACACTTTTGTTTAATAAAAGGCGCCCTGAGGTAATCTTGTGAATCTCTCCACTGGGTCAGCCGCTGAGTAGTCCGCCTGATAAGAAAAGCGGCTACACAAAACTTCATGACTTCTTTGTTTTTCGGCAGACACTAAGTTAAAACATAAATTATATACTAAATTAACTGAACAATACCAATTTTCGTAAAAGTATCCCTCTTGAATTTTTTTAGTTATAAACTACCAACTTATCTTCAAAATTATGTTTTTTTTAAATTGTTATGTTAATTTTTTAGAAGCGTAATCTTAGAATGTCTAAAATATAATGATGCAGAACGAAAATTAATTTTTATTTTTATTTTTATCCTCGGCAAAGCTTATACACATTCTAAAATGCTGAGCTTAATAATAGAAATTAGATACAAAAAAAAGAACGAGAGATGCCAACACGTAGCTCAATAGTTTCGTACGTCATTGATACATTTGCTCATTGTCCAGATAAAATGAATTTGTAATGATGATATTTATTTTGTGGGTAAATATTTATTAACTTCAGTTACGGTAAAATTTCCATATGTGTAGCGCAATTGTCTAATTGACCAAGTTTTGCTAGTTGCTTATTTGTGAAAACTTTCGTAAAATGTGTTAAGGAGGACGACGGGATCAAACTAGGAGTATTTTAAAGTTGGTGATTAGAGATTATTAATAGATATTTGTATAAAATATATAATTTAAAAAGCTCATATTATATCAAAGAAAATTTTAATCAAACGTTGTTGTTGCATTTATAGGCACCAGTAATTGCTTGCCATGAAGCGTGTCGTATATTTAGCGTGCAATATATTGAAATGATTTCATATTTTTATGAAGTTGTAGGATTCATAAAATATATTTATTCCGTTATTGTTAATTAACTTCATTACAAGTTCCTTCCGTTTTTATAAATATATTTCAAAACAAACAAAATAGTGATCTATGTATAGGTTGAACACTTTGGGCGCAGGCTTATAAAGGCTTCGACAGCGCTTATCGCTTTACACTATCATAAGCCTTCGCGCGCTGTGGTGCCTCCAGTTACGAACAAAACTTCGAAGGCTGTTGAATATTTCAACAAATTCTCGTTACTATAAGTGACGGCAACTGAAATCGTGTAAAAAAGTTGCACAAGTGGTTTTGGAGATAAATTGTGAGTATTGTGTTTAAATAACTAGTAATTGGTTTATCCGATCAAATATTGACGTGTGCGTGTGTGTGTCATTACCGTAAATCCAAAATTTTTTTTTTTTAATTAAAGAAAAATGACGTGTGCTCAAGATGTATTTTTATTTAAAATTTCAAATGTTTGAATTGAAATGTTAAGCTGCGAAAATTCAAGATAAGTGCCCTGCTTACTTAGATGGTATAAAATAAATAATATTAATCTGTAACATTATCATTTTCCAAATACAAACAAATCATTGTTTATATTAGGGAGTCTAGAAAAAAGAAATAATATAGATTAGGATTTATATTTGTTGGCTCATATATCATTTTATCTACTTTATTTGTAAAAAGAAGGTCATCATACTTAAATTTAGAATTTGAAACACACGCTTTATTATATCCGTACGTGGTTGGCACAGGCGATAGAACGCCATTTGCTACAATCCTGAAATACACTTGAAAGTGCCTTGTAAATTAATAACTAGTTATATTAACTGTTTATATAACTAGGAGAATACAGAAGAAAACCTTCCTTCCTTTTATACATTACAACTACCATACTCACTTGCCAATTACAGGTGCTGTTCACTTAATCCTCTGGACTTTTAATAACTCTAAATAATTGTAACTTATACAGTTTATAGAAGTACTTATTATATTTATAGAAGTACTTCATAAGACACGTTTAATTTTTTATGGCTGAAAAGGATGTTAAGTGAAAATTTACGTTATAATTTAAAAAAAAATTGATTTTACCTAACAGCAGTAAGACATTATGGTTATTATAATTTTCATACTACGTTTTTTCCTTAAACATTCTTTTATTATTAGTATCCATTTATTTGATCTTCAAGCTACAATCGACAGATGGATAAACGAAGTGTCCAAATAGTTATCCTTGTTCTAAAAAATAAGTAACCTGTCAAGCATAGTCTGATATTGTTTGAATTTCGATTAATGGAGGCTCAATTTTCTTAAACTACGCAATTGATACAGCCGTTCCTAGAGCAATAAACGTAATCAATAGATCATAAAATCTTATGATGACAATTTATTTGTTCTTTTGTTCCAAAGAAAAGTCTATTACATAATTCTTATTCTATTTTTTAAACTTAAAATATTATGTTTGGTTGACAAATATAGGAGAAAACTGCACAGAATCAAAATAATTCTTTATCTACACAGTTATTCTATCTAGTTTTAAATTTCATTATTATGACGTGACTTCTACGTATTGAACATTAACATATAATTTATAAGTTTACACTTTTAAACTTTACTACTTTACATTGCTTTGAAATACAAGGGCTTGTACACGAACCTAGACGAAACATCTCTGTTATTATAATTATATTAATGTGTTATCTATTAAATAATTTGACGTCACAACAAAGATAGTGTTTTTACCTCCATTTTAACACGCTTGTATATATCTGTCTATGTAACGGAATCTTTGAATGTGATTTTTACCAACTCTTAAACGTCTGTTTGAATTGAAACTTCGACCAATACAATAATTTAATATTTTTTTTCCGTTTATCCTGATCAGAATCTTCAGGATTAGCGGATTTTCAAGTTGTTTTATAATATTTTAACTTTACTTTTACCAATATATATTAATAAAATATTTATTTACAATAGTTTTTTTAAAACTATAATTAATTGTATAAAATTCTTAAAGTTGCAAGCTCTCTTATTTATTATTTTCAGACCGTAACTTCGGTAGGTTGGTAACATACTTACGGATCAGCTACGCATGGTAGTTTAGACGCTAAAGAGAAAAAACATGTTGTCATTGAAATGCCGAAATAACAGTAACAGCGGATTTAAAGTGTTTTAAGTGGCAATAGTAACTTCAATTCGAGAAACTTAATGTATTCTTTCTTGAGAAAAAACCTCTTGAATGACTATGTGAATAAATGAATATCAGAGTCATTTATTGTATAATATTATCAGGTGGAGTAAATGTGAAGATAGTCCAGCGATGATGTGCAGCCCCGTACCTCTTTTGATCTTGGCGCTGTCAGGAGTGCTCGCCGCACCGGCCTCCTTATACTCCGATGACTTTATGGTGAGAATGATTAAAACAGTATAAAAACAAACGGCCACGTTCTAGAAAACATTAGTTATGAAATGGCTTGTCCGATGCAGTTTCCATGTCCATGATAATTAAGTAATACATACGTTAGGAAATGTAGATTTAAAAAACCTGCACCTTTTTTCTTCAGAAATCTACCGTATTCAATTATAAGGTTGTTTTTTTAATGCACCGCGCGACCGCTCTTCCCTTACACAGCAAGTATAGAATATTAAATCACGGTGGTGGTGTACATCTGTACTGTGATTCTGAACCACTTTCTCTGTATTATACGACCAATTTTGAAGGTAAAAGCAAACCAACGCAACGCAGCGCTGACGCAGCGAAGTATTATTTATTTAGTAATTGGCAATAAAATAATGAACTTTAAAAAAAGTATCTAACCTTCCCTTTTGTGAATTGTAATAAACTGTATTCTGCGTTCCTTGATTTTTTACTTTTCTACAAATTTGAAGGACCAAATGGCAATTATATACCCTACAATTATACAAATCGGTTCAAAAAATATTTCTGATGTAATAAACTATATAAAATATTTATATTTTTAAATTAATGGAAATCTTTTGTAATCTACTTTCTTGTGCACATATCTCTGTAACCCGAAACAAATCCTTATTAATTATCTGGAAAGAAAACAAGTAAAGGTTAATACGTAATTTTATTACTAAAACATTTAAATCGGAGTTAAAAAAATACAGTCTTTCCAAATAAGGTGTTCCGTTAAAGGAGCATATATAAGATATACACATTACAAATGGCATTCTTATATGTCTCGACCAAAGTGATTAAACGACCTTACAGAAAACCAGTGTTAAGCGATTCTTCCGTTCCTTTTCACGGAGTGAGTCTATCTAAACCCCTCCCCTCCCTTACCCTCTTAACACTCAAAGAATGGCAACGTAATTGTATCTTGAGTTGTGATGTCCATTGGCGGCAGTAGTAATTTATTATTAGGTAACCTGCCAGCTCGCTTGCCCTTATCCTGTAAAAAAAAAAACTTTATTGTATTAGCATAAAGTTCGAGTTTAATATTTTCTCTTGCAAAATACTTTGCCAAGTAAGAAAGTTTGAAATTTATTTCTGGAATACTCTAATTGATTGCTTAATTATTAATGCAAGCATATCGGTTGGAACAGTTGTGTAAAAATATTGCTTAAATTAATAGTAACCGTTATTGTTAATAGGAGTTTTCGAATGATGCAAATATAGATAAATGTTTGCATGAATGTACACATACATGTCAGTCCATAAGAGTACGTTAATATGATAGGTGTTAAGCGTGCCATGGATGTTTTGTTTGTAACATTTATTTATGATATAATTACATAGGACCGATTGTGGTGGTGAATCTTGGGGGAGGCCTATGTCCAGCAGTGGATGTCTTTCGACTGAGATGATGATGATAATTAAATTATGTATTATTAAATTTGTGTATTATATATTATCAAATGGCGTTTGTAGATGATTTGAACATCTAGTCTGCGACATATCATATGTGGTGTACCTCAATGCAGTGTTTTGGGCGCCATTAATGTTTCTATTTTACATCAATATCATTCCAACAGTTACGACTAACTCTATGACTCTTTTCGCCGATGACAGAACTATACTTGTTGACAAATACAAAATAAATGATATTCTTGACAATATTAATCAGACATTAGAACATACAATTAACTGGCTAATAAGTAACTATTTAATAATCAATCTCGATAAAACCAAAACTATAAATTTTAGGCATAAAATAAATATCAAATATAAAGAGCAAGTAATAGAAGAGGTACAGAGAACGAAATTTCTAGGAATTTATTTAAACCATAAAATGTCATGGATGGACACAGAACATGTATGTAAAAAAATAAATAGTTATGCGTTTGTTTTAAGAAAGCTCGGTATGTATCGTTAACTCTTCGCTACGTTATACAGTGTACTGTAATACTGTGGGGTAGCTCCACCAATGCAGACTACATGTACAAAGCACAAAAACGGTGTTAGAGCTATTTCCCGCCTAGAGCAAACAGATTCATGCAAACTTTTATTCAGAAAGCTAAATGTTCTTGCTTCACCTTGTTTATATGTATACGAAATAGCTATATTTATTAAGTGTAACAAATCATGCATTAAACCCTCTAAAACTGCACTACTTCCTAAACGTATATTCTGCATGGGCCCAAAAATATATAAGAAGCCGCCATTTGAAAAATGAAAATAACCTAACTTTTTGACTAACTGTTTAAGAAAAAGTTACATGTTATTCTTGTTGGTAAAGCATATTATTTGATAAAAGAATACAAAGAAGATAACGATCTTCAGAATTATGTAAACAATGTACATCTTACATCTTCTTTTGACATACGAGTACATCAATACAAACATTTTGAAATATTAATTTGACATATTATAGTTGGTATTTATTATTATTTCCTTATTTTGTATTATTAAACTTTAGAATTATATTATTATTTAGAACAATGACCCAACTAGATATTCTTTTTGCATGCTGTGACATTAAGCTTAATATGGTGAAACTAGCTGCATCTGTTTATTGTATAAACCATATTATAGCAATTCAAATTAAATTGAACTGAATAATTCATGAAGTTACTGCGCGTTGTTGAATTGCGCGCTCAACGGTTTTTATTAGTTTTAGTTTTTTCTCATTATATATTTCAATTTTTGTTCAAATCACACAAACAACTTAAATAGCAAAGCATTTAAACAAAAGTCTTTTCATGAGGTACTCTTTCTTCTCTTCAGCCTATCGCCGTCCACTGCTAAACGAAAGCTCCCTCAACGAGCGCCAACCATCCCGGTCTTGGGTAGATCGCACCCACTCTTGGGCATTTCGTTATTCAATATTTAAAATAATTATCATTTTTCTTAGGAGGTAGTTCCTCAGAAGCGAGCAGCGTTAGTTTTGGACCGGTTGCTGGTTGCTCTTCAAAAGGCGTTGCATGAAGAGGGGCCACAGCATTATGACAAACTCGATCGCGATGGACCACGCACTTCACCGCTTAGACTTGAGGAAGAGGAGCTCAACGATATGGTTAGATTATCATTATTTCCGTCCGTATATGGACGGATTAAGAATACGGAATGTCACTACCCCAATTTATCCCGTGGGTGTCGTAAGAGCTAACTAAGGGCGCAAAACAACGCAGGACACTAGCACTGCAAAAAGAGGGAAAACTTGTCTCAAACCCTATCCCAACCCGTCTGGCCAGACGGTAGGTCAAAACCTCCTTTCTAAGGAGACACCTATGTCCAGCAGTGGACTATTAAAAGCTATTGATGTAATGATCATTATTTTGTGAAGGAACGGTTATTATGTTCCTTTAATATAAAAGGAGGATATTCCGATCGGGCGAGGTGACCTGCCTGCCTACAGCCCAACATTCATATACACAACGTTCAAACATTAAGCGGGAAAGTTGTATATAAATTTATAATAATAATGATATAATCATATTTTCGGACATCTAACACATGAAGCCACCCAGTTTCAAACTAAGTAGAGCTTATACTATGAAAGTTACCTTGACTGTTAAAATGCTTTTATACGTTTTTTTTTGTAAATACCTTCATATTATACAACACTAATAATATACTCGTAATACTAAACACCCAAACTCCGAAACAAATATTGGCAGAGCATACAAACATTTGATGATGATTGATGAATAATTAGAAGTTAGTCTGTAGTTCTTGTGTCTTTGATAGATAGCATTGAAGTATTTCGTTGTATGTGGAAGTCAATACAATATTAATAATTGTTAGGTAAAAAATGACTTCAAATATGCAACTCTTAAACTCAACCACTTTGAATTAAAACGGTTACATTTACCAATTTTACACTATTTGTCGTCTTTTAGCTAAACTAGTGACGCGTTAATTTTAAGTGTAAATTGTTATATTTCCCCTTTAATTGTATTCGGTTTGGGCTTGTTACCAAGAGCCTTTAAAATTTATCCGCATAAGGCCATGGTCGTAATAGGATATAGAACAATGAAACTAAATATTTTATGTAGTAGATCAAAAGTGCTTCTTTTTTTAATTTTCACAATATATAGTTTTCTTTACATGAATGAAGACTTGAGGTAATTAAGGTTTCCTTGAATGGAATAAGTTAGTTTGAGTTATAGTTGTTCAAGTTCAAATTAGGTATATGCAAATCCTCAATACATCCATACGAGTATTAGCAATTTTCCTTCCTTCTTTTTAATATATTTCTAATTTTTCTATTAATAATATCTAAATATGCCGTTTTGACGGTAGTAGGCTTGCCCACTTTTATCTGTGTGGGACGAAATTATAGTGGGCCAAAGGTGGGTGTTTAATGCTTGTCTGTGTATATATACAGATATATAATGTATATCTCACGTTTCGACTACTTAACACACACGCACACATTTTGTCAGGGTTACAAAATTAGCTAGATGTCTCGGGGTTCGGCGGTGTACAGGGATTTCCTTGCTAGGTTATACCTGGTTCCCCAGTTGCTAGGCCGATATAACCATCCCACCAGTCATCTGGTGGTTGAGTATTCAGGGGATACCACACTAGTCTCGGGCCTTACAGTATGGAATAGCGATATCAAGAATAAACTTATTAAAATAATAATACAGATACAGATTCCTTGTAGGTTTATTTTACTTGCCATCATATGCAATGTTATACTTTCGAAGGATTTATCTTCAATTTACAATAATAAGTCATTAATGATTGTTTCTATTTTATACACCATTTGACTTAAGTAATTGCAGAGGTATATGTTTTTAATGTGGAGTGGAGTGTTCTTTTAATGTGGAGAACCTAAAAATTGGCTCTTAAACAATATTTTAAGTGGCCAGTTTATGGGCTTCATAGGTCTTGGCTAAGTTAGAGGTTTAGAACAAGGATACAGATACCTACACTAACTTGTGAATATTGCCGGATATTAAGAAATATATACGCGATCGATGTAAAGTGCTACATTCGTAGTTAATAAGTTTTGATTTTTTTGCGTACATAATATGCACTGTCAAAGATAGATGAAAAGAGAAGACAAAATGAGTGAAAGAAATATTAATAATAATAATATTATTTATTGACATAAATATTGTGCAATTATAACAGGATTCTCTGACACCCGCGCTAGTATCTACTGTGTTGCAGGTGCCAGTGTCTTCCCCCAATATATGTATTAAAAGAGTATTTACATCGATATTCTAAAAGAAGAAATACAAAAAAAAAAATAGTAAATTAAAATTTATACAAAGAATAAAAATGAAAAAAAAGAGAAGCAAAAAAAAAAAAACACAATCCCTACATGACATTGTATGCTTGCATATCTATGTATGTGTGCTTGTTTATGCGCCTCTGCGCGCACGTGATTGCGCGCCTGTGTGTGTGTGTGTCTGTGTGTGAGTGTATTTATGTGTATTTATGTGTGTGTGTGTGTGTGTGTGTGTGTTTCTGTGTGCGTATCCTTGTGAATGTCTGTTGTTTAAATGTCTCTTACATTTAGTAAAAAAAAAATAGGTCAGAGTCTGTTATCACAAATTTGAGACATTAAATTAGTGAGTACGTATGTATTGAATTGAGATCAGCTTCAGGAGAGCAACGATAAATTATGATAAAGCAAAAATCGCACTTTTAACATTTTAGAACTGCAATGACAGTAATATGCATTCTTGCTCCCAAAGATTGGTCATATAGGCTGGATTCTGTTAATATAATTCGTAATTTTGCATTTTTAATTGTCGTCAGATTAATTTCAACATTTTTCTAAATTTTGCAGATTTAGATTAACACGTTTTTTCCCCCTCAGAGAGCGTTACAATGGCGAGCCGAAGGTGACAATGGTCGAGGGCGTGTTATCCGCTGCTACTTCAACCCGGTCACCTGCTTTTAACTATTTATCGATTTATAATTGATACTGTAATCATTTCTTTCGTTCCGCTAACACTACTGGTCATGTCACGAAAAAGTCAAAGATAAAATAATAAGGTATAAGCATTGTGTCTGCCTACAATTCTTAGCCTAAACATAGATCTAATGCACCTTTTTGGCATTTAAACGCCATTACTGCGTTAGTTGAGTTACCCCAGAAGATCACTCCATATCGTAAGAGGGATGAAGATATGTGTAAATGTAACTTATAAAATGACCAAAATCGTAATTATAAATTTAAATGCACCCAATAATATACTTGTCACCGTGCAATTTTGAAATGTGCCAATTAGGTAGTTAATGTAATTTTATGATACACGTATGTCTTCCTTTGAAAACTTCCAACATAGTATTTCGTAACAAATTAATAAGATGTACCGGGCGTCAAATTTTTTTGAACCTTAGGACTTGTTGTATATTTCTTTACATTTAAAAATAGTATTGCAACACAGATTTATACCCACAATGATCCACATACATACCTTGGGTGTATAGATATATCCCAACCTATGATACTACTTGCATCATAGTTGTTTCTCGCAACACTCTGAAATATGGTTAACGAACTGTTGGTATATTTCTACATTAAAATTAGCTCTTTGTTTAATTTTCATTTTATAACATTTAAGAGACAAGGACAGGACGTGTGCCGATAGGACCCTGCTCACTTGAAGCCATATTCTGCACAATTTAATGCATTTTTTAAACTAGCAGTCAAAACTCCATGCCAGAAGATAAACCAGTTGAATTTCATTATTATCCTTAAAAAGAGTAACGTCTCTAATATGTATAATATTTTTATTTTTCCCTAGTACACTGTTTTGTGACGGCTACGAGTAGCTAAAAAGTACGTTACAACTCAGGGGACTATGTTTTTGTTTTACTATATTACTTTGTTCTGAAATGGATTCCTTGTAGATAGTAAATAAAGTGTGGTTGCAAAAACCTTGGTTTTGTTTGAGTTAGGTGTTTATGTTCATGGTTTACGGTAGCAAGAAGTACATACAAAATATTTTAGTTTCTTTTTACTTAGGCAATATAAATATATAGTAAATTTAATCGATATAACTTTTATTATAGCTTACTAGTCTGTTTGATGATTATCTGATGTATCATTTAAGTTACACTTAGCAAAGCGTGTCGATGTTTATTTGCGTTTTAAAAGAGTTTACAAGTTTTCAAAACAGTCAATCTTAAGGATTAAAACATCCTGTAGTCTAATTGGGTATCATGCAATTATTGCAAAATTATCATCATCATCATCAACAGCATTTATTAGTGCACTGCTGAACTTCTCCTTAGGAAGGTGGTTTTGGGCTTACGCTGACCAGACAGATAGGTTTCAAGTTTCGTTCTGTTTGCAATACTGTTGTCCTGCGTAGTTTCCAAAATACTTAAGACAGTTAAATATTTTAGTTATAATGAAGCCTAAGTATTAAGTAGACATAATATTTAATATTAAAATAAACTCGTGGCTCAGTGGTAACCGAGTAGGTTAACACATTATTAAGTTAAGCAATCCTAGTCAGTTTAGTCTTTGGATGGATGACCATTTCTTAACACAATGAGACCCTGCCGTGCCTCGGAGAGCACGTTAAGCCGTCGGTCCTGGTTGCCAAATGAACACCTGTGACACTCGTTACGGGTAGTTGAATACCTAAAAAAGTCCAACTACAGTCTTTCTATAGTACTTCCATATCGCCCAGCAGTTGGGTGAAAACTCGAAGTTTAGTTCTAGATTTAAGGCCGACCCCAACCTTGTTTGGGAATAAGGCTCGGAGGAAGATTAAAAATCACGTCGTAGACATTTTATTTAGTCTGAAGTTAAATGGAAGGCTTCTGGTGAGCATATGAATTTTAAATTCTAAATACGGAAATCGTCAAGTCTTCGAAAAGTAGCTGGTTCATATAGTAATAATATTGGGTTTACGAACTCCGGCTTTTACGTTCCTTGAAACTTTAACTTACAAAAGCCCCCATATAATTTTATGATTAAAAAAATATATTAGTTAATTTAGTACCGTAGGAAAAGAATGATGCAGTGACCATAAATGGGGGTAAAACACATAAAACATTCTTCTAGGAAACTTAAAACCACTAAACTCCTTTTAAGTACCTTGACGGTAAGGCCGACGCCTTGTAAAACACTAAATAAAAATAATCGTTCTAGGTGGAAGTCAATAGAATATTAATGCAACAATAAAATATGCAACTAGCTCTATTACTTTCAATTAAACCAGTTACTTTTGGAAAGTTTTTACACTCTTTGACGTCTTTTAGCTAAAGTAGTGGCGCACTAATTTTATAGTGTATATTCTATTGTATTTGGCTTATTACCTTTGAAATTCAGCCACATGGGGCCGTGTCTATTGCTATTAGAGTGTAATAGGATATAGAATATTCGTTAAGAAGTTATCGAGAAATATTAAGTTTAATAACGGTGCATTGAGTTTTATTAAACTTATAAACATCTGACATGGCTCCACTTCAAATCACTTATACGTTTACAAAATGAGTTATGATGTAGTCTTTAAAAAAATATTATTAATAAAAATAATATATTTTTATTTTACAAAAATTGGGTAGGTATACATGTATTCAGTACAATGGATGACATTTTTCACCGTGTTAACTAAAACTTGGGTTGAGTACTGCACTGCTAGGCTACTGACCAGACTCCTGTTGGTATATAGGTTGATTTTATTAGTCCGTGAGTACATGTATGTATTGTGTGTGTATGTATGAGTGTGTGTAGGCGTTTGAGTGTACGTCCGCTTTTATTTAATTAAAAGACATTCAGTTTCTTCATATCTTAGCGATAATTAGAAATTTGCTACAGTCTTTTAACTGGCAAAGTAAGTCAAGCCGTAGATATTACACCTTGCATTGGTTTTATTGTACAAGGATGGACCAAGATACATAGAAAACCTCTTAGATAGCGGAGTATGTGTGTGTGGGACGGGACAAATTTTATCTTTTCTACGTGTCGTGATTACTTTGATGGCGTATGAAGGTGTTGTATCATAACTATTTGCAGTATAGAAAGTTTTCATACATCGAGCACATTCCACGATTTGTTTAGTTTATTTGTAGGGAATAAGATTGGTCGAGATGTAGTCACCTTTAGCATTGCTCTGTGAGCTATCTCTAGGGGCATTAAGATAGTTTTTGCTGCCCCGCGCCAACAAGGGAAACAGTAATTGAAAATAGACCGACAAAGTGCATATACGTTTTGTATTATAAAATGACTAGCAATATGTCGAAGGGTATTAAAAACGTAAATCAATTTTCTAACACGACCTGTCAGTATATTGATATGTTGTCTAAAGTTAAAGTTTTGGTCCAAAACTATACCACATTATAACTATCTTATAAATGCGAAAGTGTGTCTGCCCGTCCGTCTGTCTGTTACTTCTTCACCTTAAACCGCTGAACCGATTGAGATGAAATTTGGAAATAGTTCAAGTCTCAGAAAAGGATATAGGATAGTTTTTATCCCAGAAATCGTCCTTTAAGGGGTGAAAAAGGGGGCTTTAAGTTTGTATGGGGAATTCATAACTGCTGAACCGATTTAGAAGAAATTCGGTATGGAGATAGATTGATTCTTGAGGAAGGACATTGGCTTTTACCGCAATAACTGACATATGTGCGGGCGGAGCCGCAGGCAAAAGCTAGTATTTTAAATGCTTAATATTTTTAAAAGATTAAAAGTTAATTTATTAAAACTTTCATAATGTATAGTTTTCTTTCCATTAATGAAGACTAGAATTAGTTTAGGTTTCTCTGAATTGACAAACAGTTAATGAATAATGTCGTCGTCAAGAAGAAACGAACATTAATTTATCGCTAATAGCGCTACGCTTGCCGTAGCCTGCAGCTCATATATGTAGACTTAGCTGAGGTGTATAGCGATGTAACATCCTAACTAATATTATTACAAAACGTAAATATCAGTGGATTAGTTTGTTTGCTATAACATTGTTTCAATGTTAAAAGATTTGTACTTCTCAACAACAGCTAATTGGAGTTATACTTGTTGAAGTTCAAATTTCCTCAATCCCTCCAGATAAGCAATTTTCTTTCCCTTCCATTACTTTCCCTTTTTAATATATATCCAATTTTCCTACTATTAATTCTAAACATAATGGTAATAGGCTTGCTGTTTTCATCTGGCAGGTAGGCAAAAGATGGGTATGTAGCGCGTCTCTGTCCATCAGCAGTACACTTTACGTCTCGACTACTCAACCAATCGATATGAAATGTTGCACACAAGTGTGTGTGACAAAGTTGTCAGGATAGGTGTTTGGGTAGGATAGGGTTGGGTCGCCAAAAATTACACGGTTGCGCCAAGCCGATGACGACTATGACGTACCTGAGGTCACTTGGGCAGAACTAAGGGTGGCGGTGCTATGGCTTAAAGCCAAGAACACCGCCCCGGGACCCGATGGCATTCCAGGCCGAGCGTGGGTGTGGCCCTAGATGACGGGCTCTTCAGCGCATGCCTCGAGCGGGGCCAGTTTCCGAAATTGTGGAAGACGGGGAAACTGGTCCTCATCCGAAAGGAGGGGCGCCGGCGGAGTCACCATCCGCCTTGGTAGCCGGTGTGTTGGTAGTCTTGCTTGATGAGGTGTGTAAACTCTTTGAAAGAGTGATTGCATGGCGCCTCGTCAAGCACCTCTTCAAGGGTAGGGCCGGATCGGGTGGACAACCGGTATCGTTTCCGTCTGGGGCGCTTTACCATGAATGGATCTGGCGGATGAAGCAGTTTCTCAAGGCGAAGTGGTGCTGGCGGTATCCTTGGACTTGGCCGTCGTCTGCCCAAGTAGGACCAGTCTCGGTCAGCGGGAAATGTCGTGCGGTGTTCCGCAGGAGTCGGTGTTAGCGCCGCTCCTGTGGAATGTCGGCTACAACTGGGTGATTCGTGGTGCCTTCCTGGATGGTTTCGCCGTCACGTGTTATGCGGATGACACGTTACTGACAGCGTGCTGCAAGACGCACCGTGAAGCAACCCTGAGGGCCACGGCCGGGGTTGCCCAAGTCGTAGAGCGGATCCCGAGGCTAGGTCTCGAGGTGGCTCTGCATAAATCCAAGACCTTGTTCTTTCATGGGTCTCGGAGGAAGCCACCTGAAGGATTCAGCCTCATAGTAGGAGGCACACGCATCGGTATCGAGCCTTCGATGAGGTATCTGGGGCTCATACTCGATGGTCGATGGGACTTCGGACATCATTTCCGAGGTCTAGTCCCCAAGTTGGTTGGAGCATAGCGTGTATTAGCGCATCTGCTGTCTAACATGAGGTGACTCCTCCTAGGGGATAGTGCGATCCATGGCCCTTTATGGGGCCCTAGTATGGGTGGGGGCCCTGAGGGACGTTGCTCTACTACAACAACTGCAGCGAGTGCTGGCCAGTCAAGTGGGTACCACACGCCGTTATTGCAGCGGTAAGACCCTTGATGGAGGATTAGTTCGAGAGGCGTCATGGAAACCTCTCATACCGGCTGACGCAGGTAATCATCAGGAAAGGATGTTTCGGAGATCACCTGTGTCTGATCAGAGTGCCACCATTGCTGTGGCCGGACCATGGACACGGCGTTCTACACGTTGGCAGAATGCCCGGCGTGGGTGGAGCAGAGGCGATACCTCATGGTGGCCATCGGAGTGGGAGTCCTCTAGCTCAGTAATATGATTGCCCCATGGAGCGAGAATGCGTGTAACTCGTGGAAGTTATGCTAGCGAAGGAGAAAGCGGAGTGAATTGGGAAAGGTTTAGAACTCTCCCGGCCCCCGCAGGCCCGGGAACAGGACAGGTACCGTAGACGACTCAGGCGCCGGAGGTCACAGAACGACCTCCGTCCTCCATAAGCGCAGGCCTGGGGGTGGAAGGTGAGGCCATCTGTCACCCTAGCAGAAGCAGGACGGGGTTGCGGCAAGATGCGTTGAGCACAAAGGAAACATGAAGTTCCCACACGTCGTGGATGGCTCGAGGTACGTCAGGGTACCAGGGATTTCCTTTCTAGGGTACGCCTGGTTCCCCGGCTGCGGGTATCCGAGACGGTGTGCGGTTTTTGGTTGGTTTGAGTCCAACATAATGAACCCACCGGTGGGTGAAATCGGAGGGGATTTCGGCACAGGAAAAAAAAAGAAGTGTAGGGTTGGGTTTTCAGAAGGAAAGGGACACTGTGGTCCTCACATACAGAGGGGCCACCTGTAGGCCGTAGATGTCCCGGGGTTCGTCGGGCTACCAGGGATTTATTTCCTAGACTACACCTGGTTTCCCGGTTACTAATACCGAACCGGTACCCAAAGGGATTTCCGTGCGTAAAAAAGTGGTATAAAATTAGAAGAAGACGATAATAAAAAGAAATACAGACTATTTTAGTGATAATTTTGTTAGAACTGTATTATGTAGATCTAAGATTGAGTATTCAGGTGATGCCATACTAGTCTCGGGCCTTATAGTACGGAATAGCGATATCAATAATAAACTAGTAATAATAATATTTTTTTCCCTCAGAGAGCGTTACAACGGCGAGGCCAGGGTGGCAATGGTCGAGGTCGTGTCCTCCGCTGCTACTTCAACGCAGTTACCTGCTTTTAACTATTTACCTATCGATTTATAATTGATACTGCATTCATTTATTTGTTCCGCTAAAACTACTGGTCATGTCACGAAAAAGTCAAGTCACGGTATAAACATTAAATAATATATGTGTAAATGTAACTTATAAGATGACCAAAATTGTTATTTTATATTTAAATGCACCTAATAATATACTTGTCACCGTGCAATTTTGAAATGTGCCAATTAGATAGTTAGTATAATTTTATGACACACGTATGTATTTCTTTGTAACATTTCCAACATCGAATTTCCTAACAATGTTTTAACCTCAAGAATAATTACAAGAATTATTGTTTTACTACGAGTATATCCCGATCTATGACACTAATTGCATTTCAGATTTTTCTTGCAACACTCTGAAATACGATTAACGAACCGTTGGTATATTGTTACATTAAAATTTGTTTCATGTTTAATTTTCATTTTATAACATTTAAGAAATACATTTAAGTACTGGACGTGTGCCGATAGCACCCAGCCTACTCGAAGCCACGTTCTGCACAATTATTATTTTTAACTAGCTAGAACTAGCAGTCAAGACTCTACGGTAGAGGATAAATCAGTTAAAATTTCATTGTTATCATTTAAAAGAGTAACGTCCCTAATATGTATAATATTTTTATTTCTCCCTAGTAGGTACACTGTTTTCTGAAGGCTAGCTTTTTCTGTTAAAACTCAGGGGACTAAGTTATTGTTTTACTATATTACTTTGTTCTGAAATAGATTCCTTGTAAATATTAAATAAAGTGTTGTTGCACAAATATTGGTTTTGTTTAACTTCGGTTTTTATGTCCATGGTATACGTTAGCAAGAAATACGTACAAAAATTATTTTCTTTTTACTTTGGCGATATAAATTTAAATAGTAAATTATATAAAATATAGAGTAGATTCAATCGATGTAACTTTCATCATAGCTTATTAGTCTATTCTAATGATGATCTGTTGTATTATTTGAGTTACACATTTGCAAAAAGTCATTTAATTTCGTTGCTACTTATTGTTACTATACTTGATGTTTATTAGTTTTTAAGTTAGTAAAACGATTATTTTACAACTAAGCATACATTCACTCTAGACCTTTTACAAGTTTACAAGTTTTGAATAGTTTATCTAATGATAAGTTGGGTTGAAACAACATGCAGCCCAACAGGGCATTTATTGAAATTGTGCATCAGACAATTATCGCTGGCCAGATGGATTAGTATAGGATTTGTTTCAGGTTTTCCTTCTCTAATAATTTTTCTTCCGTGCTGTTGTTCTACGTAGTTTAGAAAATACGTAAGACAAAAAAATATTTTAGTTTAAATGAATCCCAAATATTAAGTAGACATAATAATAAACATTAAAATAAACGTCGTAGACATTTTACTGTGTCTGAAGATAAATGGAAGGCTTCTGGTGATCATATGACTTCTAAATTCTAAATACGGAAATCGTCAAAACTTCGCAAAGTATCTGGTTCGTATAGTAATAATATTGGGTTTACGATCTCTGGCTGTTATGTTAGGACTTGAAACTTTTAGTTAAAAAAGTCCTTACATAATTATATGATTAAAAATAACATATTGGATGGTTTGTTTAGTAACATAGGGAAAGAGCGATGCCAAAAGAGCGAGCCATAAATGGGGTAAAACACTTTTTAAGCACACGCGCTATAGCCTAAATGACTAGATGTAATTTTGGCGTTAGCACTAGATATATGAAAATTATAATAATAATTGAAATACATATTTTTACGCAGTTCTTGTTTTTTTTTCTATAATTAGCTTGTTTACACAATGATTCCCATATGCCCGTTACGTCTGGCCGCCATTAATCTTTAAAAGCGGATGTATTATGATATATCCCTATTAGGTGTGTAGTGAATCTATATTCACTACACTATATTTAAATTGTTACGGCACCCACCTAGCCTTTAAACACCAAGACCGTATTATGAACGTTAAAAGTAAGTAATGGTGTACCTTTATACGAGAATAAGCACTTTGTTATTAAAACGTTAATGTCAGTAATATATTACAATAACAGGGATAATCTAAGTAATAAATTTGTCCATAATGTTGTTGAAAGTTATGTGTGACTTTTCTTCTTATTTCAATCTTTAACCCTTTGTGCATGTTAATGATACCAGAGGTCTTTTAAGACACAAGTAAAAAAATAAAATTAAGTAGTCTGATTTATGTAAAATACAAATCATTACTAAACTACTTCAAAAGGCCAGAAACTTGATTTTGGATACGGGGCCAAAATATACTTGGCAAAATGTGAGTGCTTAATTCCCCCTTTGTTATCCTTTCGGATAAATAGGTGTTTTGTTTATGTATATCTGCAAGTTGTTTTAAAGGCCTATATTACAATTCTGATTTCGAATTCGATTTTTATCTTTAAATAGTTTATAATATCTTCCCTAACGATTTGTTGAATGGCTTTAAAGTAAGAAAATAAATAGCAATAATTATTATCGATTACACTTATCATCCACAGAAATCACATCATCACACATCTACTTGTGTCCATGCCTTAGTGTAGTTTGTTACCCTTTCATCATAGGCCTTATCAATGAGTGTATGGGTGATTCAGTAGAACTCAATCAACATCTTAACTTTCAGAAAACATTTAAAGTTTTGCTAAACAGAAGGGCCTAAATCTATTCTTTCGATCAAGAGTAACTTAAACATAAATAGATTAAAGGAAAATAGAAAAATAAATAAAGCATTTTAATTTGTCTTGCGAGGCCGTCGACACTTAAAAAGATGATATCTTTATATTTCCAATGTCGGCTTCACAGATACGAGTAAAGCTGCTGTCTGAAAACTATTAGTAGCTTGAAGAATTTAGGATAAAAATATTACTTGTATAACATTTATTTCCTAAAATTTGCAATTTGAAAAACTTAGAGACATGACATCTAGTGGTAAGATACAACATTCGAGGGTAAGATTCAACTTCAAAAGGTGCCGCATGGAAGTCTTGATTGTATGCTGAAACAAAGTCGTTTCCCAACACCAGATGGTGTTACTGACAGGCAGTGTGTATGCTTGGGTCCGCTAAGAGAAATGTATAGTAAGTCGTTCTACATTTATGATTTGACACCAAAATAAAAATGTAGAAAATAATGTTAATTTCATTAATGATTAGTCTATTTTATTGCACGCTATTAATAATGTCTATGTTAACTATACCACTTTTCCATGATAATAGTCATACTGTTTTAGAACCGTTTACGACAAACCACTTGCTCATAAATTGATGAATACGGTTCCGATAATACTCATTTATAAATTTATAAAACTGATTGGTAATACATTTCTATACTTCTGAAGCTATTTCTCTTTTTCATAATCTGGTGGCAAAGGAGCAGACGGGTCGCCTGATGGTAAATGACTGCTGGGGTCCATGGACACTTGCAACTAAAGAGTCACAAGTGCGTTGCCCCCTTAAAGTACCAAATCCCCAGAATTAGGCGGAGGGGGAAGTCGGGTCCGGTAACCTCACGCACTGAATTAAAAAACAGTGAAAAAACAGTGGCACTCCGGGAGAGCCAACAGAAGTGAAAACTTGTTTTTTTTTATTATTATAATCAAATAATATATATTAATTTTGTACGTATATAATACAAAATATATGTTCATATTAGTTATAGTTGTATTATCAATGTATTTCAACCCAAACTCAACTCTCGTGTCAACGGGGCCAATGCATGTAGATACTTTTATACAGAGGTGTCGGTAACGGTAACAGTGTCGAGAGTTCAATGGTTTTTTTCCATCTCAAAAAATACACTCTTTTATCTGCTGTTCAAAAATGATTTCACCTTAAAAATTGGTTAACGTCGGTTTTCTGTGAGGCAATTGTAACGCAGCTTGGCTCTCCCACGGCCCTCTTTCTTTGTCTTTGTTTATAGGGTCCTTGATCACTTCATTGTTCATCTGTCTGTCAGGACAGTTTTGCTCAGGAAAGTGTAAAGTTGAAATTAATTAAACAATTTGCGATTTCTTTAAACTTTACAAAAAATAAACGTCTTATTCTATGCAATATAAGGACACTGTCCATTAAGCATAATATTTTTACAAATTTTAACACTTCGCAGACATTAATTTGTTATTTTATCACATGAAAATTAGTTGATATATAAGTTTATAATATCTTATAAACTTATATATTGGACTTGGTAAAATTACCTATGACGTTTGTCAATGTATGCGGGAGTACTTTGATCAAAGTTAAATTTGTCTTTCTTAACAACAATCGAGTGAGTGCGAGTCTGGCCCACACACTGAAGATTTTGTACTAACTTGAGTACAAAATCTTCAGTGTGTGAGCCAGGCTCGCACTCACTCGATTGTTTTCCTAATGGATATTTATGAAACGATAATAAAATTTAAGTTCTGTTTTGTTAAACATATAAACAAAACATTGTAGTACTACTTAATTTATTTCTAGGTTGTACAATACTTTTTGTGTACAATAGAGAGTATCCATCTGTCTAAAATCCAAGGTTTTTCTATTTTTATTTTTTCTTGAATACAGCACATGTGTGTGCTGTATTCAAGAAAAAATAATACCTATCTAATTCAAAAAAGCTGTGGCTTTTTTGAATTAGATAGGTATTATTTGTATTAGTAGCATATGTATTTACTTCGTTTCAAATATTTTTAGAAGTTGAGAATTATGTTTAGGTATATTAAAAAGAATGCATACTAAGTTTACATATGTTTATCAGAATAATAGAAAACACCTTTGAAAAGCTATTCTTTACGGACACGGCATTGTGTCAATGAGCATGTCCATGTTCTGTCAGGGGTTCTTTCTTTGTGGTAAAGAACAAAAGTGTGCACACAGTTGAGCGAGCCACGTTCACACCAACAATTGTAGTTCTATGGCTTGAAAGAACATTCAAGATAAACAACAAACTGATATCCATCAATGGACTAGAAAAAAGACGTAGCGATTAGTTATAATGTATGTTTTAATACACCACTATTAAATGTGTGCATATTAACATTGTATGTATGTAATTAGAAAGACCGAAAATTTTAACCAAACATTAGAAACATTAAAAAACCTTCACATTAACAAAGTCACATTAAATTCTCTTGCAAAGTTTTGAATAATCTATAGATGTATTGTATACATTGTAATTATTATTTTCGAAACCGTAGGTAAATCTAAGAAATCAAGAATACATTCTTGCTTATATAAATATACACAATAAAACCTTTGTATTTTTATCTTTAGATTTTGCAAATAAAACTTTTCAATAGAAAGTTCATTTCTTTACTTGCACAACCTCCTTCAAATTAAATTCCAAGAAACGTGATAAGTACCTAAATTTTTACAAGACATAGACGGGTGTAAAAGATAAAAAAAATCTTAATCATTTACAGGTTGAAGAATATTGTGATTATAAAAAGGACTTAATCCTCAAAGTGATAAAAATAAACTTGTTATAAAGAGGATTTGTAGTGATCGGAATAAAATAAGAGTTTCTAATAAAAATACAGATATTTTTTTTAGTATCAATCATTAAATATTGGCAACACGACACGATCCACAATAAATTGTAATAATTGTAATTATACGGTAGAAGTAATTAGATTTTAGATAATACGGTTATTATTACGTAGGTCACTATATAAGTTTTGAGATGCTAGAAATTTGAAAATGGAACGCATCTGTATCATATATTATTAATAGTCAAATTTATTTGAAATCGAATCCATGAGTCCATTTACAGCAAAAAATAAATAAATTAGAAGTATCATATTGTCATCATTTCCCGCTTTTTCGTCTGCTACAGACTAGAGCTTAAACGTGAATATTTGCGTGCTATGATATATTACGATTTTAAATGTGGTTTATCTGATGGTTTAAGCTTAAAACGTTTAAAATTAGATTTAGATGAGTCTGCTCCTTTTCGGGCAACTATTTAGATGGTTTAACGAATTTAAAAGGGGTAAACCTAGCCTTGAAGATGATGACAAAAGTGGACGCCCGCCAAAAGCAGTCATTGCTGAAAATGTGTGAGGTTACTGAAATACTGGTTTTCAAGTGACAAAGAAGCGGTGGCTGCCTACGAATCAGCCATTTTCGACCTATCGGAGGAAGACTGAAATAAGTGTTTACAAGACAGGTTAAGGCAGATGGAAATTTGTGTAAAGAGTGATGGAGAGTATATTTTGAAAAAATATAATATTAGTTGTAAGTATAAATTGTTTACTTTTTGTGTGTTTGATACTTAATGTCACTAACAATAAAGAGATTAAAGAACAGAAATGGTATCTATTAGTTAAATTAGACAAATTAAAGTTCCATAAGTTATGACTTTATCGTCGGAGTCACGTATTACTTTGAGCGAGAGACTAATCACAGAAAACTTGGTATGTAATTAACCGAGCAAAACAAATTGGCTAATTACCTTCGTAGAATTGTACTGTACAGTACCATTTCCTTAATTTGGTAGAAAATTAACATCTACGTGTTAATTGTTATAGTAATTTACACAACAATGTGATGAAGTGGGAAGAATATAATGTTATCTTAATTTTGAAAGATTTTATGCCCAGCTTAGTGTATCTGCAAAAACACTGTTGAATGTCTAGTCTAAATACAAATAAATAGATGTACTGAATAAAGTTTTCGTTTACATTTAATTTATTTTTAAGGGTCCCAAGGTAATCCTAAACAGGTGTAGTCATGTATTAGAAATGTATTATGTGAAATACAAGTACCTACTGTTAACAAAATAGAAATTATTAGAACTATTTTAAATTGAAAAGATCGTACGATTAAATTATTTTGCAATAAATCGATTTAATCTATTTCAATGCTACCATGATACTGAGCAGAGCGGTCTATGCGGAACCGGGGTACCGGCGACTGGGACCACCGCCATAAATGAATTTAAAATCTGTTGTTCAAGCCAAAAATAGTACAGTCAAACGTAAAGTAAACTAACTAAAACTAAAGTACATCTTCATTCATCTGTATAAACTACAGTAAGTAATAAAATTGCTGATAGAAATTAAGGAATAACAAGAACATTAATATCCGATAGTTAGGCCACAAATTTTTCAAACACATAAAATATTACTACAAATCATTTTAACAAGTTAACTTGAAGATATTAGTGTTGTGGTATATGTATGTACTCATATGTATAAGTTAATATATTAATCTATATGGACAGAATCTACGACTAAACCTTATTAGGTTTAGTCGTAGATTCTAAACAGTTTGATTGTATTCAATCAAACTGTAATTTATGTTACAAATTATCTCGAACTTTACTCAATATTAACATTGATAACCCTATTCATAGTGGGAGATCAATAAGCCCAGAGTTCTTTCTTGAGTCACGATTATGCCTTTTACGTGTATTCTTGTGTACTAATTTAGAATAATAGTTGGCAGTTAACTGTTGGCAATGTTGGAAAGACCGCCAAGCGGGGACCAATGTTAGTCAGTTTGTGGCCTCGTTATCCGTAATGAGCTGTATAAATAATCAATGTAGTAAATAATAGATTATACGTGTTTAGCGCACTTCCTTGGGTACTTACCTCGCGGACTACCAGATCTTGTGTTGAGTACTCCTTACGGAGACTCGCTAGCCCAGCTTCCTGCAGATAGTGGTTGAGGGCGTTTTCCGGCAACGGGCTGAGCACACACCCCCGTCGATGGTCTCCTTGGTCGGAGACGACGGAGAGAACGAGGAAGATGTTCCGCCTGTCATGGATTCGGAGGTAAGGGCGGCTGTTCTACGGATCCGCTCCAAGAACACCGGGCCGTCGAACCTCCTCAGGGAGGTGTTTGACGCCATCTTGGCTATCGAACGTTTCTCTCAATGTTTTAAGTTTCAATGTTTTAAGAATGGTCACCCATCCATAGACTGACCTGGCTAAAAATGCTTAATTTTGCAATGTGCTACTACCTACTCGGACACCAACAAGCCAAGAGTCTGTGTCACACATAGGTGGAAGAAGTCAGTATAGGACCAATGTTCATCCAACTCTTGATGAATCAAAGACCTTTTTTTTTCTTTTTAACATTGACAATGCACTAAAAGAATTTGCACTAGAAAGGTATGAGACTAGACTGCACGGATGGCGTAGTGGTTTAAGGGGTCGCCACGCCGCTTCATACTACGCCGAGTGTTGTGGGTTCAAACTCCACAAGGGACTTTGTGTGATCCACAAATTGTTGTTCTGAGTCTGGGTGTTTGTGTCCGTTTCATAATGCAGGCGTTGTCTTTTCAAGAAAAAAACAAAAGAATTTAAGCATTATTAAATTGGCAGAAATCAAAGAATATTATTTTACTGCCTTTGATTTATTATGTTATAGTACAACAAATATTTCAATATGGGGTACGTTGTCAAATTTAAGATAGTTTACCCTAGTTATCCTGAATTTAGGAGATGTCAGAAAAACGGTACGAAAAGGTTGCAAAGGTTACTTTATCCAAAACATCGATTTATCATACTTGTAAACTTGCTAAATCATTCATCTCTATTTCACGAGCCCGAAGCCTTAGCGTTCTATACTCTGTTTATATCCTTTACATGTACTGCTTTAATGGTTTACCCTTATTGTTATTTTGTCTATATTGTGCCTGTTATAATATTATGACTCGTAAGATTTAATTTACAAGGTCTTTTATTATATTTCTTTTTTATTTTGTTGTTTAGGTCACTAATAACTGTTTTAACAAGAGAGTTGAAAATAAAAAATAATTAATCAAAATCAATAAAAGGAAAGTTCGGCTATTGATGAAAAATAATCATTTTATTAGTATAAAACTGGGTTTTTGTTTTGATTATCAGCTGACAATTGCCGTTATCTGTAAACGTCAAAGTTTTAAAGTATGGAAAAAACTACTGGTTTTACTATAATTACGTCGAGGATAATGAAATATTATTACCAAGTCATGCCATGATATGTGTAATATGGGACTTTTATCCTTGGCTTTCTGTATAGAGTAAATAACATAATTATATTCCTAAAGATAATATCCTTAGTTCTGGCCAGTATTCGCGTTGGGACTGAGGTCGCTATACCCTCTTGTTGACTTAAGAAGGAAAATATAACTATATGTGTATTGTTGGGATGCGAAACGTGTCTAAGACAAGGTTTTAGCTTCCGCCATTGCGCCATTATATTACAACGGAATTCTAAAGATATGAGAGAAAGAAAGGTATGCTTAAAAGTTTCATAAGATTTCATTGACGTACGACTGGACAAAAAATCCGGACAAGTGCGAGTCGGACTCGCCCACCGAGGGTTCTGTAACACATTTGTAGTACATATTATAAATAGTTCAGAAATCGAATCTCGCAGTTTTTGCCGAACTTGCCCGAAATTCAGTTTCCAAACCCTAAAATTAATTTTATTCTTAAGCTTTATAAGAGAAATTGTACGTCGATGATTTATTTTGTACTTTAAATAAAGAATATAATTTTATGATTTATTTACAAAATTTTTAGATTTTTCTCTACACTTGTGGTGTAAGACAATGTTATTTGCCAAATGCCCTATGAGTTTTGATTCCTTGAGAGTGTCTAAATATGTGTTTTTGCGGCATGAACTGCCTTATATCTATTATCTATTTTTTCCGTTAACTTAGGAGTTTGATTCTTTCACAGCTTCAAGGGACTGTAGACCTGAGTATTTGGTTTTATTTTCAACTCGAGATAAAGAGTCTTGGCAGACAGACGGACAACAAAGTGATCCGTTGATAAGGGTTCCGTTTTTTCTTTTTGAGGTACGGAACCCTGAAAATGGGTTTATATTTATAAAAAAATATGGTACAGAAGGGCTGACGAGTAGACGGGTTACCTGATGGCAAGTAGCTACCCCCGCAGATGGAAGCCTGCAACTCAAGAGTCGAAAGTACGTTGTCGTCCTTTGAGTCCTCGAAGTCGAAGTGAGTTCATCGATGCACTGTTTTTGAGTTAGCCCTCCCCGAAAATCGTAATAAATCATATCACGAAAATTTTCACGAGTTAAATCCATGGTGACCTGGCCATTTCCGGATACATCAACAGCAGCTCTCGTACAAATGGTCCCACGTTCGTTAAATGATCAAAAACGGAATAAAAGAAAAAATACCAACATCATTAATTTTAACACACTTATTTACTATTTGTTTTTTTTTATGTTCTCTGTTTGTTATAATTATAGACAAATGATTGTTAAAGTAGTACTAGCCTCTTAATTAATAATAAAAAAATTGAAATTCCAAAAGCTTTTAGTTGATACACCAGAGAGAGACTTTCTTGTGTTTTTGGTGCAAAGAAAAGGTGTGTCTTGTAAGTGCTGAGAAACTACCACAAGTTCTTTAAGCATGTTTATTTATTTATTAATAAAAAATAAGCTTACAGTTTTGAACCTATAAACTTCATCTAAAAACAATGGACCATCTTTTTTAACCCTTACTGTTTGAGGTATCCGTCTATTAGTTCGTCCATACGGCAGACTCTTAGCACTAGAAGACTGTAATTGTGAATTGGCATATAGATTAATATCGCAGACAAGATAATTAAAAATATAGGTTATCGTTGGATAGATCTTTTTAAAATATAGAGGGGTGTAAATACCATTTTGTCGATTTAATTATTCACTTGTAAAGAATTAAACTTTAAAGTGCAAACTTTGTTGGAATGAAGTTTCCCCCTTTCTCTTCGTAGCTACTAGAGGGAGAGGAAAAATGAGACTTTTCAGGCATTAATAGCTATGAACAGGGGCAAATCGTAAATTTTTGGTTCCCAGGGCTACTAATTATTTGTTTTTTTGTTAACGGGGTGAAAAATCCCTTTGGATTACCAGTGCCTTGAAGTAGGAGTATGTGGTGTTCCCTCTAAAAACCCGTGCGACGTCCGCCCTCAGGCTCTTAACCCTGGGAGGCCCTTATTTTTTTTCCTGTGTGGAAATCCCCTCGGATATCACCCACCGGGGTGATTATGTCGGACTCGAACCGACCAAAAACCGCACGCCGTCTCGGGTACCAGTAGCCGGGGAACCAGGTGTACCCTGGAAAGGAAATCCCTGGTACCACGTACCATCCACGGCGTGTAGATGGCCCCTCCTATGTGAGAACCCCCATGTTCCCTTTGTGCTCCCAAAAGGGAGCGCGCGCGCTGCGTCAGTCGGTATGAGAGGGTTCCGTGACGCATCTAGAGCCAATCCTCCATAACGGGTCTTACCGCCGTAATAACGGCGTGCCCGACTCTGGGAGGACCTGGACCATGTGATTTCATGTGAGGCGGATAGGCGCTTGGCCCATATCGGCGCTCCGTAGATGGCCATGGATCGTATCACCGCACAGTATAGGCGGCAGACTGGGACTGCATTATGCGCGAGGTTAAACAAAAGAGGTGCTAGGACCGATGCCTGGGCAACCCTACTTGTAAACTCCCTTAAACATTCTTCGCCGTCTCGATCTTGTCGTGAATATAAGCCCTGAAGATGTACCGCAGGTAGGGGAGCAACTTGTTACACACCAATACCTTCCTAATCACCCACCACGGAGGAGGTTCAAAGCGTTGACTATGTCAAGACAAATAGCCAACATTAATCTCGCCGACTCCGACAGACAACCTATTCTTTGCCAAATTACGAGCTTTTTAAGCATTGTAATTTGGCAAAGATTTTAAACTATGTGCGATTTAGGTGTAAGACGGAGAAAGTAAGGACATAGAATCTTATTACAGCTTAGCACAGCTTAGTACAGCTGCCGCAGAAAGAAGTATTTCTAAGTTAAAAATGATTCAAAACTACTTAAGAAACAGTATCAAGTAGGTCCGACTAGCTGCTTTAGTAATACTTTCTATCGAAGCTGATTTAGCTGCAAAAATTAATTACAAGTTTACTTCCGTATAGCAAAAAGCCGAAGGAATTACTTTGGTAAGAAATTAAATTACGCAAGTTACAAAATTAAAACCTGAAATGGCAGAATATTAGAGAGCACTTAGTTTCAAATCTATATGCTCTCTAATATTCCCACATCGTCGGGTCAAAGCATGTTTGATAAAATAGATGTATTGGGCACCTATGTCTTGGGAACGAAAGAATACGTCTATATTAGTCCACGCAACGCCTTTGTTGAACATTATTCAGTTCATAAGATACATCAGGCAGATACATTTTATGAAAAAAGTAAAGAAGATAAAACAATACTTGTACATGTGTGAAACTAATAGATGAACAAGATTTAAGGTTTACTTTGGAAACTAGCCTATTGTGGAGTACGCATTGTGGATAAATCCGTAGTACCAACGTAGTAGTGTAAGTGTTGTCTCTAGAGCCTTAGACAATATTTGGCGTGCACAAGTGACTTAAGTGTTATGGCAGTTGTGACTAGTTTTCATTCCAACCACCTTAATCGTGTTTAGGCTTTTTGGGCATCGTTTAATATAGTTGACACCAAAACAAATCCTAATAATCCTCAATCTCTCTATCTTGTATTAAGTAGTTTATTGTAATGTATCTTTATTGTTTCCATGTCGATAAATTGATGAGAAGTAAATTTTAATCTCACGTCTTTATATTTATATCAACATTGCCATTGCTTTCTCTGATTAACTAGCAAGGTGTAGGTCCCTTCCACTTAAAAAAAAAAGAAAAGGTCCCTTCCACTTGCCATATTTTCTGCTTTGATTTTGCTAGCTTTATTATAAGCGTTATTCACTTTGCATTTGTATTATTTAGGTTTCGGTCCAGTCCCAATTTAACAATAAATGGTGTAACTCTTATACGATGAAAAAAGGATTTAACTTACCCGTTGAGTGACGATAAAATAAACTTTACTCTCAAAATAGCATAAAATAGAGTAACGCTTTTCAAAAATATATAGAATCCCTGGTACTTCTATGAATATATGTAAAATTGGTATGTTTTTACAAAAAATGTTGAAAGGACAAATTAATATATAAATACCTGCGTTTCAAAATTCATAACAGGTACAGGTTAAGGTTGGTTTTAGTGTAGAGGGGTGCTGGCTAGAAAACCTCCTCGTGGTGCACCCTGGAAACGCTGGCGATGGTACTGTTTCCTCCTTGTCCTCTTGGAGGAGAGGATTATCGCCAGCGGCTAATATTCTAGCAGAAGAGGTAGCCGTTCATCGGCTCTCGGGCAAGGCCTGGTCCAGCAGGGTGGGCGTGTCTGCCGGTTGCCCTGCTGGCTCTTCGCTCTTCGGAGCATGGAGGAGGAAACCTCGGTAAAAAACCAGAAGGTGGGGCCCTGTAGGGGCCAGTTTCTCCGCTGATAGCGGTGGAGAAAGGAGGACGGGCTCGGCGTGTACTGACACTACCACCGAGCAGGCAGGGGGACGTAGTCTCCCTGTCACCGTCGGCATATCGTAATCCCGAGAAGAGCGCTGTGGTCAAGTCTCGCGGCTCTGATCGGGGGCGAGGGTCTTGGCTTAACCGCCCGGACCGCGAGGATGTAAACCTCTCTAAAAAATGCCCCGAATCATGGATGCATGGCTGATGGGTAGTTCAGTCGTAAGCGCACTCCCAGCCGGGGCACTTGCGGACCCCTCGGTTGGGCATAAATTTACGCTTGCCCGGGTATTGGGGGATCTCTGCCCGGGTGGACCTTTAGTTCTCCCCCACTCGTGGGTTTAATTATGGCAAATGACAGTAAAATTAATAACAAAGGATCGATACAAACAACAAAAAAGGCGAGCACAATGGAAAAAGGAACGATGGGAAACAGGAAGGAGGAGTCGCAGAGGAGGAGTGGTGGAATAGATCTGGCGTCCACTGAGGTAGTGTCTGGAACGCCTATCTCGGTGGGGCTCCCGGTAGTAGTCTGTAGCAGACTGCCTGCTGGGAGCCGAAGATCGGCGCGCTTGCGCTCCACATCTGCCACCACTGGCGCCGGTGAAGGCCCCAGCGAGAGGACGGACAGCTCGGAGCGCATGGAAGTGGAAGCGGGACCGAGCGAGAGCCGCAAGAGGGAACTCTCGAGGGATGGGGAAGACAACCCATCCGTGGAGTCTGGGCCTCCTAAGGGCGGCCGTATAGGGAGGTCGCGTACCCCTGTCCCCGTCCCGTCAGGCTCCGCCTTCTCCAAGGCGGATTCCTACAGACGGGTACGAGCGGACGGCGAGGCCGCAGCGGAGGAGGAGATCGCGGATCTCCTGCTCAAGATTCGGGAGCCGGTGGAGGGAGACGCCCCCCGGGCTCCCGTGTCTGTGCAGGAGAGTGCGAGGGCGGCGGTGGCTATCGTCCAGAAGGTAGCCACCAAGTCAGTTAACCTTAAGGGCTCTTTTGTGAGGGCCCTTAAGGACTCCTCCTCCGCTATGTCGGAGGTCGTGGAGGGCCTAGTAGGCGACGTGTCTCGCCTACAGATGGCCAATGACAGGCTGACGGAGCAGGTGAACGCACTGAGCGCTCAGTTCGCCCGCTTCCGGGCGAACCTCCCCGAGCGGGGGGCCCCGTCCACGCCCCAGCCTGTCCCTACCGCGACCTCAGGGGTGCCTGACGCCCAACTGCGGTCAATTCTTGACGCGGTTGGGCGTATGCTGGACGGCCGTCTGGCCGGTCTGGAGGCGAGATTGCCTCCTGCGCCGGTCGTGCGCCCCCCGCTCGCGTCGTCGCAGCGGCCTAAGACTGCTGCTCCGACTGCGCTCCCTGTTATGGGAGGCCGCGTGTCATACGCGGCGGCGGCGTCGGCGTCGGCCCCGACTCCACCACCGGCTCCCCAGGGGCCGAGAAGAGCGGCCAAGGCACCGGCCCAGGCGCCAGTCAAGGCGCCGGCCCAGGCACCGGCCAAGGCGCCGGCCCAGGTGCCGGCCAAGAGTAAAGCGGCGAAGAGGAGCGGAGTGGCTTCCCTCCGCTCCCCACTCCGACATCCCTGTCGGGCCCCTCCGCACCTGCCCCCTCCAACGAGGGTTGGCAGGAGGCGAGGGGCTCAAAGAAGTCCCGAAGGCGGGCTAGAAGGGCTGCTCAGAAAGCAGCCCAAGCCCAGCCAGCGCGGAAGCTGCAGCCGCCCAAAACCGCGGCTGTAGTAGTGACGCTGTCGCCGGAGGCGGCCAGTGGCGGGCTCACGTATGCGGCCCTCTTCAAGGGGGCCCGGCCCGGTCTCGCCACTGAGTTCGGGGAGGCGGGGATGAGGCTGCGCCGCGCCCAGACGGGAGCTCGGGTTTTCGAGTTCCCTGGGGCGGAAGGCGCGGCGACGGCCGACAAATTCGCCGAGAACTTTCGGGGAATTTTCGCCGCCACGGACGGTGTTAAGATCGCCAGGCCCACCAAATGCGCGGAACTGCGCATCTCGGGCCTGGACGACTCCATAACGTCGGAGGATGTCCGCGATGCAGTCATGGAGAAGACTGGGTGCACCGCGGACACCATCAGAGTCGGCACCGTCCGTCCGGGTCCGGGAGGCCTCGGTGCGGTGTGGGTGAGTTGTCCCGTGGCGGCGGCCAAAGCGTTGGGCGACGCCGGAAGCATGCTCGTCGGCTTCGTGAATGCCAGAATCACGGTTCTGGCCGCGAGGCCGATGAGGTGCTTCAAGTGCCTAGCCGCGGGACACACTCGCACCAAGTGCGAGAGTTGCTTTGACTGCAGCGGTTTATGCTTCCGCTGCGGTCAACCCGGGCACAAGGCGGCAGAGTGCTCTGCTGCCCCTCACTGCCCCGTGTGTGCGGCGGCTAAAAAGCCCGCCAATCACCAGATGGGGCAGGGGGGCTGCAAGCCTCCCCGCGCTTCTCGGCAAACGCCGGGGTCTAGCCTGCCGACCCAGGCTACCCCCGACGTCAATATTGCGTCGACGCCGACGCCCATGGAGGAGGTTGTAGAGACGATCCAGTAATGGATCAAGTCTCCAACCTCCTGGTCCAGACGAATCTGAACCACTGTGCTGCGGCGCAGGATCTCTTCCTGCAAACCATGGCACAGTGGTCGATAGGTGTTGCCGTAGTCGCGGAGCCCTATTTTGTCCCTCCCCGTCCAAACTGGATGGGTGACCGGGACGGCTCCGTGGCAGTCGTCGGCTCCACGGCGGCTCATTCCCCGACCTTGTCGCTAAGAGACAAGGGTACTGGATAAGTTGCCGCCGATTGGGGGGGAATCACCATTTATGGTGTATATTTCTCCCCCAACCGGAGCTTGAACGACTTCGAGGTCTTCCTTAACAACTTGGAGGCCTCGATGCGGCGACTAGTGTCTGGGCACGTCCTCGTGCTGGGGGACTTCAACGCAAAGTCCATTGCGTGGGGTTCCCCTGCGACGGACGCCAGGGGCGAAGCCGTCGAGGAGTGGGCGGCGTCGGTGGGCCTCTGTTTGCTGAACAGGGGCTCCACCAACACGTGCGTGCGACAGCAGGGGGGGTCGATAGTGGACCTTTCGTTCGCTACCCCTGCAGTCGCCGCACGAGTAAGGAACTGGTGTGTCCTGGAAGAGGTCGAGACGCTCTCGGATCATTTGTACATCCGATTCGAGCTCTCCCGGTCCCAGGACCCCAGTAGGGGTCACGCGGCGCGGCGCCCTTCCCGCTTCCCGCGGTGGGCTATCGCCAAGCTCGACAGGGACCTACTAGAGGAGGCGGCCATTATTTACTCTTGGCTGTCTCCGCAGGCCCCGACCGAGGAGGTCGACATGGGGGCTGGTCGCTTCTGCCATGCGATTACGCAGATTTGCGATGCGGCCATGCCCCGCGTTAGTGGATGTCGGCCTCCGAGGAAGGAGGTCTACTGGTGGTCCCAGGAGTTGGCGGACCTCCGTGCGGCCTGTGTACGTGCCCGGAGGTCCCTCACCCGTAGTCGGCGACGTCACCGCGGGGTCGGTGAGGAGGTGGACCGGCTTCATGAGGAGTACCGAGAAGCTCGGAAAACTCTGAGGCTGGCCATCTGCCGCGCCAAGGATGCATGTAGAGAGGAGATGCTGGAGAGTCTCGAGCGTGACCCCTGGGGTCGCCCTTATCGTGCGGTGCGTCAAAAGCTCCGCACGTCGGGCCCCCCCCCTTACGGAGACTCTCCAGCCCAGCTTCCTGCAGGAAGTGGTCGAGGGCCTATTCCCGCAGCGGGCGGAGCACACACCCACGTCGATGGCTGCATCAGCCGGAGACGACGGGGGCAGCGAGGTCGATGTTCCGCCCGTCAGGGAATCGGAGTTGGGGGCGGCTGTTCTACGGATTCGATCCAAGAACACCGCCCCCGGGCCGGACTGGGTTCCAGCCCGAGTGATGGCCCGAGCCCTCGACTACATGTCGGACCACCTCAGGGGGGTGTTGGACGCTAGCCTGGCGTCCGGACGCTTCCCTGAGCGCTGGAAATGCGGGAAGCTGGTCCTGCTGCAGAAGCCGGGACGGCCTGCCGATTCGGTCGCGGCCTATAGGCCTATCGTGTTGCTGGACGAGGCGGGCAAACTTTTTGAGAGGGTGCTCTCTGCCCGCATCGTCCGGCACCTTTGCGAGGTTGGCCCCGATCTGTCGGACGCCCAATTCGGTTTCCGAGAGGGGCGTTCGACGATCGATGCCGTCATGCGCCTTAGGGCCGTGACCGAGGAGGCCGTGAGCTGCGGCGGAGTGGTGTTGGCGGTGTCCTTGGACATCGCCAACGCCTTCAATAGTCTGCCATTCAGCTGCATCAGGGAAGCGCTCAGCTACCACGGAGTGCCGGAGTACCTGAGGCGGCTGGTGGCAGACTATCTTGAGGAGCGAACCGTCATGTACGAGGACCGAGATGGCGTCTTGAGACGCAGGGCCATGTCGTGTGGTGTTCCGCAGGGGTCTGTCCTAGGACCTCTCCTGTGGAACATCGGGTACGACTGGGCCCTACGAGGGCGTCTCCCCCCCGGGCTGGGTGTAATCTGCTACGCGGACGACACCTTACTCACGGCCCGGGGGGCTAACTTCCAGGAGGCGGCGCGCCTGGCCGCCACGGGAGTTTCCCTGGTGGTCGGGCGCATTGAGGCGTTGGGTTTGCGGGTGGCCCTGGATAAGACGGAGGCCCTATTATTTCATGGGCCCCGTCGTGGTCCGCCCGCCGGCGCCTCAATCGAGGTCGGCTCGGTCCTCGTACCGGTCCGGGCCCAGATGAGGTACCTGGGTCTGGTCCTAGACGGTAGGTGGCTCTTCGACGAGCACTTCCGACAGCTTGGTCCGAAGCTGGTGGACACTGCCTCCGCCCTAGGGCGACTTCTGCCCAATTTGGGCGGAGCCAGTGTTCCCACGAGGCGGCTGTACGCGGGGGTTGTCCGGTCCATGGCGCTGTATAGTGCACCGGTGTGGGTGGCGGCTCTGACCGCCCCGAATAGGGCGCGCCTCTGGCGCCCCCAGAGGATATTGGCGGTCAGAGCCATACGCGGATACCGCACGGTGTCCACCGAGGCTGCTTGCGCCTTGGCCGGAACACCCCCGTGGGATTTGGAGGCGGAAGTGCTCGCCGAAGTTTATCGGCGAGTGGCTGACTTCCGGGCGGAGAGCGGATTTCGCCCTCCGCCCGAAGACGTGCGCGAGTGGCGCGAAGCCGCTCGCCGAGCCACCATGGTGAGATGGTCGTTCCGGCTGGAGACTCCACGCGCTGGCTTCGCCGCCGTGGAGGCTCTCCAGCCGGTCATCGCCAAGTGGGCAGGGCGGCAGCACGGGACCCTTTCCTTCCGGCTGACGCAGGTGCTTTCCGGGCACGGTTGCTTCGGAAAGTACCTGTACTCGGTCGCTAGGAGGGAATCGAGTCCCGCCTGCCACCACTGCGACTGCAGTGAGGATTCGGCCCAGCACACGCTGGCGGTTTGCCCCGCATGGGCGACGCAGCGCCGGGCCCTCACTGCAGTCATCGGAGCGGATCTCTCGCTACCGGCCGTAATTCGCTCCATGGCCGGTAGCGACAGTTGTTTTACCGCGGTCGCAACCTTCTGCGAGGAGGTAATCTCGCAGAAGGAGGCGGCGGAGAAGGCCCGGGAGGACGACATCCACTCGGACCTGATCCGCCGCCGGCGAACCGGGCGGCGGAGGCGCGCTCACCTGCGCCTCATGCCGCCCTGAGTGTGGCCGCGGGTGGACGGGATGGGTTCTCCCCTCCACCCGCATTAGTTGGCCAGCCGCGAGGGGGCGGCGTCCGCGTGTGCCGGACGCCGCCTAAAGAGAGGGTCCACTGAGACGGAGCCCGCGCCAGGAGCGGGCCGGCGCTGGGAAGGGTCCAGAAGGAGATAGCTACCTGGACCCTTCCTAAACTGGAAGCGCAAAGAGGGCACACCGTGTGGTTTTAGTCGGTTCGAGTCCGACACACCGCCCCGCCGAACGAGAGCCCCGGCGGGGTGACGGTCCGAGGGGATTTCCACACGTAAAAAAAAAAAAAAAAAAAAATGGTTTTAGTGTAGAAACGACGATATGTAGTAAAAAATACGATTTCAGAATAAAATGTCAACAACTTCTTAAATTCGGCTTTCGTAATTTGACCCAAAGTAACGAAAATTGATGACGACAACGTGCCTGCGGTCACTTGGTCAGAACTAAAGGTGGCGGTGCTACGGTTTAAAGCCAAAATCACCGCCCCGGGACCTGATGGCCGAGCGTGGGTCCTGGCCTTAGATGACGAGGCTATCGAGACCCGACGACGAGGGTTCTACAGCGCATGCTTCGAGCGGGGTCAGTTTCCGGAATTGTGGAAGACAGCGAAACTGGTCCTGCCTACCATCCCCCTACCAGCCTATAACGGGGTCGAAAGAGTGATTGCAAGGTGTCTCGTCAAGCATCTTGTCATAGTGGGGCCGGATCTGGCGGTCAACCAGCACGGTTTCCGTCAGGGGCGCCGCACCGTGCCCTGATGGAGGAAGAAGTTTCCCGGGGCGAGGTGGTGTTGGCGGTGTACTTGGACATGGTACTGTTACATATATCTAATGTACCTAAAAGTGCATAGGCCACCCCTATCCCCGTCGAATGGGTGGTGCAGCCCAAAGTTGACGTGTCAGCACTTTTGCCCATGCACCAGTCCTATGTCCGGGCTCCTCAGTCCGCATCCATCCTCCGTCGCGTGTACTCGTCCTAATATATTTCACGTGTGCCAATTAAAAATATTTAATCAAGTGATTTTTCAACATTATAATCGTTCAAGTTCTATAAGTGTTTTTTTAAAACCTCCTCAAAATTGGCCCGCGTAACATTGGTGGCAGCGTAAAGGGATTTCTTGTGAGATCTAGGAATCGCCTCCGTGAGTGAAAAGTGTTTGTTCACCGAGTTCTCGAACAATACAAAATCCTACTTGCAAAGAGTGCATATTGTGTCTAAAAACCACCTAAATCCTGAAAAGTGAATAAGCATATCCACGTAAAGTGCAAACGTGATATTCCCGTAACATCGTCGAGCATCCTGCCTGTCCTTGCCGAATTGGTTCAGCAACATGTTCCAGGTTTCTTTCTTCGTGATCCTGTAAGTCACCTTAACTGTCAAAATTGTACTATTTAAATCAGTGGAAGTGTTGTGTTGTGCCGAAAATACTACATTCTGCGAGTGAATATTTTCTACAAAAAAAAACCGAGACTCTATTATTTAGACATTACAATTTCATTCTATTGTATATGTACCTGGTTCTAAGTACAGATCAAATTCTCGAAGACATCTTATCTGTCTTGGCCGTCGCAAGACTAAACATTCGTTATCTGTTCCGGTGATACTGGTGTACAATTACAGAGCCGTATTCTAACTTCGTTTTGTGTCTTGAATAACTAAGGTAATTTGTTTCAATTGTACAGAGTCGTATTCCTACTTTATTTTGTACCTTGTATAACCTAAAAATTGTGTGTACTGTAATTTCATTTATAAGTAACAGGGAAAAACAAAATGACTAAACTGGAAAAAGCAGGTGCTTCAATGGGTGCCTTTAACGTAGATTTAAACAGTCTTTTTAAATTTATTAAGCCATATAATGGCGACAGGCAAACCCTAAATTCATTTTTGTCGAACTGTAATAATGCTTATGAGCTCGCGAGTGCTGAGCAGCAGCCAGTTTTATTTAAATACATCCTAAGTCAACTACAAGGCAAAGCAGAAATTGCTTGCTCTATTAAATCTTTCACACATTGGGATCAACTAAAGGAGTTCTTAAAAACGCAATTCGCAGACTCCAAACATTACTCACACCTCTTAGCCGAGCTTCAAGACTGTAGACAAGGGCAAAATGAAGCAGTTAGCCAATTTGGGCTTCGCATCGAAGAAATTCTCTCCCAACTCCTGACAGAGATCGTTTTGACCAAGGCCAAAGAAGCTCCAGGGCGCACTGCGGCCATGGAAGACCTGGCTCTCCATCACTTCTTAATAGGGTTAAATTCACGTATCTCAAACGTAGTTCGATGCAAATCCCCTAAAAACCTTAATGAGGCCATTAATTTCGCGATCTCTGAAGAAAAGATACAAAAACTCATGTTTAAGCGTAACTCACCGAATCAATCAAACACGATGCAACCACGTCGTAATTATGATAGTCCGAGAAACCTTAATGTCAACAATGTGCAATCCCAAAACCAATCTAAATTTTGCAGGTATTGCAAAAATCTAGGGCATGTTATTGAGGAATGTAGGAAACGGGAATATAATAATAGATTTAAAGAGCAGCGAAGCAACCTACCACGCCAAAATTCTCCTCAAGGTCAACCTCATCGCCAACAAGCTCGTGTCCACGTCGTGAATGAATACCCTGATGAAAGTAATGAGACTTTAAACGAATAAAGGGCTCACGGCGGTGTCTCGTGAGACCCAAACCTTCGCATGTAAACAATGACATCAAGGACACCCATATATCCGCTGTATCCGCTGTATCCGCCGTATCCACTGTATCCGCTGTATCCACTGTACCCACTGTATCCACTGTATCCACTGTACCCACTGTATCCACTGTATCCACTGTACCCACTGTATCCACTGTATCCACTGTATCCACTGTATCCGCTGTATCCACTGTATCCACTGTATCCACTGTATCCGCTGTATCCACTGTATCCACAGTATCCGCTGTACCCACTGTATCCACTGTATCCGCTGTATCCACTGTATCCACAGTATCCGCTGTACCCACTGTATCCACTGTATCCGCTGTATCCACCGTATCCACTGCATCTAAAGTATTCACTACACCCACTGTATCCACCACACCCACTGTATCCACTGCATCCAGATCCGCGACAACCTCACAACGATCTACAAATAAGAATATATTTAAAATAACTTCTAATTCTAATAATCGATATTTACCTCACGTTATCCTCAGAACTCAAGTAAGCGAATGTAACCTAACGTTTCTCGTAGACACCGGCGCTTGTGTGAGCTTAATTAAGAAGAACTCCCTAAAATGTATGCCTCTCTTAAAAGATGAAATAATTCAATTGGTGGGAATTAATGCCGGAAGTAAAACTACACGTACTTTAGGTTCCTTTAATTTAATGTTGTTTTATAATCTGAAAGTGGACATTTCTTACGATTTCCATGTGGTCGAAGATATAAATCTATGTTATGACGGTATAATAGGGAATAACCTCTTGAATGATTTGGATGCTGTTATCGATTATAATTCTAATACATTGCAAATTAGGGATATAGTTACGAAACTCAAATACTGCGAACCGGTTTATCAAATCTCTCCCCGTACAGAAACGATTTTAGAATGTACTGTTTCAAATCCCAATTGTAAAGTGGGGCTCATCGTGGACCAACACATTTCCGATAGCCTACTAGTCGCTAATTGCATAGTCGCTGTAAAAGACAACAATAGAGTCAACATATCCGTACTAAATACTTCCGAAGAATCTGTGACAATAAACTCCGACATTAAATTACACATAGAACCTCTCAATGATCAAGGTTTCGAACTTACCCTAGGTTCTTATCACATCCGTGACACCGAATCCTATACAGATCGTAAAAATGAGGTTCTTAAAATGCTCAGAACCGATCACCTTAATGATGAAGAAAAATCTAATCTCTATGACATCTGTTCCCAATATTCTGACATATTTCACTTGCCTAATGACCGACTGACGACCACTGACCTTCTCAAACACGAAATCAAAACACTTCCATCAGAGCCCATAAACGTCAAGTCCTATAGATTTCCTGAAATACACAAACAAGAAGTAGCGTCCCAGATAACAAAAATGTTAGACCAAGACATTATTCAACCTTCTCTTTCTCCGTGGTCCTCTCCCATCTGGGTCGTTCCCAAGAAGATGGATTCTTCTGGCCAAAAGAAGTGGCGCATCGTAATTGACTACAGAAAACTTAATGATATTACAATAGGAGAAAGCTATCCAATTCCTCAAATTAACGAGATTCTCGATCAGTTAGGCCAATGTAAGTACTTCTCCACGCTAGACCTCTGCTCCGGATTTCACCAGATCGCTATTTCTGAAGAACATATTCCAAAAACAGCATTCACCGTTTCTCAAGGCCACTATGAGTTCAAAAGAATGCCATTTGGCCTGAAAAACGCTCCATCTACCTTTCAACGTCTGATGAACACTGCTCTCGCAGGACTCCAAGGCCTACACTGTTATATCTATTTGGATGACATTGTAATATACTCTCATGACCTTCAAAATCATATAGAAAACCTATCCAAAATCTTTCATAGACTCCGTAAATTTAACCTAAAACTTCAGCCTGACAAATGTGAGTTTCTCCGGAAAGAAGTGGGTTATCTTGGACACATTATAACTGATAAAGGCGTAAAGCCCAACCCAGACAAGGTAAAAGCTGTTTCTCAATTTCCCGTACCTAAAAGTCCAAAAGACACTAAATCCTTCCTAGGCCTCGTCTCATATTACAGACGATTTATTCCTGATTTCTCCAAAATAGCTAAACCCTTAACTTCTCTTTTGAAAAAGGACACCCCTTTCGTCTGGTCTAACAACGAACAACTAGCATTCGAAGAACTAAAGAATAGACTCATCTCTGCTCCTATATTAATATACCCGGATTTCTCCAAACCATTCATTTTGACATGTGATGCATCCAACTACGCGATATCTGCTATACTATCACAAGGGGAAATAGGTAAAGATCACCCAATCTCATACGCATCCAGAACCTTAAATAAAGCAGAATCGAATTATTCCACAACTGAGAAAGAATGCCTAGCCATCGTGTTTGGCACTAAAACGTTTCGCCCTTATCTCTATGGACACCAGTTTACCATTGTCACAGACCACAGACCATTAAGGTGGCTATTTAATTGTAAGGATCCTGGGTCTCGCCTCATCAGGTGGCGTTTAAAATTGGAGGAGTTTGACTACAATATCGAATATAAGCGGGGAAGAATAAACAGTAACGCTGATGCCTTATCCAGGTTTCCGGTAAACCCCGTTCAACCTCAAGAATCTGACCCGGTACCTTCTACCTCTAATGCTCGTAATGACCAATTACCAGAACTTAGCCCTCTAACGCTCGAGGATCTTAATATACCTTTAAACATTGATGGTGACGAGCTACCATGTGTTGATCTTCTAGAAAATGACGACTTACCTGCGGGACTCGATGTTTCGCCGGCGCCTTCGGGTCATTCTCCCAGTCCTCCGACTACCAGTAACTTGCCCGTAACTACCCCAAGCCCTGTACCTTCTTCCGAAAACTACAGCAAGTTCTTAAAAGCAGTGGTTAACAAAGACTTTAATAGCAATTCCGTTATTCTAGAGCATAATGATAGTATTCTTAAAAGCGATTGCAAACAAATCGCGATACCAACCTCAATAGACCTCGATAACTCCAATCCATATGTAGAAGAGATCTTAGGTGAAATCGGCGACTCCCAAGAACTTCTCAATAAAGAGAGAACACTACATTCTTTATTATCATTTAGCCATAAAGGAAGAAAAGTGCACTTCCTATTCACCAAAGTCTATCATTTCGACACTAGTTCTCACGAAGATATATTTAAATGCTTATTAAACCTAAAATCAACAGTATTACAAAATCCAGACGATTCCAACTTAAGCATAGCGATAAGTGACTTCCGTAACCCTTTTGATAAACACGTTTGGTATAAGATATATAATATGTTTAGCTATATATTTAATAATACTCAAATTTCAATCCATATATATCACAATACTATAATATATCCTACCCCTTCGGAAATACCTAAAATATTGCGCGAAAATCACGATATTCCTATCGCCGGTCATCTAGGCTCAACGCGTATGATAAATAGAATTAAGGAAAGATACTATTGGAAACACATGCGCAGTGATATTGAAGCATATGTGAAAAACTGTTCTCAGTGTCAGTGCAATAAAGCCCTAAGACAAATTAATCGGTCCCCAATGCAGATAACAACTACATCTACCAAGCCGTTTGAGCGCCTCAGTCTCGATCTTGTAGGTCCCCTTCCAGAAGCGGGGCTGCCCAAACTCAAGTTCATAGTAACTCTGCAAGATGACCTTACCAAATTTTCTTTTGCTTACCCTGTCTCTAATGCAACTGCAGAGGAAACATGTGAGTGTCTAGTACATTTTATATCCATTTTCGGAATTCCGAGATCCATTCTAACAGATCAAGGCACCAATTTCACTGCAGAATTGTTCAAAAGAACATGCGACTTTCTTAAAATTAAACAAATCTGGTCTTCTCCATACCATCCTCAAACCCAAGGTGCACTTGAGCGTAGCCACTCTACCCTTAAAGAGTACCTCAAATCTTATGTAAACGAAAACCATTCCGATTGGCATAGGTATGTTTACACCGCAATGCTAGCCTACAATACTTCTGTTCATTGTACCACAAATTTCACACCATATGAACTTCTCTTCGGTCAGAAACCTTTTATCCCAGACTCCATCTTCGAACTACGCTCAGACCTCACATACCCTGAATATGTAAAAGCCCTAAACCACCGATTAAGACTTTCACGGGATAAAGCGCTTGATAACATCCACTTATCCAAAGAGAGATCCAAGCAATACTATGACGCCCACACGCGTCATGTCAAGTACAAGGTCGGAGACTATGTGTATCTTAGGAATCATGTACGTCTTCGTAAAGCACTTTCGCCGGTCTGGAAAGGACCATACAAAGTAGTAAAAATTAATGGTAGGAATTCTTTAACTTTACTCATAAATAGACGTCATGTTACCCATCACTATGACGAGGTAAAGTTAGCTTCTAGGTCTGAAACCGCTACAACATAGATGTTACTAAAACAATACAAGTAATTAATACTTTAGAATTTTATTTAAGTTAGTTAAGTCTTACTCTAATCCAGAATTTAGATATATTGCTTTATTTACAGTTTACTCACGTCAAGAATTTCGGGCCAAGAATTCATCCAGCCTTTGACGAGTAATACTGGAATATACTTCGACCCTATAGGCTCTCTAAGTATAGTAGATAATTATCTTAATATAGTAGTTCCCTATGATATATCTTTTATAAGTCCTCATATTGATAATCTTAAGCTATTTCTCAATGATTCATTAACACTTTGCAGAAATAGTGCAATTTTCGATTATCTAGAATGCCGTAATCTTTTCCAACCACTGTTTACTCGTTGTAACGATCTAGTTCACGATAACGAAGCTGTCTCTCATCTCACTTCCCATCATTTGTCTCATAGCAAGCGAGCTGCACTGATAGGTATTATAGGCACTGTATCTAAGAAACTATTCGGCACCATGGATGAGGAAGATGCCATTCGTTATGACAACGCCATAAGGGAAGTCGAGATGGACCAAAAGAAGATAGCCCATTACATGAAAGAAAACATTTTAGTTACGACGTCTACAATTAAATCTTTTAATCAGACGTTGTTTAATATAGCAGTCAATGAAAAACATTTAAAAAACGCTATTGGTGCTCTTTCTGAAGACATAAGAAATTTAACCAATATATCCAGAGAATTAGGTATAAGATCGCGTATATTAGAATTAATTTCAATGGTAGAAAATAGCCTCCTAACTTTATCATTTAAGGTCGAAGACATTATTAACTCAATCATGTTCAGTAAATCTAACATACTATACCCAACTATTCTTACACCTAAAGAACTTTACGTGGAACTGACTAATAGCTATAGATTCTTACCAAATTCTCAGCAATTACCTATTCTTCTGAGTTTAAATAATATGCATACTATTTTAAACATTTCTGAAATATCTAGTTATTTTAATAAAGAAAGAATAGTGTTCACTGTCAAGATTCCTCTAGTCGACACAGCAAATTTAAATTTTTATCATAACTTACCTATTCCAATTCCACACAGCAGCGAAAATTCAGTATCTTATGTAACCATAGTCCCAACTTCTAAATACATTGGTATCAGTAGAGATAAGTCAACTTACTGTAAACTAGATAACATGGACTCCTGTAAGATAATCGACAGGGATCACTATCTTTGCAAAACCTCTGTAATATACTCTTCTTCAGCATCACCAACCTGCGAAACAGAAATTATTACAAAAGTACTTACCTCTGTTCCCACAATGTGTGAAACAAAATTTATACAAGGTCATTTAGATATCTGGCAGCCGCTCCGCAATAATAGATGGATATATATATTATCTGGAAAAAATAAAATAAGTATAGAATGTAATAACTCTCAATTAAATGAGATAGATTTAAGTGGTAATGGAATATTGTACTTACCCCCTAGTTGTATCGCCTATTGTAAGGATACTCGCTTAACGTCTCAGGACCATTATGTAATTCAATTAAAACCAGTTATTCCTATATTTAATATTCTGAATGATTCATGTTGTAATATTTTAGCTTATAATAAAATTGTTCCTAAATTACCTATTGTTAACCTTAAACATGTAGATTTAGACTCAATAGCATATGATAACCCTACTGTATTAAGAGGTTTGAACAATATCATAGAAAAACCGCATATTGTACATTATCAAAATTACTATTTTAGTTTTACTATTATAATCATGTTTGTAATAATTATTTTTGTTATATACAAAGTTTGTAAAATTGGCATACGGAAAAATATTATATTTAAACGAAAAGTTAATATAACTAATCCAAACCCTCAGTCAGAAGATGAAAATGTCCCTATACCTCCTCCTGCTCTTCGAATTGGTTAGCTTCAAAACATTATCTCAAATTCCCGTAAACTCCATTACAGTTATGTAGTTTACTCTAAATCGGGGGGCTGTTACATATATCTAATGTACCTAAAAGTGCATAGGCCACCCCTATCCCCGTCGAATGGGTGGTGCAGCCCAAAGTTGACGTGTCAGCACTTTTGCCCATGCACCAGTCCTATGTCCGGGCTCCTCAGTCCGCATCCATCCTCCGTCGCGTGTACTCGTCCTAATATATTTCACGTGTGCCAATTAAAAATATTTAATCAAGTGATTTTTCAACATTATAATCGTTCAAGTTCTATAAGTGTTTTTTTAAAACCTCCTCAAAATTGGCCCGCGTAACAGTACGACGGACATCATTGCCGAGCTCTGGTCCCCAAGTTGTTTGAAGCAGCGCGTGCATTGGCGCGGCTACTGCCCAATGAGGGACCTGATGACCTCTGCAGGAGACTCAACTCGGGGGTGGTGCGGTCCATGGCCCTTTATGGGGCCCTGAGGGTCAACAACGTCACACTACACCACAGCGAGTGCTGGCCATCATGGTCATAAGGGGTACCCCCTTATGACCGTGATGGCCACGGTCTCTATTGAGGCAGCGAGTCTCCTGGCCAGAACTCCACCGTGGGACCTGGAGGAGAGAGCTCTTGCGGATCTGTATCTTGAGTTGGGTCGGAGTCGTAAGACTCGAGAAATCGAGGATCAGAAATCCCAACTTCACTGGAGCCTCGTAGAGGAGTGAAAGGAACTACTTGGGCAACCGAATGCCGGGTACGCCGTTATCGCGGCGGTAAGACACGTTATAAAGGATTGGCTGGTGAAGGTGGGTGGTATCCGAGGGAACTTGACCATCATTCGGAAACGTAATAGCCCAAGAAAAATCTACGATTTTCTATAGTCTTAATAGAAGAAGGTGAAAGAAATTATCATCCACTAGATATAAATCGAATGTGTAATGTTGAGTAGATCGCTCGCATGAGCATCGAATAATACCGGTGTTAGTAGCAAAATTTTGCGAAATACCAATCCGTATATCCTTGTTAGTAAGTCTAGTGAAGTACGAATCCTAGCCACTAGCACTCACGGTGTGTATGAATGGAGCAATCACGAACATGCAAATATGTTTCAGTGTTGTGTGCATACAAAATTTCGAAAACCTTTCAATAACTTGGAAAATTTTGCTTTTTCTTCTGAACTATTTTTAAAAGTATCAATAACTTTAAATCCAATTACTATGACACTGAGTACCTAAAATAACTTCATACTTTTAAAGTTTCTATATTATACAGACGAATAAAAATAGGGGGGATCGGGCAAACGACGCCCATGGACACCTGCAACTCAAGAGACACAAGTGCGTTGTCGTCCTTCCCCCTAGAGTCAGTCGTCGTATAAATCCGATCAAGCCGTTGTGCTTAAGTATGACTCTCCCACGGTATTACACTTAATCGTGGCAAATTAAGTAATGTGGAAAACAATTAATTATAATTCATAATGATACAGTAAGTTAATTCTTCTAGGGGTCTGTCCCTTCCAAGGGAAAAAGAATCCTTACGGGATAACTTCAATGACCGTCTGTTTGCCTGACTATCTGGCAGTTTATCCATTTGTCTATCTGTCATTACCAATTTTCTCAGGAACCATGGAGGCAAGTTTCAATTCACAACAAGTATTTTTTACGCGGTATCGTAAAGAAATTCGTGAGATGGACAAACTTTCTACATACAAGTGTCCATGGAGCCCTCACTTGTTCGGGTTCACACTTAACATCATTCTACTTTTTCTATAACTATGATAATAAACTTTTTATTTCAGACCATGGTGTCCAATTCGTTTGTAACAATATTCTTAGAGATTAATGTTAGTACAGTACATTAAGAAAACAAACCATAAAACAAAACAAAACAAAGGAAGATAGACATATACACACACAACAATCATTGCTGCGCCTTTCCGTACGCAATTGCGCAGCAACGATTGATGTAACCACAGTCCAGTCGACCTGAGATCGTGTTCAGGATACTGTTGACGCTGCCGCGCACCCTGCGCACCAGAGATGTGCATCTTTTACTCATCGTAGCATAAAAACAATTCCCTGTTCCCTCTCTATGTCATCATTGTCCTTGAGGTCAGAGTTCAGCACATGTCCTAAGTACTTAAATTTATATACCCTACGCAATACTGTACCATTGAGCGTTAGATTAGGAAAAGGAAACTCCTTACCTGTACTGCTTCCTCTGGCCTCAAAGACCATGATTGACCATGAATTAAATTTGAACTAATCTAATATACTATCTCATAAATATTTCTTTAAAAAAAAAGTTGAAACGGTCAACAAAAAACTAATAAATTGCACTAAAAATTTAAATACAATTACAATTCTAATTGACATACTAAAATAAGTGCGAACCTCAATATAACAGGTAACAGGATACTTTCTAGTCTGTTTGAAGTTGCTACAGGGCTATCACTAACAGGCAACCTTTAGATTGACAAATCGATAGTAAACAGACGAGTTTATGGGCAGTTTTGGTGTAAAAAAGTGTCGAAGAATCCCCAAAAATAAAACATTATTATCACAATATGAAAAATAATGAAATCAATCAAAAAGCGTTAAGAATTAAACGTTCTCTCCGCAGCGACAGATAACCTATTAGATGAAAGCTTAATATGAGTTACTCCTTTGTAACCACGATGATATGAAACTGTACAGAAATGCAAAAGCTGATTGTACGTCATACTTAGTGCCTGCTAACTCATACTTACCTACATTGTACAGTATATTTGACGTACAAGACGGCGTGGAGGTGTTAGTGGGAATTTAGTATCTGTTTACCTTTTCTTGAAAATACTGACTATAAGAAATTGCTTTTAGTTTTTTTATTAGAATTTATTTTCTGAAATATTCAATATGAGTGAAAAGCAGCTGTTAGATACATATGGGGCACGTCCAGTAGACACGGATACACATTCATGACACCTGATTCAACAACTAAGGGACGAATACAGGTTTGCTGCTGTTAGATAAGATCATTGTTCTAGTCTTCTTATTTTTAACAACGCATCGTTAGAAGAATCACAATATGATTAGGTAGTATAAAAAAATTTCATTGGTTGCTAATTTTTATTTTTCTATTTTAGCGTTTATTTTGTATGTCATCTGTAAAAAGCTTAAAAAATCAGCAATGTATTATGCAGAGAAAATCTAAAACATCGTTTACACAAACAATAATAAAAATATTGCAATTGCTGTCTTTATTTCAATAGAACAAATATACACAGAGTGTGTACACAAAACGTATGGCTCATTAAATTTTGCCACGGGCCAATATAAGGGTTGATTTGCCATTAATTATCGTTACAGAAGCGAAAGTCATTCGATCCCGGCGCGGCGGGCTGATTGAATGAAGCGATACTCGTCTATGCATCGAGATCGTCGCAACGTGAGTCCTATGATGTCTACATAGTTCATTTTTTTTGACACATATCTACCAGATTTGATTTTTCTTATCTTAGATATGAGTTAACGAGTGCTGTGCTGTACCGCTTGTTTAACGACGATTTTAAGAGTCAATTAAACGTAACGAATGAATTATAACAGAAAGATGCTATAATTTTGCCATTGATCATTACGCTTCTAATGATGATAACTGAGATCTTAAACAAAAAAATATAAAGAGACACCTTTTGAAATAATTTCTTCGATAATAAAACAGCGGCAAGAATTGTAATAGTTATTCTGGGTATTCAGTATTTCTTTTTGGCTATGATAGGCTGTGACCACCCATACCGCTACTTTATTGAAACAACAGTTTAACTATTTCAATGAAAGTATTTATTGTAGGTAAATATTGAAGCATACGTAACGTGTGGTCACATCATTCGTAGCAGTGTTCGTTAACTTACGTAAGCGCGGAGTCTTACCTACTCGCTCGTGCGTGATGTGTAGGTACCATAAGTTTATGATTGGCTTTTTAAAAAAGCATGTTGTAGTTTAAAAATGGAATCAAATACCAGCTTTACTTTTCTCATATATACGACTTTTCAGAATATCTTCATATTTTCTGTCACTAGACAGTGATCAATGACGTTATTATCAGAATCAATCCGTCAGTTTGTTTATCGCAACTCGAAGCTGTCAACGGTAGTAATTTACCACTTTTCTCTATTTTCTGCCGTTAGTCTATTCAATAATTATGTTCTTAGCTTATTAAGTCCAGTAAAGGACTTAATCTGACACATAATGCAACGATTAAATTCTTAAAAGAATTACTAGACCCCATTTAGAAAGGTTTTCCTTTCCAGACCATGTACTTATGTTCTAGGTTCGATGAGTTAAATTATAGATACTAATTTTAGTTTTGATATTATTTACAACCTATTTTTCAATAAAAGTGTTGAAGGAGAGCATGTGTTTTCACATTATGAGTCTTCTTGTCAACCTCAATAAGTAAATAGGTAAGATATATAACTCTTGACCTTTGTTTCGAGGTCAATAAGCTAAAGTTATTAACGGACTTAGTAAACTTAACATCAAAGGATACTTGAAATATGTGTAAGACATATATTTCCATGTCAATTAATAGTTTAAGTAGAAAACTTATGGGGATTACCCGCTTATGGGAATTTAATTTACAAAACTTATATTGCTTGGGGTTCATTTAAGCGACACTGTTCCAATGTTGACCTTCATTCCTTGATTGCCCTCATCCTCAGGCAATGATTTTACTTTTGTGAAAATTATTTTAATCTTCTCTAGTTTATGTAATCATAATTATCATCACGGTTGCTTCACGTAAGATTGTAGTATAGAAACATGTCTATTTTGCATTTTGTATACAGTGGAAGGCCTACGCCGTAGCGCCTACATCGTAGCACATAAACTACAATAGTCTACCAGTCACGTTATTTCTTTACACACAACTATTGCTTACAGTATTCGTTAAATTTTACTATTCGAACAGTTTCAGAAATACTATTCGAATTATTTCATAAGTGAATACCATACCATCTGTATTTCAAAATTTAGTACAATATCTTTTATCAGCCCATTTACAAATAATTCCAGCAATAAAAATCGAAAACAATGTATCTCTGTTACAGGAAGACATATACCATTTGAATCATTGGTGCCATCAAATAAAACGTACTTAAATGTATCAAAATGCAATCATATAATTTTAACTAGAAATCGTAATAATATGAAATCATTTTACCAAGTAGATAATAAAGTTGTGAACGAGTTGTGAACGGTTCTTCTTTTTGTTCGAGTCAATCAGTAAATAAGTTCTATCATTGTTGAAGAAATAAATAAAAGTTTATCTTTGTGTGTGAACTGGTGCTGCAGCAGAAATCTGCACCGCACCAGCACCTTCATTATATTATATTATTATTGAGTCCATTACAATCTTCTAGCTATAAACGATTTGTAAAAACTATTCTCAACAAACTTTCACGTTTATTGGCTTTGGGATTACGTTGTTGGGTTGCAAAGAATACTCTACGTGGAGTTGAATTGCGTATAGTACATTTAAGATACAAGTTTAGCGTATATCTCATGTACAGAGCATAAAATATCAAAAATTTATGTAAAATATTAATTTTCTAAACTTCTACATACATATATATTTCAAACTTTACACGCCTTAATAAAACACTTACCCATAAAGCTACCTACCCTTGATATATTGGAAGGAAATTATTTCGACACATAGTGTTAATATTTTTCAGCAGTCACTAAAAAGGAGGAAAAAATTATTAAACACAACTACATATTCCGCTATTTACTTAGGAACCTAGCTGCATACTAACAACAAATATGACGCTATCAGTATAAAGTCTAAAAGCTTCGGCAGATGCCAATCTTTTACCATTAATTTATACAGTAGTTTTACATTGTTTGCAATTATACTGTATCAGATTACACAACTCACTAACTTGACTATACTACATTCTACTACTGTATATAGTGGACAAAGATCTTCAATTTTAATTCTCTAGAAGAAAAGGACTTATACAAGGTGTCTCAAAAGAAAGTTTATATTTATTTAGCTTACTGCGTGAACGCAACGAGTCCGAGGGGCGCGGGGGTTATGTCAATCTGTAGCCTGGCTCTTGGGAATTCAATTGCTATGGAGCGTTTCTCGGGAGCAGACCGTACGTTGTGCGTGCGAGAGTTTTACAAAAACGGTGATTCGGCGACTGTAGCGCGTAGAAGGTTCTATAGTGTTCGAGGTTTTCGCCATTTAAATGATACGCCAAGCATTCCTCTTATTCGAAAATGGGTCAAAAAGTTTGAAGAGACCGGTACAACGCTGGAAAAACCAGAATCCGGGCGACCAAGGTCATCAAGAACGGTAGAAAACGGGGCGAGTGTTAATCAGTCTGTTCGTGACGACCCGAACCTTTCAATTCGGAAGCGCGCAAGTGCTTTAAATGTGCATAGATCATCATTACACCGCATTTTACACAAAGACCTAAATCTGCACCCCTACAAAATTCAATTGGTGCAAGAATTAAAGGCCCCAAGATGCCAGTCAGAGGCTTGACTTCGTAAATCAGGCGATTGAGCGCTTTTCAACGTTTACCAACATCTTGTTTTCGGATGAAGCTCATTTTCATGTTAATGGACACGTAAATAAGCAGAATTGCCTAAAGTGAAAGTATGGGCAGCGATGTCGGCGCGAGGAATTATCGGCCCTTACTTTTTTGAAGACGAAAGGGGGCGTGCAGTTACAGTGAATTCAGAGCGTTATGTGAAGATGTTAAACGACTTCTTGGCGCCTGAACTGCAAAACTTGCCTGGCCATAACTAAAGAACATGGTTCCAGCAGGACGGAGCAACGTCACACACGTCCAATACGTCTCTGCCACGAGTTCGTGAAATTTTCTCAGGAAAATTGATCTCCAGGAGAGGTGACATAAATTGGCCTCCACGCAGTCCTGATTTAACCCCTATGGACTTTTTTCTATGGGGCTATCTTAAATCTAAAGTTTACGCGAATAAACCGACTTCCCTTGCGCATTTGAAAGAAAATATCCGTCACGAAATAGCAGCCATCACTGAGTTTACCTGCCGAGCCGTCATAAGTAATTTTACTGTTCGATTAAATGAGTGCTGCGAACGCGAGGGTCTACATTTGGAGGATATTATTTTTAAGAAATAAATGCCCAAATTGTGTACTTTAATAATTAATAAACATTTTTTCGATACACTGCTTACTCTTTTTTAAATCAATCTACTAAATATAAACTTTCTTTTGAGACACCTTGTATTACTTAGAATACTTGTGTATGTAAATTAACTTTTTTTAGCCGCACAGTTTCTTTGTATAGAGAAGTGCATTTTCTATTTCCTGAAATATTATTTCTTTCACAAGAGCCGCATCTTCTTTATGCCTCTGCCGTACTGTATGGTTCTGAAAGTTGGCCCATTAAGAGAACGGATGAGAGACGCCTGAACGTAGCCGAAATGCGAATGCTGAGATGGATGTGTGGTGTGACTCAGATGGACAAGGTTAGGAATGAGTATATACGAGGGAGTCTGAAAGTAGCGCCACTGGATGAAAAGTTAAGAAGTAATAGGTTATCTTGGTATGGACATGTCATGCGGAGGGATGAGGAAAATGTGGCGAAGAAAGTTTTAGGTATGAGAGTTGAAGGGTATAAGAGAAGAGGCAGACCGAAGAAAAGGTGGATGGACTGCGTGAGGGAGGATATGGCTAGCAAGGGAGTAAACAGTGAGATGACGCATGACAGAGTAGAATGGAAAAATCATACATACTGCGCCGACCCCAAATAAAATTGGGAAAAGGGTAGGCAGATGATGAAGAGCCGCATCTTCTTTGACTTCGGTAAACGTGTTTGACAACGGACATTATAGTTGTATAATCAACTAGCTGACCCGCGCAACTTCGTCTCCGTCTCTCAATAGTAATAAATTTTCTCAGTTTTTGAAACATTCTTCATTGGTGCTCCGCTCCTATTGGTCTTAGCGTGATGATATATAGCCTATAGCCTTCCTCGATAAATGGGCTATCTAACACTGAAAGAATTTTTCAAATCGGACCAGTAGTTCCTGAGATTAGCGCGTTCAAACAAACAAACAAACAAACAAACAAACAAACTCTTCAGCTTTATAATATTAGTATAGATTAATACGATTGTTGAATTGATTGAGTACGTTGTATAATAGCGGAAAAGGATTTACTTGTTTACTGTGGCACTATTTTACAACGTACGTGGTTAAGGTAAATCTAGAAACTTTAGCCACATTAAATACCATTTAGACTGGTCAGTTGTTCTAGTGGATATTGCTCCTAACCGCTAAGTCAGAGGTTGTCATGTCATGGGTTCGATGGCCACCCAGGACAAATAGGTATGTGATATGCACGATAATTTATTTGTTCTGTGTCTGGGTGTAATTTATCTATAATATGCACGTATTTAGTGATATATAAGTATGTTTATGAGCAGTCTGGTTACCAAAGCACAGGCTTTACCTAGTTGAAGACCAAACGACCGTGTTTAAGATGTGTCAAGTGATTAGTTATATCTAATAACTTGACACAACTTAAACACGATCGTTATTACATTAGTCATGAATGTAATGAAGTTTTGTACTAGAGAACTGAAATTTGTCGGGGAGGTAGTTCATTATTAAAACAAAACAACTAACAAGTGTTTTTACGATGGGGGTGGATTTAGGAGAACTTGAGATTTAAATTAAAGTAATTTTTTGTACTAGAAATCTACAATTTCATATTGAAGCGCTAAGTTTTTTGATTGATTGAGTAACAATTATTTAAACATACCAACTTTTACATTTATAATACCAGTAAAACTACTATCTGTGCTTTGTAGTTTCAGACAAATTCAGTTAAAGCCCGGCAGTCTGTCGAATATATTGCAACAGGCTTGCCACGTCTTATATGAAGATCTAACATAAGCTACTGACATCTGTATGTTGCAGGCTTTATTAGAATCTCGGTGTTATGTATTAATTATAAATACTTTTGAAAACTTTGAATACTTTTGAACCGACTTCAAACAATACTGACTGAATAAAGAGCACAAAAAAAAAAGAAAATAATTACAAATGTAAGTAAAAAAACTATAATAAAAACCCTCAATATAACAGGTAACATTGTAATAGCAATAGTCCCTTCAAGGATGTTTGAAGTCACGTCACCATTTTTAGTGTAAGATATGGTTGTAATGAGAGATAATTAAGTTATTTCAATCACAATATACCGTAATCACTAGTACCAAACTCTAGTATGAAAGATTATATTAAAAATAGTTTAATAAGTACGTTACTTTTTTTAGATAAGGTAGTAAGATACATTTGAACCCGAAAATATATAGTTTTCCACATTACTTAATTTTCCAAAACTGGGAGTGGTATTTTTCTTCATATTTGAATGGAACTAAAGAGGAAATATAAACTTCCAACTAAAAATAATAATTTTCGTACACATACGGTGTACGAAAATTATTATGTACGGTATGGTGTACAAATAAAAGAGTTTTGAGGTAACAAACATGAAAATAATTCCGTAACAAACATTTTTTTGTCTAAATGTTTTGTAATCTCATTTATTACTCTCTTGTGCACATATCTCTGTAACCCCACACAAACACCTAACAAATATCTTGAAAGAATAAAACAAGATCCATACATGATTAGATTTTAAAAGAGTTATATTCTAACTCCTAAACGTCAAAGATCCTTCCATCATCAGCTCAGCAACATAACATAACGACTACTAAACACAAATACCTATAAGGCTAGAGAAATAACCTAAAACACTTTGTAAGGGCTGTAAAATTTGAGTTCCCCCCTCCATTTTTCTAGGAGAGAGGAAAATACCCTTTCACATACAAACATAATTTTGAAAATCGGTTCACAATTGACGGAGAAATTGCGTAACAAACATTTAAAAAAAAACAGACGAATAATCTCTTCTTTTTGGTTTTTGTAAAAAAGGCTTATAATAACTACGAGTTTAATTTTTGATACAATTTTGATATTGGATTGCCGAGTAGCTAAATGTTTTGGTGTAAATCTAGTTGTCCTATATTTCAAACACTCGTTTCATAGTTCCCTGTACTCCTTGTACTAGTTTTATTTTACATTCATCACTATCTTCTCCTTCACTTCTAACTCCTTTTGAATTAGTAAATATATAATTTCAGTTCGAGTAAATTCTCACAGGCTTACTGGACTAGTACCTTAGTTGTTTCACTACTGTCACGCCGCTTTATTAACCGCACAGCCAGTCTCTACATACACGTATTTCCAACGCACACACATGAGAAAGTTTTTGTAATCCTTCCACAGGCATCAAAATCAAATAAACTCAGAAAATGCAAGCAATCCGCTTTATGCTCGTACATAGAAAAAAGATATTATATTTTTAAAACACATTTTTTGGATATGATAAATCGAAATATACCTCATTATTTGCATGCTATATATGCAGCTATAAATATCTCACTACTACATAGATACTCTCACACACAAAGAAACTACATCAATTCTGTATATGTATGTATGTATGTATGTATGTATGTGTAGGTATATGTATTAATGAATATTGTAAGTGGTAATAAAGTTTTAATGAATATGAATACGAGTATTGTATATTTATCTCTTTTCTATCCCCATTTTTTCGCTTTCTTTTCGTGTGAAAGTATTTCTTAGTTAATTAAGTTTTGTTATTGCTAATGATTTTTTATTCAGGTTTAGAGCACTCATCTCTACATCACCCCAAGATAGACTGGCACAGAATGTCTATGGTATTCAAGTCATCCATTGTACATTTTTTTCGCATAAAGTTAAAAATATAAATAAAAAGAAACCCTACTTTGCTAGCACGAACTCGTGACTGGAGTAAAAGAAAAATAATTTCACAGTATGTGTGTTTGTTTCATATATAAATATTCACGCCAATCTTATATTCCCAAAGGGATAGACAGAGGATAATTACACCAATATTTTGCCCGCTATGTTAAGGGTCCCATGGAACGTAGGGCTAGCTTATTGCCCTCTATGAGGCACGTTTCCTTATTTCGTGCTCTTACTAAAATTTAAACTATACTGCACTCTGTCCGTTCATTAATTTTCTTGTAACAGTTGCTCGAGAATGTAATTGTACCAGAGTATCTTATAAAACATCAAACTTTGTCATTAGAAAAACTGTATGTAGATTTTTTATTTTCATTTGATTATACTTTACCATTTGTAGACTTTATGGTACTGAATGTATAAAACAAAAATAAAGTAAGTTCTCATTTTATTATGCTTAATCATTATTAAGTTTTTTATTTAATTAAAACAGAAACTAAAATTTTATCATTGCTAAATAATAGTCACTTATATACCAAACAATAACAATATAACTTTTAAATAGTCAGTATTTTTGGCTTCAAATAATGTCGATTGAAACTTCCTCTTTAACGTAATAGATAGTTATTTCTAGTCGAATATTCAACATTTTTGGTCATCACTAATTGACAATTTGTCAAAAAAATCACAAAGATTGCATAGTTACGTAATTATTAAAATGTTGTTATTTTATAAATCCTTTGACAGTTTGTCTTTCAAATACATGACATTGGCGAAATTGTGGTTACACTCTACCACAAAGCCATTAACCAAAAGTTGAAGTTGAAGTTATTTTATAAACTAGTAATGAAATAACTTTATTCTAGGCGTTACATGTAGCACATAGCTCCCATGCTTTCTGTTTTTTGCCAATCCTAATGTATTTATTAACGAGTACAGATTAAAAATATCTTTGCTTCGAAACTCCTTTCAATGGTTAAAGAAATTACTTGAACAGCAGCTTAAACATTTTCGATTGTCAGCTTGAAACAAAATAAACTAACTCGAATTCGATCTATCTCTTAAGGTTCCCGAGATCTTTATGCCACAAACAAACAACTTAACTGACCAACGGGATAGTGCACGTGGAAATTCATAAATCATGATGGACTTTCCAGTACCTATCTAATTAAGAATGGAGTATATATTAAGATAGCCAAAATGGTACTCACGCAGTAATGAACAAATATTCTCTATAGCAACATATTCAAATATGACTTACCAAAATACTGTTCATTTGTGCTAATTTAAGTTTTCTAGACCAGTGTACTTACTGAATTATAATAATAATAAAAATATTATAATTATAGATACATACATACTAAGCTAAGCTTATTCTTTAGGTATTTAAACTCAACTAAAAATAGTAAAATAATTTAATCTAGTCGTATTTACTAGAATAAATGATTTGACTATTTTTAGTTGAGTCAATTATTATTAATAAATACAAGTATTTACGTTGAGCGGGATTCACATCCCGACCTGTCGTTGCTTTTGAGATCGTCCAGTGTGTATGACGTATTTTTGTAAAAATACAAATACATAATTATCATCGAAATACAGAAATAAGCAATTAAGTTTAACTCTTACTTTCTAAAACGGGCCTGATCGTCCGGAATGATACCGAAACTTTACAGAAAACATTTGTTAAATTGCCCTCTATACAGAAAATAAAATGTATACATCTTGCTTTTACAGCAAGCAACGCTAAACGCATATATTTATGTAACGTGTGTTTCGGAAGCCTATTTGAAGATAACCTCGAACCAGTAAAGTTTTCTACGTTCATTATGTTGTTTGAAGAGGCTCCTCTTATACTGTTACGAGTAGTTTATTGGTTTAGACCTAATTACAGGCAAGCGACGTAAGATAGTACTTACATAAACTGTTAATGAGCATTAAATTACGGTATAGGTTATCCTGTTATACTAGTTTTTATAAAGTTAGTAAGATATGTGATAAATCTTTTAAAAAATATTTTTCCGTATTTGTACTAATATTACAAATTCAATGTCAGACTCGTCAACCTCACGGCCATTGATTTGATCAAGAAAAAGGAAAGGTTAGAAGATGGGTTAGAAGTCATGTTTACACTATTTTGACACAAAAAACTTTTAATTAAAATCTTGCAGCATTGGTGATTCTCGACGGCAGTAGGCTGCTGTGTTTTAATGAACAGTAAACTAGCTTTCTGTAAGGCGACGATAATAAAAAAAACTATAATTTGGAAAACGAATATGCCTATAATAAGAAATGATTCATCGAGCAAGAGTCTCGGTAAGTCCTAGGGAAAGGGAATATGTTTTGGATGTTAGTAGTCGATTAGGACAATGATAAATTAAATAACTTGCAAATTAGAGGAATGGAACAAAATCAACATGAGAGTATATTTCAAGGTTATGTAACCTATATAAAATCTATATAATATACTTCGTATGTGAAGTATCTCATATTATTACTACAATCAATCTTAGCAATTTTATGAGTTTAATAACCGGAACAGATGTGACGGGTGATGTTTGAATATGATTGGGTCACGAATTTTATATATGACATGGTTGCGCGGTCTAGCTTCTAGTTTCTTCAAGCAATTAGTTATAGCTTGCTCTAATATAGTTCATTTCTTACGTTAGAAAGTATTCTGATCTATTACGTTATTCTCATTTATTGCCATTTGTGCACCACCAACACAATTGATGAACTGATTGTGGGATTTTTGTGCAAAACAATCAGGTTGCCGCCACTTAGATTATTATAGGCAACGACTGACACTGTAGTGAATTTATTTCAATCTAGCTGTACCCTGACTCGCTTCGATGAGGAACAATGTGGTTATAAAAAATAGATAAAAACCTTTGTATATTTTTGTGTATCGTGTCAAAATTTGAGCTCAATCGGTGTAGAAAACTCACACACGAGTTTAAGTTCTACTGTAGCAATAGTGCACCAACTAATGCAAGCCACCTGTAGAGCACTTAACATCCATTATAATATTGTTGTAAAATATTAATGTTTAATTTTATGAGCAACTACAAAGCAACTGCATGTATTCGATCATAAACGCTGAGACGTACTTTTTAGTTGGCTGTTTATTATTACATTACGTCAAGGCCATGTAAAATAGGCTTTTGACTTGGAAAGTGAAAATGATTGCTTTAGGATAAGTAATAAAAATGTTCTGATGTAAAGGAAATATTTTTCAAAAAATCAAAGACATATACAACTTTATATAAATCCTTTAAAAAAAAGTTGGACCGACTTCAAACAATACTAACAAAGATCACAAAAATGAAAAAATAATTACAAATCTAAAAAAAACCTATAATAAGTACTCTCAATATAACAGGTCACATTATAATAGCGAGTCCCTTCTAGTCTGTTTGAAGTCGGTGCCAAGCCCGATGTACTTAACAAAACAAAGTTAACACATGATTAGATTTTTTGAAATAGCTTTATTTTCTAACTCCTAAAGGTCAAGGATCTTTCCATCATCAGCTCAGCAACATGACACAGTGACTACTAAACGCAAATATCTATAAAGCTAGAGAAATAAGCGGTCGGAAATTGACGGAGATATCTCGTAACAAACATACAAAAAAAAAAATACAGACGAATTGATAATCTCCTGTTTTGTTTTTTTAACTCGATAAATGATTAAGCTGCATAATAATATAGAATTACTTTTTTAAAACTCCAAAAATTCTAAACTAATAACGAGGGTTGTGATGGCTCAATTTTCCATTGAAATGTTATGATTATAACAAACGAAAATTACTCTAATAAGAAATATTTCTCTGTCAGAAATAAAATAATATGTACATTACATACTCGTAATTATAACTGCCTAGTTGGGGATCGGGACTGCTGTGTGTGAGATGTGAGTTATTATTATTATATGATTATAACAATAACTTAATTTGAAAGAGCTACTTTAAGTGATTCTTATTGAAATTACATTAAGACGGCAAGACCTTAATTTTTTTTTTCTTTATATGACAGCGCCCGCCCTAGGAATAACTCCTGTGTCGCGAGGGACTTTACAAACATGCATGTAACGAACACAAAGAATACTCAGAACAACAATATGTGGATCACACAAAGTGAGGATCGAACCTGCGAATCGGCGAGGTGGCTGCTTAAACCACTACGCCATATTGGTCAGGTCATTGGAGCCTATTTTCGCTTGCAATCTAGAAAACACCGTTAAAACATCTATATCTATAAAAGAAGTAACTGACAGACTGATTCACCGACTGATCGATAACCGCTCAGCTGAAACCGCTGGGTCTAGAAGCATAAAATTTAGCACAAATGTTCCTTAAGTGATGCAGGCGTGCACTAAGAAAGGATTTTTAAAAATTACCACCCCTAAGGATGTTAAATGTGGGTTGGAAATTTATATGAAACTTCGTTGTTTTTGGTAGTAGCTTTTTCAAACTCACAGTTAATACTCGTTATAGAAAGTAATAAAAACGCGGTTAGCAATTTTCCAAAACTACCCTAAAAAAAGAGGTGCAAGTTTGTAAGGGTAACTATTCTTTTCAACTTATCGATTCTAAACTCTCAGTATAATTATATTTTCTATCAACATTGTATCCTCTAAGATGTCTGATGTCGACCACCATGCAGACGAAGTCGCGGGCAAAAGCAAGTATTAACAAAAGAAATGTTAATAATTTTTAACGTATTTGAATGAGTCTTCAGAAACATTACTGGAGTACCCCGGACAACCCCGGGTTGTATTTATGCCCTTTGGTAGCTATATCAGGCAGGTGGCTTATTGTGTAAGAATTGTTCTGTATTCATGTAACGCAGCACTTAAAACTAGACGGATTCTGTGTTTGTTTCTAAAATTAAAAACATAAAACTATTATTTATGTAAGTAGGATTATTGTTGTTCTTTAAAGACCACTGTAACTATAGTGAAGCGAATGCACATTCCGTATATTTTATACAGAATTAATTTATGTTTGACAATAAGTACCCTAAATATAAACATGATGGAATGGGAGGACTTACGTAACATATTGAGGAAGTTTATCCAGCCGATAACCACAGCACCGTTATAAATGTTGTGTGAAGTTGACCACACACCCGGGCGTGTAAGAAGATAAATAAAGGCTATCTGTATGTAAAGCCATAATATTTGAGTGTAGTTTTACTTACACGTGTACACTGTGTACAGGTTGTAAAGTTTTTTACATATGTACGCGTATATGATAAAAAAAACGTTTCAGATTTTGCCATTCTTATATCTATGTATTAGGGTTACTAATAAATTATTTTTATTCAAAATAAGAATCATATCATCACGTGTGATTTTTTTATTCAACAAATTAACCAACCTCCGCCAGCCGCCCAATGGGGCAAAGGAAAAAACGGATAGGGACAGAAAGCTTATGCAAAGGCTGTCAGAGGCCGTGGTCCCTGTACTCGTATTTCAGTATTTTTTCTTTTTTGTGAATTTATGTTAGTATAATACTAATATTTTGACCGATGTCAATGGCATCTGAATGGCACCTCAATCCTCAATAGCGTGTCAATGGAATCACAGTGGCATGGCGGTAACATAAAATAGCAGAATTAAGGCCCTGATGGTAAGTGACTACTGCTCATTTACACCTGCAACTCAAGAGTTACAAGTACTTTGACGCCTTTAAGTTTCTCCCTCCTCTCAGAATTGGGGAGCTTCTGTTAAACTACTCAGTCAGTGAAATGCAACGAAAATGATAATCACAAATAAGACTAAAATTTTAGCACCTATAATTATCCTTCCACTTTTGACGTCTGAACCAGGGTAGGTTCTGAGAGAGTAACAGACGACGAAAGTGGCTTTGGGCCTTGATTCTACGTAATTTCATTTCAATGATCAGTTTGATAGCCGGGTCAGTTTATTTGTAGATATATTATTTGTTATATATGTTACCAGTGATGTTAAAATAAATTAATTGCAAGAAGATTTGATCGTACAATGAATGACAACAATAATATCTTTATAATCGTCTGGGGGCAATTTTTGTATTACCAAAAATCACAACAGTGAGCAACTAATGTGGAAGGGTACATAAACCCAACAATTTACACCCTTTTCCTTCATCAACGGCTTGCGTAAGTTTATTACCAAATTGTTATGTTGCAAGTATCGTGTGCATGATGCAATGGAAAAAAATGCGAATACTATATTTTTTTATTAATTATTAATTTTTATTTTTTTTAAAGACGACTCCCGCATTAAGAATATATCCTGTGTCGTGGGGGACTGTTTAAACATACATGAAACGGACACCAAGATCACCCAGACTCAGAACAACAATTTGTGGATCACACAAAGTGTCGTCCCATGTGGTGATCGTACCCACAACACTCAGCGTAGTAGTAAGCGGCGTGGCGATCACTTAAACACTACGCCATCCGTGCAGTCACATATATGACTGATAAAATAAATAAAATAAAAGTATACAGCCCTACTTAGTGCAGGTAGCAAACAGTGGACTGTTAGGAAGCCAGAGACAGAAGCTTTCTTTTTGTCACACAATTCGATGTATCGAAAGAACTTATTAGATGTTCATCAATTTACTCACTTATGTATCAAAATGTAAAAAGAATTAGGCTAGGTATGTCAATTGACGACTTATTTCGCATGTGAAATTCTTTAAGAGATTCGCCTGGTCTCTCCCGACTACTTCAAAACATGCAGTTGTATAAACCATATTCCTTTCCTTCCATTGTCATGTGTTCTAATCTATAAGTCCCTTTTAATTTATTAGCAACTTTTTATTATCAAGCTTTTGCCTGCGGCACCGCTCTCGTGTATGTCGGTCTCGGGTCACGGTAAAAATTTGCCTGTGTTACTGATAATTTAGCTTTCCATTGATGAAAGAATTTTTAAAATCCGTTTAGTGGTTCAAAAGTGAAAACGTGACAAACAAGCAGACTCGTTTGGTGGATCGATATGCGACTCACTTTCACATTTAAAATATAATTATGGATTTTCTCGTCTTGAATTTGAAAAATTACCGGTTGCTGCCAATAGGCTTGCCTCCTTCCTATTACCTACGTGAATAGTAAGTGGGATCAAATTATAGTTGGCAAAATGTAGGCGTTGATTCGCCTCTGCCTACCCGTTACCGCCTACCCGTACGTACGTAATACTTTGTTACGTTTGTTGCATTTTGTAGCTTGTTCTCCGTTTATCTTGTGTGTGTAACAATCTTGAATATTAGACCAAGCCTAAGAACCGTGTATTACACCATAAGCAGATTAATATTTTTCCTTGACTTTATTAAGATCTGTAAGTATTCATGATCCAAGAATATTTAAATTGAGTAGGTATGTATAATTAATGACATATAGTAAGGCCAAGTTCAGATAATAGATTTATGTATAGTTGGGTGTTTCATTTTTATTAATTTTCACATTTCATTTGACCTTGTTCAAATTCTTGAAACTCAAACTCATGCAAACTACTCATATACCAAAAATCGCCATAATCGGTTAATATTTAGAGGTTGCGCAACGCCAATAAAGTTTTCTCATATAGTTAGTACGTCATCAGTGTAGGGTAAATTTTTAATGTTATTTTTTTTACAATGGAGGTAGTAAGTGTTATAAGTCTGTTAAGGTGAACCAGTTAAGCATATTTAGACTTCAAAGTGAGTATAAAAGAGGAATTAATATCAAATAGTGCCCTTCCGTTCTACTCCTTAGGGCTACGGATTAGGATGGACGGAGTACGCTGTTAAACAGTGCCCACAGTTGTGAAAGAATTTATAGACGGTGAACTGGCTGAACTCCTAGATATTTCCCTTTCCATTTTAATCTTGTATGAGATATTGGTAATCATCTACTAAGTCCAAAAAAAATGTTTTTTTTCTTCAATATATGGTATGGTATGGTAAACATAAAAACTATGTATGATCCGTAGTAGCACTTGAACCTTTTAGGCTTATGGGTTTTACACAATTCATCATCGTTAGTTAATAGGCGTGTATAATGTATATGTGTGATATTTAACCGCTGCTTTTAAGTTTATTGCGGTTCAATGTTACCAGTGACGTAACAAACATACATACACGCACACTTATGTCCCTGAAGAGGTAAGCAGAGGCATATTAAAAGCTATCATTTTGGCCGACTATAATTATATTCCTTCTCATGTAATATAAACAAAAATTTGAAACAAAAAAAAAACGACTTCAAAAAACACTATTCCAAAATAAATAAATATGCACTAAAAAGTAAATGCATATTCTTCTACAACTTAATAATTAACTTACTTTTTCTACTCATCTATATGCAGGTACGATCTATGTGTTTACCACCCAAGAAGGTAGGTAGGTACCTACCCACTTCAAATCTAACTTAACATATACCTGTGAATAACAAACAACGATCATAATATTTATTTGAGTTCTCCTAAGTAAAATGAAATGAATATAATGTAGTTACAATTATTGTTATTTTTGGAGTCGGTGTCAGCCAAGGAAACACTACGATATACCTAGCAATAATAACACGAGAATACTTTAAGACCTGTCAACTCGCGCGTGCGACAACAAGCACTTCTCACTTATAAGGTGTAGATGACACCGACTTGGCTGACACCGACTCCAAAAATAACAATAATTTCGTCGTCGGGCACTTTAGGGCAATGTGGAGGCAAAGTTTGGTGCAATAGGAAGGCTGGAAAGGAAAGGGGTATTGGGTATAAGCATATTAAGTAAGCAATAACTCGAATAGGTCAGGGTGGCATACCTGCAAGTGGAACTGGCTGTTGCCGTGACGTCCGGGCTCATTAACTTAACTAACAAAATATAAACCTATACACAAGAATTTACTCCCAACACTGTATTGCAGTAACTTGATTACATAGTTCTATACTATTCTAATTATTCCATTAAGTTGGTTTGTGTACGCTTCAAAAACTCCAAAAGCTTTAATTTTTATTTTATTTTATACTTTCTGCAAATACATTGCATAAACCAGACTTAATGCCATACGCTTTTTCTTCCAGTCAACCTTTGGGTGTTATAGAGCTTTGTGTGGCAGATGGTAGAACACGAATGGTTCTCCGTAGAGCTTGTGTACTCTAATCTTGAAGGTTGATCGTTTGGTGGATCGATATGCGAATTATCTGAAGGACAAAGAAGAAGGACATTATCAGAGTAGCGGTGGTTTCTGTCATGGTTAGAGCTGAGATAATGCAAGTTGGATGTTAGGAAAGTAGGTGAGTTGGGTTCAGAAGCACCAGTCCACCTTTTTTACAATCTTTAGGTAAGTTCGCTAAAGAAGAAGAAGAACTAACTTACTAAGAACTTACATAAGGTTACGTATCTTTATTGAATTATTTAATTTTAAGAAAATCTTGAAAGTTTTATATTAAACATTAATTTTGAATAATATTCATTGAGTAAAATTAATTAATCTGGAGTCGAAGCCAGACGAACGAAAATGCAACCAAAATGCAAGCGTGGCATTTATATATTTAGAACAGTTATACATTTATGTGATGGAAACGGAAACAAATAAATTCATTTGGCCATAGCTAGTGCAATCCATTCATCGGTGGCTGACAGCCTTTTGTTATTGTAGGAGAGAGAACTTGGCTTAGGCACTATATGAATGTTTTGCTCTAAGAAGAAAATCATATGGTGCGATCTACTTCTGAGAGCATTTAAGTGTTGATAGATCACATTCGCAATAACAATAACAGTTGTGTGTAAAGTGTTAAAATAATACACCTGCAATCCTAATCCTAATTTCATATATACTCGTACCTTACCTTAACGTACACATTTGATTCACAACAAAAATACTGCTCTCGAGAAATACATCATTGAATCACAAAAGCCGAGAATAATGCAAGTGGAGCCGCGGGCATAATCTGTTAAATAATAGCAACAGGTCAATTCAGTTGCGTCAATTGTATGACATGTCGCTTCCTAGTCTCCCATTTAATGGTGACTTTCTCAACATTGGACAATATCTTGTTTGTAGTAGTCAAACTAAATGTTCTTTTATTCTTTAATTGGATAGCTATGTAGTTCTTTATAAAGTACGAGTATTTCCATTACTAGGAAAGTATAAGTAGTTTTGAATCACAGGGGATAACTCATTTAACGCAAAAACTAATATGAGAATCTAGGTATCCACTTATTGAACGATATCTAGTCCTGCCAAACATTCTTTATATTTAAAGGGAATACAGAATACAAGTTACACACAACAAAGGTTTTATTTATATTTAAAGGGAATACAGAATACATGCTACAAGCACTATTATTTTTATTTTCTGATTTACAAATAAAATGAGGTTTTTACCAAATGAAAGGTTAATGAAATGTTATTTTTTTTTTTACAAATTCCTATTATTATACTATACTATGCTTTAGCAGTTATTTAATAATATTCAGACAAGACAGCTTTAATAATGGTGAAGGCACATCGATCACAATTTATGAAATCCTTTACGTGGAAAACACAGTACGATTACATTCATTGTAATACATTTTGGATGTAATTGAAGTGATCGAAAAGGTAATAATCTAATCTGTCTTTTGAAAAATTTATTCACGTGAAATGAACGTCGATATATGGGGACAAATTAACAGATGTTATGTTCTTTCTTTTTTATGTGTTGTATTCGTCAAAGTTACGATACCTAAACCTGTAATTGCAGACCCTCGAGCTCTCCTTTGTTCACAATGATGAGTTCCGCAATAACATAATTAGTTGTACAAAAAAATGTTGCGTTTCAAACTATAACGAGTATTTTACAATACTACAAACAGGAAATACATACGAACTAACATAGAGGTAATAAATAACAATAACATTTAATAATACACACGATAATACACAAATTACATGTTACACATCACCGTCCAGCTGTAAAAACTACTGTTATTTAGTTTCCCTAACCCGTGTTCTAGTAAACATCCTTACGTACAGTTTATAAAAAAACCTATGTAAGATACATATTACATGTCAAATCACGCACACCAAGACATTTTCGTACATATAAATACTGGCACTGAGTGGTAATTGAATGAATGACCAGGTGACATGTATGATTGCTAATTCATTTTGATTATTTTCCATGTTAGAATTTACTTTTTTACTCTAATTTGAACAACAAGGACCATCATTTATTTATCTATTTATATAACTTAATGCACAAGTTGTACACAGGTGAACTTAATGCCTCTCTAGGCATTAAGTTCACCTGTGTACAACTTGTGCAGCATTGGAGCATTCTCTGCCATTCGACCTTCGGGTGATAATATCCTATAAAGAAAATACTATATCCATTACTACATGTATACATAGAGGTCCCAAGTATACTCACACAATACATAAACATACACATATATAAATACATAAATATCAAAATACACATTTGGGTACTAGCGTTGTGACCTTTCTGCCAACTCATTTTGAAGAAGATCTTGTACTTTCCTCTTAAACGTAAAGCGGTTAGTGGACATCCTGATTTTAACAGGGACCGCATTCCGGAAGAAGACTGATTGTACATAGAAGCAAGAATTGATGAAGTTGGAAGTATGAGGGTGGCAAAGAAGAAGAATATTATTTGTTGACCGAAGATTTCGGTCGAGATGATGAACCAGGTAATCAGATAACGATGGGGAATTGAGAAATGAGAAAAGATATGTTAGTGCAGACTGCGGCTTTAACGAATTGGGAGTCATACTGCCGAATATTGCGACCACACCATACATGTAGTTTTGTCTTAGTTGATAAGAAAGATCATATTATATTACATATTATGTATACATATTATCAAATAGATCTACCTACTTTGTATTATTATAAGAGGGAATAGAATACCACGGCCAAGGATCAGTTGCAAGGGATAACCTGAGGGAAGATTTGTTATCTTGTGAAGATATAGATAACGCACGATCAGTTATCAATCCTCAGCAAGGGTTAACTGAGCGGGTTCAAAGAGCAAATTATAATATGCTGTGCGTTTAAAAATCTTAATTTCATCGTCGTACTTTCTTAGCAATCGTTAATCTAATAAGTTGACAGAAATTTAGCAGCTTGGCCTATACAAGGGTGGTTTGAAAAGTTGCCGACCTAACAAAGACACAAGACCCTTTTTCAGTTTTATTTTTTATTTTTCAACATAGTCTCCTTGTAACTCTACACACTTCTCCCAGCGATGCTCCCGTCTCTGTATCCCGTCCAAGTACTCGGCGTTTTTTCTCTGCAAAATAATTGTTCACGAAGATGATTTCCTCTTCATTTGACGAAAATCTCTGTCTGAGAGCAATTTTTCGCTTGGGGCTGGATCTGGTGAGCAAACCGTAATTCGTGGATTTTCGCCATGGCAACCGCTGAGGTGTGCGACGGTGCGTCGTCTTGGTGAAACAGGATTTTCGTTTTCTGCAAATGTGGTGGTACTTTAATTTAATGACAGTTCGATACTTGATTTTGTCCATTTTCATAAAAACACTCACATCAACTCACTCAAACGACTTTGGCGAGTAACTGTTAACAGATGAACAACGAAATTCACTAGCTTTTATTCACGAGTGTTGCCACCTTCGTATTGAGGTCGGAAACTTATCAGACCACCTGTGTATATCCTGTGTCACGAGGGACTTTACAAACCTACATGAAACGGACACAAAGAACACCCAGACTCATAACAACAATTTACCACTTAACCGCTTAAACCACTACGCCATTCGTGCAGTCAAATCAAGTCATTTAAGGTAGCATGCAAATTTAAAAAAATACACACCCTTGCTTTATTTATTAAAAGAAGAAGTAAAAATATAAAACGAAAAATGCTAACTGCACAAAAAGAAATCAAAAAGATGGAAACACTACGACGTAAGATCTACATTTAAAGACATCCGTTTCAGGTTTCACTTGATGAATTTTTTGATTCACAGAAACAAGTAACATATGTCCAGTATACTTATATTATGGTAGGTACATAGAAGGCCATTAAAAAAACAAATAAATTACTAGCTGTGCCCTGCCACGCTTCGCTTTAGCACATTATAGTTACGTTGATGAGAAACACTTGGAAAAATATATAAAAACAATCTTTGAATCGGATTGTATATCGCGTCAAAAATTAGAGCTTAAGCGGTGCAGAACTCTTTGAGCTTATAAAGCGTAAACAAACCAATTTAACATTAAAATATATATGTATATACATATAAGAAATAGAAAAAACTAATGTAAGAGATTTGAAATAATTAGTGCATTTATATTCGCGAGTAATATAAAAGCAGATAGATATCTACTAAATATATCTATTTTTAAACGAATTCGTTCGCTCTTACTATTTACTATTAATACTTAGGTTTATTTTCAAGCATCAGAAGTCCCTGAACATTCAGTTTTAAACATTTTTTAGCTCTTCATTTCCGGCTCTAATAAGGGTTTGTTGGTATAAGACTACTCACTGAAATAAACTTTGCCATTGAAACTTTTTCAAATTAAATTTTAATGCTGCTGCACGAGTCCTTTCTCGATGAATTGTTTTGTTATTGAAATAATAATTTTAGGTTTCATTAATTTGTAAGTCATTATTGTTATAGCATAAAACCTTACTTAATAAAAAAATTACTAGTTCAAACCCGAAGAGATTCATACCCACTTACTCGAAAGAAAGTCCTAGGCAAACTCGGTAAACAGAGTCTTATTAAATAATGTTGTAGAAACATCGAGATAAGCACTAAGCACCTACTGTCAACTATAAAATACTGACTAAATACTCCTGAGTTGCAGACGTTCATGGTCGGCGATGGTCACTTTCCATCAGATGACTAGTCTACTCGTCTGCCCGCTCTATCATAAAAAAAACTTATAGTAAGATATGTGAAATACTAATTTTACTGCATATTAAATATTATTATAGTCAAAGTGCAATACTAACGGATATTGCAGTGCCTAATACAACAGACATTCAGCTATTATTATTATCCACGCCTTTAATCTACTCGGCCCAATTATAAATAGGTCTAGAAGAAGATATATTTAGAGCCTATTCAAATGGAAATCATTAAAACCCGTTTACAAACGATTTTGATACGGAGTTAAATGTACAAAAAACGACCCAAGAGAGAATCTTCTTTTGAAAGCGGATTAATAGTTCAACGAAATGACATTTGTGTGCAAGTAAAATGACTATTATCGGATATCAATTTGGCGGTTTATTCCCGGTAGTTCCATGAAGACAGTTCCATGGTACTGATGTAACATTAAAAATACGATTTTTGACACATTTGTTCCAGGTAATTTTATACTACTTTGACAGCTGACATTGATTGTTTATTTCTAAAAAACAACTAATGATTATTTATTTTATTCATATGAAAAAATAAAAGAGAGGTGATGTTGTACATGGAAATAAAAATACAGAGGGTCTTCGTAGATGCACTAGCAGCCAGCAATTGAAGTTTGTACGAAAGTGTCGGTATTTTTGCTGCTATGGATATGAATCTTAGATTAAAATATTCTTCTAAAAGTGATGACGATAAGATACGGGTTTCAGCAATTTTATAATGTCTTACTCAAATCAGGTAGGTAGGAAAGTAGTGAAAATCATAAGTTTTGTGTTATCTAGTGATAAAGGCTTACCCCATTCTCTTGTCCTCAATGTATGATTGAAAAAAAGAAACACGAAATAAGAAATAATCTTGTGCAAAATTATGTGCAAAATTATGTGCAAAATTTTAATGTGTGTTAAAATTCATATTTCTATATGACCATAGCATTATACATTTATCTTTACGGATATTTCTTATTGTTGAGATGTTCATATACATCAGACAAAGAGTCAAAATTAGACTAACCCAATGGCGCACAACGCACTCGTACACGTCAAGTTATTCTCTCAAATATGTACTCTCATTAATATAGGTTACGTTACGTTACGTTCCGTGTAGTGACGGATTAAGAATACGGAGTGTCACTACCCCTATTCATCCCACGGGTGTGGTAAAAGCCGAATAAGGAAGCAAACTACGCGGAGAGCAGTACTGCAAAGCGAAGGAAAACTCGACACGTACCCTATGCCAACTCGCCTGGCCACGGTGGTATAGTAAGGCTAAAACCTCTTTTGTACGAATAGGCCTATGTCCAGCAGTGAACTATTAAAGGCTGTTAAATTGTTATTGTAAAATATAGGTTACATTAAAACTCATCTACACTACGTTTGCCGAGTTAGTATTTGATAAAATGATAAATTTCTACACATTCATTTTTTTTTGCTTTCTGGAATTCAACTACTAATCGTTGAATTCTTGATCGTGAAATTTTGTATTTACCTTTTTAGGGGTACATATTATTAATTTGTAACAATTTTGTAATTTTCTAAACAAAAATTGACTTGCATCGCTACTCAGTATACATTGAAATGCAAAGTCTTGAACGACCAACAAGATCATCTCATCCTTGAGCCAATCGCTGCTGAACATAGATCTCTTCTGAGAACCTCAACAAAGAACCGCCTTGGAAATAACAAATTTATTCTAAAAAGCGTTTCGTTTTCACGCCTTATATAATAAACTGGTCAATGGGTCAGGGGTAAAGCAAAGTACATGGGAAGCACGTTTTGAATGCAAATATAAAAAGTACACCATCATTTTTAGAAAACTACTGTTCAATTGAATCAACAAACAAAAGTTAGTATTTGATAAAATGATAAATTTCTACATAACTTATTCTACACATTCATTTTTTTTTTGCTTGATCATGAAATTTTGCATTTACCTTTTCATTGGTACATAAAAAACATACACATATATATGGTACTCTTGAATTCATTGTCAAGACCTAAAACTTCCACGTAAGCGAACCCGCTTCTAAAAGCTAGTAATCTATACTTCCGGGATTTTCTTAATAACACATGATTTTATGAAAGTGGTTAATCTATGAAAGTAATATAAAATAGTGTGAGCCTGTTTGTCATTTTTTATCTTACACACTGTTTGCAGAAGCATAATCGGTGCTAGCCATTAACGTCAAAACTGTTATTAAAGCCTATCATGTCACATTGAACGATAATTTTGTCATCGTCTGTGATGTATGGCTTGCTCGCAATCTCATTAAATAGATGATGACTGAAAGAAAAATAATAATAATATAACTGCTACGTGTGCGTTTTATTATTTAGGTCAAAGGTTAGATACCTGATTTTTAAAAGTCAGCATCGACTTCAATGTTAATATTTTATGATATACACATCGATAAGTTCAATATATCAAATTCGAATATTTAAAAGATCTAACTGTTATTTCATAAATTGATATTAATTAATTTATAATTAAGAAAGTTAATATCGACACTCAAACATCTATTTCAAAGTCACGTTGAACTTTTTCATCCAACTGTAAAATACATAATCATAAACCATTTAACCAGAGTTTTAATTGACTTTGTAATGAAGTCGTGAACACAAAGTGTAATTTCAAGAACACGTTTTTTAATCAGTTATAAATGGGAGGAATACAGTCGTAGAGCTTGCGTAGCGGCGTAGAGGACACAAGCCGTAGCTAAGTACCGCATCGGTATATAAACGGCGTCGACACCTCGCACCGCTCATTTGCTTTCAACAACCATCGAGAGAGACCAGGGAAGCAGCACATTCATCGGCTCGACGTATACCACTGTGGTCCTAACTTACCATCCTCACACTACTCGCATAACGCTTCAAAGGTAAGTTTTTTTTGTCTCTACACATATGTAAGTTTTTTTTTTTCAGACTTTACATATTTTTTACTTGGATAGAAAATAATACAAGTTTAAGTTGAAAAGCATGATTGTGGTCAGATATATAAAATGGTGATTAGTGGCTTATACAGTTAAAATCTTAGAGCATGCACATCCTACAAACAAAAGATAAACTTTATTAATATTGAGTGACAGTAGCTGCCTAGAATCTTAACTTCTAAACACCTATAAAATATTGTAGAAGTTGAGCTGAACTAATAAATTGTGAATATTATTATATTTAGATTAAATCGTGTTATTATTTTTTTAACAGGTGAAAATTATTATTTCGACATAACCTTCTAAACATACAGAATTATTATATAGTCTTGAATGATAAAAATCAGGGTTATTAAATAAAAGTATGACCAAAGTTCATTTAAAATATAAATAGGTACATAATGCTGTAAATCTCCAGAACGTCCTCCCTCTAGAAATCAGGCCGTCCAGTAACTTTAAGCTCAGAGTATGCAAACTCTATGGAGACTTGTTGACGGAGTCATCAGAATAATTCTATATTAGTGACTTTATTATTTGAGACTGTATTTATTTTTAATTTTTGTACAATTATATAGTACGTATAAATTATGTGTGTTTAAATCTAGTGTATCTATGCGTGTATAAGATAACTTTTATAACAGATGTCAATTTAAGTAATTCATCTCATTTGCTACCATTATACTCCTGTCACACATAGCTCTGCATCACTTAAAGGTTGGTAGACAGATAATGTCTATGGAATTAAGTGTGTCTTAGGTATTCAATTTATTTGCAGGAATAAAAAAAAAACGTTTTTATATAAGGAGAGACTTTAAACGCATCCTGCTTATTTACTTTGTGAAATCTTTTATTAACTTATTTTTGTGCAGTGTTTTAGATTAAGATAAATGTCTTATATAATGTATATAAGACATTTATCTTATCCTTTTTTTAGTATGAGATTCTCTTAAATTAAATTGTTAGTATTTGTCTTACATTTGTCTTTTAAGTCCATATACTCCTCCTTGGTGTAGTTATTAATATTTTTTGGAGTTGATTAATTCTTCTACTGAATAAAATAGGTTAAATTACATTTAAGATTATAATAACTATTATTAAATCCCTCAAGATATCACTGTCAAAGAATTATATCCCTTATTCTAAATTAATAGCAGTATTAACTATAAAATAATCCTAAATCTTGATTATTTCATTTATTCGTTATAACTTCAGTTCCCCAAGGTTCATGTGTAAGCAACTTAAACAAACGGCAATACCTCAGCACACAAAAACGTCCTTGAGTGTATAAAGATGAAGGACATTTAAAATTAAGTAGAACAAGGCTTATATCTGCTAGAAATTGAGTCGTCCAATCGGTAACCTAACGAAATTCCCCTTGATGTTCTTTTTAATTTCGTTAGTTTCGCCAGGAGATGCATCATAGAGATTGTAAAATATAACGGGATATAGAAAGTTTTAAAGCCACGGTTAACCATTTACTATCAGATAACCCGTGTCCTTGTTTCCCTAATTAAGTTGTACTAGCAAAGAGCGGTGCTTTAGAAAGGCACGTGAAATTTTCTACCCAATAATAATTTTGAAGGCAGTTTTTTAAAGAGACTTATCTTTTAATGCATGGATTACTAATATGGGCTTCTGTAAATAATTCATACGACAAATCATTTTTATTTATCTTTTATTTTATCTAAACCTTTTTTATTAATCCTTATTTCTTTTAAAACTTATTGTTTAAAAGGAAAGTTCCTTTAGCAATGTATTAATTATTTAATTTATTGGTGTGTGTAATCTCGTTCTTGTTAAAGTTTCGGAAAATTATAAAAACGTCTTAAAATAATATTAAACTTAGGCTTCAAAGCGTCCATTTCATGTATAAAATGTACTTTGAAGCTTAAATGTTAAATAAATATGTTATTAGGTTCCACAAACTTACTGTCCAGCGTACTTGTCGTACAAAAACAATATATTAAAAGTTATGATTATTTTACAAATCTCAAATAATTCCGTCTTCAATATACCAATTAAACAAATTAGATGTTACGTAAGAGGAGAAACCTACCATACGTTTTTGATAAAACTATTGAATATTTTAACCAAAAATCTCGATAAATACAACAATAAATAACGAGACTTACCTACTTATTTATACTTACTTTACTTATAATTTGGTTTAAATATGTCTTCTCGCATAAAGACGCAACTTACAACGTACACATGTCCTGCCAACCGAAGATTGAGTATCACAACCTTCTAGTTAATTCTTTATTAAGCTCGGTCTTTCCTGTCTTACGCAATTTGCTGATATTACGTAACCAAAGTGGTAGAAGTTACCAAACACAATAACTTTCTATTAACTCCAATTCGTAAAACGGTCTAGCATGCATGCTAATTAATATCACAATTACTAAATACATTTACGAACGGTTACACAGCGCCTTCGAAATGGGAACAAGTTAACCAAGAAACTGTGATATATTAATATATTGTAGTTTGTAACCTGTAACACTTAAAAAACTAGATTTGTCGAGTTCGCTCGGACATTTCCGATTTTGTTTGATAACTATCCAATAAATAAAAATAGATGACATTTACGGGACAAAATCCCAAGTAACGGTTATAATGACACCCACACTGGAATCGCCATTACCCAGCCAATGCCTTTAAATTTACATTTTTTCAACCTCCTGCTTTTGAAAAAGCATGAAAATATATCTTTCTTATTTATTGACAAGGGTAATCTTGTACATAAAAGATTTTCCATAGACGTTTTGAACCTGTATTTCACTTTATTAAATGTTATAAATACGTTCTTAGCAGATACCTTCGTCGGTTTGAGCTTTATGATATTAGATCAGTCACTCATGATTTCTTTTTATAAATATACAGATAATACTGACACAAAAACACATTCGGCAAAACAACGGCCAATGAAGTCAATTAGTATAAAAGCGTGATAAATTTTTCCATGATTAATGCTAACGGGTTAAATGCATTGTACAAACAATTTTTTGCGCACGTCATTGGAAGCTTTATAAATTAATTAAATAAGAATTAATTATAGTTCCTGATTTGAGATAATCAAAGTCGTATGTAGATGTTTATACATGTAGGGCACAGTGTGAAGCTTATAAGCGCCAGAGAGTGCATTTACATTTTGTGTTAGGTTTGCAATCTATGTAAAAGCCTAAAGTATAAACGAAGATTAAATTTTAAGACGGGGTAATTCTTTTCAACCATCCTCGATCACAATGATTAAGTTTATATATCTGTGCTATTGCTAGCCAAAGTGAACATACGATCTGAAAAATAATCAGAGAAACTACTTATTTCGTAGTAGTGACAAACAAATAGCGGAAACATAATCACAGCAAACTTATATATATTAATTAATTACAATGATGGCCCCAAAGTGTCCTCATATAACAATATTAATGTCTTCTATTTCCAAATTTATAATCCAGCTTACAAAGTCTGCCTGAAATGTTGTGCTGAACTTAGGCGAACTTATTTAAATTTAGTATGAATGTTAAGTCAAAAGGTGACCATTGAAACTCCTTAACATACAACATGATCATATGTAGGTCGTCAAGCTCACTGCTTTTCTCTTGACTATAACATAGACCTAAATGTTTCATAAGCGTTAAATAAATATTCTATAACAAAGACCTAACTGTTTCATTTGTGACCTCGCAACCTCTCAGGTCACTAGAATAAATGAGCAAGGGATATATCGAATATATGAAGCCTATCCCAATTTTATTTGGGGTCGGCGCAGTAAGATTTTTCCATTCTACTCTATCATTCGTCATCTCACTATTTACTCTACTCTACTCTACTTTTCTGACTAGGAATGTATCTTCACTCAAACAGTCCATCCACCTTTTCTTTGGTCTTCCTCTTCTCTTGTACCTTTCAACTCCCATACCTAACATATTGCAGGAAATTCCTTAATAAGTGTATCTATTTTACTAAACGTATTGAGTGCTCTGCAATGAATTAATTACAATCTTTATAAAGATTTCCGTTAAGCTAGGAGAATATTTAGTTTATGATAAATTTTTACTATGTTTATGCTCAAAAGCCTGCCACACGTACTTTATTTTCAACAAATTCTTTTCATTCTTTCCCTCACCCTACTTCGGCAAGTATTGTGCTAACGAGCGCGCTGCGTCGAACTATCTCGCTATAAAATAAAAAATGCAATACTCATTAATCCGGTACTCTGTAACAAGAACTATAGGTGAAGTGTTATGTACTTAAGAAGTAAGCAAACATCAACATGTGCTGAAGCTTGCACCAGCACAAAACAGTTAGCCGCTAGTTTTTCAAACAATGATAAACAACAAACAACGGCAAAAACGAACACGTTGTAGACTAGCATTTAATTTCGGTTACAATTCCAGTTTTGTTCGGACGAACGTGACAGTGCATCTAAACATCATAGATAAGCAAAAACTGGCGCAGATAACTGATTTTTGATGATTGCTTACTCGATTCTAGATAACTTTGTTGAAAGTAATAACATGACAAAGGATAAGGAAGAAACTGATTTTCGGATGTATCTAAATATTGAAGCCTACGCAAAGTCTATTACTCAGGTCGGATTAAAACTAATATTCAGTTTAATGATGTAATGCTACCTGATAAATGAAATAGCACTCGTAAAAATAATTCCCTAACGAATAAGTGCCGATTTACACATCTATTATTATTTATAATCGTGAGTTTGCATACAGTTACTACCTGATGAAAAGACTAGGTTTTTATTTTGTAAACTACCCGTAAAATATAGAATGTAATCCATTAAAATTAATACATACTATTGAGCCTAACAGGACTATTTTGAACCTTTAATGGAGATGTACTAGAGATATATGTACAGGTATAACATCATAAAGAGTGAGGTACCAGTGTAGCTAACCAATATTTTTCCACCAAGGGTTTTTTTTTTAAAGCCGTTATCCTTTTATTTCTTATCATTGATTTGAGGTAATTCTTTTTCACGCTTTTACAAGCTTGGCTATTACTCTATTTAGAAATTTTGGTAGAATAAATAGTCAAAGCACTTTACTATCAAGTAAACGTTTAAAAATCAAAAATTTTTATAATTAAAATTGACAACTTAATTAATAAATGAACTGAACACATATTTTTTATAACTTTTTTAGTATTTCTCTTTTTTAAACCAAATTTATGTGTTATATATATTTTTATGAGACACATAAAACCCTTTATTTTGATACACAAATCCATAAGTCTAAAAAAACTTGGAACATCAAATGACACCAAAAATCAGCCGTTTTAATTTTTATAACTATGATGTACCCAGTATCACTCTCACAATTAAATCGAATCTAACGATACCTTTCGCCATCAAGCCGTTTACGTAGCATGCCAAAAAATTACATACATTTACATTACATACATTAACAGCCTTTAATAGTCCACTGCTGGACATAGGCCTCTCCTAAGAAAGGTGGTTTTGTCCAACTATACCACGCGAGCCAGACGTGTTGGTATAGGGTTCGTTTCAAGTTTGCCATTTCTTTGCAGTGCTGTTGTCCTGCGTAGTTGGCTCCCTTAGTCGGCCCTTACGACACTCACGGGATGAATAGAGGCGGTAACACTCTGTAAACTCTGTATTCTTAATCCACACAGATAACACATACAAATACTAAACAACTTAACCCTCCTTCTGCCGCTGTTATGTAAAAAGGAGTGAACGTTTATAATATTTCATCATTATTGATCCTTTTAAAAATAAAACTTCGACATCTGCTCTACACCGACTAATGTACGCTATAGACATAGCAGCCAACGTAATTTATTAAAACACGAATTAAACATCACAATCAAATGGCTGTTCTTGCATTTAAATAAATGTAAGAATAATATCGTCGTTGTAATTTTTTTGGCTTATGAAATGTGAAGAACCTGAGCTGAGCATGTACGCATTAGATTACATCGTCAATCTTTGATTATCGTCCCTATGTTCATAAGCATCTCTAAGCGTAGAAGAATTCTGAAACTTCACGGTACATTTACGCACAGTAACAACCCCGGAAATGTCTAATTATGCTGTGATAAATTGCAAAAAATGTCATGATATCGAAATTAGAATAAGAAATCTCTACCCCTTTTTATTTTTTATCAGTGCGGTAATCCCTTCAGATACCACCCACGGGTGGTTATGTCGGACATGAACTGATCAAAAACCGCGCTTCGTACCATGGCCGCAATCATGGTACTAAGCGAGAAAATTCCCACTCCGATTGCCGCCACGAGGCTCCATGACAGGTCTTACCGGAGCAATAACGGCGTGCCCGAGAAATGTCTACCCCTGAGTTGACAAACCAGTGAATTCAAAATTTCTTTTAACAGGGAATCGGCCTGTTTTAATCCATTTGAATTTGCCATAAAAATGCATCTGAATCCATATAGTTTGTTAAAAAATAAAAAAAAGATACTTGTATTCTTTACGTTTAAATACATTAGTAACGACGGCGTCTACAGTCATCATCATCATCAATTTACAGTGTAAATTGCTAAATAACTGACCCAAAAGCTTGTTTTTTTATCATCTATAAGTAATCAAATTAAATTCGACATTACATATACTCGTATACCTAATGGTCTTGCCTCTTTATACTTCATCAGATAAATTTCTAAACTAAATCTAATATGTATTACCTTAACGGCTTAAGCTCTGTCCATGGCAGGGATTTTCTAAATTCACATCCAATATCCATCCCACTGCTTACCTAAATGCAAACTTCGAGTGACCCGTCCCATCCTTTATGTAAAAACAATACCGATCCTATTTATTGTAAATGCGCCTGCATTTTATAGCGAGTAATCTCTGTGCTTTATAGCAAATAAATGTTCCCATTATAAATAGCCATTGTTTTTTTTTCAATTACTCAATCTATACTCAGACAGTTTGGAATCGAAAGATGCGCTTCTGAAACCTTTTGAGGCCTTAAACAACTAGTAAGCCTCTTGTTATAGGCATAATGTGAGGGTTTAGTTAAAGTTTCGCCAACTTATTCAATCGAAAAAGGTTTGTTTGGGATAATATATATGTATTTATATGGATAAATTTACACATAATGGTGGGTTTTATAGTTTTCTCATATTTATAAAATACATAGCCATATAATGTAAAAAAGATATAGTAACAAATTTTCTTTAAAACATCTTCGATGGAGTGTTTAATGTTAACTCCCAATACTGTTAAAATGTCACAGTAAATACATTAAATGAATTATAAAAATATTTGACCAGAAACAAGAGCATTTTTTAAACAACAATCGAATTGAAATTTTGTGCGATTGTAGTCGACGTTTATTGAGGTTATAGTTGTTAAAAGGGCTTAAAAAAATCTTAAAAGACTAAGTTGAAAGAAATAGCTTAAAGTTTGTTATAAGTAGTTATATTTTTTTACACTTTTTTAAACAATGTTAGTGTCAATTTCAATTAAATTGCTTATTTATTTCTGACGCAAGTCCGACATTTCTACAAAGACAAGATAAATAAGTTTCATTTTTCTTCTCGCTACTTATATAACGATATTCTTAGTTTTTAAAGTGAAACTTTTATAGCATCGTTGTGATTTGAAACTCGATGAACCGAAAATGCTATACATTTGTATAGGATTAAGTTGTATTTTATTATTTGTATAGGAAATTGCACACACACACACTTTTTTTCTAAGTCATAGTAGTTTTAGAAATGATTTCACAGTGTCTATAACCATTAAGTATAAGTAAACTATTAGTGGAACAGTGTATTACGATTATAATATAAATAATACAATTCTACAGTATAACTATTATGGCAGCATCTTGCTAGTTAACATTTGTTAAAGGTCATATAATTCCAAATTTGACACACTAAAATAATGCGAAATCTAAGAAGTTACAAATAGAAGATCTTCTTGTAATTTGTATAAACAGAGAGCGCAACCTAAACTCTATCTATGTACTATTTATCAGCCCACTAATATTCCACTACATTAGTACTAAAGGATTAGTGGGTATCTCCCACTAATCTTCCACTACTAAACAGTGCAAGATTTTCTCGTATTTACTGCGTAATTACTCGTGTTCTCGTTAATAGATAACACATAGAGAGAAAACGAGTAGGTTATGCGACCCAAATTCTTAGCAGTTAGATCAGGCAATAACGTACAACATGGTCTAGATAATATTTAATGCCTTTCATGTAGATTTATGTAAAATTTAAAATCATTTTGCGATATTAAAAATTGAGCTTAAATACGAAGGAGAACCCACCATTCGACCTAATATATATAGCTATAGATGATTTATTATTTATTCTTTTATTCATAGCATTGAATACTTACGATTGTAGAATGTGTTTCATAAATACTCGAACGTATACGCACACATCTATTTAAAATATACCCTTGTTTTTAAGAATTCATTTTCTCCAGCCTAAACTTAGAACTAACTTTTAAACTTTCAGGTTGATGCTAAATCCCATGTTATGTAATTATTAGTTCAGAAATTAACGATATAAATAGGTAGTAAATGCTCTACCGGCCGTGGTCACACTTAATTATAATTTTTATAGTAAACTGATATTAAAGATATTGATAGTTAGCACTATTTTACAAAGAATAACCAACAAATTTTGGTAGTTTATTTGGTTACTCGCCACTGTTTTATATATTTAATACAAATGAATTAAAGTGGTTTAAAGAAAGCAGATTTTTCCAAATAGCGTTTACATAAATGTTCTAAAATAAGTCGCAATTCTCGCAATGCTGTCAGTGACATTAATATACTCGTAAATAAATATAGATACAACTTAGCAGCTGGAAGTTGATCTTGAATAGATATTAAAATGAACTACACGTTCTTTCTTGTAAGAAAAAAGGTAGCATATTACAGTATCACTCGTGCAAAGTTTCAGTGAAACATCACGAGAACAAAAAGTAATTGAGCAGATGTGCACAAGACATAAACACAAAATAAATATGTCTACGTAGCTGTATCCTTTTATTTTCTTTATAAATGTTTGTTTATTTAGTAGAGTACTCGGTATGTCGTATGTCCTTCGTGATCAATACAAACTATTTGTTTTTAAAGACTATTACAAACTAATGATTGCAAATAGAATGTTGTACATGTTATCCCAGACGTTTGATAGTATACATATATTTATGATTGTAAGATAGATTAAAATGCAAAGTCTTGCGTGTTTTACTGTACTAGGCAGTGAGAAGTAGATAAAATTATTTTTTGTAAAAAAGAACCTCTCCTCCACGAAAAACACACAAATATATTACCCTTTTTTATTGTTGAAGAGTCACATCAACAGCCTAAAAGAGAGGCCTATGTCCAGCAGTAGACTTTTAAAGTCCACTGCTTTACATAGGCCTCTCTTTAGAAAAGAGGTTTTGGCCTACTATACCACGCTGGCCAGACGAGTTCTTATAGGATTTGTTTCAAGATTTCCTTCTCTTTGCAGTGCCGTTGTCCTGCGTAGTTAGTTCCCTTAGTCGGCTCTTACGACACCCACGGAATAAATAGGGGTGGTGACACTCTGTATTCTTAATCCGTCACCACATGGACTAGTTGTTGTTGAGTTGAGTTGAGTTGTTGAAGAGTATTAGTAGTATTAGTAGAACAGCAATTTCCTTCCCAATTTTTCAAAAAATAAAAGTTTATAGTATTATGTTAAAACATTAGGTGCGATCATAATCAAATATCAGCCAGTGGTTGATCTTATTTACACCAAATAATTAAAGTTGAAATTGGGTTATTTGTATGTAAAATATAACATGAGATATTTCAAAATCATATTTAATGGTAAATTTACACACACTTTTAACAATAATTATGTTCTAAAACTAACGTACTTAATGGATTATAAGCTATTTCATAAAGTTTATTTGCAACAAAACACTCTTAAATCCATTACCGTAAAGTTGCATCTCACACGCTTCAGCTATGATCAAAGTGCCATTTCCTTAACAAGTTATTTAAATTAATCATTAAAAAGCGCTAAAAAGCTTACTGCCGAGCACCACTTCAAATTACTCATGTATAACAAGAGGCAAGATGGAAGCGTTTTACTTTATACAACCTATTCGTTCGACTTGATCGCTTTTGCATATTAATACGGTGTCCCTCACTCAGTGCACTATTAGATTGCGTCTTGTAGGCACGTTTTTATGTACACCACAATGAGGTCAATAAAAATTATAATTACCCATCGGTCTAATAGGAATGGAAGCTATCTAGTGATTTTGGTTCAAGGCAAGGTTCAAGTTTTTACGAGCTTAATCGTTTTAGGTGTACCTTCATATTCGCAGAACGACCTCCGTCCTCCATAAGCGCAGGCCTGGGGGTGACAGGTGATGACATCTGTAACCCTAGCAGAAGCAGGTCGGGGTGGCGGCGAGCGCGTTGCGAAGCGCGCTCGCTTCCAGGGAGCAGAGGGAACATGGGGTTCCCACACGGGGGGGTCGTCTACTCGTCTGTAGATGGGCCGAGGTATGTCGGGGCACCAGGGCTTCCTTTGTAGGGTATACCTGGTTCCCCGGCTATTAGTACCCGAGACGGCGTGCGGTTTTAGTCGGTTCAAGACCGACGTGCCGCACGGAAAAAAAAAAGGTGTACCTTCATATTGTATAATGACACATCTTTATATCTATTCAAATTAGCATTTATTAAAAGATGGATAGACTTTTGAAATGGCAGATCATCGTGAAGAGTTATCATTTGTAATTGTGTTTTTTTTTAATAAGTTATAAGTTTAAAATAATGATTTTACACGGCTTATATGTTCAAGTCTAAAAACATTAGTAACCCGTCACACAGATTTAATATCACACAAACAGTTAAAAGATTAAGAAAAAGTCGTACGAAGAACGCCATGGGTTGCCTAACCATATCTTGTTAATTATATTTTCAACTAATTCTCAGTAACAGAGAAAATAATTATGGATCAGAAAGCGAGTAATAAAAATAATGCTATTTTATTGCAAAAAATATTCAAACTCAATAATAAATTGATTGCACAACTTCGTTCCGTTTGCTTCTTTGGTTAACTGGGAGCGAACTTCTAATGTGATACATACGGATGGATGTGGATTACCCAAGACCCGGATGGTTGGCGCTCCTTGGGGGAGGTTCAGCAGTGGAAGGTTCAGATGATGATGATGACATACCCAGAGTTATTGACAAGTCATTAATGATAATTCACCTCTGTTACATGTTAAACAGAGTTTTACATTAAGAACAAGGCAACATGACTTACTTTAAGATCAAAAATTGAGGTTTATGGCGAGCCCATTTTTTCATGCTGCCTGTTCTACTCACTTTGCAATCTTGGAAGGAATTTTAATATTTTTATCGCTTGGAAATTTACAAGCTATGTTACGAAAGAAATATCAACGTAACGAAAAAAAAATATATATAAATACTCAAGGAGAATTCTTTGTACGCATTTTCACTCAAACGCCCAGAAACAGGAATGTGATTTTTAGAATAGGTACCTAAAGTTGACATTAAGAAGAAGCGCTAAAAGGTAAAGAATTTAAATTACATGTTATGCTATAAAGTTAACAATTATGTAAATGTGTGTTATGTAGATGACATATAAAACTAGAATACAGTATACTTATATTTTGACCCTTCATCGTACAAAAGACTATACTGACCAATGAAAATAAAAATACATTCAAAACAGCAGAAACCTTATATTCTAAATAGCCCAAAACAGGTATTACCCTTTTTTGTATTATATTATCGAAATATGATGAAATGTAGAACATTTTCACACAAATGTAGTCACGATTGGTTTAAAAAATTCTTACTCCATTTAAACCTAAAAGAAGTTTTTTTGTGCTAACATTTAAAACAAAACCTTCTTACTGTAACATGACTATGAATATGATATGTTAAAGAAATGGAGTGGAAATCTTTAACCCAGTTCAACTCAAGATACCATATCGCTGTATGTCATCTTTATTCAAACCTAGTTGAAGTTTAATGTCAAAAGGTAGCACATTGTAAGTTTAATAGGAGTACACGTGTTAGGAACGTGGTATTCTACGCAAGTATGTCCACCTATCTAACCTCTACTAATATCCAGCAAACTTTAAACTCAATAAGTAAATTGTTTCGAAATTAACTCTAGGGCTTTTCAAAGCTGGAATTCAATACTTACTTTTATTCTGTTTACCTTTTCTACTTTTCATTTAACTTGTGGGATAGTTAAAAAGGAGAAAAAAAACTTTACTCCAGTAAGTGGATGTTACAATATATGTATACATACGTCGGTAAGGTTTATCTTTTACATTAAAGTTTTTTTTGAACTATCTTAAATTTTATATTTCACTTTGCACCTATCGCATCATATTTTTTCCATCACCTAAAGATTTGGGAGAGGAAGAATCATTACATTTATCCGCTTTTGTAGAACACGTGCATTACGTTTTTAATATATCTGAAAGACAATATTAAAACGTTAGTCATGTTATGTTGAAATTACTGACTAATAAGTAGTTATAGTTACTCACACTTTTTGTTAAAGATAATGCCTCGATTTTCGGTAAAACATTTTTCTTTCAACAATAACTTGGATGTTATACATGTTGAATATAACTGTAGTACCTAGAAGTATAATAGACATTAAGAAACTTTAATTAACTAATAACAACGATAAGGCACAATTTGCCGATTGAAAAAACAGTTTTTATGGAAAATGATAATTAACGAATCGAACTTTCTGACTACAAATTTTCATATATTTTTTTCTAAAGCCTAAGTTAACCAATTATTCGGCCTGCCTGATCCCAAGTGGCACCAAATCTACTTGTTAAGCTTACAGTGCCAGAATTGCTAAAAAATTGTTCCTTTCATTTTTTCAACAGGCAGCAATGTTATTTACTGTTTTAATATTACAACAGTAACCCCCAGGTTTCCCGAAATATGCCACAAACGTTATTTGATATTTTTTAGGAGTAATAATAGTCAAAGAAGTGGGTTTTCTTTTCCGAGTGTACGTGTACATGTATGAGGTTTCTTTGAAAAACCCTACAACCTAGACGGCTTGATGTATATCAATATATTAGGCGTCATTTGAATCGTATTCATAGTAGGAGTGATATGGAGTATTAAACATCAAATGAGTGCAGCGAAAAATAAATGTAAGGAAACTTTCTTAAGTAGATTTTAATACTACTAATACCACTCTCTACTGGATAGAGCGGTTTTCAATTAGTTACGAGTAGTGCGAGTATACTATGCTGTGCATAGACATCATAATAATAAGACAGAGATAATAAGAGTGTCTTATTATTACGTGCTTTCTATGGTGCTGGGCCTCTGACACGTCGTACGACCGGCAGGCGGCGGCGGGCGGGCGAGCGAGGCTTGGACACTGGACTTTGAAAATTAAAACCGCCTTTGTATAGCTACTAGTATTGCTGAAATCTAACAAATAAGCCTATAGTAAATATAATGTTAAATGAATTAGAAATGGATAATATTATACATAAACATTAATATTAATAAATGTAGAGCAGACGGGGCCAAGCTATTTGTCCCAGTGCCTGAATAAGTGTCTAAGTTGGGCCTAAATTTGGTTTTGTCGGGATACATATTTTTGAAATATTTAAATGAAAAGTAAGAGTGCAGATATAAAGAAGCAATTTTAAATTCATGAAAAAACATGAGTTTCACACAGCAAATAATTCACGTTAGGTAGGAAGTATTTTTGTCATCATTGTGGGATTGAAAGCTTTTAAAACGAATGTGTGTTTGTAGACATAACCATTGTTTTTGTATTTATTTATTCGTAGACTGTACAGCCATTGAATTTAGTTTAGTGAGTGGAAATATTAACAATAGTTTTATTTGGGCTCCAATTTGATGTCCTCTCCGAGATACTATTTGACGTATATATAATTGAACTTTAAATTAAACTTTATGAACGACATAAAACAAACTAAACTCCCAGTACCTACATAAAAATAAATACCTACATTACAGAAAAACTAGATAACTAATATAATTTACAATTACTTAACTGTAAATAAAATTAACTTAAAGAAAACTCGGAAAGTATGTTCCTTTTTATTAAAAACTTTTACTGAAAATATAATCAAATTGCATTAAAAAAAACCTAAAGCTATAAGTGTATTGCTCTAGCTATTGGAAGGTTATATCGAATACATAAATAAAAATGATCCCGGCAGTTATCAATATTGATCTCTTTGGAAGGATAAATTTGAAAAAGTAAAAACCTTTTTCATACGTCTTCATAACGTACCCGCTGGGTTCGTATCACAATACGCGCAAATGACGGTCACCCTACGGATTTGGAATCGCCTTGACACGTAATTGGATATGTGAGACATTATTTATCGATACACCGCACGTTTTTCATAAACGTGTAGAAGGATATATGGGCCAAAACCGATTACCTTTTTTGTTACTTACTTGTTACCTTTTCAAATATCCGATAAATTAAATGAAATAAGTACCGTAAGTAAAAGCAAAAGAACAGGTTATAGCTCCATAATATAAATTTTCTAAAAATAACCACTGTAATTCTCTCATTATACAATAGACAAAAATATGTATATCTTGAGTAAACTGTCCATCTTTTTGATTTAGAGCTATATACTACTTAAAGGTTGAGTGTTAAAAGCTGTTTTACCAATTAGCAGTGCAGCTATTAAAAACTATATTTTTCAATTATTAATAAATAAAAAAAATAACTTTATAATTCCGTCATTAACTACATTAAAGTTATGTGCAGTAAACCGGAATTTATTCAGATTTTCGGTGCTGAAGCAGAACGGATATAGTTTTGTTTGGTAAACACAATAATAAATTAATTGGTTTGCTTTGATTGACCAAACTCCATTCATTAACGAGGCTAAGAAAGGTTTTGTTGTAGTGTTCCTTTATAGCCATCAATTGCCGTTTTATTCCGTTAGCGAAGAGTCATTTCTTTTTAAGTAATTCCAAACAGAAATACGTAGGCTGTTACTAAATATGCTTTTGCACTTGGGAATTTTAAAGAAACTTAATTTTAGGATTTTTTCCACAGTTACAAAAAAGTCTCTCAACCCAGATGGCTGATTTTAAAAACGACTATTTATAACATATTACTTATTTATTGAAAATACGTATATAACAAACAATAGGCAAACACAAATAAAAGAAACACAGTGTATATGTACAGTATGTACACTAATACCTAAACTAAAATTTGCTCGTAATCGGATATCACTATAGTCCTCGTCTCATTTATTGTAGCGATAAGATGCTCCTTTTTCAAAGAACGTAACTCAAGAGGAGTATGTGTGTATACATATTGATATGCGAAGAACATTCTTTGAACGCATTGTTAAGAAAACGTGAAATTTTGGCAATGTTTATTTGTCATATATCTGTATGATTCGTATTACGCATAATATGTGTTTACAGAATGTTACTAGGTTGAGGGGCTTGTGGCTAAGTAGTAACTGAGTAGGCTAACGCATTGCAAAGTTAAGCAATCTTAGCCAGGACAGTCTATGGACGGGTGCCTCAGAGAGCACGTTAAGCCGTTTGGTCCGGTTTGCCATTCGAAAATAAGTGGTTGTCGTTACGGGTACTTGGAGCCCTTAAAAGTCCGCCAACAGTCTTTCTACAGAATATCGATATTGCCTAGTAGACTTATAGCTGATCCTAAACTAGTGTCGGGAAAAGGCTGGGTGAAAGAACAAATTTACTAGCAATTACTCCAAAGAGTTTTTCATAATTTTTGTATGACCAGTCTGATGTCATGACCGACAATGAATTCACTGTAGTAAGTGATAAAGTCGAGAAGACACAATGTACAGAGAATATTAATTAGACTACTTTGCATACAATTAAAGCCAGAAAATAGATGTAGACCTGGTGTTATTTTTCCATTTCAGGACTGGCCAATTTGACCTATGGCTGCCTTTATGTTTCTTGTCACTCGTATAAATGATACACTCGGTATTCGAGCTTTCTTAATTATTTAGTCGTAGATAATTGTTTTTGGGCAGTGAATCTTTAAACTGAACCTTCACTGGAATTCTTCAATTTCAAGCAAAGTTTATGAAAAAAAGGGAAAGGGTTTCGAGAGCTACCTGTGCGATATTTACTGACTGTGATGATTAAACAACGAGTTCCTAATCTGAAATACTAAAATTAAATAATACTCTGTAACAAACTTGCAACGTATAGGAAAAAATACGTAGGCTAAAATAAAAATGACATCGGTGAAATTTGAACAAACTTACCTAATTTAATTTTGAGTGCTATTCGTAAAAACTTTTCACCGAACATTAAATGTAAATAAAACATTTTAATAATATAGTATATTTTGTACAGAATTATATAGGTATTACGCGGTATAACAACGGCTCCGAGTATAGATAAAGTGAAATTAATTCGTAGTAAATAAGTATATTCATTGTTGTGTGTATGACATGTTGACATCGGTAAAGGATTCGCGGCAGGAAAAAAACAATGTGTAACCGGTCTGTCTGTCCGGCCCAGGCGCGAGGCCTTAACCTACGTAAATATCAATAAACCCTAAACATACACGCGAGAGCCGTGTAGGTGCTTGGTACCGTCTGCAAAACTATAATATGGTAGAAATTCAATTCATTTTCTGTTAACGTTTTAGTGTGTCATAACCATTGTCGGCAAGGAGCTTTTTATGTATTATTTTATTCATCCATTTTTATGGTTTTATTATTACATACACTTGATCAATGGCTTTGAAAGATTTAAATATGAATACAACAGACAGTTAGTTTATTATTATTAGTTTTAATTACTGTGCAAATAATTAATAATAATAACTTGATAGGTGGCCGTCTGATCCCAAACTAGGTAGAGCGTTTACCCAATAACCAGGTAACCAGACTACTGACAAACACACTTATAAATTACTAATAGATAATCATGCCCAGAAACAGAACAAATTATGGTGCTCAACACACAATTATTGATAGATAGAAATCTAACTCACGACCTCGGCTCAGCAGTCACGATCATTAGCCTGTGTTAATATATACGAAATATGATCCAAAATAAATAATATAATCCATAAAGCGACAAAAAAGTATTATGTATATTAAAAGTAATGTTTGTATACAGATATACCACGTCTTCGGTTTAGAAGTTTTGAATGCACCCGGTGGACTAGACTAGGAAATTAGGCTGTTCAACGGTAGAGTGAGAGATTTGAATAAAATATTATTTAACTAACGAGGCGGGACTACGCGAGTCACGTCTCGTTAGTTATTTTAATTCTGGAGGATTATTTTTCGGTATATTACATAGGGATTAAAATCTCTTCTCTTTTTGATAAATTATTATTTAAGGAAGCACATGAGAATTATCCAAGCAGTAAAATATCAAATTCTACTTTTGCCATTAAGAAGTAACACGAATGAAAATGTTAATTTTCTGGTTGATATATAACTTCGCGATCAACTGGAGTGTAAATTCGATCAATTTTTAATATAATGACTGAGACTTTCTGTAACATAGATATATTAATGATATTTAATAGGTTATATTTTTAATTATTATTTCTCGTTACTTTGTAATTTAAATAAGCACAATTTTCATTAAGTTTATGACTTTAAGAATAAGATTTGTTTCTTCTCAAGATTCTTGACTTTCTGCTACACCTATTACAAGTTCATGTCACATTTAATCCAAAATTATAAAGTAGAGAGGTTGCTTATAGGAGGCACTTTACACTGTACTGAACCAATTATTTTGACATTTAACGATCATAACTATAGTTTCTTTTTAGAAGTAAAAGGTTACCTAAACATGTCTCAAATTAAACCTATTGCCAATATGCTGAAAAGGGTCGTCAGTAATAATCTAACCGACCTGATATCCCTGAGTCCTGATAGAGGAGTGGTCTATAATGCAAAATATTTCCCCTGTACCTATCAAACTTGCCCTTAGCACCGGCAAGTACGAGTTAAAAAAAAATACTTTAGGTAAGTTCCAATATACGTTGCCTATATATCTAATTAAGTTTCAATTATCATTAAACTCACATGAAGCCTTGGCTAATATAGTACCTAATGCTTGAGACACTATACCCTGCACTATACCAGTGCCTTTTATTTCTTACAAGAACGAGTCTCATTGCATTTAATATTACACATAATTTAGCAGCTTATGATCGTTGATATTGTCTTTTACGAAAAAAAAAATATCGGCTTCTCACTTCACATCAATGTCGGTTTTTGCAAATGTATTTCTAATGTTTTATATATAACAATAGGAATATCAAAGATAAGGCTTCTTTTGTGAAAAGAAGCCTATATTTTTCGGGAACCCGTCTACTAGCAATAAATACTTTGTTTTCCTTGGCATCACTACATTTACAATGTAATGGAGAAACGAGCATATACAATGCCTTTTCTATATACATTTTCTGGCCCACTTTTATACTTTTTCTTTCACTAAGAACTTTCTTAACAAAATTACGAATATTCAGTAACATTGGTGAATTGGTAAAACGCTTATAAATTACAGAGAAAAGCCTACTTGAAACTAATATAATGTAATCACTAGCTAAGTATATTCGTTATTAACCGACGCGCGACGACTTCAAAAACACAAAAGAGGAGTTTCCTCTGTATTTTTTTAATGATACAAATATGAACGACTATTCAATCAAGTCGGGCTATCGAACTTTCATCAAAATATAAAACACACTTTACACAAACTTGCATATCAACAAATGACTTCCTACAAAACATTCATGGCTATTAAAAATCTTACGTGTCTGCTCTTAGTATGCGTAACAACAATATCGTGTCGTAGTTGAAGGCCTCGGACATAAACCATCACATCACTTAAACGTTTTATGGGGTCAGTCCAGGGAGCCCTTAAGTAATAGCTATTCCAAGATTACTCGAGCTAAGAGATCCTTTTTAAAGAAATCGACTGTGCTTTGTTCTAAACCTAAACCTTTTGATTTTTAAACTAGAAAACAATTTGATTTATGTTTTAAACTAGCTTTATTCTGCCAAGCGTCACTGTGGCACATTGTGATTGCTTTGATTAGAAATGAGGAACAAAACTGATCAAAAATATTTAAACAATCATTGAAACGGATCATGTCAAAATTTGAGCTCAACCAACCGGTTCAGGACTTTTGAGTTTTTGAAGCACACACAACCGAACTTAACATTTTAGAAATAGATATTAGAATTTGTATTTTGTTAGTTAGCGATTGCAGCACCTAATCCCTTATAAAGACAATATATATTTTATTTTATATGTTTTAAAAATATTTAAAAGCGTAATAATTTAGTCGAGCCAACCTCATTTACAACTGATGTGAATCGTCTTCTGGCAAAAATATTTAGCTTAGCTGCAGTGATTAACATATATACAATATCGGTTTCTCATCTCTGGATCCCTTTAACACTCCCCGAAATTCGTACAAAAATAAAATTATTCAGATTTTGTCCCAAGCACAAGAATTGCCACAAAAACATACCATCACACTTTGAACATCCCACACACGCTATACAAACACCACTCACCACATTCACTTACACACACTACTCCACATTCACTTACACACACCACTCCACATACAAACAACATTATTGCTATCTGTGTAGCTATATTGGAAATGCACTGTTTTAGGTATATTCATACAGAATTGTTTACTCTTGCTGTGTATTTACCTTCAATTAATTGTGTACTTCGTAATTGGCGTATTGTTCGACTATTTTTATGTAAAATATATACTGTCAGCTGTGAAGAACCTAAGTATTAAATAAATAAATAAATAAATTAACAAAACTACTAGTAAACTAAGCATCTTTTAATCTATTAATTACCAATAATCTATTAAACAAAAACAAAATTGACACATTTTGAGCCACTTTAAAAAGTTCTATTAAGTATATATGTATTCCAAGACATACTACATATGCGGTTACGATAAAGTAACTACCTATAATATAAAATACACCCTTCAGCTAGTCACATACACAGTGAGGGAAATCGCTAATTAAATTAATTGTTTACAGTTGAAAACATCACAATGAAAATGACTGGTTACAACGTGTGCATGGCCATCCTTGTCGGCGCGCTAGCAATGCTGTTTGTTACAGTATCTACTGCCCCAGTGGTAAGTTAATCTACCGTTCATATATACTATACGAGTTATCGCTAGAGTTGCGTCATCATTCCAAGATTTTATAACTTTAATGCCAAAATGCGCTCAAAAAAAATATTGTATAAAAAATATCCTATACCATGTGTCTTCCTTTATAAGATTATTAAGATTTTTTTAACCTTGCATAATAAACACATCTACTCCATCTTAGTAACTAAATGTAAATAGAATTACGTATTCTCCTGATTTAGCATCTTAAATATAACATAATGCGCTGTGCAGTAGTAAAACGAATACATCAGGTTATTATAAAATGATTTTGTGTCATTGGACACTACGAATTATCAATCAACGGACACTACGAACACCTAAACCCGGTTTTTGGAATCGATATATCATCACTTTTCTGAGCTAAAGGAACTCGTCACAAGTCAATAACTATGACGAGTTCCTTCGCGTGAATAGAGTTCAATTTAATGCACATAGATATAGTTCAGTGTCTGTTCAGGACCCTTGTACTTTACCTTTAAACAAATATTATTAAACCTAAATGTAAATTTTCCATTCCAATTATGAGAGCAAGTGGTCCTAGTTGGGCTTTTAAAGTTTGACCCAAACTAACAAACATCCAAACATTAAATGAAAACAGTTGTGTTGTGATCTAAATTTCCGTAACTTTAGTCCACTGGTTTTGTCAAATAACACGATGTTAAAATATTAGGAACAAGTGTAACAGTCATGTAGTTATAAATTAATTATGGATATGTAACCCTCGTATTTTAGATTAAATTGTTCCCCTAGCAACTATTGTAGTGTTAGTTAGTTTATTACAGATTTTAAGTTTATAACTTCAACTTGTTCGTGTGGTGACGGATTAAGAATCACGTCCCCACCCCATTCGTCCCGTGGGCGTCGTAAGAGCCGACTAAGGGAGCAAACTACGCAGGACAACAACACTGCAAACCCTATACCAACCGGTCTGGCCAGCGTGGTATAGTAGGACAAAACCTCCTGACTAAGGAGAGGCCTATGTCTAGCAGTGGACTGTTAAAGGCTGTTGATGATGATGAACTTCAACTTATTTCTTCACTTATTTAGTATTGTACTATATCTTCCAGCAAAGTAACTAATATATAACTTATCACTGAGAACATTAGTCCCGTAACTCAATTACCGGGATTTTGTATTAGATTATCATAACTAATAATGATATTAACATTGAGTCCGATGAAAAGGAAAAGGACGGCTTTCATTAGCGAGCAAACAGTAACGTTGTAAATGGCACAACATGAATACCGTTCAGACTCGTCCTGCCTCTGTAGAAAGGCTGTTCTCATGCTGCAAAATATCTATTAACGTACGAGACGTATTAAATTTGACTATTTACTGATTTTCTATCGTTTTTTTTTACTCGCCATTCAGATTTGTGGGAAATTATGTTACATGTTTGTTAGGTTAGGTTAGTAATAATAGTATGAGCTATGAAGTAAAACTATTATGATTCGTCAAGGACAAATTGTCACAATGACGAGCCCTCTATGCAAGTATATAGTTACGTGAAGGTCATCTACCATTACAATATTGTGGATACAGACATCTCACACACGGCTGTCTGTTCTTTTTATATTTACTTATTTTTCTAATTTAATGTTCAAAATTTATATATGTAATAAAAATGACAAAATAACTTCGCACACCTCACATACATTCAACGTTCAAACCATATCAATGGAATGCAGCAGCTATATAAGTGTAGCTTACTATAAGGAAACCGCTACTCTGAAGAATATGAACTGATAACTACCAATATGTACTATTAATAGTTTACACATAAACTTTCACAATAAGAATGTAATAAATGTGTAAGCAATGGAGGATTAGAATATAAGATTTTTAATAACTTTTCAAATCAAACAAAAGCCGAACTTCAAGAGATAACGAAACAATATCACTCAAACTCAAATAATAACTCAAACAAATAGTGGCATCAAATAATTGAGGTAGACAGGTATATTACACGGAACTGTTATAAAAGACATGTAATGTTAAAACATTACATGTCTTTTGTGTGATGTATCATTACTGTGATGTGTTGTGTTTTTCATTCACAATATCTTTGGATTTACAAAGATTAAAGACACGACAAGAAAATAAAAACATATTTAAAAATGAAAATATGATTTTGCAGGAAATTATTAGCTACTTTTTTTTCCAGCGAGGTACGTACCGTTAGGTACCATTTAAAAAAATCACGAATAACATTTGCCTAGTATAAGCTACCTAACGGTTATAAGTTAGGTAGCTTATTTCCTTTGTAAATTTAAATGTCTAACATACAATTTATACGTACCCATGTACAAAAATACCAAATCATTATTATGACATAGCGTGGGTGGGTACATGTGTGGGTTGAAAGTCCGTCAATAGTGTTGGATACTAATAGACACCTAATGTGAAACTAATGGGTGTCTGTGTGTACAAAACTTCATTGAAACTACTTCACGGGGTTTAAGAAAGTGATATTTGTTCAGGAGCCGGACGACGAGCAGTCAGAAAACACTATTATGACCCATGCAGATAGAGATATGGAGCTGCCAGGCTCATGGGATGCTATCAATACCGCTGCTCTGCGCAAACTGTTGTTGCAACTTGATGCTGAGGACAGGTAAATAATATTTCATTTTCATTCAGCATTTTCGTCGGCTTTTATTAATACAGGCAGGGATAGAACAAGAAACGACAATAAGAGAAGTAGGACGATGTAATACAAGACACCCTACACTGATAATGCTTATTTCATATTTAAAACTTGACTTTATACTGCGCTGAGAATAACTTATTTTGCTTAGGAGGCTTTTCCATACGTTTTCTCTTAGTAAGTACTTAAAGAATTAAAGATTTTTTCTAAAATGGGTATACAACAATCATAGTGATATTTTAGCAAATAAATGTTTTATTTATTTGATTTATCAGATTATCCAATACCTGTAATATTTATTGTTACATTGTTAAATTTTATCTTACTTGATTATGTTTTAAAATAGTATGTCCACTTGAGATTACTATCATTCTTATTTTCAAAGCATTAAAAACCTACAAAATGCAAAGCATGAAGGTTTTAGAAAACAATTCAATTTTACATTTTAAAACAATTAACTTTACTAAAAAATGTATTCTTGAAGAACGTACTTGAATTATTTTAAGATACCAACGAAACCTAGGCATTGCATGCTTTTTGGCCAACTGAGTTTTATAACAATTGAGTTATAGCCAACAATAATACAATAAACAAATAATACAGTAAAATGTATATACATCGTTTGGCCATGCGTCAATGTCTGCTTTAGTTGTAATCAATAATGACTGTAAGTTATAAAGACTCACGAGCGGCCGAGTTGAAAATCTCAAAGCTTAGACCTACAAATTCAAGTAATCCTTTTAAGTATACGACCGTCAATATTAGAAAATAATACTATGAGCCTATTCTGGTTACGAAGGATTCGAACTTTATAAAACCCATCTTCGAAACACGTAGCACGGAAAGTGGAGTTAGTAGACACATCCTTTAACGTTGCCATAAATTAAGTTGCCTTAAATGAATGGAAATAACCGGTAGTTAGTAATGTTAAATTTAATATAAAATCTTAATTAACAGACAGAGAGGAAAGCGTCACTAGCAATGAGCTCTATAACATTATTTAAACTAACACAAAAAAAGTATGGTTCTTTCGTTTCATGTGTTCTTGCATGTGAGCTTTTAAATAAAATCATATTGACAACGTACTACTTCGTACTCTAACATCCAATCACTTGTAGTTTACTTACAATTTTATGCTTGTTATTGTAAAACTAATTTAATTGTTAGACATATCACTTCTACGCGCTGTTGGTCTACATAGTCTACTCTAGAACTCCAATGGGACACACGTATAGAAACATGAAACATTCAGTGGAACGTAAACGTTGATGTTTTATGTTTTTACATTAGCAAGTGATTCCGTCACCATCATAATCATCACAAGTATAGGCTATACCTTTTAAAGAAAAGAACAGTAACAATAATATTGTTCGTCTAAAATGCATAGCATAATACTTATAGTAAATTTATAAAGGTAATTTTGTCATTGGATTATACGAAATCTAAAATTTGATGAATTGATTAAGTGATATTATTTTCGTTGATCGCCTTATCTAATGATAGGGATTAACTTAAGAACAAGTAAAAACTCAAGTCTTTTCAAGGTTTTTGATTTGCTGGCGCAGTTACTTTAAATATCTTCGCATTGACATATTATATACGATTACCTTAATCATATAACCGATGTCCAATTAATATAACGCCCAACTATCTCTAGAAATTTATAAGGTTCATATTTAGTACCCTAAGACACTTTTTGCCCATGACAAAGTTGGGTACACCTGTACCCACCTTTGTCATGACTATGTCGTGACGACCACTACGAGTATTGTCCGACATTACATGTCTAATATATCAGAACTATATGTTGCGGAAGATAAAAACAAATATATATTATGAACAACGGATTCAATTTATCACATTTAAGGAATGGTTTTGCGTAGGACAAAAACACGAATAAAGTATAAATTTCTATTATTTTTTTTTACAATATCTGCGTTAACAAAGATATTTAAATGCAAGACAATCTTGACTTCGTAACTAGCCTAAGTTAGGACCAATATATTAAAACGGCGATCACTGAGAAACAATATGTAACGAACACACCAAGCTTTAAAAAAAAAACAAAAAAGTACAAACAACCACTTATATCTTTACATGGTATAAAAGGAAGTTCCTTTTTTTTTCTTGTCCCTTTTTTTTCATGTTTCGAATTACGCAATGGATTTTATTGCGGTTTTCACTAATAAAGAGAGTAATTGAAGATTGGGTTAATATTATTATGTATAATACTATGGATTTGTAATGTAAAGTCGTAAAAAACATGTCGTAGTGCGCTTACTTTGCAAACGCTAGTTAAACCTTACGAGATAGATCAAAATAATGAATACGGAATTGTATATCTTAAAAAGTCCTACAAAAAATTCCGCGATGATATATGTTAATCTCCCAAGGATAACCCGCTATAACTATTTTTATCTTTAATATATAACAAAAAAATGGGTTATTTACGAAGCTATTTTGAACAATACAATATTATTCCTTATCCAATTAAATACTTTGGTTACGTTTTGCATTTAATGCAGATCAAAATTGCGCCTTACAGCATACAATTAAAATGAATATCTTAGGAGATATCAAAGACTTAAATGAAAGCGGCCGTCGTCGGGCCGTACGTCCGTCTCAGGTGATAACAGCCGGCAGGAGCAGAGCGGACCTATAAATATCTATACTAATATTATAAAGCTGAAGAGTTTGTTTGTTTGTTTGTTTGTTTGTTTGTTTGTTTGTTTGAACGCGATAATCTCAGGAACTACTGGTCCGATTTGAAAAATTCTTTCAGTGTTAGATAGCAGATTTATCGAGGAAGGCTATAGGCTATATATCATCACGCTAAGACCAATAGGAGCGGAGCACCAATGAAGAATGTTTCAAAAACGGAGAAAATTTATTACTATTGAGAGACGCAGACGAAGTTGCGCCGGTCAGCTAGTTCTATATAAAGATGTCCTGTAGTATAGTCTTATCATAATAATAGTATAATTCATTGGGACGGATGGCTAGTTAGAATATAAATTCCTATGAAATTGCCGTTTTGTATGCAATAAGTGAAAGTACTTATTTTTTAAACTTTTTTATTTCTGTTATTCGAAGTAATCATCTTTGCCAACGCATTGGCAGTTTATTGATGCCCTTCTTGTAAAAATCAGCTGGACGGGAGGCAACAAACTCTTCAAAGGCATTTTGTACTGCCTCTCGGGAATTAAAATTTTTACCCACTAAAAAGTTATCTAAATTTTGGCAAAAGTAATAGTCGGTAGGTGCAAGGTCTGGTGAGTATGGCGGATGAGGGAGAGCTTCCAACCCCAACCTTTTGCAGCTTGGAGACTGTCTGTTGCGCAGTATGGGGTCGCGCGTTGTCGTGAAGGAGCAGTGGGGACGACCGATTGACCAAAGCTGGTTGCAGATGTGACCACCAGACCTTGCCCCTACCGACTATTACTTTTTCCAAAATTTAGACAACTTATTTATCCTACCTACCTATTTTAAAACATAAATTAATCTATAATGTGATCGCAAACACAAGACGATTATTATGTAAACTTTAGGGTACACAAGGCAAAGGGTAAAAGTTTACCAATACTGATAGCTATTTGAAATCAAAATTCTATAATTATGTAATTGAGAGGTTTCTAAAATAATCTAATCTAAAATCTTTACATAAAAACTATCATAAACATTTTAATAACATTTAAAAAACAATTTTGCTTGACTCTGGCATGCAAACATCAATGTATTAATGGGCCATAGCGACCACTCTTTTGAAATGGGTCTATTACTTAATTACACTACTATTATGCATATTGGTCAAGAACACAGTAAATTTAATTGTACCCTATGTCTGTTCATCACCAATATTAGTTTGAACGCCTTCGTTCTATATATTTTTTCACTGCTATATTATTGTAAATATTACAGGATGGGCAGGGTGAGCCGCTCATGGCCGCAGCCGGAGCCTCGTGGTTGGGCACTCCGCGCTATGGATGGACGCCTGGCACGCCAGTGGCGAGCAGACAAGAGACAGGTTCGCTTCCGTCAGTGCTACTTCAACCCTATCTCTTGCTTCCGCAAGTGAACGCCTACGACTCACGACGTATCGCCCCTATGACCTAGTATATCGACTGATGTCATATAATTCATGATTTAAGAATAAAAACTTTTACATGTATTTTATTTTGACAACATCATTAATGTCACAAACATAAACCTGTCATGTCACGTGTGTGACGTCACCTTAACTGTTACCACAAATTCAACAATATTTTACTGATGAATTCAAGTTTGTTAGCAAATAAATCATAAATCATATCATAAACAGGAAATTACAGTGTAATGTATACCATTTTAATAATTGAACCATTTAAAGGTCAACAAAGGCACTAGACAGCTAATCAGTAAACATAGCCGTCAAATCTAATAAATTTTCCAATACCGAGAATATTCATAATGTTAGGAAAATTCGCTAGTTTAAATATTCATGGAATTTAATCCGTTTACTCGGTAGTTTTCAGATTTAATTACATGTGTTTAATTGTCCAACCCATTTAGGTAGATAATATGTCTAGTCATAGAATAGAATTTTTTCTTGTCGTCCAGTCATAAGGCAATTTACTTATTATCTTATTAGTTTATTTTAGCGCTATTTATGTTATACAAATGTTAGAATATTGATTCTAGAGCAATCGTTTGCTAAAAGCATTTATCTTAATACTTTACACTGTCTTCTAATATTAAATATTCTTACGTAATATAAGTAGGCCTACATATTTATATGTAAAATCTATTGTAGGTAAGTGTTACTAAGATAAATAAAGATAATCAATGAAATAAATTATTGTTTGTCTAACAATTTTTTTATTCTAGTCACCTCTACGCCAAACGTCGATCATATGTTACGTGCTTACCATTTACAAAAAGGCAGAACATTTGCTATCTGAAATAAATAAAATTTTAACACGTACCTCAAATGTCATACTCTGTAAAATTGAGTCACCCTCAAATTTTACAGAGTTTTAAAAATATTGACGCCAAGACGAGTCAAATAAAGCGCAAGGGCACTACCTACCCTTTCTCGAAGCGCTTCGTCGTTTTCTTGAACCCTCATAACTTGGCTTTGGATTATACCATATAAATGAAATTCTCAGTATATGATGTCAACGGTAGAATTATTAAACGTATAAAGTTTCAATTACATTTTATTTTATTGCTATCTTATTACTATCTAAAAAAAAACGATTTCGTCACTGACTCACTGATGATCATTAAATTTCTTAGGATAGTTCAGGTCATTAGGTAGGGTAGTTAGGGTAATTCCTGAAGTCCTAGAAAGTTGAATTTTGGTATGTAAGTTAGTATTAGTACATTAATCACAAAATTCTAAAACCGGAACTTTTACCTTTCTACACCTTTTCAAAACATGTTGCTCCTGTACGACAACCGTAAGCGTTCGTCTCAGTAGGTGGACCCGGTGGAATTTTACCGCTGCTTAACGCACTGATTACGTGCTTGAAAAAAGATTGCCCATAGGAAGATGATCGTGACTGTCTGGTAGACCAGTTCATCACAGCTCCTTACTGAATGGCACAACAGTGACGGCAGATATTTATTGCAGATAAAATCGCACTTCAACAACCGCGACTGGTTAAGTGCTCTTTCCCATTGCTGCTCCACGGCAACGCGCGAGCTCACACTTCACGACATACCATCGCAAAGCTACAAGAGTTACGACTAGAAGCTCTTCGTCACGCAACGTACTCACCTAACCTTGTCCGTCGAAACTTTGATTACTTTATTCAAAATTTGGTAATTTTTTTTAATTGGGAAAAATTCAAAGCCTGGAGGCAGTACAAAACGCTTTCACTGCCTTCATCACCTCCCGTCCAGCAGACTTATACAGTAAAGGGATAAAGAAACTGCCATCAAAATGTCAAAATTGTATAGATAACTAGCTGACCCGGCAAACGTTGTTTTGCCATATACATTATTTCAATTTCTTTTGTAAAAATAATAATTAGGGGTATGAAAAATAGATGTTGGCCGATTCTCAGACCTACCCGATAAGCACACAAAATTTCACGAAAATCGGTCGAGCCGTTTCGGAGGAGTTCAACCACGCACACCGTGACACGAGAATTTTATATATTAGATTGGGCCAGTACTTTGATTAGCGAAAATAAAAACATAACCAAAAATTTTATACAAATCTCCAACTTCATAGGTAAAGGCCTAATTTAACAGAAAAGTAATGAACGGTGAATATATTTTTCACCTTACGCCCATGTGGCGGTAGTGAAATGGCCAAGCTCTACTCTTCCTCCGAGGCTTTTTTTCCCGAACTAGGTTGGGGTCGGCCTTAAGTCTACTACTTCGATTTTTGTACGCCAAGCGGCTGTCATCAGACCTCCACAACCCATATAGGTGATATCGAATTTCTATAAAAAGACTGTTCTTGGACTTTTAGGGCTCCAACTACCCGTAACGATTGCTACAGACGTTCGTGCGGAGATCGGGACCAACGGCTTAACGTGCTCTCCGAGGCGTGGAGGATTCTCAATGTCTTAAGAATGGTCACCCATCCATAGACTGAGCTGGCTAAGATTGCTTAACTTTGCAATTTGTTTACCTACCACGTGGTGTAGAACATAGGCGACGTGGATGAACTTTGCTCTACATGCGTAATCTGCTGAATTTTGTTAACATTCGGTTCAATATGTGTGTGATTTGTGATCACACAGTGATGATGATATATGTGTGATGTATTTAATAAATCAATAATCACAAATAAAAACCAGGCAAAAAATAGTTGATGATAGCAATCGGTAGCAAACGTACGCTTAAGTTAAAAAAAAAAACGTTTAAATCGGTCGATAATCCGAAAACTAAACTATATAAATTATTCCCTTACCGCAACTGTGATAACTATGTATATAAATTCGTATCTGTTTCATTGACAAGAGAAACCCTTTGTCAGTGTATTAGAACGTTCAAATCAAATAAGTTACTTTCAATAAATATCAAACAAATTAGAGTATGTTGCCAAATAATGTGCTTAAAAATTTCAGTAAATAATTTAAAATCATTGAAAACGATTTCGGAGATCATTACGTCCAAGAGGTCACGTTCAAGTTTTTTATTACTCTCGCAACTAACACTTAGAATTGCCTACTCTGGTATAAAATACTATAAATGGTCTCCAGATGAATCTCCAAAAATGGAATCCAGTAGGTCTAGTAAGATGTACCCTAGAGCACTCCTTAAAACGTTGTGAAAAATATAATACATTAATTTCGCAATACAGTCATAGGTACTGAAAAACACAACACGTTTTCGTTTGAGGCAATTGATAGTATCAAAAATTCACCAAAGTGATGCGTGTCACGTGTAATATGATCGAATTGGAATACAGAAAAAATTGTTGTGTGGCAGAATACTCAAACAGTTTCTAAGGGTAATTTAACATTCTCATATTGACTGGCTGTACTTGTGGTTCATATTTAAAAATTATGTTTATACTAATAAATAAGGCTGTCGTTATTTGGTGATAATCACAAAGTATTTAGAAAAATAATAATTTGATAGTCCGACTTTTAAAGAATGTTAGTCTATTTAATATCACACAATACGACGTTTAAATGTGGAGTAGAGGCTATAAAAGCACCTGAAACCTCGGAACTCATTAAATATTTTTTTATAGAAGTGATGTATGACATCCTGAATCGTAGGTATTACAAAACATTTTGAGTTTATGACTATACTAAGATTTATATTTCGGCAGTTACCAGGCCAACACTACTAAAAATCGTTGTTTCGGCTGTCTCTAGAGGGCTTAGTGTAAGTTAATTTTACATCAACTGCGATTGGTGAAGAGTTTAATCGCAACGCCGAACACGGTCACCGTGATTATCGAGTTGAGGTGAAATTAACTCACACTATGGCCTTAGCAGCGACAGGAGAATACTAGTCATCACCGGCTCATGTCCGCTTACTTTTTGTTAAGCGAACACACTTTATGATAAACAGACAACAATGATCTTCCAGAGCGACGTGAGGGCACTGCTGCCTCATACTGAGTACATGAATCACTGTTAGTGTTTGACCACTGCATTTTTGTATTTTTTTTTTTCATTTTATATTCACGTCACATCATCATTCACAGAGAGACTTAGACTCAAAACTATTGCTTAATGCCTAAATAACCGACAGCATCTCTGTTGACTATTTATGGACACCACGTTTGTAAAAGACAGTGTTTTTCTCACCGAACAATCGTGATAATAGACTAACTTGGCTAAGTCCAGGTATTATGTAGCATGGCCAGACCGTGGACACGGCTCTCCACACGCTGGCAGAGTGCCCGGCGTGGGTTGAGCAGAGGCGAGACCTCGTGGCGGCCATCGGAGTGGGAGTTCTCTCGCTCGATAGCCTGATTGCGGCTATCGTGCGGAGCGAGAGTGCGTGGAACTCTGCCGTCTCCTTCTGCGAGCAAGTTATGCTCGCGAAGGAGACGGCGGAGCGGGACCGGGAGAGGTTTAGAACTCTCCCGGCCCGCCAGGCCACGGGCCAGGCAGCGCAGGCGACTCAGGCGCCGGAGGTCGCAGAACGACCTCCGTCCTCCATAAGCGCAGGCCTGGGGGTGACAGGTGAGGCCATCTGTCACCCTAGCAGAAGCAGGCCGGGGTGGCGGCGAGCGCGTTGCGAAGCGCGCTTGCTTCCAGGGAGCACAGGGAACATGGGGTTCCCACACGGGGCGGGGGTCGTCTACTCGTCTGTAGATGACCCGAGGTATGTCGGGGCACCAGGGACTTCCTTTCTAGGGTATACCTGGTTCCCCGGCTATTAGTACCCGGCGAAGGCGTGCGGTTTTAGTCGGTTCGAATCCGACATGCCACCGACAGGTGGTATCCGAGGGGATTTCCGCACGGAAAAAAAAAAAAAAGGTATTATGTAGCATAGACAAAGGCATTTTTAATTATAGTAAAGGAAGCTTATAAAGATTGTAAGGATAAAAGTTAGTAGAAAACAATCTCAATCCATATGAAATTACGGTTTTTTAAGTTTCGCGAAATACATCTGAGTGTCTCCTTATAAATATTGATTTTTTTGTAATAAAAATATTTATTTTTATCCATGGTAAAAATAACTGCAGTAGCACTATTGACAAAACAGTTTTAGAAAATACAATAAACTTTCTCTTGTAATTTACCAAAGTGAATAATACAAGAAAGTTTGACTGGATATCTAGCTAAACAGGTATCCGTTTTATCTTTATTATTTACATACTCACAGCACTGTATCATTGAACTTAAGACAGTTTTAAGTTATTTAGTTTACTTAGGTACAAATTACATGCACGTGCCAGTATAACAGCGTAGATGTCTACCTAAAGCCATTTAAATAAGAACATTTTATTCAACATGAATCGGAAAATCAACTAATGAACGATTTAGCCGCAGGGGTCAACCATCAGGACGCGCCGTCGCGACATGGCCCCTAGTAATATTTATACGGTTCTACTGAATTACTTGCTTACCAGAGATATAGGTACACATATAATATGAGGTCCTACATTTATATTTATATACACACCACGTGTTGCTTCTGAGTTATACATTACCTTTTTCTTGGAATTTACTGGAGCTCTAGACACATACGATAAAATATGATTTAAAGATATTGAACTGATACGAAACTATTCTTATGTATTTAGTACGCTGCTTATCCTACAGGCACTGTTTACCGAAGCATATCCTACTTTTTATTTTATTTTGTTACGCACAATATACAATTAAGTACACTATCTATAACAGCAATAAAAAGAATAGTAATGCACAAGTTACTTAATTATCCATGTTATATAACATAATAAAACATGATAACAAAGCATAATAACCACCCATTTCACATTCGTAAACTAATTTATGTTCATAATTTATAAGCAATAGTCCAATATTGCAAAATACAGTATTCACAAATGCAGAAAGATATCCAAATTTAATTCATAATTCATACTGATATCAGTGTGTGCTGTATAGACGCACATGTGGGCACACTTTATAATCATTGCATTGTAAAAATAATAATACTTAGGTAAAATGAATAAATATAGGCAATCTACATACATATAAATACATATATATATTTGTCCATATCTTATGTTTATATTACCAACGTAGCATTATTAAAATATGTGTTAGTACGCGATTATATTCGGACTATCCTCCAAGGGAACCATAACCTTATTAGAATCTTAAAATTTGAGGTAGATTAATTTGCACAAATAGTGTAATGATAAAGTGAATACGATAGAATGGAAATTATCACCCTTATATTATATAGGAATATATATTATATAGGAATTTTATACTAAGTTTGACAACTTTTGAAGTCTCAGAAATTATACATAAATTATAAATGACATTCTTCAAATTGATCGATAGAATATTCTTTATACTTTTCAAATTCCGTGTAATTATAATGTACCAACTTTAGAAAATAGGTCATTTGTACAAGGAAAGTACCTTATTTTAATAACAAAATTTTAATATAACGAGAAACGTCAACAAAATATCTTCGAAACCGACCTGAGATAATTTTCCTGACTTAAAATGTCAAGTCACTATACGTTAATTAAGTTATGATTAAGAAGAGCTTTGTAATCATATTATCATTCTTATAATAACACCCAAGAAAATAATTATACTTAAAAAAATTGCCTGTTATTGTTTTATTTTGTGCCGTGGCAGAGCCGTGCAATCGGCACAAATGGCAGGCTCGACCGGAGTGATACCACGGCCTCACATAAAATCCGGTGTAGTTATTTTTTCATTGCTTTTATCAAGTGAGTGGGGTTTCCGGAGCCCAAACTATCTCTATCACCCTGATTCTAGGGAGGGTGGGGGGGGGCTTAAAGGGGACTTGTGTCTTGCGTTCCAGGTATCCATGGGCGTCGGTAATTACTTACCATCAGATGACCCGTCTGCCGTTTGCCCTCTTTACTACATTAGACCAAATACTTTTGGAATTTTTGTGAATTACAAGTTGGGTAATTTTTTATTGTGTATGAGAATTACACAATTCTAAAACTTATAGAAATACTAACGGGATTTCACTCCATCGGGGCTAGACGGTTGAGGGATATGTCGGTCTCAAAGCCAATTAAGCAAAACGGTGCTCCGGCACGGAGTACATATTGCCAAAACCATATAGGTATTCCCTAGACAATTAATCCTGTGAACCCTTGCAGGCCTGGTCGTCTGTTGAATAATAGACGATCCCGCTGTGGTGTACGTAGATATTATCGCCTATCCGTAGGAGGCAGTTCAGCAGTGGTAAGAGGCGCACGGTATACGCGGCCGCCATCTTAGGCCAGCATCTGCTACGGGGACCAGTAACCCTTTCCATCACCCCCAGGCAAGGGCTTATATGTATTCCATTATATTTTTTTTTAGTGTTTGTGAAGAAAAATAAATATTGTTTTATGTTTAATAGCTAATTATTTATCATTGAATTATTTATAGATTTTTATTGTCTGTTAGTAGGTAAATTGATACAGGTTGCTTATCAAATGTTTTCTTTTCCAAAAAGTGTAAAATCTCACGAGCCTAGAAAGTAAATACCTTTGGGGGCCCCGTGCACCAAAGCTTTCTGACTGTTAAAAGTATCACCTTATATTTCCTATATTATAATATTTTTTTAAATCAATGTAGTCACAATTCATATCATGAAAAAGTTACATCTAAATGTCCAGCTATAATTTAAACTTTTAGTACATTTCTAAAAGTGAGCGTTGGTTGCTCCAGAAATTTTATTTTGCACTGCGACGCTCAAGCCGGCGTGTGCTGAACCGAGTCCTTAGTACAATCGCAGTGATGACAGGCGGCATGGGCGTACCCAGAACTTACTTAGGGGTGGGGGCAAAATTAAGAAAACTAAACAAAACAATGGAGTTTACTATTTAGGTACTTATAACCTTATTTATATAAATTTATTATACAATACAATAAATTCCCTTTTCATGCACTTATCATGCAGCGGCCGACAAGTCGGTTTTCTGTCATTATCGATCGTAGCCAAGTTTTTACTCGATTTTATAAAGTATTAAAAGACCTTTCGGTTCTGGTTCTAAATGGATATTCTTTTTAGTTTTTGATAATGGCATTGGTATTGGAAAACAGCTTCGGAGATATAACGCCTCCGTTACCCCGATGCAGCACCAACCAGTTTTGCAGTAAACTAGCGGAAATGCTCGCCATCTTCCGTCAAGTGTCACTTCATCCTGGGCTGAAGCGGTACGATGTCCGAGTTAACCGTGATTAAGGCACCGGGGGTAAACTACGACGGGACCCAATATATAAGAGAGCCTCCGTCTTAGCCAGGGCGCATAAGACCAGCGCCTCAATGCGCCATACCACCAAAGAGACACCCCTGGTGGCATCTTGAAAGTTCATCCTACCGGCTGTATGTCCAGCAGTAGACTTCTATAAGCTTTTGATGATCATGATGATGAATACCATAAATTAGATAACCTAAAACAACCAAAGAGCCCCTTGATAGAATTCGCTACAGGCCCCGCTCTGTCATAATCTGGCACTGATCCCGAGTCACTAACTAACATATAAGAATTGGTTTCTGTTTGTAGAATGAGTCATTTTTTTCTGGTCCTACAGTAATTATAATCTACCCCTTATATTGGGATTAAAATATAACTTTGCTCGACATCGCTAACTTTTAATGAACGGACTCCCAGGATGGGACATCACGTGCTAAAACACTAACAATCGGAAAATATAAAATCACGTGTTTACCTACTATGTATTTGCCTAAGGGTTTTATACAAATTCAACCATCAATCGTGAAAAATATTGGATGTTTAATTCATTGATCAACCACTTTGAATAACACAATTACCTAATTATATGATAGTAATATCATGGCATCATGGGACAATCACGTTTTGGAACAAATGGGCGTACCACAGCCTTGCAAGGAGATCGGTGTTAAACAATTATTTTGTTGTGTTACACTTAGATACGGTTACCGGAGTTCCAACCAATAGCAAATGTAAAAAACAATCATACAAACAGTACACAACTAGGTCAGTTCAGTCTACTACGACACACATGAACTTCGATTTTTACGTGGACCGACTACTAACGGAACTCCAAAACCTAAATAGCTACTAGGCGATTTCGAAGTTCTGTAGATAGACTTGTGTGTGAATGTGTCACTAAGTACGCACAAACTGACACAATATAAACAATTCTTTTATTTTATACAAGTACAAAGTGTATTTTCATTGGAGTAGGAACCATAAGAAAAGTACCAATGGACGCACTCTTTAAGTATATTATAATTTTTTAGCTAATAAATTTAAATTACTCATTACGCCTAAAGGCTTGGTTGCAATTATTATGGGGGACCATCCAGCTACAAAAAAAAAAAAAAAACTCAATTGTATGAATCAGTGTGTACGAGTATAACATGCAATTGTAGGTTTAATAGTAGTTACAAATTAAATTAAATTACAGTTTTCTCGTTAAATTACAAATTATTGTTCAAAACATAACATAACATAAAAATAATTAAGAACAATCATACACATTTCTAAAAAATCAATTAAATAATCGGAGTAATATTGTCAAAATTTAATCGGACCCTTCCATATTTCGAACAACGAAAGAAAGAAAACAACTTGTCAAGAACCGTTAAGACCAAATTGAAAAAAAAATAAGCAAGATAGTAATAACAATGTTTCTTAAAAATAATATAATCTTTCATAATGAAAATCATTCTAAAATCTCCATAACAAACAAATTTGTAACAAAAAGATATCAACGTTACGTACCTACTGCTCCATTATTTAAATATTTTGGTAACTGAAGAATCAAATTAATAAAATAATAATATTATTGATTATAATTAAATAAAAATATAAATAAATATAGAATTTTAATTAAATATAAAATATCTTAAATACTTGACTACTCTGCCCAAGTACCCACACAAATAGTAAAATAATAAGTCAATCATATTTTTTTTAGTTCAACAGAAATATATTGTTACGTTCGGGAATCAAGCCCGTCATTTTCATTGTACCACGATTACACTTCTCTTCCCCTAAATTAATGTAATAAAATTTTAATAGATATTAATTAATTTTTCAAATTAGAGTAACTTCGTAAACTCAGCTTTACAATTTCTCAGTTTCGTAACATAACGCAATATAACTAAACTGAAGACAAACTTTGAGAAATTATAACCCCGAAAAATAATTCTGTTAGTACCACTTATTGTATACACAATAACTGAATTTATTTGTCTACATATTATATTAACTAAGACGTGGGCATAAAATAGTACAATCAATAGTATGTGCTTATCGAAATTCAAATCGTTTATCACCCTGACAGTATTTTTTTCCAAATGCGAATTCAACACAATGACTCCCGTGTGCGGATGAAAACAAAATGACCTCTGTATGTACGGTGAATTATAAAAAGCAGCAATGTTGTCAATATTAGGAAAAATATTTCCCGTCAGTTTTGAACAACTGCGTTCAGAATTATACCCACGTAACTAACACTGAGTAACGAATTGTAATAATTTTGGGACAACATTAATATGAATTTTAATAATTTTATTAAAAGTTCTAAACAATAAATTGTATTGCCATTTAAATGATGGACTAAAAGAGACCTAAATGACTACAGTCAATCTTATGTAAGTCGACTAATAGTCGTAACAATTACTCTTTTATTAAGAAAAATCGTTATTGGGACATTAAAAAATTGTATGAAAGAAATTTAATAAAAAAAATCCCAATGCCATTTATACTATGATTTGACGAAAATATTATATTATTTATAAAAAAAAGATCCTATTAAAGACTAAACATATATGTAAACATGATTAAAAATATGTGCCAAAATATTCAAATTTTAAATCTGCTATTAAAGTAGTGGGACAAAAAAAGTGCCAAGTGTACATTTTTTCTGAGTATGACGCTATTACGTTATTGCCACTACTTTATTTCTCTGATACATTCGATGATTGAGGCTAGTGCAAATACACAAAAATGTTGTTGCAGCTGCAGCTGTATTTGAGATTACTCTATAAGTTGTAGTAATAGACCAAAGTTGTCCAATCAATGACACTATACGGTGCACCGATGTGGGCGGAGGCTGTGGCCGCTCAGAATAAGGCGCGCCTCTATTGCCCTCAGAGGGTGGTGGCGGACCTCTCCCCTTGGATTTAGAGGCGGCAATGATGGCGGCTTATTCTACATAAGGCGCCATGGAGCCAAACGGAGTGGGCAGGGTGGCAGCGCGGGACCCCTTCCTTCTGACTGACGCAGATCCTTTTCGGCACGTCTGCTGGGGAAGTACCAGGAGTCGATCATTGGGAGTGAATTGAGATGAGCCTGCCACTACTGCAAGAACTCGGCTCAACACACACTGGTCGTTTGCTCCGCTTGGTCCATGCAGCTTCGGGCGCTCATTGCAGTCATCGGAGAGGATCTCTCGCTACGAGTCGTTATTCGCTTCATGGCTGATAGCAACAGATGTTTTGCTGCGATCGCATCCTTCTGCGTGGACGTCGCGTCTCGCCGAAGTCTGAGAGGGCTTGAGAGGCAGATCTCCACGTGGATTTAATTGCTGCTGATATAGGTGTGCCTTCCAGCGCCACATGCCGCCCTGTTGTTTCAGGTGAATGGGTTTTCCCCTCCATCTGCCACAAATCCGAGAAGGTGACGTCCTCGTGTGCTGACATCACCCAAATGAAAGTCTTTCCCCGAGTGTGGTGTCCTTGCTGTTAAAGAGCAGGCGTAAGAAGGGGTCTGGATTAATCTACGTAAGTAGAACTGGTCTCGTTCGACTTGAAATGTCGTGTGGTGTTCCGCGGGGGTCGGTGTTAAGGCCGCTATTGTGGAACATCGGCTACGACTGAATGCTTCACAGTAGCTTTGTGGATGGTGTCGCTGTCACGTGCTACACGGACGACACGCTCGCGATGGCGTGCGAGAAGTGCAGGATTACCCAAGTAGTGAGTCGGCTCCGGCGGCTGGGTCTCGAGTAACTAGAACTCTCCGGTCAGCCAGGCCTGAGAACGGGCCAGGTACTGCAGGCGGGTCAGACGCCGTAGGTCGCTAAAAGACCTTCATCCTGGATAAGCGCAGCCTGGGAATGACGGGTAAGGCCAAAAACAAAAGAAAGGACCGGACTTAATAAAAACTATAATCGGATCCCTCCTATTTCAGGCGCAGTTTACACACCATGTGGTTTCAGTTGGTTTGATTCCGATACACTGTAAACCCTGGTGGGATGACGGCCCAAGAGGGTTTCCATATGTAACAAAATCAAACAAAGAAGGTGTAGTAAAGAAATGCCAACTAAAATTTGGAGTGATCATAATTACATATTTAGTAACGTCATTTAGTAGCTATATTTACATTTATAATATCGTATGGACGCTAGAGAGACGCAGGGGGCGCCGATGATATGCTTGCCTAGAGCGCTCTTAATGCTTAAACCGTCTCTGCCCGTAAGGATTACCCTAAATGTTCGTATGACAATTGAAATCGATGGCTAAACGAGCTCTCCGGGGCATGGAATAGCCATAATGTGTTAAGAACGGTCACCCATCCATACATCCTTCCATCCATTGAAAAATTGTCCATCCATTAGAAAAAAATAAAACGGCGTGAGAGTTCTATGAAGCCCCGGTCGGAACGAGGTTCCTTTTGCTTTTTGGTAGACGTTTGCCATAATGTCGGCAAAAAGTCTTGTTACACATTTTTCAGCCTCGCTCCCATCCGCTCAGAGCGTGTAACTCGCGATAAGGGATTTCGTTCCAACAAGACCATGAAATATTAAGTGCTTTACTACTTAGATAAAGAGAATTTCAATTACACAGCAGTACACAGCAGTACACCGCGGCGCATTAGGCAACACCGAACAAGTTGCTTCTTGCCTAGCAGAAGCGAGCGGAATAATATATAAGTAACATCTGGTAACTGACTAGCACAAAACAAACTTTAAATTTTCTTTTTTTTGTACGGAATACCAACAGCACAAATAACATAAAGTAAACATTATAATAATGTAACAATGAAGCTATTTCCAGGTGTTCGGAAATAGATTCTAAGTATGAAATAACAGTTCAAATAACTTACCTTACAAATAAAAACAACAAAAATGTATATTTAAATAAATTACTTAATAGGAATCACAGATTTTTGGAAACAAAAGAAGAATCAATGAGAACTTGTTTATACAAATGTATTATTTATTTATCGAATTTAACTAACTACTTATTAATTGAACTAACTACTTTAATTTAACTATTACTTGAATTTACCTATTATACAATGAAAGATGCACTAACAAAAATAATAGCAGAAAAATTGGTCTATCGCCAACTACGACAATTGAACATGCAGAGACTGAGACAAACTGATACTGAAAGCGAGTTTAGAGAAAAACAATAGCAACTATTGTTGTTTGATCTAAGAATGTAAATGAGATAATCACTAATTATGATAAATTATTTCCTATTCAACCCAAGGGTGTCGTAAGAGCCGACTAAGGGAGCAAACTCTGCAGAACAACAGCTCTGCAAAGAGAAGGAAAACTTGAAACAAATCCTATACCAACCCGTCTGGCCAGTGTGGTATAGTAGGCCAAAACCTCCTTTCCATGAGAGGCCTATGTCCAGCAGTGGATTATCAAAGACTTTTGATAAATGATGTCGAAATATTTAAGTATATTTAAGTATAATAATATTCTCTCAGGAAAATCACTTAAAATATGCGATGTTAGTCTTAATGAAATAACAGAAAAATGACAATCATTTTTCTAATTAAAGTAACGGTCATTGGAGCTCATACTAAGGAGAGGACGACAAAAATTTGTAACACGTTTTAATTGATTTGCTTTTGCCTGCCTCTAATTAGCTGGATAGTGTCTTATTTTAAATATGAACAGACAATTTCTAGACATAATATATAATATTATGAAGGTAAGTATAAAGTAGATTCCATTCCATCCGCAGATTCTGTTTTTTCAATGACGATAACGAAGCTCTCATTTATTTCCAAAAGCAAACAGAATCTGAAAAATTTAACAGTAAAATAAAATACACAATTTTATTAACGACCAATAGTTGTTGAAGGTATAGTAGGTAGTTTATACATATTCTATATTGTTAGATTTAATTGAACTTAATTAATAAAGGTTGGTTGTTTACTAATTAAATTAAACTTCAAGTTTATCTATGGTCTCCTAAAGGACTTTTGTATAAACCTCACGCCTCACCTCTATTTCAAAAACTCTTTGACGAAAAGTGTCAAGTGTCAAACCGCTTCAACGACCGCCGGCTCCAAAGAACCAAAGAACCAATACAATGTAGTCAGTCACTCAATGTAGAAAATTATCTATGGTCAAAAAAACTTATGTTAAACTTGGACGGCGGGCGCTGAAATTGAAACTTTTAAACTTCTTTCAACTTCGTAACTTATGACCTAAGTAAGTTTAGACTATGGCTGAGGAATTACCTGATTGTGAAAATACTCAAACTCAAACCCAAAATTCTCAACTCGAATGGAGTCAACAAAACACTCCATCTTACATTCCTACAATATGGGGTAGATTATATTCCACCAAAGCTGCTAAGACTGGAAAACATTGCTGGAAAACGGAGAATAACCCTGAATACTATGGTAAGTACTCCAAATATTACATACCTACATGTCACAGTAGAACTAAATATTACTAACAACAATCTGCCTACCTTCGATTTTTTTCTGTAGATCTCATAGAACCCGAGTTTACCCTGGGAAGGGCTCTTAACTGTAACTTTGTTGCAAAAAACAGTGTGATAAAAGAGAATATAACAAGAAATGTCAGTAAACAACACTTCATCATAAGAAGGGACATGTCGTAAGTTCTCAGCTTACAGATACTTATTCTCTTGTAGCATATAATTGTGTGTACATAATATTTTTTGTTATTTTGCAGCGAATCTCTTTGTCCTACGATTATAACTGATTTGTCATATAATGGCACATTTATTAATGGAGAGAAAATAGGCAAGGGGAATTCGCAAGTTCTCGACGATAATGACATTATATCTGTCACTCACGAACTTGTTAAAAGTTAGTAACTACATCATTATATTTGTTTACAATTTTCATTGCTTCTAAATTATCAAGCTGGAACACTAAGATTCCCTTTTTTTTTTTTTTGCTTAGAAGACAACAAAATATTCCTGCTTTCTATATAAGTTAATAAATATTACTATATTATTTAACTTATATTAAAAACCAATAGACATAACTGAGTACCTATACAGTTTATATATAATTACATTTAATTATAAATTTTAGAATATCAATCTTCTGTTGTTGATTGTCAATTTAAGTTTAATTGCTAATGTTACATAAATCAGCCAGCCGTACGTTCTTCAGGTATAAAGAAGCATTAAGAACCCCTCAGTTGTACAAACCTATCATTTGTCTGAGGGATTTTGTTTGTTAATTACATAGATAATCAAAACTACTCTAACCACTGAATGTTGATTAAAATGGCCAAATATCATATTTCAATCTTTTTATTTTGTACTTCACAATTACCATATTACTTGACTTCACAGGTCAATTCTGATATACAGTGAAAATTAATTGGTAAAACTTCTTATAATATTTACATAGTAGGTACTATACTAGATTTCTAAACATATTCTACTCCATGGTGGAGGTGCTACCGCTTTCACATCTAATATATCTTTAAATCTGTAATATTTGTTGATTAACATCACATTTTTCAGTTTTTATATTCAAAGACTTATTGAAGAATGAACAAGATAAAGTACCTAAGGCAATCTCCAAGAAGTATTATATTTCTCGAACATTAGGACAAGGTGCCTGTGGCATTGTAAAACTAGTTTATAACAAGGTAAAATTAAACAAAATTATATGTTTTTGTACATTTCAACAGTGTTTAGTAATGTTTTACCTTTATTTCAGTTAAAATGTACCAAATATGCTATGAAAATAATTAAAAAGAGCAGACTGACAAATGGACAAATGAATAATTTGAATGACCCACAAAAAATTATGAATGAAATCAATATTATGAAGTCTGTCAGACATGTAAGTAGAAACAGTTGACCTGCATGCAGGCACGGTCCGAACGGGGGGTCACAGGGCACATGACCGTAAATCGTACACGCCAAATTGAAAAAAAAATCTTAAACATTAACAAAATAAAGAAAGGAATTTTCATGCTTTTCCTTGGTTGTGAATGTTATGAGAGTAGTTGTGACTGTGAAAGGAAATTAAATATAAGTGTATAATTATTACTAATTTGATTTGATGATCAGAGCGTTGATTAATGATAATTTGATAATAATGGTAAGTAATTTTAATATCTAGGGTAACTTCTTATTTTTATATGACTCTTTTGTTGTGGGTGAGTTTGTAGGTTAGGTATTGCGCTGTTTATAACTTGGATGAAGTTGTATGAATCTTTAAGGAAGGTTGATACAAGTAAGATCACATCTCGCGAATCGCCTATTTCCCACTTGATCATGGAATTTAAGTTCATTTATTTCAATGTAAAACATAAATCTTAACTGAAACCATTACTGCTTAAATTTTCGTATTATAGTTTTAAAAATTTTGATGAAACTGTGTAAGTTTTAAGTAAGTATTTTGTTACTCATTTGACATTACTCTAAATAACCGGTGGGTAGCTTAGGTTTTGGCCAAGAATCTTTTTATTTATCTATTCTATGAAAAGATCTAAAAATGTGAGGGCTAAAAGCGATCTGCGCTCCATTAATTGAAAATTAAAAACTATGTACATCATATTATTTGTCAACTAAAATCATTAAAATACATTCATTGATAAATCTCATAGAAACTCTTTATACCACTTAATAGTTCTCATACTAATATTGCTATTCCAAAGCAAAACCCCTACCTACCCTAACTTAAGGTGAAAGGTGGGGTAAAAAAACAGCTTGATGTTTTTTAGAGATTTACCTACCTTGCTTATATTTTATATTTTTGACATATTTTTTGCTATTGCCTAAAGTGGCAACAATTATCAGTAGCAAAAAATGAAACCATCATCATCATCCATCAGTTGAGCAGTATTATCGCCCGTTACCTACTCTAACTGTACAGTACTCTACAGTAGGTAGGTAGTTAGTTAAGCTTATTTTATTTTCGCACTGTATTACTTTTTGGTAAAATATGCCGAATATTTTATATTTTAGATCTAAATATTCATCCAGAGATAGCCCCAGACATCTGAAAAATTATCACCCGATTTGCCCATAAATGTAGAAGACCTTTATTTGTTTAATAATGTGTGCAATAAAATTGTGTATTGTGCAATAACTCTAATTTACTCAACATGTTTAGGGTTCCGTACCTCAAAAAGTAAAAATGGAACCCTTATAAAGATCACTTTCTTGTCTGTCTGTTCTTGTGTCACCGCCGATTTTCTCAGGAACGGGTATACCTAGCAAGTTGAAATTAATACCAGATACTGAGGTCTATGGTCCCTATTAGGTGTATAAAAATCAAGGTCCTGAGTCAACACGATAAAAAGATATTCAAAAATTTCGATTTTCGCGGCAACTTAAGTACCAAAATTTTACTTTTTTGATTTTTCTAAATTTTCTCTTTACTTGTGTTGTAAGATCTTGCTTTTAACCAAAATTGACAATTCTAGATCAACCGGAAGTACCCTATAGGTTTTGGGTGGAAAACATATATGGTAGTTCCCGTTGACCTAGAATCACGAAATTTGGCAAAAAGAAACGTCTTACAGCACAAATAAAGGAATAATTCCAAAAAAGTTGAAAATTAATCACGAATCTACGTAAAATCTGGGTAGGTACGAAACCCTCGGCGCACGAGTTTGACTCGTACCTGATCGGTTTTTTTTTGTGACCCCATCCAAAATTTCAGGCAGCGACCGCGCCTGCCTGCATAACCTGTGAATGTCTAAAGTTTAGTTACTATGGTTGGAAAAACAGTTGACAACCATATTCTACCAGTAGATATGATATTATTATCACTATTAAAATAAATAGTTCTTTATATGAGCAGAATTCTATGAACACAATTTTTTTAATGGTTAAGTTATAATATACACAAAGAAAACCCTTGCTAAGTTGAACAGACCACTCTAAAGTGCCCCTTTCTTTTTTATGTTTCTAATATGGGATGACACTTTGTGTGATCCACAAATTGTCTGTCTGTCTGAGTCTGGGTGTTCTTTGTGTCCGTTTCATGTATGTTTGTAAAGTCCCCTTTTTTTTTCCGTGCGGAAATCCCCTTGGATACCACCTGTCGGTGGCATGTCGGACTCGAACCGACTAAAACCGCACGCCATCTCGGGTACTAATAGCCTGGGAAACAGGTATACCCTAGAAAGGAAGTCCCTGGTGTTGTAAAGTCCCCTGAAGATAGATACCTAATGTGGGCGTTGTCTTTTAAAAAAAAACAAAATATATATATATATATATATATAATAGGTCTTTACCTATGAAATTGCCGTTTTGTATGCAATAAGTGAAAGTACTTATTTTTTCAAACTTTTTTATTTCTGTTATTCGAAGTAATCTAAGTGGTCACATCTGCAACCAGCTTTGGTCAATCGGTCGTCCCCACTGCTCATTCACGACAACGCGCGACCCCACACTGCGCAACAGACAGTCTCCAAGCTGCAAGAGCTGGGGTTGGAAGCTCTCCCTCATCCGCCATACTCACCAGACCTTGCACCTACCGACTATTACTTTTTCGAAAATTTAGACAACTTTTTAATAGGTAAAAAATTCAATTCCCGAGAGGCAGTACAAAATGCCTTTGAAGAGTTTGTTGCCTCCCGTCCAGCTGATTTTTACAAGAAGGGCATCAATAAACTGCCAATGCGTTGGCAAAGATGCGTCGATTGCATTGGTGATTACTTCGAATAACAGAAATAAAAAAGTTTGAAAAAATAAGTACTTTCACTTATTGCATACAAAACGGCAATTTCATAGGTAAAGACCTAATATATATATATTGTGGGACATGATATACATTGCCGTCTAGACGAAATGCTTCTGAATTTATGTCTACCCATAGAACCTGAATGGGTACAGTGGGTTAACATACTCATAATTTAGATACATTTTCTTTGTAAATATATTTATAGCTATTCATACTTTATTAATGTTTGCAGCCCTGTATAATATCCACTGAGGAGGTATTTGATTCTCAGGAAGCTGTCTATATAGTCCTAGAACTGATGCAAGGAGGAGAACTGTTTGATAGGATAACTAAACAAGGGCACTTGACAGAACACTTTACAAGATTTCTGTTTAGACAAATGGTATTAGCCGTTAAATATCTCCACTCTAGAGGCATCACTCACAGAGACCTTAAGGTAATATACATAAGCTATTAGAACAGTACCGAAGTAGTAAATCTCATTAACAGTTAATAGAATAAATATATTACACATTAAATATTTTAACTATTTAATTGTTGCATATCATAATATGAAAGCGTTTTAAAAAGCGTTGTAAAAGTGAAGTTACCAGAGCCCAAAATTCTCCTCCTTATTCTGGGGAGAGGCCCCAACGGACGGAAGTGCACTTGTGATTCTGGAGTTACAGGTGTTTATGGGCTGCAGTAGTTACTTACCATCAAGTGACCCGTCTGCTCTTTTGCCCTTCTAACAAATACATGCAAAGTCATAGATTTCGTATAAATATATATTCTACTAATGAGAAACAAAAAATCATATGAGTTAATATGATATGATATAATGTCTATTAGCATACACACTACAAAATTTCAACAATTTCTCATAGCTTGATTAAGATAATTGTTACCAATTTTCAGCCCGAGAATGTTTTATTAGAGAGCAAGGGGGATGACAGCCTTGTTAAGATCACTGATTTTGGCCTTAGTAAATTTGTTGGTGAAGATAGCTTTATGAAGACCATGTGTGGAACACCACTTTACTTAGCACCAGAGGTACTTACGGCCAATGGACAAAGGTGTTATGGACCTGAAGTTGATGTATGGAGTCTTGGAGTAATCTTTTTTGTATGGTAAATATTATAGTTTTTTCTGTTTATTTATTTATTTATTGGACAGCCAGTAGTTGTTACATTATTTACTAAAATCGAAAGCATGCATCCATTATATTAGATTAATGCACAACATTTTAAATTATGTTGCCTATTAAAATGTTTATGTTGCCTATTTCTAGTTTTATAAATACTATATAAAACTAAGAATAGAAAAACATCTATGTGAGTTTAACACTAAATTGAACAAATATAAAACAAAGAAACTACCATTAACAAGCTTATTGGTATTATATAATTCTAACTACTTAAGAGACCACTTGCGTAATTTTCTAAGCCTAACCAAACTAGTAGCACTTTTACCAACTTTTTTAATTTTGAGAGTGCATCAGCGAAAGTGAATATGAAATATTGTGTCAGCCTGAGCCTCTAAATCTAAATGGCATCTAAATATTGAATTTTGTGAGTGGGCGTGGTTCCGCAGATCCCATGATAAATAATCACCAAGCTTTGAACAAAAAACTAAGTGTTTACGTTTTACTATGCCATACGTCAAGCCAGTGAAAACTACTGTGATGATTAAGGATGTCGGGTTAGACCTTGTGGACACTACGACATTTTTAGGTATAACACTAGATTCTAAGCTACAGTGGGGCCCACATATTGATAAGTTATCGAGTAGACTCAGCTCAGCAGCATACGCAGTAAGGAAAATTCGAGAGTTGACTGATGTTGGTACAGCACGACTTGTTTACTTCAGTTATTTTCATAGCATAATGTTCTACGGTATTCTACTGTGGGGGAATGCTGCCGACATTCAAACTATTTTTGTACTGCAAAAGAGAGCAATTCGAGCACTTTATAATGGACGGCCGGAGACCAAAGTGGAAAATGAAGAATTAAAGGCTATTGTGGAAAGGCTTCGGGGTAAGTGATAAAACTGTATCAACCCACTTGAAGCAAATCGGGAAAGTAAAAAAACTTGAACGATGAGCACCTCATGAATTGAGTGAATCGAACTAGCAAACACGCGTCGATTGCTGTGTTACTTTGCTCAACCGACACAATAATGAAGGGATTTTAAATCGAATCATTACTTGTGATGAAAAGTGGATACTGTACGATAATCGGAAGCGCTCGTCGCAATGGCTGAACCCTTGAGACCCACCCAAATCCTGCCCTAAACGAAAATTGACTCCGAAAAATTTACTTGTGAGTGTTTGGTGGACTAGCGCCGGTGTCGTTCACTACAGCTTTTTAAAATTTGGCCAAACGATTACGCCGGATATCTATTGTCAGCAACTGATAACAGCAAACCATGAAGGAAGAACTAAACAACCGAGATTGGTCAATCGCTCTAGGCCAGTGCAGTTTCACGACAACGCAAGACCACACACTGCACAACAAACAACCACTAAGTTAGATGAGCTACAATTGGAATGCTTGCGACATCCACCGTACTCCCCGGACCTTGCTCCAACAGATTACCATTTTTGCTAGAATTTGGACAACTTCTTACAAGGAAAAATATTCAACTCCGATGCGGCAGTCCAAACCGCCTTCAAAGAGTTTATTGATTCTCGCCCCCATGGTTTTTTTTAGATAAGGGATCAATGAGATGAGATGAGATGGCAAAAGTGCATAGATAACAACGGTGCATACTTTGATTAATTAAATATATTTTACAAAAAAAAATTGACTTTATATTCCACCCGTACAAAACGCCAATTTCATATGTAAGGAACTAATATTCAAGACTTAAGTATTAACAAATTTTAATCTGCAATAAAACGTGGCGTGTGCCAGAGGGCCTACTACTCAATTGTGGATTAGATGGAAGATAAAAATGCTTGGGATTAATTAGCGCAGGCTATTTCTTTCTTAAGTAAAAATGTGGTGTAGGCTAGTGTGTTTTTTATTATTATTATTTTTTCTATTTGTGTGTTTCACTTATTTTTTTCTTTTATTTGTTTTTTTTTTCTTTATCTTGTTTTCTCTTGATTGTCTTTTTACCTTTTAGTCCTTAATAACGGATATACTGGCACACATCAAAATAATGTTGTGGTATATTTAATAATGCCATTGTATCTATATGTGAATTGCATAAGACTGGCCATGAGTTTCTTTGCCCTTTCTAAGGCTCAACCCCTTGAAAACGGACGGTTGTAGATCGGCACAGGCATGTCATAAATTTTATATGTTTAATTTTTGTTAAATTTTTATTTGCTTACTATTTGACAAAACAAAGATTGTTACTTTTGTGTGTGTTGATCTATGAGTTTAGAGTCTACATAAAAAACGATTTCAAACAATTTAATTTTTTTATGAAATAGTTTGATTTTTGTTTTTTTTTTTGAGTGAAATACAAACCACTAATAATAACCCCGTGCGACCGGGTCCCCAAAACACCATATCTTCAGAAAGAGATACCACATTCAAAGAGTTCATCTAGGAGATAGGCTTTGTCCTTGGCATCATGGGCCATCGAATTATCTCCCATCTGCAGGGGTGGAAGGGATTGAAATATCGAAATTCCCCTGTACAGCATTGGCAAGAGACCAGAATGCACGAGTTCTAGAAGGAAGTGTCACCAGTCCCTCACCAATCCGGCTGATCTGCTCTGATTTCGCCCTAGCAATGTCACTTTTGAGAGACCTGGACGCAAAGTTATATTGTTTTTTTTTTAGCGTGCTGGTATTTAGATCACCCACCGTCGCTGCATTTGCCCATGCTTGGTAACATTCCTGCTTTCGGCGGGAGACCGTTTTGCAGGTTGCGATAGGAATTAACGTAGATGGAACGAATAGTTCCATGCCCTGAAATATTTATTAGTACTGCTTTTTTTATACTACCAAGGTGGTAAATAAAGAAAACACGAATATGCTACTGCATTACTTAAGTACTCACTATAATACTAAAGAAACAAAAGTATTCCATACTCAACAAAACTTATTCCTGTTTCAGCCTTGTAGGATACCTACCATTTTCTTCTGATTACAAAGATTTGTCTCTCAAGGATCAAATCGTAAATGGGAGATATAGGTTCTCACACACTCACTGGAAAGGAATTAGTTTGCAGGCAAAATTGCTAATGAAGAGAATGCTCACTGTCCAAGTTGAAAGAAGAATCACACTCAATCAAATACTGAATCATATTTGGATGCAGGTAAAGTACAAATCTACTTTTCATTATTATTTATACACTGTCAAGCACAGAGAGAGAGAGATCATCATAGTGTGTGTGTTTTAGTGAAAATTCCTTGATTACGCGTCAATACCGTTATTTCTTTTTTTCAGGATCATGATGTTATTTTGAGGGTGGAGAAGCTTCTTTCACAAAAAGTATTATTAAAAGACATGACTCACTTGACATTGTCATCAAAAAGTACCGATGATGAGAATGGAAATCCAGAAACTGTTACCGTAATAAGCTTAGTTGCGACTGGAAAAAGAGCGTTAAGTGATAGTTTCAACTCTGCTGAACCTCTACCCAAAAAGCTCCGAATTGGTTCTGGCGATAAACACGATGACAGTACAACAAGTAACAGTTATTGTTCTGATGATTTAATTATGTAATAATTATTCATATTTGTCAACTTTTAAGACGACTATTTCAAATAAATATAATTGTCATATTGTTCAAAATTAAGAATGAATGTATGACGACTTTATATTTTAGTGGAAGTTTTAGAAGTACAAAACGTAATTAATGACGGGTACCTATGTATAATATGTTAAGTTGTTAGAAAGCTTTTAGGGTTTTAAATTGTTTTCAGTGATCATCGTAAGATGTCGAAAACATGTGATATTTTAATGTTTATCATTTAATTAGTGTAATCAGTAAAGAAAGCCACTGAATATGTTAATTCAAAGAACTATGACGGGAATATTGCACATTTGGTAATTTTCGGGATTTCGGTATTCGGGAATTTGATAAGGTTTAAAAATTAATTTTGTTCTAAGTTAATTTTGTTTGATGTTCAGTTGCTTTCGTTATAAATCTATGTCTGCTACGACACGTTGACACGTTGTTAATTGATATTGTTTAATTTTTAATTACATGTTAAGACTTTCGTACTGTGATCCTATGATCATAGAAGCTATGTTGAAAATGAACAAAAAAGAATTTGTTGACAAATTCGTTTTTAATTGCTAATGAATGCATGATTGATAAAAAGTGTGCCATATTATTATTGCAATTTATCTTTGGTAAGTTCTGATATGTAACAGTAAAAAATATATATATATTTAATTTTAATATTTTGGATAATTCTCAGTTAAGAATTTTAATCCACCTTGATTACCACCGGCTTAGTTTATATCATGTTAATTTGAGAATAGATCTTGTTGATTAATGGTTATTGGTTTTATACTCAATAAAACTAATGTCATCAAAAATAAATTATATTTTTATTTCAATTCCTAGGATGTTCTGTACACCTCTATGTACAAAGACCAACATTACATTAAAAAGAATTTAAGAGGCAAATATTAAATTACTCAGTCTCCTATGATATTCGTTACAGTTTAAGTCGGCAATTTCTATAAACAATGCTTAAAAATACTGTTCATTTTCATACAAAACAGCCACAATAAATATATTCCCCAAATAAGACACCGACGACGCATCATATATTTTAGTTACCTCAACAGCGCTTGTTAAACTGTAAGAATAACCCACACTAGAACACTGCAAAATTAGAACAAAAAATATCTCATTGATAAATAATAAATTTAAACTGTGTATTAACATTCAAAATAGATGTTGAATTATAAGTAACGAAAAATATTTGAGGTACAAAATCAACACAACTCACAACAGGCATTAGTTTACGATAATTGTGAACTTGTTTATACAATAATTGATGTACTTTGATTCGATTGGTTCTGTTACAACATGAACTGCATTTGGACTTATAGAAAGCTTTGTTCTTAGAGGCACTAAGGCTATATACTCAATGTACCAGAAGATATTGTGATGCCTAAAATCTAAACACTTACAATAATTTTCAATTATAACCCATCCTCCTTTTAGCCATATTTATTAAGATTCAGTCTTCTAAAATAATTGTGTTGTAACTCGAAAACAATTCTATTTGAATTGCAAATCTTGAGATTTAAATTATATAAGGCATTTTAATCAATCATACTTGAAATCTTCAGATTTCAGATTAGATTGGATATAGATTTCCAAGGCTATGCAAATAAGCTACATATAAGTATGTCATAAAGAAATAACTACTTTGCAAACAGTTAGATCTACTTATAGACTCCACTTTGAATCACTTTTAAATCTAGAATTGCATTGCAGATAGGTACAATAAAGATTTATAAATGTAGTTAATTTGACTTTAACACAGGCTAGAAATTGTAGAGAAAATTTGTGGTTTTACTAAACATTATACGGACTCCTCCACACGTGCCCTTTCGACTCGTGTGTTAACAAAATAAATATCTTTTGTTTGTAATCGATTCCGATTTTAGCTTTCTTTCTATATAAGAAGCTGAAATTAAGTTATCCCGAAAGAATACATAATATGAAATTTACGCCTGTCAATTTAACCGTTAATATGTCGTAATAATAAAATGGGATCTGTAATTACATAACTGGAACAAAGTGCATTTCTTTTTTCACTTTAATGTCTCCATCATATTTGATCCGACAATGAGTTTCTAACTCACTATTCTCCCTCGACATCTTCATGGGCTGTACTGTGTGATGGCTCTGAACTGTGTCCGTCTGCCTCTGTAAAAATTAAAAAAAAGTAAAGATAAAAATAGAAACGAGATTGTTAGGTACCCCAATAAGCTACTGTTATTCACCAAGCCCTATTTCAATTTCGCCATAAGCAACTCACCTAAATCTACACAACTTTTGAAGCAACTGAAACAATATGGAAAGGTCTCAGTAACATGAGCAAAATCTAAACATTATCTAATCTATTCCTAACATAGTATGAAGCTAACTAACTGGCGAGCAAAAATAAACGATCGGTTACACAGTAAAATCTAGATAAGACTACTGGTGGATATACGTTGCGTCAAAACGCTTTTTTACTGGATTGGTAAACAATCAATAATGAAGCCACGACGGTTTAAAAAGTGTGCCTTTGTGTTTGTCTTCTTTACTCTGCTCTCTCTAGCTATACATTTGAAGTCATGAAATACGCTTCTGTTACTTTAACAGAATAAAAGGACGCATTAACGGATAAATTAAAATCGAACTATGGGAATATTAAAGAGTTTAATTTTCAATTGTTTTTTTGAGCATTTGACAGGCTCCAGAGACTTCCAGAATGTCCCACGTCTAAAAACAGTCGATCGCAAAAGAAGTTTTGCTAATGAGCATCATAAATTGTTTGAAAAATTAATTCGGAAAAGAGACGACCGTGTACTTAAGTGCTCAGTCCATTGCATACAAAAGCTCCGGAAACTGCACATGTTTAAAACTTAGTGCAAAATTATTAGGAATTAAAGAATCTAAGGGTATTAGAAAATAATCATGTGCCGCATTCTGTCAAAATCTTTTACAAACATTAAGGTTTTAACTTACGGAATATCGGGCTTAAACATTTGTTGTAAGAACATAACATTTGTTATATAATAAGAACAGTAGGCACTCCGACTTATCATACACCTTGTTTTCAATGATCGTAAATGTGTAATGAAGTCGATCAAAGAAATATTTCGTAAGAGAGTTTTGCAAAATGTTTGTTTGTCAAGGGATTGATTGCTTCAAGCCAATTTTTTTTTAAACTTTTATTTTCCTTGCTTCTAGTATTAGATCTTTTTTTTGCTCACCAGTGTTTAGAATACATGTAGGTATTAGTATCAAATTAAAAGGGGCAGTTTGTAACCTATACCGAGTGTACTACCAGACTACGGTATAATAATTAACCTAACGGGACTATAATATCCACCGATCTTTGTGGCACCATTTCCTGGTCGCACGATCAAGACCCTTAGAGACAGACATATGTTGTATTATGTACTCGTTGTGACAAGTCCTTCGGCAGGGTATAACATGATCCGTCGGGATTCCAGGGATTTCCTTCCTAGGGTACACCTGGTTCCCCGGCTACTAGTCCCCGAGACGGCATGTGGTTTTTGGTCGGTTCTTGTCCGAAATAACCACCGTGGGTGGGTGGTATCCGAGAGGAATGCCACACAGACAAAAAAAAAAGGGTGTACCATGAACCAGCCCTGATAAGATGTACTATATTTAATTGGATTTTTAACTTATAGTTTTAATTAGTTGTGCTATGCTTATAAAAAGTAAAAATATATTATGTAATTAAATATGAATAAACTTGGCAAGTAAATAATTTAAACAGATATTTGTTAAATTTTCAGGGGCAAACAAGAAGGATTAGTTACATTTTTGATTAAAAACCATGCAACACATATATATGTATATACTAGGGTTTATCTAAAGTAATAATGAATACTAAAAACTGTTGCTAAACCCGGCATTCCCTTACAAAAGAAAATCTTTATCTTCAGCCTCCAAACGATGCGCAACACGCAGAGACCGGTCTCATATGCAACAATAACAACTTGACACATATCACACACGGCTGGCTGACCCCAAATTAGGCAGAGCCAGTGCTATATATGTGAGAATAATATAGTTTTAATATAATTACTGTAATGAAACCTTACAGTTGTATAAACTACAAGTGCCCCTGTTGTATATCTAGTTTTAATTTGAAGTAAAGTTGCATAATTACTTACAGATTTAATGGATATTAGTAAAATTTAAAATATGTCCGTGTTGTGACGGATTAGAATACCGTGTCACCACATTTATGCATCCCGTAGGTGTCATGATAGCCTAAGGGAGTAAACTACGTCCGACAACAGCACTGCAAAGAGAAGGAAAACTTGAAACAAACACTATCCAACCCGTCTGGCCAGCGTGGCCAAAACCTCCTTTCTAAGGAGGGGCCTTTGTCCAACAGTGGTAGTCCACTGGTACTGGTAGTAAAGGCTGATGATGATGAAAATATGTTTCTTACTCACCAGCAATAGCTCTGTCCGCTTGTAATTTATCCTTGACTATGTAAAAAGCCGCAATCAAAAAGAATACACCACCAATGACTTCAATAAAACAGGTAACAAATAAAGCATACTGCAGTGAACTAAAATCAATTTGAGGGGTAGGTGCTTGCCTAGGTGATAGTGTTCTCTTTAAATTTTCCGAGATCTGAAAAAAATAGTGTACATTAAAGTTTTTGTAATTTTATTTCTATTTTATAAGATTTATGTTTTGAGGTGACCTCAAAAAAGTTTAAAGTAGAAGATTTATTCATTTTGATACAGTGGAGACTTTGATTCAGTAGACTTTATGTGACTAAGAGTATAAAATTTATAGTGAAATGAGCGTCAGCTTAAGGCAAAAACATCACTTTTTTTTATATATATGTATAAAAATGTATGAAACAAGTCTTATTATCATTCTCAGATAATATATACCCAATATACATCCGTCAAGATCTCGTAGTTATCTAAATAATTAACATGATAATGGTTTTATTACAATAAAATATTATTATTCATTGATGAATGCAGTGTCCCCCTACTCATCCGTCTGGAGTCTGGGAGTCGTAAGAACCGTCTAAGGGAGCAAAAAACTTCGCAGGACAAAAGCACTGCAAAGAGAAGGAATACTTGAAACAAAACCTATAATACCACGCTGGCCTAACGGGTGGCGTTAGGCCAGCGTGGTATTGTGGGCCAAAACCTAATTCGTCTATTCGTCTGCCCCCTCTTCCATTAAAAAAAAGTAGAGGTCTATGTCCAGCAGTGGACTAGTAAAGGCTGTTGATAATTAATTATTCATTATATAGATAACGTCTTGTTTTTGAATCTCACAATGCAGTATTAAAAATAAAATTTAATATTTCAATTAATTAAATAACAAAGTACACTCACAACTCCTACTAAGTAAGGGCTTCCAGCATCTCCAAACATGTGCGAAATTAAAATTTGGAAAGCTTCGGCTGTAGACCGCCGTGGTGGAATCACCACGTACTGTAAAATCAAAAAAGCAATTAGCACATCATAATTTAAAGAAAGTAAACAAACGTACAGTATTTTAAATGGAAAGTTGAAGGCTTCATGGGTTGACTAAACGCTTGGCTAGCAATATCACAGACAAACATAAACCAAGGTTATTATTAAACTTCTTATAACATCAGACAAATAAATAAACTATAGTTAAAAAAACCCAAAAAAACACACTTTTGTAACTGGCCGAACTAAAAAGTAGAAAATAATTTTCTATAAGTTTAAAACAACCATTTTATCGTAAAAAAACGTTGGGTGCTAGGTCTTAATTGTTATAAAAATATTGTATTGACAGATATTGGTTTAAGTTATATTATAAAATATCTTGAAAAACACCCCACGCTTTTATACTATAAAATGATTTTTCTTTTTGAACTTGTAGAAAACTATTTTCTACTTTTTAATTATTTTTGCTTTTTTTTAGTCACTAATGACGATTATTTTCCCGTTAAAACTAAAAAAGTAACAAGATCTGATCAGTATATTCGACCAAATTTATCAAATTATTGTATTGTCATCGGTCCTTGAAAAGTGTGAGAAGTTTCTAAGTCAATTCTACGTTTGAAGTGGTTCAAAATCACTTTTAAATATTCCGTTACATACATACATACCAAGCTAATAAAAGCGTGTTAAAAACAAGACTGCACCGTTTGTCAACAGCTGCAGATCAAAAAAAGATGTCTTACTATAAAGTTCTTAGGTTTCTTAGTTTCATCATTGTGATTCAAATTACATGTGGCCTGTTGGGCTAGTGATTATATTAGTGCCTGACTGCTAAGGTTTTGTGTCTGGGTGTATTTTATCTATGATATGTATGTATTTAAAAATATATAAGTATGTTTATCAGCAGTCTGGTTACCATAGCACAGGCTCTGTCCAGTTTGGAGCCAGACGGTCGTGTGTCAGATGTATGAAGCTATTATTATTATTACATAGGTATATGAGGAATCAGATATTGAATGGAACTTTCTTGTAGATATGTATTAAAGTGGGAGTTATTTCACACATTTCAGCCACCAGTGTTTTCGCCAAAGGCAGCAAATTTAAAAGAGAAAGTCCCTACGCTGAAACCCCTTTAACGTAGTTACTTGTTTAGTATCATTTAATGTAGTAATAATCGTAATTAGATTAAGTACTAATCTTACAATAACATCAAATATTTAAATAATATATTTTATATATAAGTTTATTTGTGTGCATTAACTAACCGATATTTCGAAAACTATACTTATTGGCATGTAATATTTTTATTAGCGCCATCTATAGCAATTCCTGTCAATTAAGTATTACAGTGCATCGCTTAAGAACAGATATCTAACGCGTTATACAGTAAAACCAATAGATGGCGCCTTTACACAAATTGAAATCGGTCCACCATACTCGAATATTGCGAAAAATATTCCAATGAGATACGCAAGTTCCGCAAGTAATTATAATCACAACTAGGCAATGGTGAACCGTCAATATGTGCTAATGAGTGACTGAATATAATTAAGCATCATATACAAAGCAATAACATTACAAATAAAAAATATATTAGTTTCAGTTTCATGACAGACATGCTACATGCAAAAAAACTACGAGTATTACCCTACAAAAAATACTTAAAAACAAAAATCCAACACAAATCACAAAACGCTACTAAGGAAAAAATACTCCAACGAACAGCGCCTGCACACTTTCGACTTTGTAAAGCATACAGAACCGAAAGGGTGACATGAACGCCTCCGTAGAGGGGATCTCTTACCATCGACATATCGGCTACTATTGCCCAGTTGAGATTCAAAGCGGTTTCGGCAATAAATATAAGGATGAAGGTGGGGTAGAAATAGTCCCGCACTAGCGTGATGGCGAGCGCGAGCGCGGGCGCCGACACGAGCAGCCCCACGCCGCAGATGATGGGGTGCGCGCGCGGGAACGACTTCACCAGCATCGTGCCCAGCGTCGAGCCCAGCGCCACGCCCAGCAGCCCCGACACCATCGTGATCCCGCCGAAGATTAGCGACACCCTTCGTGCAAAGTATCGGTACGGTCAGCACATGCGCTTATACGCGGATCGACGGTATTACAAGCGCGCCATACTATGTTACGCCGTTCTTATCGGTAAACAAAATCATTATTTAAAACATTGATTTACGTGCAGTAAAAGTATAAAAATGCCTTCTTTTATTTCGTAATAACATACGATTACATTCTTAACGACAGTAAAGAGTTCTTTTGATTGGAGACGATGCCAATAAATCAGAACATTTTTATCTTTTACTGGGCAGTATAACAATGACAATAATATAAAATATATTGGTCATGCTAAAAATATATAAACATATATAAATTTTATATATACGTTAAAAAAGGCAGCCATGATGATTTCGATTCGTAATTCATGCTTGTTTATTTAACTTATAAATAGGTGAATAGGGTCCATATAAAAATATCATAATAATCACTTAATGTATCGGAACATGACTGAAGCACCTAATGTGTGCACAATAAAATAGCATTCTCTATAATAGCGTTGTCATGAAATTTTGGCGTTAAAGTATTGCGGAATCGCGTCATCTCATTGGAATATGCTCTCGAGGGTCAATTCGAGCCGGTGATCGATTTCTGCATTTATTGCCCGTTCGTGTTCCCGAGCGTAAGAACCCCTGAAGCCTCGAAGGTAAACATAAAAAAGTTTCAGGAGTCAAGTAAAGGCAGAAAACGCTCACCAATACAATATCGGCAACAATCGACCAGGTGAGGTTGAGAGTGGTCATGCCGACAAACATAAAAAAGTATGTGAGGCCAACGTAGGAAGAGACGGAGATGAGCGCGAAGTAGACAAGCGGGGCGGAGGCGAGCAGCGCGAACCCGCAGATGAGCGGGTCGCTGTCCGGAACTCGCTCGCGCAGGCGCTGCGAGATCGCCGCGCCCAGCGGCACGCCCAGCGAGCCCGCGAACATGCCCAACAGCCCGAACTTGTACGAGACGCTGCACCACCACCACATGACATTGTTTTATATCTTTCTAACCTATCTTACACTACATGTAATAGAAAAGTGGTTTTGGCTGTCTCGTCTCTATATGCGTTTTTTATTGCTGTTTTCAAAGTTAATTTAATATAAAATGATAATTCGACTTTGCAGTTAATTTTCGACGACGAAAACCACTAGCCGACGAGCTAAGTAAGCAATATTTTGTCTGCGAATTGTCTTTGTAAAAATACCACCGACTGTCTTTCTTGAGTTTTAAATTTTAATTTATTATGTAACATTTTCAAACTTTAACTTAATGTATTATTCTCCTTGAGTTTAATTTTTAATTTAAAAAGTGCAAATCTTTTTAAACTGAAAATTATTTACAGATATATATATTAATTAGGTATGTATAAATTAGATTAAAAGAAATGCATTTAAGGTTTTTGCTTAAAGATATAAACAAACCTCATTTGTAAATACTAAGAAGTAATAAAATACTCGTAATTACTTAAATACCGATGTAGGTAAATAAAAGTTAAACCGGATACTTTATTAATAACAAATCAACTAAGGATATATATTTGCACCTTGTAACTTCGTTTAAATAACACATTGGAGTGGCGAAACGGAACACACATTGGAACGCCAAGCCGCGAGGAGGCTACGTCCGCGTGTGACGGACGTCGCCTAAATAGAGAATGTACCCGAAGCGGTCCCGATGTCTTAATAACAGCAGTTCCCGGATCCCTCCCATTACAGGCGCAGAGTGGCACACCGTGTCGTTTTAGTCGGTCCGATTCCGACACACCACCCCGCCGCAAACCCCGGTGGGGTGACGGCCCGAGGGGGTTTCCACACGTAAAAAAAAACAGGATTTGAAAGTTTTTTCTGTATAGGGAGCAGACGGGTCACATGATAGTAAATGACTACCGCCGCCCATGGACACCAGTAACTCAACTCAAAGTGACAACACAAGTGTGGAGGAGATTGCAGATCTCGTTGTTGAAATTTTAGGAGGCGATGGTAGGGGGTTCTATCCCCCAAACACCATTATCCATACAGGAGAGAGCGAAAGCGGCGGTGGCTGTCATCCAAAAGATGGCCACCAAGTAGACCAGCTATCGAAGGTTACCTGACCTCAAGGACTCCTCATCCACTGTTGCTGGGGTCGTAGAAATTATTGGGACGTGCCTCGTCTCCAGGCGGCCAACGACCGCCTGACGGGCAAGATGGCTGAGCTCAGCGCTCAGTTCGCCCAATTACGGGCGGATCGTCGCAGCTTGCCCTTACTCCCAATATCGGTGATATCTCTGCGCCAAGTTACTGGCGCAGTGTGGCGTATGATGCACGGGCGTCTCACCAGCCTGGAGGCGAGGCTGCCACTGGCCCCTGTTGTTCGGCCTCCGCTCGCAGCAGATAGGCACAAAGTCGCGTCAGCGCCGACTCCGCTTCCTAGGTGTCAGAATGCGCCTGCGTAAAACCGCGTCTGTGGTGGTCACTGTATCACCAGAGGCCGCTAACAGCGGGCTGTCCTACGCGACATGCTGCACCTTCTTAGGTGGAGAGGGCCCAGGAGGATAATCTCCACTCGAATCTAACTCGCCGGGACTAAGCGGGTGGACAGGGACGAGTTTTCCCCTTCACCCGGCATTACGATAAGTCGCGAGGAGGCGACGTCCGCGTGTGCCGGATGTCGTGTCGCCTAAATAGAGAATATACCCGAAGGTGGTGCCCGCGCCATTGCGGGCACGCGCCAGGAGGAGGCATGCTTTAATAACAGCAGTTTCCAATCCCACCTATTAAAGGCACGGAGTGGAACACCGTGCGGTTTTAGTCAAACCGATTCCGACACACCACCTCGCCGCTAACGTGACGGCCCGTGGGTTTCCACACACAGGAAAAAAAATGGTTTGTTAGATGACGTGGCCACGTCATGTAAGTAATCTTCAATTCGTTGTTCCTATTACATATCGCATGTCGGAATTAACTTGTCGATCGCTTAACGGATATTACCCAACTATAATACACCTATTATAACTAGACTTGCAACGAATATTCGGTTACTATTCGGTATTCGGCCTATTCGGCTGCTTTTATTATATTCGGCCGAATACCGAATATCTACATATTATTCGGCGGAATACCGAATACTTAAATAATATATTTTGTCATTGAGAAATAATTGGTAAAATGAAAAATTAAAATCGATTGATTACGTATATATTCATATTTTCATTTCTGTTATAATCATTTAAGTAGTCATTGGTGCATAACACAGGTACATAATCATCTTCTGAATTGGAAAAATGGAGGATTCTATGTATTTGAATTATTGTGGTAATCAAAATTTAGAAGGGTAAGGTTCTCATTTCTTTTATAATCATTTATTAAGTAGTCATTGGTACATAAAACAGGTACATAATTTAATTCACGTCTGTACAAGTTTTTGGCGCTAAAATCCAGCCGAATACTTTTGCCTAATATTCGGCTATTCGGTCAGGGGCCTCGCCGAATATTCGGTATTCGGTATACTGCCGAATATACTATTCGTTGCAAGTCTAATTATAACACATACCATTGCGACATTTAGTACAATCTACATAGACAAATAAAAAAAACTAATTAAAAATGTCGCTAGTGAAAATTTAAAAATATTATCTGCGGTGTCCGTATCTACAAATTCAAAAATCAATTCACTTAACAGTATACTATACTAATGACAACAGTCGCGGGTTTTGCAGTTAAATACATTACTGCAAAACCCGCCACTGTTGACCAGCTATCGAAGGTTACCAAGATTTTTCTATTCTTTTCATACAGATTAAATACTGCTTACTTAGCTATTTTATTACAAAACGTAATTAGCTAACTTTAATACTGGCATTTACTATGTCGTTAATATTTTTCTTAATAACTCAGTAGATTATTTTCATTTGCAAGAGCTAGATTATCAGCTCAATTTTTCAAAAAGGTTGAACAAGAATATACCTTTCAATGGTTATATTTGAGTCCGGTTGCATAGACAATCCTACGTAGATGAATTGCGGTCCCCACCAGGCCAAAGCGCCTGCCACAAAGGCAACGCAAGTAAATGCAATCGTCGTCAGTACGAATGATGGGCTGTAACAATTTTACAGAAAAGATATAAATGCGTGCATGATTAACACCTATAGCCTGCAAAAAGATAAAAAGTTTTGATGAAGAAAGATGCGCATTATAGTGTAATATTTATTTTCAAATCTAAATTTCCATTATAATAAGCCACTGTACTAAGAGCAGTTATTTACACAAATTTAATAAAATAATGAAAAAACAATTATGAAATTCGAAAATGGAACTCTTTGGGAACATGTTACTTTTTAATTTGCGAGACTGTCATTAATTTTCTTATTGTGACGTCCTTTTGAAAATTGTGTGTCGCTATCAAAATGAATTTAACTAGTTAACATTTTCGTTCAATTATTTTTTATGATTTTCGTTGTGGCTTAAGTCAACAAGAGAGTTGCCAGAAACTTCAATTGATATTTGGTGATTCTGCTGCATCATGTCGCAGGTCTTTGTATTCGTGGTTAGGAGAATTTAAACGTGAACGTGATCATCTCGTTCCATGAAGCCTTTGAAAAGGTCCCTAAGGAAGACTGGTCCAACTGCTTTGAACAGTGGTTTCAGCGAATGCAATAATTGTGAGGGAATACTTTGAAAAACAATAATTGTATCGTCTTATTTATCAGAATCCAGAAACTCTGAGTATGCCCTAAGTAGTGCGTAACCGCTCTAAGATCTACTGAACCAAAAATGTGCTTTAAAGGCGCATTCATTTTCGAATTTGTTGAATTTGTTGCTCGCGTAAAAAGCAAAACTGATTTAAAATTATTGAAATATGTGAAGCAATTTCACTACAAAAATGGAATTTGTAGTGTATAATGAGAAACTTGTGTGAACGAGAAGCACGAAGTAGTTTCTCCGATTGCGTTCCAGAAATTCTAATGTCAAATATGCTCCTCGCTGTCGTTGAATCAATTGGAAAGAGCAGGCTTCACAAAGAATTCGTGTTTGAGTAGGTACCATATAAATTAAAACAAACAAATTTGTTTGAGGGAATCAGCATCAGTGACATTCTATTGAAAAGCTGTTAAAATATTTTGGTAAAGCGAGACACAAGAATATCAAAGGCAAACGCATATCAGACCAAGAAATTCACGACTTCAAAACTGGGATTGTAAGCAAACCAGGTTATATTGAGTTGTTCAGTGAGATTCGCAGAGAAATCTTCATCATGAGCTACCGCAACATGGCGAAACCGTCGCTTCGGTTCTGACTTGTGCCTCGACCGTGTAAATGAAAAAAGCGACTCGGAACAAATTGAACAGACATATTTATAATAACTCGGCACTTGATTGGGAAGTTACGATGCATGGACCGTTTAGTCCGGGCCTTGCATCGTCTGACTATAATGGTGTTGATTTAGTATCTGCAAAACTCTTTTGATGATAAAAAATTAACCGATCGAAAATTACTTCGCCTTGTCTTTCGACGATAAACTGCAGACGATCTGCACTGTTGGAATTATGAAGCTACTCGAAAGATAATGGTCACTGCTAAATATTTATTGACAATCACTGCGAAGAATTTTGTAAACTTAATGTAACGTTTCTTATACTTACTTCCTAAGGAGGGATCGTATATCTTGCTTGTATGACGTTGGCTGCATATGGCTATGTTCGGCCATTCCCCGAGGAGGGTCTTGCAAGACCCATATGATAAGTACAACGGCGATTACACCCAGAATAGGCGTTATTCGCAAACCATACCGCCAATCTCCTGCTGCAGCACCGGCTACAGACCCGACTATGTATCCAAGGCCGCTGTAATAAAAATAAAGTGCAAGATTTCGGGTTATAACTTCCTCAAATCAAAAATAAAAAGGTGTATTTAGTCAAGAAACACTATATCAAGTTGATATAGAGACTAAAACTAAGATACAATAAGATACAAAAATGAATAACTGATATGAAATTAGTTTTATTGGATATTATTTTATATTAAATTTACTGATTATTAAATTAGATGTGACACCATCTAGTTTCAAACTAAGCAGAGCTTGTACTGTGTAACCTAGATTGACTGATAGAATACTTATAAACTTTTTTTTTGTAAATACATACAAATTTACATAGAAAACACCCAAACTCCGAAACAAATATTTGCAGATCATACAAACATTTGGTCTGATCCGGGAATCGAACCCGAGACACATATGTATACCAAATTTGATGCCAATCGGACATCTGGAAATGATTCTAATTTATTTAGCTGCCAAGATTCGTGGCACACACACACATACACCGAAAAATTACAAGCTAAATAATGACTAAATAATGCTAAAAGCTTGTAAAAATTACCTGCCAACGGGTATGGCAAAGTAGAATACAGCTAACATCTTAGATCGCACATTGCCGACAAACAAATCGCTGATAATTGTTGGTGCAATTGTCGAGTAAGACGCTTCCCCAATGCCCACCATACCGCGGAAAACAGCGAACAGGGTATAGTCCTAGAACAAAGATAAATATTCTTCAAACTGTAAAATGTAAACCGTATTTTATAAAGATTTTTCAATGAATTGATTTCATTCAATTTCAATTCAAAAAATAATTTCAAAACGTGGCAAGGAATATAACATAAAAAGGAAGTTGATAACTTTGAGAGCTTGTTGCGTCAAGAGCACCTGCTGGCAAATTTAAGTTCTTTAAATAAGACTTTTGAAGGCAATTTGAGAAATCGCATGAAATCGATGTTTATAGGTTAAGAAACAGCATAATGCAAACATTCGTTTTGCCTAGCAGTTGTCCCTGCTCATTAATCATTTTGACGGACGAATAACAAAAACCCAACTTCGTGAAAATCGTATACTTGTGTACAGGCAAACTTGGAACGAAAATTGATAAAAAAGGTATAAATATAATATTATATATATATATATATATATATATATATATATATATATATATATAATATCTTTTTCAGCATTTTTCGTTTCCAAGTTACATTTCAATATATAAGTTATTTATATATTTTTGTAGGACACTCATGATGGTAATAAAAGGTTATTAAAATTTATTATTATTTTTACCCCACTTGAAAAATTTTAAAGAAAAAACTTTTTAAAACATAATTGTGACACAACTAAGAAGAATCTAACGACACCTCAAACGCCATTGAGTATTATTAATATGTATTAAACAAATAAAATAACAGAAATTAACAATTTATATCAACACAGACATGAAAGCAACCGCCGAATCTTATTTCATCATACTCAGCAATAATAAATTTATTGTAATATTTTTGGATCGTATTGCTGGTATTTTTTGAAACGTCCATGGCAGAAGTCCAACTTTTCAATATTTCACCCCTACCCAAGCCCGCCCTAGGTCATCCCAATTGTCACTGTAACAAAATAGTCTTAATTGTATATTGTAAAATTACTAAAGCTTAAGTAGAATAACTTACGGCTGCAAAGGAGCCTGCTAAAGTGGTCATACTCCATAAAGCAACTCCAAAGGCCATGATAATGCGCCTCGAGTATCTGTCGCCGAGGTATCCGAACAGTGGGGCAAATACCATGTAGGCTACGATAAAAACTGTCTGTAGTAAGCCGGCGAGGTCGTCGCCGATTTTAAACTCGTCTTTTACATCTCCCAGGACACCTAAAATAGAATCAAAATCACAGATTAAGAATACTTAGACAGTCTAGTTCTGTCATAACTATTTAAGTATAACAAGTATCTCTGGTATTCTAGACGATATTAAAAGAATACAACTATACCAGAAAAACGATATGATTCAATGTCGATAGTGGGCCAATATGCTAAACTCTGTAGTGCTAAATGTGTGCCTAACCTTTAGCGTTGGTTTTAATTATTACCAACGAGTGTTTCGGTTGGTTTTGCGACACGGTACCTACATTTATCATTAATCAGCTTATATTATAAAAATTATAACACGGCCCAGGTTAGCCTGAAGTATGTACACACATAAAAGTGTTATAATGACTCGAGCGTGAGCTCGGCAAGAAGGTAGATTCGGTGAAAACTTTCACAATTTTGTTTGTTGAATATTATGCTGAATACAAAGTAAGAATTGAACGTGAAAATCTCATTTTAATTTTATTGTATTTAGGGTATATATGATGTACATAATTTATTTATTTTTACTTTATTTAACAAAAGGATTTTAGGTAGAAAAAAAAACAATAAAGCTGTAATTTTACACTTTTTTTTTGAAAATAAGTGAATAAGTATTTTCTACTCCATTTTAAAATTAGATTAAAACGTTATCACTAATAGTAAATTTGCCACTGCGTGGCAGTTGCAATAGTGGATTAGGCAGCATAACCAAGTAAATTAAGTTTGAGAGCCTAAATACATTTCAGTTATACTTTTAACATTAATAGATAATCGACAGAAGTGTGTACGTGACAAGCTTGTGATGTTATAAATATACACCACTATCAATAGCTATATTGATACTATCTGATAATCAAGTAAATAGTGTAAATACCTAACATTTGGCAAATCCACGGTTAAAGCGATTTGATAAGTTTATTTACGAAACCTAAATGTTAAAGATAAATCCAAATACAGAAATTTTTAAATAAACATGAACTTAGTTAACCAATCATAAAATTTAACGATCCCGGTTCTGCTTTGCAAAAAATATTACAAATCATGAGACGTTAGAGGAGAAAAATATTATATAAAGTTAATACATTTTAGATGTAGTGAATACAAAAATATTCGATGTCATTATGATATTTTAGAGAAAATATTTTGGAACTGTTGTTGGAAGAAACGGAAGGAACTGATGTCGCCTTCCCAAAGAAAAAAATAATTTTTATGCTTATTTCATGCTTTGAATTTATTGTGATCTAAAATTTATACAAACATCTGCATTATTTAATTTATGTGGAAATAAGCCTGTAAACAAAATTATGATATCACCATGAATAAATAAAGGACGGAAATTTTTATGCTCTATGAAGGGAAATTTCGGACAAATAGCACCTAAATACAGTAAATGTATACGAAAAAAATGTTTTGTACCCTTTGATATTTTCTGAAAACAGTTTAATAAGTGGACTTTATTATCCTCTAACCATATTTACAAGAAATTCCTGTAACTGTTGTAATGGAATATAAGGAACAAACAGTATACCTACCTACAATTGTAGAATACAGTTTTTGAATACGACACAATCTTTTCGATAAAGACCCCTATTATTATGACACGTCAATAAATCTTCCCTTTTATTACAATGTCCCTGTTATTGTCATGATTGTGCTCCATCATTTATTCGTTGGGGCCCCGAGCTTCTATTAAGTCTATGTTTATATGCTTATATGTAGTTTTGTTCTCAGCATTAACTGTATTTGTAACTCGGTATTTTTATATGTAAGTGAATGTAATGACTTGCATAGTGAGTATAGTGCCAGATTCAAGGTGAGCGAAATCTGAAGTTTAATTATACTGACAATGTATAAGAGTATTTCAATCACACGGAAGAAACAAAAAAAAAGTTTATAGACTCAAACAAAAATACTAATACCACAACATTTAATTTTGATATAATTTCATTACTTATATATTTAAACATAAATAGAGCATATTAAAAAAAGGCTTCCTGAAAATACAATTAAGTAGATACATGACAGTAAGGACAATGCTATATACTAAATCTAAAGACACCTCTGAACACCTCCGTCGGATAACGGATTTCCTTCTGCCCAATATCTGGCTAAACATTATCAAATGCCATGTGGTGTTGCTTACAAAAAAAAAATTTACATAAATATGAAACAGCAAAGTACCTTCTTCATTGAAAGCTGAATTACTCTACTACTACTCTAAGGTTTAAAAAACCTACTGGATGGTTGTATCACTTCGAAAGACCATTAGAATTTTTGAAGATTTCGTATGACGACTCCTCTAAATCTGCAATTAACCTTAAAAGTGTTTAAAAAGGGAGATAAGCATATAACGACTTGGATTTTTCCTTTTACTTGTCATATGAAAGCTTAATAATATAATATAATAATATATAATATTCTACCACATTCACACAACGCCATCTAGTCCCAAACTAAGCAGAGCTTGTACTATGGGTACTAGACAACTGATATCAATACATATATACTTTTTTTTGTTGTAAATACATACATATTATACATAGAAACACCCAGACCAAATCAAACATTAAATGTTCATGCACACAAATGTTTGACTTTAGCGGTTATCGAACCCGTGACCTTTGGAATAGAAGTCCGTTACACAAACCACTACGCCATTCGGTCGTCGTCGTCGCTTGCACTATGAACATTTTTTACCACCACCAAATTAATTGGTTCTACGTCAACGTATACTTCATATTGACGAATTCTCAAACACGTTTTGATTAACCCGCAAAATACTAAAATACATAAAAGGCTAACAGACGACACGACAACAACATCGCTTAATTTTATTGACTAAGAAGCTTTCTTTTCATTCAGTTTCAAGTTACCGATCCTACTCGTAGCCATGTCCTTACTCACACAGTCCATCCAACTTTTCTTAGGCCTTTCTCTTCTCTTGTAACCTTCAACTCCATACCTAACAATTTGTGGGCCACATTTTCCTCATCCCTCCACATGACATGTCCATACCAAGATTACTTATTACTTCTCATCCAGTATACTCGTATACCATATACTATTATTCTACTATTTCATCGAATAGTCTAACCTATCATGAAGTAATCAATAAATACTTAAATCTAACCACTACATTCGGAATTATGTATTTCCTATAAGTCAATTTCAGCATATTCATAAATGTTAATTTGTCAACAATTCGGGTTTATCTACAAATCTCATCCTGTACCTAGTTTTGGTATACACCTAATAAAGTATGTGATTTATAATTTTCTGTTGACCGATTCCTTACTATAGAGACTACCCAGGTCTTAATACTTCCATAGACATTTCAACTTTAAAATGGCAACGCGTAGTAACCAAAATATTGTGTGGAGAGATTTAATAACGGTCCTTAACAGTATAATTTGTTAAACAAATTTTTTTGGTATAAAATTGGGATTTAAAAGTACACTCAAGTATCCTACAACAATACGTATTTCGAGCCGTTAATACATACTATCGTTCTTCTTCAGTCAATTCAGTTTTTATTTATTTATTTTATACTTCCTGCAATATTAGTACCTTTTTAGTACTATATTCATAAAACAAGTAAATAAATACTAATCTACAAAAAACAATAAATTGCGAAGTGCGATACGAATAGGTACCAGTAAAGTAGTGTTATGAAAGGTTAAGTGTCCCCGTTTTAACGAACAACACACATGATTTATTTATTTATTCAACACCAGACTTTTACAAATGTATAATTTTTAATGTTTATTATTAATTTCAATTATTTTTTAATCAATAACGCTAAGTATGATTTTCAATCAGGATTTGCAATTCTGGTTTCAAAATATAGCTAAGTAGTAAAATATAATTTTAATACATACATTATTGTATTAATGGTATTAATAATAGGGGTTAAAGTATGAAATTACCGTTGTATAGCAATAGATACTTTGAATTGATATAAAACCTTAATGATGTGAGATTTTCGTGTGAAACTTTTTTCACGTGATGCTTAATAATAAGTAATTTTTTAATACGGAACTAACGTGGAGAAGGGACTGCTAATGAACGTACCGTGCAAGTTTGGTTTGAAAACTTTCGTAATGGAAACTTCGAATTGAAGAACGAACCACGTGGAAGACCCACACAGATGATTAACGCTGAATTAAAGAAGATGGTTGAGGCTGATCCAAGTCAATATTGACTCATCATTATCAGGCTATCGAAGTCCACTGCTGGTCATAGGCCTCTCCCATTGCACGCCACTTAGATCGACTTTGGGCTACTCACATCCAGCTCCTGCCAGTCATCTTCCGCAAATCGTCACTCCACCTTAATGTTGACTCATTTGCATCAAATCAATAAGATGAATAAATATGAAAAATGGGTGCCTCATGATTTGACTGATCTGCAGAAAGAAAAGCGTGTTCAAACTTGTGTTGCCTTGTCAAATAGGCACAGAAATGAAGGAATATTGGATCGAATTGTGACGACGCCATGTGACGAAAAGTGGATGTTTTACGATAACCGTAGGCGAAAAATGCAATGGCTGACCCCAGGTCAAACGTCGCAACTGGGCACTGTTAAAAGCAAAGCAAAGCTTACCAATACAAAGGTAATGGTAACTGTTTGGTGGTCCCTTCATGGTGTTATTCACTATAGCTTTGTCAGGTCTGGTCAGGCAATAACAGCAGATGTTTACTATGCCGAACTTCGAACAATGATGGCGAAACTGCCAGTGAAACAGCCCCAACTCGTGAATCGATGTGATGTCATTTATGTCTCAGTTTATATAGTGCATAGCGCCTTTACAAAACCAATAACTAATATTGTATGATTTAGCGGGTTTTGTAAGTCTTATTTATGTTATTCTCAATTTGGGTATTATACAGGGAACTGCACCGCGTGGTAACATATCAAAAATCACAAAGCAAACAGACCCCTAAAAGTAAAACAGAACATCAAATGGCTCAAAAAGTATAAACCATTAAAACTCGCTTGACTTTGAAATATAAGAAGCTCTAATTTTAGCTACCTACGTGCAAGTGCCCAACCGTACATTAATTTAGTTCTTAGTGAACGAGAAACTACAAACGAGAGCAAGACTCTTCAGGTCCATACGTTACATACCGTTTTTAGAACTTATTTGTCAAAAGAGGAAAAATCACATACTCGGGTAGAACAGGTCCCGGCTTTTTACAACACCACTTTGCAAGTTTTGCAATAAAATCATTAAATGCGAAAAAATAATCCTATTAAGTAGCTACTACTTAATAGGATTATTTTTTCACCACCGTTTTGACCATGGAAATCTCAAATTGATTAACGGTGCCGACATTCTGTTATAATTTAAATTTTCAGAGCCATTAACCTTAGTTATTAAACCCGACTGTCGATTTTAACAATGATGTGTTTTATAAATACAGGTACGCAGATGATATTTGTCTTTTGTGAATTTTACCAAAATAAAAAACAGTGATCCGTTCTATATGATATGATTGACTCTATCAGGGAATTAAATGTTTTAAATAGCGATAAACGGTCTTGAGAAATCATACATAACACTGATATAAGAATTATTACAAAAAGTTTTATTGTTTTTCTTTTGTTTATGGATTTTTAAAAGTAAGGTATATTACATCATCAAGATAGTAAGGTGACCTTCACGATTTGTGGGCGTATGACGGTGTGGCGTGACTAGTTCGAACGTTCAGATAAACTACGTCACCGTGACTGTCGCATCGCGTGGCGGCAGCACTAGCGTATGAAACTAAACAGTTCTGCTATCGTACGCGACCGGCGCGCCATCGGCATCATGTACATCACGCCATCGCAACAGCCAATCAGCGCCGAGAGATTTGTGGCGCGAAACGCTGTACAGCGGCTCGTGACGGTGCAGTTGGCAGTTTGGCACCCGATGTTTTCTCGGTCATACTGATGATGATAGTATGACGAAAACGCTCAAATATATTTAACCACTTAAATATACCTGATCTCATTGAAATAATGATTAATTACAATTATATAAATGAAGCCAAACTAAGTGAAAAGTGATTAAAAGTCCATCAAAAGAACACTTTGTATCTACAATACGTGATTACATTTACAGAAAGTCATTATAGATAGTTGCCTATTTGCCAATAGAAAAGGGGATTGAATGCCTTCAGGTAATTTCCGTCCAATAGAGATTGGAATTGGGATTATTGCAGATGACAAATCACCCCAGTAGGGAGGTTCAATAAAATATGGATTACCACATCCTTATCCTTACATAAACGTGTTGTGGCTACTACAGCTTGAGATCGTTTAGTTGGAATTCAAAATTAAACCTACAGGCAACTTAAATTTTAGACCAAGAAAAATCACAGATATGACGTAAATGTTAATTATTTGCGGTGTAAAAAAGCAATTGAGCAGCCATCGCCAACAGATTAGATTTTTTCTGTGCCTTACCTAGCGTCGTCGATTACCTACACTCAAGTGTTTTTATAAGTCACATTATTTAATATTGTATAAGAGGCCAAAGGATGTTATTTTTAATTTTACCTCATCATTATTTTGATTTTGACTAAACAAAAATTACAAATGCAAAACACCTTCAACGAAATCGTTTTAAGTATATAGGTATTAAAACCGTCCTGAAAATATGTTAAAATTTAAAATAGTACGAGTATATTTACGATTTATTTTCGTTGGAGTCCAGTCTTAGATCCCATATTTCAGGTGTGAATCCTATGTTTAACAACATGTGTACACCTACTATTCTTTATCAAACATAAAAAAAAATTACAAACGTGAAATGTCAGTATTCCTTTGTATTTATCTTTACAGTGTTTAGTGTATCTCGATATATAAAGTAACATTTTTATCATAATCATATATATCTCGTTTTTTTATATATTGATGAGCATTATATACTTACAAGAACTGTACTTACCACCTTTTCCTTTTTTTTTAAAGACTACTCCCGCCCTAGGAAAACATCCTGTGTCGCGGGGGACTTTACAAACACACGAAACGGACACAAAGAACACCCAGACTCAATTTGTGGGTTTCGCGATAATTTGTGGATCACACAAAGGGACGTCCCATGTGGGGATCGAACCCACAATACTCAGCGTAGTAGGAAGCGGCGTGGCGACCGCTTGAACCACTACGCCATCCGTGCAGGTGCATCTCTGTTTATAAAAATTCAAATCTATAGATTTGATCACTCATGGAACTTCGTGATGGTAAAGTTTTACACAAAATAATTACAGTCAAGATGCAATGGTTACGCGTGTAAACTGATAGACGTAACGACAAAGACATCAGAAAATTATAAGTTGTTCAGTCAATTTTATTATAAACAGTTTTGTTGTTAAAAGTACTGAGTTTTTTTGGCATTTGAAATCGAAGGGATTTCGGGATTCAATGACAATAAAACGCAATTCTCTTGCAATTTTTTAAATTTGGGATCCTACGGAAATACATAATAATGTTTTGTGAGATCCAACGCCAAAAATATTAACCTGGGATTCAAAGAAAATAAATCTATATTTACATAATACATACCTAATATACGAGTAAGTATGTATGTTTACGAGTAAAATACAGATCTTCTTTTTTTGAGGTCGGTTACAAATACCTATTGTAATCACCATACATCATATTTGTTATCACCAGGTAAAGTAATATGTACTCATTTGAAGCTAAACTCAGGCCTGGTTGGTATAAACCGGTTTTTCTCCGTAAACGATGAAGCCGCCAGTGCTCATTCACACACGCGCCTCAAACTTTCAACCTTGCAGTAGTATAGGTTTGTTTACTCAAAGTCAAGTGGCATCAGAATGTCTACTCCAAGACGGTCATACCTACTTATTTTATTATGAAACATGAGCTGTTGTGTATCATATGATTGATTACAGTGCTGGTGAGTATAAACCTAAAAGCAGACAGTATCCAGTAATAATACGTAGAGTACTCCTGCAAACTACTAAACTTATTTAAACTTAAGAAAGACGATTCGATTAATATTTTTTGGATGCTCAGCAAATTAATTTATGATGATAATATAGTTTCTAAGTTAAGTCGACCGCAGTACTCGTGTATTGTTTTTTCTTTTTTTTTTTGGTAACGACTGCTGACTAGTGTTGTATGAAGTGAAATAAAACATTCGTAATATGTTAATTTTTAATAATAATATTGAAACTAGTCGAGTTCACCAGGGATTCGTAAAACATTATAATTGCATCCACCAGTTTTGTCTTAGAAGTATATGACTAGTGTCGGTACTAAAAAAAGATGTAAACGATACCCCAGTGGAGTGGTGTGGTTTACAAGGCAGCAATCAGGTTTAATCAATAAATGTTGTGCAATCATTCAAAACTCATTTAGTTTGAAATTAAACACCAAATATGACCAGTTTTGTGTAGAAAGAAGCTCACGAATAGCTCTAAACATTACCCCACATCACCAGTCGAATTAAATATTTTAATTGTTAGAAAATAAACTATGAACAAAAAGGTTAAGGCAAACTCAATAATAATGTATTGTTTTCGGATTTGTTTAGTCAATTCTGTATTAACATTTATATGAACAAGTGATTCCAAAAACATTGTTTGTTGAATTCAGTTCAGTCACAAATATTTTAGGTCTTTATCCGTCTGTCATGTAATGTGTGTTATGTAAGTGCCAACTTACTTATGTTATAATTGTAAACAGGTTAGTACATGATATTGTGCAATTTGATGCAGCAAGCGAACAGTACCGGGAACCCGACGAAATTTATAACCAAATCAGATTCCAATTACCTATGAGACAACGCTTGGTAAATTATTAGAACTTGGCTACGAAAAATCTAAAAAGTAAATGAACACGACACCACAAGAAAAACCAGGGATTGAAATTTCATAAGAAGATTGCATCAGCGTAGCAGAAAGGTAATGAAGAAATTTAAAAAGAAAAGAATATTCTAGCAAAAAAGATCGTGGATTGAGATGAATTTTAATTGAGAGAGGAGAAAGGTGTTAATTTTTTACTTTATGTTTGATAATTAGCGAATATCTTGTACGTGTTAGGTAACGCAGTTTATATTATTAATCTTCATTTGCTCCAATATTTCGTAATACATTTTCTGTAATTTAACAAAAAAAAATAGTTAATGTTGAACACAAACTTCGTCTGTAATCATATAACGTTCCTGTACTTTCGCTTGGTTCCTTCTATTCTCGTCTACTAAAATTGAATAAAATAACGATAAGACTCCCTAATATGTTTTGTTAATTACGATTCCCAACTGTTTCAATTAATGGTAGGTACTATTGACATTTCCTTAAGACTAACCACAATCATACTTGAATCGGTTTTGGTTAACTTGTCTTGTTGTTCGATAATTATGGTTTACTTTTATTTATTTATAACTTTTTGCACACGTACATGCATCGGCGGACTTAATGCCTAACTAAGGCATTCTCTGCCAGTCGACCGATTGGGCGATGCTAAAGAGAATGAGGTAGGTGCAGTTATGGGAGGTTTTCTCAAATACCAACTATCTTAGAATTTTTTGTATACATCTGAATACCACACATACATATAGAAACGTACATACACACACATACACATACATTATAAAAAAAAATTAATATTTTAGGCGATGAACTAGGAGCACGTTGAATCTGCCATTTCACGCAGCAAAAGCTCTTTCACTTTCATTCTAAAGGAGTACTGATTTGTAGCCATCCTGACTTCGAGAGGAAGCGCATTCCACAAGAGGACAGCCTGGATGAAGAACGAAGAGCTGACAAACCTAGTGGTGTGAGAAGGACAGAATAGAAGGAGATTGTTAGTCGAACGAAGGTTTCTTTTATGATTATTGCATAACAGTTGAAATTGTGTTGTTAAGTAAGTAGGAGAGGAAGAGGAATTGAGGATAGTGTACATAAATGTAACTGCGGGTACTTTCCTGGGTTGACGAATAGGTAAAAATCTTAGCTGGGAACGAAAATGTGGTCATACTTACAAAGATTAAAGATAAATCGAATGCAGTTATTGATAAGACGATCTAACTTGTTGAGAACATCTGCATTCAGGTCATAATAGCACATGTCACCGTAGTCGATTAAAGGGAAGATAACATTGATATAATACTTACATAGATGAGTAATTACCGCCTAAAATCGTTGCTACTGCACATATGTCCACAGGCATATGCGTAGCAAACGTCAATTCATTATTCAATGTGGCGTCAACCGAGTTGAACATAGCGACACATGACAGTAACAATCGCCAAAATGGCTAAATGCGTAGTGAAAGAATGCGATTCAAGGTCACAAAACATTAATAAATCATGCGGAATTACTTTTCACGTGTAAGTTTATGGTTTTTGTATTGATAATATCGTAAATAAGGCTATAATTGAAATAAAACACTGATAATTGTAATTTAGAATCAGTGTTACCATTAAAAAATCATTTTGGTTTTCCCACATTAGTGGGAGAATTTACAATTTATGAAATAATATGCTTTATACTGTTTTTAAACATTTTGACCAATAATAATTAAATATAGGAAGAACGGTAGTTGTTAGGGCTGGACCGATCCCTTTTTTTAGGGACCCGTTGAACGTTCACTGCGAGCTTGGCAGAAGTGCCAAGCTCGCAGTGCTGGAGACTTTTGTACAAAAAAATTAATTCATTGTTTTTCTTAATTTATTATCAATTTTAAATAATAATTGTACAAAATAATAATAAGATACAGAAGGCAGTCCTCCTTGACACGGCTCGTATAGTGAGGAGGTTCCTATCTTTGCAGTCCTAACCACTGGTGTCCTGGTACCTGTACCCGATGTCGGTGGTCTACTATTTTTTATATTTTTAAATGTATTTTTATTTCTTTTGTAATATATTTAAAAATGTAATTAATATGTATATAAAATTTAATAAAGAGAATAATAATAAATGTTTATCATAAAAATAAAATATAAAACAAAAAAGTAAATAAACATAAATAATTTTTTTTATAAAATATTTTTTTTTTTTTTATTTGTTATTTAAATTATAATAGAATTTGCAATACACCCTGGGGATTATTTATTATCAGTACAAGTTGATCATTCACTTTTATTATTAAATGCTATTATTTTTACATACGTAAAAATAAGAGTGTATCATGAAAGTAAAATATCCACACAAACTTATAAAAAAGAGTCTAAAAGACAATTGTATACAAAACTGATGCTTCACAGCGCAGTTTGATTTTACACTGAATATAAACCCTTTTAACCAAATATTTCCAGTTATTTTATTATTTATACCTATTCTATTCAATTCGAAATATATTATTTAGAATATTTAAATTAATTTATTTTATTACAAAATTGTTTTAAAAAAAAATTGTTTCTTAGTTGTTATGGGTAAAATTTCATACGGTAGTCAACACTGGCCCACCATCGTAAAGTTATATCTTTGTCTTTGTCTAATCCGAGCGATGGTATTGTTCTTGTCTCGCGTGTAAATGAGACATAAATATGTTTACTTTCAAATGTTTAGTGGTATCAAAGCTACGTCGTCAAAGTTCAAAAGTGGTTACACTTTTTTCGACGTGTGATAATGAGGTTTGCTTCTCTAGTGTTGTTTTAACTCAATGGAAGATAAGAGATTGCACAAGCGCTGTCGTAGTTTTCACGGGAAGAAAGTTTTTCAGGTGATATAATGTTATGAGAATGCCGGTAACCCTCTGGCATACGTATGTGACTCAATCGTGACTTTTATCGTTATGTTTTTAGAACTTCAAACACTGAATGGTTTTTTACACTGTTAATATTTTAACTTAGTACTTAGTTATACAAACTTTCAAAGTCCTCATTTATTATTATTTATTATCAGATACTCATTTATTATTAGAAACTTTTATATCACAGCCAAAAAATGTAAAAAAAAATCATACCACGAAGAACATTATGCATTTGTTACCCTTAAAAATAAAATAGTTACATTAATAGTAGCTTGTATGTACTAAAGCACCCTTTAATCTTATGTTAGCGTGAGGGTGAGGTTTTTACAAATCGACACAACCCTACTTGGTAAAGGGCGATTAATCGACACAATACCGACAGTTTCCCACACCAAGTTTTAAGTAGAAATGGTTCTGTACTTTCTCTTTATTAGTAGGCAATAGTTGGCAACCTGCATTATACATGTGTAGTGGAATGATATGTATATTTTCATACAAGAATATGTTATGATTCCAAAAAAATTGGCTGATTATGTTTAAGTATGTTTGCATTCAAAAGACGATAGAATACACCACTATCCTTTGACAAAAGGATAGGCGCAGTTATTATCATAATAATACTATTATTTTATTACTACTTATTTTATTATGATGTAAAAACCTCATGTATTGCTTTTATATCACATAAGTAACAGTAAATGCATTAAACCTCAATTACCTTTTTAATTTATTTTAGTGTAACATTACTTTTTAATTAGTAACTTCAACAAATTTCCAAAAGATACCTTCAACAAAAAATATCACCAAGAAAAAGTAATTAGAATAACTTTAATTTATAATAGGCATTTAACGTGTAAAAATATATTTCATAACATTTATATGAATAACCCGAAAATTTTGAAATTTGACGATACAAATGGAAAAAATAAAAGTATAATCAACTATACTTATATTATAACGCTGAAGAATTTGTTTGTTTACTACGTTGTGAACTACTACAGGTTCGAATTAAAAATTACTTGTGTTGGTTAGCTCATTTAGCGAGGAAGGAGCCCAGTGAATGAGCCCAGAAAATGTTGCAAAAAACGGGGAATATTTATTCCTTTCGAGAGATGCAGATGAAGGTGCGCGGATCACCGATTATAATTGATATATGCCTTCGACGTAGTTAATATTAGCTAAAGATAAAAACAACGATTTGTTAAACGTCAAAAGCTGACGGTTGATAGAATGATAAGGAGATTAAAAATCGGACAACACACTATCTACGTCATGGAATGAAACAACAAGATTTCATCACGTAATAACAAGATACTTGTCCTTGTGACACATCAAATATACGTATTCGTCGAGACGAAAAAGAGAAAAGACACTCAGCCTTCTGACTATTTACGTTAGACTGAGACTAAATAGTCGACTAATTATTTAAAACGTGAAACACGAATATGTTACACGTTATCAACCCATTAACAAGGTGAAAGCTTCAATTGATATCATACTTGTCATTTAACTACATTTTTTTTTACTGTGTAACAAATGTCGATTCATAGGTTTGTGACATAATCAAATGGTGTGTTGCCCTTGGAAAGAAAATTTCAAAACTTTATAGTTTGGATATTTTCGCTTTAAGTTTTAATAACGGAAATTATGTCTATTAATATGTATGACGATGAAATAAATAGAATTTCATAAATTTGTTAATATCCTTATTGCACAGCTTCTGACCATAAATAACATAAGTACAAAAATGCGCCAACATAGATGATCTAGAATACTCTTAAAAACATTCTGCATGTTTTTTGTTATTAGTTTAAAAGTTTTAATTTTCTCAAAATACAGGTTTAAACTTCTATTTTACATTGTAGCTTATTATTTATTATTATTATTAAAATTTATAGAAAAAAAACTTAAAATGATTAATATTGTGTTTTGCAATAAACATATTTATTTTTATCGATAACACTCAAGAACGGTAATGTTTGTAGTAGGAGTGTGTAGCAATACAAGCGAAGAGTTATCGTGTCTTATCATTTTAACGACTTCGTAGACTAAGCCAAATTCTTAAGTGGATTTTTTTTACACGTTTTTACAAATCAGTTACATTCCAAACCTGGTGTGGTAAGTTATAAGATGTCCGTATGGATTGAGGAGCCACTTCAGATTTTAAACGGAAACTCACCTCTTATTTAGTAGGTGAGCAAATAATTTTGTAGGACAAATCCTGAAGTTTGTATTATATTCCAGAGGTAGTATATTCCAAAGTTATATCAATGTAAAAGTGGCTCATTAATCTAAAAATCTGAATTGAGGAGCCACCTGAAACACGGAAAGTATTTGATAAATATTTTTGAAAATTGTGTATCATTTAGTAGTAATTGTGTACAGTGCGCCTTATAAAAATCTGAATCCAGTACTGTTAATATTCAAGAACATATAATACTTTTAATGTGCCCTCTCAATCTATATTTAAGAGCGTGAATTGTCATGAAAGTAATTAATAGGTCAAAATTTATATTCCACTTCGAAAACATTTAGTGGCAAGTGTGTTTGAATTTGTAGCATCAGGAGAAAGTAGTAAAACTGAGTGGATTTAGTAATTAAAAATTATAGTCGCATGTATGGTCTGAGGAGCCACATATATAATGTAGGGTAACTTTTTAATTTCAACATTACCGTGCTCAGATTTTGTCTACTAACTACTCTCAAATACTACAAAATCATACTAAATTATGATAAATATACATCTATTATGTTCCTAGTTCTGACGTGGCTCAATCCAAACATTAAGATTGAAGAGCCACCTGTATGTTCATATAACTTTAAAAGTATTATACCTACTACAAAATCGAGGATCGAGGCTACAATTTTTTTAAATTTACTGCTAAATAATAACATTAATTTCATTAAGATATGAAAAGTGGCTCCTCAATCCAAACGGACTTGTTGTAAGTATACATGCTTATTATCAGTGATCTTTATTGTCATAAGGGTCATAGTAAGAGACAGTGTCATCGAGCAGCAGTCTAAAAACAAAGCATTCCGCATGAGCGATTTTGGGTCTATATTGTTTTATAATACATATTATAGATTATAAAACAATGTTAAGCATTTCCAGGTAAGCTGGCTATCGGTTTTTTATATGTAATAAATTATCCAGCTGGGTTTTGTAAATGTTTGTACATTTCTTAATATTTAACTGAGGAAGTTACTTCATTAGCAACAATTCATAAATTTTGTTTTTTAAAAATTGATTATTTTTACACAACCGTAATTTTATCGTTAAAAAATCCGGACAAGTGCGAGACGGACTCGCCAACTGATGATTCCGCACAAATTTGTGTTTCGCAGTTTTTTTCCAAGCTTTTCGCGAAATTCAGCTTCCACAACCTATAATTACTTAAATCATTGTGTAATACAACGTATAAGTACGTAACGTATAAGTGAAATTGTGGTAATACAACGTTAACTAAATTAGGTACTTAACTGAATTTAAATATTCACGCTACTAGACCTATGTACTAAATTATAATTTAGTGTTTGGTACTTTACATACAAAGTAATTGAATCTAGGGCTGTATTAACGTTTGTTGTCTGCTTTCTACGTGAACTACGTGACCTATGTTTATTTAAAATCCCATTAAAATATAGTTTATAATAATAATAATATAGTACCACTACTATGAGACACTTAAGTAGTCAGGTACCTCTTAAAAAAACTATTTAGGATTGTGTTTAGTTGCAGAATAAAAAAATGACTAAGTAGGTACGCATTACATTGCAAGTTGTTAAATACTGCATATACCAAAGTTTTAGGTACCTATACATATAAAAGAGGGATAAGGGCTTTTTTTTCAGTTTTCGTCACAAATAGAAAAGTATACATCATAAAAAGAATCAAAAATCTGTTTAAGCTTGTGCCAATAAAGCCCTTACATACGATACTCCACATGATATGGTTAACGGTTAATAAGTTTAATTTTTCTATACAGTAGACCTGAGTATATGGTCTTAATTTCAACTCGATACCTCTACGCGTTCCCGAGATAATAGGGGTTTACAGACAGACGAACAGACAGACAGACGGACAAGAAAGTATCCTATAAGGGTTCCGTTTTTTTCCTTTTCAGGTGCGAAGCCCTTAAAAGAAAAATGTGTTCTCTAAAAAGAAAATACAAAGCTGTGTTCTAGTATGCTTTTAAATTAATTGCTTTGAAATGTTGACATTATTTTGACTTTAAATTCAACATTTTTAATCTATTTATATTTATAGTGTTAGTCAGTTATAACTAGGTTTAGGATACAAAATCCCGGGACTGTATGAAAGAAGGATGTATAAAAGAGGGGAAGAAGGAAAATACGATACGTTCCTAACGTATCGTATTTTAATGTCACCTTATATACAGTTTGTGATCGTCTTTAGACGATGCATTAGTTCAATGTTAATTTGTTTGGCTTTTAATAGCTTATGAATGGACATATGGGCCCATCTCGGCTTGTTGGTATAATATCTCTAAAGTCCAAACTAATTCTTCCCAAGTGGCGTTTCGATGAGCACTCGAAATGCAGCCCGTTGTACAGGCCCACGATATCTACGTTTATTAAGCGCAGCTGCATCGTATCAAATCAAAGCGAGTACTGTTAAACCTGGAACTGTAGCCTGCCCGCCTGAGAGTTCAATTGCTTTATATGAAAACTTTATTGTCTGCTGTAGTTATACGCATATACCTTATAAGGTAAGTAAATGGTTTATATTCGCCTCATTACTTTTATGCTCATAAACATTTAATATCCGTCAACTTAGACTATATATGACGGGTCAGTGTACTGTAACATACCGACCACTATGGTACGAATGACGTTCTGGCATGTGATATGATAGCTGAGTTACTTTTAGCTGTATTTGAATTGTTAATTTAGTGGTAAATTAAAGTTGTTAATGTGGATTAGGTTAGTCGTGAACTACGGTGTCCTCCCCGGTGACTACTATTATCTATCAATCATCTTATCTACCTATCACTTTTTAAGCTACAGTATGGAACTGCTTGTCATTCACTTGTTGATCTAGGTACTTCTTTTATGTCAGCTTATGTAGATCAAAGAAACCGTTAGTTAAAGCCTTAAAGGGTTTAGATTAACAGTACATTAAAATGTTGCTTGTGGGCTCAATTTCCAAGCGCTCCACACGTTGTTTTCTATAAAACATGTAATCAATCCAATAGCTTTATAACTACGTTTATTAGAGAACATATACCCTTATGACAGATACAGGCTTTTACGATTTCAAGTGAACATTGGATTTACATTTGTTACTTTGAAGAAATTGCTTCGCCCTAAGCGATTTTACGATTTAATGTTAGTATCCACTTACCTAAGAAAGAGGCTTGCCGATAAGTTTTTTTCTATTCTATATTTTTTGTAATGTTTCAAATTGATGCTTAACTTCGTATTTTAACTAATATCGGAAATGCAATATGAATTAATTTTGTTCGTTATTCACGTTGATGGGTAATAATTAGCAATAAACTCAACTTTTCTTTATGAAATTTAGCATAAACGATATCAGAAGTAAACAAAAAGATATGAGTATCATTCAGCCAGAAAAAAGTACTACCTACTACTATTAATATCTTCCTACTAATATCATAAAATTTACAATAATGTTATTTAACGCGGGCAAAAGCTAATGAATAATGAATAAAAACGTTCGCTGCGATCGCATCTAAATTTATTGGCAAGTGTCTAAGCTTGTTTAGATTCTACCCTAAAAATAACCGCATTTTTAACCCCTCACTGAGCAACATAGTGCGCGGTAAAACCAACACATTTTGAACTATCACATATTTTATTCATTAAAAGATGTGCACACATGAGGGTTTTAATATCTTGTAGCAAAGGGGATCTCGAACCCTTTTTAAATTAAACACTGAATATCAAAGTATAATGAATATAAAACGAGACGAGTGTTTTTTTAATTAAAAATGACACTTGATGTGTATATCATTTTGTCAATTATCAATTTCACAGAAAGATTTTTAAGCGAAAGACTTAATGGCTTCTACGAACTACACTCTTTGCCAAGACTGGTTATAACACCCTCATTACATAGAGTATGTCTGATTACGAATTCACAAGTAAATGGTATAATTTTTGAAGAGTAACTCACAAGGTTACGAGCATTTATTATTAATCCTTCGAATTTATTTTGTTAGATAGAAATTTGTTTATGGTTTGTAAGTATATGTAAATGTTTCATATGATTTAATTTGAATCTAAACCTCAAGTCAAAAGTTTAAAAAACTCTACAACTCGAATTTCTTAGCTTGTCCTGATGAGTTCGGGCGTACGGAAGTTCTATTGTGCTAACAAAAATAATAACTCTCTAAAGTTCTGCATCTCTATCTTCAGACTGGAGACATCAATAGCGACTATTGATGATATTATTGATAAGAAAAATGAAAGTGATAACTAAAGATATGGTCTGTTCGGGAATAAAACCATAAAAATGTGCTTCATATCAAAACCCGATTGGTGGCGATAAAATTCTAATTATCAATGAGTAAATTCCATAAAATCTTGCTTTCTATTGTTTTCTGATACTTCAAGCACTTGAATACGTACAGAAAATTTCGTATCAATTTTATCTTGGATCCTTTAATATTCTTTTACTAAAAAAAATTATTAAAATATGGAAGAACGAAGATGTTTATAGTTTACTAAAAATACGAATGAACGAACGATCTATAAATATTTTAAGTTTAATAAATGTCGCTTACAGAAAATAGGTACCCTTGCTCTCCTTGGTACATGTCAACACAGTACGACTACCACTCAGCAGGGGTACGAACGGGTTGAATGTGACATGACTTCTCTAGTGTTTAACAAAAAACAGAACGAAAAATATTTGGTTTTAAAAGGCAAAATGCGGTAATATTAGTTAAGCAAGGCTTACAAGTTTATACTTTTGACTTTGAGATGTTTTCTTCGTCGTTTTATTTTTGTTATAAAGGTTTATACCCTTTTACCCTTTGTGTATACTTAATAAGAGAATTAAATTACGAATGAGTTGCGTTTGCGTTAGGAAGCAGATAAGCAAAAAAATAATAAACTGTATTAAAAAAATTGTTAATTAACTTTGATAAATAGTGAACACAATCATTGAACTTTAATGATGAGTATTATGACTAACAGATAAACGTAGTCAGATTCGATTACCAGACAACGGAGCCAATTCTGTTATAACAACTCTAGACTAAAAGTTAAATTTTTTCAGTCTAGTTAGTTTAGCCAAATTTCATTTTATGTTCTGGAAACGTAAAATTAAATTTGTTTATAGTAATGCCTAAAGTTATTTCGTCTATAATAGGCGTCAAAACAACGTCTTGACTTTTAAAGACTCATTATAAACAAACATATTTATCCGACAAAAAACAAGAAAAATTGTTTACAGAGGTTTAATTAAATCTCTGTAAATATTTTTTTTCTCTTTACCATTTATTTGCATTTGATAAGTCGCAGCCAAACTCTTGTACTTAATTTTTAATAATATTAGAAGCAAAAGTTGAACTGATGTAATAATGACATTACTGATGTCGTAATCAAAACTAAATTTACTCCGATGTAACAAAAGAATAGTATAATTTTAACTAAACCTTTTAACGAAAATAAGCAAGAAATTTGAGTTTTACTTTAGGACTTGCAACCACCAGAATAGGCACCACGGTCACAGGTTAAATCACCATGAATCATATCACAAATATTAGTAAATCATACTTAGTTGAGTCATTTCACTGATAAACAGACTTGAGTTTATCGGGTAATAAAACCTTTTCGTAAGTTGTTTATGTATAGGCGTTATGGATGTTTATCCGGCAAAAACAGAGACAAATTATTGCTTCTACAATTTATTCTCAACGGTGCTGGGACTTTATTTTGCACCTGAAGCTATGACTTCTATTGGTAATTTTATTTAATAACTCAAACGTAAGTAATGAGTTTTAAAATAATTTCATACTTTCTTATTTCGAAATACATAGACGCTGCATACTGATATGAGAAATAAAATGTTTGAGTATCCTTAATCCATATACCTGCTGAATCTCTTCTACATCTTTTAAACTAAAAGATCAACCTAGATCGCTAAAACAAAAGTGTGTGGTATATTAATTTATATATATATATACCACACACTTTATATATATATATATATATAATCGACGCATATATCGACGACGACTTTATGCAATACTGTATTAATAACTAAAAGGGTTGCAAAATATCAAATATTTACGTTACGTAATTGTTAAGTAAATGATGAGAGCACTCCCAAGTTAGATACCGCCAACGGCTCCACGCAACGGTAAAAATATTTGTCTATAAAAGTATTGCAAAACAAAAGCAAATTCTTTTTATCTACCCACTTATTACTACTTAGTTTTACAGATGGAACACAACTAGAGATAACAACCCTCTGATTCCACAAGCACAGTACATAATTTGTGTACTGTTTATAACTATAGCAACATAAATAAACAATGTGTTACTTTAAAGGTTCATGTTAATTAGAAAATCACGTTAAACTCGAGTGAATAGTGTGTGTTCCCCGACTAATTCCATACAAAAACGTGACACTAGTTTCAAATTCTAAAAAGGGTGACATTGTATTCGGTAAAGAATGAGAAATGCGCCCACGCACGTGAATAGACACTGGAGATTAGTTCTATGATTACGTGACGGCGGACCTCCCTACATACATCTATAGTGCATAATTTATTGATGTGTAGTAATGTAGGGTTTTATTACACTCACGAAAGTAAAATCAAGTTTTATTTTGAATCAATTAGTTGTTTTGTTGGTTATTTAAAACATCATTCTGAGTACTATTTGTATTACAATAAAGTCTATAGAATTAAGTCCATCTTTGGTTTTCATAACACACTTTACTGAAAAAGAATGTCATCGGGTCCATACTTGTCGTTACTTTTTAAGAGCTAAAGCTTAAGAGCTAAAATCTCTACTTCCCACGACACATTCCATTCCCTACGTTATGGTCCTGGGAGCTTTTTTGGAACTTGAAGAGTCAATGACATCGTCCGTGGCTTAACTTGAAATGTAAACATTATAAAGGATCCATAATACATTGCGTAACAGTCTTCGTCTAGGAATTTTAAGTAAGCGATTGTAAAGTGCATTCAAGATAAAAAAGGATTACTACTTAATCTATTTTAGGCCTACTTATCGGCATAAGTGAAGGCAGGATGATAGCAAACTATTTCAACATAAAAGATTATGGACAAAGGTTATGATGTAATTGTAGTGAGATTCACATTACCTATTAATTAGGCGTTTTTATTTAAATGAATTTTTCACTCACACGAAGTGGAAATATGAAGATCATCATGATTTTTTGAAACTGCTTTAACGCAAAGGCTACATCATTTGCACCAGGTAGGTATGTGAATTTAATCCTTTGCGACTAAGGCCCGTATTTTAAAAGAAGTCTCAAGTATCGGATAAACTTTGATTGCCTGAAACTAGTTTTAAGTGAGGATCAAAACTTAAGTATCGATCTTATTTTAGAACGCGTTTTAAGTTTTACTCAGTTGAAACTAGTTTCAAGTATTGATTTGAACTTACACTCTGTTCTTAATTACGTTTCCGCATGATTTACATTATTATTACGTAAGTGCAGCTAAATATTTAAAAAATAATTTTCTTTTACAAACATAATTTTTGTGAATTTGTATATAGTACTATTCACTAGTGTAGCAATGTTAACATATTTAAAAGCTTGGTGTTGTCCAAAATTAAATACAGTAAAAATTAAATATAAAAATAATAATAAACATCGGTGAATCTCGTTTTAAGTGACGTTTAAAATAAAATGTCTACGTAAAATTAGTTTTGAGGGTAGATTACGACTGAGACATCTTTTAAAATAAGGGCCTTAGTCCCTATTATATAAAGCTATGAGGTAGCATATCTGTGGTCTACCACAGATATGCTACCTCATAGCTTTAATTATAAACGTATAATTGAGTTCATAGTATAAATTGGAGCACACTTTTAACGAGAACAATTTTATGAGGTTTCAAAATAATTTTAGACTACATAGGATCCAACTATAAATCGACATCTTGGCCATATTTTCCCTTGAGTGTAAAGTGATGTTTTTGATATTTTATACAGTTCAGTAGAGTAACAGACTTTGCTACTGTACTAAATAGAAGAAGACTATAGCTATTCAAACCGCAAAATAAATCAGAAATTTTGTCTGCATTGTACATTTACGTTATCTCTGTTCACTTACATGGGGCTTATAATTACTTTTTCACCTGGATTTACATCCAGGTCAGCAAATGTATTAAATATTTAACTATGATTTGTAGGTGCGTAAGTGTGTGTGGGGCATCAAACCTCAAACTTTTTAAATTATAATTAAAACTAAATCTACATTTACTCTACTCTCCTGCGCAAGTGCACAATTACGTGTTTACGTGTTACTTAACACTGTTTGCATTTTTAGCGAGTTTACACAAGTTTAGTATGTAACAGAAATTTTAATAGTTTGTTTGTGCTCTGGTATTTTTCAGTCAAAGGAGGAAAACATGTATTTTACCTGTCTATATGTATTCGTATTATACCCATTAAGGTTATACCTAGAGATAATACCTATTACCGGGATAACACCTACCGGTTATACCTAGACACAACACTTTGTGTGATGTACAAATTGTTCTTCTGAGTCTGGGTGTTCTTTTTGTCCGTTTCACTAATGTTTGTCAAGTCTCTCGCGACACAGGATATTCCGAGTGTGGGAGTTGTCCTTTTTAACAAAAAGAATACGATGGCAATTTGAGGTAAAATATAGGAATGTCATTAAACATTTAATGGTTGTATTTGGTTCAATTTTGACACACCGCACTGCCAAAACCGATGAAATGACGGCCCATATGATATTATCATTCTAGCACAAATACCTGCCTACTTAAAAATGTGCACTCTATGTCAAACAGAACCTCGTTTTTAACTGGCGAAAATATGGAGAAGGTTCTCAAGTCAACCCATTTAGTGTATTTTTTTTTTATGGTAACTTATGCAGCAGTTTAACATTCTTTTGGCAAAAGTAGCAACTTCAGCATTTATCGTTTACTGTAACTTAACTGAATAAAAAGAGGTTTACTTTAGAATGTATAAATGAATGACTCAAGAACACTATTTAAGCATTAGGTACGTACATAAGTTAAAAAACGCTTTTTCACAAACGCACTGCTAAACTTGAAATACCAACGACGTCACCATACAATTAAGTAGTCTGATATAACAGCCTAAATTAAACAACATAGTCACAAGCACGACCGAGTACAGTATTAAAAACTGTATGACTCAGCGTTTATTACTTGACGCGGTCTTATAGTATACATTTTTATGAGATTCATTCAAATCTAATAGTTAGTTCAGATAAAGATATTACCGAAGTTACTTAAATATACGTTATATTGTAGTCTTACATAAATGTAGTTTGCTCAAGTGGCGTAATGGTTAAAGTGGTCATCACTCTACGACACAGTGCCGATCCGAGTCTTGGGGATGTTTTCGACTCCTACAAGGGGTACGTATTTGTAGATTACACAAAACTTGTGTAATCTACAAATACGTGGTTGAAATCGAGGTGTTCTTTGTCCATTATTTGATTTGTGTCTCTGTGACAAAGGTATCTATTTTAAAAGATTCTAATAGATGAATGACTTTATTGAATTATGTACTTAATATACTTTTCTTTTATGTTCAGTACATCAGTACGATGAAGTACTCAGTACATTTTCATATATATTATATTTTAGAAATATATTATTACGTTTATCAGCAGTCTGAGTAGAATTACCATATTACCATTACCATACCAGGCTATACGTAATTTGGGATCAGACAAAAGTGTGAGATGTATCAAGTAAATATCAATATTATTATTATTTAGGTAAATGTACCTAACATTTAATATGTGGTCGACGAAATAAAATCGCATATATATTAATAGTACATTCTTTATATGAAATAAGGGAATAGATCCTTACATTATTTCGTAACACCTCATATGTTTCCACAAGTTTTTTGTGCAGATAAGGAGATCACAAAAGAAAAATACCAGAAGCCAGACAGTATCTATTACTGTCTCTGTTTATTTTTACAACCTTCAGTGATATTAAGGCCTACACATATTATTATTTATCTATGTTATACTGATGGACTTGTCTGATAATACAGTCAACAATTAATGAGATAGCAGCATGTTCTAGTCATACAGGATTTTGCAATTAGTCTCGTTTTGGCATTAAAAACCTGGTATTCTTCCTGACCTCTAAATACATACTTTCTCTATTTACCAGAAAATCTAGTACACTGTGAAAAAAATGAGAATTTAGTAAAATGTTACTTCTGTCCCTTACTTGAAGACCTTAGTTTCGAAATATAGAGGGAGGAATAGGATGGAGGACCAGTCTAGAAATAACTATACTTATGATACTACTGAGAATAAAACTAACAATATTATTCTGATACATTATAGAGTGGGTGAGAGGTAGATAGATATGAGAAGAGATACTTGTATATAACAAATATTTTGAGAAGTACAGGGGTTTCTACAACAAAGTTCCTCATCACCCGTTCCGCCCTGAGCGAATGGGTCGCCGCATCGCTCTGAGCGGCTGGGAGCGAGACCGAAAAATGTGTAAGAAGACTTTTTCCGACATTATAGCGAACATCTACCAAAAAGCGAAAGGAACTTCGTTCCGACCGAGGGTCCATAGACCCCCACACTGATTTTTTTTTCTAGAAATGGACAATATTGTCAAATATTACAGCTATGACTTGAAAGTATCCTGATAGTAATGATTGTAATATTTGAGGGTTTAATATATTCACATTTTACATAAAAGCATACAGACCAATGCAAATAGATAAATTCCTACATAAAAACATTAGACTGACTGAGAATAAAACTGAACTCTCAAAAAGAAGTTAATTTTTTTATATATAAATGCATAAGCAATGTAAATTAGTTTAATGTCACTAAGTTAATCTTAATAAAACATATTTTAAAATATATTTTTCATTATTATCTGTAATATTCGCTTGGTGTATAACTAAATTTGATTTCAGAGTTATTAGAGAGTAATTAAGGTCAAGTATATTTTGAAATTTTTGTTTGGTTTTTACATAATTTATATTCAGAACATCTCTGGTTGTGTACAACTTTGCACAAATGTTCCTTAGATGATGTTTGTGTGTGTTAAGAAATATTTTTTTTTTAAATTCCACCTCTGTGTGCAAACAAAATTTGATTGCCAATTTTTATGAAACTGTTATTGCTGGTGGTAGCATTTTCAATTTCACAGTAAATACTTTTTGTCTATACTAATTTTATAGAAGGAGAAGAAAATTTTGTGAGTTTGTATGTTCGGAGTTATCTCAAGAACTACTGGTTAGATTTGGAAAATTATTTTAGTGTTGGAGAGCCCTTTTATCGGGGAAGGATATGCGCTATATAATATGCTATGACAATACGAAACCAGAGAAAATTTATTCCTTTTGAGAGAAGCAAACATAGTTGTCAGCTAGCAACTACCCACTTTCAGCACATAACTTATATCAGAAAATTTAATTAAGAATTTTTATTGGTTTTTGTTTGCACCACAAATTCATACATTTCTTATTAGAATATGAATACTTATATTATGTGTAATGATTTCCTGTAACGCTAAAATTTCATAATTAAAATTGTCATGTCGCAATTCTCATAATTAAAATTGTTCCAAATTCAGTACAGATCTACGCCCGATCTTGGAAGTATCATAAAAGATATTCTTGTAGTAAAGTATTACTAAGATTGGCAGAATTAAAATTCAACTTTCGGTTACAATATGGTATAATCACATTACAGTCAACATTGGATGTTTAATACCTTACTATGAGAATACCTTTTCTGACATTTGTGAGTTTGGGAGTAAATCGGAATTTTGCACCAATTTTTATCATGAGAATTGCCTTCAAATATAGCTAGTTCAAATTTCTTGCCACATTAAATGTTATATATAGTTTAACTCAAACTTACCGGCCAGGGTGAACCTGTCCATGTAATTGATGAGGTTGATAAAACATAGTATACCGACAGTCATGAATTCGATAAACGGGATATCACGAAAAGTATCTCTTCTTCTAGTCTGCTTCTCATGCAGAAGCGCTGTTGCCGAATTACTATCACTATTAGCAACAAGTTGCTGATTGGAAGTATTCGGGGTGATTCCACTCTGGTCCATATTGAGTATTATATCAACTATACGAACACATAAACCGTCAATAATTTATTGGTCAACACGCACAATAACTACAAGTAAAAAATAATTCAAGAACGTAGTATAACTTTCACTTTGATTTTCGAATTTTATAATTGGTGATAATTGAAACAAAATAATTATTTAAAGTAAATACATTATAGGTAAATTCAGATTTTTTAACGTTGAATTGAAATTAAACAACCATAATTTGTCACCGGTGACCACTCGCCGTGGTTGTGGAAACCTTTTGAATGTGACAACTGACAACTCAACGTTCGAATGACATGACTAGATCGTGACATCAAGTGACGTGCTGCAAACTAGGGTTACCAGTTCTAATTTGATGATGAACTATTTTTTTAAGAAGAGGGGGCAGACATTCCGACGGGTCACCTGATGGAAATGAACTACGATGTACGCCTGCAACTTAGGAGTCACAAGGGCGTTACCAGCCTTTGAGGAAGGATTACGCTCTTTTCTGTAGAATTTGGAAAATTTAGAAAACAAATTTACAAAGTAGATTAATCTATCTCGTCATAATTATATATTTGGCATAAACTACGGTTTTTTACCGTTTATTAGTGGTATCGGATATACTCACTCACAGGTGAAAGGTAGGGAAACATTATGTTTTTTTTTAACAGAAGGTCTTGATAAACTATAGCTGACAAGAATTGTTCTTGTAGAAAAAAATCGTTCAGAATTGAAATCCAATCCACTTTCAACCTCATAAGTGTCAAAAAAATAATCTCGTAGATAAGTATTAAACAGCCAATGTTGACTGTAATGTGATTATTTCTTATTATTGAGTCATAGGATTAAATGGTTCTTGTATTGTGTAGTTAGTTGATAAACAATCGAGAGTCGTATGGAATCCGGCGGACAGGGCCATCTAGTATCAAGTAAGGCACAACGGACATTACGTATTTAAATGTTAATCAATACTTCATGTTTTAATACGTACTATATTTGCTGCGATATTTGTAGATTCCATAACGTATGTGGGTCTGTCCGGAACATTCAATCAAATTCCCGGGATTATTCTGGGAATTTCGATAGACCTATAAAAGCAGAGCGTGTTGGCCGTACGGCACAGTATTGTTTTCGTCGGTGCGGGTTTAAAAGTGCCGTTTGATGGAACATCTTCGTGGTCTTCGATGGCATTCGTGATCTCGAGGTGAGAGCTGCAGTGAGGCTTGGCACCATGTAACTCTCAAGGACGCCCTGGCCCATGCTTTTGAGGAAGAATCTGTGAGACAAGACCATAGCTCTCATTGCGTCCGGGAGGTTGTGGCGTCACCTTTACGGGATCGTTTTAAAGAATATAGCCCTAGATGTAAAAAAGTGTGGTGGAAAGGATCATTTTCGGTCTAGCTGCCCTAATCGAAGCATAGCAAATGAAGACGAGCTGCCTTAAGGAGATTATGGTGGCTAATAGCACTGCCCAGCAACAGCAAGTAAACGAGTAAATGCCAGGACTACGGGGTGGGTGCTGGCTGGTGTTCAAAGAGCCCCAAGGATTTTGATCTCGCAAACCCATGATAGAAACAGCCTGGTCAACATCAGAGGCAAAATCAACGGAGCGCCATGTAAGCTGACGTTTGATACGGGAGCTTCTCGCACAGTTTTCAATTCAATTCAATTCTTTATAAATGAAATATAAGGATTACAGTGTACACCTGTGCCTTAAATCTATGCTAATTTTAACGAAGTTGTAAAACTCACACCAACATAAAGAAATAACATAAGATTTGGAATTAAAAAACTACTTTTTAACATTTAGATAAATATTAATATGTTTTAAAACTATGCTTTGGGAGTCAAAAAATATATCTGCATCTAGACTGCACGGACATCTTTACTGCACGGATGGCATAGTGGTTTAAGCGGTCGCCACGCCGCTTTCTGCTACGCCGAGTGTTGTGGGTTCAAACCCCACATGGGAGGACACTTTGTGTGATCCACAAATTGTTGTTTTGAGTCTGGGTGTTCTTTGTGTCCGTTTGAACATACATGATGTTCGTAAAGTCCCCCGCGACCTCAGGATATATTCGTAATGGGGAGTTATCTTTAAAAAAAACTGTGATATAAGAAATGCGAGAGGGCAGACTTACGTAAATGCGCCAAATATGTACTGCAGTTACACTGGTCTGTTGAAATAGAAACTCTATGATGCTTTGTAAAGTTCCTCTTTGAGAGTGTGGCCTATTCTTCTATTGTCAGGTTACTAGTTTTTTTTTGTTTTCTGACACTCTGTAAAAATACTTTCACATTATTAGATTATTGAAAAGTTCCATGTGTATTTTCTATTATAAAAGATCCTATAACTTCAACATGGTCTACAGGCTCGTTTTAAGAAAATAAATAATCTTGCACTATAATAATCTTGCAAATAATCTTCCTTGCTAAGGAGGGGCCAATGTCCAGCAGTGGACTATTAGAGGCTGTTCGGCTGTATTAGAGGATCTCTCACAATGTTCTATGTCATTTGCTCAGTCACTTTTCATATTATAAGTTTTAAAGAAACTCCTCGATTTTTTATCTTTTATGCAAACCTTTTCCTGACAATAACGAACATAAAAAAAGAATTATCCAATTTAGTGCAGTCGTTCGGAAGCGCCCGCACACACATTTTTTTTTCATGATGAATGATTAATTGATTGACTGTAATGTTGTATGATATGACATGGTTCGATGCTATGCAAAGTATGGAAAGAGTTTTTAAAATTTCGATTACAATTGTTGTACATAAGACTTTAAACAAAGAATCGATTTTGGAAAACATTTGGTATCGAATAAAAGAACCGAAACCCCAGAAGAATCTATTCCGTACCTGTCCCACCACTACAGAGTCCAATCTGTGACAGAATCCACAGAGCACCGTAATATTATTAGAGAGCTTTGTTAGAGAGCCAGCAGTTTACCTAGGTTTAGGTTAAGCTGATGTGTTTGCTCAATCCGGGCGATATATTTGTGTACAATGCGTAAAACAATTTTCCTTTTGTGTTTAATTTATTTTGCAATAAGTTTAGGCAAAAAACACAGTGATGAAGAAAAGCCGGCTTGGGCTAAGAAAGATATTAGAGATTACAGTGATGCAGACTTAGAACGGTAATTTCGTCAGATGAGAAGTAATTTATGTATATGTTATGTACCTATATTTATTTGAATTGTATAGAAGTTTTATAGTATTTATTCGAGGAAGTTACTCACTACTTAACTAAACATTAAATCAAGTACCTACATCGAGATATAACGTACTATGTATAATATAATTCTTGCTTGGTACAGTATAATCTCGATGAGTACCTACTGTTTTAATTTTTTATTTAAATATATATCGAAAGCACAAAACATATATATATATATACAACAAATATAATAACTTCAGCCATCTTAAACACAGCCGCCTGAAACCAAATTATAAATATATAGTTCAATTTGTTTGTAAGTCTTAAATAAAAACACCAATTAATTTTTTTAGGCTTTTTGATCAGTGGGAAGAAGATGAAGAACCTTTACCAGAAGATGAATTACCAGAACACCTTCGGAAGCCACCAGCACTAGATTTAACTAAGTTGGATATGACAAAGCCAGAAGAGGTTATGCAAGCAACTAAAAAGGGCCAAACATTAATGATGTTTGTAACTGTAGCTAATAAGCCCTCAAGAGCAAGATCTGAAGAAATAACCAAGATTTGGCAAACTAGTTTGTGGAGTAACCACATTCAGGCAGAAAGGTAAGTTCCTTATTACATGTCCAGAAAAAAATATGTATATAATATTTATAAATAACAATTGATTAAAAGTGTGTATGTGTATATATATAACACAATATATATGAATATGAATGTATGTATTCTTGTATGTATGCGTTGGTATTTATATATTATTTCATTTCTTTTTGCTCAGTATTGCTATCATTACTTCTTTTATATTAACTTTATAATTCTCAACCAAAGGGTAGTGCACCTCCCCACTCATTTCCACACCACCCAAAGGTAGACTGGTAGAGAATGCCTATGGCAAAAAGTCTGCCATTGTACTTATGTGCATAAAGTTGATAAATAAATAAATAAAAGGTTGACTATAACATATTCAATAATAAAATCTTTATTAACTAAATCACTATGAATTAAAATAGAGATATTCTACACATTTTACTCCTGTGTCCCACATATATTTTTCCTGACCAGTCTATTCTACTAGGTAAAGTTCTTCAATCAATTAGGATGTCCGCAAACCATAGTGGGTTTACAGCTCAGATCCAGGAATTGCATAAGGAAAAAGGAAATATTATCATGACCCAGGCGTTGGTTCCTATGAGACATGTGATATCCTGCGTTAGCCGAAACCCGGGACCCTATCAGGTCCCGTGTTTCCTTTCGAGCCAATCCTCCCACCCAAGTCTTTCCCTCTACTTTTTAACAAGGATCCAGCAGAGCTGAGATTTCTGGTCCTCGATTTCTTGAATCCCATGATCTCGGCTCGGTATGAACTCCAGATAGACATTGAGGGCTCGAGGTCCCGGCGCCGGCGCGCCGGCGTATATGATATATATGTATTTACAAAAAATTATAAAAGTATTTTATCAGTGAATCTAGCTTTCAAGCCCTGCTTAAATTGAAACTAGATGGTGTTGTGTTAGATGTCCCAGAATAAAATAAAATATTCAATGTATAAATAAGCAGAGTACCCCTATTTTCCTATGCTATCTTGTGGATAAATATACTATAATCTATTTAAGAATAGGTCCAGTTACCATTAAAGTAATTGTTTGTGTGTTGCTTTAGATATCTGATTGATGATGATCGGGCCATCTTCATGTTCAAAGATGGGTCTCAAGCGTGGACTGCTAAAGAATTTTTATTAGAACAGGAAGAATTAAAGGAGGTGCAACTAGAAAGTCAAACATATCCAGGGAAGAAACCTGATGTAAAAAATAAATCTCTAAGAGATGAATTATAAATAAGTGTAAAAATCTTATAATATATTATTATATTTTAAATGGATGCATTTATTTTATAGATCTACCTTCCACTAATGAACCAACAACACTACCAATAGTATAGTGGCAATTTTTTAAAGTAAAGTCGTGGTCTATTTAAAAACTTTCCATTATATAAACTAATTGATATAGCAAACTGTGTTTTTGTAACATCGTGTGAATATCTTGCGCGGGTCATCGGGGTCATTTACCGGGGCTTACGCTTCTGTCTGACTCGACCCGACTTATGTTCTGCGATAAGTGACATTTAGCGTTAAAACGCTACAACGAGTTTCAAATCCCAAAACCAAGAACAATTCGAATATGACAAAAAAGACTCATTGTATGTATGTACATAATTTATAACATACCAACATATTAAAAAACAAAGGATAAACGGGGAGATAACTTTGGGTCATCCATTCGAAAAGTATAATAATTACACAAAGTAATGAAATTTATTATTTTATAGTTAGTTACAGCTAGCGAACCATCCGATTAACCCGTTTCTCATACCCAGTGATATTACTTTACGCGCAAGTGCTGAAACATGGGAATGCTCTCTCTCAATCAAGGCCCTAAGGAGAGCGTGAGGCTACGAAAATATCTTTTATGACAGTTGCGAGATCCAGAGTTGATCGGAACGTGTGCGTTACCCCAGCAAAATATAAAATAGTCATTTAAATGTTATAGATAATTAGTTGCCCAGATTCTGTAATATTTTTAAATTTTTGTATGAAATACTTTTTCGTGACGTCATACCTAGCTAATTGTCAAATTATTTATATGTAATGTTGATATCAACAGTGGGGTGTGAGGGGGCGAACCACCATCTTTCGCCCCAAGCTAACCTCACCTGCCCGCGGTGCATCATGCTGAACGACGAACCAGGCTCTGGCGACCGACCGATGGCGGTATATCCATCCCAATAGGCGTAGCTAAATACAACAGGCCGGTGACGGGCAGCAGCACCTCATTATCAAGCTCACCGAGAGGTATAGCCTCAAGGTTGTGCAAGTGTACGCTCCGACCTCGGCACACTCGGACCACGAGGTGGAGAATATGTACGATGACATATCGATGGTCCTCCACTTCACAACTAAGACCCACTACAACGTTGTTATGGGTGACTTGAACTCTAAAGTTGGAGTACATAATTGCGGCGAATCGATAGATCCCATGAATTTGGAAGCAGGAATCATAGGGGGCAAATGCTGGTCAACTTCCTCGAAAGGGAGGGGCTCTTTTTCATGAACTCTTTCTTCAAGAAACAGCCCCAAAGGAAGTGGACGTGGCAAAGCTATGACCAGAAATGAGATCGATTTCATCATGACGGATAGAAAGCACATATTCAGAGACATCTCAGTCATCAATAGGTTTAATACCGGTAGTGATCACCGACTTGTCCGGGGCTCTCTGAATATCAACTTAAGGTTGAACGTGTCTGTTTGATGAAATACAGGCTTCGACCAACTCTGCTCCAAGCCATGACCGGATCTGAAACGTACCAGTCAAAACTGGAAAACTGATTTGCTGCCGTGAAAACCACAACCGACATAAACCAGAACCTCGAAAATGTGGTTCGGATCCTCAGAGAAGAAAGTACGAGATTCTGTGAAATGCAGCGTAAGGGCGAAAGGGTCACTTGCGATTCGCAGACGACATCGTCATCATGGCAGAGACGCTACAGGACCTACAGCAGATGCTGAATGACCTAGCTGACTCTTCTGTACGCATCGGCCTACGGATGAACTTAGATAAAACCAAGGTCATGTTCAACGAACATGTACTACTGGAACCGATTGCAGTACACGGTGCCGTGCTCGAAGTTGTTTAAAATTATGTATACCTCGGGCAGACATTGCACTTAGGCAGAAACAACTTCGAGGACTAGGTGAACTGAAAAATTCTGTTGGGCAACGTTAGGGAAGCTACGTCGGGTCTTCTCATCGTCGATCCCACAGTACCTTAAGACGAAAGTCTTCAATGAGTGCGTCCTACCCGTCATGACACACGGAGCCGAAACGTGGACACTTACGGTACAGCTGGTCCACAAGTTCAAAGTCTAAAAAGGACTATAGTAGTGTAGGACGCCCACGGGCCAGGTGGAGTGACGATATGCGCAAGATGGCTGGCAGGAGTTGGATACGAGAAGCCCAAAATCGATCTAAGTGGCATGCAATGGCAGAGGCCTATGTCCAGCAGTGGACTGCGATGGGCTGATGATGATGATGATGTTGAAATCAAATCATTAAAAAGATTAAATTGATGATTGGTATTAAACTGATTAAATTGATGATTATTTTAATACCTAGGAATCTACCCTATTGTTGAGCACATTTTTAAATTTGTTGCACTTTAGTTTTTTAGTTATTTTACAAAATCATTTTCTGCTGTTGTAACGTTACCGCAGCCAGACATTTTCTTTTTGACGTGACAACGTCTTATAATTCGATGGAGCCGGCTGCACGCACGAAAAAACATGACTCATGCGGCGTTACCTCGCTCTGAGGCGTTCCATTTAAGGCTTGAAGTGCAAGCGAGAGCGCGGAACGAGCGACAAAGAGGCACAATCGGCCTCCGCGTTCGGTAGCGTTTGACATCTGTCTCTCTCCTACTTGAGTGAGCGATGCGTCCGCGTGGACAGCTGCTATACAATAATACATTTACATGTTTTCGTAAAATGCAATCATTCCATCGGTATTTTCTTATGACGTTGTCACGTTCAACTATCGTCAATAAACCGACTTTGCAGACAACCGATTTTTTAAATTGGAATATTGACATAAAATATTAGCCATGTAATATTTTATTTTAATTGTCTAGACTAGGTAAATATTGCAACTTATTTTGTACCTATTTGTTTTTTCTTCGAGATCCTTGTACCTAGATAGTTCTACAGTTCACCGGCTCATCGCTCCCGCTCTGATAGAGTAGGTACAAAAACGAGTTCAGCTGTGTGCCGTGGTTTGTTTGTTGTTGCATTCACACATACTGATTATTGTATAGCGCTTTCTTTGTCAAAATATTTAATGTGAACCATGATGCTCAAGTCTACTTGTACCCACTTCCAGGGTACACCCAAGAATACCACAAATCACCACTGCCAATGCTAATAATTAAAACACGAATCACATTTAAATTCAAGAAAATATTGTTTGGTTGCACACAACTGATACCTCGAATTAAAATCGATGAGCGTCATCTAGTATCAAACAAGATGATAAACATTTAATATTATATTAGGTGTTTGTTTCCTTGACATTCCGGCTGTAGTAACGTTTATGGGTTGGTATGATGGATCTCTGAAACGGGCAAGCGGATTCTAATTATCTTTTGTACATATTTTTTTAAGAATGAGTTTTAATTTTTTGTGCAAAAAACAACAATAATGCACCATCTAATTAAGTATAAAAACAGTTCAGATTGATAGTTAATTTAAGTTCCAATATGTTTCTCATCTTAGAAATTATTAAAGCATTTAACACTATTAATGCTAAAAAAACAATCGACCCATGGGGAAATTCTGTATTAATTACTAAGACGAATATATGTATATGTTTTGGCTTATCAATTGTCATTTACATTTGATCAATTGTGGAGTACCTATTTTCTGATCTTATGAAGTATAGCAAAATTATTCCGTTATTAAAATCTAGTAGTACATCTGACCCAACTAACTTTAAACCTATTTCAGTACTACCAATATTTATCAAAATTTTGCAAAAATAATGTATGATGAATTACAAAACTTTTTTAAAATAATAACTTATTAGACAATAGACAATTTGGTTTTACAAGGGGTCGCCCCATAACTGATGCCAGTGTCGAGCTAGTTGAACATATTTGATGCCTGGTAGGACGCCCACGATGCTCTAGGTATCTTTTGCGATTTATCTAAAGCTTTTTGATTGTGTTGTTCACGCTTTGTGAAACGCTTAACAGAAAATTATAGCACTGTGGTTTTAAAAATAGAGCACTGAAGCTTCTTGGTTCATGTCTAAATAATAGGATTCAGAAAGTTGGTATTGCGGTCTTCAGGCTCTGTGGTAGAATTGGGCGTTCAACAAGGTTCTATTCTCGGCCCATTTTTGTGTTTTTAGTATTACTGGTCCCCATCAAAACAATGTTGTAGTACTTATATTTAAGGATGCCATTGTATCTACCTGCTAATTTAAAAAAAGTGTGTTTGCCCCTCTATTCTCATAAGGCTTAACCCCTTGGAACCGGCGGTAAGGCTTAACCCCTTGGAACCGGCGGTTGTAGCTCGGCACAGGCAAACCTCAGTTTGTCCAATCTCAATTGTTGCTATTTGTTTATGACTGAACTGACTACTCCACAATTAAAGTCTACATGAAAGACGATTTCAAACAATTTTAATTTTTTTTTTAAATAAAGATTGAGTACGTAAAACACTTGGAATAAGACTTCTAAAAACTTACTAAAAAAACAGTGGCACTCCGGGAGTGGCGACAGAAGTGAAAACTTAGGTATATACAGTGGTGTCGGTGACGATAACAGTGTCGCGAGTCGCGAGTTCAATAATTGCTTTTTCCCTTCTCAAAAAATTGCCCAACGCGCCTAAAAAAGTTTTTACTTCAACACAGGTGTCGTTAACGGTAACAGTGTCGCGAGTTCCATGGTTTTTTCCCATCTCAAAAAATGTGTTTTTAACCATAAAATACATTGTTTTGTTTGTTATTCAAAAATGCTCAACGCGCCTAAAGAAGTTTTTAGTTTTACAGATTTATGTATGATACTGTATAAGGCCGTATATTATTATATCTTAGTGTTTACTATATCTATCTAGGTAATGTAGACAAATGATGATCGATAAAAAGTCACCTGTTTTTTGGCATCTATAAATGATACTGTTCACGAATATAAAAATAAATTAGACATTGAGGTACTTAATTAGGTCGAAAATTGCTTGCATTTTTTTTTAAATACTCATTACATACAAATGTTAAAAAACAGGTGCAAGCACGTTGAGTTTTTATACATACTCAATATCTAATTTCTTTTTTAATATTTGAATCAGCCGCATTTATAGACCCCAATTTATATTAATAGAAATGAATGAATGTTTGCAAGGGCACACAAACGTACTGAGCGGTAAAACCATTGAGTGGTAAAACGCAACATTCGGGTTGCAGCTATCTTCATTAGCGCAGACTTGTATGGCGCGTATTATCTATACCTACATAGAGATATCGTGATTGAAAATGGCAGGTTATTAATTAACTAAACTTATTAATAAATAAGTTCGATTATTCTCACATTTTAACGATTTTTCATGTACAAGTGAATTTGAAGAGTCACAATACTACGGTAAAAGACCAAATTACGTAACTTTGAAACGAAGTCTAAAATAAATTCTATCTATTGGTTGTTTCCTACTGCACAATTTGATATTATAAGTATTGTAGTTGAGCAGTCGGGAATCAACTATAAGTCTTAATGCTCTACATACTGATTGAGCGGTTTAGTTGAGCAGTAGGACTAGAAAATATTTTTTTAGTTTAGTGCCGTCGTTTATATTTTGAATAAAAATATGTTTGGCTCTGCAGAACACAATAGCACACTCGCAAGCGTGTAAATGGCATCCAAGCGTTTGTAAATTGAAGCTTGTGGACGGCCTCGGCACGCATGTAAACTAGGCATAAGCTATTTGAGTGCAAGACCAATGGTAAAACGTCACCACGTTTAGGTGGTTACAAAAAATGTAAATGTAAATATTTACTATGCGCATATTTTGATTACAATGTAGAGATTGTGAAGTTAGGGCGTATAGAGTTAGAAGTTTTGAAGTTGACAGTGTGAGCCAGTCTGGTCTTGGGAACATTTTACATGAATTTTTTTTGGCGGGATGTCATTTATACTTGTTCTGATGGCTGAGTGCAAGTTTATTTTACATCGACTCGCACTCGACGGCGAGCGCGTTTAGCGTTGCGATTGGTGGCGGTCACCGTGACGATCGAGTACTAGTGAATTAAACTCGCACTTAGCCCTCTGGATGTGAGAAGCACTCAGAAGTAAAGATAGGATACCGCGTACCGCTTTAAAAAAATACAAAGATGATAGGTAAAACTGAGCAAATAATTCTCATTATAACACTAGTTATGTAGGCAAGTTGTAAAATGACTTATTAGAAATACACATTTTTAATTTCTGTGCATCTATAATTATTTAAGCTCTGCATCGCCCTAAGGTCGACTGGGAGAAAATGCCTACGGCATTAAGTCCGCCTTTGTCACATTTGTGCATCAAGTATTATTAAAAAACAGTATAATCCAATGCCTACAGTCAAATCTAAAGTCGACTCAACTAATCGAGGCAGTATTATTCAGTGGTTGAAGTTCAAAAAGCTTAATAAAAGAGGTTGCAAATGTAACAAATATTTAGGTAGTTATTTATTGTGCAATGGAATTTTAATTTTCTATGCCACTATACTTTTTTCTATAGTCTTAATAAGTCATAATGCCGGTTAAAATTTATGACTGTTGGACTGCTTAAAAGTTCGAGTATTAACTAACATTCGCATTTAAAACAATAATTAGTTTTTTTTGGAAAGGCATACAATGTCTAGTATAAATTTATTTTAAATACAAATTAGAATACGAAATAATACAAAGTACTGGCATAATTATTTTTGTGACCTTTCGGTATGGCGATTAAGTTTGTTATGTGATTTAAGTAAAATACCTAAATTATTTAATATGTTATATAGTTCAATATGGGACATTAATTAAAAAATGATTATCCTCATCACACAATAGGGTAGATTCCTAGGTTTAAAATAAATTATTTCGCCTGTATCATTAAATCTAACATCTCAAAGTAGAGGCTGAATTGTCCTCCATTGTCAATTTGATTTTTTTATTCATTTGATATCTTGAAATCAACGTTAAATATAAATGATTTGACTATAACTAGGTATGACGTCACGAAATAGTATCTCATACAAAAATGTACCGCGTCCAGCGTTTTGACGTTTAAAAAAAGACACTGATTTGACTTTACAGTCATCTACCCTATTGTCCTGGGTGGAAATCGAACCTACGACTTTTAGCTTAGCAGTCAGGATCACTAACCACTAGACGAACAGGCTTGTGGTTGTGGTGTAACCAAATCAACAATGTGACATAATATACTTTTTTTCTATTTAATTTTTTACATATTTACTATATTATTTTCAGATTTTAGTATTAACTTGTATGTATTTGTTCATTCTAATACTTATGCTATATACTGTGCTGACATGGTATTTAATTAAGGGGTTCAACATTAAATTCTGAATCATTAATGAATAAAAATAACTGCATGTTTCTTTAGATAATATAATTTGTAGTTTAAAGAAAACATTATATGTTTATTTAACAAGTAGTTATGCTGGCTCATTAAATTCTTTTAGAAAGCATCAGTAGCTCTGAAATGTTCTTCATCAATAGTTGAATATATGTGACCTTCACCACACATCCATTCCAAGATTTTCCTGAAAATTATTATTGTTTTATTACTAGCTATACTAGCTGATTGAGTGATTGAAATAAGTTTTTGTAAATACCAAGTTTGTATTCTCAAGTAATAAGTCATATGGTGCAAGTTATGTTATAACTATGTAAGTACAATAGTTTTCATTATTTTACAATTATTTTTTTTTACAATATCTACTACCTCCAAATTACCCCTTTTCAGTTGCTTTATCTTGTTCTTGAGAGATTGCTAAAACACTCAACACTAGATTTTCATGTGCATGTTCTTTGTCCCATTTAAAAAAAATCTTATATGTGAGGGACCAAATAGCTTCCTGTTGCAGAATTCTACTTACTCAAATTCCATTTGTGGCATACGGTCTTTTAGTGAAGTATACATATCTTGCTTACTGATCCCCTGTTCAAGAGTAGAAGCTCTTATTAGATTGAACACCATCATTTGACGTGGATTGAGACCATTGACTGAAGCAGTACTGTCAGTCATTCCAACCATTGAATTTGATGGCAATGCATTTGCGAATGTAGGGTTATTATTAACCACTTTTTCCTGTTGAGACAAATCATTTACATATTAGATTATTTAATCCTGTTCAATATGTTTTTATTAGTATTGACAGATTACCAAGACAATTTATTTCTGCAATAATTTTATTGTATTTATAAATTATTGTTTTAATTAAAATATTCAATTGTGTACAAAATAGACTACCAGATGTACTGATAAACGATGTTTAAATTATTTGGGGTTTAGTGTTATTGATAGTATATGAAATATGAACATACTTATGTCTCTTAGTACGATATGAAATGCCATTGCAGATTACAAATAATATAATTTTAAATTATTTACCTTTTTAGAATCCTCTTCCATCTTAACCTTAGTATGAATGCAGTGTAGATAATGGAAAGTTATAGCATTAACATCTGTTATTGGCATAATTTTAAAAGCCATCAATACTTTTTTTCCTTTGTTGGTCTTAACATTGCCGTAAACTTGTATGTAATCATCTACTTGAACTTTTGGGGTAGCTGCATCCTGTAAAAATAATTTTAATTTTTGTAAGTCATAATATATACATGAGCAATGATGAAAATAGGCAACTTTAGGATCCTTTATTACCTCATTTAGTACTTTCTAACTAGTACGGTATCTGTCTGTCTCTTCATCTATCTGTCTTGTACCTCTTCACAGTTAAATTGCGGAACCGATTTAGTTGAAATTTGGTATAAAGATAGTTTGAGTCCCGGGAAAGGACATAGGATAGTTTATATCCCAGAAATCAAACTTTAAGGTGGTGAAAAGGGGGTTGGAAGTTTGTATGGGGAATCGGTAACCGCTGAACCGATTCGGATGAAATTTGGTATGATTATAGTTCGATTCCTGATAGGCACATAGACTTTACTTTACTTTTTACAGCGATAACCAACCAACCAACACTGCATAAAAAAACCTACAGAACTAACACAGTGTAAAATAAAAACTCAACATTCAGTTTAGTGAAACTATTATTTCCTCGCCTATAAATTATATGTTTTTTATGAACTTTTTGAATTGACTTATGAACTTGTTAGAACTTTACTGGTATGTTGCAATACACAGGTATTATAAAAAGACACTTACATCTTCATCTCCAGCCTCTTGGTCTAGCCAGAGTACAGCGCGCATACGTCCAGTTATATCTTGTACTGTGTACGTTATCTTAGTACTTTGCACGCGGATGTTTCTAACTCGAGCCACAATGGACACAATCTGAATTTCTGTTCCCCAAATTTTAACACCATCATCTCCACAGTGCAAAGCTTGCCTGATAACAATAGGTGCTGTACGGGATGCTCTTCTACCCTGAAGAAACATAAAATTAATCCATTTCACAAAGCTTCGGATATCGTAGTTTATAGTAGGTACTTACTCCTTTTTGAGCTTGATTAGGTGTGTTCACATTGCCAAATTGGCCGGGGGAATTAAAAAATCCTCCACCGACAGCAGACTGATCTGAAGCAATTTAATAACGATAATAAATTGTCTATCAGTAACTTCATCAAGAGCACTTAATTTGAGTACTTTTCTTAAAACTTACCATTCCACATTTTATTAGAAGATTTAATTTAACCGAAATTGAGTTATTAGATTTCTTCGCAGGTCTAGGAACTATTATTGTAACTTTAATTAGTACTGGTACTTTTCTGTTTATCGTCATGTACGTATAATTTTTTTTAATAACAAGTTTCGACACGAATTGTCATATTTGTCTTACATATCATAACGCGGGAATCTAACAAAACACACAGTGTTGTCAACCCTATAATTCGTTGTTCCCTTGTAATTATTTAAAATTTAACTTAATATTACTCGTTGTGTAAAATAGAGCAACACGGTAGGGAATAGCCATACGCAGGCGTTCCCCTCTGCCAAAGTATAAGTCCACACGGTCTACGGTCATATGAGTACAATAAAACTAATTACGGCTGAACTGCTCACTAGACTAAATCTAGTTACCGAATCGTTCAGTTTTTGACGTGACAACCAGTGCCGGATTAAGACAGCGCGGGGCCTGTAGCAAATTCTACCAAGGGCCCCTTGGGTTGTTTTAGGTTATCTAGTTTATGGAATTTATCATCATCCTCAACAGTCTATTGCTGGATATGGGCTTCTCCTTAGAAAGGAGAGTTTTGTTTGCTATGCTACGCTGGCCAGACGGGTTGGTTATACCAGTCTCAAATTTGAAACAAACCCTACTCGGGCTTGTTTTAAGTTTCAAGAAACAAGCCCTATAGTTTTTGTTTCAATTTGGAGACGTTGGCCCATGTCATGTGGTGTTGAACAGGGCTCTGGTCTTGGGCCCTCCTGTGGAACATAGGGTACGACTAGGCCCCTCGAGGAGACTTCCCCCGGGCTGGGCGTAATCTGTTACGCCAACGACACTTTGGTTGTCTGTGGGTAGGAGGGGGACCTGGGGTGTCTCTGGTGGTTGGCTTAAAGGTGGTCCTGGATAAGACGGAGGCCTCTTATTTCTTGGGCCTAGTTGTAGTCCACCCCCTGGCGCCTCAATCGTGGTCATCTTGGTCAACGTACCGGTTCAGGCCCAGATGAAGGATATGGGCCTGATATCTGACGGGAGATGGCTCTTCGATGAGCTTACCCTTAAACTGGTCGGCACTGCGTCTGCTCTGAAGTGACTTTTGCCCACCCAGCATCGTTTCAAGACAGCTGTACACGGGGCTGTCCAGTCAATGGCACTGTACGGTGCCCCAGTGTGGACGGCAGTTCTGACCGCCCGGCATAGGGCGCGCATTCACCAAAATTATGTAAGTGCTATGGATTATGGACATATTATTTCAATGTCTATTGTGCAGTTTGTGTTGTATGTTTACTATTGTGTCATTATTGATTTTTATTACCAAATGTTAAGATTTAATATTAATATTATTCTGGGTTTGAATATAAAAAGCATGTTTACTCAGCCTAATACAAAAAATGATTGCACGCCACTGTTAAAATAAGTCTGAGCTTATAAAACATATTTTATTCTGGCGCCCTTAGAGGGCATTGGCAGTTAGAACCATGGTTATAGCACCGTGTCGACGCCTGGCCGGAACACTCTCGTGGGATTTGGGAAGGAAGTGCTCGGCCCCCACCCGAAGAGGAGCGCGAGGGGCGTAAAGCCTCTCGCCGAGCCACGATGGCTCGATGCCGTAGAGGCACTCCAACCGGTCGTTGAGTTGAGGCCAATCATTGAGTGGGCAGAGCGTCCAGAGCAGAGCAGGTTCTTTCTGGGTACGGCTAATTCTGCAATCGTTCGATAGGAGGGAATTGAATCCCGCCAGTCATCACTCCGATTGCAGTGAGGACGCGGCCCAGCACACGCAGGCAATTTGCTTGGCTTGGGTGTCACACGCAGCGTTGGGTCGCAGTGCAAAACATAGTTTTAGAAATGTACTAAAAGTTTAAATTTTTTACTTAACACATCACACACACGGCTGTATGTTTACCTAACTAGGCAGAGCCTGTACTATTCTAACCAGATTGCTGATAAACATACTTATATATTTCTCAATATATACATATTATAGATAAATTACACCCAGACACAGAACAAATCATCGTGCTTATCACACAATTACTTGTCCTGGGTGGGAATCAAACCCACGACCTCTAGCTTAGCAGGCTCACTAACCACTAAACCAACAGGCCCGTCAAATTATAGTTTGACATTTAGATGCAACTCTTTCGTGATAAGAATTTTGGCTTTATTGGTTTGAAAAAATATTATTACACTCCGATCGAAATACGAGTAAGTAGATACTTTTTTACGGTCAGAAAGAGCGGGGGCCCCCAAATGCGCGGGGCCCGTAGCATTTGCTACTCTTGCTACGTGGCTAATCCGCCACTGGTGACAACGTCTTATAATTCGATGGAGCCGGCTGCACGCACGAAAAAACATGACTCATGCGGCGTTACCTCGCTCTGAGGCGTTCCATTAAAGGCGTGAAGTGCAAGCGAGAGCGCGGAACGAGTGACAAAGAGGCACAATCGGCCTCCGCGTTCGGCAGCGTTCGACATCTGTCTCTCTCCTACTTGAGTGAGCGATGCGTCCGCGTGGACAGGTGCTACTCGTATACAATAATACATTTTTGAAAAATGCAACCATTCCATCAGTATTTTCTTATGACGTTGTCACGTTCAACTATCGTCAGTAAACCGACTTTACAGACAACCGATTTTTTGCTTAAAAAAGAGATCTGCCACGTCAAGTTTATAAAAAGATGGCGTCGCCTTTCTCATACATAAGTAATTTTGAATCAAATTATTACTATTTTCTCATTTTTTAACGTATATTTAGAAAAAATAACATTTTTATGGTTCGGATCAGATTTGCTTACCAACACACGTCGCTCACTCTCATACAATTTTAGGATCGGTCGAGCGAGTGTCGGGTTGCTAATCGCTATCACCGAGCGATAGTGTTGTTACCGTTTTTAAATAGTTAAAAATCGGTAAAATAAAAACATCCATGTCCTTCGTGCATATTCTCATTTTCAAAAAATAAAAAAAAAGTGAATTGATTGAAGCTAATATTGGTCGAGAACAGCATGTAAGGGAAAAACTGAGTGACTTAATTGAAAATATTGCAACGTGAGTGAAGCTGTAAATAATACATCTCAAGTAAATAAGACAATAAATAAGCCAAGTAATTTCTATGTTATTAAAAATCCTGATTTGACGCCGAAGGATTTTGCACATGTAATTACAATTTTGTTTTGAGTCGAAATGTGTCATAACATGGGTCAACAATATTTGTGAATTTACCTAACTTTTCAAAACTTTGGATGGGGAAACAATTTTTATGAATTGGCAACAATAGCAACGCTGTCATTATTGTCACATTTGTCACTGTTGGCAGTTGATTGATTAGTTCGTTTATTTCACCGAAGTGTAAACTTTCTGATTTATTCTTTGATAACTATAAATAAACTAGTTTAAGCACTTGTTTTACATTAAATAATCTTTGGTTCCTACTAGGAAAGTTTCTTAACTATTTTTTTTATTGAACATACTAACTAAAAGCTTTATAAAATTTATTTTAAACGTATATAAACATAATATCGTTTGAATGTTTTGCTCGTTATAATGTTGGAATAATGTCTTGTAAAACTGTTCATAAGGGCAAGTATTACGTCTCCTTTAAAAGAGGTTTTGAAGACAGTAAAAAAGACGTGACTGTAATAATTGAGAAAGTTTTCGAAACTGATGTCTTGGTTAGTAAATTGTTCCAATTTTTGTTGTTTTTTTTTTATACCGTTTAACTTAAAAACTATTTATTTCCAGAAAATATCTCTCTCAGATGATGATGATCCTACATTCTTATGTGTGTTGATTATAAATCGGATAGACTATGAAGATCTAAAAAAGCAGCAAGGCTTACTTGTAGATTTTGAGAATTTTCCATCACAACTTATTCGATTATTGCAACAATGTGCTTCAAACAACATGTAAGATGATTCCAAATTTTAAAATAACTACATAATTCAATAATGTTACTATCTCATATTTTTATACTTATTTTGATTTGATTGCTATTTATTAGGTCAAATACATGTTTGCTTAAAAATAATAAAAAAGTGTATTCTGAATTACTTTGTGGCAATGAAATTCTAATCATATTCAGTTTGGTGTAAATTTCTAATTAGTAATTATCCGTGTTAGAGTTAGAAAATGTTAAAATAAATCAAAAGGTTGACACATTATTTATATAATTGGCTCCATAAAGGCCCTCATTTTCTTAAAAAAAAAGTTCCTTAAAAATAAGCCAGAAATATTTATAGAGGAATTTAAAACAATTATAATGGATTAAAAAAAATGTTCCAACCCTATCACATCATCATCATCAACAGCCTTTAATAGTCCACTGTTGGACATAGGCCTCTCCTTAGAAAGGAGGTTTTGGCCTACTATACCAGGCTGGCCTAGCCTGGCTTGGGTTAATATAGTGTTTATGTCAAGTTTTTCTTCTCTATGCAGTGTAGATGTCCTGCGTAGTTTGCTCCCTTACTTTTCTCTTACGACACCCACGGGATGAATAGGGGTGGTGACACTCTGTATTCTTAATCCGTCACCACACAGACAAGTATTCAACCCCATAGTACTAACTTTAAATTATGATCTTATTTAGTTGTGTTATTGATAATGTTGTGATTTTATTTTATTAGATTTGAACCTGCAAAAGGGTAAATGCCATTTATAGTAAAATATCATATTTTTATAATTGTGATCAATTTCTAGGTTCCTGATAATGCAACAGACAAACCCAATGCAATATTATTTTGAGGTGATAGAACACAATGAGTTCAAAAGGCTTGTACATTTATCACTCAAGACAGGACCGGCTACAGATACTGATATTAAGAAGCATATGGCTGATACTATTATGAACTTAAAAGTAATATTAGTCCATTAATTAATAAACATGTTAGATATAGTTTAGTGTCTTGTTTTGTTGCTATAAATAAATGCCAGTTACATGTGAAACCTACATAATTATATGGGTAGATAAGTAGTAGTATATACTAACTAAAGATGGTTTAATGTACAGAATATTTGGATATTTTCTTTAGTTACTAGTAACTGGCTGCGCCCCACGGTCTTAGCCGTGGTTGTTATAATCTGTCTCTGCCAAATTTTATCCAAATCCGTTTAGCCCTTTTTTGTGTGAAAGAGTAACAAACATCCATTAAAACATTCAGCTTTATAATATTATTAAGATAACAATATTTAACATACAACTATTGTCCCCGCTAATTATTTTGACCCATCCATATCCACCCATGAAAATTCATATTTTCACTTGAACAATGCTGTACTAGTAAACTTTTGTTTATCTATCTATAATAAAAATTTATCTGGCATGATTCTGTATAATGGAGGATGTTGAGCCTCCTCATATCTCATCTTCATTTTATGTAGTGGTTTGCAAGGATTACTATTAATGCAGATTATAATATTTTACAGAGGACTTTAGCATCTGTAAAGAGCACAGCTGTCAGCACTGAAACTATATTAAACGACAAGTGTATGAATCTTGAAAGAAAAATACATGACTATAATCACAATATTACTAGAATGGAGGAAGAGAAACTGAAATTAGAAATAGAGTACAAGGAGTCCTTAAAGCAAGAGAGAGACAAACTAATGCAGGTAATTTAGTTATGGCTATACACAAAAGATGGAAGATGCTAATCTTTACATAGTGGAAAACGAAGTCACTTCTTTTAGTGTCGGATCTGACATTTATTGAACTTTACAGGGCAGCCATTTCAAATAGTTATGTTAGTTTTTTGAAAATAGGGTTTGTTTTAAAATGCAATAAAAATAACAACTAATAATTTTCTAGAAAAATCACATGCTTCATTTTACTTTGAGCGCCTATCAAATCCTTAAGTTTACCGACTGAATAATTGAAAATCTAAAATACATATAACTTTTCTTGAATTTTGTAATAATATTTAGACAATGTAGTATCCAAAATATGGTAAAAACTAAATTTCGATGCATAAAGACCCTATTTCGCCTATTTAACAGTAAATCTAGTAATTATTTAGTTATATTAAAAAATACTAGATTTACTGTTAAATATCTTAAAATACGTACACAAAAATCGAATGATAAATCACAGATCACTGTGATTATGTCCCATGTGCAAAGCCGGAGTGGATCGCTAGTATATTCATAAAAATAATACCAACCTAAAATAAGTTAGAATAATCACTCCAGTTAAATGTATGGCAAATTTGTACATAAGAAGATTTTTCAAGTTATTTACATGTGATATATATGTTTCAGGAAAAACAGCAGTGGCAACAAAATGCAGAGCACACCATGAAAAACCAGATTGCCTCATATCAAGACAGTCTAAATAGAAAAGAGGCCCAAGTTAATGAAATTAATTTATTATGTAAGCAGTTGAAAGAAAACATTAATCACTTAGAAAGTCAACTGAGGTGATATCTTTTGTATTTGGATTAGATTAGGGGATTAGATTTTTTTATTTTTTATTTTGATAACCATAAAATCTGTATCTCAAAATAGATACTAGATACTATTAATCTATAGACATTAATATTAATTACTCTATGGATACGAGGGCTGCTATTTATGTATCCGGAATAACAAAGTGTAACAAACATATAGCATTAATTATAGTTTTATTGCTTTTCAAAATATTCGCCGTGATGATCGATGCACTTTTGCATACGTTTAAACTAATTTTTGTAGCACTTTTTCCATTCTGATATCTCCAAAACGTGCATTTTGAACGCATCAACAGCCTCTTCATGGCTCGAAAAACGTTGACCACATAATTGACCGATGTGTGGCAGCTAGCATTGTCATGATGAAGAAGGATTCTTCGTTGTTGTTTATTCTTTCTTATTTCTTCAAAGAGTTCTGGCAAACAAAGGGTCATGTACCATTCAGAATTAATTGTTTTACAATCCTCTAGTGGCACTATAGCCACATGTTATGCGGCTATGTCTGGCTACCTGTATGTTGATGTTTTGTGTGATTTCATATTACTTTTATAATTACAGTGACAAGATCCAGTGTCAAAATGTGCTAGAAAAAGAAGTACAGAAATCACACATTGAGGTAGCCACCCTCAAGGCAAAAAATGCTTCTTTAGAGAGAGATTACATGGAAAAAGATAAATTGTATAATCAAACAAATGCTAAATGTGTTTATTTAGAAAAGGTATAAGTCATAAATTTACATATAAATCTAGAATATTTTTACGTCTTTTTCTTGTCTGGGAAAAGTTGAGGTACTAGAGTTTTTACTATGATATAGGTAAACAGTTTGCGCCTTAATGACATTTAACAGTTCATTCGCACATGATAATGAAAAATAAGAATTAAAAATACCAGCAACTCTGTAAAGAGTTTACTGTGTCACTACGTCATAGTCTTAAAGACCTAAAGTTATGTTTCTAACATGTAGACATATCACACCACAATATTTGCTTCCATATTAATTTGTTAGATTATATGTAAATATAAATTTAATAATACTATTATTGTTTAAAACTCGTACTTCTTTCAAGTTGTATTAAATTACTAAAATCTTAGCTCTAAAAAAGTCCTTGAATATAATGTTACAATTAAATAATAATGCATTGAGAATTCTAACACTAATAAATTCTAATTTGGTGTGGTTACAGACAATAAAAGACAATGCAGATACAATAAAGGATTTGAATAGCAGCATTCAAATTCTGAAAAAAGAAAAGGTTCGTTGTTGGCTATACTTTCTTAACTTTAATTAATATTTATTATTTTAAATGGTAGAAAAATATGTCAAGTCATTCTTAATTTCCTGTTACAGCAAAGTTTAGAGGAGAGATTGGCACTAAGTGAATCATTAGTAAATAAAAATAATGATGCCCTTCATTCAACATCAGAACAGCTTCTGAAAGCAAACCAAATAATATCTAAACAGAGTTCTGACCTCATAGAAATGAAAGAAAAGGTAATCTATGTCACTTAAGAGAATGTAGTGTTTGGAAATATTTTGGTAAATTAGTTATAGTGAATGTACCTTAATATTTTCTATGAGTATGTGATGCACTATCATCATCATCAACAGCCTGTAATAGTCCACTGCTGGACATAGGCCTCTCCTTAGGGTGGAGGTTTTGGCCCAACTATATCATGCTGGCCAGACGGGTTGGTATCGGGTTTGTGTCAAGTTTTCCTTCTCTTGGCAGTGCTGTTGTCCTGCGTAGTTTGCACCCTTAGTCGGCTCTTACGACACCCACGGGATGAATAGGGGTGGTGACACTCCGTATCCTTAATCCGTCACCACACGGAATGCACGGATGCACTATCATCACACACAAATACAAAAGCAGCAGAATATATTGTTTTATATTGACTTATAAACATTAGTCACCCAGGAGAAGATGTTATGTACTTCATATTGTCGTATAAACATTTCAGTTACTATGCAGAACAGCAATAGCTCTAGAACAAGAAAAAGTCATAGAACGTAATACAAATGATATGGAGGAACTGAAGAAGCAGATAGTTAACACAGAAGAAAGTATGGACAAACTGCAAAAGGAGCTTGATGACTTGAGAGAAAAGTATGAAGCTAACGAAAAAGCACTTCGTGAAAGAGATGAAACTATTAAGAATAATAATATGGGTAATATTTTTATTTATTTTAAATTTGAAATGTTTGAGGTCGACATACTGAGTCTTCTTTAAAGGAAATAGTTGTGGTAGAAACAGTATAGTACGCGCCATATAACTCTGCGTCAACGAAGTTCGCGCGAGATGCGCGGCAAATTTATATTTTATCAGAGGGGTAATTTCTGCAATCGGAAAGAAACAGGAGGGGTCAGTAGTACATCTCGCTCTAACACATTAAGTGACTTATCTGCTTTGCTCTAACATACTGTTGTTAACATAATTGTTAAAAAAATAATAATATGGTTTTTTGACTTATGTTTGTAAGTTGATTTCCTGCTTTTAAAATTCCGATTTACTGAGAATTATTTGAGATTATTATAGATATTATTACAGATATTATTTTAGTAATTTGCCACTTTAATAGACTAAACTTTGAACATAATTCTATTCAATGGTGCTAATTCTGTTGTTCAAAAACTCTCCAAACTAAACTAAAAATCACTAAAAATTTGTTTCGTCCTGTCATATAACGTTTCCTGTTCTGAAAACGCAGAATTTGGCAGGAAAATTTTTAGTTTAGTTTAGAGAGTTTTCGAACAACACAATTAGCACCATTGAGAACTTATTCCCTAGTACTTCGGAGTTGTTACCAAAAGTGTGATATGTATTTTACTTTTTTGCCACTTTAGTATTTAAAATGTTTAATTAATCGTTCGGAAATAGGTACACATGTAAAATATAAAATTAGCTACTACTCTGAATTAAATAAATTGAATTTTGTTATTAATTGTTTGTATAACTTGAATCACGCAGGCTAAATGAAATAAACTTGTGTTGTTCTGTAAACCCGTCTGGCCAGCGCGGTATAGTAGGCCAAAACCTCCTTTCTAAGGAGAGGCCTATGTCCAGCACTGGACTAGTAAAGGCTGTTGATGATGATAATGATGTTCTGTAAACAAAAATTATCTTTTATTGTTAACACTACAAACTACTTTAAACTGTAAACAAAAAAAACTTCATTTAAAGTTTATTATTCATTCCTTCACAATTAATTATTTATTTTAACTTTTACACTTTTATAAACACAAACAACTTTTCACATCAAATAAATCTCCATTTTTAATAACCAAAGCCTACAGATTAAATTAGCACAGATATTGAATATTACTACTCCTATACCGACAGCGCTACGCGCGGCAAAATTCAAGTTAAAGCAATACAGCAGTGTTATTGTATCTGCGTAACATTCGGTCTGCAGCTAACTTCATTGACGCAGAGTTATGTACCGCATACTATACTTCACTGCAAAATAGAGTTTATTTACAAGTCTTAAGTCCTATTCCCATATGATTTTTTTTTCAACTTTAGGAGAACTTTACCAGGATCATTGTTATTACTTAATTATCTTAGGAAATGCCTACAATTACTTTTCAAGGAGATGATTAGGTTCTTCAAAGAGAGTATTAGTAATTTATAAAGGTGCATTATATGCGACGACTGGATGGCGTAGTGGTTTGTGTAACGGACTGCCATTCCAAAGGTCGCGTTCGATTCCCGCTCAAGTCAACTCAAGACTATTTTTTTTTACTATTCTACAGGTGTTAAGAATAGCGGCTTTTATATGTTTGAGGGAGTAAATCTAACATTTTTATTGATTGGTGAAGTTGTCTTGGGATTACACCTGTAGTTGATAGGACTATGGGAACAATATTGACTGTTTAGTCGCCACATTCTTGCAATTTCTAATTTGAGGTCTCAATACTTTGAAAATTGCTCTGCTATGATATTTTGTAGGTAGTGTGTGTTTGGTACACCAATGTTTATAATTTGTGCAGTTTTATTGATTTTATCTTGTAAGCTGACGGTGACGGCCCGAGGGGGTTTCCACACGTAAAAAAAAGTATATTGTAATGTATAATTTTGTCCGTTAAAATTGCACGGTCGAAGTATAGCTTATGTGTAGAGTTTTATAAGAGAATTTGAGGTGAATATTTGTAGTAGGGTGTTGGCGGCGAGGTGATTAGTTTATATTTTATTGCTAGTTTTTAATGGATAATGTTAGCTATTTGATCATGTCTCTGTTTGTAGTCAGTTTGAGTTATTGTTTTACATGCTCCTGTAATGTGTTGCATAGTTTCTGAGATGCTATTACATCGTCTACAAATATCTATTGTTCGAGGAACACGCATGATATGTTTTTGGTAATTACGGGTCTCTATAACCCAGTCTTGAACCGCTTGTATGAAACCCTCTGTCTCGGGGAATAGGTCTCCACTACTCGTCTTAGCGACATTAGGTTTCTGTAGTTATCATCATCAAACATATTGAAAGGAGTTAATCTTCGGTGTTTGAACACTATTGCTTTATTTAAGATGCATTCCTTGCTTTTTGTTATTATAATTATTATTTTTTAAAACATTCCCGCACTAGGAATACATCCTGCGTCGCAGGGGACTAAAAACATTCATGCAACGGACACAAAGACTCAGAATAACAATTTGTGGATCACAAAAAGTGTTGTGTTTACCATGAGGGAGTCGAATCAACAACAATCAGGAGAGTAGCAAGCGGCGAGATGACCGCTTAAACCACTACGCCATTTTTAAATATACATATAAAAGTATATTCCGTTAGGATCTATTTAGACAAATACATTAGTCCAGCTTTTGGCGGTGGGGTGCAATGGGTTTTTTGTAGTTATTTAATAAAGGCAACCTAGATTGAATGTTTTTTAAATAACTTTTTATAAAACCACACCTAAGATATATCGTATAACTATCGTAGTCATAGACATATTTGGTCAATATACACGGTGATTTTATAAGCGTTTTGGAAACGAAACATTTTAATTTGGAATCATCTATAGTACTAATAAAAATGGTTAAATCAATATTAATGTTGACTAAAAAAAAGTTTCAGTTTTAATATTCATTTTTACTCGATCGACTTGGAAAGTAGTAATGCACTGATCATTCGTTCATTATCTTATATGAATGAAACACGTCCGTGCGCGTTTCGGCGGCCGCTGCGCACCGCTGACGCTAACAGCAGCTGATAAAAGTATACCTATAGGCGCGAGCTAGCGAGTACTTACGTAGATAGACTCCAGTTTGTCCTTCATACTTTACACGGGCTTAGGACCGTCGGAAATACCTATTTTATTTAAACTTCTTTTCGATTATTAACCACGATTGTTCTTTTCACAACAAATCAATTTATCAACGGACTGTTGGTATAAATATTTCATTCGTATTTAAAAATCGGAGCTATCTACAGAATAATTAACTTACATACCTATTTACACTATTTACACTTCTCTGTATCGAAGCAACTGCTCAAAATGGAGTCCGCTGCGTTCAATACACACGTCCACGTTTAATTCAATTGTTTTTTAATTTGTTTAAAACATTGGGAGTCAGTTTTATTATTTACATATTACAGTGATCCAGTGGCTACATAAAAAAATGGATAATTTTGAACCAATGTCATCACAAATTAATCAAAAACAGGGTATTTTGATGGCAACCAGTTCTACGCCATATTTTCTTTCGAGAAATAACAATCACACTGATTCACTGCATGGTATATCAGAAGAATCTATAGACTTTTATGGGACTACCAAATCGTAAGTGAATAAAGCACATGTAATGTAATATTTCAAAAATTAAACAATTCGTTTTCTGTAAAATATTACATTTAATTATATTTTCTTTTTTAAATAATTAATTAGTAAGCCTAGGGATTTTCTTAGACTTTTTTGCTACTGAGGAACATAAAACAAACTAATTTTTTTTTTCGTAGTGGATCAAATCACGAAGAATCGCCTGGTCCCGAAAGTCAAGAAAAAACTAGTAAAGTTGGTCTAGATCCAAAGTATCTACAACCGGCAGTGAATGATAATAAACTTATGTTTTCTAAAGGTACATATAAAACATTAATACTAAAATACATATGAAAATATCCTTATACTATAATCTGTAAGAAATGACGCGATTTCTTAGAGATCTTATTGACTATAGTAGAATACTACTACACTATCAATCGACTATTTCTCCTTTGCAAAAAAGTAATACATACCATTGTTAGATTGAGAGATATGTCTTCTTCCAGTGCCAGGTATTGATATTCATGACACGGAATAGTATTACACATACGGAAGTAATAGATAGAAGGAACCTCACAGAAAAACCGGTGTTATATAATTCTTTCTCTTCTTTTCACCGATTCTAGGGGGATGGACGGGACAAAAAAAAAGATAAAAGGGGGGACGGACTCCAAGGGTGGCAACGTACTTGTGACTCTTGAGTTGCAGATGTTCATGGGCGGCGGCAGTTATTTACCAACAGAATGCCTTACTCGCTCATCACGGTGACCGCGTTGTGTCTGGTGAAGATTTCAATGCGGGCCAATCGCAACACCGAACGCGGTCACCGTAACGAGCGAGTTGATGTGAAATAAACTCACACTAGGCCCTCAGATGACTTGTTTGCTCGTTTGCCCCTTTATATCATTAAAAAAATCACGTAGTCGTAATCAAGGACTGACGGATTTTTTGAGTTGCGCAAGTTACGTTCAACTGAAATTCGGCTAGACTGTCCTCTCCTACCTCACCCCAAACGTGATTCAGTTAAAATAATGCGGGTGAGTCAGCAGACAATTCATTTTGCGCCGCTGTGTGGCACAAACAGGGCTTTTGTATGAAACGGAATGTAGCTTAAGTTCAGCGACTCATCTCAAATAATTACGATCGCTTGTCCTCACCCTAAGCGCTCGTGCAGCGTGCAAGCGACTCGCGGCGACTTGATAGAACGTATAGAACTAAACAGCTCAGTGCAGCGTGCTCGTGACTGGCGACCAATGGTTAAAGATGTTCATTTTAATGATATGCTGCAAAGGTCAATTTAGATCTAAGTACATTAGATTCACAACTTATCTAACGAATTTAATTAGATAAGAGATATTACTGTATTGTTTAAAATAGCTTAGTAAATAATCCATTACTTTTTTGTAAGATGTAAAAGATATTTTTTTACTGTGAGTTAGCCATAGGTGATAGTCACATACTAGTAACTTTATTGTAGATCTTTTTAAGATAAGCAATTAGGTAGTATGTTATTTTGATTTATTTCGTAAAGTTTAGCTAGCGTTTGCAATGTAAGCGCACAAAAAGAATTGCGACCGCACGTTACAAATATTTCTCTTTTTTCTCGGCTTTTCTCTTTTTCGTAATTTTGACAGTAGTGCCTACTTTTACTTCAGCCAAACAATAAGTATGTTCAGTACTAACCCTAAATAGGTAACTAAATTTTCAATTGCTGTTGATCGGTCACTAATATTCACTCATCGCTAGTCGCTCGCATGCTGCACTGATTTTCGTAGCTGGAATTCGCCGCGACCGAAGTCGCGACATCTCTTGCACGCTGCACGGGGTCTAATTTTTGACCTATTACATCATATATAAATTGAATACATGTTGTAAAGAGCTTCACTCTGAGTTACACTCATTATTGTGGTATATTTATGATTATGAGTTGTCTATTTTTTGTAATGAGTGGCATTCCACTTACTTATTAACAAATGGATGGATAATGGATGCCGAGCATTCTGTAAAGCTCTTGTGTAGGTATTTAACCAACTTTTTGTGTAATGCCAACAGACTGGATTTCGTGTCGATACAAAAAGTATTCTCGATGTGAGATGCAGTTCCTAATACTGTCCCAGTTGTACTGTACCTACTATGAAAATATATATTTAGTTGAACTTAATTATATATGTATTTTTTTACAGACGCTAAGAGCAAGAGTTCTAACCAGCAAAGTCAAAAAGGCAAAGAAAATATTAATTTACCAAAAGTTAACTACAGAGAAAAGAAGTCGGCTCGTGGTTCTACATATCGGGCTACTCCAGTCTCGGCCTATTTTCCGTAATTCAAATAAATATGAATAGTGCAATGAAAATAAACTTCTTTACCTAAGATTATGTTCGACATCTTTGATTTTGTTTTAACCTTAAGGGTGATACTGACAATGATGACACTGCTCCTGATACATCCTTAAATAAGTATTTCCCGAATTTATACGAAAGATGGTCTGCAGACCAGTCGCACTTTAGGATAGGTGCGCCGGTTTCGCAACTACTGAGCAGGCGACCACGGTAGTCAAACTTTGTATCGAAACCAAAAAACGCAAATAATTTGTATTTTATTTGGAAAACATAAATAAATATGCGAAAAACATTACCCCAAAAAATGTATTTGTTAAAAAAATATTATTTCGATAATTATACATTACTAAAGGCGATATAAAAAAAATATAAATATTAAAAATAATAATAAATATATAAACATAAATATTAAAAATAATAACATTGACGTATTTAGCATGTTAAAATAGCGGTCGCAAAGAGATGTGACGGTCTGGAATATTGTCAAATCGATTCGAACTTCAATCGAGTTGAATCAATTTGACAATTCGTGAAAATCGGTTCCAAACCGAACCGATGAAATTGCAGTAAGCCGTGGTTTGAACCGTATGATGAGTTGACCAGCGAATGTAACATATGAAAGCAATGTGCAACATGATTCGACGAGATCAATAAAACGGTCATTTTACGGTTTGCAACCGAGTTTACATACAATTCTAAAACTTGACATTACCTTGAAATGATTGGCAGTTTGTTGAGAGCTAAGGGCAATACAGCAAACTACCCAGTCAAGTAACACGATTACCATGCCTTCTTTTTTTTTCATTTTGGTGGATATAAGAAAAATATGTCCGTGCGTTGCGAGCGGTTAGTAACTCGGTTTATGTATTAAATTATTATTAAACGATGCGCGCTAACCGTATCCGATTTTGTAGGAACATAATAATATAGTTTGTGCTTGTAGGTAAATTGATAAAGATTTAGTGTCGTGTCGCGTCGACTCGGTTCATAATCAATTGGTAGATAAATCAGTTTGTTCGGTCGGTAAAGCAGGAGCCGCAAGCGCGATGGTACGACGCGAAGTGCAGCGTGATCTTATGACACAGCTCAACCGGTTTAAACCACGGGCAAAACGATTCAACTCAGTTCATGCTCAAACCGGTTAAATTGGTTTGAAAAGTCGAGTTGTCACACTACTAGTCGCAAACCAGCTCACTGGTGGTCGTAAACCGTCGTTTTGGCTATATTTTTAGTATTTTATAATAATTTATGGATGAAGGTATTTTATTTTATGTTTTATATCAAAACTAGACTATACTTGAAATCTATTTTGACTAACACACTATATTGCGTAAAGATATCATTTTCTTTTACTCGTCTGAAATGAGCAACCCCGTTAACTGGTCTCCAACCGGCGCAATGACCCTATACAAGAGAACACATTGAATACCATTGATCACAGTTTAGTCATTTTACAGTTACACAATTATTATTATACCATTAGTGAAAATTAGTGATGTGCCGAGTCGCTATTTTGGTGGATCGAATCGACTCGAGTCGGTTTATACGGTATTCGAATCATGACTCGATTCCGCGATTCGAGCCCAGTACTCGAGTTCTATGTTTGGTATTCGAATGTTCTCTAGTCTAGCTCTAGTCCAGGACTCGAGTTTAAGACTCTAAACGAGTCTAAAAATTCGAGTCCAGAACTCTAGTCTGGAAATTCGATCTAGAACTTGAGTCTAGAAATTCGGGTCCAGAACTCTTCTCCCCTGGGATAGGGCCTGATTAGGCATGGTGTCAATTCGGGGAGGACCTGAAATAACATGGTCCGGGTCCTCCCCAGAGTAGGACACCTGAGGCCGGCCGTCGGAGTGGTTTTAAGTGGGATCACCACATACTCCGGGCTCATAGTCCCCGAGGAGCAGGAGATCCGAAGGGATTTTCCACCCCAATAACAAAAAAAAAAGGCGACACATAATTCCTTTTGTAAACAGATATCGAGTACGAGCGAGTCAACCTAACTCGTATGCTAGATTCGAGTCACATGGAATCGCTAAACAGAATCGAGTCAGCGAGTACAAATTCGATTCTTCCTGACTCGAGTGCCGGAATCGAGTCCGGCGTACTTGAATCAAAATAAATTGGTATTCGAATAAGCGAGTCTAAAGCAGGAATCGAGTCTGACTCGAGTCAAGCCCTACTCGGCACATCGCTAGTAAAAATACTGGATTAATGTACAGTTTTAGGCTGATGAGACCGGTTACCGGATATCAGTTTCAGCTCCAATCGCAATGTGTTATTATGACGAGCGCAATTAGAAACTTAGATGAGAAATCCTTTTGTGTTCGAACTCGCGAGCTACCCGCGCAACGATTTATATTGATGATGCAATTAGGAGAAAAGCCGAACTATCTTTGTAATGGACCAGGCTGCAACCTGCCAATTTCAAAGTAATTGAAGATTCATAATTTGCATGTACAAATTTTTACGTAATAATGTTAAAATTGATAGGTAGAATGTCTTATATTAGCATTCAACTTTCGTAAAAAAAAGTTTTGTAACATAATGGCATAAACGAAAATGCATGTAAAAATCTTGTTTCAAATTTTAACGCCACAAAGCTGTTCTCACAGGACTTTAGTAGCCTACCTTAGGCTTCATAGTAAAGCAGCGGTCGATGGTGATTTCCAAGTGACTATGAAGTCGACTTTCATGCAATCTCCTGTCCGTGGTCAGTGTGTGAGAGTGTCCACCAGTCTAACTGCACGAATAGTACATTCCGCTAGAATTAATGAGTGAAGTGAGTGAGAAACATATTAATGAGTGTCTTAGTGTATTAGTATAATTAAAGCTACCGCACATTATGGCTGTTTGCGCCGCAGTGCTTAGCTAAAGTCTTCCTGCATCACTTTCGGACATTTTATAATATATGTACTATCGCACACTACAGGCGGGCCGCATCGCAACTCACTTTCAAAAAAAATACCCCAAGTATTTTTGAGGCTATGTTATGCATTACGATGCGGTCCGTCACAATTTACGTCGCTTTAGTATCTACGCTCAGCTATCCATCGCTTTTGACTATCAATTATTTTTATTACATTTTATTATTTAATTCAAGCTCGGAACAATGGCTGTCAACGATTTACTGATACCATTATTGCAATGCAGTGTGTCCCGATACGACTCCCATCATATATTTTGTACTTTGTCGCAATTTTACATTACGGTGCGGTGCGTTCTGTCACGGCTGTAGTATGCGCGAGACTTTATTGATTGTATAGACGACAATGTATTATCTATGCTCATTGTCTTTGGATGAAATTTGACTTTATTTGTCAGAGTTAAAGTGACAGATCGTATGAAAAAGAGAATATTATATTGGTCGGGTGGGGAAGGTTATCATTATTTTGTGTTTGAGTGATTCATTATTCAATAATTTTGTACTACTGACGTGATTCCTCCCAAATGAGTTTATTAAATAAAAAGTTCAAAAATTAGTTTAATGAACGATGTTAGTCCGGTGGAGTGACTATGTATAATGCTTTTTTGTGTAAAAAATTGTGTAATTTGATGTTCGAAGTTGAAAGTGAGTTCCATTATAATGCCGTTCGATTTTCTGTGTTGTGTGAGACCTGGCGTCGAAGACGTGGTGGAGTTGGATTACTCACATCAATCGCTGGTCGACTTCCCCACTGAAGTATTTGTGTATGAACGAACGCTCGAAACTCTACTGGTGCAGAGTAACCGTGTAACAGAACTCCCGCGACAATTGTTCATGTGCCATGGTTTGAAATATTTGGATCTCAGTGATAACGAAGTTTCTACATTGCCAGCAGCTATTTCCTCTTTAGTGAACCTTCAGCACCTGAACATAAGTAGAAACACTCTGACATGTTTACCAGAAACTATGAAAGCATTAAAATACTTGGCATTCTTAGATCTTAGTGTAAATCCATTAGAAAAACTGCCAGATGCTATTACAAACCTTACTGCTTTACAAGAATTGTATCTTAATGACACATACCTAGAATATTTGCCAGGAAACTTTGGTAGACTGGCTAATTTAAAGATACTTGAATTAAGAGACAACTATTTGATGATATTACCAAAATCACTATCACGTTCCACAGAATTGCAGAGATTAGACATAGGACAAAATGATTTTCAACAGTTTCCTGAAGTCATTGGAAAGTTTGTAAAATTAAAAGAGCTGTGGATAGACAGTAATAGTTTGACATGTATCACATCCTTTATAAAACCCTTAGAACATTTAGTACATCTGGAAGCAAGTAACAATATGATAGAAGAACTTGCACCTGAAATTGGATTTTGTGCACGGCTAGCAGATTTGACGCTGTCACTGAATAATTTGACACAGCTACCAGATAGTATTGGTCAGCTGAGCAATTTGACTACATTAAAATTGGATAATAATAGGCTATATTCTTTACCTGAGAGTATAGGACATTTGACAAATCTGGAAGAATTGATGCTCATGTGTAATTTTTTAGACAATTTACCGTCTACTGTGGGACTGTTACGGAGATTACAATACCTGAATGTTGATGATAATATGTTGATGTCAATACCCCCTGAGATAGGGAGCTGTACTAAGTTATCTGTGTTATCAGTGAGAGCAAACAAGTTGACTAAGGTCCCCCCAGAAGTAGGTCATTTAACATCTTTACGTGTATTAAATTTAGTAAGGAATTCTTTAAGTTGTCTTCCTCAAACCTTGTTGAATTGTGATAATTTAGTAGCCCTCTGGCTCTCTGAAAACCAAAGTAAACCTTTAGTGCCTATGCATTCTGAAGTAGACCCTCACACATATGAGCAAGTCCTTACTTGTTTCCTCTTCCCCCAAGTGCCTTTAACCCCTGTTGAAATGAAAATAGAAAATGAGAAACCAGAGAATGTGGAAATCCAACCATCAGCCCGCCATATAAGTTTTGTCGACTTGAAAGCTGCACCTAAAGTAACAGAAAAACCAGGCCAATTGAGAAGAGCTCCGACACCTTATCCAAAAGAGTTAAGGGCTTTAGCAAAGCATGCAAGAAACATTCATAAGGATGGTACTCAGGATGTTTCACCACCCATGCAGAATGCAGTACACATTAAAGCTGCTAAAATAACACCTACTTTACAGCAAAGATTTGCATCTGACAACAAGATGGAAGTGGATAGTGCAGGGAAGGGCAATTTAGGAACTACAACTAAAGATCAAATGAAAATATCTGTCTATGATAACATGCCTGCAGAAAATGCCTATGATAAACCTTTGGATCTTACGTATGAACAAGACAAAACATACAAAAGTGTAGATCATGCTCTGTACTCGGAAAATGCAACTGCTACTATTGGTTTTAAAGCAGATAGTGGAGATTATCACTTAGCACAAAGACAATATAGCTCAAAACAAAATGACAAAATCTACAGTTCGAGGCAAGATATTGACAGAACAGGTGTTACGTTAAAACAAAATATCCATGGAGCAAACAAAGAGAGAACAAATTATGCTATGTCTAATGATATGAATTATCGAACTGGCTTAGGTGATGCACATAATAGATTACAAAGATTAAGCTTAAGTTCACAAGATAGGCAACCAAATAATGAAACTATATTATTACCCCATTTTAGTGATACTACGTATAATAATAGATCGATGTTGGAAAATGTACCGTCTTTTGATGCCATATATGCTAGAAAAGGTCACATATGCCATTCTGTCTCAGAAAACAACTATCATAATAATAAATATGAGACTGAAAATTGTGCACATGCCAAAGATAAAATTTACAATCAAAAGAATTATGATGCTTTAAATTATCACCCGCATGTGCATCGGGATTTGTCAAGTCCTCGGGTACATACCGTAAGTCAAGTGGTTAGCTCTACAACAATGCCAAATTTAAGCTCGTATAGTAACTATTCTGGTCCTGTTGTAGAGAGTCATGAGTATACTCCACCGCTGCAACAAACACAGTCACCAAATGCTAACATTTATGGCATGGCAGCATCAAGTCCTACTTATGTGTCAACACAGTCTCCAGAGCTATACTCACCAACAGGCCATACAAACACAACTAACCCCTATCGAATGGCAAATACACCACTGATCTCGGATGATGGAAGCTACAGTCACATGCACTCACCAACTACTCAGAATATGTACGATATATATGATGCCATACCAGCTTCGCCTAACCCTAGTGTGGTTAACCACCGACACAGTCCTAGCATTTCAGAACCAGTTTATGGTCGAGGTCAGCCTCCACCTTATCATATTGCAGCACCTTACACAAAACATGCGCAGTATTTCAATGGAACTGGAGGATAGTGTTATATTCATGGAAAACCTAGAGTTTTCCAAAGGATGCACTCTTGTGATTGTGAACATCATTAAGGAATATGTGTATTGATTGAACATGATATCTTTTTTCCTGTTTTATAATGTACATTTTCTATTATATGCATGTGCAATTTAAATGTGATATGTTTGTGTAAAATAACAATGTAGTAATATCTAATATTAAGGTGCTAAGGGATGGATCATATTATTGTTGGAATATCATTCAAAGTAGTATTTATATTTTTTAAAGTTGAATTTATTCAAACAAATTTAAAACAATTGTGTCTTGTAACTAGTTATGGTTTTAATGTAATACCTATAAAACAAAAAGTGGTAGGTACTGATTAAGTACAATTTGTAACAACTATGTTGTTCCAATATACATTCATGTAAGTTAAATATAATGTGATGTTAACATTGTGGCATTCTAATGTACTCATTCAAATTTTTTATAAAGTCTGATTTTATTTACTTTCAAGATAAGAAATGCGTAAGGTGTTTGCCATTAATGATAGTAGGGCTTAGTTTCAAGTTAGAGCAAAGCTGAATGTTCTTGTTCCCACTACTTCTGACATGATAAAATGGTTTACTTAATGTTGAGGATAGGTGTATATTTTTGTAATTAGGTGGATATGTGTCTATGTATGTATTATTAATTGAGTAATAAGTAGTTTGGTGTCATAAACTATGTAAATATTTTATATTCTAATTTACAGTAGTATCTTATGAGATTCTTTTACATAAGCACATTTCTTCATATTTGTACTCATTTGCCACATAGGAATGTGATACAGTAAAGTATATAATTTAAAATAAATATAAATTATGTTAGTTTCAGTACTTACAAAGATAATAGAAAATTATTTAAAAATATATAATAATATTATTTGATGTCAACAACAAAAACAATTAAAATTTGTTCAAAGTCTATGTATATCATAGGGACTATGAACAAATTTTAATTCTTTGGTTCCTTAGTATTAGGATATTGAGTGAACAGTAAAGTTGTGTCTAGCTGTTTATGTTTTGTGTTTAGTCATTTTAAAGTATTATTTTCTCATTATGCCACAGATCGTCAGTGGAATTCTAACAGTGTCTGTGTCTTTTTTTTTGTGCTTGTATCATTTTTACACTTTTTGAAAGGCGCATTTTTCAATAAAACTGACACTACATGAGCAAAACTGATACTACTAGCTACACCCCGCGGTTCGATTCCTTGGTCATCCCACAAAATGATTTTGGGATATAAAGTAGCTTATGTGTTCTAGGGTGTCAGCTACCACCAATCTGAATTTTAATAAATTTTGTCCAGCTATTTGAGTGTAAAGAAATACATACAAACACACACACACTCAAAACTTTCGTCTTAATAATATTAGTGTGATGGATTCATAACACGCAAAAAGAACAATAAATACCATTTTATTAAAAAAACAACTTTATGTAAAGAAGTGCCACAAAATTTGGTTTCACCTTTAGTAACACTATCACTCTCCAGTAAAGTACACATTTTGTATTTAGGTACCTACTCACTGTTAGAACTTACTGACATTTAAAAAATAATAATTTTTCTTTTGAATTTTAAGTATATAATGGTCGTTTATATTTGTTAACTATTACTTCATTGAATAGGTATATTTTAAAATACTAATTTTCTTAATAGACAACAATACAATACAAAATAAAAAACAAAATGTATATTATCCTATTTTAACGAGGGAGCAATGAATATCGAAAACTGTGTTAACATTAAAGTTTTAGTTGAAGTAACGTCTTCAATTCTTAAATCAGTTTAATGCAATGTTATCAAGATAATTACATATTTGCGTAAATGGCCTCTTCAGATTGTCACGGTAGGTGCAATGCATTGCTTTCGTATCCTTGAGATACTTACTAATCGATTTAAATATTTGTTTTAAGTCAGAGCTCTACAGGAAAGTATAGGAGGACTAAATTTGCGTTATGCTAAAGTATGTACGTATGGTTGCTCAATTCACGTAATAATATTTTTGAAACTGTTTGGTAATAAACATACGTAAAAATATTTGGTAAATAATATTACAAAATACATTTTATATTCATATTATCTACCAACTATTTAGTGAAAAATCAAATATATTCTAGTAGGTACATACAAACGTTTTAATTTTGATAGGTTACGGCCTACTTACATTATGATAGGTGTATTCTGCTATTAATAAAAATATGGATATTGGATAAATGTAAATACGTACGCACAAAAAAGTTAATACTTACTGGTGTAAAGAATCCCCTTTTAATCCTATCTTTCTATCTATCAATTTAAACTTATCCGCTCTTATTCGAGATTTTCCACTTCACTCCGAAGCAAACAGGAATTTTCGAGTTTTAGACTAACACAACTACGACATTATTCGAGAGCGAGGTGTTTTATACCCAACTGATTTTTATAGTATAAAAATACCAAATTTACTAGAAGTATTTAATTAAGCCGGCAACTCGGTAGTAGTCACTTGACTGACTTGCGAGTACCGAACTACTGACTGGTAATGGGCGGCGGCAGCCACTTTCCACCAGGTAACCCGTCTGCTAGTTTGCGCCCTCTTCTATATAAAAAATGGTTCATCGTAAATAAACAGCCCGTTTACGTCGTGCGTCTCGTAATTTCAGTGTACTTAATAAAAATGTAAGTTGGAATATTGTATTTCAAAAGTGGGTACCTACTATAAAAATATTTTATGTATTTTTTAAATAGACAACGTTTTAATGAACTCGACTTATGGAGAATATTATTTTTATTTTCTAATATCTTTCTCCGTCCATTTTAAGAGGCATATCACACATTGCGGTAGACATTTGGCTAAATTATAAAAATAAAAATCTACCCGTGATTTAACGAATTGACGATATAACTCCATTATTGCACTCATAGGCTCTCTTCGAGTTGTTGGTTTCTCTATCATCTCAATATGTAAAAAAAGAATCATCAAAATCGGTTCACCTAGTCAAAAGTTCTGAACTAACAAACATAAAAATAAATAAATAAAAATACAGTCGAATTGAGAACCTCCTCCTTTTTTTGAAGTCGGTTAAAAATTAGTGTTAGTATGTTCGTATTTTATGCCCGTATGTTATTCCGATCGTCATAAAATTAGGCATACTCATTACCAGGAATACAGCATATGACCAGGAGAGTTCGCTTCATGTAATAGATCTTGTTAGATGATTGTGTTGCAGTCTTGAAGTAATATACCTAAGTCTTCACTTGTTAGAAAGTCTTCAAGTTTCTGTTGAGTTTTATTAAGCTTTTTTGATTAAAACAATTACAAATTAAATTACTGAGCTCGAGACTCTTCTGCGTATAGTTTTGTTTCTTTAGCTTTTATCCTTTAGACCTTACCTTTTATTTTTTAAACTAAACAAACGTTAATTAATATAATTAATATAATTAATTTATAGCTTTACATGGAACCTGCTCAAAATGTCACATTTTAAATCCTGAAAACTGCGCACAAATGTAGGTAACGGATTATAAGGAATGTGCTTTGGTTTAATAACATTGAATTTAATTTAACTTTAATTAACTTTATTTGCTATCGTTCACACAGAATATTTTCTATAATATTTTATGTTTTATTATTTAATATGTTTACTTAGAAGTACCTAGTTGGAATACTATTTAGTACCTGCGAATAATATTTTTGTCTCAAATGGAAATTAGATTCAATGATAATAGCAATAGCTCTCTAGTATTTATATATTTGTTGGCAAATAGTAGTATCTATAATTACGTAGTGAATCATGTAGAACAGTTGTAACAACTTAATGTAAATTAATATCTTATAAAAGCCGATCTCGTATTAGCGGCTGATATTCATTCATTCATTCGTAGTATTTAATAGCTCTACTTATAGAAATCACTACATATACCTACCCATACAGGACAAATATTAGAATTTAAGCATGTGAATTATAAACTGCAGGTGAAATTAAATGCGACAAAGTTGTTAGTTTAGGTTTTAAGATTGTCGTTACCCTTATATCTTGAGAATGCTATCATTAGAATACTGTTGATGTAGACCATGGGTATAGAAATTTCAATGTTCCTTATTGAAAATAAAAAATGTTATGTCGTTTTGTGCACATTGGAAAACTTTAAAACAGCCGTGTAATGTTTTGGTGAAAATTATACCTCCCGAATATTGATTAGGTAGGTAGTATTTAAATCACTTTAGACTGTTTCGAATTAATTACGTTTTTATACCTAAAATGTATGAATGAAGCCTTAAGGCATGTTAAGCGGTGAACATCGCATGACCGTGTCTTGATAATGTATGTTTTATATTTCCCTACTAATTTTTGTAGACGAGCCAAATTCAGGAATTTAATTTATTTTTTCTATTTATTTATAATAATATAATTATTACTGAGGACCTATACTACTAACTTGTTTTAATATTAAATTCCAAAACAAACTTTTTTAATAATCTTAATAAACGTCAAGTACTTAATTATATATTTTTACAAAATTAATATTTCATTTACTGTTTTTCATGATACTTGTATCTACAATACACAACACAAGTTTAGTAACTGAATAAATATATTTTATTTATATTTAAGCATATTTTATTTTGCACCCTTAAAATTTTATTGCATGCCTAAAACTTGAAACTAGACCTATTTAAATTATAAAATGTGAATGATAGTGTACTTTAGAGTCCCGATAGTTTATTCTGTTTATTTGTAGTGTGTGTCGAGTTGTTCAAAATTCTTTATTGTCTGACTTTTTTTAAAGACGTTGATTGAACGATGGTTGTTTATCTTTGCAGGAAGTTTCTTACCCAACAAGATTTCTGCAGAGTTTATACATTTTTTAAACATATTACGGCCACGTTAAAAATGTATAGTGTTTAATGTAAGATGATAATTACGTACGATTTTAACTAATAATACAGGTGTTTTAAATGTATTTATTGAATCTAAATGTATACCTTTTTCTATGGGACATCTGGTCCGAACACTGTCTATAATAATAAGTTCCGTTATGGGAAGACTAAGTATTCATATTATTTTTACTTCTTCAAAATTGTATACATACGTTCTTCACGTTAAAATTATACAATGTTAAATAACTAAGTTAAAGGTCTAGTCACTATCCTAATAGGTAGCTTGTATTACTCAAAACTATTTGTGTATACTTCCAATATGTTTACATTCTGGGACCATTGAATTCGTCAAAATTATAACATGTCTACATTTTTAAAATATACTTACTAAATAAATGGCTTTTATTCATATACTAAGATTATCAATTACATATTACATTGTCACAGTTGTTGAATTGTTGTGACCTATTTTTATCTAATTGTACCCAGAAATAAAATGTTTGGCAGTCAACATTGTGTAAATGCTTACTTAATAAAATTATATTTCTTTCAAAAACTCTTCATCATATATTTAAAGAAAGTAAATTTAATTTTTATGACAATAATATGTTTTAGAACCATGATTTTAGCATTCTACTAAGTTACAAATGTTTTTGTGTCTTTGATTATTTTTGCGTCTAGTCATGACACTCATGGCGCATACTTTGACTAATTTAATATTGAACTCACCAGAATTAGAGTGCGTGCACAAAGAATCTACGGCCAAACAATAAGAAAAGGGCGTACCTAGTCCTACATAAAAGGCCGGCACCGCGCTTCTGACTCCTGAGTTGCAGGCGTTCATGGGCGGCGGTAGTGACTTTCCATCAGGTGACCGTTTGCCCCCTCTATCATTGAACAATGCGACTTCATCTACCAGGCTTGTTTATACCAAATTATTATTTCTGAACTGAAATCTCTGCACCAATATAAAATTCATATTATCCCATGGCATTAATTTCTTCGACACTTAAATTTTTGTGATCTAATTTTATAAAACTGATAAATATAAAGTAGCTAAACTGACAAATAATTGCCCATGATTTCACCGCGTAATACGCAAGTACATACGCCTTTCTTAATTATTATTGAGAGAGCAAATGACAAACATACATGTATATGCATATATTTTCTAATTATTTATGACGGTACATTTGGGGCTTGATCAAGCTATGGCAGTACGTATTTATTTAAAAAAAGCTAATTTTAGAGAAGATAATGAGAATAAATTTTGCAGTTTTGTATTCTTTTAATATTATTCTTGCTTTTCATTACGTTCAATAAAATGAGGTTTGAGTTCAGTAGCGTATCGCAATTAGTCAGTCATTTCGATCACCAATTTATTATTTATTCGCTTATATCGGCTTTGCTCATGTTGATGTCAATCTTGTGTGCCTAAATGCCATTCTGGACTATATTCTATCTGTGTTAATTTCACCCAGAAGGCTAATTTTCGAAATTAATATTCGGTTAACATTCAGTTCAGATAACTCTTGATATCACCAATTTCACAAAAGGTATTTTCCTGATAAAGTATTAAACATCCAACGTTGACTGTAATGTGATTATATCGTCGTATGTGACAACCGACATAGTACAAAGCTAGTACTATGTCGGTTGTCGAGTTAAAAAGTAGTCTACAGCACTCAGGGGTTATACCTTTCTAAAAGTGAAAGAATCTCCAAAACTGGGTCAGTAGCACCAGAGATTACCCTAAACATACAAACGTACAAACGTTACCTCTATAATATGAGTAGGTTATGATTGTGACTGAAAATGGAATCAGTAATCTGCTAATCTTAGTAATACTTTACTATTTTACTACGGAAATACGTTTTATGACAGAATTTTTAATAGGAGAACTGCAACCGTTCTGACGCGAAAGAGCATCAAACATCCATTCGTCCAAACCTTTGCATACTAGAAGTAGGATGGCAGTAACAATGCATTATCTTTTAAGATTGTTGACTATGACGATGACTGCACTTAATTTTAAATGGTGGCTTTTAGATGTGGGTCGCAGAATAGGAACCAAGACGTGTAAATAATCAAAGGCTTATGTTATCTGTCTACAATATTTTTATGAAAATGCTGAATTACTTATTTGAAGACTGATACTTAAGACATAATTTTTACCTGTATGCTCTTATAAGTATTTATGCTGTTCTTTTATCTATGTATATTTTTTTAAATAATAACTTAATAAATCCTTCGTAACCATTTGTCTGTATTAAATATAAAACATAAATTATAGTCACGTAAAGAAGAACGACAAGAACCTGATTTTGGATTTTCCTTGATCGATGATAAATTGGGGTTCGTATTTAGATACTAATTTCATAATTTATCCATTCAACAAACTGCGGTAGTAAATCAATTTCATCTGAAGTTCAAGACTAAAAAATATTTTACATAAAGCGTAGCTTTATTTTATTACCAGTAACTAGCGAGCCGCCGGCTTCGCATGGGGGCCAATGTAGATACTGATGTGGTGTCAGTGTCGAGTCATTAATAGTTTTATTATTATGATTATACTACAGAAAATCCTCATACAGCTATTTTTTCATGAGACACTAATAATATGTTTTTTTAGAGGTTACTCTGACAGGATCCCTGGGACCCCGATGGACCTCCTCGTGTATGGAAACCACGATGTTGCCATTCCACTCCCTTAAGAAGGGCGCGCGCTTCGTAGCGTGTCAACTGCTGTCACCCGGGACGTACGGCCTGACGGCCGCTCCGATATCTTTTAAGATATTTATTTTAATGATATTCTATAAAAGGTAGTTTTAAACGACATTATTTTTTCTTTTTAAAAAGACAACTCGCGCACTAGGGTTAAATCCTGTGTCGCGGGTGACTTTACTAACCCAGACTCAGAAGAACAATTTGTGGATCACACAAAGTGTTGTCCCATTTGGGGATCGAACCTACAATATTCAGTGGAAAGCGGAGAGGTGACCGCTTAAACCACTACGCCATCCGTGCAGTCAATAATATTTAAATAACAACGTATCTAATTTATGTATTTATATGAATAATAAGACTGTATTGTTTATAATAGCTTTGTAAAATGTAAGTTGTTACTTTTTGTAAAATGAAAGAGATATAAATCGTTTTCTACTATGGTGGACTTTTTTGTGGATCTTTTAAAATATATAATGCCGTTATTCATTATTTTGATCTATCTCGTAAGATTTAACCAGTGTTTGCAATGTAAGCGCATAAAATAATATTTTTTTACGACGTATTATGAATCTTAGAAATTTTCGGCTTTCCTCTACCATAATATGTACGCATATAAACCTTCCTCCAAGGAATTGTTCGGACTAATACCAGCCGCAAATTTCCGCCATCGTTCCACACGGCAAAATTTTCATCCTCATTACCTGGATAGTTGGCGCTCCACTACTGTGCGCTTTTCGAGAAACTTTTTGCTCCGCACAACCAATCTGTGGAACGGGTTATCGTCTGCGGTATTTCCAGACCGATACGACCTTCGAACCTTCAAGAAAAGAGCGTACTCCTTCCTAAAAGGCCGGTAACGCGTTTGTGACTTCTGAGTTGCAGACGTTCATGGGCGGCGATAGTCACTTTCCATCAGGTAACACGTCAGCTCGTCTGCCCCCTCTAGCATAAAAAAACCTTCCTCTTGAATCACTCTCTATTGATGAAAGCAGAATTAAAATCCCTTGCGTACTAATTGCCTAAATTAGCCTAGCCTAAATTATGAATTGGTTTATTTAGATAAGGATTAATATCATGATACTGATAGAATCCCTTTTTGTCCTTATCCATATTTTAGTTACAAATTTCAACAAAAAATGGTTATTATAGCTAAAGTATATTTAGATACTTATACCACATACCACCATCGCAGACTTTTTAGCGTTGCTTGCACTTAACTTGACTTGCATTGATGATTACGTTCAAAATATATTGCATTTTTTATCAATAGTTTTTGCAGCGCAGCGCGGAGAAAGCAAATATTTTTGGCAATTCCTTATACCTGGCTTTATATCGATATTTTATAGAAAATTAATTATGTTTTCAAAATAAAATATAGCATATATTACTCGCTGTTAGCTTTCTATAAGTTAAGGATTTTTAAAATCGGTTAAGTAGTTTCGGACCCTATCCACTCCAAACAACCACACAAAAAAACCAAATTTTCCTCTTTATAATGTTAGTATAATATTAGATTCTTTAAAATATATAGTCTGCTAGATATAGTATATAAGCAGGCTATATATTTTAAAGAATCTCTGGTAGCTATTCTATGCCGAATTCCTAGACGCTAATAATATTTTTGACCTGAGTTTTGACCGCATTTTGTATTGTGATATCATTTCACGGCTACATTTCGTAATTATAACCGCAGAAAACGTAGTGATCAAGATGTTTCCTGTAGCGATGTGTGCAGCGCATTACTTAGATCATTAATCATGTAAGATTTTTTTTGTACATTTAAATGCACTAATTAATTTACATTTGTCTCGTTTTGGTGACAATCTAGTGTAAATTAGGCGTAGTGCATTTTTCTATGTTTTAATTATTTTGTGACAAAATTACTAGTTCCTTCTCCTGTTATACCAAAGACTTACACATCGTTTTATCTCCACGTTGTTTATTTCTTTCCATTTATTTTCTTGTAAGCAAAATATCCAAAAGCTCGTGTATGTATGAAGTTGGATTATGGAGCAGTATTACCTAGCAGAGCAATGGAGCACTGGGACAATAATCACTATACCACTTTCTATATTGGCAAGCCCCGGCAGACACCGTCGAAGGTTCTCTCTCGTCTGCTGCCTACTAGGAGCACATCGAATAATAGAATATGTTCGATTTGAGTCATAACCAAACTAATGAGACAAAATTAGTCTCAGTAGTCCGGCCCAGAATAAAACAACCGAACTACTGAGACTAGAGGGAAAACATTTAATATGTGGAAATAAATACATAAAAAAGTTGAGACAGATCAAAGAAAATACGAGTGAAAGAAAATAATTACATTTCGTGACCCTTACTGAAATAAATAAAATGTAATTAAGTACTTGAAGTCACCGCAATTTGATCGCGACCTAAGCAGCAGTGTCTACAGAAAAAGATTTCTGAAGGTGGCCTTAACTATGAAAACAAACAAACCTCTTATTCTATTAGAGGCATAGAAATCAATATTCATTCAATGCAAATTTTTCCATAGCGCTGTAAAGTAACTACTTTCTATTAATTTTGTTGTAGATGAAACTATAAAGATTACATTTGTATGTTATGTGACTCAAATAAAGTAACTAGTTATACAGTTAGCTTGTTTTCAGGTAATTTACCGGACAGTAAAGTCTTGTAGGTAACGCCCAATACCAGATAGGTTCGTTGGTTACTATCCGGGAGCAGATAAGCTTTCAGTTCCCGAAGACACACTAAATAGTATTCGATTAGTAAGAAAACTTTAGCTCAATGTAATCCAAATCTGTGTGACCCAGAAAATTCGAGATCTAAATCAAAAAATTCTGACATAAGTGAAAATGCTGTAATATAATAATAATATTATTAATATATCAAGTATATAGTATCTACTAATATTGGCTTTGTAGCTAATTCCTCCACATCAAGTACCGACCATAGTAGTAAAGTTCTTCGGCACGAGGAGATCAAGGATGGACCGAAGTCTATGCCTACTTCCAAAGATAGAGAAGAATTAAAGTAATTTTAAATGACGGACCTCTTGGTCTAGTGGTGACCCTGACTTGTAAACGGGACGTCGCGGGTTCTATTCCCACCCATGACCAATAGTTGTGTGACGAGCCAGATTATTTGTACTGTGTCTGGGTGTAATTTATCTATAATATGTATGTATTTAGAAATTAATTATGTTTTGTATTGTATGTATTAAGTATGTTTATTAGCAGTCTGGTTAGGCTATCACAGACTCTGCCTTGTTACGGATTAGACTGCTGTGTGTGAGAGATGTGATGCATTATTAAAATACTTATCTACACTAATATTTTAAAAATGAAAACTTTGTTTGTATGTTTGTTTGTATGTAATGAATAGGCTCAAAAACTACTGGACTGATTTTAAAAATTCTTTCACTATTCGAAAGCTACATTATCCACGAGTAACATAGGCTATATTTTATTTTGGAAAAAAATAGGGTTCCGTAAGATATTTGGGTTTTTCGGACACAAGGTGTAAAAAATCAACCAGAAAAGTTACTTATTTTGCGTACGCTGCCTAAACTATTAAAGATAGAACCATAAAATGTTCTAATTAATTGTAGATCTTATAAATATCTACAAATAAAGTGGGCGACACACTATACCTATCTATGTCGAGTGAGGCACAACAACCGTTTTTTTATTTAAAAATCTTGAATTTTTTTTGGACTACATTTAAACGCGTTTATTTTACTCATGCTATTAATCCTTATCAAAATAAATTATTTCATCACTAACTACAGTTTATGAAGATAATATTTGGTCTATGAATGATAAAAATTGGACGTTTGGTTTTGAACTTATGGCAAAATTAAAATATTACGATTTCTGCTGCACGGCCCGTTGCGAAGTGGCCATCACCAAGGCGGGGGTGCGTGTGCGGGAGGGGAGTTTTTTTTTTTTGGACGCACCAGGAGGCACTGGAAAGACTTTTCTCGCAAATTTGATACTTGCTAAGATACGGCAATCAGGGAAGATAGCGATTGCAGTTGCTTCGTCAGGAATTGCTGCAACTCTCTTGAACGAAGGAAAGACTGCTCACTCTACGTTTAAACTCCCGCTATCCGTATCTTTAGATCAACGGTCTACGTGCTCTATTCGGAAAAATGAGCCTCTTGGTAAGTTGCTGCAAGACGCGTCTTTGGTAATATGGGATGAATGCACCATGAGTCATAGAGCTCATGTGGAGGCCGTGGACCATACTTTAAAAGACCTCCGAAGCTCTGCTAATGTCATGGCTGGTATCACTTTTGTATTTAATGGAGATTTCCTTCAAACGCTTCCAGTCGTCAACAGAGGTACGCGAGCAGATATTATGAAGGCATGTTTAAAATCGTCTCACCTTTGGACATCTGTTCAACATTTGAATTTGCGCACCAATATGAGAGCTCATCTACATGGAAATACGCATAGCAATTTTCCACAACAGCTGCTGAAACTTGGAGAAGGAATTTTTCCATCTTTAAATTTGGGCACAGATTATGCGGTTACTTTGGATGAGTCTCTAGGTCAAATAGTCCATAATTTAGATAGTCTGATAGATACTATATATCCTGACATCGAAAACTTACATCAAAATTATTTTCGTTGGCTGTGTTGTAGAGCAATAGTTTCTCCCAGGAATGAAACAGTCAACGAAATAAACAATTTATTTATGCAGAAAGTACCGGGTGAAGTTAAGTGCTATAAATCCATAGACACCGTCACTAACATCGAGGACGCAGTGCACTACCCCCAGGAATTTTTAAATTCTCTGAACCCCGCTGGGCTACCCTCATGAACTGTCGTTAAAAGTTGGCACGCCGATAATGCTTCTCAGAAATTTAAGCCCCCCCCAACATGTGTAATGGTACGAGACTTCTTATAAAGGAGCTAAAAGTTAATTTAATAGTAGCGAAGATTATCACCGGCCCTGCAGCTGGTGAATTAGCTCATATACCAAGAATACCCATGATCCCTACTGATTTGCCTATACCCTTCAAAAGGCTCCAATTGCCAGTAAAAATTTCTTCCGCACCAACAATAAACAAATCCCAGGGCCAAACATTCAAATTAGTAGGAATTGACTTACGAAAAGAATGTTTAACGCATGGGCAACTTTACGTTGCCCTATCACGGGTCGGGGCTCCCGACCATCAGTATATTTTGTTACCTGAAAATAATTTAACGTCAAATGTTGTTTATAGAGAAGCTCTACAATAATCGCTTTAGTTATCTATCCTATAACAACGGGTTGCACTCGGGGACTGCCGGCAGAAGTGAAAATTTAGTATTAATTACATTTAAATATTTTCCTAATTAACAACTTTAACATCCACAGAAAGACAATCTGTGCAGCCTGCGGATAATTACTGCGTCGTCGATGTTAGTGTCGGTGTCTGTGAATTGACCTGGGAATCATTTTGCTGACCGTGTCTTTCCTGGGTAGGCTTTTTGCAGCGGTAACCGACATCAAATAAAATCACCTACGGTTATAGTGGCGATGTTCGAATAACTTTTTTTTTATTAAGTAGGTATGTTTATGTTTATGGTTTATGTTTTTGCATTTGAGCAGGTTGGTTAACTGGTATAGGTCTGCGATGGAGTAGTAAGCGTTTGGGGCGCTGGTGCTGTACGTCGCCTTTCGCGATATTGGGTATGGGTTAGTAAGAGTAAAAAATAGTTTATTTGTACTAAAAAAATAAGGACATTATATTATTATAGTAGGTACCTTATAAAATTATAAAGGTGAAGTTTTGGAACGAAGTTACTTATCGCGCATTACACGCTCTGATAGATCACGCGGATGGGAGCAAGACCGTAACATTTGTGACAAGACTGTTTTCCGACACATTATAAAAATACTCTAATAATTTTTTTTGTAAGATACCTTAAACAAAATTTATAAATGTAAGATTTGTCAAATGGCACAATGAACTTCGTTACTATCGGGCGTCCCACGACACATCACAGCTTTTTGTATTATTTTATATTTCACTAAGATTAGGTACAGAATTATTTAGAAGTTTATAGAACAATTTTACATATTATTTGTGAAGTATGAGGAAAAGATTTAGTGTAATACAAAGTTCTAAAAAAAAATCGTGAAACATTTCAGTTCGGAACACAGTGCTGTCTTTGTTCGATAATTATTGCATACTAGCGATCCGCTCCGGATCATCTATATTAGCATATAGTAGCATCTAACATCGTAGCATCTATATTGGATCCGCACGGATGCAAATTTGGTGCTACTAATACTACTAATGTGGTGTCAGTGTGGAGTAATTAATTATATTATTATGATAGGACTATACTAAAGCAGATCTTTAAACGCAAATATTTATAGGCCCGATCCGATCCTGCCGGACGCTGCCACCCAGGACTGACGTACGGCTCGACGGTTGTTGGGACCCCATATTTTAAACCTCTAATATCTTCTAAAATATTCATTTGAATGATATGCTGTAACGAGTAATTTTAATCTACATTAAATGCACAATATCTAACGTATTTAATTCGATAAGGAATAATAATGTATTGTTTAAAATAGCTTCATAAGTAACTCATTATTGTTTTGTAATATTTAAAAGATAAAAATGGTTACTGTGGGTTTTTCTTAGGAGATAGACATATACCATCGCGGACTTTTTTATAGATCTTTTAAATATATACAATTCCGCAGTACCTTATTTTGTTCTATCTCGTAAGATTTAGCCAGCGTTTGCAATGTAAGCGCACAAAGACATGTGTGTGTTCGTGACCACTACGCACCCCTCTCGCGGATCGCACCTTTTGTGAGCATAAAGGTAATCAAAAAAGAGAAACTGGCTTATCAGAATGTTACTTCTCCCGATATCTACTTCTCTTTACTTACTTCTTAAGTATTGACTTGACATACATAATATTGATTGATTGATGACTTGACACATAAATATAGGTATAATATAAAATGAAATAAATTAGTTTAATATCACAAAACTTTACTTACACTTACAAATGCGGTCATTTAATATTGAAACTATCCATAGTACCTAGGCATATTCTAGATCCTTTTTTGTAACTTTTTATATGCATATGATAAACAGGCTAAACGAAGCATTGCATCAATTTAAAGCAGCCAGTCATTTGTGAAATCAGAAAATCGTTGTAGCTTAAAGCTTGAGTTTTATCTACACTTATTATTATTTATTATTATTGTTAATAATAAGTAGGTACCTATATATAACTTATAATTTTAAAGCTATAGAAATGCGACTTGCTTTTAACTCATTTTGTTTCTAAAATCGCTAACTATCAGTCTTGTTAGTTAACTCGTTAGCGCTTTACAGTTGACCTATTTTCACGATCCTTGTTTACACTCCGTTTCACAAAAGATTTATTGGCACATTGCATAATTGATAAAAAAAGGTTACATTGATAGTCACATTTGCTCATGAGCAACTATTCCAATTACCCATCGTACGTAAAGGACAAAGTTATAGCTGCAATGGAGATCTTTAAATGTTGCGAAAGAACGTGGACATGTCGCATAAGAACTGAAGGCCAATTCTCGTAATAAAAGTTCGGTCTCAATTCAGTTCCGATCAACTTTCGATCTTACAACTATCATTAAAGGTATTTTCGTAGTAAAAAAGTAAAGTAAGTATTACTAAGACTATCAAATTAACGATTCAATTTAGGGTTACAATACCTTCGATATAATCACATCACAGTCAACGTTGATGCTTAATAATTTACTACGAAAATACCTTTTATGATAGTTTTGAGATCAAAAGTTGATCGGGACTGAATTGTCACCGAACTTTTATAACGAGAATTGGCCTTCTGATGGTTTCACAACGTATCTAAATTTTACACTGGAGGAAAGTGAAGAATATCGGGAGCAGTCTGGATGCCGGGACTCACAATAAACGACAACTTCACAGTCACTTCTTCAGAAAGAAAGAACATTAACTGCGCTGGAAGGCTGAAATATTTTACTCTCATTTCTCTCATTTAGAAGACATCCGCCACACGAGGACGTCACCTTCTCGCGTTAGGCCTCCGTAGCGAGTGGAGGGGAAAACCGGCCACCTGAGACCACGCTATATAAGGACGGCATGAGGCATAACGGCTGGTAGCGAGAAATCCTCTTCGATGACTGAAATGAACACCCAACCCTACGTTGACCAGTGTGTGCTGAGCTGAGTTCAAACTACAGTGCAGTGGGGACAGGCGCAAGTCAATTTACTACTAGCGATCGACTGCTAGTACCTCCCTAAGCGGATGTGCCTAGTCTATTACTGTAACTTATAGAGTAATCTCCACTAGAGCTGCAGTTGTAGCAACTGCATTTTTGTGTACACGCACTAGCCTCAATCTTTGCAGGTATCAGAAAATAAAGGCAAAGAAGTAGTGACAATTACGTAATATAAATCCTAGATGTCAACCTTAAGCATCTCTATAGAATTAAGGAATTGTTTATTTTGTGTGAGTATGTGCATATTTACTGACAGAGTTCTTTTTTTGTTAAGTATACCTATATTTATTTATTTTACCTTAACCTCGCGCTCCTAGGCACGTGCCTACTTTGCCTTTGGGTTAATCCGCCGCTATGATACCGGCCGCAGCTTTCCGATATCATTCCACACGGCACAACATCCATCTACATCATTTAGATAATTGGCACTCCATCGAAAGAAAGAAATAAACTTTTTGCGCACAATTAATCTATGGAACAAATTTTACTCCAGCACAAATTGCAGGCGTCAATGGGCGGCGATAGTCACTTTCCATTAGGGGACCGATTATTTGCCCCTAAAAATGTGGAATAAAGTGGATAGGTAAAACACTTGACACTTATTCCGAAGAAATAGAGATAATAATATTCTACCACATTTACACAACGCCATCTAGTCCCAAACTAAGCAGAGCTTGTACCATGAGTACTAGACAAGTGATATAAATACATATTATTCTTTTTTTTTTGTAAATACATATATATTATACATAGGCACACCCTGACTAAATCAAACATTAAATGTTTATGCAAACAAATGTTTGACTTAAGCGGGAATCGAACCCGCGACCTTTGGTATAGCAGTCCGTTACACAAACCACTACGCCATCCAGTCGTTAAAGTTGAGATTGTTCGTCATGATAATAATCAAGTGCAAATAAATAAATCAAAAATGATGACAGTATTACATTATTCGATAAGATATCTTACGCAGGATGTTAAACATCTGAAAACAGTTGTAGGTTGTTATATAATAACGATAATATGTTTTTTTTATTTTAATTGGCGAGACTATTCTATAGAATGAATTTGAAAAACGTAGAAATAAAAACCGATAGGTAGGATAGAGCATTCGTCCGGTCCATTGGTTTTTCTTTTAATAAAGTATGTAATGACCACTATATTCGAGCCTCTGTTTCTGCCTTTTAATTTTCCTTTTAGTATCGCTTTCTTTTTGCACCAGAATCCTTTTTTAAATGTAGGTACCATTGGTAGATAATAATTATTGTGTCAGATCAAGACAGGCTAAAGTACTTACCTAAAAAACACTAGCCTAGATAGAAATCATGTTTTCTTAAGTTTTAACAAAAATTTTCTGCCTGCGCAGTGATACTGTCTACCTACTTACTTAACTGTCATTACGACTCAAAAAATGTATAGGTGGTTACTCTAATTAACAAGTTATCTAAATCCATGACAACTAAGGTGATATACTCAATTGCATTTACAACTCTAACTTGCAGCGTTTACACATAATACTTATCTCAATCACAAAAGTCTCATTAACCAAAAGCCCTCCAATAAGATTTCCCGTACAAAACATAAATAAAGTTGTACATACAAGAAATCGATTAGTTGCGCGCGCCGCTATTATCTCCAGTCTAAACCAGGACTGAGTTAATGAAAATATCGTCAGCTGGCTTCGAACTACCAAAAGGTACTGTTTGCTATCCGTTTCTTTCTCGTAAAACCTTGTTTGAGACAGATAATTTGCTTTTGAAACTATAAGAAAATATTGTTTACGCCAAGTTATCTTTAACTGAAAAAAATGTTTCTCAAGTGATCTTAAGTATGTGTGTCTAAATAAATTGTCGTCAATAATTATTGCTTTTAAATAGTTCAAAGTTGTGACCTATTTATGATCCTTAAAGTGTTGGGTCCATGTTTCCGCGTTAGCAACATGAGTGATAAGTGAAAAGTGCTGTAAACTCTTTTGTTTAATTAGGAACATTTTTTCTTTTTTTTCATGAAGCAGTCAGCATGCCAGGCGCAAGGCATAAAATATTGGGGCATGTGCTCTCTGGTTTCTGCCACAAAGTGAATCGTCGTAAGCCATTGTATGGCGACGCGATGGACACACCACTCAACCGATGTCTCACGACCTTGGATATAACGTTACTGGGTGAGAAAATTAATTAAAATAACCCATGTTGCCAGAAGTTCATTTATGACCTCACCGCCAGAGTTCAGAATAAATATCCACCATTACTCTTAGTGTCCCCTAAAGCTGGTTTGGGTGAATACTCTGTCCAAGATAGTATTTTATAAGCTTTAATTAAATACAGACCTTATAAATGAAATAGGTACCCGAAAACAAAATTACTAACGGTGTGTAGGTGCTTTTGGTGTTTCTTATTCAAAGGTGTGTACGCCAATGGTACAGTAAAATCAAATTAAATAACCAACATCAATGACATACTTATACAAACAAGAGGATTAACTAAACTAAAAAAATAAAGGTTAACTAAATTCTATCTGTAAATTAAACAAGCCTAAAAAACTAACATAAATATAACAATACTATTACAATAATACTATAACAAGACTATTAAGCCTTTAAATGTAAAACGAACAGAGTTTCAATAGTCGATAGTTCTTTAAAGTTAAAGCTTCTTTCTGCTTTAAAGCTTATGATACTGTTACAACAGGGAAATATTGGTATACTTTCACGTTAAATCAAGTCTTTTTGACGAGACTGGCGTGATGCATGAATCACTTAATTAGCCTTAAAACCCATTAGAGACAGTTTAACTTTATTTAGGTTTTTATAAAAAGCTGTGTCCAGAAAGTATACCTACGCATAAGTTTGCATTCATCGAAGACGTATTAGTAAATCTTATGAGATTAACTTATGAAGAAGTGATATCGTATTTAGAAAACTTTTTGATTTCTATGAAGACGTCAAGTGGTAGATTTTACAATCTACCACTTTAGCTAATCTCATCTTGGTCAAGCATATACTTTTCGATAAAATTGATTCAATCAAGATCTGTGTTGCTTGTCATTGTGTTGTGAGATTAAATTGGAAACCTGTCATTCTTATCGTCATTGCGTTTTGTCTTTTTCGGGTCGATCTATGGACCCAAATCGAATTTTTTAAACTGACTATCGAATGATATAAGTAATACCAGCCGTGGTGGGAAAAGGCCCTCAAACACTTCCTGCAGTAAGCTGACTGGAGTCTACGAAAGGGGGGACCCGATCTGCGGAGCTTTTGTTGTAGCGCGGGTTAAGGGCGGCCGAACCATGCTCGAGACCTACCAGCATCTCCTTTCGGTTTGGACAACCCTGAACTAGGGTATTAAATTGAGGGTCCGGATGTTTTAATGGCAGCTGTACCCGGAAAATTATTTATTACTTTCACAACTCAGACAAATCTAACGACACGTTCCAAGCCTAAATTCATTAAGCCAATTTGACTACAGAGCGTGCCAAAAAATATGAATTGTAGTACATCAATAATATAAGATTTCCTTTGATCATCTTGAAATTTTACATACACCTTACTTTTCAGTCAGAAAAAGTATTTTAACGCAAGGAAAACAGAGGGGGCAAGTTTACTTATTAATATATTACTTTAGTCTTTATGAGAACGATTACATATTAGTTTTCAATTCGTAGATATATTCAGGAAGACATACTACCCATATCTGATATTAAAAGGACCATTCCTGGTTTCTCATTCGTTTTTTGAATTTTTAGGTGTGGGCCACATGGTCGGAGCAGGAATTTACGTACTAACGGGAACTGTCGCAAAAAATATGGCGGGACCTGCAACAGCACTAAGTTTCCTACTGGCTGGCATAACATCAACATTAGCTGCTCTGTGCTATGCAGAGTTTGGAACAAGGATTCCTAGAGCTGGAAGTGCTTATGCATACACCTACGTCAGTATTGGAGAATTTTGGGCTTTCATCATAGGTTGGAACATTGTATTGGAATATATGATAGGTAAACTCTAACTAAGTACACAAAAAAATAATTTATTATCCAATCGAAAATATTTAAAAAAATATTTTGTGTATTCCAGGAGCGGCTTCTGTAGCTAGAGCTTGGTCCGGGTATTTGAACGCAATGCTAGACAATGCAATAAGTAACGCTACCATTTCCATCACAGGGGAAATGCATGAATCTCTTTTGAGCAGATATCCAGACGTTCTTGCATTTCTTATATGTATTGTAGCGTCATTAATTCTAGCAGTTGGTGTTAAAACGTCAGCCTACATTAACAACGGCCTTACGATTCTTAACTTATTAGTTATTACTCTTGTTATCTTCTTGGGATTCTATTACGCCGATCCTACGAACTGGTCCGAAAAGAACGGCGGATTTATGCCTTTCGGTGTTAGTGGAGTGCTAGCTGGAGCAGCCACTTGTTTTTATGCGTTTGTGGGTTTTGATAGTATATCGGCATCAAGCGAGGAAGCTAAAGATCCATCACGCTCAATTCCTATTGCTACCATACTTTCGATGGCAGTTGTTGGTTCTGGATACATTCTTGTAGCTTTGGCTCTGACTTTAATGGTATCTTACAAAAATATCAATCCTGATGCTGCCTTACCAGCTGCTCTTGGTGCAGTTCATGCTGATTGGGCCAAGTACGCAGTTGCCGTAGGAGCTGTATGTGGAATGACCACTACGTTACTAGGCTCCCTGTTTTCCCTACCGCGTTGTCTCTATGCTATGTCTGCGGATGGTCTTCTATTCGGTTTCCTCAGTGACATCAACAACAAGTCTCAGATACCTATTGCTAATTTGATTATATCAGGCTTCTCGTCAGCATTGATAGCTCTTTTCTTTGATTTGGAGAAGCTTGTGGAGTTCATGTCAATAGGAACACTTCTTGCGTATACTATAGTGAGTGCAGCCGTCATCATTTTGCGTTACCGCCCTGTACCCGCAATAGACGACAAGGTTTTTGGTACACCCCAACTGGAGTCTCCATGCGATCGAGAAGATAGCTCTGCAACCGGCACTCCCGGAACTGATGGAGGTTCATCTTCGTCTGAGGTGATTACCTTATTATATCATGTTATTTGTTTGGGTTATGTAAGTAGTTTTACTTATTTTAGAGCTTAGAAGTAGTATCACCTTGATAGATTAGACTTCACCGTTTATTTTTATTGTGTACAATAAAAATAAAAAACGTATTTACCTGTCCCTTCTATATGTTTTTGATTTTTGTTCTTTATTGGAACGGAAGAGACGATGATTCCTAATGAAAATAAATTATTTGTCAGGCTAACATGAGGAACGCAGGAAAACTTAACAGTAAAGAAGATTTTCTTTCACACAGTAATCTATACCTATAAATATATTTGGTAAAATTAAAATCATTTTTTTTTTGAAAATGTAAAACACATCTACAGTGTTTATGTTTTCGTGAAAATACAATAATCTACAGATTATATTATATACAATATCTATAGATTCAACGAAAACTTTTGAAAACTCTATTTTACTAAAATACTAAACTTACCTAACTATTTGAATTTTTGCGATTTCAGATGTTTGAAGCTTTGACAGTGGGACGCCTACGACTTCAATACGCCTGGTTAGAGCCCCTGGCAGGTGGGCGAGCTCCCGGAGCTGTAGTGACCAGTTGCGTTTACACGTTTACTGTCGCTGCCGCGGCATTGTGCGCGCACAACCATTTCCTAGCAGAACCGGCTGGACTATGGGCACTTTTGCCAGACTTTACCCTCACTTTCGTCATCGTGGCTTGTGAGTTACTTTATACCGTTCGTAGTTTTTTCCAAAAAAGGAAGGAGTTCTTAGTTCGTTTGTTTTTTTACCTTTGAACCATATTATGTTATATTTAAGTTCCTATCCAAAGAAAAAATACCAGCCCTAACGGAAAGAAGAATACAGTTTATAACAGTTTCTGTATGGTGTGGTGCGTAAATGATGTGAATTGAAAACACTACTAGGGTCGGCACTTTGAACTTGTTTACTTATTATTTTAGATTATCGAATACAAGGAACATACTTTAAACTATGATTTCAGAGAGCACAGAATATTCTTTTTGGATAGGTAGAGGTAGTTATTTCTGATTAGGGAGCACCCTACGACACAAAGTTAATTTTATTGTCAGCTAAAATCCATAGTAAACTTTTATTCCAGGTCTATTCGTCATCTGGGCACATCAGCAGAGCCCAGCGCGCCTCCCTTTCCGAGTACCGTGGGTGCCGTTGCTTCCCGCTGCAAGTGTTATTCTCAACGTGGAGCTAATGATTAATCTTAATGCGCTTACTTGGGCCCGGTTCGCTATTTGGATGACCTTCGGTTGGTATACAATTTATCTCTTTCTTACATCGTACATCTTCGAAAATATTTATTTAAAAGACAACTAATTTTAATTACCTTATGTATGTAACCTTATGTATGTATGAATTTCATCTTAGATAAGATAGGGGAAAAAATATTCTAGGATTTTAAGCTATTGCATAGCTTCTATCGCGGGCCTTGAGCGTGGAGACCGAATCCAGAAATTCCGTAACGAAAATAACCTAACACACCCCACGTGATACTTTTTAGTTTTGCCATCTATCGACGAATAGCAGAACTTTTAATGACTTTTTTTAAATATCACGCTTGTCTCTTTAGTTCAGCAACTCGCCTTTAGGTGGCATTGGTTGTATCGGCGTTACTGCGCATGCGTAATCCCCCTATTCGCCCCGCAATCTAATTAATATCAAAGAAAAAAAACAAAGGAAAAAATACTGCATAAATAAAATAAATGAATAATTATAATTGCATAAGTTGATAAAAAATGCTATGCAATAGCTTTACCGCGGCAGTCCCTGAGTGCCACACTTTTTTTTTTTTATAACGTGCTAGCGGTCCCCCTACTTTATTTCGTAATGCCACCAACATTATCAATTAAGAAAGCCAATCACAATTTACAAGTTAAAATTGAAAGATGTGCGGAATCATAAATTGTTAAGATAGAATATTGCTTTTAACATTTTCGATACTTTTGTATAATTAAAAACAATTACACATGCAGTACTTCCGGTACAGATACCACATTCTCGTCACATAGTTTTCATCTCTTCATTTAACATGTCTCAGGACATTATTTTAACCACGATGGTAAAATAAGTAATTTTATTTATGTGTTATGTGTCATTGTATACTAATAGGCTATTTCCTCCTTCGAAAATTTAATAATTCGCATTTACTATTTTAATAACTAAACACTCAGATCCAAATAATAAGTTACATCCTGCTAAAACTGTCGCCAACCTTTATCTTATCAGTGTTTTTTTATACTTTAATCATTACTCTTACATTAAATTGATCCTGAATACAATAGTCTATTCAATAAATTTTACTTGTGTTGTATTTCAGGACTACTTCTCTACTTTTTATATGGTATCCATCACAGCAAGTTAGGCGAAGGTGTCACCGGTCTTTTGTCTCGCTCCGCTAGTGGTGGTGGCCACGACAGCGGTGGTTGGGGAGCTGTGGAAAAGACCAGCGCCATAGCTCGTAGAGTGGGACGTTTCGCGCGGGGGGGTAAAGGGGATGACCGCAAACCCATCATTTGCGACGATGAACTGTCTAGACGCGACCCGTGATTCAGAGCCCATGTACGTATTCCCATGCATTTTAATTTTTGATTACATAACAGATGGTATATGGACGAGTAACCAGTACGTTAATTGCAAAATTACGGTTTTGATACCGTACGATTTTGCTTTAGCGTTCTTACCGCCATAAAGCTGTTTCATCGCCGCGCGACGTAATATGTGTCATAGCGGTCGATTTTGTTTCTAGAACTTCAAGCTTTTTAAATTTTATTTTATAGTACCTGAACGTAAATAAAGATCAAGCTACAATCTGGCGCGATAATGGAAACCGAGTACGTGTTAGTTTAATTGCCATATCTTGTTATGCTTTAACGTTAGGCTTAATGAATGTTATAAGTGAAATATATTTGTTAGGTGCACTTTTATTTGCGTGCTTTGAAATATTATTAAAATATAATCACAATAATAAACTGTTCTAAGGATTTTTAGTTGTTTGAAATATTATATAAATTGTGTGCTGTAATCAATAGTAAACAGATCGCGAATAGTAGGTAATTAATCAAAACAAAAATAAACAATTTACAAATAATATGTAGGTACTCATGAGATTAAAAATAGCTTTTTATGAATATTGTTGACATGTTGCGTGAAGTAGCCCTAGGCAGATTGTCTTTGGAAAAGGTATATGTATGTCCAGGAGGACGTGTCCTTGTTTTCCTTTACTTTATTATATCACCTTTGAAACCAAAAGACTTGACGTTTTTTCGTTATACTGCCAGTTGGTATAAATAATTTATGGCATATTGCTCTATGAGTCTAAAAATAATAGAGAGAGTCAATAAATAACATTAACTATTCGTTTATTTAAGACATACGATTATAGGTACTTTTCTGACGCCGATGCGATGTGTCGCTTCGTTGTCGGATCAAAAGTAGATTGCAATGCCTGAAATACTCACGTGAGGTCTTTAATAAATGACAAAGGATGTAGCATATTTATTTTTCAAATGTTATTATTACCCTTCTTTCAAATTGCTATAATTAAATTCCATCAAACATCCACCGACCATTGTTGTCAATCGTGGCTTCCATAACGAACATAAATGAGTAGGAGCTCATAAAATTGAGTTAAACGCATATTTAAAACAAAAAAAATACTGTACGAATATTTTATTGTCCATCAAATTTCACTTTGGTGCCAATGTTGTCAAGTTTAACAAGGTCAATTAACTTTGTATAAGCAACAAATATTGTGACAATTTAATGTTGCGTTTTATTCAATGAGTTTGGGATTTTTTACTTATTTGGCATGTAATACTATATTACTACATTATTGGTAGGAATATATTGGAATAGACAGGCAGGTATTTATTTTTAATTTGAGATCGTTGTAGCGAAGATAGTAATAAAAAGCTGTACAAGTAAAAATACATAGTTTGTTGAACCAGTCATCTTAGAAATACTGTTTTAATTATTATTATTCCTGTAGCCTTAGTTATGTTATATTTTAAATAATTTAGATATAAGGACAGAGTAATATCATAGCACAATGCGTCGCACATGAATTTACTGTGTATACAACTATTGCGCAAAATTTATAAACAAATGCATTATTGTTATAAATATTTATTTTAAGTGTTATGTGTACATAAAGAAATTATAATAATACAAACCTACTGTTTTTTTCTTCCCTGTATTTCGTCCTCATTCAGAGAGTATTACATTCTTGACATAGTATTATATAACTAAAGGCATTTTAGAATGGTACTAAGTTCTTCAGGACACACATGAAAGTAGTAAGTATATATCATAACAAAATTAAAATGCTTTATGTTCAATACAGTTGTGTATAAAAATGTAGTTAAGACTGTAAAAATGTAGATTGTATTTTTATTTGCTACACTGAAATCAACCAGCATAATAAAAATATAGACAATCGAAATAAAAGAAGAATGACCAATATATATAATATAATATTGAGACCGTGTCCTCGAATGTAGCGGCGGCGAGGCCTAGAGGAAAGCAGAGAGATCTTAACAAATATTTTAATACTTCTATGAGCCCGCGATCCCTGCTGTTATATCCGCTCCGCCACCGCTGCAGTCTAGGACGCGCCTTTGCACCAGGCGTTAACATCGACCCTTACATCAATACTGCAGACATTAATTAAATTATACTGTTAAAAGATAAGTATTTAAATAGATATTTCCTTTTTACCGACATGAGAGACGTCATAAGAACTGATAAGAAATTTTCAAACAATGTTCCTTAGATATAAACGTTTAACGCTATAATTTCCTACTTAAATATTAACCGTATGCAGAATTGCACGTAAACAATAATTTCATATTATATAATATTAAAAAAAAAAAAAAAACAAATATTTGTAAAACAACCTATACTCCTCCTTAATTTTACTACCTAATTCTAAGTATTAATATTATCTAATAACTTATAAAATGTAATACACCACTTCGGAGAAATGAAGTGAGTAGTAGTATACAAATCAAAGAATTCCAGAGACTACTGACGTCATACGGTCAGAGGGTAGAAAGTTCACTATAAAAAAATAAATGATTATAAGTGTAGTGTAGTTGTAGTAGTGTATTATATTGAGCCATTGCATTATTCACTACTAAAATTTTGTTAACAACTTAACTAATTACTGTAGTAGTAAAATCAAAACTTTAATCTTCTCCAAGATATAATGGAATATTTGATAGTTACTATGAAAATAGACACACTGTAATCTACGTCAAAATAAAAAGTTTTAAATGAAGAAGACCAAAAGCCGTTCTATATTTACCCTGATATCTGTAAGATCTGAAATGTTTAAATCCTAAAGGATAACAAGTTAAAGGATATCAGATAGATTTGAACTATTCAGTTAATATTAGTGTATTTTCGCGAATTTAATTCGATGAAAATTCAATTACTTATCTGATCTATTGTTCATACAAAATGATTGTTATTTGTCAACGGTTACCTTTTTAAAGGTAAAAAATTCAATAGTTAGTTAAATTAATCCAGAGTATATTTACGTCATTTAATTGTTAGTATACAATAAACAAAAGTTGCAATAAACACATGTGTTAGATGGAAATGTCTTCATCATCGTCATCATCGACAGCCTTTACTAGTCCACTGCTGGACATAGGCCTCTCCTTAGAAATGTCTTATAATAATAAAATAAATACGTACACAGCCTATGGCAAATATTTCTGCACATTTGGGTAAAGACATCGATCCCTATCACCATTACTCACTAACATAGAGACTGACAAACGACAAACTTTGCCATTTTGCTGGCAAAGAACGTGCGACATTATTTTTTTGTCACGGTGTATTTTCGAAATAAAAAATTAACAATTTATTGGGGGTCTGTTTGCACTCGTATGCGCATACTACGCGATAACTTATTTTGTCACAGTGAGAGTGTAATGTATAAAAGAACTTGGAATGCCTATTATATTCCTATTCAGTTAATCTGTCTTTACCATAGAGGTGAATGTTTGTGTGGCAGCCTGTTTGAACTGGCACTTATACTATGCAAGAGGTCTTACAATAAAGATTTAATCATATTTTTTTCGTGAGGATCATTTGAACTATGAATTAACCACATTAAACCATTGCCTGTCGTGTCTGTTAAAATATAAACTTAAAGTTTTATTCAAACAAATTGTTTTATTACCAATTTTAATCATAATAATTTAATAAATAATACAAAAGTTTTTATTATACTCATATAATAGACAGAAAATCTATATGATATTTTATAGAATTGACTCGTTTCACGAGGCTCTGTTTTCACTAAAAAGTACCTATACGTTTAACAAGGAAACGGTCTTCTGATATCAAAATAAGCGCACACGACAAAATTAAAATGAGTTGTCTTCAGTATACAGTATATATTCTTTATATTAAAACTTCCTAACTAATAAAATCAATCGTTCGGGAATATCAATATAATTAGGTATGCCATGCTTTCCTAATGCTTGCTTAGATGTATGAAGAGAGCTAAAGTATGTCCCACTCGTAAAAATGTGTTATGCATGTGTGCGTAAAACACCTGTGTGTGCTAACAACTCTCTACGTGTGCGCCACTTGCGACTTGGTATTGTAAAAAAGGTAGGTAATTCCTATTGGTAAGTATTTAGAAACCACGCTACACCTGGTCCCGATATAGCCATAAATGTAACAAATGTTTGGGGCCTCAATTGAGTAATAAACAATTTGCATGAGGCAGACAGCTTTTAGTGTGTTTAAAAGTTAATACTTTCTTGAAATGTGAAAATAGCTTAGAAGACGTAGTTCCTTGTATATCTTTACAATATATACATAGTAGGGAATAATTTTAAGAGATTCAGTCTTAACTGTTGTACAGGCTAATTTGCCATGCTGAAGCAGGTAGTCGTTGGAGTCTGTTTATAGTTGGCCTCCCCCACTGCAGCCAGAGGAATCCAACGACGAGGCAGATCGTTGTTTCTATGTAGAAACCGTCGATGACTACTTCACAGCGGCCTTCATTTGATTTGCACAACTGTAAGCAGAATACCATTTGCGATTTTTAATGAGGTAGATACTTAAATTTAATTTTAAAAAGTATATAAGTATTCTATCAGTAAATTTATCCAAAAAGAAAAAAAAGATGGCGTTTGTGTGTTAAATGACCGAAAATGTTAAATATTATTATTATTTAACTTAAAAACATCGAAAACAAGTTATTAGATATTTGCTGCTTTACTTTCTTTGCGATGTAATTGTATCTCCAAGAATGGCATTAGACATACAGCTTTGTAATGGAACTATCATCTGTTGAGCTAATTACTTGAATATATTGAAGTTCACTTTTGAAAGAAAAATAGCAAAGAACCAATATTATTTTAAAAAGATAAAAGCAAATACTTACATCTACTTCTAAAGGCGACGAGCAGGTATTATCGGTTAAAGTTGGCGCCGTACAAGTCTTGTACATGAGGTGGTCTATGCCCCACAGGGCCAGCGTGTTCGGCCAGTTTGTACCAAGGTTTGACATAGTGTTTAAAAACGTCATGTAAGTGCCCCCGACAGTTGGATCAGAAACTTTAGCAAAGAACGCCATTACAGCGACGAACATGCAGTAGAGACATGTCTGGAAGTAACGAAATAAAAAAAATACAGAAAGTAGTCTAATACGAGTTAAAATAAGTTCTATTTAAACTTCGATTATGGCTTTTGCTTTATCAGTGTTTATTAGCTTATTCGCTTTTTGCAGTACGTTATCATTATCAACAGCCTTTAATAGGCCACTGCTGGAGATAGGCCTTTCTTGGGAAAGGAGGTTTTGGCCTACTATACCACGTTGGCCAGACGGGTTGGTATAGGGTTTGTGTCAAGTTTTCCTTCCCTCTGTAGTGCTGTTGCCCTGCGTCACTACGCATACATATATTTATGGAATTTCAATTAAGCGTGTAGTACTAGTAGAACTCACGGTGTCGTAGGAAACGAACGTCCCTAAAGACCACGTTTTAAAAATAAAAATAAGAAAAAATAGTTCTGTACATAAGTAGTACATCACCTTCGAAAAACGGGCCTCTGCTAATTAACCCAATTTTGCGAGAATCTAGTAAGTGTTCACGTGATGTCTTGTCCTCGCCATTTAGGTATATTTCAGGATCGTGAGAAGAATACAGAGTGTAGTGACACAGTGTTAATCCGTCACCACACGGACAGTGTGTACGAAAATGCATTTATCGTAAGTATCTCAACTTACCTGATGAAATACATAAAGACACAGTAGGAGGAATAAATAGGAGTACGTGGGTCCGGAATCACCGAGAAGAGTCGGTGTGATGGCTACGAGAGCAGCGGCGAGGGGCCCCACCAGCAGGCGCAACGGGAAAGCACGTAACCACAGCGATAAAGGGGTTGGACCCGTTGTGTGCTTCGCTAAGATCTGAAAAAGTATTTGCTATGAGTATTCTGTGGACTGAATCTAAGTGTCATATATTGCCAAAAAATTAATAAATCGAAATTGGTTGAAAAAAAGTATGTCATAAACCATTTTATCCTTAACTATTTACATACATACTAGCTTTTGCCATTGGTTCCGCCCGCGTGTATGTCTATTACCGCGGTAAAAAGTAGCCTATGTGATAATGTAGCTTTCCATTCGTGAAAGAATTTTTTAAATCGGTTTATTGGTTCAGGCGTGAAAGTATAACAAAGAAACAAACTCACTTTCACATTTATAATATAAGTATCAATTTGTAGGTATAGAGTAGTGGACACGACAGACGCAACGTTGTGCTGGTCGAATGTGGCATTTTCTTTTTGGTCTCATTATTGATTTTTTTAAATAAACTAAAGTCGAAACTTGGGCGCCACTAATTGATGCGATTTTTTGTTAGGAAATGGTTATCTATAGTATATTTTATGTACAATAGATACCCGTCTTTTACCCGACTGCCAAAGAAGGCTTATGTTTTTTGCGCGTAAGATACGCGTATGTTTGTTTGTAAGTTTCTATTACCTTGTACCTTCCAAATGGCTGGATGGATTTCGACAGTTAAGGTATTGTTGTCCTTTATTACTGTACTTAGATGGTTTTCGAAAGAAAAAAGCAAAATGCCGGCTTTTTTGCGCAAAATACTAATAGGTATAAAAAAATAACCAAACCTATCAAGTAGGGTATCAAAATCATGAAAATTAAAGTAGGATTTCAAAAATATACACAAGTTATATATTTAAAATTGAAAAAGGAATAATAAAATGGTTTAAAAAAAAAAGCGTAAAAAAGGACCATGTTTTTGTCGTGTTGTGTTGTCTTGTGCTGTTTCGATCTTTTTAATGCTTTACTTTTAAATTGTCTTTTAGATGTCGGGTTTTTAAGTTTTTTAATTATGTAGACTGCTAGATATTGTTTTATTCGCAGATATAACGCATTACAATTAAGCAATGAAGTACAAATGTTAAAACTTGATAAGTATAGATAAAACTCGAAAAAATATATTTATTGAACAAAGATAAAAATCAATGAAATTAAAGAAACGTGTAGAATGATATGTACACAAATCGCTCATATCTCTTTTTAAAAATTCAATTGAAATTGAAATTCACACACAATATTAAATTATTTCTGTTGGTTTTCTTTTATTGGCGCCTGGGTAATAATAGTTAAGATATGTGTTTTTTTTTTTTTTAAAGTGTATGTATGTTATATACATATAAATAGGCAAATAAAACACTCAGTCTCAGTTCTTTAATGCAATTATTTTCATTGAGTAGTTCTTGATGAGCTGGAGTGTAATGAATTAAAGATAAAATACGAATACGAATGGAACCTACATCTATATTAATATGTGAAAAAATATTGATTACTCCTGTTTAAACTTTTGTAAACAAATAAGGCAGTAGAATATCACAATTGGAATAAAGCATTGAATGCTGAGCTTTTAAAACAGTACATAATTTTGAATTGTCATAGTACTAAAGTATATACATTGACAGTTCAAGTTATGCTGCTCAATGAAACATAATAAGACATTCAAAACGTTAGTTAACATTAAAATCTGATCAAGTGATATTGTCAAACTGTATTCATTTGTCATGAAAAAAAGGTGCTAATGTAACTTCTGACCTTCATAATTAATGACAGTACTTTTAAATATGTACTATGTATATAAACTATGTAATGTGTTAATGTACTAACCACTGGCATTATAATTTGTACTGGGACTAATGGCACTGCTAATAGAGCTAAGTCCTCCCTGGGGACACCAGCTTCCACAAGCTTAAGACCTGATACTGCATCGCTGGCACAGAACCCAAGCTGGAATACAAAATTTGCATATTTAAACATTGAGGATAAGCAATCTTAATTGTTAAATTGTGTGAATCCTTATATGGATCATGATCACTGCATCTAATGGCAATTTTGAAATTTTATGTTACATTGTTAGTGTCTAGTTAAATGATTTGCATATATTTTATTTTATTAGTTAAGCAATGAAAATACTAAAGTTTATTAGAAGTAATTTTATTGCTACTCAATTAAAAAGGAACAAACCCGTAAACAACTTGTTTAATATTACCGGATTACGGAAATTGAATTTTTTACCCACTAAAAAGTTGTCTAAATTTTGGAAAAAGTAATAGTCGGTAGATGCAAGGTCTGGTGGTCACATCTGCAACCAGCTTTGGTCAATCGGTCGTAACCACTGCTCCTTCACGACAACGCGCGACCCCATACTGCGCAACAGACAGTCTCCAAGCTGCAAGAGCTGGGGTTGGAAGCTCTCCCTCATCTGCCATACTCACCAGACCTTGCACCTACCGACTATTACTTTTTCCAAAATTTAGACAACTTTTTAGTGGACAAAAATTCAATTCCCGAGAGGCAGTACAAAATGCCTTTGAAGAGTTTGTTGCCTCCCGTCCAGCTGATTTTTACAAGAAGGGCATCAATAAACTGCCAATGCGTTGGCAAAGATGCGTCGATTGCATGGGTGATTACTTCGAATAACAGAAATAAAAAAGTTAGAAAAAATAAGTACTTTGACTTATTGCATACAAAACGGCAATTTCATAGGTAAAGACCTAATATTAAAGTTACTACGTTTTATAAAAATGATTTATTACAGTTTAAGAGTATGTGTTTCATTAATAACATGAAACTTACCTTAGCAGTAAAGAGCACAAGAGCTAATGTGCGCACAGCTGGCAGTTTCATAATTGTATACAGCTGTTTATATGCATTAACAACATCTTTTAAACCTCTCGTATCATTATTCTCCTTGACGGTAGTATCATTTGATTCATGTTTAAATACAGCAATTAAAGTAGTGGTTATAATAAATATCCAGCCCCAGAATAACAGGAAGCTAGCTAGTGTAACAATACCAGTTGCTTCAGGTTCCGAACGAATATATTTGTTACAGAAGTAAGGTGATTCTAGAGCAAGAAATAAGACATAACCGAGAAAAAAGCCAGCTGTTTGTCCTACTGTATTACATGTTGAGGCATGTCCAACATTACACCTAAAAAATATAAAAAATATTTATAGATACCCAACACATACATGTAATTTCTGGTGAAAATAAATTGCTCATGTTGAATTTGTTGGCTGCCCTAGAATGTTACAAATATGAAGGTTAAGCTTTGCTTTGGTTTCACCCCTTATTCACTCAAAAGGACATAGGGTTTCATCTAGAAAAAGTACTGATCCCAAAGAGTACCTAAATTGGTTGACTACAAGGAATGCTGCGATGAAAACTAATTTTACACATTACGAAAACAAATTCACTTGTACTTATATTCCTTTTTAATTAAACTTGAGCAGACTGGTTTCCCCTCTTTACATTATAAAAGGTTGCTGTTTTTACTGCGAGTTTGTTTTCATGATGTATTGCAACAAGTTCCACTAAGTGCCAACAATAGAGCGTATAAATTAAATTTTACACATTTTTATGGCAAAAAAATTAATAAATAGTGATTGATATGTTAATAGACAGTATAGGATTAAAAACTATATTATTATAGTACTTTGTTACACTTATAAAATCACTGTGGTTAGTGGCAAGTAGGAATCAATTATTGTTCAGTTTTCATCTCATTAAACTTGACACTAACCCTATGATGATTTTCTCATGAGTGAGGCTCCACATAAAGTGTTAAAGGAAGATGAAAATAGGGGTGTAGCAGCAGAGTTATACAACCAAAAAGCTATTACCAATTCCTATCACATAGTTAGGCTGTGTTAACTCTTCACATAAGGCATAAATAAAATATAAAACACATTTTACCTTTTCAACATAGTTAGTGCCCACCCATCAACAGCTATATCTTGAGTAGCAGCCAAGAAGTTTAGGAACAGGAATGATATTGTAAGGTACATCATTGAGGGGGCAACATCTTCAGATCCAAGCCAGTCAGTGATAGAGTTTGACATAATGATCATGACAATACCCAGTAAGTATTGTACAGGGACTAGCCAAGTTTTCCTTCGTCCAAACTCGGGCCAAAATAATGCATCTACTATTGGTGCCCATAATAATTTTACACTAAATGGCCAATTGACAAAACTAAATTCAGCCTGCAATGAAAATGTTTAAGCAAATAAATATATTTATCTAGGTAATAATTCTTTTAAAAATGTTGTTATTTGTTTCTAGATCTTAAAAAAATGATTTGGTATATAAGTGTGTACTACAATAATGACAATAACCTCATACATATCACACACGGCAGTCTGATTTTAAACTATGTAGAGCCTGTGCTATGATAACCAGACTGCTGATTAACATACTTTAATGTTTGTAAATACATACACACTATAGTTAAATCACACCTAGACCCAAAACGAATGATAGTGATCACAGAATTATTCCTGGGTGGGACACAAACCCACAACCTCTGGCTTAGCAGTCAGGTTCACTAACCACTAGATCAACAGGTTCATCAATTCTCTTCAAAAGTTGTAAAGGCTAGTTTTCCTAACAGCGTAATAAGTTATGTGTTAATGTTACAATCACCATCACTGTTTTTGATTGCTGTTAATGAATAAAACTAATGAATAACTTTACTCATTTTGAGATTTATATAAGAGTTAAAAAGATCTCAACTCTCTATTATTTTTTGGTTGAAATGAATACTTGGTCTATAAATATCACAAAAACATTAAAAAAGCCAAATATATTAAAGTACTATATGTAAAATATGGATATGTAGTGGTGTTACCTTACTTTGGTATATATCCAGCTGGTCATAAAATTTTAATCAGTTACCGAATTAAAAAGGAAAAAGTATGTATGACTGAACATAATCTCAGTTATAATTGGATGCAATAAACAAGTTGAAACAGTAGGATTTAATATCGTCAGTAGGTACGTGTCACTGAGTAAGATTAAAATACGATTTAGGATAAAATAAAGATGTACTTACTTGTTGTGTGTAAGTTATGCCGCGATTTTGTAGTAGCATGGGCACTGCACCAGCGAGCCCTAAAGGTATACCCTGGAGGGTATATAGGAACAACAAGACAGAAATATTTAATTCATCTCCCTTAATATTACTTCTTTCATGTTGTGCGGAATTGTTGTCACCGTTTTCCAGTAGTTCTTCCTTTTCACTTAAATGTTTTCGCTTTGTTAACGGCATGATAGTAGCGAGGAAAGCCTAAAAATTTATGGTAAATTTACAAAAACCGAAAATCCACATGACACTACCAATATAATATATACACGTCAGTACATTTGAATCAAATTTTCTAGTTGACAAACCTTAATTTTTATGGTAAATTGTCAAGTTATAATTGAATGAATATTTGTGCTTTCTATTGAAATATCAAGACAATAACCAATCATTCATACTTTTATAAATCTTTTAAGCTACAACAATTCCGAGCTCATTAAAATTCGGAAACAAACACAGACAGACCACTTTGCTTTTATGAGCAAAATACAAATGAAATAGGGATGCTCGATGATCATCGATGTTAATTGATGAAAAATCGATTTTTTAACATCGATATTCCTATCAGCCACATTAGGAGTGTATGAGTTAACAGAATCGAACACCACTGAATACATTGCAAGGGTTACTAGCTTGCAAAGAATGGCTGATAGATACAAATAAAGTATTGGCAGTGACTGATGGTGGAGCAAATATAGTGAAAGTTATTGATGTTGCGTTTGGCAAAAAAGTCAGTCATTTCTTTAGCCCATTTGCTCAAATTAATGGAGCTTGATTGCAAGCTTGATTACACCCATGAATAGACACGTGATTCAAGCAATGTGTTGCAGCAAGTGTTGATTTACGGAAACAATACTAACTAAAACTGATAACTTTGACACTGCGTCCAGCTATTTACCAAATTGTAAACTGCCATAACAGTGCTCCTCTAACTGTAAACGCCAAATAGATATAAGAACTGACTGAGATCTCAACTCAAGGGGCATGCGGAAAAAGCCTTGTTACTAGCAGCAAAGCTAATCCTTTAACGCGAATGCTAAATTTGCAAATCGACGGTCTGCACCCAAAAACCAAAAGTGAACTATATGATAATTTCGGCAAACAAATTGACATGCTTAGTACCATTCTTTATAAATTTAAGAACCAAGTTCAAAACAGAACTAATTAGTTTTGGTAGCCAAATTAAATGAAGCTGTCAATTACTTATTAAGTTTTATAAACTATAGGACATATTACTGTTTGTTACCTTTGTGTTTATTTTGTAACCCTTTTTATCCTTTTCTTGTTTTTTTTGTTTTTTGTAATTCTTTTTGCTCCAAACTACCAATTGTCACAGTAAGTACAAATTCAGTCTTTAAACTGTAATATTAATATAAGTACAGGCTATCCACCCTGTGCTACCACTAAAACCCGAATGTTTTCTATAAATCTTGTGTTTGCTGATTAATATTGTACACCCATACTTTATATAACATGCATGTATTATTTTTAAGAAATGTGTAGCAATTGTAGGCTAACCTATGAATAAATAAATAAAACACGTTGTATTAAAAAAATCATGCGACTTTATGGTCGTTTTATTCTTTTCAAAAACATTGATTTTGGCTGAAATCGATGTTTTGTACTTAACAAACACCAAGAATCGATGTTCTTCCATCGATGCCAATGTCGATGTTTTTGCAGAATCGAACACCCCTAAAATGAAATGAAATATTGAACTGACAGCTAGTGATGTTAGATGAATTGGATAGTGGCAATAAGTCTGTTACAGATGTCGCTAAAATATGGTATTTGAAATATAAAATTAGTTGACTCATGAAAACGTTATATTAATAATAATAATAAATCGCTTATTTTGTATGTTTTGTAATCAAGAATTGATTATGAAATGATTTTCTTTTTAATATTTCTTCGATATATCAAAAAAATATTTTACCTTTAAATCAATTTTTTATATATTTTTTTAAATAAACGCGCGGTGAAATATCGCTGTGCGGACAGGGCTTTATGTAGACACCTTTGAAGTCCCAACACACTATTGTAACAATCTCTGTTTTGTAATCCACTTTACGTTGGAGGAATCCATAGCCCTACATGACCGATCAGTAAATCTGCTAGGCAGTACTACCAGTTAGCATGTATGATTTGAAATAAAATGACAAGATATTGTCCACAACGTATTAGTACTTGTAAAATGTCGAGTACAAAGGTATTGATTCTGAAAGAAAAGTATTCGATATTCAAAAGTAGGATTGCCAATCGTGATTTGCTGTACGAGGTACGAGGACACAATCAGGCTCGTAAAATTGTGTAAAAGATTTTGATATAGGTACATTTTATAGCTGCAATGGGTTTTTACTTTTTACACTTTGGCTACAACTTATGATTCAAAATCTATTCAAGACGTATTGTACTTTTACATTTAACTTTAATCAATAGTTTAACATAATGAGTTTAAATTGAAAATCGAAAAAAAATATCTTGTCTTGTTGTGTGTTTCAATAATTTCAACATTTTGTTTGCCTATTTTTTTCAAGCTATTTTTACTACTTATACAATGTGTATTTTTTTATATTTTAAAGTATGGATGAATGTACGAGGTTGAGAGCCAAAATAAAAAAGACCTAAGGCTAGCAGCCCTACTGAAAGGATTCAAACATCTTCGTGTCACTTGTGTCAGTCGTGTCACTGGTGTCAGTTGTGTCACTTTAAGTACATCTACATACTTATTAATACACATATATGTCATACATAAACAAATACTTGTAATGTAATCACGTATTTTATCTTATCTTTTATCAAGGATTGCTAAAAGGAGTAAATATTTTTTATTAGGAAGCGTTATTCATTGTAATTACTCTGTGTGACTTGTTCCTTTTTTGATTGGTCATAATGAAAATTAATCTAATAAACAGTGGAATTTAGGAAGTGTTACAAAATTTTTAATTGTACTTTATTTACTTGTTACTTTGTTTTTTTAACAATGTTTCGTTCCTGCTTCCTACGATGCTTAAAGGACTCCCATGATCCTATAAAATTATTACATGATGTAGAAATTACTATAGGTCGAAGTAAGGTCACTAGAATCACCGACCAGGCTTGTTCAAGAGCACAATGTAAGTAACAAGTAATGTAAAACCACCCCTATGTAATGGTATTAACGACTATAATCACTAAAAACAGAATACACTTTTTTAATTTCTCAGATGTTTTTTTGTATTTTGGTCATAAATTTGTTAAAATCATAAAGTACTCACTTTTCAACAGTGTCCCTCAAAGCTGACTGTGAAAACTGTATAGTTCACGTCAAACAGCTGGGAGTCAATGCATCAGGCCTTGATGGGTGTGCTTTAGCAAAAGAAGTGGCATATAAAGTAGAACATGGTTCCCGCCTAGAAATCCTTTTGAATAATTATATATACATTATTGAATTTGACCCACCTCCTGAGCTAGATGATAACAAACGATATAGTTCTAAAAGAAAGTTAGAATCAAATGAAGAACCACCTCCAAAAAAAAAAAGCATTAAAATGATTTCAAAGGAAGTTGGTAATATTTTAAAAGCTGCAATCGATGATGTATGGGAGGAAATTGACAAAGGTGAACTTTATGTGTTTACTTCCAAAGGAGTAAAATCTAGTTCTAAGGTAGCAGGTTTTGATATGGATGGCACACTGATAACAACAAAGTCTGGTAGAGTTTTTCCTGTTGACATTAATGACTGGAAAATTGCATTTCCAACTGTGGAAAAAAAGTTAAAAGAATTATTAGAAAGTGGATACAAACTGGTGATACTTAGTAATCAAGCTCCAATAGGTAATGGGCGAGTTAAAATAGACGATTTTAAACTAAAAGTTGAGGCAATTGTAAAGAAATTGGATGTACCTATACAAGTTTACCTAGCAACATGTAAGGGATTTTATAGAAAACCACTAACTGGCATGTGGAAAGTTTTGACTGAGCAGAAAAATGATGGTATAAGAAATATAGACAAGGCTGAGAGTTTCTATTGCGGTGATGCTGCAGGAAGGCCTGCTAAGTGGGCACCAGGCAAAAAGAAAGATCATTCAATGGTTGATAAGATGTTGGCAGAAAATCTTGGCCTTCAATTTTACACTCCAGAACAATTTTTTTTGGGACACTCAATTGCTAATGTACCAATTGCTAAACCAGAATTTAACCCTAAAGAATTGAGTTCTGGTGATTTTAATCATAATTTGATTAGTACAGCGAAAGAGGTGAGCAAAGCACAATAAAAAATTGTTTTTCAAAAATTGTATTTCAAATGAAATCAATCTTTATCAAATCTTTTATAGCTCTGTTGATGTTTGTAGAGATTATATTTTTGCAGGTTCTTGTGTTGGTTGGTTACCCGGGCAGTGGTAAATCATTTTTAGCTAAACAAATTGAACAAAAATCTCAATATGCATATTGTACTGTATGCAGGGATACCCTTGGCTCTTGGCAGAATTGTGCATCGGATGCAAAAAAGTTTTTGCAGGTTTGTATTAAAAAATTACAAAGTTTATAGAATAGCATATGCAGTGAACTGACACTCACTTAGGAAGATAGGTGGTTTAGTGGTGACTGGACTAAATTCTATGACTATAGACCCAAACCACATCATGAGCCTTTCCAGTGGGATCTACAAGCTGTTCAAAATGGCAGGCATATTGTTAGGTTATTAGATTTATTTAAGTTAGATTTTCCATGGTTGGAAACATGTATAGTATGGAATATAGAGGGCTTGGTGTAAGTTTATTTCAATTCTACTCGATCCTGACGGTGACAGCGTTCGGCGTTGTGATTAATAAAGAGTTAATTCTGGCTAATTACGAATCATTAGTAGTAACTTACACTAGGCCCTTTGAAAATGATTGTAAGGAGATGGTGACTGGAACTAGATCATAAGACACACTTCTATCATTTTCAGATTTTTTATTTACTTGCTTTCGCGATTTCGCTCGCCTGGATGAAGGGTCTCCTAAGGGATGTCCTCTGTGTCCTTTTCAATGTATTTCTCCCTTGCCAATATGTATCTCAAGTTTTATACTGAGATATTTGTAGTTAGGGTGTGAAAGCCTTACTACAAAAAATATACATTCGCATTTATAACAAGAGTGAGGATTATACTTTAATGAAGTTTGGTGATGAATTTTTAAAAAAAATTATAGGTTAATTTAATGCCTTCGAATGAAACTGGCAAAAACAACATACATTTATAATTAAGACGTTTCAGTGATGTTCATTTATTAAGGTTATACCTACTTATAACGCACTATTGTTTTTCGGGGAAACCCCTAAAAGAGCGCCTCTGTCGGGTCCAGCTGATAGGGTAACTCCCTGATCAGTCTAGTTCCAAACTTTCGTACGAAACGATAATTTCTTGCAATCTGATTGGTCAGGGGGCGGGGCTTGATAGATCCGTCACTATTTTCTGAACGCGAATGGACTATTAGGTAAAAAAACTTGTCTTAATATTAGAATTTATACTAAAGCAGCTTTTCATGTACTGATAAGGTTTATTTTTTTTAGCAAGGTAAAAGTGTTATAGTAGATAGCACTAATCCAGATAGAGAATCTCGGGCGCGTTGGGTATCTCTTGCTAAACAAATGGATGTGGAATGTCGTTGCATAGTAATGACGGCAAGCATGGCTCACGCAAAACATAACAATAAATTCAGGGAATTAGTGAAAACAAATCATTTGACTGTTACTGACGTTGTATACCATACTTACAAGTAAGTATTCTTTTGGAGTTCCTTTGCTTTTGCGGTCTATATGGCTTTGCCAACATAATTTTACAAACGATTGACCACCCCTGTGCAGGGTCGATACTCTCCATGTAGGTAATAACTATGTAATTGTATTCACCAGTATAAGAAATATAGACACAGTGTAGATGAGATTACTAGGTTTGTTACTTCAAGGCCCTGTAGAATGGAAGTCATAATGAATATACTCATCGTCTATAATTTATAGAAATGGAAGTTAGTGCCGGAGTAGGACATACCACTGTAGCGGATTTACATATTTGCCGCCAGTAGGCAATTAAATTTTTACCGCCCCTACTAACCTCTACAATCCAATACCTTTTTTTTTACACGTGGCAACTCCCTCGAGTCGTCACACCACCCGGATTTGCGCGGGACGGTGTGTCGAAATAGACTCGACTGAAACTATACGGTGCGCCACTCTGTGCCTAAAATAGGAGGGATCCGGGAACAGCTGTTATTAAGACATCCGGACGCTCAATGTAATACCCCTTTTTTACGTGTGGAAACCCCTTCGAGCCGTCACGTTCGTTATTATTCTACTCGTCACGGATGTGGAGGTAGGGGCGGCTATTCTACCTATCCTGTTCTACCAAGGACACAACCCCCGGACCAGACGAGATACCTGCCCGAGTGCTGGCCTGAACCCTCTACCCCATGCCATGCCATGCCAATTCGGTAGAGACCTACAGGCATATGGTGTTGCTGGATGGGACGGGTAAATTATTTGAGAGGGTTCTGTATTCTCTGCGAGGTAGGCCCTGGCTAACGTCCAATTCGGTTTTCGAGCATTCGCAAGCGAGCGGGGCGTTCGGCGATCAGCGTTGTGTTGCGCCTCAGGACCAAAGATCTGGCGATGTCGTTGGACATCGCCAACGCATTCAACAGCCTACCGTTCAGCTACATCAGGGAGGTACTCCACTATCACGGGGTGTTAGAGTACCTAAGGCGCCTAGTGGCAGACTATAAAGGAGCGTACGAGGACCAACAGGAGTCGTCTGCTCATGTCGTGCAGTGTTCCACAAGGGTCTGTTCTTGAACCCGGCCTGTGGAATATAGGGTATGACTGGGGCCTTCGAGGAGACTTCCCTCCCGGCCTGGGCGTAATTTGTTACGCCGATGATACTTCCCGGAAGCGGACCTTTCAAGAGGCGTGTCTGGCCACCAGGGGTATCTCTCTGGTGGTCTAGAGCATTTTTTTTACTGTTTCTTTTAAAAAGTCAGCTCTCGCATTGTGAATATATGCTGTGTCGTGGGGGACTATAAAAATATATGAAACGGACAAAAAGAACACCCATACTTAGAATAACAATTTGTGAATCACACAAAGTGTTGTCCCTTGTGGGGATGGAACCCACAAAACTGAGTTCACATCATCAGTGCGGAATTAAGCTAGCGCGGAGCCTGTAGCAAATTTTGTCAAGAGGCCCTTGGATTGTTATATGTTATCAAGTTTATGGTAATCATTAGAAAAAAACTGTTACAAACAAACTGCTTGATTTAATTTGGCAAATTTATAAACATTACCTACTGTTCATATCGTAAATCAAAATCGCAACAAACTCGCAAGAGTACCACGCCGCCTCCTAAGACACACTGACGAGGCGGCGCGGGCGTTGGCCGTGGGATTTGGAGGCGGAAGTGCTCGCCGAAGTATATCGGCGGGCGGCTGAGTTCTGGGCGGATATCGGTAGCCGGCCCCCATCCGAAGAGGTATACAAATGGCGGGAGGCCACCCGGCGAGCCACGACGGTTCGTGGGTTGCCCCGGCTGGAGGCTCCACGAGCTGCTTTTGCCGCCTTGAAGGCGCTCTAGCTTGTCATTGTCGAGTGGTTAGGGCCGTCAGCACGGGTCCCTTTCCTTCCGAGGGAGAGAGAAGCACCTGCACTCGGTCACTAGGAGTGAATTGAGTCCCGCCGTGCAGTTGCCCAGTTTGGCTGGCCGTGATACTGTAGAGTCAGTAGCGACAGATGTTTCATCGCTGTCAAATCCTTCTGCGAAGATGTCATCGCGCGGAAGGAGAGGGCGGCAACGGTCCGGGAGGAAGATTTCCACCCGGATTCAATACGAGGCCGGTGGCGTGCAGTCTAGGACCTCATGTCGCCTTAAGTAATGGTTAATAAAAAATTAAGTTAAAATTACTAATTTAAATTGTAATATTAAACCGCTTTTGGAATATTTTAACACTATATTCATAAAGATATATTTCACCAAGCGTTCAGTAATTTTTTTAATACAGATGTTGGAGTATTTGGTGGTACTCGACGATCGTGGCGTAGTGTTTGTGTAACGGACTGCTATTCCACAGATCGCGGGTTCGATTCCCGCGCGAGTCAAACATTTGTGTGCATAAACATTTAATGTTAGATTTGGTCTGGGTGTTTCTATGTATAATATGTATGTATGGGGTCTACCAATAAGAACGTCCTGGTTTAAAAATTAAATTAAACACACATTTTTTTATGAAAAATCCACCCGAGTGATTTATTTGATAGATCATTTTATGCAATTTATTTTTTAAATAATATATCGGCCAAATGACCGCCGCGGCTCTTTTTGCAGACGGTCACCCGCTCACGCCAATTTTCGATGACGCGGTGCACCATTTCGGCTGGTATGTCGGCTATGGCTCGTCGAATGTTGGTTTTTAGGTCACGAATTGTAGCTGGATTATTGCTGTACACTTTAGATTTAACGTAACCCCAAAGAAAATAGTCTAAAGGTGTTAAATCACACGATCTTGGTGGCCAACTGATCGGTCCATTTCTCGAAATTAACGACTTACCAAACTTTCCACGCAATAATTCCATGTTCACTCGAGTAATGTGAGGTGGTGCACCGTCTTGATGAAAATAAAGGTCGCCTGCATCAATATCAATATCATCAAATTCCGGAAAGAAATATTCGGTTAACATCGAGTTATAGCGCTCGCCATTCACAGTAACAACGTTTCCTTCGTCACTTTCGTAATAATTTTGGACAATTTCCAAGCGTTGGTTTAAAGTGAAACGTGACATGATAAAATGGCAAACCTTACTGAACACAAATGTCAAGAGACGACAAAGATCTATCATCAAACATGGCCTCTATGAGCTGTCAAAACCAGGTAATCCCTATTGGTAGACCCAGTATTTACAAAAAAAATATATATGTATTTATATCAGTTGTCTAGTAGCCATAGTACAAGCTCTGCTTAGTTTGGGACTAGATGGCGTTGTGTGAATGTGGTAGAATATTATTATTATTATTATATTTGGTACACTGCATAGTACTAAAATATTGTTATTTTTGTTAAATGTTTGGAGACTTTTTTCCTTCGTGTATATAATGTTTCTTTTTATTAACTAAGACAAAAAAAGAATTGGTCCAAATTTGCGGCCCCATAAAAGCCGCCCTAGGCTCCAGCCTACTCAGCCTGCTGGTAATCCGCCACTGCCAGAATGTCTTCAATTACGGAAGGACGTCCATCTTAGAGGAGACCGCCGTTAACAAGTATTATAAGCTCTGTCCTGATTCATGTAGCACAATGGAGCATTAGGGCGGAAGCCTACGGTGCCCGGTTCAATGCCTAGGTTGCCATTCAAAGTTCATTTATCTTAAATCGGGCCGGGCTGGGTCGAGCTTCTAACGTGACACGACATGAGATTTTGCTGGAGTTTAGGAGACATTTGCAGCTACATATCATCCACTAGGCATGTAACGCTTCTCTATGGGGTGTTGTATAAAAAACTTGACATAGGAATGTCTACCCCGACAATTATTAAATAATACTTTACTATTGCCTACCTATTAAATGATATACTTAGGGTAATTCAGAGTTTCGACTTATTGAGGTTTGTGTTATTTACAGAAACAAATTCACAGAACCATCCACCAACGAAGGCTTTAAAGAAGTTATCAAGGCCCATTTTAACCCTTGTTTTGAAGATGAGGAAACTGAAAAATTGTATAAAATGCATTTGTTAGAAAAATAAAAATGTAAGAAGTTCTTGCAATTTATTTCATAAAATAAAACAATCACAAACGCGAATTACTACTTTTATTATTTAATTGAATAACATTCTTACGATATATTTAAGCATTATGCAGGCCAGTTTTACCTAAGATTACATTGCTTTTTTCTGTACAATGTAACTTAACATTTGTTACATATACAAACAACTTTTGTTAAATGAGGCTTTTAAGGCGGTACGATTTAGTAGGTAAATAATTTTTAATTGAGATTTAAACTTATGAGCTTACAAATATTTTATGTGATCGGGTAAAGCGTGCCTAAAGCTGGCGAGTGCAAAATGGACGGATACATTTTTACATCAAATTTACAAAATAACTTCTTTTTATATACAAATTGATATACATGATTGAATTCTAAAAAAAATATATATCGTATGAAGCTAGCTATACTTAATAATTTTTCATTCAGAAACGTCCTTAATATGTCTAATTAATTTTATTAATAGCAGCATCGCATTATGTATTTTCTAACATCTAGGCACTAATTAACAACACTTGGCTTGCAGCTTGTTATACACGATAGTACATGCAATAGTTTTAATTGCTAGTAAGTATTTGTAAGTAAAAACTATTTCAAACATCACAACGTATCACTGTTGCCTACTTAATTTACCTACTAATGAGAGGAAATATCCATACATATATGGTACACATAGGTATGTACATATTGTATGTTATTTAGTAGGAATGGATTTAAGGTGCGATTATAATAATCGCGTCAGTTTGTTGTCATTCATTGTCAGGATCACCTTCTTCATCCTCCGCGTCTAATAAATTATCCAGACTCGTATCCGAGTCATCTTCATGTCATCTGAAAAGAGATAGACATTTTATTTGAGCAGGTGATAGTTCGAGTTCTCTTATTTCATACTTTAATATTACCTACATTAAGTACAAATTGGTAAAATTATGTAACACTTTGTTCTTGCTGCACACGCATTTTCGCCTTACGCAACAGTACCTTATGATGGTAACGATACTTTATCGTAACTATTATTAGGTACCTACTATGACATGTAGCGAAAATGTCTCCAATGAAATCAACGATCCCACGGGGATCTACAAGTCTTATAAGTATAATGGGTTATATTCTTTGCATTAGCTTATCTGGTAGATATAATCTTGGTAGTACCTACCCATAGGAGCACTGATGACAAACATGTGTAAAATGGCACGTGCACGGTTACAATTTTATAAAAACGAACCTGGCTATGTACACGGTGTCAACATGTGTTAGGTGGCCATTAGTGAGGGGTACATTTGCAGCCACTGGTCTCAGCTTGCGTCTCTCCAAAGCACTTCGCGCTTGCTTTACAGCAAGGTCACCGCACCATCGCTCGCATCTTGCGTATATTACAACACCTAGAATTTCTTGGTGTAAGTTTATTTTTTCCATTGTGAAGATTGAGTGCAAAATAGAAATTTCTACTTACCAGCTGTTGCAAAAAGAGTAATAGCTGGCCAAGAATCAAGCAGTAACGGTGTTAGGAACAGTAGTGCAATTAACATAGTCAAAGGTCCCTGTAGGCTTTGAGCGTGCCTCATACCCAGATTGTGTGATGGTTGCCATGCACATAAGAGTGTAGCGAAGAGCCATACTGAAAATAAAGTTCGCATTTGAGCTGAACAAACGTAAATTAGTACACCAATACCATGTGTTAGTTTCATTGCCTGTTTTTTTAACTCAGGTCTATGTAATTCCACAGGTGCTGCTTATTATATAAATAATAATATAGTATTATTATATATGTAAGTGTGCTATCAAAAACAGTGTGCGGATTTAGTTAGTTCCACCAACTACTTTCTGCATTGACTATAAGGTTTAGGTACTTCCACTTAAATTATTTTAAATTAGTCGTTAGACAGACTCTAGAAACTTAATCATTATCTTAATCTAGAATCTAGATCTGACACGGAAGACATCAAGAAGCCTTAAACTCTTACGCGGTACTCCAGTAGCAAACATGGGCAGTCTAATAGTTTCATTGCAGAATGCAACGGCAATTAGAGCATCAGCAAGAACTAGGAGAACCGCTCCAGCTGCCGACAATCGCGCTCCGCGAACGCACGGAGGAGATGGTGCAGTTGACTCTGGAACGGATGTTACTACCTGGAATGAATTTTTTTTTGTTTATTCCACAAATATAAATTCCTAAAATATAACTTTCGGTAAATGACTTTAAATTACTAAAATCAACTAAACCAATGGATACAGTTTAGTTGTTTATACTTAGTAATTTTTAGGAGCTTATGGTGTAAACGCGTTAAAAATGTGTACAAGAATAAATAACTCATTAGATGAAGATTTGTCACTCAGTAGGTATTCTGAACTGCCATAGTTTTCGACACTAGAGATAGAGCGTAAAAATTCGTATACTTTATGCTTTTCCAGGCAGGGTACACATGAACGTGGCGTCAATTATGGAATGAGGCAGTTATATATAAAATGTTCTTCACACGTCTTCTTAAGCCACGCACCCTAAGGCATATGCCTAGTTTGTCTAAGGGATAAAACGCTATTGCCGCTAACTGAACTACTGGTTATTACTTGAATCCTATCCCTGTATTCTTTTACGACTGCGTCAATATCAGTCGAGTCGTCGCCAGAAGATAGCTCTGGCTCACTGGCTTCTGCGTCAGACGTAGGATCGCCTACTTCTACTGTTACAGCCTCTCTAATACCGCTACTACTGCTGGTCATAGGATCTACTTCCTCCGTTGGACACCCTGCATATTCATCGAGAAGCAGACACTCACGTTCTTCAGTTTCTGCAAAAAAAAAAACATTAATTATGATTACGATTTTTATACTACCAAGGTAACTTAAATCGTTGATCATAAGGTCCCTGTATAATGATAATATCCGTGGATCGCCATAATCTACTCTAATCACACACCCATAGAGCCCCTCTCTATGGGTGGGTGATATTTCCGAGGGCCCTATGGAAATAGGAACACAATAGAATGCATCTAGCATTAGACCGAGTCAGATTGATTAAAAAACTCTGCTGTCGGCTAAGCAATATTTAGGATTTTATATGACTATATGTATACATATAGAACACGTACATGTAAAAAATGTTAATGGTTTAAAACGGCAGAGCTGACCCAGGTGAAATGACCTAGTAAAAATTTACGAACTTAAGAGCTCGCTTGACCGATTGTAGTATTTTAATCCGGACGTCATTTACTATAGTAAATTTACCTTTTGTCACTTTGGATTTGATGCTTTCTAAGGTTTTAGTGTGACGTATGGCAGATGGTATGAACCAAAGGCTCCGTTTCTTACTTGAACAGGATTGTTTACGTCCGCCATCCCTTCCTAAACGCTTGTACTCAATATCTGTAACATATTAAAGGCAATTTAGGGTTTATTCGTACGATCAATCCAATTGGTTTATAAAATCAAATAAAAAAATAGACTTACCGCCGGCCTCTTTCTGTTCAAGTGTGGGCACACACCGCATTATGATAAAATGGAACGCCTGAATAGATAGGCCAAGCAAGTGGCTCGCGTTCATAAGAGTGATCATATGCGACAAGGGACAAGCAAACGCAAGGATAGCTGCCAGGCTACCTGTAACATAGATATGACGAGAGATATGATGTGATACATGGTTCATTTATGGCCTAAGACTGTTCTACGCTCAAACCTCGGCAACAGAAACTATTTGATCGTACGAGTATCTACCTACTTAGTAGGCACATAAACACTTTTATAAGGTGAGTTATTCTCTTGCAATGTGTCATTTTCAGTTAATTCAAGGCACAATTATGTACAATAAAGACTATCATACTAATAAGGCTTAAATTCTAGCAAGTAGTTAAATGTTGTTAACCGTCACACATATGATGGTGTCCATACATAGGTATGTATGACATCATCGGGGATTATTCACTCGTTCTTACAAATTATTTAGAGATTCAGATCCCTAGCTAGAGAGACCTATGTAGTTCGTTTCTAAACAAAAGCCACATAACTTTAACCAATAAGTATATTATGTAGAACTCTCGGTCGAAGGTCCTTTTCGACTTTATTTTAAAAAAATTAATTAATTTAACTAATAATTTATAATTTAATTTAATTATTAAAATAAAAAACATTAAAATAAATATATTTTCAAATTATAAGGAAATTATTTATTAATTTTAATATTTTTTTTAATTTTATTTTTTTATTTAAATAGTTTATTTATTTCTTTTTGCCCATGGACACCTGCAATTCATGAGTCAGAAGTTTATTGCCGGCCTCTGAGGTAAAAGTACGGTATTTCTTTTGTCGTATCAGGCCGTTAATGCTGCAGGCAGACAATTGGATCAACAGGGGCGTCATTCGATCTATCCGTCTACTGTTTACTGAAATCATTTAGTTTTTACATATTTACTTCGATCATCTCAGTTTCACTCGAAACCAGATTCGAAGTTAGTGTAATTACAAAATAAAATAGCACAACAGCTTATAGCCAATATATTACTCACCAGCGGTAAAGACAGCAAGGACCGGACTTCCTGTAGTAGCACTCTCATAAGTCATAGATCTCGTGAGTACTTTCCATTCGGGTGAAGCAAGTGCTACTAAAACCGTAAAGAGTAGGGGGCAGAGTTCTGTAAGAGCTAGACATACACCTGCAACGGTTACCGCAGCTATTACCGGACAAACCCAACCAGCGGCCCTCGCTTCCAGTAATGTGGTGACGGGCAAAGCTGCGTCAATGCTGTTCCTGTAATTCAAAACGTGAATGAATGAGGATGTAATGTATGATTACCCTGTCAGATACGTATGATTATAAGGTAATTTATAAGGAAGTAGATGTGGTTTTAACTTGTTATATAATATGTAACTAGAAACTAGATATTTGATGCTAATAAATTAGTAGTAGGCGTATTTACCCTCTCAACATGTTCGAGTAAAGAAAACACAAGCCCGATAGTATAATTGTAGGTAGTCCAATCATAAGAAATACATTTTTCTTCAGTGTACTTCCATTGCTTTTGGGAATCACGACGTTAAATGCATAGGAGATAGGCGCACCTGCCACAAAGAGCTGAAAATCAATATTTAATATTACTTACATTTAACATTAACAACAATATATGACTGTTTAATTTAGTAGGTAGCAACTCTCAATTTTGAATGCAATTTAAAGCCGACTATTTACAACCAGTCAGTCTAGATAACACAACTATGTAAGCTACATATTAGAAAGTAAAAAATATAAACCAGTATAGTTACCTCATAAACAGTAATCGGTATTGGCATATTGATATATGCAATATCAAAGTTTATAAGGCCGAAAATTGCAAAAAACTGGCTAAATATATATAGCAGAATAAGCAGCATGAATGTGAACATCATGCTCTCCTGAAAGTATACAACAAAATTAATTAAGTTTTATGAACATATTAATGTTTACTTTAATTGGAAATCAATGAGACATTAAACCTAATTTTTTTAGTAGTTAAACTATTGTTGTAGTAATCATGTTGTCGGATAAAAAATCTATGGACTAATTTATTAACATTCAATTTCCCTGTGCAAAGAGGACTTTATTACGAATCTATTGCCTTTTTTAACTCATAAGAGTTTACTCTGTGTCTCTCTGAGTTGTCTCTCTCTTTATCTTTTTAACTTAATTTGTATTTCATTTTGGCACTAGTAGTTCTCCGCAGTGCAATTTGCTATTTACAGATATTAGTAAATTAATTTTCTTAAGATTATTATTTCGTGATTTTTTAAATGTTTTAATGGTTATTCCGCTATTCGGGGCGGAGACAAATCAAACAAATCAAAGATCAAGAGCCAAAGTGTAACTATCCTGACTTTGTTCTATATATTAAGATTTATTCTTATTTCTGTTTGTTCAGGTTGACACATAGGTACAAATTAAAAACCTATAGGCAGTGTCCGCATCAGAAGCCGCCATATAATAGTAATAGTAGCTATATATATATAATAGTAATTTAAGCTCTAATTCATCACAGATATGGGTTAAGTAATGTAGGTAATATTCGATAAAAAATTGTTATTGTATGACTAGGTTCAATCCAAATCTAACTATACCAATCATCTCTGTTGATTTTAATAAAGTTTTCGATTTCATCTGAGCCTACAGATGTACTTAACTAGTAATGAACTAGTTACGAATACCTACGTCAAAGTTGTGAAAGTTTTTTTGTGTTTTGATAGCAATCGCAGTCGATGATTAAACCTTGACTTCAATGGCTATGGATTGCGAATTATATAACGTTATCAAATGTTATCAAACTTGTCTTACAAAAATTACATTCACCTCAAGTCCACACATAAACATGGCGCAAACGACCATCACAACCGTCACTCCCAGTACGTCAGGCCACGGCTCGCCCAGTGATCGAGTTTCATAACCAAATAACCATCTCCTGGTCCGGCCACCGGTCACATGATCTGCTGTTGCGCTCAGAATTCGGGCACAGATTGCGACAGCCACCAAATGCGATAGAAAAGTCATCCACATCGCCATGAAATCAGCAAACGAGCGTAAATTCCTTTCTCTGCGGCCGCGTGATGTCTTTGGTGGTGGTAGAATTTCGGCCAACTTTCTTAAGTCTTTGCATGTGAATGCTGTAACATAAGGCACATAAATAATTATATCGATGATAGAGTTTAATTTCATAAGTACACCTATTTTGTTATCAAAATGCAAAACTAATTTATGACAAATAAGCGTTCAAAAACACTTAAGCCTGACCACACGCTACTGCTACTACACTAAAAATAAAAAGCTAATACATTTTCCATTGTTTTTTTTACTCTTAGATATCTTCTTAAGAGTAACAACTTAGTATTATATAGTTTAACTACCTGACCCGGCTAACTTCGTACTGCCATATTGTTGATTATGATGAATATTACCGAATTATGAATCTAAACCATGCTCGAATCCATTTGAACACACACAAATAATCATCAAAATCGGTCTAGCCGTTTAGGAGAACTTCAGTCACAAAAACACAAGAATTAATTTTTGTACGTAAATTATATTCTAATTATTTATTCATTCTTTTGACTCAAAATACCTATATTATTAGGTATTTGATAATACAATGAGTTTATGGCTATTTGAATCACCGTAAAATATTCGGAATTGATGTACCTACATTTGATTATTTTGGGTCAATATTCAATGAATGTAAATACATAAGACTTACTTGCTATAGTAATAAAAATAGCGAGTAGTATTACAGCGGGCACCGCACAGTAGCTAGAGTTGGCTGCAGCAAGCGGAGCCAGAAGAAGTGCGCCTAGCGTCCATCGGGCTCCGCAGGCCTCACCCCTGCTGAACGCACTCAGCGCGCCGCTCATCTTGCCGGGTTCACCAAACTCACTTGACATGTTCCTACTTCTTTTAAATCAACATTAAAGTCATTAGTATTTCAATTAAATAAATTACGTTCTTTTTTATGCCAGGAGTACGGATTCGGTCAAAATCAGTCGTTGAAGAAGCTATTACGATTATTATACCTAATCTAATCCCATCAAAATAGTCCAAAAAAGTCAAAAGACACTCAACGAATTTTTTTAAAATTTTCTGGTTTCATGTCTCACAAGTAAGTGAAAGTTCAAAATGATCCTAATTATATAAATTGACGCATCTCAATGATGGACACAGAAAATTGCACCAATTTCCTTAGTAACAATCTGAAAATGACATACTTGAACATTGTAATTTTCTTATTATATAAATATATTTGTCATGAGATAATCATAAGTTGCGTCTAACTCACGTAACATTCATGTTTATATTTTTTTCCTTTTTTAGTATGCTGTGTTATAAGAATTGACTCTATTTTGATTAAATTTCACATATGTAGGTAAGTTTTCAATTTATAAAGGTAAAATAACACAGTTTTTTTTGCTATTAGGCAATTTCTCTATAAAAGCGCTAGTTAAGACTTACCATATTATTACAATAATGTGATATCTTTATTCAAATTTGTTCCTACAGCTCAGCTACATTTTCACTTTCATATAACCACGAAAATTTTGCACTAGATTTCGAAACCTGGTAATATTTAGTTGTGGAGTGATGAATTTACCGAAATAGCAGGTAAATAAGATCGCGTTTTCATGTTTATGCGGCAAACTGAGCGGTGTAGAGCTATAGCCACTCTTTGTTGTCTCACTCGCGATCGATATGGGATATCGGTTGGGGTGACCATTGCCAGGGAAACGTTTTGGACTAACTAATATACGTAATTACAAAATAGACAACTTTAATTAATTGAGCAGAGGTAATGTGGTTTATCATGATTTTAATAGTAAATAGTATGACAAATGTAATATAATTATGTAACATACATACTTATATCCCTACTCTATGCTACAGAATCGACTATAAACGAGAACAAACTTTTTCTGACTTTTTATCCCACGTCAGTTTCAAACAAGTACATATGTGAAACTGTAGTCCGCCTGGTGGTAGGCGGTTACCATAGTGTAACGATATTTGCAATTCCTAAGACTTAACATAAGACTAGAAAAACGACTCAAACGATAAAAATTATTTGAAATCGTCTAAGACTCCAAAGTCATAAATCAACACACTATAGGAACAATCTGTTTTGTCAAATGCTTAGCAAAAGGAAGTTAATCCACTATATGTTTGTGTCGATCTACGACCGCCTATTTCCAAGGAGTTGAGCCTTATGACAAGAAAGGGCAAACAAACTCACGGCCACTCTTTTTTAATTACAGCTAGATACAGTCGCTCAGTAAAGATATAACAACATTGTTTTGACGTGTGCGCTAGTAAGCCAGTTATTAAGGATTAATAGGTAAAAGCAACGAAGAGACAGAGAGAAAAACAAGATAAGAAAAAAGATGGAATAGCGCACAATTGAAAGTGAATTGAATTTCAATCTTCGGTATTGCTGAACAAGAATGTAACAATATTATAAAATAGATATAAAAGGGCTATAAAAGGCCACGTATCATCTTTATGGTCACTGTACTTTGTCTAATGCCCACTAATTTCTAAGGTTTCGCACTAAACGGTCTACTTGACGCGGAAAACCTTGTCCGTCATAAACACTTCCCTATATATTATTATCCTTTACATTGAGGTAGCCAACTAATATACTTTTAGCGTGCTAGGTTAAGGGTTAATGATGGTTGCAACAGCATTATTTATACGGACGATTTTAGGACGGCGTGTACACTCACTAAATTTAATTTAAGAAAATGCGGAAATGAGTGACGAAAGGTACAAAAACATATAAACATAACACTAAAGGATGACTCTGAAGTGTGTAAGAGAAATCAATTTTTTTTAGATTAAATAAAAAAAGGCTAGTAAATTTATATTTTTTTAAATTGGGTTAACGGATTAGTACGGACTAATAATAAGTTAATCAATTTAACATGCGTCACATACATTATTTTCTGAAATCCATGAATCTCGTAGAACTCTAAAATGGGTATACCTTATTTTTCTTAGTTAAATATGTATTGAGCAGTGATTTATCGCAGAGAAGGATTGAAGAAGTGGCTTAATCATGCAATTTAGGCGTAGATACGCAGGAAGTTACCGAAACTCTGTGAAGTATTGAGAAAGTCGTAAAAATTAAAATCTTAGTGTGGTGTAGTTGCATGAAATTTTTATTACAATTTAGGCAAATATTATCAATATTTTAGTATTTTTGTGCATTGAATATACCCCCTTATTTTGAATTAATATAAAGAATATAGCGTCTATCAATTTATATTCACAATCTCCATTCAAAAAGAGAGTCACTAAGCAAAGGAAACCGACCTACTAACTACATCCCTTCGAACAATGGCAGCGTAACATTGTCATGTTACCCAAATGATTCAATCATTTCATTTAATTATTTAATGAATATTACAAACGATAACGAAACGATTCAATCACTGCTCTCGCTGTTCGCACAATGTTCTGGAAATGGTCATATCAAGTTTATACGCCACGTCACATAGAGGAATTCACAAATGTAAAGGTTAATCCAATTATGAAATGACTCAATGTGCTTCACGGAAGAGATTACGCATGTCTCAGCGATCCAGTTACAAGCAAACATTTTGATAGAGATGATACAAAAGTAGTTAGTTATGTCTTTACATGTTTCTAGGTATTAAACTCGGACTTCATGGCAATAGCCAGCTCGAATGTTTTGTTTTACACATACAAAATATAATTTTACAATTTGTTGATTTGGTTGGTTATTTCAAAAAGGGTCCGTGTGGTGACGGATTAAGAATACAGTGTCACTACCCCTATTCATCCCGTGGGTGTCGTAAGAGCCGACTAAGGGAGCAAACTACTCAGAACAACAGCATTGCAGAGAGAAGGAAAACTTGACACAAACCCTATACCAACCCGTCTGGCCAGCGAGATATAGTAGGCCAAAACCTCCTTTCTAAGGAGAGGCCTATGTCCAGCAGTGGACTATTAAAGGCTGTTGATGTGATGATGATGATGTGATTTCAAAAAGACTTTGAATTTGTCTAGAAAATTTACTTATGTTTTAAGGAAAGGAGCGAGAAGACCGGGAGCCCTTTTCCTATAAAATTAAATTGTAATTTAAAATTATCATGTCACAAATAATTCAAGTTCAAAACTACTACAAAATACTATATAAGTATATTATATACCTAACAGTATTTTTGATATGGTGAAATACAAAAAAAAACCGGTCAGGTACGCGTCGAACTCGTGCGCCGAGGGTTCCGTACCTACCCAGATTTTACGTAGATTTTCGCGAAAAAGTTACAAGTTAAAAAAAAAACTTACAAGTTTTCGCGAAAATCGAACTTTGCCCATATCTTTTTATCGTGTTGACTCAGGACCTTGATTTTTATACACCTAATAGGGACCATAGACCTCAGTACCTGGTATAAATTTCAACTTGCTAGGTCTACCCGTTCCTTAGAAAATCGGTGGTGACACACGGACAGACGGACAGACAGACAGACGGACGAGAAAGTGATCTTTTAAGGGTTCCTTTTTTACCTTTTTAGGTACGGAACCCTAAAAATAGATAATAATTCAAGTCCGACTCCAAAGTACTGCTACCACATTGTCGTATGTTATGAATAGGAAAAGTGGTTGGGTATTAAGAAAAGACGTCATTATATTGCAACTATATTTTTCGAAAAGAATAGACAGAAAAGATCATAGCATACGCCAAGAAAAAAATGTTCACCAGGGATTATAAGCTAATTAACAGAGCCTACATTAAGGCAAGCGGAATCGTGGAGAAAAGCTGCCAAGAATAATATTATTCTCCAATTATTAATAATAGTATTTTTTATTTATTCAATTAGCCATGACTATTATCGAATTACTTATAAGACCTTAACACATCTCACACACGGCTGTCTGAACCCCAAATTAGGCTACTGACAAACATGCTTACTTATTTCTAAATAGATACATATAATAGATAAGCTACACCCAGCCCCACAATTACGAATGACATAAAATTTGTCTTGGGTGACCGCTTACCACTGGCACAACAGGACACTCAAAAATAATAGATACATATTTTATATAAGAGCAAATAATGGCTATAGAAGTGATAACTTATTACACAAAGTCATTAAGTATTTTCTGTAACACTAATAGCCAAAGATAAACAAAAACCTTACGGTTGGTTACGACACCGACGGCAGAACGTAGATAACAAAGACTTGCTTCGCATAACTTATCTGATCGAGAAGAGTCTGTTGTTCTCCTCTTCGACTTGTAAACAATGGACTAGGAGCGTTATTCTCACTCATCAACTTTAGTTTTTAAAGTATATTGTAGTTAAAACATCATTATTGCAAATTGCAAAATATATTTTATTGTTAAATAACGAAATTCAGTCAAAATTATGCAAAATTGTCTTTGTTAATTTTAACGAAAAAGTACGTAACCAGCAACGCCTCGCGTGGGTCTATTTGCCCGATGTAACATTTCATACATAGGCTTGCATCGTGTTTGCTTTGATAATATATAATTAGAATAAACAAAATCTATTTTGTACGTAGTTAATTCAAATTTTCTGTAAATAATGAGAATTATTGTAATTTTTGAAAGAACTTTTCTGTCCAGAATATTTGTTATGATATAGGGGGCAAACGAGCAGTTGGATCCCCTGATGGTAAGTGACAACCGCCGCTCATAGACACCTGCAACTCAATAGTCACAAGTGCGGCCGAGAATGGCCAATATGTGCCGAAGTAGGGCACTCAAACGATAAATTATCTTACATCTCAAACGAGAACATTTTTATGTGAAAAGCTTAGGTGAACATTCTAAAGAATCTTGATCGTAATGTTGCAATACGAGACGACAAAGAATCTAAATTCTATCGTCTCTAGAGCTTTCCCAAGAGCTACTGTTTCCGATAGGCTGTACCGATACATGGGAAATTAGAAGCACCGAGATTATTGCCTTTTTACGGCTCAGCTATAGTACTTTACAACAAAATTGTGCGACGAATCACATGAAAAAAAATAGTTTTCATTCATGTTTAATACCAACCTAACATACCAGAGATATTCAAACATCAATCGTACTTTTAGTGCTGATAAAGGAATTATTTAATCAGTCTTAACTCGAAGAAAATTTTAATTTCTCATGAGACTAATTGTGATGTTTCACTCGTAGTCTTTTAGGGCGATCACATACTGCATACGTTTTATAAAGCTATAAAATAATTTTATTTTACATAGTTTTGTTTACCAGGCTACTATCGCGTGACTAATGTACTTTTTGCGACAATGCTATCCGAGTAGATGTCAGTAATCCACCTAGAACCAACGATACAAAAACGTTTTCAACTTTGAGTTTGAGTAGCTGAATGACGTCGCTTCTGTGTTACCTGCACGTAATGCATTGGTAATGCATTTTTAAATAAATCAAGTCTGCTAATGCAAATGACTGTCACTGACACTATATGTAGGTACGTTTAATAAAAATAAATTATGATCAAGAGGCTCACGTAGCGCCTTCACGGAACTCTTTCGACGTTACTCGCCAGTACAAAATCATCTGTATGGTTTTCGTACCCATTTTCGTAAACATTTGTAGTGTTTGTCAACCGTTGTTTTCCGTAGGGTACTTTGACAATTAATTGGCTTTGAGCCGAGTTGTTCTGTTATAATTTATATTTAAGAATAATATTTTTTCAAAAATATTGCACTTTTGGTTACGTGTAAGGTGTTTTACTGTAGTATTGTTTACTAAAGTTAATATATACTAAAATATTCTGGTCGGTAAGAAGAAAAATCAATGTGGAAGCGTTCCTACTTTGTATTTTTAGATAAAGTAAGAAAGTTTAACAAATTGATTCAACAATTCATACTTAGTAAACTTAGCTAATTAAAATCGCAGACCGTTGTTTGTCATTGGTAGCACCGTCCGTCTGGATGCGCGTCGCGGGATGAAAGCGCGTAGGTGTTTGCTTCCTTATAAGTCTTTGTAGTCGCATCTATCCAGACATTTCTCTTAGCATATTTGCGCTATCCAGACGCCTGGAACGACCTAATATCACTTGAAATCCTTTGATCGCTTTTTTAAGTAATTGTTGGTGTATTAAAATGAAGTGGAAATACGCGTGTTTGCTGATCGGAGTTATTTTGACCGCTGTTATTACGTGCGAAGCGTTTCCATTTCCAGCAGGGCATATAGATTATGTGAGTAGAATTAAACGTATTTTCGTAACAAATAAGTTTGATGTTTATTTCATTTGAGTTGCATGTCACTTTGGAAATACTTTTTACTTGTTTTTATAGATTTTCCACTTGTTTACACTTTAAATATAAGTACCATAAATAGCTTCCCATTTTTTAAAATTGTTTTTATTTGTCAATCCTTCGCCTTATCCGCACAATTTTCAAGCAATTTTGTACACTGATGAATGTGAAATTTGGAATCATAAATAAATAATTTGTGTGTAGAAATGCAGAAAGTGTAGTTTATATGTAGAAAATTCTAGAAATATATAGATTTATTTGACCAGAAAATTGTTTATAAACTCGAAAGTTTGTGAGTATGGATGTATGGATATTTGTAATTCAATACACCAGTAATGTAATACACCAGAGCGGCTGAACGGATAGGGATAAGAATGAATTGGCCCATTTCATGAAATTCATAAAAAGAGTACGTAGCAAGTTACATGTTAGAATGAAGGTCCTATTAATGATTTTCAATTATTATACGTTTTAAAAAGTGTACCTGTAAAATAATTGCCGCTGATAAATTTTAGTTCTTGGAATTTGATTTATTTATTTAGTTACGTTTTTATGACTGTATTGCAATAGATTGCAGCAGTCGGTCTATTTTGTAGAACATTTTCTTACAAATGATGTTGGGCTCACTTTAATCACATAACTACAACTTATCGAAAAATATGAATTTCGGTATATTTAATTGAAGGTAATTCGAGCTACATCTTGCTCTGCAGTTCTGCTGTTATACGTCTACTATCCTGAAAATCAGGTGTATTAATTTTATAAATAATATAATGTAGATTTGGATTCACATTTATTGGAAAGCACGTTAATAAGTCGTTAGTAGTTTACTAATCAAGTTCTCATATACATTTTCCGTGTGCACTGGTCTAATAACAAATTATAGTTATGCGTGACTCAAATATGGTATCATCTTATAGCACAGTAGCATAGGTACATCTATATTAATCATTTTGAGGATAAAAATACGTTTCCTCTAAATATAGCACAAACCATAGACTTAAAGCCTCATTTTCAATTATCATAACTAGTACCACCACCACGTAAACTTTAGAAATACGTACGAGGGGTGATCAATAAGTAATGATAATCGAGTATTTCTAGAACGCACAAAAACCCAAATTATTTTTTTTCTGCTTGCTTATATATCCACTACTTCAGCTTCAAAAAAATGTATAAATAGGACACCATTACCGGGAGATACATTCATTTGAATACGAACTGTCGAAGAGAAAACATCAAAATGGAGAAAAATAAAATAAGAGCTGTCATCAAGTACCTCTGCCTGAAAAAAATGTCTACCAAAGACATACACAGCGACTTAGAGGAAACATTGGGGGAGTCTGCTCCTCCATATTCCACAGTCGCACGCTGGGCAAAGGAATTTAAGCTGGGCAGAACCTCCACTGAAGATGAACATCGCGAGGGACGCCCTTCCACGTCCCTTACTGGAGAAAACGTCAAAAAAGTGGAAGATATCGTGTTGGCCGATCGAAGGGTGACCGTAAGGCATGTAGCTGAGGTCACAGGGATCTCCTATGGCAGCGTTCAAAAAATCATTGTCAACAAAATGCATATGAAACAGGTATCTGCGCGTTGGGTACCGAGAATGTTAACCGACGAGCAAAAAAAGAAACGAGTCGACATTTCGAGGGTGAATCTTCAAAAGTTCCAGGCCGATAAAGAATTTTTTTTGTCGCGTTTTGTGACCATGGACGAGACCTGGATCCACCACTTTGATCCCGAAACCAAACAACAATCAATGACTTGGAAACGAGCTTGCTCACCAACGCCGAAGAAATTCAAAGTGTCAAGTTCAGCGGGAAAGGTTATGGCGTCTGTTTTCTGGGATGCAGAAGGAATTATTATGGTGGAATATTTGGAAAAGGGGGCCACTATAACAGGCTCTTACTACGCAGGCCAAATAAGAAGATTGCGAGAAGCTATTAAGTCAAAAAGACGCGGTAAACAGCGCGCTGGAGTGCTGTTTCACCAAGACAACGCCCCGGCTCACAAAGCCGCAGTTGCGATGGCTGCCATTGAAGAAACGGGGTTCGAACTGCTCGAACACCCTCCCTATTCGTCAGATCTAGCTCCCAGTGACTTCTACCTCTTTCCTCGGCTCAAAGAACACCTCCGGGGCAACAAATTTGAGGACAATAGTGAAGTGATGGCCGCAGTAGAGGCATTTTGGGAGGGTCAAGATAAAGATTTTTTTTCTAAGGGAATCATGGGCTTAGAAAAAAGATACACTAAATGTATTAACTTGCAAGGAGACTATGTTGAAAAATAAAATACTTTTTTTAATCTAATAGTTCTGTTTCATATTGATTATCATTACTTATTGATCACCCCTCGTATGTAGCTTTTTACATCAATAAGGGAAATATAAAAATAAGTACCTATAGCATTTATTAAGACACACTAACATAGTACATATTTTGTCATGTCAATCAAAATCTAAGCATCCAGAACATATAAGCGAAATCAATAAGTATAGTAGATTTATTAGTAAACTTAAAGTTTTTCATTTGACATACTATTTTACTATGAATATAATTATGATAAGGGAACCGAATAAACATTATACTAGCCAAAGTTTTATACATGTATATGACATGGATATGGAAGCTATTTTTTTCCTGATAATTTTAATTTCTTTAGGATTTGGTCACGTATTTTATATAGCCGTAAAGCTGAAACAGAACAGATCTCTGCTCCAATAAACGGATCGAGTAGTCACCCCGTCTCCGTAGAAGACAGTTTTTATTTATTTCAGATGGCCTCACAATGGAATAGCACAGAGGAATAGTTAACAAATAATATAATCTCTTTCAGATGGAAGCTCTTCGCCGCATGCAGCAGGTTCCACAATGGCATTGTATGAGGTACAGAAAGTTTCACCTCCACGGCCACTGCAGCCGATGGCTTCTAATGCGAAGAACCTGATACACTGGATGATTTCTGAAGCACATGAATCGCGTATCACTTTCAAATTTCTAACTGACGTTAGGGACTTATTTAGGTAATTGAACTTGAGTATTTATTGAATACTTTCAGTTAGTTTCGTCGTGATAAGAAATTTAAGTTATCCTTATGTAGTTTACTTCTACTTTTTCAATTATTTGTTCCATTTTTTTTGGATAACATCCAATGAACCGTTATTTTAATTTGTTTAGAATTTAATAATAAAAACACAGGCACGTATATAATATTTGTACGTATATAATATAAAATAGGTGTTATCTTCTTGTTGGTTCTAATAACGTATAGGTACGTGTATATCGAACTTCATGCCGAAATACCTACTTGCAAACTATTGAAAAGTTATTCAATTTAAATGGGGCACACTGCCCTGCGTGATTTATTAAATAAAATGTTTTTATTTTTTTAACTATTTTTAACCGTCACACATTTTATAGGAACATATTATTATATAGGAAAATTGACATGGATATCAGTTACTCATGTTTAAATTGCTATAATGTTGTACTAAATATGGTCTATTTACTCCAAAGTGTTATTCACTCTTTAAGTACTTATAAATTGTAACTTAACTATCAGTATTAAGTTAGTGTAATCATTTAGTTTAGTAGTAAATTAGAAAGTAAAGTTATTGTCTTGAAATAGTGGTTTTATTTTCGACACATCTACAGAAGATACATTGAAAGGTTCATCGTACGCTAACACCAGTTGCTCAATAAAGGAACTAAGTATTTATGTGATGTAACTGAGCACAATTATACTATCGCTTTAGGTAGGTACGCCAACTGTCCGTAGAGATGAATGGGTTTCCCGTTCTAACTAGTAACTAGGTCGCTTCCAGAAACTACTTATACCTTTGTATATTGCGTTTGTGCAGCTGGCGATTGTGACATGTTGTAATGAAGTTCTTTTGAATCATGTTACATTATTATGTCATAACAAGACAGAGACAAGAGTGCATTAATCTGATAAATACGTAATGCGACGTAATAAGGAAATGCACTTATTTTACACACCAGAAACTCGCACAATCTGCATAGGTGGTATTACTAACTTGAAAGACAGTTTAAGTTGACAGGGTGAGGATTATAGAATTTTCTGTTTTTTTTTTCTCTCTCAAACATAAAATTATCTAAACAATTTCATTATAAATATATTTTCGTAAATACCGAAGTTCTCCTTACTATTCAAATTAAAGCTATTTTGGATAAGTGAATCGTACGGATATACACATTATATCTTACACGATTCTCAAGAATGTTATTATGAAAGACACAGTATCATACAACTAAATCAATAGTGTCAGTTTATGAGTTAATATGCTACTGCTGCTACTGCTGGACACAGGCTTCTCCTTAGAAAGGAGGTTTCGACCTACTACGAATATGCCACGGTGGCCAGACGGGTTAGTATAGGGCTTGTTTCAAGTTTTCATTCTCTTTGCAGTGCTGTTGTCCTGCGTAGTTTGCTCCCTTAGTCGACTCTTACGACACCCATGGAATTATATACGGTGGATACTCTTAGGATAAGTAAAAATAATTTTCATTGAGACTTATGTACACAAAGGAAACACTTATGAAAAGTGAGTAAATGAATATATTTTAAGAATTAAGAAAGAAGAAGATTAGCTTACACATTCACAAGCTTGGGATAAGTAAGAATAATTTACAACTAGTCATACACTGGAAACGCGATTGAGTTATTCTAGTGATAAAAAAACAGAGGCGCAGCCGCACCTTCATTTTCTCGAAACTCTTTAAACTCTACACAAAAAGTATCTAGGTACATAGCTTTCTGTCTAAGTTGTTCCAAAAATAGGTAGCTACGGAACAAGTACAATCTCTTTTTTCCTAAAACTATATTTGAATTGACCGCTGCTTTCAATACAAATCTCTTTGATTAAAACCAATGGCCGCTTTCTTTTTTTTTGAGGTGGCAAATCTCTCCGGATCTCCTGCTCCTCGGGAACTCAGGTGCTAGGAGTATGTCGTGATTTCACTAAAAACCACCCCAACGGCCGGCCTCAGGTGCCATACTCTGGGAGGACCCAGACTATGTTATTTCAGGTCCTCCCCTAATTGACACCATGCCTAATTAGACCCTATCCCAGGGGAAAACACTTCCCCCCCTCAATCGCGACTTGGCACCCCAATGGCGACTTATTGCGATCAGGCCGTCATCCTATCCCCTACCTCATCAGTCAATCTGTCACCAGAGGTCCCCACTCTCTGGCGGCCCGCGGACCGTGTTCGCGAGTCACTGCTGTTGATCCTGGTGTAAAGGAGTTACAGTGGTGAGCGTGTGGGAGGCACTAATTAGTCCCAATAAAAAAATTCATACTTTTATAAAAAATATTGGTTCTTTATGCCTATTTGGGTCCCCCTTTTTGCCACCTTTAAGATATATTTTTGTGACATAAAGTAGCCATGCTTCTTCAAGGGTTTATTTATCTAAATACCTATATTCATCCAATAGAAATTGTGAAGTTTAAGCCTTTCTAAATAGCCTGCATATAAAAAAAAACAGTTTTTACTTCAGTTTCATAGGTAGAATTGCCTCTAAAAATCTTAAAAGTATCTTCAATTCTGGACTAGACCAGTTAAAGTTTGATTAAAAAATATATATAGAATATTAGCTGACTCGGCAAACGTTGTTTTGCAAAAAAAAGTTAGGGGTGGGTCACCTTCTTTTTTTTTTTTTTTTTCGTGCGGAAATCCCCTCGGACACTATCGGTGGCATGTCGGACCCGAACCGACTAAAACCGCACGCCGTCTCGGGTACTAATAGCCGGGGAACCAGGTATACCCTAGAAAGGAAGTCCCTGGTGCCCCGACATACCTCGGGTCATCTACAGACGAGTAGACGACCCCCCCGTGTGGGAACCCCATGTTCCCTGTGCTCCCTGGAAGCGAGCGCGATTCGCAACGCGCTCGCCGCCACCCCGGCCTGCTTCTGCTAGGGTGACAGATGGCCTCACCTGTCACCCCCAGGCTTATGGAGTACGGAGGTCGTTCTGCGACCTCCGGCGCATGAGTCGCCTGCGGTACCTGGCCCGTTCCCGGGCCTGGCGGGCCGGGAGTGACCTAAACCTCTCCCGGTCCCGCTCCGCCGTCTCCTTCGCGAGCATAACTTGCTCGCAGAAGGAGACGGCAGAGTTCCACGCACTCCCGCTCCGCACGATAGCCGCAATCAGGCTATCGAGCGAGAGAACTCCCACTCCGATGGCCGCCACGAGGTCTCGCCTCTGCTCAACCCACGCCGGGCACTCTGCCAGCGTGTGGAGAGCCGTGTCCACGGTCTGGCCATCGCAGTGGTGGCACTCAGGCGTTGGCTCCTTGCGGATCAGACACAGGTGATCCCCGAAACATCCTTTCCCAGTGATCACCTGCGTCAGTCGGTATGAGAGGGTCCCGTGACGCCTCTCGAGCCAATCCTCCATAACGGGTCTTACCGCCGCGATGACGGCGTGCCGGCGCTCGGTTGCCCGAGTCGTTCCTTCCACTCCCCTATGATGACCTGGCGGAGTTGGGATTTCCGGTCATCGATTTCTCGAGTCTCGGGACACCGACCCAACTCCCGCGCCTCCTTGCGCCACTTATACAGAGCCGCAAGGGCTCTCGCCTCCAGGTCCCACGGTGGAGTTCCGGCCAGGAGACTCGCCGCCTCAAAGGAGATCGTGCGGTACCCCCTTATGATCCTGATGGCCAGGGGTGGGTCACCTATCATGTATGATAAATAGTTGCTGGCCGATTCTCAGACCTACCAGGTATGCAAGCGAAATTTCATAAAAATCGGTCCAGCCGTTTCGGAGGAGTTTGGTAACAAACACCGCGACACGAGAATTTTATACATTAGATTATATTACTTAAACCTATACCTTAGCAGCCTACGGAACCACATTGTAAATGGCAAATCTACGTAATGGGTATATGGTAATAAATTGATAGGATATATTAAACACACACTACATAACAAACACTACAGTGTGAAATAACTAAGATCAAGAAGAAGATCAAAATATATGATACACTGGGCTCTAGGATGAATATGCCACTAATTTTGCTCAGACTAAAATGCACATGATGTTTAAAATACATAATCGGGATCCGGTGAGCAACTATGATAGTAAATGATATTTAGTTGTGGAAAAATCTTTGTTAGTACTGAGGCGCCATGACGTTATAATATTTAAGTTATATTTTAGGCTTCGAATACTATTCGGTCATTCAAATCCAATTCTCTCCAGTTTCTTAGCATGTTTTCTTATAGACATTTAGATAAGTCATTATTTTGTCTGGTATGCTTGTTTTTGGACCTATTCATCCAAATATTATTACATAGTCGGACCGTGAAGAAGAAAAATAGTTCAACAAAACTAAGTACACTGGCGCCTACAAGTAGACCTGTTGTTCCTCCAACTGAAACTAAGAAAAGGCTTATTTTGTTAATGAAGAACGGCCAACCGAGTAGCTCATTTTTAGTGGAGATGTTTACCAACTAAATCTAATCGACTCCTGACGACGTTCCTTTTGAATCTCTCAGTGGGCAAAAAACCAAGAATAATTTCAACCAACGCTGGTTTCAAATCATTTCCGGGGCTGAAAAAAGTTATAGAATATGACATATACATTTTTTATTATTGGTGTGTGATGTTTTTAATAAAATAAAACATAATTCTAGTTTTGTTAGGGTAAGCTGGTGACACATCTGCTGCCAAAATCGTAATTAAACCCTTAATTGCCTCCTTGATTGTGTCGACGATGCAATCATATAGAAATATCTGGATAGTTTTTGCAACAGGGCAGTAGGTACAAGTAATACTGAGGTCACCAAATCGTATTTGCCACTTTGCTGAGGCTGCAAGTTTGCTGCGTTTGTGGCTTCAATAAGTTTCATATCATGACAAAGAACTTTGTGACTCAATGGCGAGGGGCGCAATAAGTGCACGTATGTCGCTCTCAATAGATATGAAAGGATGAAATTCGGAAATTCTCTCTCCCTCTCTCTCTCTGTCTCCTACATTTGGGTAAAAAAACAATAGTCTAGTCAAAGTTTGAGAAACTTTTCAAATAATGTTTCATCTTAATTTAAGGTAAGAATATTGTCTCCATACAATGTTACTATATACTTAAGACGTAGTTTTAACTGAACGTGCACTGATCTACAGGCGTGTGTATAAAAAAAACCGAAATTGCTAAGACCGCCGTGCGCTCTATATCGCACCTGCCCTGTTGAATGTGAGGTTTTAAGTTTCACACGAGGACTGGTTTAGACACCATTGTTGGAATCTAAGCTTAATTCAATGGGTGCTATTTAAAACTAGAACTCCTCAGAGACGAAAAATAAAAAAAGTATAATTATTACTTTCTGGCTTCATCGTTAATAACAGTGATCTCCCGTTCATCACACGAAGGCAAACAGTCACAAGTAAGACCAGGGCGTTGTGACCATGCAGGTTTCAGTGCAGTCAGGTATTTCGACATTGAATTAAGACAGTTCATTCCTGTTATATTACATCGTTCTTCTTCGGCTGTAATACATTGAGTTTATTGAAAAGTTAGATGGAAATTTGTTTAAAGCCCTCTTGAGGTTTTCTTTTAGTAGTTACTAGTAACCAATTAACATAAAATAAATAAAATCAATTATTAAAACAAAGCTCATTCTATGTAAAAATAGAACTAACTGGTTTGTTGTTTATCCGAGGTCAGTTTATTGTTAATTTGGTTACAAAAATATTCCATAAATAGCTGTGCTTTATTTCATAACCATCACATAATAATTAAATGCAAATTAACTTGACCGAATTACGATCATCGCGTCTTATAAAAAGCGCGTTCATTTCCATAGTGCGCGGAAGTGCAATCAAATCGATTTTTCTATATTAGATTAAAAAAATACAAAATAGATTTGTTAATCTAGGATTAGTCTTGATAGGTTTACAAGTCTTAATGGATGTAAGTTGCGAGACGTATTGACTTAGTATAACATATTTTTAGCTTTATTTGCTAGATAAAAACATTAAAAAAGTAACGATAACGAAGGACTCTTACTCGTGTTGAGCATGAAGTGGTCATTGCACTGGCACAATTTCAACTGTGCTCGCTTTCGGCACAAAACAGTGCACGCACTGTATGAATACTGAGGATAGAGACCGCCTTCGTTCTCATGATGAAACCGGCAGGCTCTCTGCTTGGCTGTAGTCTCTGTTATAAAAGGATCGTTATCTATGTCTCGGACGGAAAGAACTCGCCTGGGAATAGATAAAATTTAAAAAAGCCTTATTAAAATGAATGTATTTCATTTCCATCGTATTTGAAATCGTTTATTGTTTATACATTGTTTTTTATTTATTAACGCATAACATTTAATGAATTTTACAGGATAGTTCAAATTCATAAAATATGGTTCAGTCACTCCTTGGTAGCTAACACCCCAACAAACCATCATTCAATTCAGATGATGCCTACGTTGTACTCTGGTGACTAATTGGGCAGCTTCTATAAAGCTTTGAGCATAAACTCAGTCATTCTGCTTGCTTAAAGTTAAAATATTGCTCAATATAAAAAAAATATAGTCAGTAAATAAAAAAAATACTGTGACCTCCCGTTGCGTACCCCTTAAGAAGTTGTTTTGATTTTACCACCATTTTTAAATTACCCATTAGTCAAATAATGACCAGTGCGTCTCTTATAGGAGCCGAGCCCGAGCAATCTTTTAAAATACATGACATGGTTCTAAATGCTATATTCGTTTCCCTTGATAAAACATTTTGCTTTCTTGCTATTTTTCTTTCTTTACTGCTTTGATCGCTCAGAGCGGTGTGTGATATGTGGCAAGATATTGTTATTATAATAATGGATAGGGTAAATTCTTAGATTATTTACATATAATTCAGCACAAATGAGCCGGCGTGACTGCAGTTTATACAATACGACAGCCTCACAGAAAACAGGTGTTCAGCAATGCTTACCGGTATTTGCGACCATATTGGAGCTTTAATGTTGACGATAGTGATGTTGTTATTGTTGGGACTTCATCATCCCCCAACGTATACATCTGGAAAGTAATCAACTAAAGCACATAAATGTAAAATTTATTATAAAAGAAATATCGAACAATCTTCGAAACGAAAAAATACATAACCAGAGATAGATTTACTCTAAAAAAATATATTTATATTCATGTGATAAAGTCACAAAAGAACGGCTTTTTTATGGATAGCTTATGAAAAACAGTACGTGGTTGAATATCGTGTCACCAGATTTTTGGAATAAACAACTGTAAAAAATCTTTTGGGCTCCCAAGGTGCGCGATCAGTAATTATTAAATCAATTAAAAAAAAAAACAACAAAGTTTGAATGTGTACAAATAAACATTTTGTAATATATTAGGAAGCTAGGACTCTTCTAACAATGCATACAGTAGAAACTTTGATGAAAGCTTTCATAGATTTATACATGAACAGTAACGAACTCTGCAATCCTAAAATGGTGTCTTATGACAATAGTGGCCAGGGCTTTTTTGGTTTTACCTTAATTTTACCCCTTTTTAACTTCAAGACTTACCATGGAAGTCACATTAACATATAACCTTAGAACTCCCTGTTTATTACGCATATTTTTCACCATCGGATAAGGTTGCTGTTTTCTGAAAATACACATAACGCAATTAAAAAAAAAGTAGTAAGCAAAAAAAAGATAATAACACTTAATAATAATAACACTTTTTATTGTAAACAAAAATATAATACAAAGAGATGTACTAAGCTAGTATAATACGGCTAGTACAATTGGCGGCCATATCGCACAGTGGCAATCTTTTACAGGCAACCATGGAATGGAGTTCTCTTAGAGTACAGACAATACTCTAAAAGTAGTACTAGACTGGGAATATTGTATGTAGGTATATGTTTTATGTGAAATTTAATGATTTAGAAAGACAGTGGCGACAAGTAAGCGTCATTTATGCAGTTAGTAAGAAATGCGAAATTAGGATTCTAAACTGAGTACAACCGCACATCAAGAAGGTAACTCAATAAATTCATATTATTATAACTAAAACCGATGGCTATCACTTCATCATTTAAAACAACGTTCTTACTTAAGTTACCTGTTGGAAAAATTAATACATTACTTTGTTTGCACAGAGTTAATAATGAAACATGGTCCAATGTCAGTCTCTATAGGCAGAAAGTATTGGCAGCATGGAAACTCCTTATTGTCATATGAACAATTCGTCAAGATTGTTTCACAATCACTCCGGGCCAATTTGGCATAGTAACTGTAGTTAGACTTAGGGCAGTTAACATCTGGTTTCTGAGCCTTAAAACATTTCTTTAGGAGTATGCGACTCACTCCTCGGTAAAACACTATATCCTTCAACACATCATCTAGATCTAAAAAATGATTTTTAGTCCATAATCTGCAATGAATTAAATTTTTTAAGAAAAGGAATCCTTCAACCACAGATTACCCCCTTAAACAAATTTCTAGAGTAATGGGGTAAAAAGTTTTTATTATAATTAGAGATCGCCTGGCGGGCAAATTTTACCCATTTTGAATGTCGTGTTTTATTTCAATGACCAGTATACCTTGAACTGTCATTGTATAGACTTTTGCATCACGGCAGGTCAAAACATATATTGGACGTTTATGTAGCTGTTTTACATGATTGTTTATACCATATATTCTTTCTGCATTGATATGCTACAATGCCAAATATTTCTTTAAAATTAGTTACATCAATAGTCACTGCTGGCTTTGCCACCGTGGAGGCGCTCCAGCCGGTTATCGTCGAGTAAGCAGGGCGGCAGCATGCGACCCTTTCCTTCCGACTGACGCAGGTCCTTTCCGGGCACCGCTCGAATCGAGTCCTGCCTGTCACCACTGCGATTGCATTGACGACTCAGTTCAGCACAAGCTGGCAATTTGATTTGAGCTCATATGCATTAAGATCTTTGTGATAGAATTCTTTAAATTTATGGCATTTTTCAATCAACTCGTCAGAACCGATTGTTGTTAATTGAAAATTGCCATTTTCTTAATATGCTGCCAAACGATATTTCGAATGTGCATATAATGTATCGATAAACGTATTTACACGAAATTTTTCTTTGCCATGCAACTGTACTGATCTTTCAAAAAAAGTGACGCACATGCTACGAATTATTTTCCTTTGAGACTTATCTTTATTCAACAGCCAAACATTTAACAGTCTGAATACCTAGTGAACGTAAGTGAATGTACTGCACACGGAACAAAAATTACAAAATTACACTTTTCTTTTTTTCTGTTTTACCAACTTTATTACTAGTTTATCCCCATTTTAGTAAAATACCCACTGGGTATATGCTCCAGTCCCTTACTTACTAGGTGCATTTTAGGTATCTTTTATAACTATTATCAATTTGACTAATAACATTTTAAGTTATAATACATGAATACGAGTATATAGAGTTACCCAAAATAAAGAAAATCCAAGCCATAAGGCGATTTTACAGCACAATAAAAAAGTGTAGATAGTGGCAAAACGCGAAACTACCCATTACTATCTGGAAAATTTGGCAATGAAACATTTTCTGTCGTATTCGGCAATGTCATTGGTTCGTCATTGCTAAGGGTTTCCAAGTCGCTAACAATGGCCAATGTTTCCTATAGGTCTGCAACAATGCAAGTAAGCTTGCATAAGATATCTGACCTTATACCCATAAGCCGTGGTAGGACGTCATAAAAACTTTGGATTAGGAGGAGAAAGGCATAACGCAATATGTCACACTTGCGTTTTGCCGACGACCAGATTCTCGTTGCCGATTCCGCCGCAGAACTCCAGATCATGCTCGGCCAATTGCATGATGCTTCATTGAGCGTCGGCCTCAGGATGAATATGTCGAAGACTAAGGTAATGACAAATCACAAATCTTTTGGAAAATTGGAAGACGCCTTCAATTCAAAAATCCCGCAATGTCTAAAAACCAAGACAATGTGTTTTGCCTATTCTCACCTATGGATCTGAAACAAGGCCTCTTACAAAAAAGCACATGTATGCCATAAGAGTAGCTCATGGAGCGGGCCATGATAGGTATCCACCTTGTGGACCATCGAAATTCGACGCCGCACTAATGTCGAGGATGTGGGTATATGGATTGCGAGGCTTAAGTGGAGTTGAGCAAGGCACTTGCCATAACGGGATGACGACCGATGGACTAAGGCAGATACGAAATGGTGGCCATGAGATAGGCAGACAACCTGCCCGACGGTCAGACGACATTGTGAGGGCAGTAGGAGAGCAATGGGTCCCGCTGCCACAGAATCGCCGGAGTGGCTTGATACAGAAGATGCCTATACTATAGAGACAGAACAACGCCCCCATTTACTTTGTACTTTTTTTGGGTCGGATTATATGGTTCTAAAATAGAAAAAAATTGTTTAGTGTAAGCAAGTATATCGCTTTTCGGGGCCGCCGCAACGATGGGGGCCCCGTGTGCCCTTATGGTAAAGACGGTACTGGCAGATGGTGTACCTTATAGTTTAAGGAACCTTCACCTACTTTTTAATTTTTTTGTTTTAATCCTCCCGTTGTACAATGATTTGTGTCAGTCAAAGTAGTAGTTCTGTGTTTGCATTGTTTGTGTGTGGCCATCGCGCCGGCCATCACTACCTCGGGCTATCACGCGCCGGCCAGCCGTGTACCGCGCGTACCTTTTCCGTTTGTTTTAATGTAAACTTGAAGTATAGGTATTATCCTTTTTAGTATTAATAGTAAAATCTAACAATAAAGTTAATGGTAAAGTATTATATCGTTAGATGGCGTTACAATTTTCACGACAATATTTTTCTAATTGTACGTAATATACTTACCTAAATAGGAAAACCATCTTAGAATGTATCATATTTTTATTAAAACAGTTATAAATCGCGACCAAGTAGCTTAGAATCTAGTGTTATTCCTAATAATATAGAAGAATCCACAAGGTCTAACTCGACATCCTTAATCATCACAGCGGCTTGACGTTTGGCGTGGTAACACTTAGTTTTTTGTTCATTCATATGCAATTTGTAAACATCAAACCATTAAACCACTTTCGAAATGGAGCTGTTTACGTCTGTGAAATTAGTAAGTGTGCGTTTTAGTCTAAATAATAGTGATGTATCATCTGTAAACAATGCAATCTTTGTCCTTGACAAGGTGAGAATAGAACCTTGTGAAACGCCTTTTTATACCACAGAACCCGGCGACGGCTCACCATTAATTTCAACTTTCTGAATCCTATTACTTTGATAAGAAGCAAGAAGTTCCAGTAATATAATTGATGTTATTTTATGTTAAGTTTTTGTGCCAATTTTCGTAATATTATACTTTATGTTAAATTAACAGAATAATTCCAATACTTACGCGTCAGCTACCTCAAATGTCTTATCGTTTTCTAGCTCACAAATGGCGACCGCTGGCATTTTAGTATCCCAGTCTATGTAGACTGTGTCGACGCCAAAACTAATTGGACTTAGAACAAAATTCTCCCATGCAGCGATGATGAGTAACGCAGAGCAATACCAAGACAGAATTACTAATACAAGCCACAATAATCTGGTGAAATATAAAACACTTATTACATTATTTTTGGAATAAATGCCGAGCTAATTTATAAAAATAATTCATTTTACAAATAGATTCTAACATGCAAATAGCAGAATCAAACTTGTGCTGTATTATTAGACTCGTATGTGTTGGTTATGTGTGGATTTACTATACCTTTCTAGCCAGTGTTTAGTATGATCAGCAATGAAATGAATACCGGCAAAGGAGCAATTAGCACAATAGTCCTTAATTAATTGTTTACAAATAGTTTTGATATCAGACATTTTAGGATGCTTTTAAAAAACAACAATTTCGTTTAATAGCGGCATAAACGTCACAAAACGAACAATAATATGAACTTTATGTGTTTTAATATTGCCGACATGTTGTGCAAATGCAATGAATTATTAATATCAAATTAATTTCATGCTTATGCAATGTCGTGATTTTAAAACATTCAATATTTATTGTTCAAGGTTTTTACGTAATAAAACAACCTTGTATGTGGCATTGTTTTGTTATTTTCAACATACATAAAACAGAACAAACCAAAAACCAAATTAAAATTTACAAACAGCAAAACGTAACAGAGCTTACACAAATTTTAATCTTATGTGATATGTAACACTAATTATTCTATATTTACATATTTATACATAACATTATGTTAACCATACATATACAACCATACACATTATGAACTAAGTAACATATGTTGAGATATATGTACATTATACAACTATCGTGTCGCTAACGTAGCCTTCTTTTGTCGCAAAGATAAAGAGGTTTCTTCAAAAATCCTCTAAAACAAAATTCGTTTATTTATTTGGTGCCATTACATTCCTAACGGGAGTCTTGATAATTATGTTATTAATAGATAAATAAATATAGGGCGCGTAAAATCGCGTATTATCAATTAGATATGGTTGGTATGGAACTCCTTGATATGTTTTTCTGTGTTTTAAGTTGATTATATGATTACAAACATTAATGCATACTCTAATGTATTCATTAGTAAAGGGAGATAGTACTTTATAAAGTACTCAAATGCTTTATGTATAATAGTTTTTTGAAATTATGATTTTATTGAAATCCGTGTTATTACTGGGTGGAATTTGGAACCGCCATCACTTAACTGCGAGACCATAACAGTACCATTTACACTTGGCCCTAACAAATAAGTAGCTATAAGCTTTACGATTAAAACTTTTTACAAATACTGTAACAGATCCTGATTCTGTAAATAAAGAGACTCGTCAAAGTCTAAGTGCTCTTCAGGAAACAATGCAAGGACTTCGTTGTGCTTTAGACCTGTTGGTTCTGATGAGTGCGGACGCAATCTCCTTGGAATTAAACCTGCGTGCGTGAGAATTTTGTATATTTCCTCCCGTGAAACATCGTGGGCGTCGCGTGCAAATACCTTTAAATAAAAAAAGTTTTACAAAGATGTCACACAGGAAATATTACCTAACAAGTTACTAGAAACAAAACCGGACCATCCAGTCAGACAAAATAATTTAATTCAAATGTTCAAAATAAAATATATTTTCTTTTATATTATCGTGAGAGAGCTATGCACAAATGGGCCGGACCGGAGTGATACCACCACCACATAGAAAATCGGATCCTAAATCCAGGCGCCCCCTGGAGGGGACTCAAGACAGGCCACGCGCTTGTGTCTCTTGAGTTGCATGGGCGGGGTAGTCACTTACCATGATGTGACCCGTCTGCTTTTAAAAAAAACAAAAAATTAAGATTTAGGGGAGCGGCCACCTTAATATTGTTGTATAATCAGCTAATAAATTTTGCACAAACAAAATATTTAAGCAAGATTGTATTTCACTAAGCTATTTTCTAAAACCTGTTACGATATCACTTTTTTTTTAGTTTATTGGGTAAACAAACAATATCACAATAATAAATGATTAAAATAGAGTTTTAAGCCATAGATTATTGCTAATTGTGACATCCACACCGTTTACGACAAGTATGATGTACACAGTATTTTTAGCAGGTTGAGAGTATTTCAGACATAAATGTACATTTCTCAAAATCATGTATTATATATTATGCATATTAGTTCATAGTGTCATGCAGTTCCCTCATTACTAGGTTTCTGTAAACGCTCACACTATTTACAAAAATATCAATGTGTGATATATTAAGTTTATTCCAAAACATATTTATCCAATTTAATGCTCCAGAAGCTACACTCGAGAGCAATAGATTTAGGTTACGTAAAGATGGCTGAAAGTTTCGGACACTAAGAATACTCTTAGTGAAATAAATTGTGTTTCTAAGATAAATAAATGCTTCTATAATTGCAGTAGATGGTATATATTATTGTATCTTGAAAAAAATAGAAAAGCATAATATTTTTAATATCTTTACGATTTTATGTTACCTTCATGTTCTGCTATTATATCGGCTATGCGTTTAGTAATGCTGAACACCAAAATATTTTTATATGATATGGGTGCCTTCTCCAGCTTTAAAACTCAACCGGGTTAAGGTCCGAGCTACGTGTTCACAATCCGACCCGGAACTTTGCTCTTGGCTGTATTTTAAAAATAAATAACGTACGGAAAATCTGACACTAGAAATTCCAGCACAGTTTTACTGATACTTCTTTTACAGTATAAGCAGCACACCTATGGCATTCCTTACCGCAAACTGTAAGGCGGGGACGGTCAGTGAGTACTTTTAAGAAACACGTCAAGGATCACTATTTATTCCTGTAAGAACTATGTGTTATATCGGTATGTGTAGGTATGTGTATGCATATTTATATGAGTGTATGTTTGTGTATGAATATGTATTCCTGTATATGTAAATTATGCGCACCACAAACTACATATTACTACACAGTATAGTCCATCTAAAGGTTGCCTGTTAGAGATCGCAAACTGCGATAAAGCCGCCCATTGTACCACTGTTATTTTTTACTTTTTGTTTATATTTTGCATTGTATTTTTAATATCCACGGTATGCAATAAAGAGTACCTATCTATGTTCTATACACTTTTTCTCTTTATGCTAGAGAAACGAATATCCTTTCTCCACAGCATACAAGTTGTAAGAAACTCTTGAAACCCTACTCTAAACGAGGTTTCGTAGTTGTAATCTCCTGTGGGGAGGATGTACCTACTATTCTAATCTAATTTAAGAATGGCTTGAATAAGTTCATCACGAAACCCATGATACAGATACTCTAGACAGAGAGTGACAACCTACAGGAACAGGGGAGCATCCTGCGACTGGCCGTATACGAGGGTTTACGACAGAAAATAGAAAAACGTAAATGCATGACCTTTAACCAATGTCTGTAAATTAATTCGAGCACACCGCACATTAGAGTTAGGTAAGAGTAAAGAAGCCATACGTACGTTGAGGCGTGGCTTGTCGCATATTAATCGACTTATGTGTTGGATGTTTCTATCGAAATGATATAATAGGATTTATAAAGTTCAGTGGTATCGATATTGGTCCTATTCTTTACCTTATGGATGGAGGGATGTTATAAATTTGTTAGGAAGGTACCGGATGTCTTAATAAAATATGTTCCCGGATCCTTCTATTTTTGACACTGTATAGCACATCGTTTGGTTTTAGTCAGTTCGACTGCGAGTACCACCCCACCGAAAAGCCGATCACATGTCGGTCCCAGAGATTCTCCCAAGTACAAAACGCCCCCAAAATAACGTCCACAACATCCAATAAAAATGACAAAGCTTCACAGAAAAAAGTTATTTAAAAAACAAACTGATAAACTATTTAAACCTTTTATACTGTTTTTTTTTAGCTTTTTACAATTGTGGTCTATCACTACGGCGATTTGTATTATGTTTGGCTGTCTATGTGTCTGTATATCTGTGTGTCTGTCCATGGCATCATAGATAGAAAAAAAAACTTGATTTTCTTTTTTTTTATTAAAATAACATTTTAGAGTCTTCTTAGTTAGCTGAGATAATCTCTTCAGTCATAGCCTATGTATATGTAGATAGTTCATAGAGTTTATAACCATAGACAGAGACAAATTACGGCCCCAAGGACGGGCCCAAAATATTTACCATGATTTCTGAGATATTGTATAGATATAATCATTTGATATGGATAGTTATAAAAAATAGTTACATCTTACCAGTTTTTCACCTTCATGTAGTAAACTACTTAGCGGCAAAATCTTCAATAAGTGTGGGTTACGCAGTGCCTGACTTCTTTGTAGGGGGTGCAAAAGTTCTTCCTCCTTTCGTACAGCCTCAACATCAGGATGAGGGGGAGGCAGGGAGTTCACTAAACAAGTGCACGTAGCGAGCAACAACACCAAGGACAGCATCATAACTCTTCGTTACCTTGAACAATAAACACACTACTTTTATGGCTATGGTTTGGACAATATACTCACGGAGGCAGGTCAAGGTTTGCGTACACATTAGAACTACTGCGTTTTAAATCTCATTTATTAATATTGAAAAGTCGAAGTCAAAAGGTCTATCAAGTCAATTCAAATTAAATTTCTCTTAAGTATATTTACTAAGAATGGGAATTAAACAGTACATTTAGAATTTATTTAGCAACAATTTATTTAACAACAGTGTTGCTATCGATGATTAACGCTGTCGGAATAGATTTTATTATTCATAAAATCAAGGCTATCCTTGATAAAATCTACTCTATAATCGCTTTCATGGCATATTCGTTCAGCAGACCTACTGCGCATTTCATCTGCGCAATGGAACTGACACTCCCATTGCTCACTGCAGTCACCTAAAGGACTTGGCCATCACTCTGGACCGATCGTTGAAGTTCAAAGTCAACTGTGAAAAAATCAAACAAAAGGTTGCGACATGTAACAATCTACTTCTCCACTTAACATCCTCGAAATGGGGAGCTGCGCCTTCATAATAGTACGTTCATTGTACCAAAGACTACGTTCACTAACGATATCATAAGCAGCCTGTTCACTGTCAGAACAAGGCTTAACGCCTTTGACACAATGGTAACTCAACTAATTTAAACGAATGCAGTTTCTTTGCTAAACAACACCTAAGCTTAGAAAATTGTTACATTATAAGAAAATTTGAGTTTTAAAAATGTTGATTACAATTTTGTGGACTTGTCCAACCAAATACTAGAGATGGACTTGCTAATGCAGAAGCTCGTTTTTTTATTGTTGTGCTTAGAAGTATCAAATGTTAAAAGTAATATACTCCAAAGGGATTTAAAAAATAATTCAAAAAAATATCTTGCACTTCAACAACAACACCGTACTTCAAACGCATTTTTTAAAATTTTGGTACAATCTCAGTTACCCATTCTGTGGCTATATAATTCCTATATTACGTGTGCAGATGACTCCAAGGTCGAAGCATACACAAGTATCAAGACAAGTCACTTTCAAAACCATAATAATCAAAGTTAACGTTTGTTGGTCAACGTTTGAGAACGAGAATATCCGACATCGCGTACACACCTTTTACCTCGGCTCATTTTATAAGTATTTTGCACAACGATGTATTGATGTTTTGACTGTGTGAACGTAAATAACGAAGCACAAGAAATAAATTAATATGCTGCTGCCGGTGTCATTATGATTGTTTTGTTCATTTATAAATTCGTCTAAAACTCCACTTATTAATTTTTGTGTTTTAAAAAAATAAAAAAAATGCTTTGGGGTAACGTCGTCGCTTCGTAAGGTTATATTAATAAATAGCTTCTTTCTTTTCATGTTGACGAATTGTAGTTAACTCGTTTTATATTTGTTTAGTTTTGGGAACTGGGATGTTGTTATTATTTAAAAACATCCTTTTTAGTACGAAAATCAGATATTTTATTAAAATTATTTGTATCTTGTGTCGGAACTATATTTTCACTTGTTTTTTCCGAGTCGAGGGTTTTTTTTTCTTATTACACGTTTAACAGATTTCAAGTAGGTGTCATTCTTATACCAGCTTTAAAGAAGCTGTGGAAAAACAATGAAAAATATCGGCAAGGTAAACCAAAAATTTTTTTTGTGACCCAGTCTGCGTTTGCGACATATTTTACCCACATACCTATCTGCATACCAGTAGTAGGAAGAAAGTTTCTGAATACGTCAAAATGTAACTTAGCATTTATAGCATGATGGCGATTCATTTTTGTACCTTGTAAACATGTTACTTAAGTACCTACAATAAAGCTAAAACAGATTTTGATTTGCAGGGAAAAAATATTAGCAATTTAGTCCAAGTGGAAATCGTAATTATGAGCTTTTTAACTACTGCCGGTTTCTATTTGTGAAATACACTATACTAATTTAATGCAGCTGTTATTTTATTTAGGTATGTTTAAACGTGTTAATCTGTAGAACTGACACTCAGATTTGATTAATTTTCTTTTTATCAACATCACGCAAAGATCTTCAAGAGCGGAGTAGTTTGACAGTAAATGCAGGTTAACTGAACGGTTGGATTATTAGTACGAGTACTTAATATATTTTTGAGACAGAATTATCTTCAAGATAGAGTACTGAACTGATACTTGAGGAACAACAAAACATTTTTAAAACAACTCTTCAGGTTTATAACAGTGGTAGGTTGTATATGTGGTATTTTTTTTACTGAAGTACTATCTCCTCAGGGCCTCAGTTTTATTGCATAAACTTTTTATTTAATAAATCCTTTAAAAATGTTGAACAGACTTGAAACAATACCAAAAAGAGCACTAAAACTTACAAATCTAATTGAAAAACCAAAATGAGTGCCACCTGTAATAACAGCAATAGATACCTTCTAGTCTGTTTGAAGTCGGTGCCAAGCTCGATTCACAATAAGTAATCTAACTATGTCAGCTTTATATCAGCTAAATAAAGAATTGACTTCAATACATTTCTATTCCCCAATATTTATACCGTAAAACATTCGCTTACTCTGTATGCCAATCGGCAAGGAAGCGGAAGATATCATTTTAACACCAGATACAGTCACCCTCAGAAAGAACATCACACCAATATTATAAAGCTGAAAGTTTGTGAGTGTATGTGTTTGTATGTGTTTGTATGTTTATTGCTTCTTGACACTCAAACCACTAGACCAATTTTGACAAAATTTTGGTATGGTGGTAGCTGACACCCTGGATTAACACATAGAATACTACTTTAAACCTAAAAATAAAGATTTCCCGTGTGTTAAACGTGGGGCGTAGCTAGCGTATGAATAAAGCTCGATTATAAAGGGTTAAACCAATGTTAAAAATTTGAATCCGCTATAGTGGCGGATCTCTTTTCGTCTGGGAATTAAATGTTGCTACTCAGTATAGAATAATAAACTAATATTTTAAATACATAAATAGCTAAATACTTAAATATTTTTTCATAAATAACAAAGGCTTTTTCAATAAAAACACTTGTTAAAGGTTTTTTTGAAGTCTTCTCGTCAACAAAACATTGATTCTTTTTTTCTTAAAAAGACACCCCGTACTAGGATTAAATCCTGACTTTACAATCATACATGATTTTTTCTTATTATTAATGAAATTTATTATTTTATTCAAAATTTTATTAATGAATTTTAATTATGAAAATTCTCTCATTATGAACATATGAAGTTCTATCGTCTCTAATTAAATAACTAAATTTTATTTAATATTTAGTTTATTACTGGTTTTACTTGCTTTGTTATTGTCAACACAGATTTTGAAAAAGTCGGGATAAAATTTCGACAACATTCAACACTCACTTTCGTGTTAATAATAATAGTTGGTTAGTTAGGATTCAACAGATAGTACAAATTTAGAATATTATACATCGTAAAATTATTTTGGTATAATAAAGATATCGAATTAGAATTTTTTTAAAGATTAGAATTAGTATTTTTTTATCAAATATTAGAATATTATTATAGAATAATAAGTAAATAAGAAAAAAAATAGAAATTATGTCATAAACCTTGCATGTCTAGTAAAAAATGACAATACATACAGGAATGTTTTATAGAACATACCACCTAACTACTAACTACAAACAAAATTACCAGTTATGAAATCTTATGATCTTATTTTGACTAATAAAATGGACAAGCAACCAAAATGCAGATCAAAAGTTCAATTTAGTATCATACGTAACCATCGATTTTTTTTTATAAAAAAACAACTTACCACATGAAAGATAGGAATCCTTTTATCAATACACAAAAAAACTATCGTATTTCTTTAAACAGCACTGCACTAACTAATAACTTTGAACACAAAATCTTCTAAGTGTAAAGACAGTATGTCGTAACTACAGAAGCTGGTGTGTTCGGTTATTGCTGTCCAATGTTTGAGGTGTGGGTCAGCGAGCTCAATGGCGCCTACGATCCACCACCACTGACTATTGCGCTATTGTATTAAACACCGGGCAACTCAGCAATTACTTGTGAAGGTGTGTTGGAAAAGAATGGTGCAAATGGGAACAATGGAATGTTTTGACTTACTTTAGTGTTCCCTCTTACTTTTTGACTGTAACGCAATGCCTTTAGCTGCTATCTATAGGTATAAATTGGAACTTCTGGATACGTAGGTAAGACCTTGTAATGTTTAAACTGAAATCTTAATATTAAAATTAAATCTTTAAATAATACAAGAAAATAGAAAATAATTGGTTATTCATTTCGTAATAGAGCCGCCCTTGGTATACATCATCTGTTTGATGAACTACGTACTTTTAGTAATTAAACTATCATACTAATCGCTATTACAGGTATAGTGTTAACAAACACTTACGTAAATATCCATGTAGGCTTTATTGGAGTGTTAATTGAACTTAAAAAATAAATATCACACAATACTACAATGACTAAACAGATTACCTTGCTACTGTAGAAGACTATTAATTACTTATCTTTTTGTGAAGAAGTTTTCGTCAAGTTCAAGTACACAATACATTCTCTTAAGCATGTTAATGATGATGACAAAATTATATGGGTATGCCGAGTGTGGCTGCTACAAGTATAATAATTGTTTCATATGCATGTTTGAATGCTAGACAGAAAATGTGGCATTGCAAAGGTGTATTAAACGATTTGCAGGTTCGTTTAGGATAGAGGGTATACGATATATAGCAACCTATATATCATAGTTATAAAGTGGAACCCACACATCGAAAAGAAAACAACATCAAATAAAATATATACGATACGAACTAGGGCCTAGAATGGTGCATTAAGAGATTTTACTGTAATTATTTCTCCATGGGCTATACAGTGCAGTAGCTAGATCCAGGCCAAATCATGAAAACTACCACGAAGAAGTTGTACCTCATGCACGTATTATGACACGTATTTAATTCCCTTAGTTTAAACGGAAGTCCCGTAGAGCAATCAATCCTTTTGGTTTAGGTTTGTATTTAACAATTACAGCCGTAACTGGTTCTAACAGAAGGCAGATTTAAATTCTAACTTTCATAAAATCTCTTTTCATATTTCTAGATATGACTGACATGACCTGGATTATAAATAAATCCTAACATTATTCATACTTAAATCATCTCAATAGAATGTGACACAAAACGATGTTATTGTAGCATGCAGATTTATTTACGTAAGAGCACGTGACCACGGCAAGCGCAACAACCTCCACGCCTGCGCATGACAAAATGGGGAAAGGACGCTTATAAAGGCTGCTTGACTACAATATTTGGATGCAATAACAACCGTGGACGTAACACACAGATGATTGCACCTTGCAAAAGTGCTGAATTATGACGACACATATCTACTGAGTTTTGTACCTAGTATTTTTCCTAAATAAGGCAATCAAATGAGTTGTACGATGTATTGATACAAATTAATACATTTAATGGATCGCTCGCAAAATAAACTTATCGTTATCGTACGGAAAACCTCTTGATCCTTGATTCTGATTATATTATACGTTAACGTCCTAGTGGTCACGTCAATCACATACTGCTGTCAGTCCCGTTTTCCCATAGCCCCTAGTTCCGGATATTGAGGGGCCTATTCGTTTTCCTGAACCAAATTTTCGTTCTTCCGGTGTCCCGTTTGAAAACCATCAAACAGGAAGGAATCAAGTAAAATTCCAAAATATTCATGTAACAAGCAACAGTGTGCTTTATGATATACTAGCTTGTGTCCATTAGGGTGCTTCTACACGGTGGGTGCAGCTACTTACGGGAGCGGGTTATTTGCCTTAGTAGTATGCACAAGTTACTTGCTCGTAACTTGTTGGCGAGGGTTACATGTATGGGTCTTGCTAGTTTTATTTTTGAAACAGTTCAGTACCGGGGTGCTTGTAGTTACACAGTGTAATAGATAGAGCAATAAAAGTTAAATTGCCTTGACGAACGAAAATTGTTATGAAATCATTTCTTAAATATGTTATTCTACTAGAGTTAATAAATTTAGCACGCACCGCAAATCGTGTGGGTCACATACGCGGGTGGTTCGCGCTAAGAACAACTGGACCCGCTTAGTCCTTTCAGCAAAGCATGTAATCTGCTCAAGTACCTCAACATGCGCAAGCTACTTGCAACGTGTAGAAGCACCCTTACTCCGCCAGCATGTGTGTCGGTTATCGTGGTAAAAAGAAGCCTGTATGCTTTCTCAAGAACCAAAGTATCTCAATGCCTAATTTCATTAAAATCGGTTCAGTGGTTCAGACAGACAGAGTTACCTTCGCATTTAAAATATTGTAGGGATTGATACGCTAAAACTAGGTGTACCTACAGCTTTATTTTAAGAAATTGATTATGTTTTGTTCAAAGTATATTAATATCAAAACTAAAAATACCTTTAATGGACGTAGGAGGATCAAGTGTTTGGCAATAAGTGTCGCAATATGTTACGAGTCTGGTGGCATGCTGTATTACTTTGAAACATCACGGGGTTCACCTCTATAGTCAGTCAAGTTAGTTTCGTTGTAATAATTTATATTAGTGTGGTGGTATTATGTTATGTCCTTAAATTCTAGGAGGCCTTGTACAAATACGTATTCATAAAATACGTTTATTTATTTCGACCTCTTATCTACAAACAGCTTTAAATTATATTTATCTATTTGGCATCAGTAGCCAATAGTAATGCACGAGAAGGATCGATCAATCACAGCAGTTAACCTCCCATCATAGCAGATGTTATCGGAAAATAGAATATTTAACAACTAGTATTTACCGTCTGTATGAACTTTTAAATATTAAATATTTGACTTTAGTGGAACCTTACAAATAAGTAACACAGATCGAGGAGCAATGTTTACACCATTTATATCCTCAACATTAATGTAAAAAAGCTAAATAGTATATTTGTGTTTTTGTTGAACCCGTTCATTTTTCGAACTATCAGTTAGATTTGAAAATTCGTCTGCATGTCTTAAGGAAATTGTAAAAGAAGGTTATAGTTTATTGGACACTGCTTTACGATTCGAGTGGAGCTGTCACCAGCTGAGACTATAGAGGTCTAGTCAAGAGTCATGTTTAAAGTATCTCAACATCATGAATATGCTTATCGTCGTCGCTTACGCAGGAGACCGCCGCAACTAAGTAAAATTGATATTTTGAAGGCAAGCCTTAAGACCGTCAGTAAAGAGTATTGCCAAGAGTCTTCTATCTGTGGGCTTAAACACTTGGTTGATGATACTACTCCCTTTATTGAAAGGTATGTTTTACTATGGTTATGTTTTAATTCAAATAGGTCACAAGAAAAGAAAAATAAAAAAGTATCACTTAAATGCATTTTTTGCATATGTATTGCATTCATTAAAAAACTTGTGGCTTACCTACTGGTTTGCTGACAGTGAACTAGTAAACCCCTTATAGTGAGGAGACAGTGTCAGAACTCTTTTAAAAAAAAACTAATTTACGTTCTTTAGATTACAATACAATAAGTTTTGTTGCCATCTTACTTGGGTAACGAAGAAATCTGTTCTAGACTCATGAAGTATGCGACTGGCAAGTACCTACGATTTGAAATTGTAATTTTATAAAATCATGATTCTTTATCATACTAGGTCATTTATGTAACTGATCAACAGTTATACAAATAGCCTAACGCGTACTGGTTAAGCTACGGGAAAAGTAATAAAGATGTTAGTCAATTTGATTTTCTTATAATGTCGTGTTTCGAAATCCATATTTTATTTAGTAAAAAGTATGATTAAGACTGACAAAAATATAATTCAAGAATGACGTAAACTCTTATTCTTAAGCTCATGAATATACGAGTTTGAAGTAGATACTCTTAAAAAAAGGTTACTGCACGACTCGTTATGCTTCGGAAACTAAACAAGTTCAAGCCAAGTTTATCTGCTATCTTCTGTAATAACCACTGACGTACGTACAAACTACGATACATTCATACGCAATAACAAACTCAACATTTTAACAAGTAACGGTTTGGTATGATGACATAGGTAGATAAGTGTTAACACCTTACAACATATTGGAATATGGAACACTCGTGAAATTATCTTTTAATTGTATTTTAAACCTAAAACGATTTTCTATTTCTTAGATAGAAAATCGTTCAAACACAGAAGTTACTGTAGCCGATCCTGACGTATTGGGCTGGTTACTTGTATTCCTTTCTAGTCTAGTAGTCTTGGTGTCAGAGGTTCAAAAAACAAATGTTTTCGATTCAGGATGGAATTAAATAAAATCTGGCGAAAACTGAAGGTCATTGCCCATAATGACCCATTAAAAAAGTTAGAATGGACGAGATCGAGCAGATACTTTTCTACTGCAAAATAACTTTGAAAACCGTTTTTTTTTCAATTATCTCGCATATAAAGCAATGTAGAAAAAAAAGTTTAATGCAAAAGTTGTTCAGCTGATGATTTTATGTATTCATTAAGTATTTAAAAGAGTTAGAAGAGTTTTTTTATCATACGGAAAAAATGTGGCAAAGGCATCTAAGGTACGCATTTTTAGGAGAATTATGTGAACGGATCTCTGTACCTATGTGTGATACGTGAATAGAATTCTTTATACGCATAATTAAGAAAATTTCACGAAAGAGAATTTGAAATACGAAATACTTAAAGTTTATGTATAGAACATTCATCAACACAATATATGTTCAAATTTAAAATAACACGAAAACGCAGCGTTATGCTAAGCTGTTTATAGAATAGAATAAACTTTATTGTACACCACTTAGTACACCATACCTATAATAGTATATCAAATTAATGACCATGCAAAAATAGCGGCCTTATCGCTAAAAGCAATTTCTTACATATTAGACGAATAGACTAATAGACTAAATCATGAGTAGTTTTGGTGTGAAATGTAAGAGAATCAGAAAAAAATTATACGACAAACAGCATTTGATTTCGATACAGTATCTACTCACCTTTAAATGTGAATACAAATTCTATTCTAATTACGTGTCCATTAGAGGAATGATGATAATTCTCCATTGACAGCATTGTCCTTTACTTTTTATCAACTTTTTCGAATCAACAATGAAATTTCGATAATCTCGACTGTTTTAGATGTTCTAAGCGAACAGTGACATGACTATTATACCAAATAAATAATTTGCATAATATATAAAGTTAATATTTATTAACAGGCTGGTGTGGATAATAATGTTGGTGGTCAGTGTTGGCTGTTCTATAGCGCTGGTGCAGATAACATTTAATAAATTCTACAGTGCGCCACTTGTGACGACGCAGTTGCCCGATGGTATTCCAGTGGATAACATTATATTCCCCGCCGTCGGCCTTTGCACGAACAACAGAATCAGCAAACAGGCGGTTTCGGAACTAGCTAAGAGTTTGTAAGATCGTTTTTAGCATGTTTGGTTTTAAAAACAGGTATAATTTTACTTGTGTACGACGGCAATATTGCCCTGCCTAACACTAAGTATTTCCCTTTTTTCCTACCTTGCCCCACAATATACTCATAATTTTCTTATGAAATTCTGAAAGTGCCCGGTTGATAGCTAGCAAAATATATTTATGGTACAGATAGTTGATAGCTGGCAAAATGTGGACGTGACGCCTCTTTCTACCCTTTTACAAAATAGTTTAAACCCTAAACCTAAATAGTGTAGTACAACTGTAAAGCAATATACAAGAATGCGAAAATGAGACTTGTTCATCAATTCATGCTACCTATCCACGTGCATTAGCGTTTGTTACAGGCTTAAGGAAGAACGAAACAAGCAGTACAATGAAAATGAAATGATGAGCCTCCTCGCGGGCTTAGGACAGTTGTATGGTATGTCAATGAATGTAAATAATGTGTCTCCCATTGCTTTACATAACGCTTTGGGTGAATATGATGTGCACGAGTTGATGAGAAAAGTAAGTATTTTGTAAGGGTTATTTTAAACCTTTTACCTACATGCTTTATTAGTACGCTATACTATATAAAAGTATGCCGCCCTTATGACCGTGAGTTCATTTTTGTATTTAGTATTTTCAGAGTTACTTTTGAGTTGATTCTTCGCCTTTCAATAGTAGTGGTAAAAGCTGGTCAAGCACGGGATACATATTAGTACCAGTACAGAGGTTCCACTGTACAAATTCATTTAAATAATAACGATTCTCGCTCGAACACAAGTCGAATTCAAGTAACACAATATAAATCGCCTACAGTTATATTCTCTTGTTAGGACGATGATATTAGGATGGTACTTTTTACCTTTCGATGACCTTTAGAAGTGTTAGAAACGTAATTTCAGATTCTTGTTATGATTTAATCAGCCGAATATGATGCAATATGCAATTGTGTTTATGACGCGTGAGTAAGCATCAGACTAACGTGATTGAACGAATTAGTCTTTTACTTGAAAATGCATACAATTTGTGTCGGAAGGAACTGCCTTTCGTAGACGCTTAAATCGTGGAATATATTTATCTCGGTTTCCCAGAATGATCAAACTGCCTACCACCAAAGCAGAAGCAGATGCTATATAGATAGCGCTATGTGTATTTGCTCAGTAATCGGCAAGGGTAAGGGGAAAAGGGAAAGGCTTCACAGACTTTACTGTCAGGTGGCTCATATGAAACTGCCCCAATTAAAAATACTTCCGATGCCAGCATTGTCAGCATTTTGTATTCTAAATGTGATCATTTGCCTACAGCTAACACCCAGATGTGAAGACTTGTTGGTAATGTGCTCTTGGAACACAGAGCCGAAAAAATGTCTGGACTTGTTCGATTTTCGATTAACTATGAATGGATATTGTTGCACATTTAACTATTTGCGGACGTATGACAGCATTTTTGCAGAGTAAATATAACATTTTCTTATTTTCTCATACTGTGAACGGCGCTTTTAATATCTAGGGCCTTAGACTAATCGTTACTCTCTATCACTCCTTATCGTCCGTTTTCTTTTTCTTTTCTTTATTTCTTATTCAGTTTTGTAATTGCAATACGACGTACGACTAAAGGGAGAGTGGTATATAGTCAGAAGGGTACTGAAATAGACTAAGTGATAAAAATATGACTGCAAATCCCTACACTCGTGTTCTTCTACTATCAGTGCCATATCTGCAATCAGAATTTGATATTCTTTTACAAAATATGTTCATCTATATTCTCTTAAAAGCGTACTCGTCAGAAATGCGCGCGATATTAGCATCTGTTATTGCTTGAACAAACCCACAACTGTTTCAGCAGACGCAAAGCTGTTTAAGCACACGCGCAAGTATTTGTGGATAAGCATTCGGCATTCGTGTGTGTTGCTCTACATAAATGCCAAATAATGCAAATATTCGAATTGTTGTATTGTTCTGCTCAATCGGAGTTTATCCTTAAACAAATTGATTTGTGACAAATTACTAACATTAAGTTTCAGTTTTTTATATACGAGCTCTCAACTCTTGGATTTAAACTATTTTCAGCGTATCCCTTTCTAAAGAAACAATGGACATGTACAATTACGGCAATAAATCAGTCTTTGATTTTGATCAAGGTCTCAAAGTTTTATTGAGAATCAATGAAAGCGACGATTTCTTCTACAGCATACCACTACAAGGCGTTCAGGTTCGTAATAATACAATGACATAACAAAGTTTATAAACTTTGGATTTGGAAATATATAAGAGGTCCCCTAAATGCTGTAACCGAGGCTTAGTAAAGCTATCATTAACCTATTCTTAATCACGATCGGAAGAATTCGATGCAAACGTCTTTTAATCATGAAAGTATCATACCTAACAAATGTTATTCCCATTAAGTGTCCCTTACATGTGAAGAAGCATAATTAAAGTAAATCGCAAATGAAATATCAGGCTCAGAGTGTGCTAACATGACAAATACGAGTATGTAGCTGTGTAAGACAGAGAACATTGGTAATTGCATGAGGTCGGTTTCAGAAGGTGATTAGTGTATCACTATTTATCCTTAAGAATAGAAATAAATAACCAATACTTCTATACTTTTAATATAAATGTAAAAGTGAGTTTGTTTGTTACTCTTTCACGCCCAAACTACTAAACCGATTCATTCATTCTTTCACCAATGGAAAACAACATTATCAGCGAGTAACATAGGCTACCGATATACGCACGAGCGGAGCCTCGGAAAAAAGCTAGTATGTTTTTTTTTTTAAATTAATTAGATACCTACAACTTTTTCGTCAATGATATCCAAACTTTCTCAGTCGCTCTTATTTATCACACACTTGCTATACCTATGACTGAACTTTTTATAATGTTTTATTATACTCGTAATCTTTTACAGTTACAATTCTCAGATGCCTATGACTTTCCGGACTCGCCTAGTGGAAGTTTCGCGATGCAGATTGTTAGTCCAAGTGTGCAAGTAAATATACATTTCATATAAAAACTTTGATTGATATAGGTTCGTTATTCGAGAAAATAACCTCGTATTTTCCAGTACTTTTCTTTTTTTTTACTGCGGAAACTTCATTCATTTATTAATACACAGTTTATTTACAACACATTTTACAAAAGTCGCATACGCTGCTTCTGCACCACTAGAAATTCAAAATATTTATATTTAGCTTTTCTGTGCTTTTCCATGATAAAATGTTGATTTCATCACTCACTTTTTTAACTAATACTTTTTTTTTAAATAATTATTCAAATGAGATCAACAGTGCCAAAGATTAGTACGTTTAAATAGATACACAAAAATCTTCAGGTCCAATATAACTATTAGTATACATGACATTAAGTATCTAGATTAAAGAATTCTGTAGACATGTTGAACTACCGACAAGCATCTTTAAAGTGTACTCGTAAAAAATCACTTTCTAGTTCTTTCCATTGCTTTTAATTTAAATTCATTCGCGTGTTAGCCTTTTACGTAGGTATAGTCTTTAAAACAAATTTATTGATTAAATTAGAAAATAATCTAAATTCATCAACAGCTTGAAGTATATAGGTAGGTACAAGTCCCACGGAACGACAATAAGATTAATATTTGCCAACCAAGCCTCTTAATGAGCACTTTACACTTTTATTTAGATGACTGTGCAGGTGTCAGCAAGTTTTACAAAAGCCTCCCGAGATATCCAACACGTGCCAATTAGTTTGAGAAAATGTAGATTCTACGACGAGTCCTCATTTCTGTCGTTTTATACGTATAGCGACTGTATGCTAAAATGCCGAATGCTATTTCTACTGGATCGTTGTAACTGCACGCCTTTTAATATGCCCAAGATAAACACAGCTAGAACGTGCAATATGAAAGATGTACAGTGCCTCAAATTATATTATTGTAAGTATTAAAGAATAAAAACTACATTTTTATGGATGTGCCATGTCGTGTAAGGGGTTTTTCTGCATCATTCTTCTTCTGCAGAACCAAGATCTATTATTGCGAATAATAACCCGAAAGTAAAAAGAATGAAAGTTGAAAAATCGAAAGACTTTCAATACCTATGTGAAATATGCTCTGAATTTTGGCGTTAGCGTAGAGACATTGATAGACACCTTCCCTTTCATGGTTATAAACAAAACATCTTTACGTTTTTTTTCTTTTTAACTGTTTCAATAACCTTGTTTCTTTTTTAAACATTGAACTCACACCGAAGTTCACCTAAGGTTCCAAACTATGTAAACCAAATAAATATTATTTGGTAATGCATAATGGAAAAAAAATCCTTCTGTTTCAACAAAGTTACTTAAACACGAACGACTTTTTATGATATAGTTAACAACGTATTGCAAATTTCAGCTCAATCAATAGCAGTTCAACCAATTAACGTAGAAACGGTACCAGAAGAATTAGAATTGAACTTGGTGAATGGTGGTATTGATTGTCCAATGTGTTACCCTACGTGTTCTAAAACTACATACGGCTATGACTTCAATAACGTAGTTATTTATCCAGAGTTCCTCAACACCGTGCCGGACAGTGATCGAGATGACTGGCTGTAAGTGATAATATACAAAATGAAATACCATAACCTAAGTGTGTGTGCAATAATTGACTTAGCAATTAATCTTAGATGGGGATGATTTGTGGACCTTGCCACTAGTACTTAACACTAAAAATATCTTACCTAAGTATAAGGCGAAATAACATAAGAGATTGTTTTACTAGAAGTCAATAATACCTACTTAAAAAAAACATCACCGACTGATTTATGAATTGTATTAAACTGTATTCTTCATTACTAAATTGACCCTTAGAGGTGGTATTTTTCCTCAAATTTGAAGTGTTCCCTTACAAAAAAAAGAAGAAATTTCCAAATTAATTTATAAATGATGGAGTTACGAGGTAACAAACATGAAAATATATAACCGATATGAGAAGGTCTCCCTTTTTAGGGTTCCGTAGCCAAAATGGCAAAAAGGAACCCTTGTAGTTTCGTCATGTCCGTCCGTCTGTTCACACTATATCTCACAGACTATTAGTGCTAAAAGCCTGTAATTTCGCGTGACCATAATATAGTAATTATTGTACGGTATATAAGAGACTGCCTCTGTGGTCTAGTAGTTAGCGTATGCTATCAAAGTAAAAATGTTATGAAATTAAAGTAATAAGCTTGTAATAGGTACATACTTCCACTGTACCACCAGGGGAACGGCCAGAGGTACACAGAAAGACCTGGGGGTGACAGGTGAGGCCATCTGTCACCCTAGCAGAAGTAGGCCGGGTTGGCGGCGTTACGCGCTGTGGAGCGCTCGCGCCGATTTAGGTGCGGAAGGAGAACACCGTGGCTCCCTCATACGAGGGGGTCATCTACAAGCCGTAGATGGCTCGGGGTCCGTCGGGGTTCCAGGAATTTCCTTCCTAGGGTACACTTGGTTCCCCGGCTACTGGTACCCGAGCAAATCGTTTTCAGTTACCATCGTCCTATGTGAGCTCGTTTTTAGACGTCATGAGACGCCGACTTCGTTAAACACTCACCAAAACTCCCTCGTTGGTATTAGTTCGCATTATCATAATAGGTAACTATGGCACCCTACATTGGGCGTGGCTCAACACGCACTTGGGACGGTTTTTTAAGTCGATTTGAAAAGGTTACCATTAAGTCCTGAGTGTCAAATCTAATATTTATAAAAACTTCAAAATTTTAAAAAGTAAAAAGTAGATATTTAATTCTATTGCATGATGTCAATACTACCTACTGTAGTCATAGAACCTAGCCGAGTGTAGGGTTATTTTAATTTTCGTCTCCTTGCCTAAGCGTCGAAATAACATGCTCTATAGCCTAAGTTATTCTTCATAAGTGTCTTGTTGATAAAATATATAACTATAATTGTTTAATATAGCATATCTTAAATAAATGTAAAAAAAATAAATATAAATCACTTTTGAATCCTCAATACTCATGTTTCTTTTAGATGTACTATGGACTGCCATTTTTATATAACACTGTATTTGCATATCACTTACCATTATACGAGCAAACCACATCACTTAGTCACCCTAACTGCTAAGTTAGTGCTCATCAATATATTTTTAAACAAGAAATACGCGCTGATCGAATAGTCTCTCAGCGGTACAGACCGCTGAGAGACTATTCGATCAGCGCGTATTTCGCGCGTATTTTATTAGACTATTCGATGAAGAACTACATAAAACTAGGTGTGGAAATTAGTTACTTTAATATAAAATTACAAAAAGGAATACTTTACTAAACACCACAAATTCATTACACACAATACCAATAAACGAGTACATAATTCATCGTCTTATCTCGAATGTTCGAAAGGCACAGGTATTAATGGGTCCTTCGTTACGGAAAGCAGCTTTTTCGATCCTCGATTTTGGACTCCCGACTTTTTGCAACCAAATCTTCATATCTTCGATAGCTCCAAACTGTCCTTGCAACTGTCCTATGACAGTCCCTTGAGCAGTATTCATTACCCATCCTTTAAGACCAAGCTCAGCAGCTTTTTTCTGAGTATGTTTTCTGAAAAAAACGCCTTGAACTTTTCCGAACACTTCAAAATCGGCCGTTGTTAACCCTGCCTTTTTATTAGCGACAGCCATTTTAGGTTTTTTGTGGATAATTTAAAATAATAATTAGTTATTTGAAAATATTTATAACTCCAAATAACAAGTTTACATTTTGACGTTTGAATTTGTTGATTCTGTTCATTTGTTTGACGTTGTTTGGGAAACGAATGCTGTGGAGTTGTACAAGCCTGTTTGTTTGTGTTGTCATGGAGCCAACAAAAAGGTGTTATTTCGAAATACCCCGAGAATCCCGAAACTCAGTCAAATTTTTTAAACCCTCTACACCGTTTAATACTACTTACCATTCTATACTTGTAAATACCTAAATAAAACATACATATTGTTGCATTTATAATTTCTGACCTTATGATTTTTAATTTATTGTATGGTGTCTTGAAAAAAAGAACTGGCACTTTAATTTTGATTTGTTACTAAACAAAATGTAATGTTTATTTGTAAGTGCTAATGCATCTTATAAATTTATTAGTGCTATAAATTACGGTGTACCATTGCAAGTATAAACTGAGATTAGGTAAGTCACTACGATGATAGAGCGCAAATAGAGAACAGTAGACAAACTTTATAATTCAACGTTCGCTGGCAACCCACATCTGGAATACTTCAGCTACATTAGTTTTGAACAACAACAATACGTATTTGTTGCAGGGAAGGTGCAAATTTTACTGGCACATCTATTGTTCATGTAAAGTACGCTAAGGATGCAGCCGATTGTTACGGCCAGAATGTTATTATGAAATGGTTTGATTTAATTAGTGAGTATAATATGGATTATTTGTCAGTTGTCTAAGTATTTTTTTTTTAAATTTTGTTAAATGAAATCGTAAATTAAGCATTATCAAACACCGTCAACAAAAAACACCATCATTTTCTATATTCAATGAAATTTCATTAGATATAGAAAATGATGGTGTTTTTTGTTTGCATAAGTCTTCTGTAAAACTTACGGAAATCTTCTGCACCAAATATCTTAATTTTTTAACTCTCCTAGATATAATTCTAAATATTTATAATTAATTATAATTCTAAATAAAGTGAAAGGGACTATATGGCTGGATATAACCGAGAAGTATTAAACAAAGTAAACTTAATATTTAACACAACCTGCAAAAGATGTGATTTGTGACCTACTCTGGTAGGGTAACTGCTATTAAAATTTAACGTTTTAAGGTAATATCGGTTCAACTTGTGGCGTCATCACCGGCTTCAGCTTTGTCTCAGTACTCGAGTTCATCTACTTCTACACGGTGAAGTTGGTTCGTGAGATGCGTGAACGAAGAGAACATTTTAACAACGGTAGAAAAATCACCGTGGAGCCCCAGAGACCGGCACAATTTGAATCTATTAGGAAATATAGGCCTATATATTGGCATGAACTTACTGGTTACCACTATTGATTACATACGTTTAATTTGAAAGAGGTACCTAGAGTAGGAGTATAAATGGAGAAGTATGTAGGAAGATATTGAAGTTATATAACATATATAATATTCTTGATAGACTATAATTCTATAATATACAATGCCTCTTGAGATACAGGGATGAACCTAGTTCAAGAGGCAGACTTGATTGTGCACAGATTTTTGAAACAGAACACACTATTCATTGTAATATCGATTGTATTTGTATCTATAATTTTCAGTGAATACGTAGGTAAGGTGGGGTACAGTTTTTCATAAACAACAAAAGACAATGTAGCGCCGAATTATTTATATAATCAATAATCAACTTCTAACTGCCATGGATGGGAACTATAACAGTCTCTCTTCACCAAAACTATTTAAACATAACTTTTTTGGCAACTGCTTAATTTAAATTGTATTTTAATGGGGTCAGTCGATTGCAACACTGAAACCCGTATCTGGGGTAAATTGTTACAGCGCAATGTTACAACATAAAAATAATTAAAGAATTACAAAAAGAGAACGTATCTAACAAAAAAAATATTTCTTTATAATATTCTAGTTATACTCAGTCATGAAATTTTTTATTTTTTTCATTAGCTGATTTTCAAGGACCTATGTCTTGCACTTTCTTGCATCACAATTGAATTCCTCATATTATCATGAAAATGTGATCAGTCTTACTCTTACCATTTACACCATTTTCTTCCAAAACTTAGGTACAATACAAAAAAAATAGTTCTAAGGTTCACTGTTACCATGTAACAAAGTGCCCTAGGATCGGAATTTTTTTTAATTGTTTTTTCGCGTTTCATCGCACAAAGTTTTTTGTTTGTTATGATAAAAACGCTGTATAAACTAAGACAATCGCAACTGTTTACGTCAACTGTCCTCCGTCACAACACGGAGAAATTCTTAAACATACGAGTATATTGCTTTTGAGTATATTTTTTAAAAATATGTATCCTCAAAAACAATAATAATAATAATAACCTCACATATCTCACACACGGTTGTCTGATCCCAAATTAGGCAGAGCCTATGCATTGGTAACCAGCCTGCTGATAAAAATACTTATATATTTCTAAATACATACATATTATAGATAAATTACACCCAGACACAGAACAAACGATCGTGCTGCGTCACACAAATATTTGTTCTGGGTGGGAATCGAACCCACGACCTCCGGTTTAGCAGTCAGGGTCACTAACCACTAGACCAACAGGCCCGTCAATAAAATAAATATATTGTTTTATAGTATTTGTTTTTAATATGTAGGTATCCTCATAAACAATATTGCCTGAATTTTCAGTAATTAGGATATTTAATAACAACTCACATTAGCGTGAAACATTATGTCATAAATGTTATCAGTATAATGATTTTAGGAATAGTACATCTGTCCTGTTCACACATTGATTGTGATCTCCATTCGAGTTTAGGCTCCTATCGTGATTGTATATCTTCATTATTTATTAGCTACATTTGTGGTTACTGTCACGCACAAAAGTTATTGTAGGTATAAAAATTAAAGGACGATAAAATACAATGTTGTACTCAATACCTATGATATCGAGCATGAAGACCGACGTGGAGTATAAAGAGCCATGGAAAAGGTATTTCGAGATATGGTGGAATGGTATCAAAAGCTTGCCGCAAACTACTTCTATACACGGCTTCAAGTTTATCGCTGATTCCGATAGACATTGGGTGGAAAGGTAGGTATTGCAATTAATGAACGCCCGTTTTTTAATTAATTCAATAAGTACCTACATCGACCCATTTTAAAGAGGTCATGATTTTTAGCAACTAAGAGTGGTTTCGGACGTAATTCTAACCCGAGATCTCTGTTAGATAGACAACTCAGCAGTACGACTAGGCAATCGTCTATACTTGTATTTCTAATAGTAAGAAGAATTATCAAGGATGAGAAATGCTGATGAGAAATTGTGATTTTCAAAGGGGAAAATCACCATTTATCATTAGGCGAGCAATTGCTTATATATTCTATATGGTATGACAGGAAAATTATGAGTTAAAAACCTACTACCATATTGAGTTAAGTAAGTAATAACTTAATATACGTATCTGTAAAAATGGTTTGTGTTTTATTTCACTTCCGTAAACAAATGAAACGCAATATTCCACAAGTTGGTTCTGCTCTAATGAAAACTGTGTCCTTTTTTCAGTACTCAGTTTTAGTACCTAAGCATTCAGATATACGGGTATTTTAACAAGTAAATTTATAGTACATACTGAATTTAAAGAATATAACTATTTCGTCTCTCTTTTGCTTATTAAACTGAAACACAGAATGTACAATTTTTTTCTGACATTATGTTTTTGTAGGACAGACTCAACCAGACTGATGGTAAGTGAATATTACCAGCACTGTGTCCACGCACTACACTGGTAACCGCAGTTTTTGTAGGGCATTAATATCGGAAATAACATACAAATTTAAATTCAGAGTTTTTTTACAGGATATTCTGGCTAATAGTCGTTGCTTTGTCCTGGTACGGTTCATCGTTGCTGATCGCTGCTCAGTATGATGCCTTTCAGAATAACCCCATCTCTTTCGTCGTGGAGACTACATACAAGGACTGGGATACTGAATTTCCTTCGGTTGTGGTGTGTGAAAACGATAATTCAGATCGTGTTGAAGAAATATCTGATAGGTAAACTTGTCTACATACATATATACATTTTTTAACTCTAACTAGATAGTAAGCTATGTAGGTAATGTGACTACGGCGAGGAAACCACGATGTAAAAAAAGTCACCTAAGTAATATAATAATAAGAATGAGACGGGTACATATTAATTAAATTCATAGGTGGTTATTAAAATCTGGGAGCATTTCGTGGCCTAGATAAGAATTAATAGGTGTGTTGTGGTGTTTGTCCTGCATGTAAAATGTTTGTGAACTTAAGAAGCATTTCTGAAGTCGAATGAAATATGTTCTTTAATCAAGAACATATTTAGAGATTAAAACTTTAAATTACATTACAATAATAATGATATTTAAACAGTCTTTCCCGTATTTCAGATTATGGGGAGAAGATCACGACTTCAGTATGGAAGAAGTATTGAAAGAGTTGGCATTTTTTAAGGGGATCACATACTACACGTCTGAATTCTGTAACTTGGTAGATCCACTACCAGACTGCATGCAAAATAATCTTTCTTATTATGCTAACATGGTATGTACGTTGTTATGATATTCTCGTCTTTATATTCTTCAGACGAAAGGATGCGATATATGCAGGTAAATCCAAATTAAGTAAATTATTGATCCCTTGCTGTACAGTCCAGTCGTCTACCGGGCACATTGCAATGTCCATTGCCCAAAAAAACTTTCTCAACTCCAAGAATAGTACATAGAACTTCACGGCGCTAACTCAAACGCGAACTTTTTCTTCTAGATTATCGAATCAGTCTTCGTAGATGTATATTAGTAATAAAATAGAGTTATAGCAAAGAATAGTATTCCTCTAGTAACCCGAGTGCGTTTTCAAAAACATTAGCGTTTCCAAAAGATTACGGTTTATGTTTCAATAATTTACGTTGTTACAAACATTGTAAAAAAAATCCTTTGTGGCTCTCAGTCCAAGGAGGACTACTACCCGTAGTCTTACTTTTTTTTTAAATATTTTAACCTAAGGAATTGAAAGAATTTAGTTACTCACAAATAAAGTTTCTGCAAACATTTATATTTGTAGTCATTGTGAGTAGGTGTGACAACACATCTGAAAGGATTTTCTACCCGTCAACAAAAAAAAAGGATGTTATACACCAAATTTTCAGGTAAGAGTAACTTGTGAAGAGACATTAGCAAATTGCTCTTGGAACGGGAAACCTTTCGACTGTTGTACCTACTTCGCACCAATGGAGACTGAACTTGGAACGTGCTTTGCAATCAATACTCTACAAGGAAGGTAATAAAAAAACTGTTGCATTAAATTCATGCCATTTACGGGCAAGTATTCTTATTTCACTGCAGAATTATTCATATCATTTATTTGGACAATTGTTCTTAACTTTTTATGCTTATTATCTTGGCTAATATCGGTTAGTTCTGCCAGTGAAAGTCCCGTCGAATCGGTCCAGCCGTTTCAGAGATTACCCGGAACAAACAGACAGACAGACAGACAAAAATTGTAAAAAATGATATTTTGGCATATATGTACCGTGTAAACATACATATGCATTTAGTAAAAAGCGGTTATTTTAATATTACAAACAGGCACTCCAATTTTATTTATTTGTATATATGAAAAAGTGCACTCATACTGAGCACCCTTTTCAAAAGGCTTACCCAAATCCTACTCTGTACTCGCACAGTTTTCTTTAACTTTGTTCACGGACTAAAAAAAAAGGAAAAAAAAAACAAACCACAGAGGTGCTGTGGTTTGTTTCGGCGTTTCTTCCCAGAGTGAATCTTAGGAAATGCAGGCTCCATCTAGCTGTAAAGTCCTACTTGTAAAAATATCTGAAAAGTTTTATTAGGTACAGAAATAAATATCACTTATCATTATTATATGTATAGACATTCATTTATTGATATGCATTCACTTTCCAAGAGTTTATCACGTCCAAAATCTTAGTGCGATGCTTGTATCAGCGCAATTAAAATATGGTGTTCATGAAATAATTCGGAAGGAACTTTTTTTTATGTAGAGATAAAAATGCTCCCAAACTAGACATGATAAGCAACCAAACAACAGGTCCTGGAATGATTACCTTTGATGTAATGGTTACCGCAAATATTTACATTTTGAACGCAGAAGAAGTTCCTACTATAACTACAATTGGCTCAGACGTATTAACAGTTGGACAAGAAGTGAATTATAAGTAAGTTCACTAAACTTACATTTTCTTTATAATGTTCATTTCTCATCTTTATAATATTTTATATCTGAAATATATTCACAGACGTTACATAACAATTCGAAACATCGAGAATGATGTAGGTGCACGTCTCATATCACCAGACAAACGTAAATGTCGTTATACAGATGAGAACTTCTTGCAAGTATATAAACATTATTCATACACAGCGTGCACTGTGCAATGTAGAAAGGATGCTCAATTAAAATTGTGTAATTGTACCAACTACTTTATGCCTGGAGTTCCAGAACATCTCAAATGTAATGTCAGCGGCATAATCTGTTTAAATAGCCATGTCCACGAGCTTTCGGTAAGTTTAGTTAGGATTTTTCTTATAAATGCTCTGTAATATGACTCCATGGATGGCGTAGTGGTTTAAGTGTTGTTCTGAGTCTGGCCGTTTGTGTTCGTCTCATGAATGTTTGTAAAGTCCCCCGTGAGTCCTAGAGCGAGAGCTGTCTTTCAAAAAGAAAAAAAGCTATTAATTGGTAAGTACTTAGGTACACAGTTCTCTCGCCAGCTTTGTACCTAATCTCTTAGAGAAGCTGACTAGAACAGACAGTTACTGTCAGTCAGTTAGATTGTAGGTATCTACCGTTTCTATTCTTCGAGTCCAAATGTACTGATATTTACGTAGGTCAGACAATTTTAAATACCTGACTGACTTTACCGATTTTATCGGCTTAATGATTCTGTAATAAGCCTTTATATTATATTCTCTTTTTTAAACAAAAAAGTTTGTAATAATATAATGATTGAATAAGTACCTATCGCATTGATCTTTATCAATTTTAGTAAAACGAAGATGGTGTCTCTACTTTTCTAAATTCCTTATCTCACCTAGGTCCTTAAAGCTCGTTGGTCACACCGCTTTGGACTATCTTGTAATTGTCTGCCTTCATGTACTGAAGCAGAGATAACTATCACAAAGGACTTTAAGTTTACTACATCGGAGAATTTCGCCAATGTGCAGATAGTATTGGCGGTATTGCCAAGTGAACGTTATAGGAGAAACGTCGTACGTGGTGTACTTGATTTAGTCGGTAAGTTTTGAGATAACTTAAAAAAAAAAAAAAAGTAAAAAATACCGTTATCCATGTCCCAATTTTACATGCTAATTAGGTTTCTAAAAAGCTATAGATAGGTATGACATGACATGTATGTACATGATAAATCCACTGCTGACTTGCATGCCCGATCTATAAGATTTTAGTTATCGATTTTCCCGATTTGATTGATTGTGTTTTAATAATATCATTGTAACTCATCTATGTATCTAGGGTGCACATTTTTTTACATAACTTTGTAAATCCAAATATCAAAAGTCCAGTCCTATTACCATAAAGATCAGTCTTCATAAAAATACGGGCCTGTTGGTACCCTGACTGTTAAGCCGGAGGTCGTGGGTTCGATTCCCACCCAGGAAAAATTATAGTGTGATAATTACGATGATTTGTTACGTGTCTTGGTGTAATTTATTTAATACTAAGGAACAAAACTCATAATCGTCAAAATTCATATCATTCCTAATAACACCTGGTTTATTCTAATATTTGTTTTCATATATTTTCTCATTTTAAAGATCGAATCTCTTAATCATTCTTATAGGTACAGAACGCCAATATTCATAAATTTGTTTTATACTAATATTTGTTTTCATATATTTCTTAATCATAAGCATTGAGTTAAAACAACACTAGAGAAGCAAACCTCATTATCACACATCGAAAAAAGTGTAACCACTTTTGAACTTTGACGACGTAGCTTTGATACCACGAAACATTTGAAAGTAAACATATTTATGTCTCATTTACACGCGAGACAAGAACAATACCATCGCTCGGATTAGACAAAGACAAAGACATAACTTTACGATGGTGGGCCAGTGTTGACTACCGTATGAAATTTTACCCATAACAACCAAGAAACAATTTTTTTTTTTAATTTGTAATAAAATACATTAATTTAAATATTTTAAATAATATATTTCGAATTGAATGGAATAGGTATAAATAATAAAATAACTAGAAATATTTGGTTAAAAGGGTTTATATTCAGTGTAAAATCAAACTCCGCTATGAAGCATCAGTTTTGTATACAATTGTCTTTTAGACTCTTTTTTATAAGTTTGTGTGAATATTTTACTTTCATGATACAATCTTATTTTTACCTATGTATAAATAATGGCATTTAATAGTAAAAGTGAATGATCAACTTGTACTGATAATAAATAATCCCCAGGGTGTATTGCAAATTCTTTTAATATTTTAAAATACAAATAAAAAAAAAAATTTTTTTTGTTTTTTATTTTTATTTATATTTATTTAGTTTTTAATTTTATATATATATATTTTTTTGTACAATTGTTATTTATATTTGATAATTAATTAAGAAAAATGAATTAATTAATTAATTAATTATTTTATACAAAAGTCTCCAGCACTGCGAGTTCAACGGGTCCCTAAAAAAAGTGATCGATTCAGCCCTAACAACTACCGTTCTTCCTATATTTTATTATTATTGACAAAATGTTTAAAAACAGTATAAAGCATATTATTTCATAAATTATAAATTCTCCCACTAATGTGGGCAAACAAAAATGATTTTTTAATGGTAACACTGATTCTAAATTACAATTATCAATGTTTTATTTCAATTATAGCCTTATTTATGATATTATCAATACAAAAACCATAAACTTACACGTGATAAGTAATTCCGCATGATTTATTATGGTTTTGTGACCTTGAATCGCATTCTTTCACTACGCATTTACCCATTTTGGCGATTGTTACTGTCATGTGTCGCTATGTTCAACTCGGTTGACGCCACATTGAACACTGAATTGACGTTTGCTACGCATATGCCTGTGGACAGATGTGCAGTAGCAACGATTTTAGGCGGTAATTACTCATCTATGTAAGTATTATATCAATGATCATAAGTTAGTTATTTATCCGTTATTTAAACCGTTTTAGTTCATTTTGTTAAGTGTTCTGTACCTGAAATAATATAATAATAATATAGAGACAGATTGATTTAAGTATTAGTTCATAAAAAAGGCGCAGGAACTAGGACAATATTTGATCGTGTAAAATGATGTATTTATGACAGTAGTGTAGTCCTGACGGTGATTGCTCTGACGGTTTGTTTGTTGTTTGTCTGTAATGCTGCTGAGACTGACTGTCATATGGGTTAAATTGACATGAATAATTTGCACGACTATGACTTAAATGACTACTTTGTTGATTAGACTGACTTAAATTATTTGTTTGACTTCGACGACTAAAATATGACTGACTACTTAAAATACCAACAAAATGAAAGACAACTGACTGAATCGACTGAGTAAAATGTTTTTAAACTACCGACTTTTTTTATTTTTTAGCTCCTGCGATGCATAACGTTTTCGCTGGTGGACTCCTTGACAATTTTTTCCGCATCCTGCTGTGCGACGATGATCGTCCTCGGAAGCTCGCGCATCCTTTCATAAGTAAAATTTTGTTCCTGTAAGAGTCTCTGGCGGACATGTGCTAAATCTAAATGTAAATTAGCGATAAAAATATCCCCAATGAGAGACTCCCTGAGCGTACCGTATTCACAATCGTGGCTCTTGTTTTCCAGATCTGTGAGGAATTCCTCGATGGATTCGGATTTAGTCTGCCTACGTGTGAAAAATTTGTACCGACACATGGTCACATTTTCTTGTGGTTCGAAGAAATCATCGAATCTCGACTTGATTTGACTTAGTGTGCTGCCCTCGATGTTAATATTAAAGCCGTTAAATATGTTCGATCTTCCTCTCCGATCAGATGTAAAAAAAATTACGATCTTTCGCCTCTCACCTGATTGATCCATACCAGTGATCAACAAATACAACTCTAGTTGCTGCCACCCCTTTTTCAAGCTTGCGCATTGTTACCTCTAGTATGAGACGTGATCTCCAATCGTTTTATCGACGTGTTAAAATTTTGACATCTTGCGTTTCTTCATTACGTTTTTACTTCTGACACCAAGTTATATTCTTCTATGACTTTAGGACGTACTCGTACTTATAAATGAAATCACTTGTTGACTTTTTGACTATCATATAATTAGAGTAATACTTAGACAGACTTTGATTAGGTATTTTACAGTGTCGCAGACAGCAGAGCAATGACTACCCAAGTATGTACATAGTGCTACGTGCCTTAGTGACGTGACATAACTTACTAAAGTAGTGATGTTACAACAGGAAGGGCTCCGTTAGGTACGACGAAGAATGAAGCGAGGAGGAGTGTTATGTTAGGATAGGTGAGAACTGCGACCCCATAGCGAGCGCCGAGCGAGCGAAGCGAGCGTGCCGCGGTAGCGGGTGGTAAACTGCCAGAACCGAACATATTTTTGTACTAATACTTATATGTATGTAGTAGACAATTCCCCTTCTATTTCCAAGTCCCTGCGTCTTTGTGAATAATTAACTAACATATGGACTCCTCTATCTCTGTAATTATATCTGAGATAAAAAGTTTGCAGGATTGCCTTCTAACAGAAATAAACTGTTAATAACCTCTAATTTATTGCTAAAAAGAAATAGATTTCACCTTTATAGTTCTTGCGTTGCATTTATATTTTTCACTAAGTAATGAACGACGTGAGTAAATCTTATTTTGAATAGTTACCTTTATGAAAAAATATTCAGTTTAAATATTTTCTTAATAATGCCATTATTAAAAAGAAAATTATGATAATTGTCTGTTATGAAGAAAACTGTTTTGGAAAACAACATTATGAGTTTAAACATGTTCTTACTAATGACACAAATAATAAAAAAATATGATAACTGTCTATTTCGAGTGCCGTTAGTAGTTATAAAAATTTATGAACAAAAAATTATGAGGAAAAATTATGAAGAAGGATTATTATGAACACAAATCGGTATTAAAACAAAAAAATAGGCATAAGATTTTTATGTGAGCCAATATGGACCTTACAAGAATATGCCAATATGGATCTTACAAGAAATAACTCGCAATATAACGTTCTGATGTGGGTACAAATCACACGGAACCTTTGCCATCCTTTTTACTCATCATCAGTAATGTGGTTGCTTGAACAAAATTTCTAATAGAATGTCTTTGAAATCTCATTCTACTTAATTTCTGCTCTATTGTAATACGGTTACTAACTTATTTTTTTATATTGCAGTATCTACGGGTGGAACCGGAGGACTCTTTCTTGGCGCCAGTATTTTAAGCTTCGTTGAGCTATTCTACATTTTGCTCATCCGGCCATTTTGCGATATTTACAGTCAACGTGATGACGATCCGTGGCATAGAAAGTTCGGGATGCGGAAAATTCAAGACAACAACTTTATCCCAAACTGGGGTTGGTCTTTTAATAGGAAAAGGACTACGGTCCAACCAATCAATAATAAGGATAAGTTTTTAAACGCCGGTCGTAAAGACTAAGGGATAGATATGAGATCTATTCGATCTAAAAATATAGACGAAACCTACTTATGATGTCTACCGTTTAATTTCACATTCCAACCAACACTTGACTGACAGGCCTGTTGGTACAGTGGTTAGGGGCCCTGACAGCTAAGTGGTTCGATTTCCACCCAGGTAAAATAATTGAGTGATGAGCACCATTACTTTTCTGTGTCTTGGTGTAATTTATCTATACTTAATATATATAAGTATGTTTATCAGCAGTCTGGTTACCAAAGTATGTGTCTGAGTAGTTTGGGATCAGATGGCCGTGTGTGAGTTGATAATAATAACTTCACACATCTCACACATTCGATGTCTGAAGTTACTATTTTTATATAATAATAACTTCACACACACATATTATATAAGTAGGAGATATAATATGAACTCTCCATCTACGTTCATTCATCTATATTTCTATTATCTGTGTAAAGTTTTTAGGTATAAAAAAAAAAAAAATAGTGGAGTTGTAATAAACAGAAAAATAAATATAAAATAGTTCTTATTATTTAAACGGTTTTATTATTGTTTACCCAAAACAGTATCTTTCAGCGATCTCTTCGAAAATATCCATGACGTTCTTCCTGTAATCGTAATCATTATGTGCCATCATTTTCTTTATAAACAACCCTTTATTTTTCGTGAGAATTTCATCAAACTGTACGTTATCAGAAAATATATTTGTAGTTAGATCATCGTCCAACCAAAATTGCGGTATAAGGCAAGCACAAACTATTAGACCCCATTTTGTTTGCTCTTCAGCAGAAACCAAAAATTCGTTTTTAGTCATTATATCATTGATTTCAATGTTATAATTTGAAAGTATTTTCTGAAGTTGTGCATAATAGAAATTAAAAAAAGTATCAATATTTTCTCGACGACATGTTGGTTCTAGATTACAACAAAGAAGTACCATTACGTCCGAGGCAGGTGGCTGATATCGAACCGCTTGGAAATCTACAAACAAGCAACTATCAGGCCCTAGCTCTTTATCGTCTTCATAGTGAAACATGATATTATTATTCCAGAGATCTCGATGACATATTACATTTGTTTGTCCTGGATGATATTCACTCAAATCCAAAGCAGTAGACCATATATCACTCCAGTATCTTTCGATAGAATGGATTTCTGTTTTGTTGTACTTTGAATATACTTTTATAGCTTCCAAGGATCCTGTCATGCATTGAATGTACCACTCACTTAAGAGATGGTAGCCGCCTTTGTTCAGTACATGTTTATAATCATCATTTATTTTATAAGGTCTGCCCGTCTCTTTACTTTTGTTTACTTCATATATGATAGAAGATGCGTGAAATCTCGCTAATGTTCTGAGCGCTTGAAAAGTGTGGGTCATATCGAATCTTTCAAATTTATTTTTTAATTTGTAATTTAAGGCGTTTAAGTCTTCAAATACCATTGCATCTTTAAGTTGTGTTATCAGCCTTGGACTCCATGGTTCCATACCTGTAAAATATTAATAATAAAATATTACATAAAGAACATAATGAGCGGCGGACGGGCCTGTTGGTCTAGTGATTAGTGACCCTGACTGCTAGCTGGAGGTCGTGGGTTCGATTCCTACCCAGTACAAATATTGTGTGATGAGCACGGTCATTTGTTCTGTGTCTGGGTGTAATTTATCTATAACATGTATGTATTTAAAAAATATTCCATCCATCATCACCACCCATCAATACTAGTGCAAGAAGTCCAGAAAGCCATAATGTCACAAAAACTAGAAAAAGCTCCAGGGCCTGACAGTATAACAAATGAGCTGATGAGAGGCACTGTGGAAGAAATAAGTCCGATTTTAACCAAGCTTTTTAATGATATTTTAATAACCGATACCATCCCAGAACAATGGAATGAATCACATATTATTCTTCTCCATAAGAAGGGAGATAAGGATAACATCAGCAATTATAGACCAATAAGCCTCATTTCAAATGTGTATAAGGTATTTGCAAAAGTAATCCTGGAAAGAATAACAAGGGTCCTAGACGAAAACCAACCAATTGAACAGGCAGGATTCAGGCAGAATTTCAGTACAATAGATCACATCCACACAATTAAACAAGTGTTGGAAAAATATAATGAACACCAAAAACCCTTATACATCTGCTTCATAGATTATTCCAAAGCTTTTGACAGCCTAAACCATAAATTTATCTGGTTGAGTCTAAAAGAACAAGGAGTGGATGAGGCCTATATACAAATAATAAAATCTATATACAAAAAATGCAAAAGTCGCATTAAATTGGAAACAATAGGAGACCCATTCCCTATAAACAGAGGCGTGAGACAGGGAGATCCGCTCTCTCCCAAGCTGTTCAACGCTGTGCTGGAATACGTATTTAGAAGATTAGACTGGGAAAACTATGGTATCAACATCAACGGTAGCCGCCTTAACCATCTGAGATTCGCTGATGATATTGTCCTGTTAGAAGAAGACCCTAAAAAACTAGGACACATGCTAAAATCCATAGCGGAAAAAAGCAGTGATGTAGGATTGTCGATGAATGCAAACAAAACAAAACTGATGACCAACTCTTCGGAAGTCAACATAGAGGTTTACGGAAATAGGTTGGAATATGTGAAGGAATATGTTTACCTGGGTCAAATTATATCTCCGGAGGACTCTATGTCTAAAGAAATAAATAAAAGAATAGCTTGCGGATGGAAAAAATACTGGTCCCTAAAAGAAATAATGAAGAACAAAAACTTAGGTATGCATATTAAGAAAAAGGCCTTCAACACCTGCATCCTCCCGTGCATGACATACGGCTGCGAATCATGGCCGATAACAGACAAGCAAAGGGAAAATCTGGCTAGTGCACAAAGGGCAATGGAAAGGAGCATGTTGGGACTCAGACTTAGTGATAGAATTAGAATTTCTGAAATAAGAAGAAAAACTAAAGTTGCAGATATTATAACTCGCATAGATCATTTAAAATGGGGTTGGACAGGACATATGCTACGTTCCAAAATAAATAAATGGAGCAAACAAGTCACCTTATGGTACCCAAGAGGGGACTGTAGAAGAAAGGGGAGTCCGAAAACTAGATGGATGGACGATATCCGCCTAACTTTGGGACCTTACTGGAATAGAGTAGCAGAGGATAGAGCTCAGTGGAGAGAGCTGGAGGAGGCCTATGCCAAGAGGCGCACCGAATTGCGAGACATAATATAACAAATAGAACTCGGAAATATGTATTGTCAAATCTGTAGCGAATTCGGAAGAAAAGGGCTTTATTATTATTCTCTTTATTTACTTTATATACATATTATTTACATTTTTAAATATACACTTTATAAAAAAAATACATTTAAAAATATAAAAAATAGTAGACCACCGACATCGGGTACAGGGACCAAGACACCGGTGGTTAGGACTCCAAAGATAGGAACCTCCTCACTATACGAGCCGTGTCAAGGAGGACTGCCTTCTGTATCAGACCCTTGATCCAGCCATCCAACGTGAGCCTCTTAAGGTGTTGGTCGAGGCTCTTGGCTATCAATCCATGAGCAGATACGACTATCGGAACAATGATCACTGAATCAACATTCCACATATCGACAATCTCGTGAGATAAATCCAAATATTTAATTTGTTTTTCTTTTTCAACTTTCACGAGATTCTCGTCATGAGGAACGGCGATATCAACAATCATTGCGCGGCGCTCTAATCGATCTATCAACACAATATCAGGCTTATTGGCAACAATAGTCCTGTCTGTGATAATAGATCGATCCCAATACAACGTGGCCCGACCATTCTCGAGAACTGGGTCGGGCACATACCTATAGTATGGCACCTCTAGATTCACAAGATGGTATTTAAGGGCAAGCTGTTGGTGTACGATCCTGGCTACTTGGTTGTGCCTGTGCAAATATTCTCCGTTAGCAAGACGAGAACAACCAGAAATAATATGCCTGATTGATTCGCCAGGACGGTGGCATGCCCGACAGATGTCAACCGTACCATCTTTCAGGATATATTTCCGATAGTTATTCGTCATGATAACTTCGTCCATAATCGCACAAACAAAACCTTCAGTTTCTCCAAAGAGATCACCATGCCGTAGCCAAGTCGTAGATGCTTTTAAATCTATATCGGACCCGTTTAGGGCCCGATAAAACCGACCATGGAGCTCTTTGCCCTTCCATACTTCCCTGCGATCATTAACACCAAGTACTACAGGTCTGCGCCAATTCTCTTTAGCCAGAGCGAGCGGGGTGAAGCCGGTATCCACTGCAACTACATTGCGATGCACTCCCACGTCGGTATGTAGAAAATATTCTCTGAGATTGCATACCTCGCGATTATGTAGGGTCTTGATATTTAATAGACCGCGACCCCCAAGCTTTCGCGGGATATACAATCTCATAACTGATGAACGTGGGTGGTGCATTCGGGATGCAGTCAGCAGTGTGCGGACTTTCCTGTCAAGGGCATCTAATTCGGTCTGAGTCCATCTAAGTATACCAAAGGAATACATTAGAACCGGCATGACCCAACCATTGCAGGCTCGCACCTTGTTGCCCCCTGATAAAAGACTTTTAAGTACTTTTTTCAAGCGGCCAAAAAAGCGTTCCTGCAATGTTTGTTTCATGTTAGATTCTGGTATTCCCAACGACTGTGATATACCCAGATACTTGTAAGTTTCAGTGGCAGACAGAGATCTGAGTTTTGTTGAATCCAAAAGCTCTATTCCTTCAGATTCAACTATCACACCCTTCTTTACATACATGACTGCACACTTGTCTACACCAAATTCCATTTTGATAGAATTACTAAAGTTTTCCGTCACCTTTAGTAACTTTGTCAATTGTAATTTGTTGGAGGCTAACAGTTTCAAATCATCCATATAAAGAAGGTGAGATATAACTTGATCATCTTTCTGCAACCTATAGCCTAACCCTGAACCCTCTAATAAAGTGCTAAGAGGGTTCAAAGCCAGACAAAACCACAAGGGACTCAGACTATCACCTTGAAATATACCCCGCTCGATCTTTATTAGTACATCGTGTATCGCTGTCTGCCGACATCCTGGATAGCGAAGTGCCGTTCTCCATTGCCCCATACATGACTTCAAGAAAGTGCACAGAGTTGTATCAATTTTATACAACTCCAGCACCTTCAAAAGCCATGTGTGTGGAACCGAGTCATAAGCCTTCTTATAATCTATCCAACACGTCGCCAAACTCTTACGATTACAACGTACCTGTTGGCTAATGGTCATGTCTATGATAAGGAGGTCTTTAGTGCCACGGGTCCCACTTCTACATCCATTCTGAGAAACTGACATAATCGAATTATTATTAATATGTAAAGTAATTTTGAGTCTCAGAATAGATGTTAGAAGTTTATACATGGTAGGTAAACATGTAATAGGTCGAAAATTTTTGGGATCCATGACACTACCAGACTTATAGAGTAAGTGGGTTATGCCAGTGGTTAAAAATTGGGGTAATGAACCCGAATCCAAAGCTGCCTGGAATTGAGATGCCAAACGCGCATGTGAGCTTTGGAACCACTTAAGCCAAAAGTTGTGCAGTCCGTCTGGACCAGGTGATTTCCAATTCGGTAATGAACGAACTGCACAACTTACATCATCTTTATCAATTTTAACAGGTTCCATAGGTGTTATAGACTCACATGAGCGTCTGACATCCTGCAACCAATCACCTTCTATATGAGTGACAGGCACCGACCAGATGTTACGCCAAAATGTATTTGTGACATTTTCATCTGGCAAATGCCTATCACCCACACATGGATCCGGTTCCTCCCATTTCCGGTACACCCACTTCTCATTTCTTTGGAACATCCGATTCTGATTATACCGATCTATTCGTTTTTTATACCGTCTTATCCTATTTGCCCATGCATAAATTTTCTGCTTTAGAAAGTCTATGCGCTCTGTGACACATGACATGTACTGCTGAGGACTAATGGTAGTCCCCAAGAATGCCTGTTTCACAAAGCGCATCACTCTCGGCCGCATATTCCCTGATCGGTAGCTAATAAGCTTACCGATGAGTGTCCTGGTCTCAGTAATACGACGTTCAATTCTATACTGCCAAGCTGGTACAGTAGATTTAGGTCGAGTAGTAGTGACATTGTTAGCTATTTTAACACCAGCTACTCGACAAGCTGCAATAGCCGCACAATATAGAATAGAATGTGTATCACTAAGATCTTCGCTATTATCTAAATATTCAGGTAATAACGAATCCAGGGCACCCACCAGCGCTAAATTTCGTTTATGAATGGGCAAACGGAATAACCGGGGCCTATCATTGCAATTTAAATATCGGTATTCCAGAATCGCATCCTCCAAAGCACTCCTTATCCTATCATTGTATTGGGTACTTACGGATATAACTTCACTCTCCACTAGTTCATCAATATCATCAGTATATGATGCCAACTGAGGTGTGCTGTTGGCTACCGAATCCACAGTGTGTGACGAAGAAGGGATAATTAAGCTATTCCGTATGTCAGAGCGTATCCTCTCAAGTACTGCATCATCCAGCAGATGACAGCGCTGTATAGCTCGTACTTGATCCGACAATCGTTGTGCTGATACATTGACAGCTGGTTCAAGCTCCTGAAACAAAGAGACTAGTCGAACACGGTACGCAGTAAGGTTCGTTCCCACCTCTGTAGCCCGATAATATGCCCGCATGACATTTTCATTAATAGACTTTGTCCACTTCATGCGGCGCACATCACCACCGGTAGCGGGGACCCTGTTCGAGGTCAGTAGTCCTCGGGATCCCAAGCTGGTCGGTGGCCGGCCTCTCCCCTGCCGACGTACAGGTGTTGGCGACGTCGGCGGAGAGAAAAACTCGTCGCTTGAAGTTGAGCTCGACGCCTCAGCCACGGCCGGAACTTCTGTTGTAGCTTCCGGGGACGGCAAGACGGAGCGGAGCGACGAGTCCGGGGATGTTGTCAGTGCTCTGGATCTAGCTCGGGTTAACATTTTCTAGTCGAATTTCTAATTTCTTTCATTTTCAATATTTTTTGTATTTTGACATGACGTTAAACGTCATGTCTTACTATCAACATATATCTATATATATTATTTATTTAAAACGGTTTTGTGTTATATTTTCATAAAAAGGATCCATTTCAATACAGTTTAATAGCTTTTAATGATTGTACGGGATTGTAAATGTATAGAAAACTTGTTTTAATTCGAAAATGTGAAGAAATTCCGACTGATGTAGGTAAGTGTTGCTAGTGTATTATTATTATTATTATTATTATTTAAAAAATATATAAGTATGTTTATCAGCAGTCTGGTTACTATAGTACAGGCTATGCCTAGTTTGGGATCAGACGGCCGTGTGTGAGATGTGTATACGAGTATGTGAGGTATATTATATTAATACAATAGTTACTGAGAGTAAATGCATGGTTTATATACTCACTTGATATTATTATTCATAGTTTAATTTCTCTCTTTTCACTTTGCATCTAATACTGCGCCAGATTGCAACCAAAACTGAAGTTCCCTTAAAATTCTAACAATGTTTTCGAGGAAAAATAATATAATAATATATCAAGTAAAAAGTAGAAAAGAATTAAGCCTCCTGGACATTTTTCTCTACAAATAGGTACATAGTTTTATTAGGTACGTGTTAACTCTATATAAAAATCTTACGAAAAGTTATATCTAGGATAGGTCGTTCATAGGTCAAACCTATCATAGTCAGTGGTATCGTAGTAGGTCATAGGTATTTCTAATAGTAAACATCGTCCTAACGTTTGTAGACATAAAATGATTACAATAAATTATTTCACTTACCAGGTACTTCTAAAATTTTCTTAACATTTAAGTAAAATATCATCTCTTTTTCGAACAACTTCATTTCCTTGACCATTTCTGCTTTTGCTACATTTGTTTTAGAAATGGCTTTGATGAAGAAGTAAAGAACTTTCTGATTCGTCAAGCACACTTTGAGTTTTAAATATTCCGATAGGAAACCCAACATTTTGTCGCTAGCAGTATGAACATAGTACTTAGAAATATTTCCATTACTCGTACTATTGTCTCTCGATATAATCAAATTGATATCTTCTTCTGTGATGTACTCGATATTATGATTAAAACATTTCTTAATTGACAATGTTGCCATAGCGTCATGTAACTGCGAACAATTTTATATTTATGAACAGTTGTATAACAATCACTAGAGGGCCAGAGCTAATGAAATTCGGTCTAAATACACAAGATAATGATGTTAAGAATACCTATTTATCATAACAGGTAATCAAAAGGTAAATATTGATAATAATTATTACCACAAAGCAAATATGTGATTTGTAAATGTAACCATAAGGATTGTCAATCTTTCAACTCGTATGTATGAGAAGGGAGTTGATAACTAAGATAGGTACTTTTTAGAATGACTACTTCCTAAGATGAGAGAAACACGAGAATTCGTCAGTCGAGAATTTATTTATACTAAGTAATAATATACGTACTTAATACTACTGAGACTTCTATTATTCGTGCTTATGGTCATAACCAGTAAAACTCATAAAATTTATGAATAATATATAATGCACTTTATTTTTTTTTGTAATACCTAACCTTTATAAAAAACAGTAAAATGTAAATATTAAATACATTGAAAATACATATATTCATTAAGATACTTATAGTAAATGAAGTTCTGATATACCCTTTTAGGAATATCAATCATCATGAGGTGGTGATCATAACGTCCTCAAAGAAATCGAGGTAACGAGAGGGAAAACGAAGCACTGCATTCCACTGATCTCTCGGCCCGTAGAAGGCGCGCCGGGTGCCGGAGAGCATTCATCGGTCTGCGGCCACCTTAGGAAGTAGCCTGCGAACGACGATTTTGTGGAATACGTCGTCCGAACTGATACAGGTCTGATAGGCAGCGTACAGCATTCCTTTATTTTTAGCGGACTGCGACTGGGTGAAGGGTGACGGTCGCAACGGGTAATGAAACCCGTCTTGGGTGAGACGGGTCAATGCCTGTCGGGGGTGTCAGAATAATACAAATGCGATTCTAGCTCCCCCGGCCATTTCCAAGCAGAGGAACCCCGGGGTGACTTTTTGTCGGTAAGAGTCCGACAGACCCTTTCGCCCCCTACCCCAATGGGCGTTGGACATTCAGGATGATCTTCCACCCCATTAACAAGAAAAAGGAATATCAATCAATTCTTCAACTTTTATTAGACCACTCTTTGTCAAGGTTCAGCAATTTATCCATTGGTTTAAAGGTTACATACTTACATATAAAAGACATGCACAGTTACTTTTACATATAGTGTTAGTTTAGATAAATAGCTTATTGGATTTTGATAGATATGTGCACTAGGGAATTGCAGTTTTTATTTTTATTTTAGGTACCTATTTATCTATAAACTTACCCCATTATCTTTTTGAAATACGAATCTTTCAAGGATTTCATCTAGCAATTCTGTGACCCTGATTCGATATTTGTCATCTTCTTTCGCCATTTCGATAAACTCTTTACTACGAGATTCGACGTTTGCTTTTCGAGAAGACTTCGGGTCACCAAATATCTCTTCCCTTTTATCTTTCCTCATAACTATTACAGGCGTAACGAGACTAGCCTGCGTGATTCCAAATACAATACTTTTCTCGTATGCCTCTTTAACTGTGCTTTTATTAAATATATCTTTGGCATTTATCCCACTAGCTTCTAATTCCTGAGACAATATACTGTAGTAGAATTCTATTAATTCTTCCGTCCAGATAAGTCTGTTGGCTCGAGTAGTGTTAAAATATATTAATGAAGATAAGTCGAGCATCGGAGAACAATAAATAACTGTTTGAAAATCTACAAAAATTGCATGACAATCGGCATTGGCTTCTTTTAAAAATATGTTGTTGGTCCAAAGATCGCGATGTACTACAACATTTCGATATTCGGTTGAAGGCTTCATTAGTTCCATAGCCCTATCATATAGCCCTGGCATATAGGCTTCTAAATATTTATTGAAATTAGGTTTGAATTTATATTTGGAATATTCCTTGAGAAAATCGATCGCAGCATTTCTTCCAGTGTCACGCCAGTCCAGTCCTTTAATTGATTCTTGCAAATAATCGCTGTACTGCTCCCATATTCTGTACGCTCGTCCTAACTCTTTACTTTTCCTTTCCTCATAAATGTATGATTGTGCGTGAAACCTTGCTAACGTCACGATGGTGGATTTCAATTCTTCAAAAGATAACGTTTCTTCCTGATCCGGCATCTTATATCCTTGAACTAGTACATTTTCAAAAACAAATATATTTTCTTTACTAAATAACAGTTTTGGTCTCCATTTACGTACACCTGGAATTATTAAGGATTTTTTTTATAAAGATTCTTCAAGTAAGAATACTGCGCTTTAAGTAATAACAGGTGCTTATAAGTCAGACTATTAAAGACATTTATGAATTTCTGCTCAGAGGCATTAAATAAGTACCTACTATACGTATTATACGTAATCAGTAGAACCGATTCGGAGGAAACATTTGCTACCTCAGTCAGGACTTGATAAGTATTTGTAGTAGTGAAAGAAAAGAGCAAGCTTTCTTGCAATTAATTGGCGTTGACCTGTTTGGTTGGTACGACACATATGTTTTGTAGGTATTTGGTGAGAAAATTAAGTCAATGATCTACGAGATCTATGAGTCCCATAGCGAAATGATATTATAGACCTATCCCTTAAATATCTTACCTTCTGGGTCTTCAAATTCTTTAAAAAGCTTAGTAAGCATTATGTATTCTTTTTTGAAAAACAAAACTTCGTTAAGGTATTCAGCTTTCCATTTGTCGAACCTTGGCATGCATTTTACAAAAAGCATTACTTCCGACTTAATACCATTTGATTCCACTTCAATTATTAGATTTAAATGGTCACCTAAATACCCAATAATTTTTCCTTCGATTTCTTGAAAAGTCCACTTTAACACTTTAGAAAAGCCACACTGTTTCGCAATAAACAAAATTTCGGCTGGGTTAAATAATTCCATTGTGTACTGTATCGCTTGTACGATATTAATGTAGGTCTAAGTAGGCTGCGATAATACTATTTTAATGATATCATAATTACAAGTGATATCTGTAAGTGTTTGTGTATAGAAAGATAGAATTGAATTGTGTAAATATGTTTAAACATTACTGCGGCTTGCTAGGTGTTGTTTCACTCGTGAGCAAGAGGCAAGATAATTTATGTTATCAAATAGTACGGTAACTACTTGTTAAAGGTGTGGTAATATTATTAGAATTTATAAAACCAAAAGAAATAGTTAGCGCAATAATTTGTAAAATAATACCTACTTATTCAAATGCATAGGACAGAAAGTGAACATATCTGAGTTAACTATATACCTACAAAGCGACAAAATATCGTTGTAAACGCTTTACGCTAAAATATTGAAGATTCTCAAAAATTTATTAGGTACTGTGGGGTTTTTTATTAAATCCTAAGAAAATTATTACCATTATGGAAAAAAATTGTCCTTCAAAATGTATGGTTTGATCAAAGTCCCCTGCTTCCAAAATGTATCGATAACGAGGTCATGAAAAATTATTTATGAGTGGCTGATTTTTTTACTATTGCTTAGTTAATATTTATATAATTTTACAGCCACATTGTCCTATATATTGCGTGGACGAAGGCGGACTGGAGTAAAGTACGTTATATACTTACGTATATTCGTAACTGTACTTACCTAACCAGTTACAAGAAAAGAAATTATTTTCGTTGTTTGGTAACTAGTTGTGGGAGAAGAATTATTATTCCACTTTTGTAGATCAGATTATTTCCATTTTTGTAACCTGAGATGTTAGTTCCTACACTCAAGTTGTAGTACAAATCCATGATTTAAAAATAATGGCAATCAAGCTAAATCTTCGTGAATAGATATACTTTGATGAGCAGCCCAACTTTTTCTCTTACAAACATTTTTTTTGTGGTCAAAAAAAGGGGTAGCAGGGATGAAATATGTCGGCGATTATCAAACAGGAGAGGCCTATGTCCAGCAGTAGACTATTAAAGGCTGTTGATGATGATGATGATCAAAAATTACTGACAGAGACACATACGGCCTCACAGAAAATGGCCATGAAGCATTTTTCTTTCGTTGCTTTACACCGAGTTAGCGAGGTTACCGAAGGCCAGACCTGCCGGCCCTCCTTAGCATTAGGGCTCCTGAGCATTATTTTCCTAATTAAAGGGCGGCAGCGCACTTGTCTCTTGAGTTGCGGGTATCCGGGTATCCATGAGCGGAGGTTGGCATTTGCCATCAGGTAACCCGTCTGCTCATTTGTCCCTATAGGTACCAATGAAAAAGATAAACAATACTTTAGCATATAGCTAATTAAGAAATATAAAATATCGCAAATTTGGACGTTACTTTATGTGCATACGACCGCCGATTAAATTATTTTTTATGAGTACATTTCCGAACAAATACCATTAATATTGATCTTGGTGTTTACTATCTACAGTTTCATAATAATAATCCTTTATCTTAGGCAATATTATTAATATTAATATTAACTTCACACATCTCACACACGGCTCTCCGACTCCAAACTAGGCAAAGCCTGTGCTATGGTAACCAGACTGCTGATAAATATATTTATATATTTCTAAAAACAAAACAAAAATAAAATTTATTTTATTTTAATTTATTTATTTCAGGTCATTTTTAGAAGAAAATTTTTGTGTTGATTTTTCTGAAACTGTGTGATTTCTTTCTGAAAGCGGTTCAAATCTATCACGGGATCAACTAGACTACTGTATTAAGAGGAAATGAAAAAAAAAACGACGATTCGTATAATATTTTTTTAACGACTATATTACAAACCAAACATAGAACTTGTTGAATGTAAATCTAAGAACGGTTCTGTCTTGATTCTATTCAGTTTTTTCTCTTTAACAACTTCATAATTTGGAGTCCAGAGTTCAGTTGCTCTTGGAGAATACGACCCATTCAGCTTGCTGTTATTAGTATCTTCTTCATCACTGGAGTCTGCATCGATTTCCATAGGTTCTTCTTTCGTGTCATCTGTCAATGCCGGCTGCTCCATTCCAGATAGGCGTTGCAGGAACGACGTACATAGTAAGCTGATTGCTGGTACCATGTGTGGCGATGCTAAAGAGAACTGAAACAAACAATAAGACATTTTTTTAAATTCCCTTGTAGAACTAGCAAACAATAATTTGTTATGTCAGTCAGTTTGTTTATAATATGTACATAAGCAGTATTTCAATGTTATCATACGGATACGGACAGTATAAGCTAAAGCTTTGAAGTCAGTGGATCGAAATCCAGTGGCGGATTTACCTGCCGCTGAGTAGTCTGGAGCCTAGGGCGGCATATTTAGCCCAATTTTTTTTTGTCATATTTAAATAAAAAAAACAACCTAAAATTAAACGTTAATTTTCGAGACTATTTTCCTTCATCTCTAAAATTTAACAAAAATAATAGTATTTACTATACTACTATTACGAGTAGTACAATGCAGTGTACCAAATATATTTGAAAAATTACTAAACGCTTGGTGAAATATATCTTTGAGAATATGGATTGTTAAAATATTCCAATAGCGGTTTAATATTACAAGCCTCCAGCTGGGAGAACAACGAGCTCAGGGAGTGGCTTGACACCATTTGCATACCACTACGGGCGGTGGCCAACTGCCGATACCATGAACTCAGGTATACTTGTATACTTTGTCGCCGCCGATATACTTCGGCACGCACTTTCACCTTCAAATCCCACGGTGATATTCCGGCCAACGGTCACGCCACCTCCGTAGATACGGAGCGCAACCGCGCATGGCTCTGAGCGCGCCAGAGGGGCGCCCTAAGAAGGCAAGGCGCTAGAGGAGACGACAACCGAACAAACTGTCGGAAGTGGACTTCCCATTAAGGATCAGGCCCAGATACTTCATCTGGGCTTGAACTGGTACGAGGACCGAATTGATCACGATTGAGGCACCAGGGACTGAAATAAGACGGTCTCCGTCTTATACAGGGCAACTCTTAAGCGCCTCCAGGACCTCAATGATGTGAATTCAATGTTGTAGGTTCGATCCCACATGGGACAACACTTTGCGTGATTCACAAATTGTTTGTCTAAGTCTGGGTGTTCTTTGTGTCCGTTTTATATATGTTTGTAAAGGATATATTCACAGTGTGGGAGGTGCCGTTTAACGAAAAAATGCGCCCTAGCACCAGAGAGATAGCACTGGTGGCCAGGCGCGTTTCCTCTTGAAAGTTCGCCCCTCGGAAAGTGTCATCGTAACAAACCCGGGAGAGAGATTTCCCTAGTCTCTTCGAAGGCTCCTATATTCCACAGGAGGGTTCCAAGAACAGACCCATGTGGAACACTGCACGACATGGGCAGGCGCCTCAGACATCCATCTTGGCCCTCGTACATAACGGTACGCCCCTCTAAATAGTCTGCCACTAGTCGCCTTAGGTACTCTGACACTCCGTGATAGTGAAGTGTCTCGCTGATGTAGCCGAATGGCAGGCTATTGAATGCGTTGGCGATGTTCAACGACAACGCCAGCAGCACGCAGAGCTCTTCGGTCACGATCCTGAGGCGCAACACAGCGCCGATTGAGGAACGCCCCGTTTGCGAATTGGACGTCTGACAGATCAGGGTCCACCTCGCAGAGCTGGCGGACAATGCCGTCAAAAAGAACCCACCCCAATAAATTTACCCCCCTTGTCCAAACACCATGGGCCCGTAAGTAGCGGCCAAAGTGGCAGGATGTCCCGGCTTCGAACACCTTCCTGAGAGGGTCTGACATGGGGTCGATGGCTAGGGCCAGTACTCGGGTAGGTATCCTGTCTGGTACGGTTGCGGTGTTCGGGTGTAGAACAGCCGCCCCTACCTCCACATCAGCAGAGTGGAACATCATAAAGGACATGACAGCCCGAAGGGGTTTTCACTCATAAAAAAAGGGTATTGAACTGTAGAGGTAAGTGGGGCCGGCAAAAAAATTATAGCCTGCTGGCGGCAAATATGTAAAGCCGCCACTGTCGAAATCCATACCAATATTATAAATGCGAGTGTGTCTGTCTATATTTTCCTAACTTGCATATAATTTATTAATAGATATGCAACGCAAGTAAGTGACATAAGATCGATTTGAACCCATACCTTCCTATCTTTATTATATTGGAAACATTATAACTTTGAGAGTCGTGAATTCATAATTATAGAGCCTACTTTACAAAAAAGTCTTCGACCATAAAAATATAAGAAAATAAGCTGATAATGGGAAAAATAACAATACTATACTATAATAAATATACTTATACTATACTATAATAAATATATTAACACACACAATTACTTGTTTATGTTATTTATAACATTATATTTTAAATAACATAAACAAGTAATTGTAAGTGTGTGTTTTATTAACATGGACTCCGAAAGTGGTAACTCTGATCTAGCGCCGACATTGATTCTTGTCATTATTATAGTTCTCATCGCATACTCTTGTATTTATAATTACAGTTTTTTCTTCTAATTAGATGTTGCTGTCGTTCACCTTATATCTCTTTATGATCATAGATAGACTGATTACATTAGTCAATGTACTCGTTCTATATTTAGCATTCTTTACCCGCTGTCAAGAGTACTACGAAAAATAAAGTTTAATTTTTTATTTTTGACGTGAGAGACATGTCATGGAAAAATAACAATAAGTAAAAGTGAAAGTAGTTGTAAAATTATTATTTTACACATTTACACACGGCAGACTGACTCCAAACTAGGCAGACCTTGTACTATGGCAACCAGGCTGCTGATAAACATACTTATTTATTTCTAAATAAACATATTAAAGATAAATTACACCCACACATAGAACAAATGACCGTGCTCGTCACACAATATTTATCCTGGGTGGAAATCGAATCCACGACCTCCGGCTTCGCAGTGGGGGTCAAACCAAAAGAACTAGAGCAAGAGGCGCGTAAAATAGGTTTGCTAAAGTTGCAAAATGGTAAAACGCCAGTCAATTATAAAATGTCTTCGTCCTATCAATGTCCCTTTGAAATATATTGTACGAAACATAGCTACAATTAATAATTTGAGTTTTCAGTCGTATCCCTTCTAACACAGAAGGGTGTTCTTAACGGTATGTTGTAAAAATTATCAAGTGCATAAATACACTTTAATGAGTGTTTCAAGCAATTCCGGACTTCCCTTTTAACTTGAAATTAGTTGAACTATGGAAATAAAATAGCGCCTGTATGACTACCCTAGCAAGAAGAATTTTGATATCTTGTTACTATCTTATTCCTTTCTACTTTTATTTTTCTCACTTTAATTTATAATATTGCCTTCTTTACTAAAACTAGTGCCAGCAAATCAGTGTTTTTCTTGTTTTTAAAAAGACATACAAAGTGTGGTCCCATGTGGGTATCGAACCCACAAAACTCAGCACAGTGGAAAGCGGCGAGGTGACGTCATCCGTGCAAGTATAAGTAGATAATATTACCTGAGCTATACTCGAAGTGGCCAATGCACTGACGTCCACGGCGTTTATGTCGACCGCGCCCCCCGCTTGTACCTCAGACAGCTGTTGCTCTGCCAGCAACGCACTAAAGTTCGAAGTCGGCAACTTGCGATGTGATATCACCTCTAGACGGCCTTCCTCACTTGCCTCTGGTTCTATGCAGTATATTTCCTGTAAAATGGAAAACATTAAAAATAACACTTGACCGGATGGCGTAGTGGTTTGAATAACGGACTGCTATTCCAAAGGTCGCGGGTTCGATTCCCACTCAAGTCAAACATTTGCGTAAAAAAAAGTATATATGTATTTATATCAGTTGTCTAGTACCCATATTACAATCTCTGCTTAGTTTGGGACTAGATGGCGTTGTGTGATTGTAGTAAAATATATTATTATTAATAACATTTGTTTACTACCTATAATTAGTTAGTAAACGCTTATTGTTGGCGTTAAATGGCATAGTATAAACTTGTTTGTTTACTAATGTTAACAAACACATTTAAACGTTTATATTTCGCCATTCCTACATAAGAGGGCTTTGAAAGAAGCCTATGTCAATTATTTTCTTTATTTTTTCATCATAAAAATAAACAATAATAGTAAATCTATCTAATATTATAAAGCTGAAGTGTTTGTTTGTTTGGTTAAAAGCGTTTATCTCAGGACCTACTGGTTGGAATTAAAAAATATTATATATATATATATATATTTGGATAGCTCATATATTTAGGAAGGCTATATAACATTACGCTACGACTAACAGGAGCCGATCATAAACGAAAATTGTTGCAAAAACAAGATTTTTTTTTGAGTAAATATAGAATCGCAAAAAAAAAGGCACACAGTTATGTTACTACGATGGTTCTTATTATTTCGCTATTACTATATAAAAGGGCATTCAAAGAGACATACGTCAATTATTTTTATTGTTTTTATCATAAAACTAAGCACTAATGGTAAATGATTATAATAAAGTTTATAATAACACACAAAACTCGTCTGAGAGCTTGCCCTTTTCTTATCTGTCGAAGAAGTAAAGCGACATCAAAACACATGACTTCTGTATTGCAATGAGAGAGAAAAACAGTCCAACAAAAAATGTACATATTTAACAAATAAATATATGCTTACCGAGTCATTCCTCATCAGATACAAACTAATATCGTCGTCGAAACATGTCCCAAATGTACATTGTTTGAACACACCGGTGGACGGATCAACAAGCTTTTTCTTCGTCAGTATTGGGGTCGAATTATGTGGAGTGAATACATAAACTGAAACAAACCCAAAAATTAGCTTTATAAAATAAGATTTTGGTAGTAATCAAAAGGAAAAACGAAAAGAACCGAAAAGGGACCAACATATAAAACGTAACTTATTTTTTGTGCTTTACAATAAAATTCCTTCTTTAAACATCAATTAAAAAGTTAAATTCAAATTAAGATGCTTGATAAATAATTGAATGCTCTATTGTGAAACTCTCTACTGAGGTTATAAAGCTGAATACTTTATTGGTAACACTGTTTAACATATATATGTTAAATAACAGGTGTCCCAAGAAGAACGCAATTTTTAAATTTTAAATAAAACAGATATGTAAAAAAAAAATCGTGAAACTTTATTATATCGTAAAGTAGACAGAATGAGGTTATGTATGGAACAATATATCGTGCAGATGGCCGCCGCGGCTTTGCTGGCATGCACGCGATCTTTTAATGAAATTTTCAATGACCGTTTTGCATGAATGCTGCGGTATTTCATTAATGCAGCGTCCAATTTCCTCTTTTAAGGCTTGAGTCGTCGTCGGCTTATTCGCTTAAACCATCGACTTCAAAAAACCCCAAAGAAAAAAATCTAATGATGTTAAATCGCACGATCTAGGCGGCCAATTCTGATCTCCAAAACGCGAAATAACATGACCGAGAAATGACTGATGCAGCAATTGAATTGTTTCTCTGGCTGTATGACATGTAGCGCCGTCTTGTTGGAACCACATGCCCTCCACATTCATTTCTTCAATTCTAGGCAAGAAAAAACTGGTTATCATTTCACGATACCGAACACCATTGACTGTTTGCGCTTGACCTGCCTCATTGTCATAAAAAAAAGGTCCAATGATTCCTCCAGCCCAAAAACCACACCACACAGTGACACGTTGAGAATGCATTTGCTTCTCGTGAATCACTCGAGGATTTTCCTCACCCCAAATGCGACAATTCTGCCTATTGACGAAGCCATCAAGATGAAAATGGGCCTCGTCACTGAAGATGATTTTATCGGCAAAATCAGCATTTTCATGTTGTCTCTCCAATACCCAATTAACGAACAGTCAATGGTGTTCGGTATCGTGAAATGATAACCAGTTTTTTCTTGCCTAGAATTGAAGAAATGAATGTGGAGGGCATGTGGTTCCAACAAGACGGCGCTACATGTCATACAGCCAGAGAAACAATTCAATTGCTGCATCAGTCATTTCCCGGTCGTGTTATTTCGCGTTTTGGAGATCAGAATTGGCCGCCTAGATCGTGCGATTTAACATCATTAGATTTTTTTCTTTGGGGTTTTTTGAAGTCGATGGTTTAAGCGAATAAGCCGACGACGACTCAAGCCTTTAAAGAGGAAATTGGACGCTGCATTAATGAAATACCGCAGCATTCATGCAAAACGGTCATTGAAAATTTCATTAAAAGATCGCGTGCATGCCAGCAAAGCCGCGGCGGCCATCTGCACGATATATTGTTCCATACATAACCTCATTCTGTCTACTTTACGATATAATAAAGTTTCACTTTTTTTTTACATATCTGTGTTTTATTTAAAATTTAAAAATTGCGTTCTTCTTGGGACACCCGTTATAATGTGGTTGTTACAAAGCGGTTGCATTTCATCTTAAATCACGGTACCTAATGTTTATTTTACATTACCCGTCCGAACGATTTTCACCGAAGTAGATCGACACCGCATCGCGTTCAATGCAAAAACAAATGTGTGGTGGCCCTAAAAGTACTTGAATTATATAAAGAGTGAAACATCGCATAAAATTAATCACTTACCATCGTTATTAGTTGTAACAACAGCTACTTTGTTAGAAAACCTGTGGGCCGCTATACAAGTTGGTGTTATTTGCACGAGCCATTTCACTGTTAATGACAAAAGACTCCAAACCGCTAGGCAATTCTCCGTTGTACAAATTAACTAAAAAGAAAAAAAAGAAAATTTTAAGTATTTCTTTTTTATATAACTTAACCGGGACCGAACTTCGTCGGGGCATTTAGTTCGCTGGGTTTAAATTTGGAATCGTTACTAAACAATGACTATTATTGAATTCAGTAGTGTTTCTGGCAGTCTGACTGAAAATGATAAAGCAATCTAAAAATACATATAATAGCAGTATATCGGTAATATCTCTGGAGGTACATTATAAACAATTAGATATATCTCTCATAAGATTTCAGTATGAATGTGAAATATGTAAATAAATAAAGAATATTAATTTAAGTAAGGGCGATGTTTAAGATGAAAAAATACCAATCGAATTGAGAACCTCCTTCTTTTTGAAGTCGGTTAAAAAATAAAATTATATACTCACATAGTGTGCTGCATCTTTGTTACCAAACAGAACATTGACACCCTTAGGACGCAATGCTGGATGTGATAGGGTAGTCCTAAGGTTACATAGATGTGTGTCCCATAAAGTCAGCTTCGAACCGAACCAGGCAGCGATCAAAGAACCGTCTTGCGAAATCGCTACACCTCCCATACTGTAACTATCATCTCTCCCAATAGACACTTTACCCATTTCATCGGCAAGTGAATGCTCCTTGTGAATATTGAACAACCTCTTTATTATATCATTTTTATTATTGATTTCTCTTAAATATGGTAAATCCTCATCTTTCCCAGGTTTATGCTTTGAAGGCTCTTTGAAATTATTCAAGACATTATTTGAGATGGACGAACCAACACCTGATGAATAATAGCATGCCGTTAAACAGGCCCAAGCAACTGTCTTGCGATGCGTCTGTGACGTATTCTCTCTTTTCCATATTCTAAACTTCTGGTCTGCCCCAGCTGATACACAAAATTCACCTTTCTTGTTAAGAGCTAAAGAAACAACATTGCATCCACCGTGAGAAAGGTTAACACATGTATTTAGGTGGAATGGTGTTGCCTTATTGTATTGTGCTTGCCAGAACTTCAACTTTTCTTCTGGGTAAATAATACCATCGTTTCTATATTCCGATGTCACCAGCCACTCGCCATTACCGCTCACTGCTGCGCAAGTCACCTCTGTCTCTAATGGCAGTAAATTCCATCTTTCTGATGGTAGGCTGTTTGTTTCTGTTATATCTAGCTAAAATAAAAATTTCAAATTAAATAACAATATCAATATAGTGACTACAATACACTAGCCAATATAATACCTACTAATAGGGGTTTAAAAAGTCTTGACCAAACTAAAAAAGAAGAACAATAAGAAAACTTTGATCTTACGTTATATAGGACTTTGTCTGTAGTAGTAGAATAAAGCTGTAAATGGCCAGTACGTCCTGCTATGATCAATGCTTCAAGTGGTTGATGATACACCAACGCGCCTCCCACAGCACGCGCGACAGGAGACAAGCCGCCGCATTCCAGAATAGTGGAGACTACTCGCAGCTGAGCGTTTGCAATTACTACCGCTAAAATATTACACAAAATTAGATATGACGGAATGACTCGACCCTCATTGATTAAATACAGTAGTGAAGTACAATTATTGAGACTGTCAGATTTATGGCTGGTGCTATCATTCAAGTCATTTTGCAGACTAGATTAATGTCGCGTCACTCAGACATTTACGACTTGACGCAGTATACAAGAAGAAAACAATGAAGTTGTATGTTTCTACTCCTGTGGTCTCGAGTCATTATCATATTTGACTTAAACAAATTGTTCAATATGTGCCACTACCGATTGCAACACAACGAATTGTCCGACTATATCTCACAGAGGGTAAGATTAAGTCGAAACATAAACTAGCCATGGATGGTTTCTTTCCCACATTTAGACTGAGCTTTTTGATTGTAACGGTGCATTTCGCACCATTACAGAAAAGTGAATTATCGACGTGTTGTTAGTTTTAAAGGATGAATTTTCTTACGTTTCAGTAAAGCTCCGAGAGATGGCGTCACAGTCGAGATTTTTAATCGACTATTGTAGTGATTCTATGGCAGTTTTTTGCACTGCTTGCTCTGGCAACATTTTTTTGGTCGCATTTGCATCTTCCTGGGCGAAGCAGACCGGGGTAGACATGTTTGTGCTTTTTGAAAGATGGAAATGAAATTCGTTTCCATTTGTTATAATCAGAGGGTTAATCACCTTTTAGTGTTGGCCGGTTTTGTTAACAAAGTTGCCTTTTTGAAATTATTAGTAATGCCTCCGATTTATTTGTGAGACGTTTTGGAACCCTGTGCCGTAACAGGGTTCTTTTTATTTTTTTATTTATAGCTTTTTTATTTATAGCTTTTCTTCTTATTAGTTTGCAATTCCCTTACGTTACAATTAGTTTTTTACCTCACGACCTGCCTGATCCTGGGATTTAGTCTGCTTTGGAGAGTGGATTTCCTTTCTTAAGTACCTCTAATGGCAGGAAAAGTCCTCTGACTGTAGCCCATTATTTGGATTCACTTGGGACAGGAACCAGGAAGGTTGAATTACTTACCCCGCCACGACGACATCCACGTGGAGAACAGGAGTGAGCGTTATAAGAGTTAGTTATACCATAGTTCCAAACGGACTGTGCCGGCGTTATCGGTATGTCTTTTGTTGTATATGATAACTACCTTTAATTTCTTTATGTATTAAACAGTCTTTATGTGACTTTTAAAGATATTTTACCTTGTAATTTGTATTATCAAGGTAAACAGATTGCATTTATAACAGAACTAATTTGAGAATAAGAATTACATTTGTAACTAGATCTATAATATTCCTTGTACTCTACAGACACTACGGGATTAATAAACTGCCTCTTAATCTTATAACATCTCTTTATTTGATAGCTGCCCCCCACCCTAGATTAAAAGTCTAAGCGCTGACCAAGCTGTTCCAGGTATTTTTTGTATTTGTTATTAGTTGTCTATGTTCATTTAGGCCGGCACCTGGCGTCCGAGATTATTGGTTTTGTTAGAATTTGTGGTGCCGGACCAGTTAGTTCATTCATTTGTATTCAACATAGACTTTCATTAGTTAAAAATTTTTTTTTTATTTTTTTAATATTACATGATCACCCTTATTGCTCAAACTTGCCAAATGTTTAACTATTTAAAAAAATCTAAGCATACTTACAATTGTTTGTCATTGTTATTGCCACATGGTTGTTATTTGTGGTAATAAATCTAATCATTCCGGGCAGTCGCGGTATAAAAGCTTTCTCATTGGCTCTGTAAGCCAGGTTACCCATTGTCCATTTCACTAAAACTTTTTCCATTCCGCCAGTGTACAGGTAATTACCTGGAATAAAAGTAAAATGTTAAAAAATTCATATATGATGTAAGTCTACTGGTTTGGATTGAAAATTTCTTTTAGCGTTGAATAGCCTTTTTTTCGAGCTAGGCTATATAACATCACGCTAGGAACAATAGGAGCGGATCATTAATAAATAGTGTTGCAAATGCAGGGAAAATTTATTTCTTTTGAGAGATGCAGCCGACGGTGCTTGGGTCAGCTAGTGTTTAATATTGGTGCACAAGTTCTAGTTCAGGATCTAAAAACGGTTCTACATAAGACCAAGTAACTATAAATATATTACATAATCGAAAAGTCTTAAATGAAATATTATATTTTAATATTAACTAATAATAATTTTGCTAAGCTTAACAGAATGAATTCTTACCTTGTAAAGAAAAGCATGTCGCAAGTGGAGGTAAGAAGTGCCAATGCAGCACCTCCCTAGCAATTTGCCTGTGGTCATATAAATTCCCTCTTATAATTGTGGTGCGGCCCAAAGTGTCTGTAATAGCGACAGCATTTGTTTTCTGATGTGCCGCCACTGATGTTATGCGATACTGATTGTGGTTTATGATCCTAGAAAAAAAGACATTTTATTCAAATTCTCATAGTAAAGTATAAAAAAAATCATTTAAAAGTATTAAACAGATAATAGAACGATTAAAATTTGACGAATGTTTCTTAAGATAGGCATGTTTTAACAAACAAATAATACATGACAAACTAGTTGGTGCCAAGAGCACTCTTTTGCCTTTTTGACGTGGTGGTCAAATACTTGTATAGAGTTTTGAACTAGACTAAAACTTACTGTGTCTTCAAGTGTGGTTGCTGAAGGTTCTGAATGAACAAATACTTTGTTCCATTAGTAAGAGCTGCAAATCTGTCTCCGTTACACCAACCCAGTGATATTCGTAACATGTCAAAGCATATTACTTTTGTATCTTTATATTCATACAAAAGTTCTCCAGTTTTCACCGAAAAAGTACTGAGTACAAGGTATTTCTGTTTTGGTAGTTTGTAAGTAATGCAACATTCATTGCTGTCTACCAAGTCAAATGTTAAAACTTTAGCATTAGATGGGAGTTTCAGTTTCTGTAAATGTAAAAAAAAATGTTATTATAAGCAGTTTTAAAATATTTTAATGAATTTAATATAAATTTACAAACATTAGAAATAGACAAAGTAAACTGTTATTTTTTATAATGTACAGATGGCGTAGGGGTTTAATCTTTTGCCACACTGCTTACTACTATGCTGAGTGTTCACTACGACACTGTGTGATACACAAATTGTTGTTCTGAGTCTGGGTTTTCTTTGTGTCCGTTTCATGTATGTTTTTTAAAATCTCCCTTGACACAGGATATATTCCTAATGCGGGAGTTGTCTTTATTTTGTAATAAAAAATATATACAATTGCCTACACAAATAAGATTACCCAAGACCTTGACCGCCTTGGACAGAGAGTATATTTGAGTCTACAGATATACTAGCTTTAGCCTGTGGCTTCACCTGCATATATTTCGGTTTTCACAGTAAAAAGTAGCCTATGCCTATCCTTTCTTATCAACTTATCTCCATGCCATTAAAATCAATTCAGTTACTTTTACAGTTATAATAGGATTGAACTAGGTGTGTCATTTAAAACTGTATACACTAGTGGGTTAAGGGTGAGTTGCAGCAAGCTAGCGCTGCTCACATATAATGGTAGTGCATATGAAGGTTACTATTTAGATATTATGAAAGGTGTACTAACAATTTCTCTTAGAACAGCTCCTTTATCCCAGGTCCATATTGTAACATAGCCTGTGTGTGAACAACCATATAAGTTGTAGTCTTCATTTTCCGGAAACTGAACGGCTACAAGCTCTTTTACTGCAATCTCGGTTTCAAGTGTCCGAACACAATCTCCTGTTTGTATATTATACACACGCACTATATTCTCCACTATAATAGCCACAGATCTGAAATATTAGGTACCAGAATAAATTATTGCTGGTTTATAACAAAATTCAGGAAGATAAAACATTGATAATACTAACTCTCCGTCTGGTGAGAAAACAGGACGATGATCTATTATACTTCTACCAGCTTTTCGATGTACATTATAGTTATTAGCTTTGATGCCTTCATTATTCGTTACAACACCCATTTTCGGTATTATATGATTTTCATTATCTTTCACACATAATAATCATAAAATAACCATGAGATAACCTAAAAACTTGTAACTTGTTGTTATGTTGCAGCCGTAACTGGCCGTAAGACAGCATGTGTTGAATAACCTATCCTTTGGCTCGGCAAAATTTGATATGTCAAAAACTCGATTTTTTTTAGTAGATTATCGAATAACTTTTTTATTTGATATATAATAATTTCGATTGTTAGAATAAATAGATTAAAGAGTATAAAATTCTTTATTAAATAGGAGCTCTATTTATTCTTTGGTACATTTACACACACAAGGTATTATTCATTCGCTCTAATCAATTTGATTTCTGAGATTAGAAAAGTCTTAATATGGAGCCACTGAAGCCGGATCAAAGATTAAAATTTACCCTACACCGTACCACTTACGTCATATGTATTGTTGTATGGGTATAGTGGCAGGTTTTATCCTCGATCTGGCTGCACTGCTGCAGTCACATAGTAATTAACCTAAACTTAAGTAGTATCCGAATTTCACGCTTAAACCGCTGAACCGATTTAGATGAAATTTGATAAAAAGATACATACCTCACACTTTCTCAGTCACATTTTCGTCATCCCTCAGTAAGACATGTCCATACCACGATAACCTATTACTTCTTAACTTTTCATCTAGTGGCGCTACTTTCAAACTCCCGCGTATATACTCATTCCTAACCTTGTCTATCCGAGTCACATCACACATCCATCTCAGCATTCGCAATTCGGCAACGTTCAAGCGCCTCTCATCCTTTCTTTTAATGGACGAAGTTTCAGGCTGGTAATAAATAATAAATACATACAAAATAAATGTCTTAAAAGGTATGAGTTTACCCTAGAGATCTGCAAAAGACCGGGTTTTAATCTTTCAGTTTGTTTAAACCCTCCCATAGGGTTTTTATTCGGGTGTTCATTGATTTCTTGTTTTAATTGCCGTAAATGTTAATATCAATGAATAAACCACTATGTACTATTTGCTACTCTTTTACCTATTTGTCAAAATCTTTTTATAAATAAATTCTTTCTACAAAAATCTATTTGGTTCAAAAACGGTAGAGTTCATTCAGACGGAGACAAACAAGTATTAAATAAACATTGATTCTCCTCGTTTCTTAAAATAAGTTGAAAAGTAAGCTGCCATGGCTATCAAAGCTCCTTCAGTTCCTCCAGAAAATCACCAGCTACTCAAGATGGTTTTCGCCAGGGTCGCTCAGCTGGTGATCTTCTCGTCTATTTAACACACCGGTAGGCACAAGCGATCGAGACCAAGGGAGAGGCTTGTGCGGTTAGCTTGGACATAGCGAAGGTCTTCGATGTTGTCTGGCATAAGGCGATTCTCTCGAATCTCCCTTCCCGGGCTTCCCGAGAAATTATGTAACAGGGTCACGAGTTTAATTGCAGACAGAAGCATTAAAGTCGTTACTGATGATGCATGGTTTCCCTTAAAATTTGTAAATGCTGGTCTCCAGTAAGGCTGTATGCGATCACCCACACTGTTTTTGCTGAATATCAATAACATGTTGCAAACTAGTAGTCTCCATTGCTATGCGGGTGATAGTACGGAAGATGACCTTTGTACCGACCGATCTAATTATTTATTGGAAAACGTCGTTGAGAGTCGAATCAAACTTGTTTCTGAAATTGAAACTTCCTAAGCGGAGGTTTTAGATTGGGGTCAACTAAACCGTCCATTTTAACCCAAAAAAGACACAGCTTTGGGCGTTCACCGCGAAAAAGATGCCATTTGTCCTATCACCTTGGTTTAAGAGCACTTCCTAGATACCTTGTAACCGCTGAACCTGTCAGGCGGTCTACTCACCGGCTTACCCAGCGGAGATATACACGAGATTAATTTGGGTTACCTCAGGGCGCCTTGTCGACAACAGAGGGGTACAGATGTTTGTGCGTGTGGGCAACCTAAGGGACTCTTCAGAGAAACACAACTTACACCTCAGTCATACATACATGTATATTTCATTCGATTGTTACAAAGTTATAAAATTGAAAATATATATATAGTAGGTATATAAAAAAAAGATCAAAGCCGAGCAGATGTTGCTATTAGCCTCTTCGTCAGCAATCCTGCAGATTGTCTGCACACCAGCCCGAGTCGGCTAGTACGTCGTTTGCCTCACAAATTGATGGTGACGGCCAATGGCGGTCCCTACATGTAGGTTCTGATTAGGTATTTATATTAATGAAATCAACAATATTACGTGACCATGGAGTGAGGCTGACAGCTTGCTTGTGAGCCGCGTGACTGGTTGCCAGTGTATCGGATTTTACTTAGGAGCTCAATTACAGAAGGCCACAAACAAAAGAGCACGCCGTCTGAGAAGTATCTTTTGACCTGAAATCTGGAGCCCTACGAATGAATACACACACTCTTATAATCGTTCAGATACCAGAAACAAATGACTACAAAAAAATAAGATTAACTTACCACTGAAGTAGGTATTTAGGACACAGAATTTACTGAAAATGGATAAACAGACAGTCAAAATGCTACTTCAGATCGGAAGACTAGAATCACCAGAGTGTCCCTTGCGGCTGAAAGTCGGACTTATATATGCTCGGTTTGTGAAACTTCTAGAAAGAGACCCTTCTCTGTTTAGTCATGAATGGGAACTCAATCGAATTCACATTATCATTGAGGTTAACTCGACTCAATTGAATGGTACCCGCTTCCTACCATATCAGGACACATTTAACACCAATATAATTTGACAGGATAAATTATTACTACTACATACCGAAAAAAACACGCAATCTAGTGGTCCGATGGCGGACGAAGAGACATCAATACTATAGTTATAATCTACTTCGGATAAGCCAACTATAACCTGCAGCGAAATAAGTGCGACGCTGGGGCGACAGGTGTGACTGTTGACAACTCCGTATGCAATACAAATATGTTAGATAAATAACTGTTACAACCGCAACCAGTATTAGACATCGACATATCGAGCAAATTTCAGTTTCGGGATCACTGAGGGTAAGGTCAAATGTCCACAACTTTTCGCCATCGTTCCACACGCATAACGTTCATTCGCATCACTTGGATAATTTAGAGACACTTTTTGCTTTGCACAACCAACCTGTGGAACAAGTTATCGTCTGCGGTATTTCCGGACTGATACGACCTTCAAAACTTCAAGAAAAGAGATAACTCCCTCCTCAAAGGGGCAACGCGCTTGTGACTCCTGAGTTGCGGGCGGCAGTAGTCACTTTCCATCAGGTGCCCCGTCTGCTCGTTTGCCCGCTCTTCCATAAAAAAAGGGTCTAATCATTGATGTATTATAAAACACTCAAAATTTTGCAACAGGTCAATTCCTTTCAATAAAAATACAACTTCTATAATTAAGTTACTAACTGATCTATTCAAAAGATAACGTGAGACAAAATCAAGGCAAAGGGTGCAAATAGTTAAAAGCCCTCCCGCCAGGGTTTTCATCCGCTTTTAAACCCGTTCTTCCAAAAAACCCAATGGGTTTAAATCCTCTGCCCATCTATAGTTAACCACACCATACCATACCATTTAGTTAAAAAATATTGCAAAACAACCTTAAGAGGTAAATTTACTTAAATGGTGCGACATGACAAACTACGACATTATTCATATACAAAATATAGAGTAGATATCAAATTAGAGTATAATTTTTTTGGAAAGTCCATAGTTCTACGCTATGATCTGCTGAATCGCATCATTGAAAATAATGTTGATTATTTTGATTATATGATCCATATTTGTTTGTTTGGTAAATAAAGCGTTTTGATGAAATAAATAAATTACTGTTGTTATTAATTACATATTTTTAGAAAAATTAAGAAAAAATAGAATACTAATGATTTCTCAAGAAAAAGATGTTTCATTTATTATAACATTAGACTTTCGATATTTTTACCATTAGTATTGAAATTTAACAGCATCGACTTATATCGCACATCCCTAAAAAAAACCATATGTCAGTGTTTGTCAACTTGGTTAATCGTGTTATATTTGCGGCGTTTTGAATTATATTTGTTTTAAAAGTACCAGTACCTGTACATTAACAATATTTGTACTTTAGAACATAATAAGTGTTAACCCGTAGTATACTACAATGTCTGCAGATATATCAGAGGTTCAGCTGCAAGTTCGTTTTATAACCAAACAAGAGCAGTAAGTGTAATTTCTCACCACACGGCATGGCTTTCATCAATCGTTTAAACTATTTATGGTTAATTTGTCTTTAGGTATGCAGTTCCAGATAGTCCGTATGCTATTCAAAGTAATGTCCAGTCGTCGGAATTGAACACTTTAATCAACGCGTTGTTGAAAGAAAGCAGCGCGGCGGTAGAAAAAGCAGTTGAGTTTGATTTCTTGGTGTGCGGAGAGTTACTATGTACGTCACTATCAGAGCATTTACAAGAGAAGGCCGTTTCTACAGAGGAAACCATAGAAATTGAATATCTTGAGCGGTTTCCTGCACCTGCACCACAGGATTGTTTGATGCACGATGATTGGGTGTCGACAGTGCAAGCACATCAGAATTGGTAAGCAAATAATGTTTTATGAAAGTTATTAGTAACACCCTTCAGTCATACGCTATATTACAGACCATTCATTTGGGAAAAAGAATTTATTGATAAAATTTATACTCCCAATTGTTGACACTTGGTGGAACTTGTTAAAATAAATTACAAATTAAAGTTCAAGTGAGTACAAGTTTCATAATTTTTTATTGATGTGACAATATTCGTGACCACCTTCAGGCGTAGTAGGCGACCATATGATGGACTAAGTTGTTTTAAGTCAAGATAATAGCATTTCTAGAAGTTTCATTAACAAACAAAAAAATCTTATGCGTTTTTATACAGTTGTTAAATAAGAATTTACATAGTTTAAAAAAAATGATTTATCATAGCACCAAAAAAAAAGGTTATATGCGAGACGATTTAGTGGTGTGGTTTATTGATGATTTAAAAACAAAAAGTTTGTCCTTATTTCATATTTTACATGCAAGTTTTTACTGTTTATACCATTAGAATTGGGCATAAAAAGTAGACAATATTATAAACTATTAAAAAAAAAATAAAGGTCTAAAAAAAATAGCACACAGAAAAAAAAGAAAAGGATGACGCCATAAAATTAAATGACACAAATATAAGGGAATAAGAGAAAATGGTAGACTGTATCAGATCCTTTGGACTAGAATTCAAGATTGACTTAAGGGGACCAGATCCTGTACTTGGTATAAAAGGCAAAAGCGGGTTAAAGAGGGCTTTTGGCCATAGCAAGACCATGGTACGAAGAATCTCTTCAAAGATCCCGAATAGACCGGGACAAACCTGGTTTTTGCACAACTGAAAACTTCGTGAAGTCAGTAGTCAGAAACTTTCTATTGAAACCAAAAAATGTAAATAATTTATATTTTATTTGGAAAATGTAAATAAATATGAGAAAAACACTACACCATAAATACTACTAAATATAACCACCTATACATAAATAAAAATCACAATATAAAATACACCAATAACACAAAATATTATACTCTATATTCTAAAAGGCAATATTAATTACATTTTAAGATCAATTATAATTATTTTATTGGTGTATTTATCATATTACAATAGTAGTCGCAAACCAGCTCACTGGTGGTCGTAAACTGATGAAAGTGGTTGTTAACGGGCTATATTTGCACTTTCTCAGCATTTTATAATAATTTATGGATGAAGGTATTTCATTTTGTTTCATAGCAAACTAGACTATACTTGTGGTGTATATCTATACTTGTGGACTATACCGTGTGGTGACGAATTAAGAACACGGAATGTCACCACCCCTATTCATCCCGTGGGTGTCGTAAGAGCTGACTAAGGGAAGCAGAGTATGCAGGATAACAGCACTGCAAAGAGAAGGAAAACTTGAAACAAACCCAGTACCAATCCGTCTGGCCTGGTGTCTGGCACAGTGTGGTATAGTAGGCCATAACCTCCTTTCTAAGGAGAGGCTTATGTCCAGCAGTGGACTATTATAGGCTGTTGATGTGAGACTAAACTTGGGACCAATTTGCACTAACACACCATATTGTTTATAGAAAATATTTTTTTTACCGTGGCAATGACCCTAGAATATAATCAATAAATCCGTAATTTATTTATTTTATTTTGTTCAGAAACCATACAGTGTATATAGCAAAGGACACAATATGTGTATGTGTGTAATATAACAGTATGCACCATTTACGTGTTTTCACAGAAATACTTTTTATTTTTTAAGATAACTATAAGCCCAAAGGTTTTATTTAAACTGAATTGCTATAAAAGCTATCTAACAATGTAAACTTTCAGGATACTGTCTGGAAGCTATGACAACAGTCTTCATATTTGGAGTACCAAAGGCCAACATAAGCTTGCCATCCCTGGACACACATCGCCAGTTAAAGCTGTTTGTTGGGTATCTTTCAATGGGGATCAAGCAGTATTTGCTAGGTAATTATTGTTATACAAAAATGAATATGGCTAAGAAATATTTGTGTTGCATTATTTTGAACTTAAAAATGCATAGTTACACAAATGAGTCAATCAATATGATAATTGTATTTAATTGCTTGACACCATATCAAAACAATACATTTCAGTTAATAGGTAGGTGTACTTCTGTATGTAACTTTTTAAACATGTAAATTATTTGATCATATATATTTGTCAAAATTCTCATAAAATATTTTATTTTAAGAAACTTTTGTTAAAAAAAATATAACCATTAGCAATTTTCAGTGGTTCCCATGATCAGTCAGCTATGTTGTGGATTTGGAACGTGGCTCGAAACTCTGTGGATTGTGTGGTGACATGTCGTGGTCACGACAAAGGAGTAGAATGTCTTGCAGTCTCAGCAGATGCTACCCGTTTTGTAACTGGCAGTTGGGACAACAACATATGTCTATGGAGTGCTAGTAAGTTTTAGACTTCTAGTTTTAAATATAATATGTCTAAAAAAAATGCATTAAAATGGACCGATTAGTCCTGTCCCTAATATTTCCAAAGTCAATGTCTAAAAGAACTTTAACTAAACTACAAATAATAAATAAGCCATTGTTGAATCACTCACTCTACAAGAATTTTGATACAAATAATAAATAAGCCATTGTTGAATCACTCACTCTACAAGAATTTTGATACAAATAATAAATAATCCATTGTTGAATCACTCACTCTAAAATAACTTTGTATATTATTTCACTTTTTCTGTGTAGAAAGTAATTCTTCTGTATAAATAATTCTGTGTACAAAGCCTGCAATTTTCTAGATGTGAGCTCAATGCTCACAGGACAGGTTGTAAAATTAACGTTGTTTATCATGTGTTACCATTTATTCAACCCAATAATCCAGGCACATCCAGGGATGCTAAGAAGTGCATAGAAATGTACCTAACATCCAGTAAAAGATCAAGAAGAAAGAAGAGATCAAAAGCTAGTAACATGTTTACTAGTATAAAATAAAGTCGCTTTTTTTTTGTTGTATGCTTAGATCTTGTAAACTAAACAAAAAGCAATAGTGACTCCCGAGTTGCAGGCGTTCATGGGCGGAGGTAGTCGCTTTCCATCAGGTGACCTGTCTGCTCGTTTGCCCCCTATTCCATAAAAAAAAAACACTTTGTAAACGCTGGCTAATCCTTACGAAATAAATCAAAATAATGTACTATGTCTTAGTCTTATATCTTAAAAAGATCTACAAAAAAGTCCGGGATGGTATATGTCTATCTGCCAAGGATAACCCACAGTAACCATTTTTATCTTTTAATATTACAAAACAATATGTTATTATTCCTTATTAGAATTGATAATTGATCTATCTCAAGGTTTAGCCAGTGTTTGCAATGTAAGCGCACCAAAACATATTTTTTAAGACTACATTACTAATATTTAAAATTCTCGAATTTCTTCTACTATAATGTGCATGTATTATACATATAAACTCTCTATTAAAACCCGTTGCAACCGCATTAAAACTCGTTGCTTAGTTCGAAAGATCCAAGCGTACAAGAAAATTACTCCACACTGACACCACATTAGTAGTATCTACATTGCACCCGTGCGAAGCCGGGGCGGATCATTAGTGTAAAATAAAAAGTGGAAAATTAATATTTTAATATTTTTAAGGTTTATCAGATGAAGACAACGTCCCATCTAAGAAAAGAAGTAAACCAGAACATGGGAACTCAAGAGAGCCTCTTTCTACATTAAAAGGTCACAGAGAGGCAGTTTCAGGAGTACAATGGATGGATTTCAATACAGTACTCTCTAGTGGGTGGGACCACTTGTTGAAAATATGGGACTGTGAATTAGGCGGTATCAAGCAAGATGTTGCTGGTAAATATAAAATTATTTGTTTTGGAAACAGCAATTTTATTACTTTTAAATTGGAAATTAAGATATGATAGCATTTAGCTGTTGTGAGTGTAAAATAAATTTATTAATAGTAATTTAGTAATTACATAATAGTCGTAATAAAAGTATTACCAAAAACTCATGATATTAGTAAGATTAATTCTCAACAATTAATTTTTATTTTCAGGTAACAAGGCGTTCTTTGATGCGAATTGGTCACCATTAAATAATAGCATCATAACGGCATCTGCAGACAGACACATTAGATTGTACGACCCTAGATCAACAGGTAATTAATACCTTTAACTTTTTCTACTAAGAATGTGATGCAATATCTTAGACATAGCAGTCTTAGTGTTCCTCTTCAGTTGTATAAAAAGTCAAATTCAATTTATATAAACCTTTTTCTGCATGGCTAGCTTCACTCCACATTAGATTAGATCTCTTGTTTGAATAAAATACCATCGACTCCTATCAGATTTTTTACAAAGAGGAAGTCTTACTAAAATTTATGCTTTAGGATGTTGGTAAACTAATTTCTTCTATACTATTTTGTTGCTATGTACTGGTAATGTACTCTTGTAACACAAGTTTGGCTGCGGCAGGCTTCTCTAGATATTTAATAGATAAACTTGCTTATGTTACCCCTAAATATAAAATCAGCTCTGGAAAATATATGTAATTGAAACAAATAATTGCTGTGGAATACGGGTTTAGAATAACTCAGGGAAGCCCAAAGGGACCGAAATTTAGGGTCGAAATCGGTTTCCCAGGGGTCGACATAAATGAAAACTGATTTTGGAAACACAAGTTCTCATTTGCAACTTTCAAGATACTGTATTAGTTGTGTTACGTGTACCACCTTGTTATAAGAATGACAAATATTTTAGTAGGAAGTATCATTGTTTTACGTTTAAAAAACTCAACAAGTCGATAAGCGTGCAGTAATTTGGCTACGGGGGTCTGAGGTATCGGTCATTTAAAAAAGGGGTCTCTTGTCTAAAATAGTTTAAGAATCCCTGAAATAACCATTTGAGAGCCATGCTTCGGCACAAATGGGCCGTCTCGACCGGAGTGATACCACAGCCCCAAAGAAAACTATAGTAAAGCAATTATTTCGTTGGTTTTCACTTACTAATGACTATTAAAATACTTTTTTTGGAGTTTACTCCTAAAGAATCGATTTTCATAAAAGGCGCCCGATATGAAATAATACGAACATTAAAAAGTGATCGAATGACCTCGTTACGTTTTTTGTGCACAACTTATCGTGTAAAACTTGTATACTTTAGTGGAGCCGAATCGTTCTTAAAGAGTGAACTAGAGTCGTGCCTCGGAGCTGATATACACTTTTTCATTCTTTTGGAATTCCATTGTCTCCATAAACTATGACAAACAGCAACCGTTCTATACAAACTAAATGAGGGAAAAAAATTAAGTGTTATTGTTTTAAGAACAAGGATTTGTACTGGTTGCAATAGGAGACTCGGCGGTGTCTTGCTCGATTTTAGTGAATTTAATAATCAGTTGATTTTGTAGCACACTAACGGTATTACAATTCAAAAAGTGAATTGTTCTTTCGTTTACCCAATTACAATGAAACTGCAAGTGAGCATTGCCGCCCATGTCAGACTCTTGTCAACGATTACAACCTTTTTGTTCCAGAAAGCATCGTCAAGACAACATTCACGTCTCACACAGGATGGGTGCAGTCCGTGCGCTGGTCCACGACGCGAGACACTTTATTCTTGTCTGCTGGTTACGACGGACAAGTCAAACTATGGGAGACTAGAAGGTTCGTAATGTCTAAGTTACTACCATATCCTTGACATTGACCCACAAGAACTTAAGCCCCACAAGGTTCCAAGCTTTAGCGTAAAACAATAATTTCTTGGAACCTGATTGGTCAGGGGGCGGGGCTTGATGGATGCGTCACTTTTTCCTTAACGTAAATGGACTAGTGTTATATTTTTCCAGTCCATTACAGTTTCTTGTATATTAGTTTTGCTTTTGCTCAATGGCTTTCAATATAGATGACGCTCATCCTTTAGAGTACTTTAGACTTTAATTAAATTCATAACTTTCGCTAATGTCATCAAATCTAAACGCCTAACATCAAATGGGCTGTATGCTTTTTTGCCAATTTACTTGTGTGAGTAAGTGTGTGTGTAAGATAGTACAAGCAGATTCAATCTCGTATTGCATTAAATAACAGTTGCCCCTGTAATATAAACCAGCTAGTGACTACCTACTCTTCTAAAAGCGTGGCACAAGAATTGTAGTGCGAAACATTGACCTCAGTTCCAAAAGCGATGATGGTTGTACTATGGAAAATTAAAATATCCACCATCTTGATTATGATTAAACTTAAAGCTAAACCTATTACTGCCTTTAGTTCTACTAAGCATTAAGAAGACACATTTTATATCCTTATATCCAATGTTTCGAATGCCTTTGAATGAATTGAGTCTATGAATTCTTTAAATATATTTTTTTTTTTATTTTCGACCATGTCGATATACTGTAGTAAACAGTTTATACTATTACCAAATATAAGTGATCGACTTTTCAAAATTAAAATGAAATAATGAATATATTTCAGCCCCCGCACGCCACTCTACGACTTGAGCGGTCACGAAGACAAAGTACTGTGCTGCGATTGGTCAAACCCTGCTCTCCTCGTCAGCGGTTCCAGTGATAACACGCTAAGAATTTTCAAAGCCAAACACTATGGCACTGCGTGAATGTTTTATTTATAAAATACGTACTAAATGTACCTACTACTGTTACTGATTAATTTACGAGAACATTTTTTATCTCAACATTTACAAAAAATCCTTCAACGGTGTATGTTATTTAGATACATAGTTTTATTAGACAATAAGGCCTATCATTAATTAAATAAATAAGTTAAAGCATACTTTTCTTTTCAAACTTGCTCTCCATAGGTAAACTATCCTGCAAGGTTTAAGTGAACACATGACAGAAATAATCCCACTGATGTTGCCAAAAAGAAACCGGCTTTACTCACCTTCTGATAAATATGTTCTGTAGCTTGGATGCACTTCTGCATTTCTCGTTTTTTTCTTTTATATTTAAAAAAACAACTGTACTAGGAATATATCCAGCGTCGAGGGGGACTTTACATACATTTATGAAACGGACACAAAGAACACCCAGAGTCAGAACAACAAATTGTGGATCACACAAGGCGTTGTCCTATGTGGGGAGCGAACCCACAGCACTGAGCGCAACGGCGAGGAGACTGTTTGAACTACTACATAATCTGTGCAGAGAAGGCAATCAGTAGTAGTAATGTTCAGGACTTTTAGGGAATGGTAAGGTATTACAGAAAGAAAATAATGTACTAAATTTGGTTTCGCTTGTTTTATTTCAATCATTTCGCTCTTACAAAATATGTTCAATGCAAAGGAACATGACTTGTCACAATAAAACATGCTTCTTAGTACCATTTTGATTTATTTATATTATATTTTAGTTTCCATTCAGCATAACTATAAATAATGCGGGTCACATAAAATGCTCATAGCACAATATAGAAACTTGCAAACACTTTGTAACAAAATAGATACATAACTTTCCTCTTTGTCTTTTCTCTGCGAGAAATGCTTTTACACTATTATCATAGTTATGCCAAACCTCACGTAACACAACGAAGCAACATGTCCCTTAAAAATAATCTGTCTTACCAACAATTTCATTTCATTTTTTTTTACATTTTATGAAGTTTTTATTTTTGCATTCATAATTCTATAATACTACCTAACTAAATATTTACCTATACTATGCTACTGTCTAGACTAGTCTGCTGGGTAGAACACCACACTATATTAATACACATTGGACAAATACATTCGTATCGACACTTCCGTTTTTTTTTCATTTAATTTTCTTTCTTTACACTTAATCAACTACATAACGAAAGAGGTGAAAGCAAACGTTGTTCAACTGAAACTTATCAAGAAGGTGTTCACTATTCTCTTAGACGTCCTTACGCTAGGGGTGAGGCGACGCGCGTGCGCTGCGTGCCGGCTTCAGTCCATTCAAATTAAATTATTTAATAAACTAACAAAGGAAACTACCCTAAGGCCGGCAAGAAGCGCGCGAGCCCCGCATCGCCCGCACAAATATATTAAATCTAAGGCTCTAATCTATCTATCTTACTGTCGAAACATTGTTTTCTATTCTAACCTATCTATAATTAAGCCTAAGTCTTAATCCTAGCCGTCATTCGTTTTCGCGCCGTAGCTTCACTTTTCACTGTATCGACGTTCCTTGCGTTCACTTAGAATTAAATGACTTATTTTAAAAACATCTACTTAACATTTCTATTCTTCGACATGGTTTTCTGTTGAAACAGTTTTGGTTTTCAAGACTTGGTTCTCTAATTCGCATCTTTGTGCTCACTTACGTTTGTTCTCACTACATAAGTTGAAGTATAACAAATCATCGTCCGTAATCTCATAGTATCTTATCACACATGCCAAGAAGGATAAAGTGAGTTAACTAGGAACATCTACGATTCATGTCGAGTTCAATTTACACCATGTGTGAAAAAATGCAACGATTAGACAGCCACATTATCTCTTTTAAGTTGTTAATACAAAATATTTTATATTATCACTACGTTTATGAATACGGTAAGTTCTCTATTACCTGTAAAAATATTGTGTAAAGCACATGCAATTGCTATATTGTATTAACATTATCTGTTACTTTTAAGGAAGCTGAAGGCACTACCATGAAATCAATTATTGCTTTCAAACTGGAAGAAAAGCATTAGAAAAATAATTTGATGCTAAAATACGTTTGCTCTCGACGGTGTTATTCTAAACAGGACCGTGCCACGCTATATACTACAAGTCACTTAGATCAATACTTAAAGTGTGCTCGTTTTGGTACGTCTCACTATTCTAAAAAATATATACGCTTTATATAACCAATTTCCGGAAACAACGACTTGTTCATTAATGTAGATCGAAACGTTAGAGCGAGGTAACCATAAACACAAAAACGGTACGTTTAAACCAAGGCTCGGGTGATTTTCATACACGTGAAAGGAATTAATTTAATACGTCGACATCAATTTTAAATGCAAAGTTAGCGGCAATATCTATCGGAAGACTGCATTTACAGGAAGCCACAGTGTACGTGGAACACTAAACGATCAATACTTAACTAAGTACCACGCGACATTGGTACTACATTGCACTTTGTGGTTATTAAATTTTCACAGGCGGCTATCATCAGTACAAAATATTTGGCTTGATTAGATATCGTACATGTACGACACTGATCTACGGAGTATTTATGTTTCAGTACGTTTTACTCGCAGGTTATACTAATAAAAATCTCACTTTTCATTAGACTTTGTGACGTGAGTTTCTGTCGACAAACCGATTGTGTTCAACTCATTGCGATCGTAATTAGGTACAGTGAGGCAGTCAGCTAATATAACTACTATCTGGGGCTATGTGCTTGCGTTAGTCATCTCGAGTATACCGACCGGCGCGCGATTATGCCTCTACGTGATAGATGTTTAGTACTAAGTTACAAGGCCGTAACTATTGAAAAATCTCTTGAGCTAATGTATGTACATTTCAAAAAGTAATTCATTAGGGAACAACAGTACATATTCAGCCTTTTCTGAAAAGAATGAGTCAAGTCAACAAACGAAACACAGATCTACTTATTCGTTCAAAATCTACGTTATTCATTCAAAACCTGCCGTTAGCTAGTCTCAGTACCTGTATTGTTTTATTAAGTCGGTTCACAGGTTTTGAATAAAGAGGTTACCGCTTAATTGTCAGTTTAAAATACAGTTAATATATCAAACATTTATCTAGTCTTCAGTCCCTGAGTTGTATAAATATTTTCCTACACCTTACTCGACTTTAATGATTTGTATACTTTGGTTCTGATGAAACTCTTGCCGTGCCAAAATAGAATTAAACAGTTGCGATATAGTAGGCTTTTACTCGTACCCATCAACAATGTATATACATGTATACATATCCATGTATAATTTATATATATTCAATATAAAAATATCAAATTTCATATAAAGTCATAAAGTGTACCCAAAACCTACGTGATGGTACAAAAAGTGCTCAATAACACCAAAACGGTGTTTACATTTTGGATTTGAAATCCATTTATATTTTATAATGTGGAAATCAATCGTGGAATTTTTGTTTGAAGTTTTCTAGTGGAATGTGCCGACCGCCTACAAAATAACAACTACAGTTGATTCAGTACATGATTCTCAAAAAAGGATCATTATTATTCATGTGTTTTCAACGTACAAAAATTTGTATAGACTCGTAAAATGTAAAAATAGACTTTACATACAACTGCTTATTGCTAAATGTTGCCGTATTATCAGCACTGTTGTGCCACATAAGCGCAGACGTCGTCGTTGGAAGTCATTTACCCATCCAGTAGTCGAGGTACACGGTCTTTAGGCTCGCGGCCACCGTAGCACCGATATTAGCGTCTACGTACATATACGCTAAGTAGTACATATGCAGTCCCTTATGAACCAAAACATGGATCAGAAATATTTGGAAGTTAACAGTAGGTATACATAAATTCAGTCTGTGTTCGGGTTTGGCAACAACGTTATTGTTATTGAACAGTTTGTTTCAAACTTGCACTTGATACATACACATAATAATAAAAACAAAACAGATAATCCTATTTGTGATGAGAGAATACGATTCTAGAAAAGAAATACAATTTTACGTACCTCTTTTAAATATCAAATTTGTTCGGTGAGTTTGTAATGTTTCATTAAGAGTAATTTCACTTTTAGCCGATTGCCACGTACGTGGCGCTCTCTTGTTTAATAAGCCGTACTAAATGAACATCGCGATCTTTGGAAGACTGCATAAGTATGAATATTTATTCTGATAAGTAATACTGTTTTTATATATATATATATATATATATATTCATACAAATATTGAGGGAACATAATAAGTAAGAGCACCATGCAAACGTTTTCTAAAATGTCCTAACTCCACACTCGCGACGGTGCGGTGGTTTCGGGGCAGAGGATGGAGCTATCTGCCCCTGAAGTCTCCTGCAATAAACTCATTATACTTTTACTATTTAGAGCTGCCCGAATTTATTTTTCCGAATATAATAATGACGTAACGACTGTATTTTAAAAATACTTACACATCATCGGAAGATTCTAAATCTCCGGCACTTTATCGTACAAGATCTAATAGGTGAACCCACCATTACTAACCCTTACACACATAATCTTTCATTATTCTTTACATTTTTGTTAATATTTTTGAATCCATGATATGACCATTTCTCCTTATCCTTCTATCCGACTCTCTCAGATATTGCTCTCCTCATATACTCCGATGTAACGTAAATATAATTTAAATCAAATGACACAAATGATAAATGTACAAATTTCAATTTCATATATATAAATATATACTTTGAATGAATATTGTGAATCGATTGCACCATTTGTTTGATTTCAGTGATGTTTATAGACCGACCGTCAGAAACAACCAGTAACATAACGGATATGACACTAGCAATCAAATGATATAAAATACACCGATTTTGCTGCACCGAGGACAAGTTTAATTTGCCATGTCATGCATGAAAACACTAAGCTAAAATAAATACCTAACTATCTTAAATAATCTTGTCAACATGTACGAAATCTGCGCCTAAAATCTTAATGAATTTTCATAAAACAATAATAAAATTATAATGCAAAACACTTTTAAAATTGCAACTATACTTATACATCAAATCCTCTCTTCGAACCGTGAAAAGACCTCATCAAAACATCACAGCAAATCGAACGTCCAGCATAAAGCTAAGAGGACCAGCCAAATACGAAGCCCATCGAGAAAATAAATAGTCGAGGCGATCAAGTAGGCTTAACAACTAGTAGAAGGAGACGCCGCCGGCACAAGGGTACCGCGCGAGCGGAGTTTTCGATGAAGTCTATAACGGCCGCAAATTAAAACTAAAACAAATTAACATTTTAAAAAGTCACAGTTGCTTTGATTTTTGGCTCGTGTACAGCACGTAGTGTTGTAGCGTGGCTTACTGTCTACTTGGGAGGCGGGTACGTCTGGTAGGCCTCGTCAGGCGATGCCGCCGTCGACGCGTGCTCGCTTTCCATCGGCATCTGGATAATTGGCGGAGTCGGGCCCGCGAAGTACTGGTACGGTGGCGACGTGAAATACTGCAACACAACGACCACCGATCTTAAAATCTTATATAGAAACTGGTTATGTTCCCACGATTATTACTGTTTTAACATTGATGTATGAGTGGTCAAGTATCGTATTTCCAATTAAGTATTTCTCTTTTATTAGCATATTATGGAGGTTACAACATCAGGCACTTGAGTTTCATGTAGCAGTTGCAGCGTTTTGTGTGGCGAAGGAAGCAAGAGGAGCGCTAAGTGAGCGGTGGTAAGCAATGGGACACAGAAGGTTAGAGCGTTCGTACAATTTTTACTTTATGACTCACGTATAACTCATTTTCCGGCCTTAAGCTGTCCCAGTTTACCTGGAAAACAGAGAATTACTATCAGTCATTCGTGTTGTTTTTGACTGAATTCTCGTGTGAACTGCTACTGAATAGTAAACCTAGGCCATCACTTTTATCAGTCACATTCTATTGACCGGATATTTTTGTAAGCCATCGAGCGCTGATGTGTTGTCTTGGCGTGAATTCTAAGATGACATTAACCACTGCACTTCTTGTGTCTTAATTGATCCCAGAAATAGGTAGTGCCAGACGTGACTTACATATTGGCTAGGTACAGCATCGATGGGTATGTGTGGGTGCGCCGGGTGAGTTGCATGATGCGCAGGGTGCGCAGGCGGTATGAGCGCCGCATAGGGTGCCAGCCAGGTGGCGGGGTGCGCAGCATGGTGATGATGATGCAGCTGCGGGTGATGGTGGAAGGCTGCCACGCCGTAGACGTTGCCGCCCCCGCGGTACACGCCTGCGCATTCTCCACCTGCGCCGGCACCGCCTACGCCACTTGCGTATACGCCACTAACCGCCATCGCAGCCTGCAACATTTCGAACTTTTTTTGTTATACTTACGTTGTAAATATTCGGAGTTAATGCTGAAAAAAATCAAAACGTAATGCAACTCCTTATATTGAATTGCTTATAGCAATAAGAAAATACTACTTTAAAAAAACGCAAATTTATAGGACTTCAAAAATTTATGGAAAACTGTTAAAACTTTTAATTGACACTTCGTTTTATTTTTTCAACTGTAAATTCTTTGATTGTAGATTGTGTCAACTATGCACATAGTTTGTTTGCAATCATCAACAACGACAAGTTTTCAACCTGCTAATGAAACTTGTATAACTATCGCTACCGGAAGGAAGGTTCTTATGCAAATTTAAACGGCAATGAAGACAGAGTTGTGTGACGCTACTGGTTCATTATTAAACAAAAAGACAGCCCTTTTATTTCATTTGAAATAGAAAATATAGTATATTAAAATTAGTATACATAAATATTTAACTTGTACCCTAGGAAGGAAATCTCTGGTACTATACGGCCACCCCGTCACAGCCTGATATGCGTTTTTCTGGTGGTTTTTTCACAGAAACAGTTGGTTTATGAATATAATGCAGAGTAGCTTGAATACCTGTGTAATGGAGTCGTTATTGTCCCTCCATGCTCTACCGTTGTTGTCGCCTTGTTTATTGTATAACGCCTTCTTTTTGTTACCGCCGTCGGCGAACTTAACTAGAAGAGGCTCCTTGGCTCCCGGAATTGGATTTCCATTAAACATCTGAGTAAGATAAGCTATTTTGTATTTCGTTGCAAAAATAAATTACTTATGTTCATTGAAAAACAAAAAAATAAACAGAACATGCAAGTCTTTTTTGAAATGAAATAATATTTGCCATTTGTCAAAAAGATGCTTACTTGAATGATTTGCTCGCACTTCTCTCTGGATTCCATCCTTGCAAAACCGACTCCTTTGCTTTGTCCGTGGGGGTCGCGCAAGATTCTAGTGGAAACAACCTGCCCAAACTTAGCGAGCAGCTGGTCCACGTCGTTCTCTTTAAAGTGTGGCGGCAAATTTGCCATGTAGAGGTTGGTTGGGTCTTGCTCCTGTTGCTGTAAAATCCCCCAAAGTAGAAGCTGAAGAATTTACTCTTAAATTTTCTCAACATTTACATGAATCATTGTGACCAATATCTGACAGTTGAACTCCACTGTATGTGTAAATAATTATTTGGAATTGTGCTTGGATTTTAAATTAATTAATTAAGAGCTCAGCACATAAAGCTACTGTGGAGGCAAGCAATGTTTTAAGCCCCAAAACCACATTAAAGGCCTTAAAATATGTGCGTTGGTAACTTGGAAAATATTGCGTGGTTTCTGCTTCACCTCCCACAGTAAAGAAAAGCGTCACCAACATTGGAATGTTAATAAGTAACTGCTTTATTTACATGTTTTGCCCGTGTGTGTGTGCAGTCAATGACATCGGCAGATATCACCAATTGCACGTTATTCTTGTTCATTTCCTTCAAGATCTATCCGATTATGTTTTTAAGCGTTAATTTAAAGTGTCTGTGAATTTGTTCCTATAATGTTACAATTAGCTTGAAGCCCGCATAGGTTATCTAGACACTGAAGCCAGCTCTGACGTAAATCAGCAGATTGATCTAATGTACTAAATATTACGGAGGTGTTATCAACGACATGGGCATATACATTAGCATAGAGATTACGAAGCTAGTTAAAATTCGCATACACACTAATTTAATATCGAAAGCATAGAAATACCCGAGCCCAGTAGCGATAATATAATTATACATTGTTATAATTAACGCTGAAGCATACGACAATAGTATAGAATTAATAGGATGACACAATGTCTGAAGTATAGAATTAAGTAAGCGTTATATTGGCATCGATTTGCGAACCATTGAAGGGATAACATACTTACAACACATTAGTGTTACATTGCTCTGTTACGATGAACCACTAATTATCATTTGTGTTGTACCTAAAATTTTCTACACAAATGAATGATTGTGTACTTTAGTGGCTGTATTAATACCGGGTCAATTCAAAATGTTTATTGCCCATATAGTCGATGATCTAAACACAGGACCTACTACTTCATCTATATAATTTAAAACATCTATTTAAACAATAAATTTAGGCGTTATGTTTCTGAAATAAGGATCACATCAAATGTTTCAGTTTATATTACATGGAACAGGATGCTTAGATATGCTACATATGCACGAAATGTCAAATCTAGCGAATGTTATAAGATAGAACGAGACATTAAGGTTTTAATGCTCGGTATTATATGTATGTATTACAGCACTTCTTAGATAGATAACAGGGTAAAGTACTAAAGCTATAAGTAAGGGAAGACGGAATATAGGGATGGATCAATGGAAATGACAACTGTGTAAATGGCACAAAGTCTGTCTGTTGCCTCAATAACGACCAACATAAATTAAATTACGAAAGGCTCAAAAGCGTTGTACGATTTTAACTCCCAATTCTAAGAGGTCCAAGTATAAAATTAAATATTATTTGGGATGGGACAATCTTTACAATAGCGACACATTTAATTTCACAGTTGCCAATCCTACTCTGTTTAATGGCATTTGGATGTTACTGAAGGATTTGGATAAAGGAGTTAAATGTTAGTATCTTAAAGGCGAAGGAGCAGAAATAGTAGACGATGGGATGATAGAGCGGACAAGGAGCAGGCGGTTAGTCATAATAGTATTACTTGCATGCACAACGTACACGGTTCAGTCTACGCAGGAACCAGATACCCACTTTAGCCATCTGGGCCTGAACACCTTTGGCTTGTAATCCTTTAACAGCTGCCTCGGCCGACGCGATCGTTTCAAAATCTACAAAACCGTAACCTGGGAAAACAAAAGTGAAACAAATGTATAATAAAGGGTTACCTTGGCTGATACTGGAAACTTTAAAAAGTATTTGTTTAAATTCATACTTCGATGACATGCTTGGACATATATGTTGTAATATTATATATCTAAAACTTCAACAAAAAAACAACTATGGTACATACACCTGACATAATGAGCGCGAATATATTGCCTACTCGACAGTAGCGTGATGGAAATGTGATTTCGAAAAAGATTAACATCGTGATGAATATAAAAATTTGTGTGCGTATTCATATCGAGGTAATATATCTTTGAATCTTCTGTGCTTAGGTGCAATATGGTGAACATGATAATAAATCTACTAGAAAAAAAGACAGTTACATAAAATAAACATTTATAAATATGAGAATGTCATACATATGATTAAAATTTAATGTATCTAGTGTTCGTGCATATATTGGAAAAAAGTCTCACCATAGATGGATTAGTTTAATGAAGGTAGGTATATGGTATTCTAGAAAATATTAATATTGTTTTAAGTAATTCAATTACGTATAGTCGATAATAATGCAAATCTAATCAAGTAATAAATTGTAAAACAATATTTTAAATACATACGTGAGAACTATGCACAGATTTTTATCTATATTATTAGTTTACGTGTAGGTAATAATAACATTATTACTTCTATAACTGTGTTATAAGAGGACGTACGGGTATGAATGTTGTTTACCTTTACATTTATTCGTATTTTTATCCAATATTGCTTTTGTTGAAATAATGTTGCCATACCTAAAAAACAGAACAGCGATTAAAGCCGGTAATTCGATAATACACATGTTACTCTAGTGCTCGATAATACTTACATCTGGCACATTTGTACGAGGTCCTTATCGGTGGTGTTCTGGCTAAGGCCCCGTATGTAGAGGTTCGTGCGGCTGAGCTGCTCACCCACCGCTCCGGTTGTTGATGCCGATGATGCGGGTGGGGGCGGCGCGGTACTCAAGCTAGTAGAGCGAGTGCCGTTGGCTGAGCCGTTGGACGAGGATGACGACGCCGTATTGGCAGGCGACGCCGCTGTTGGCACTCGTCCACTTGTCGCGCCGCATCCGCCGCCCATACCAGTGCCCGAAAACTGCAATATTAAGGCCTACATTACGCTTTACGATAAATGTCAACATAATGTTATAAATTATTGTTTTCAAATAAAAAATAAATTACTAATTTCTTTCCTTTCGGTGGCAAACAAAATATAAAAAATCCTTTAGATGTTACATTTAAAAAGTTATCTGTGACAGAATATTGCAAAAAGATATTAATTTTTATTAATTTAAGTTTTGGGCGAATAAAAAGAGCAAATTGTCATCTCTGGGTCATACGAAGTTTTATACTATGATTTTTTTGAATTGCTTTAAGCATTCCATTTACTTTAAGCATAATATATTAAGAAAAACAAAGCACAAATTGTTACACAGTTCAAATGTATTGTAGTCGATATAATAATTAAGGTGTGAGCTCATGACTCCCTAAATAATTGATTAAGGACTTGATGAACCCATTCGCATATATGGGGTTGCCAAAGAAAAAAGATAGAAACTTTTTATTAAACTTTTTAATTGGAGTTTTTTTTTTCAAAACATTTATTTCAATAAAAATGATGTGATTATAATCTCATAAAATCGGAAATATTTCTCACAAAATACGACAGAAGACATACTTAATCAATAAGAACTCCTTTCTTGCAGTTAGCAAAATATAAAAGTAAAGTCAGTCAAACAGCGAAATACCTACTGTCAAGTAGCAAGGATAAAGTAATAGAAGAATAAACTAATGATAATAATTTACCCAAATAAGGTCACAATCTGATAGGAAATAATAGGATGATTTAATACTCGCGTAATTAGCGGTCTCCTGTGCTTTGCCGACCCTATTTCGCCACGAAGTTCCAAAGTATCTAATCAACAATAGTTAACAACCGTAAAAGGGCGTAAATTATTTTATATGATTAGTGCATTGTTGTATTATTAAAATTTAAAGGTAGATACCCAATAAATTATGTCAACAACACGAAACATTCAAGAAATTATGTCAGTGTCTGCTCTAATCCCGTGAACAGAGTGAAGCTATAACGTGGAGTCGGGACGATTATTTCCACCCGATCAAAGTGATAATATGAGCGTTCCACACTCGTATTACTTTAGCGAAACGAGCGGAAGGAGAGAAATGTTGCGAGATGGGGAGCCGAACGCGAGCGACTTCATTGAAATAACTGTCCTCAGTGAAACGCGTTAAGTCGTACGCTATTAGTTATCTAGCCGGCGAGTAATGAATAGGGAGGAGTAATGAGCGCATGCCGATTCAGATCACGCACCCTTAATCGACTCGCATGATACCAAGTTAAGAAAAACCAACGGTACGGTACAGATTCCGCGTGTTCTGGCAACACCGCAATTTGTAAATGGATAAACAGTTAGTTTGGATTAACGAGGAGGATCGGATGGAAATATCAATTTGGTTCGATAAACAAGTATTTAACGTGAAAGCGCTAATAGATGTACCGTAAGGATTGCACGCGTCTTAAAACAACCTGCTTTTGAGAGAAAAATCATCCTGATTTCGTGAAGTTTCAAAGATAATACAAAAAAAAAGATTATTGAATAGTTTTACCTTCTTTTGCAAGACATAATAAAATATATAATAAATATAATACGTCAAAATTATGGAGTGTAGAGGCAAGGAGAACTATATCATTTGGAGAGAAAGTTGAAAAAGTATCCAGCTGTATACAGAAAATAGAGGTCGCTGGCGGACGAAAAACTACTATAGCTGAATTTCATGACATGACATCGTTAGTAAAATACTAGTAAAGGGACAAAACCTCAACAATTTACGTGATTTTATTAGTCCATCCTATCCTAATTACTTTTGGCGCTTTCTTTAAAATTTATCATAGGCGACCGCAGTGACATCCTTATTGGACGCGTGTTACGGACACTTTTCATACACAGGGATGGTTCTCCTTGCCTCTATCCTCCATAGTTAAAATCAAAACACATTATACTTATCATAGATTAAATGTAGTAAGATACTTATCTTCGTGATGATCAACTTCACAAAATAGCTAAGCAATTTATTTTTGCGATATGTATTTACATTGTGTTTTGTGAAATTCAGAACAGGCAAAAAAAATAAGATCTAGCCTATATATTAAGATGTTTGTTAGTTAAAACAATAAAAATCATAGCAGTCTCATGTTTAACTTAAACGTTTCAAATATTATAAGTTAGCAAATAACTAAAATGTTGTACTTACTGGTGCCAACGCTGTTGTTCGAAAACTCTCTAAACTAAACTAAAAATCACTAAAAAGACATTTTGGCCTGTCAAATATTGCGTTTGCAGAATAGGAAACGTTGTTTGACAGGACTAAACAATTTTTTTGTGATTTTTAGTTTCGTTTTGAGTTTTCGAACAGCGGAATTAGCACCACTGTCAAAAATACCATTTATATTACATGCAAATTCAGGTTAAAGCAAAAAAACTTCTACTCATAAACATACCTACAATGAACCGAAAGACACTGTTATTAATTACAGCTACATAAGTGTGTACAATATATCTATACAGTTGTGTTATTTGCATTTAGTTAACATATTAATCCCATAAACTGTGTGCCGTTGACGTAACGACTCATCAAGCTTGTACTTACATGTGTGCGCATAATATCCGAGTATGTTCATAAAGTAATTTCTTCACACCCACCCTTTAACAAATAGTTTGTTAATCTGCTAGTTGTCCCCCTATTGACTACTTAAATATTGGTTTTCCTAGTACATAAGTTGACAATTACGCAGTAGGAAAATACTCCGTCTATGTGGAGATATTTACCAAATTATTACAGATGTAGGCAAAAGGGAATAGAATTTCGTAAAACCCCTAAATATGTTATTTTTCTGTTTTCAATTTCAGGCACGTATTTCCGCTGAAGAAGGACTACGTTAAACATTCCAGTGGCATTCCATAAACAAAAATTTACTGATACTGTACTAAAAAATCTAATCATCCAAATATCAACAATTACACTCTTAGAGTCCACACATGTAACACTCTGCTAATAAAAAATCCCTAACATGCTCTTGCTTGTCGCTCGAAAAAACGAATAATATCAGGTACCTCGGTATTCAACTCGATGCAATATTATACTGGAATGGAATGCACAACTAGACCTTCAAGCGGCGTGAACTCGCAAGATGGATTGGAATTATTTTAAAAAATCAGAAATATACTGAAACTAGCTCTATTAAAAACAGTTTATTTTGCGCTAGTTCACTCAGTAATTGATTACTGTATACCGGTTTGGGGTGGAGCATACAAAACAAAATTTTTACTCGTTGAACATGCACAAAGGTCATTACTCAAAGTATTGCTAAGAAAACTCTCGATATCCTACGTCTAATCTACACAGAATGCAATGTTTAAACAGTAAGAAAATTATTTGTTCTGAGTGCTACACTTCGTTAACACATAGATCTTAAATATGACCCAACGACCATGTATTCTTCTGGTAGAAGAAATCCAGCCCTAAAAACTACTAAATAAAAGTACACACTGTTATCTTTAATATGTAAGTCAAATACATAGAGATTAAATGTAACAGTGTGTATACTTTGTGATGGAAAATTAAAGTATTATTATTGCTATTAATAGGAATACTTTAAGCAGTAAATTGGAAATCAAGTGAAATGCATAGGTCTCAAGCAGCAGGTCTCCTGCCTACCTTCGGAATTAATGACTCGCGATTCTTTTTTAAATAGGACCTAAAAATGATAATCACGTCAACTGGGTTATATTGTTTGGCCAGGATCGGTTAATCGTAGCCTAATACATATATTTTAATAAAATGTTGACTTGTTAAAAATTAAACCGGCTATTAATTACTGTCATTCTTTTGTGGGGTTGTTTATAAAATAAACCTACATGTCAAATAGGCTTTTATTAAATGTCAAATCGTTTTTATTCAATTGTAAACCTTTCAAAAGGACATTTAAAACATACGAGATGACATTTTCCCAAAAGCACTTGGATTCGTAATCCAATTGGTATCTTGGGTAGTAGATGAGGGTAATTGGACCAATTTGTGTTAACTGCCGGAACGACCACCGCTGCGATACATACGCCAACATAAAAATAAATTAGCAAAATACGTGGTTAATAAGTTCACGCTATCGTCACCACTCAATAAAAAATATACGTGTAAATAAACGGGTTTTTGTGTTTTTATAACCATTGCCATAGGCCATTTTAAATGTCAGAATTAATAAACAGATACAATAGTCATAATTATCTTAAGATTATGCGCAGCTGTTGTAAATTCGATTAAAAATGGGTCTTGGGGATTAGATGTTTTAATGAATGCTTTATGATTTTCAGCATAACTATGTTATAAATAGATTGGTAATATTTCAAAATATTAATGAGAAAATCTACCAATATCTCTATGTACCAACATTTACAAACGCACGAAGAAATTTGTGCATCTTATAGAATGGTTACCTTAGCATTACTTATTAGTAGACTAAGATCGAAGTGAACTAATCTAAATTTTCTTCTTCTTTCTTACTGACTAATAATACTAAGTAGTTATTATTGCATAAAGGTATGTGATAACTTATTTGTTTACAATCCAATAAATACCTATCCAATAACTCATCACGATAAATAATGTAACAAAGAACGTAAGAGGGACATCAATACGATTACAATTGATTATGCTCATAACAGTCTCTTCTAATACTTAGACACATGTAATTGGCGCAGTAAAAGACGTAATGATCGCTATTAACAAGACGGTATTTAATTGGCAGTTAAAATACAAAATGTCCGATTACTGCAATTAAAACTGTGTAGTCTAAAACGAGTTCACATCATGTCGGCCACCTGTGCAATTTACTCAATTTAACTTTATTATCTGCTCGACATTTTGGATGTATAATTAAGTGAGCCCGACCAGTATCCTCGCGGGACGTAGCAAAGTTTTGTTTCACCGGGGTCAATTGATTTGGTCAATGGTTAGAGTTTGTTTACGAAAACTCAGCTGACGTAACTGTCAAGCAGATTTAAAGCGAATAAACTATATAATTGCATGTAATACATTGTTTTCGATTGTCGTAGCTCATGAATAGACTACCCCGGACGTTTGTTGTTGGTGAGGGATTAAACCTTTCTGACAGTAGCGTCCGGCACGTATTGATAAAATCTGACAACGATCACCAATCAGTCTGCCAAAACGGATCGCAGGAAGTGTTCATTGTACGTTCCACTGTTACGTGAGGGACACTCCAAATCGGGAGCTGACTTACACGGCCAAGTTGATTGATTGATGGCAGGGCGTATAAACTAAACTGAACTATTGTGTAATATTTATTTAAATTATTGAAGCGGTTCCATTTGGTGCTTGGTATATTTACATTTAAGTCGGGTTCAAGGTTTCATAGGAAAAGCCCAGAAGAACAAAATAAAGTGGTAATATTAATTGCATTTGTCTATAGCTAAGTATCGTATAGTAGTAAAAATTTGCTTTCTTAACGTGGGTAACTAAGTAGTTAACTTACAAATAATGTTAGTATGATTGAAAATTTCAGGAGACAGTCTCCTCTATATTCTATTGTGAAAACCTATTACACCCTAAGTAAGTAGAATTGCCGTCCAAGATTAATACAAATTAAGGATAGTCCATAATTCATTTAATTTTAAATCTATTTGTGTTACCTACATTAAATTTTTACTTACCAATATAAATTAAACTGTAATTGTATAGACTTTCCGTATCATGACAGGTCCACCTTTAATAGACATGTGTAGCTTGTTGTAGACGTTTCTACTCTTTCTACAATATGTTTTAATCCACAACATACACTCCACCTATTTCCTTTGGATATATAGGTACCTAAACATGCCAAATTTTACGATTTTCTCATGTATTTAGATGTAGATAAGTAACAAGGAAGGTCGACAAGTACATAAGTCTAAAGGAAAATGTGTTCCAATCAGTCTGGCTTTGCTTCGACAGCTGGTGTCAACGTTTCAAAATGCGAAAGGTGAAAGATGACGTAACAGTATGGCAGCGAAACGACAGTACATGAGAAGTAATCATCACGGTTGGAAACTTGCTCAGAGTTTTGCGGTAAGTGTCTGTTCTTTGCGGCAAAGTTCCGCCATATTTTGTGAATAAATAATTAATTTTTGTTTTAAAAATCTAAGCGAATACGTATCTTAAGAAAAGCTTGTAACTTAAAGTTTGTAATGTAATTATAATATTAAGCACCTTCTGTTGATAACAGTCAGGATTGGTAAGGTTTAAGATTTTTAAACTAAAGTTAATCATGACTGTCTTATTTCATTAACATTATAGTTTATAAGAGGTACATTAACTCATATTTGTAGGTTCTATGATTAATGTCTATACAATATGTATGATAGAATATAAAGTAATACTTTATTTTTTTTTGATCAGACAGTTTGAATACTCTTTTAACACTGGCATTTATTAATAGAAACACTATTCGTTCAATTTTTTGAATTTGCTTACTTAACATTAAAATAAGTACTTATTTTAATGTTAAAATAGCAGTTATTCTACGCATTCCATTCATAATACCAATTATAAGTACCTATTTTGTTTTCTCGTCTGTAATATGCAATATTGATAAAAGAAACAATAAAAGACAGTAAGCTTTCTATTATACCCTTAAAACGAATAAAATAATTTCGCTGTATAAAATGTTGCTTAAAAAGTAATTCCAACAACGTTTCAAACGTATAGCCGACAATATACCTAACACGCGATTTTTAATTTTGTCAACAGTAAAATTTAATGATGTAACATGAACGTACACACCGGGAACATATGACTGTGGTGTTGACGTCACTGGTGCGACGCGGCGTAGGAGGGTAGTGAGGGGTGCACAGTCTCTCAAAGGCATGGGCGTATGGGGTGGGAGATAGCACTCAACAGTTGGTCCCAGCTCGATAGCGCAGCGCGTGCGTGTCTCGCCTGACGTCACATGGTCGGCGATCACGCAAACGGTACAGCGTTCTATCAAGTTGCATTTAAATTTCGAGTTGTATATCTACCCACCCGCTCGTGCTCATATCGCACGTTACTTTAACGCTAATTGGGAACATGAAATTGGTGTGAACTGGTCCGTTTGTATTTTATAATGAGTTTTATTATAACGATGAAATTCCGGTTTCAATTTTAAAGCGTCCATACGGCTGCCGACACCGTCGCGTCATGATGGCACACAAATTCACAGAGCGTAATCCAACTGATACACGCCAAAGCTCACGAAATGAAACACAATTCCCATTCAACCTATTTAAATTGAGCACTCCATTTGTTTGATCGTCGATTCAATCAAGGAATCGATCGATCCGCACGTCATTTCACGTCACGACATTCGACACCGAAACAGTCAACATAATGACTGCTATAATATTTTAGGTCCATGTTTTTTATTGATTGGAATGATTTTTCGAAGTCAATAGGTAAAAATATCTAAGATAAATTTATAATTTTACAAATATAGGAAAATAAATATTAAAGTGAACATTAGCCTGGATGAACACTCTTGAATCATTTAAATGCATTTGTAATAAATAATACCTAAAATGCACTTCAATTTCGATTACAAGTGTGTACTTAATCAATTTCGATTAAAAGTGTGTACTTAAATCAGACTTGAGAGCAATAAAAACAAACTCAAACAAAATTTGCACTCAATACTTATCAAATGATCCAGAACACTGGAATGGACGAATTTAAATATCGGTAGCAGACCTACCCGCTGTGACGGCATTATTAACATATTTCGCCCAAGAAACACGCACCCAACAGGAAAAAAAATATCCTTTTTGCCTCGCCTTCTCTGACCCTACAGTATATAATATTGGTAATTTTTTTTGCAGCGATAGTGCCCAAGAAACAATTTAATAAAAGTTTCATAATTTTATACGAGTATATACTCTGTCTAAAAAACGTAACATTATGAAATTCTACGGGTATACCATATAAAGATCTACTTGAAAAGTAAACTATAAAAATAAACATAGCTTAATGATTAAGAAAACTCGTTACAATTCGAATCACCATAATGGATTACGGTGTGTCAGTTATGTACGTCAGGCTTTTCATTTACATTTATTGCGTGGATCTTTTGTGTTACAAACATAATAAGTATTATGTTTAATACGATAAACACGTTCCGTATTTGATAAAATGTACGTCAATGGAGTGCGATAATTTGTTTCCGTGGCAGCCGTTTACGAGGGCTAGGGTCCTTCACCTTCCGCCAGCGCCGAAATAAATCTAATTCCTTGGATGACAGATATCAGCAAGCCTTGTTTATTTATACTTTCTCCTTTGCAGGAGGGTTGCACACGTGGAACAGAATCTGCCCCATTGTACTAAAATAAACTATTGGACCGACAAAACTAACACATGCACAGTACATGACAAGATAACAGCAAAATTTCAAGTTGAATTACATCCTGTGAACGTTTCACTTCCACTTAGCTACGTCCATCGTTTCATTTAAAAGTAATTGATCGTACGGCATCATCACAAAATAGACGCAGTTATTTCCATTACCTTGTTCGACATTGAAAAAGATCTCCTAAATATAAATTATACGCTACCAAAACCTCCGAAAATAAATGTGGTAATTTCTTTAACAAAAAAATTCACCGCTGCGAATATATTTAAATACATCAGCATAATCTTTGAGTTCGTGTGAGGGAGAATGAACCAAGTCTAATGGCAAACGAGGAAAGTTATGACTGCCTTTAATCCTGTAGTATTTTTGCCACAGCTAATTATTACAGACTATATCCATTCCACAAATCGTTGTTCTTTGTCTGGGTGTCCTTTGTATCCGTTTCATGTATGTTTGTAAAGTCCCCCACGATACAGTATTTATTCCTAGTGAGGAATTTATCTTTTTAACAAGAAAAAAAAAGAGAAAGAGGTTACAATAATATTACGAAACTTAATCTCTATTTACGCCAGGAAAGCGCAGACCGTATGGATTTAGGATAGGTTAACGAAATGTTAAATTTATTGCTAAATGTTTAAGTGAAGAGAGTTTTTACTTTTAATTGAAGGGTTTTGAATATTAGATATTGTAAGTTTCAGCTTTTAGAACTTATTTTCCACAAATATTAACTTAGCAGTCCTGGTTTTCAGTTTATTTAATTTGAAAATAATCAGTTTATTAACAAAGCTTATAGAAGATATAATATCTATTTCTTTTGGGAGCAAAGAAAAGGATGTGGGTTAAACTGCGGATTAATACTACGCTTTAATAAATAAGTAACTAATAAGTAAAACAAGTACTATTAGTATTGTCTGTATGCAGAACGGGTTTGGTTTGGCTGATTGGAAAAAAATTGCGGCCGCATTACCGAACATAACATACATTAATCGTTTATATGCTCAACAAAAAATGTATCCAGGCTGTGAATTTTATAAAACTTGTTTTAAAAAGTACTACGATAGGCTGTGTGTGTCCACAGTTGACCTGACTACTGCCACATCCACTCATAACATTACATAGTTAGTTGCTAGTCTCTCATCGGTTGCATACTATAAAAGATAAAAATATTATATTTTCTACAAAATATGTACTTATGTGTGTGTATTTATAGATCCATTGTAACGGATTAGGGTGGTCTCAGACGTAAAACGCATTAGAGACGAGACAGTTCTGTCACTCCTTACGATAAAAACGTTGGGTCCTTTACTAAAAAACGTAACCTCTATTTAGGGCTGCCATATTTGGGAAGGGGCGCGATGAATCTAACAAGCTTCGGAGTTGTGACAGCTCAGACAGCTGACATATTCCGGTCATTAATCAACGAGTCATAGATATACGTTACGACTACAAACTGGAGCTGGGAAGCCCTATCAACGTCGGCGTTTACTAAAACATTGAATAAAATAACGATTACTATTGTCACCTTTGATTTTTTATACACAGTTTTCGATTAGTTTTCAAATAAGGTAAGGTATAAAAGGTTTTTGAAAATTAAGAACCAAATCTTTACTCAGCGTGAATATTTTTCGTTTAACATTAAATTATACGTGAAGTCGCTGATCGGACTAAAATAATGTAATAACATAGGACATTTCTATCTATGTAGAAGGACATCATCACACATGTTTATTAATAGTATTGACATAATTGACATCAAAGACTTTCAAAGGCTGTTGATGTGTGCGATGTGATAATTGACATAAGTCAAGCGGTTTTTTTTCGACATTGTCCACCAGAATTGTCAATTTTAACATTTTCAACAGTTTAACATTTTCTTTACTTTTGGTCAGTTGTTCTGTGTCTGGATGAATTTATTTATAAAACGTGTGTATTTAGAAATATTTAAGTAGGTATGTGTATCAGCATCTTCAGCATATCAGTCTGGTTACCATAGCACATGCTCTGCCTAGTCGGGGTCGAGCGGCCGTGTGTGAGATGTGTGAAGTTATTATTATTACTACATAACTACATTCGCTCTAGAAGGATTGCATTAAATTGCCATTATAATCAAAATACTGTAAAATTTCATTATTTTCTCGTCCAGAGTAGCTAAAGTAAAGATAGAAGAAACATTAAACCTTCTTTAAGAAAACGTATTATTCCTAGACAATATTAAATTGCACAAGAAAAAGGAACACGGACGGAGCAAATAAGCGGACTTCTTTTTCAAATGTTTTCCAATGTACAAAAAATCAAGTTCAGCACCGGCGTAGCGACCATGAGATAAATCCTGAAGAAGACGCGTTGTAATAAAACACGTACGACGCGGGGAGCTACATTTTATTTCGAAAAGCGATAAGGGCGAGAGAAATTCTTTTTACGAGATTCCTGTGGAGGGGAGTGTGGTGAGGTGCAACGAACACGCTCTTTGTGCAACATCTGGTTTGTGTCTGCGTCGTAAACACTCGACCAAGACTTTGTCGACACAGTTCATACAACTCTGATTAACTGACAAAGAACATTTTAAAATATTGAGAAGGTTTATTGTTGTTTAGTTGATGATTTTGCTATAAATGAGGTCTATTTAACCGATTAAGAAAAATAGGAGGTTTAATCACCAATATATTCATTATGTATGCTTACCAATAGTCATTTACTAATTTCTTCATCCCGTTCCCCTATTCATCCCGTGGGTGTCGTAAGAGCCGACTAAGGCAAAAAACCTACGCAGAACAACAGCAGCAAACTTGACACAAACCCTATACCAACCCGTCTGGCCAGCGTGGTATAGTAGGCCAAAACCTCCTTTCTAAGGAGAGGCTTATGTCCAGCAGTGGACTATTAAAGGCTGTTGATGATGATGATGATGAATTTATTTTATTTTATTTGTTTGGAATAAACTCTGGATTGGATTTTAAATTATGTTCATATATTAATTTGTAACAGTGGACAAAAAAATATGTAACTAATACGTAGTTATACGTCAATCCTGAAATGCAATTTCATTCTTGAAGATTTTGATATATTTAATTTAAAACAGTCGTGTACATAATTCGCAGACACTGTAATGTAGCCTTTAAATCGCTGAGATAAACTTTGGCCATAGCCGTAGACCCTGTTTTTCTACTGGGAGTTAGATTTAGAGCTGAGAGTGTGTGCCGAGTATTATCGCTACAAGTATTTGTAAACACCGATATCATACTGATAAACGAGCTACGTTCAGGAGTACTGTGATTGTTTGTTAAAAATTAAATTTTTTAAAAATGTTATAAATTTCCAATATTGGTATCGACTGAACAGAACTTGTAGCACACCAAGCGATATAATAAACCGCAGTAACTTGTAAATTAACTAGTTTTATGCAAATCATGATCTAGTTGTGTTGTTTTAAGTGCGCTGAGAAGGCATTAATCACGTAACATTGTTTGTGTGTAATGCATAACGAGCAGGAGCCGTCGTGGCGGGCGAAGAAATTGATGGAGCAGTGTCAACTCCCCGACTTTGCGGTTAATTATCCAGTCCAGATCAGAACAACGTAGCCAAACGTAGCTGTTATATTGAAGTTGGGGAGGTAGGGTGTGCTACTTGTTAATTTCACTCCAGTGCTTATTGATAACATAAATTCAATACTAGTGACAAACTTATAGCATTAACTTTGTAAATCAGGAAACTTAACATTGTTAGCAGTAATTTATTCGTTGTTACGCAGTTGTTTGAAAGCAAAATGTTTCATAAAGTTAAGGAAAGAGTTGTTGTCCGGCAGTCAGTGGAACCACCAGGCGCGTCGGTCGTAAATCCGATCATAAAGTTAAACACACCTCATTACAACATGCATAACATGGCGCCGCCTAAAGATTATATGTTATTTATGGTGCACTTGCGTTGTGAGTAGAAAAAGAGGGTGGTAGAGTATTAATGACCCTACGTGATTCTGTACAGACATTGTTTTTGTGCAGAATATCTTAAGACAGGAGCTGGTGAAAAAAAACTCGAAAGATGAACTTCAAATTTTAAATGAACATAGTTGTACAAACGTGTTAAATATTGTTATTAATGGCTTTATCAATATCCTATTTTTACAATATTTAGAAAGAATAGTTCATAGAGCTTTCCAGTTTAAAACTAAATTAGGGCAAAAACGTGATTGGAATTGACGCTGTGAACAGAAATTTGTATGACCAAAGACAATGTGAATATGGTGACACTGGAATAAAATTGTGGTGATAGAGGTAACCTAAAGGCAAGTTTGTTAAGGAAAAAGTAGATCGAAAACCGCAACACAATATAGCAAATTCAAAGCAGCCACCAGCATTTTGTGTTGTGGTCCGTGGTTTCTCCTGATTTTGATCTCAGTACGTTTTCGTTCATCTCAACACGTTCTGGCTTTAATACCGCCTTTTTAAGATCGGACATGACATTGATGACATTAAAACCGTCATATTTTTGTCATTTTTCGCGCTTATTGAATAGTCTGCCAAGGAGGCCTTTGTTTACTACTGAATTACTACTTAAGAGTGGAGTATGTAGTGTTTAATATTGTACGTAACAGTAAATTATTGGATAGTCCGAGTTACTGTTTGGGCTATTGCTTATCCTCCCCAATTCATCTGTATTAGCAATATCCCTTGCTTGCCACTACTGCCCTTCCTATTTACCGTTACAAAATACTCTCAATTTTTCTATCAACAACTACCTATAAAATGACCGGTTGACGTCAAAGAGCTTGCTCCCTATCTTCACACATCAACAGCCTATACTAGTCCACTGCTGGACATAGGCCTCTCCTTAGAAAGGAGGTTTTGGCCTACTATACCACGCTGGCCAGACGGATTGGTATAGGGTTTGTTTCAAGTTTTCCTTCTCTTTGCAGTGCTGTTGTCCTGCTTAGTTTGGTCCCTTAGTCGGCTCTTACGACACCCACGGGATGAATTGGGGTGGTGACAATTTGTATTCTTAATCCGTACCCCACGGACATCCCTATCATCCCTATCTTAATGGGACCAAATCATATTTGGCAATATATGGCTTAATACGCCTCTACATAATCCTTCGGAGATACAAATGTTTAATTAAGGAGGATAGAAAAGGCCAATGTTATCATAGTTATAGCTTAGTTTTGGTGGATGTTATTTTATTAATATACCTGGTGTGGCGTGTATGGTGTCGCGTAAGGCTGCGGCTGCGCCTGCGGCGGCGGGTAGCGGCAGGGCTGCGGCGCGTACGCCGTGGCCCACTGCTGCGCGCCGCCGCGGTACTGTGCGCCCGCGCTTGCCATGCGCGCCGCGCACGCGCCGCCCGCGCCCGCGCTTGCGTTAGCGACCGTCACGGCGCCCACGCCCGCAGTACTCGCTGAACGACAACCGCCGCTGCTCTGTAAATTAAAGAAATACATATTTATTGGTATGAAAAGAATATTGGAACTTAGAACTACTAAGAGCTTAATTAAAAAGATTGAAATATTCTATAATAGTTCTGCCGGTAGATGCTATTAAAAGAGAGCACCTAGCTATCAATGGAGGAAAATTTAATATGGTAATTGTTTTTAAGTGAATTAAATGATTTTATAATCCGTATAATCGTCAAATTCCATGATTTGTTTACCTTTTAATAAAATTGTATACACGCTATATCTTCTTGGTATATTAATATCATAATAGCCAGAATGTAACCAGAAAAGATAGAACATAATAGAACGATATATGTGGGGTATACTGAGTCTCTGGACCTGGCCACTTAAAGTAAAAGAATAAAAAACAATTATGGAATTCGAAAATGGACCTCTTTGGGAACATGTTACTTTTTATTTTGCGTTTTTTTTTAAATATCTTCCTTCACCACGATAACGCATCCTTACATCCCGCTAAGGTAACAGAAGCCTATTTGAGCCCGGACCTCGCACCCTGCGATTTCTTTTTGTTTCAAAAAATTAAAGACCAACTTAGAGGCACACGTTTTATGAGCCCTGAATCGGCGGTGAATGCTTTACATAAAGCCATTAAAGAGGGCCCTAAGGAAGAGTGGTCCAACTGCTATGTACAGTGGTTTCAGCGAATGGCGAAAAATGTTTTAATTGCGAGAAAATATACTTTGCAAAACAATAAATGTATCTATATGTATGATATTTAAAAAAAAAACTCAGAATCCAGAAACTTTCAGTGTGCCCTAAGTAAGAACGGCAATTCGTTAAAATGAGAAATTCGGAGCTAGTTTAATGTATACTTAGTTCCAAAATTTAAAACTTCGCAACTATCTGAATTATGTGTGCAACAGGAAGCCCCGCAAACTTTAATTTTTGACGAAGTTAACCTGAATTCACATAAAAGTTAAGCAACAGAGCGCCCGTTTATTTCAATAAGTTTTCAGTTTCATACTCGATTTTTGTAACCGACAATATTCCATCCCTAATTGTGTAGTTAATCAGCGTTATTTATTTGCAAGCCATGACAAACTTTGTTTAATTCACCAATAAAAAATTATGGCACAAACTTTTCGGTGATTTCAGTGGTATCTCTCTGTCCCTTTTTCTCCGGAATGCGTAGAGGTGTAAGTTAAAATTAACATAAAATACTTATAAATACGGTTCGTTGAAGCTTTCAAAAAGCTTCTTAGCCAACGCAATTAAAAACAGTCTCATATCATAGCATATTTTAACATTTCGTAGGTTATTCAAAATTGTCCTCATTTCTTTAAAATTACGCCGCATAACTACCAATCGTACTATAATAGTACGATTAGTACTTATTAATGGTTTTTTTTTATTTGTAACACTTTTATATACCTTTAGGCGTATTAATGTGGGGGGGGGGGAGGGGTTGGTCTACTCGTCTGAAGATGACCCGAGGTATGTCGGGGTACCAGGAACTTCCTTTTGTAGGGTATACCTGGTTCCCCGGCTATAAGTACCCGAGACGGCGTGCGGTTTTAGTCGGTTCGAGTCCGACATGCCACCGACAGGTGGTATCCGAGATTTCCGCACGGAAAAAAAAAAGGCGTATTAATGTGTAAGTGCGGAGAATGGCTTGTTTAAAAATATTTTTTACGATTATACTCCAAAATGTATTTTGCATTTTGTCTATAACGTACTTTAAGTTTGTCTTTCTGAACATATGGAAAAATATCTTACAAAAAGTGTTTTAAATATGGACACATATGGATTTATACAACTTTGTACGGAACGGATTTTAGAGTAAGGCAAATTATGTAATATCAGGGGTAGGAGGCGTTTAAAACCACAGAAAAACCTTTTACACTGGTTGCATTAACAGTATGATATTAAAATAAATTCTCCCGTTGCTATATGTTTTAATTTTTATTCTGGTTGTCTTTTTAAAAAGAAGTAAAAGAAAAACTTTTGCCGAACATACTCATCAGCGAAAACACAAGACTGCAACATTCTTCTGTAGTGTTGATACTTTAACGCTGCAAAAAAAAAAACCGATGTGTCTTAGTGGATATGTAAATCCACTAAGCAATATTCTGAGTATAAACATGTTTTCTATTTGCAACGAAAACTTTTCATTTCATATAAATATTGCAAACATGTAACATAGATGCATAGACATGTACGGGATCCGCCATTTGGTTGCATCAAGACGCTGACGTAGAGATGACTATAACAGATTGGCTCTGTGTGTGCCGAGAACCTTGACGAAGCGTGTCTGCAAACTTTCGCAAATACATATATAGGATACTTTACGCATGTAAGTCTGTACACAAAGCTATGTTCAAGCAATGTCAAACATTTAGTAATTTCTAATGGGGGATAGAAGACGAGAAGGACCGAAGGTTGTTATAAGTTTAAAGTCAATTTCCGAGATGAATTAACTAATTTGATTCAAATTTGTACAGCACTCTGGGCGCGTAAGGCAATACTCGCACTTGTCCGTTTGTTTTCAAATTAATATACTAATATATTAATACGTAGAAAGTCAAAGAATTCCTAGAAAAGCCTCTGGCTTACGTAACCATGTACGCGCTTCCTTTTGTAATAGTAACTCCATATAGTAGTAGTGACTTAGGTGTTCATTTTGTTTATGCATAATGTACATATTTAATCTCGTACAAGTTCTCAGAGTTACTGTATGCTTGTGTAGTATCATATCTTACTGGACATGAACGATCCTATTCTAACAAACGAGTGATCAAATCAATATCCAAACTAACTAACAAATTTCAATGAATGTGCCAATAAACTCGCAATAACAATTTTGACAAGCCGTCTCGGTTAGTTTTTGCTCTTGCCGAGAAATAGGTAAAGTATTACCATGAAAAATATGCACGGTCATAAAATATTTACAATGTCACTAAGCCTGAGACGCTACTATTTTAATACCCATATAAACTGTGGCAGCCACCGACAATGTGAACGGAACGTGGATTAAATTCACAAGCGGTTTCAAGACAGTTTAATGTTTCTCGGCTCCCAGTAGTGAAGAGATTGTTATAGAAAAGGAAAATTAAGTTACAGGACGGACTTAAAACTTCAATAGTTAGCTTCCCCTAACTCTAAGAGGATTAGTATCATATATTATTACATAAAGTGAACATGAAAATATTTTATTTTTTAACCGACTTCAAAAAAACAAAAGAGGAGGTTATCAAGTCGTCTGTATTTGTAGTTTTTATTCTGTATGTTTGTTACGCGATATCTCTGTCAACTGTATACCGATTTTCAAAATTAATTTTGTAATCGAATGCTCCCGAGGTGGTCCCATATAAAATCTGCGTTGTTTCATTAGAATTATATTTACTTCTTAATTTTTTATTGTGATAATATAAAGTTGACATAGACCAGTATTACTTATTGTGCATCGGGCTTGGCACCGACTTCAAACTGACTGATAGTCCCTGCTATTGCTATTATAACGTTACCTGTTATATTGAGGGTACCTATTCTAGTTCTTATACTTTAATTTTGAGTGCTCTTTGTCAGTATTTTTTGAAGTCGGTTCAACTTTTTTTTAAAAGATTTTTCTGCCAAAGTTTATAAACTCTCCTTACTTTGAAAACTATCGCATTTAAGTCTATATTTTTTTTAATAAAAGTTATATACTTGGTTGTTCTACTTTATATGATTATATGCATATTATTATCATATTAATTTAATGGATCACAAACACGTGGTATTTTGTTTGATACTGTATTAACAGGCATTTGTGGAGTTATGTCAGTGTTTCTTTACTACTTCTTTAAGTAAGTTAGTAGAAAAACATTTATTTCGTTTATCAAATAAAAAATCCTGATAATATAGAAATAAAATAATCATTTGAAACTTCAAGTACCTAATAAAAATATTGCCGTGTTAACTTAATATAACTAAAAACATTCTCGCCTTGTCTGAGATGTGTTATGAAATTTTTGTTATGTCTTTATTTGTTATTCTGTCCGGGTACGTTCACCCAAAATGAGATTTATAGTAGCAATAACAATGTATAATTTCACCCAAAGACCCCCATCTAGGGACTTAATTATTTGAGTCACGGAATTCGAAAAACCCACTAGGAAAGACTCAAGGATCAAGGCTTTGTTGCCTTTTTTTCTCGGTAAGTAGCATTATTATTATACTTTTAAAACCATTTTTTGCTATTGAAAAAATAGGTGAGCATGTCTGTAAGGCGATAAGCTACAATCCGCTTAAAGTGCGTGAGGCTACTGATGTGGAATTAGCTTCAGTGTATATTTCTGTTATAGTAAATGTAAGGAATTCAGAGGCGGGTAATGTCAGTAATTATCGGTCTGTTTTATCAGAAAATGAAGGTAAATAATAGAAAGTCGAGGAAGGTTTTACAAATTTGTATACATCTGTAAAATCTAAGCTTTTTAGAGGTTATAAAAAATAATGTTGTATAGAAACATCGACTAAACACTACTAAACAATACAGAAATGTTAACTAGAGAGTCTACCAGACTTTTTAAGTATTATTCATTCAGCCGTGACGGGCTCTCAATGAAGTTTTATTTTATAGAAAACAGGAATATTTAACGAGAATTACAATTATTACCGAGCTCTCTAATACTATTATCAATATCAAGAAAAGGCTAAATAATTTAAATGAATAGAACAAAAAAAAAAAGATTTGAGTGTTCGAAGACTAAAATCCAAATAGTAAAACGTTGCCGAGTAAAAAATACGAGGCAAAAGGTGTAATAATTGAAATTAACTCGCTCGCGAAAACATCAATACGGTTCCGAATAGAGTCGAATTGGAACTTGGGTCAGTGTACACGTCGTCTTCTGTTGAGAGCTATTGCGTTTTCTTGTTGTGACTTTGAGAAGGTTTAGTTTTATGTTGAGTGGAATTTTTGGCGTCTGTGGGTCGCGCCGGCACTGTCTCGACGCCCGACGGCCTGCTTGTTGCTGCCTCCTCACTCCCCTACACTAAAGATCCGCTTTTAATCTGGAATGGACACGGTTGCGATTACACTGCTATGAGCACTAGGATTGTTAAGACCTATATGTCACACATTAGTCATTGTCATTTATTATTTACATAAAGATTACTATAAAAAACATTGTTGGTGGTTACAAATAACTGCGTTCGTCTCTATACTTTTTTGGTATTAGTATTTTTTCTATAAAAGTATTACAATTGTTTTAAGTGATATTTAGTAAAAAGTATTATATTCTGTACAGTAATGCAAAAATTTAAATGAGCTTAAGGCTAACCTCTATTTCTAAAGCAGGATAATTTTTCTGCTTTAGTTGTCTTAGATTAATTGTCTTCGCACTTCATAACTATAATATGTATAAGTTATATGAAGTGCCCAGATTGTTTTAAGCTATTGCATAGCTTCTATCGAGGGCCTTGAGCGCGGGGACCGAATCCAGAAATTCCGTAACGAAAAAAAACCTCACGCTAAAAACAAAACAAAAAACAGTACCAAAATCAAATGCTGAACGTCAAAGGAAATTTCGTCAACATAATGCAGAAAAATCTTACATGGATATGTAATTTGATTTAATAATAATATTTTTATTTATTTATTTAAAAACAAATTCTAATATATGCTTCAATATTTTTATTTAATAAAAGAAAAAAAATTGTTTTCTTATCGGTCACCACGCTCAAAAAGTGTAACTTGAATTAATATCAAAGAAAAAGAAATACTGCATAAATAAATTAAATAAATAATTATAATTGCATAAGTTGATACAAAATGCTATGCAATATCTTTACCGCGGCAGTCCCCGAGTGCCACACGTCTTTTTTTTTTATAATATAAAGGGCAACGAGGAGACGGGTCACCTGTTATTGATATATGCCATACGACATGAATTGGGAAGCTTCCCCTTCTAACAGAAGATTTACATTATCTAGTATTGATGCGTATTGTCCAAGAATGCTTGAAGGCATAGATAGGAATAACAAACTCTGATGTTACGAGTACCTCTCGATTACATGTTGTGTAAAAACCGTTTAAAAAGAAATGACTGAAAAACAAACAAATTAATTATATAAACCGCAAAAGTATGTTATAACTTCTTGTTAAAAAGTTTTTGAGGCATTTGTTTGGTGTTAAAAATATATTGTTATTTACATTAGATTGGGAACTGAGGCATTCATTATTTAATGTTTATTTTAACTCAATACCAAAATTAGTTAAATCAATACCCATACCAAAATGTGCATATAGCGCCAAGTTTCAATAACTTATTGAACTTCTATTTATATTCGTAGGTGTTTTATTAATGTAAATAACACCAAATTTAAATATATAAAATCCATTAAAAATATCAAAATTAGTTTTAATGTTATGTCTAAAGAGTCTCTAAAAACTTATGCGAGAGAACACATTTAATAAATACGCTTTAAAGTGAAAACCTGCCTCATTTAATCGTCTTTGATTTTAAGTCTTCTGACGGTGTTGCTTTTTTTAAATATATAATATTTAAAATACTTAAATGGTATTATATTGGCGTTTTTATTGTAATAAAAAGTTAAACCTAGTTTGGGTCAAGTTTTTTTTCGCAAGTACCGATTGAAAAAGACTATTTATACCCCCTTTGTAATTATACGTTATCTACCCTATAACAGTTTATGTCTATAGGCTAAAATACTTGTTTTGGCAATAGGAAGGACTTGACTGTTGTAAAGTATCATATAAACATATCTAAATATATGCATAGACAGCGCTTGAATCAATTAAGAATATATCAAGATGATTTAAATTAGCTATTTTTATTTTCTAGTCAAGGCAAGTATAATTAGTTTGTTTCTTGAAATGATGTAAATAATCTGAATTGGAGTGTACATAAACCAGCAACTTACAACAACGATAGTGGTGATATAATATTCTTCAGCTTCCTAAAGATTGCACACTTCCACTAACAAAGTTATTGTCCATTCAAACTTCGATTGACATAAATTCGATACAGCCAGGAATCAAAATCAGATTCGATTTGAAACGGGATAGTGTCTTATTTCGTTTCACGACTTTATTTTGTTTCGGTCTTTATTTAAAGCGAAAGTGCCTCAATTGAGTTTTCACTTTAGGTTTAATATAATTACTTACGAATATACGTCCGCTTGTTCAATTTAGCCACAGTGTCGTTTCTAGCGATATTTATATCTAAGTATATAAAGTATCCTTTTATGTCCTAGACTTGAAACGTTAAGCAATAAGAGGCAATAAAATTGGCCCCTCAAGCTGCTCCTAGACTTCGATTAAAGCGAGAGGAATTTAATAAAGTCAGTATTAAATAAAAGCTTGGACCACTAATGTTACACTTCGAAACCGTTAACACTTTTATTTGAAATTGGACGTCTTTCAAGTACACTTTTATTTTACTAAGCTAATAATTATCAATTGAGAAACTAACAATCGAGCAGCAATGTGGTTTAATCCTTCTATTATTATTAAAACAGTAGCGCGGCGAAGATAAAGTAATATTCCTAAGAGAGTGGGTACTGAGAAGACGAGGTCAACCCTTCGCTGCGAGAGCTCTGCAAATTAGAAGCCCCCAGACATTTCAACTAGTCGCTCGCAGTCACATCTTTGGCCCCCGTCTCTCGGCCGTCGACCGCGTCTAATCCCTCCCGTCTCCTCTGATTATTACCAGAAGCTTACAGCGGCCCACAAACAAAGCTATGACGAGCGCAGTTCTCTTCATCGTATTCCAAATACCACTCCTTACATAAATAATTCAGACTACATTACTGCTGTTTTGATACTTTACACGGTAAATAATAATTTGACATCTGTGTGAAATAAAAGAACATATTCCTTTATTTTTCTTAAAATAATTCATTTCTGAAAATGCCAGGAAATATATTGAAAGTAGATTGTAGAGAGTAAATAAAATTAATGTAATCTGAGCGGAGTTCGAAATGCACAAGTAAAGTTCAAGGCCTGAACAGGCGTTACTGACTCATGATTTGTTAACGTGAAAGTGAATCAGTTCGAAGAACTGAAAAGTAACTGCAAATGTAAAAAGACTTAGATTGCTTTACCGATAAGATTTTATCGTGAATAAGTCAGTTACATTAGAAAAGTTACTTATAAGCAAGAAATCTAATTATCTCTTGTTTAGTAGGTGGTGGTTGAACATTTAGTAAGTAATAAAGTGATTTTTAATATTAAATTCAATCAGTAAAATATATTGTATTAATTATAAACAAGATAAATATTTGCAAGATTCATATCACTATGATGTATGCTCTGGTCATTCATTTTAGGCACAATAAGTTAACCAAGTGCTCATTCCGTCATTGCCATGATATGATGTCACCCGATCCGTAGCTTTGACGCACTTGGCACATGCCAGCAACCCGATCCGGAGTACCGATCCGTTTTACTGTTCATATAGCATATGGCGACACCCTAACATTATACTGTTTAAAAACGGTTTTACATTTTGGTACAGCTTGTAAGAGACGGCGTGCGGCGTAACCAAAAATGTATACTAAACATCTTCTAATGGATTCTTATCACTGCCAATAAGAAGCAAAAGTCACTTCATTTTAATAATGATTAATTTTAAGGTAGTTTTTTTAGGAAAACATCCAGTTAAATTACCAGTTTACGTTTTTACAAATGTAATATATATACAATTTTTTTTGCCAGCAACTTCCAATGATTTCGATCTCAGAATAATGATTTGCATAATCTATTTCAGTTTACGGTACGCTGCCCTTACACCCTATATAAAATAGAACTCATGGTGATTATAAAATGCATAGAGCGTGGTATGACTGCATTATTCTGTGTGCTATAAAGCTCATACAACTGTGAGTGGGATATTATTCAGCAGTTTTTGCTCTGACTGGTGGCACATTTATGCTATTCTCTTTAGCGACGGCTGCCCGCGACGCGAGATTAGCTTGTGCTCGGGCATGCTGGCTCATACATGCTGCCTGATTAAACTGTTTCCGCTTGACAGATATTCCATTTTGTCTCTATCTCTCATGGCAGGGTTAAGAGCCGTACTATACCATCACACATAAGTATGTATAATAGCAAAAGTAGTATTAGTACAAATTTTGGGTACTGGATGTAAAAAGAAAATGTTATCAATAATTGTATTTTGGTGTAATCATTATACACCTATAATGATTAATGGCATTGTTATCATTAATATTAACGATTAGACGCTTTACGTTTTACGCGTACGTTTTGATTTTGAGCCTACAAAAGTTTTTCACATTAAACTAAATTATTATTATTCGTGATTGTGATTAATATTCACGACTGTGCTCTCAGTTTAGTAGCTTCAGACTGAACAAATAAACTCCGGACGTTTGCCGTCAAAACGGTAAAGAAGTTAAATCTTAGTAGAAATCTTGAATGTTTGTAATAGAAAGTTTTTTAGACTTAATTAAAGTAGGTAGCATGTAGACCGATAACGGTGCAGTGCGTAGTCATCGTGCGACTAACAGTATAACAGTTCTCTAAAACAATTTTGTGAATGCAACGTGTTGCATCGTAATAAGGAATTCCACAACACTAGCGGTACACTAACGCCAATACTAGCGTAGCGCAAAAGTGCCTATGTAATTTAACGTTTATGTGTGGCTGCATACACACACAGATGCGGTACGTGTTGGTATGTATGCCATGTTGGGTGTAGTGGTGCGGTTCGGAATGCGGCCGCGTCCTTCGGCGTACGCCGCGCCGGTTCATTTGCACACAGGCGCGCCACAGTTCCTATCCAATCCAGGCAGATACTTTATTGCTTCCCAGTTATCATTTATGTAATAGAAATATTTATAGCTTTACGTAAGTAACCTATTTGCTACGGCTACTTAAATTGCTTGGAGGACTGAAAATATTATAAATAAGTTAAACCTTATCTAAGACACGTATTATTTTTTCGTAAATAATTTCTAGGGTGCTAAGTCCAGTAGTTACTTGGAATATGGGTAGTGAATTTATGTATGATATGTTCTGTATATTGCATACAGAACAAATTATACATAAATACACTACTACACACTATTTCAAGCAATGACTCCCACAAAAGGCTCTACACGACTTAATAATGTTGTGAAGAAAAATACTGGCATTGCTACACAATCACTTCGAGTTCTGGCAAGTTAGTAATCTCGTACAGAGAGTAATAATTGCACGCGTAGGAAGCGCAGTTCCCTGCATGCAGAATATATTGCAGTGCCCGAGGTTGATTTATTGTTCACTCGCGTGCAGAATGCCGTAATGGTGACGCCAAGCTATGAGAAGAATGACCCACGATCATCCGAATATGACTGTCATGCCTTTACTTAAGGTCATAAAAAATCTTTTGTCTGAAGTCCAACGCTTTGTATAAAATGTATAAATTGTATTATGGTACGTAGCCAAGTACCATTATATAGAGCAGTACGTAATGGTCCATCTTCACTCTGTATGTACTTACTAGAGTACCATAGAATTTATTTATTACGCATCATATTTCTATTGCGAATTCAAAGAAGGCTTTCAAAAGCTGTTACAATGGTACAAGAACAAACGACTGGAATCGTAAATTAACAACCAAATATAAAAACAAACTTTTTTATATGTTATATAGGCTGTATTATTATGAGGAGTTGTTTAGCAATTTAGGCGCTTAATCTGAACAAATATGCTAACGGCCAGTGGTCCTTAATCTAACGAATTGTCTGACCAGGCGATTAGCTTTGCCTGAAGGCGGGATACAAAAAGTGTTTCACGCTTAATTTATACTTTTATAAATAATAGAACCTGAATTCTTTCAATGATATTAACCGCTTTATAAAAAAATCAATGTTCAGCCTTAAGTAACTGCACCGATATCTAATCTTGTATTTGTTGTATTTTCATGAATAATAGGGCTCAGATATATGGATAGACAGTAAAGTCAAACAGAAGGATTGATTGTTTGAAAGTTAAACCATCCCTCGAGATGTGTACTGTTTCAATGTCAATTTGCAACCTATACCTAATATGATTATAGCTTGAATATACATACATACATATGTTCATTCAAACTACGAGTATAATGATTTTCAGTTTTTAATTTATTAAAATGAAATTAATTAATGAATTTTTATTAATTTTACTATGAAATTTTGATGAGTAAGCAGTGAGGGGGGTTTTACAAAAAAAATTATGCGGCGTCTATAAAGTAACCGATATACTTTTTTAACTTTAATTAATGAATAAATGAAAACTACTCTTGAAAATGACGATTTGGTCCTTTGAGATAAATAGTCACGGATTAATTATGGCAAAGGACATGTACAACCTATTCTCTCATTTATAGTGTCACAAATTATAATAATGTACTTTAAAAAAAATGTGTACATCGTGGAACTCAATTTACAAGTAATGTTTTAACGTGGACGTTATGTGGCGTGTCGTTTTTATTTTTAATTGCATTCAATTGTCCATTACATTCATTGGCATGCTATTGATATAAATTTGTGAAACTCTCATTAAGTCATATTCATGATTGACTACACTTTTATTAAACATTTACTTTATCATTATTTACGGTTGTAACTGGTTCAATGATGTTTCACTAAAGAAAAAGAGCGTCTATTCTGGTACAAATTCTATTATATTCTATTTCTATTACATTATACGAGAACTTAAGATACAATATAATTAATAGATCACGGAATTTATTTCTTATAATAAAGGTATTTAGAGTCAGATTTGAAAGAAAAATAGAAAAACAATGACATCTACAGAGTTAATTCCAATTCAAATTAGGTAAAAATCTTCATTTCATAAAATTAAACACCTGATTCGAAATGATTCATTGCCTTTGTTTTTTAAATTATGTACCTATGGGTAAAATTATACATCAACACACACAATATCTAATAATAGTATCGTAATTATCGTAGTTTTTTATTCCTACTGGTAAATGTTGTATGTAGCCCAGTCCCCGAGTGGTGCAACTTTTCAGTCCTAAGAGGACCGGGGGTTATATTTGCGCTGTATAGTATAGAAGTGTCTTATTTATTCCTTATACTCTTCGAATAATATTGTTTTTATATTAATGAGTGCTTAGGTACTAATACAGATTATTCGTTTTACAGTATCGTTGGACCTCGACAAAGAATTCCATAACTGATCTAGTATCATCAACGTTTAGAAGAAAGCGTTTAGACACTCGTGCTAGTATAATTTATTCTACTCTTGAGTTAGGTAATCAGAACTTCATGAAAGGTCTAGCTTAAGTCAGTGGTTTTTGCAGTAATATTACTTGAAAACAATAGCAAATAGCTTTTGCCGGGTTTTCGTTCTCTTAGTTCCATTTGAGTCTACAAATGTCATATCGACAGATGTTTATTTACAAACCCAAAAGGGACAGGCGCAAAAAACTGGATGCGATAAGGGTTCCCAACAAAAAGGAAATGATGAAATCCTTACTGATTTGGATTATCGACGTACTAAAAGCGTTGTTGCAGATAACATTGGGGACAACAATAGATGGACCAACAAAATGTAAGTTTAAGCCAAAATGTGACTCACAGTTATCGATTTCTAATCATACGCCCCCGCGCCAGCCTGCGGGTGGCAGCCAGTGACTCTAGTTTCACATGAAATGTGCCCAAACTGAATATTTCCACACCGGGCCGCTTGGCAAACGCAAATACGATTAGGATCTTTTGTTATGCTTTGTTATTCAAATAGGAAATATGTGAGCTATGACGAAGTGGCTTGATATCATTTTGGAATATCCGACACGATGTCATTATGTTACTGATAGCTGGAGACACAAGTAAATATTTTATTTAATATCAGATGTAATGTGAGATGAGACATTTTTGGACATGATTTAGTGCTCTGTTATAGGATTTTTTTAACAAATTGTCAGATAATGGTGATTCGACTTAATTAGGGACTATACTAAGCTATAACTTTATCGATTATTAAAAATAGTCCAGCAATCAGTTACATAATAAATATAAAGACACATAAAATAAGAAGGCTTTAGAATAATTTACCTTAGATGTTTTGTTTTTTAGCTATTGTTTTTATAGTTAACTGTTGTTATAAAATTCTCTACATATAAACATCGAAACATCATGTACATGTTGCCCCTTGAGAATATTTCATAGTGCACAAAGGACACGTCAGTGGCGCCTTGATATCGCATATGATAAAAATTAATTATTGTTAGTTTACATTGGTGTAGATTCGTGAACAGAATATAAATTAAAACTACTTGTACTTACTACACTCCTACACTATTATTCATAAAATGTGGCAGACAACGCAAAAATATTTCTTAGGGGAACTGGAACTTATCACAATAATTTAGAACATTTGGAACACTATAACATGAGCCATACCCCTAACCCCTAAGCTAGGTACAAAGAAAAAATATCAAGAAGTGTGGTGCATATTCACTGGGAATTATGCATTTCGTAGCCACAATAAAGACTAGATAAGGATTTTGTCCCAGTTTCAGATTAACTTTTCTTTATGTTTATGGTTCCGTCTAAGTTCGAACAGCTTTACATTATTTTTTTACATTACAGCACATCATTTCGCAAACGTCAATATCAACAGATATGATCGAGTATTGAGATTTATTGAGAGATTTATCTTACCTTCTGAAATACAACAGCACTTTACGAGTGTACGCTAAATTCTGAAAGTTCATGAGAGGTATATTCCAAGATCAACTTAAATTGGGTAATTGCTCAAAGTAAATTATTTCGCAAAGTTGGAAAATACATTAACCTAAAGCATGAAAATTATCTACCAGTTTTACTTAAGTATTTTGATTTATTCATCGTCGCGTGAACGATTTAGGTATTTCATAAAATGTAATGAATCGTTTTGACATCTACTTGAAACAGATTTGACATCATTTACCATATTCAGTCTATGCCCTACATCCTATCTATTTTATTATATTATACTGTAAGATCAAATTACATTTCTCTAATCAGTTACTGTGAATTTTAAACAACAATTTTTGTCCCCGCCTTGAGATTTATTTCTGTGTGAAAATTACAGTGTGTCCTATTTTTAAAACATATTTAATAACAAATTCTTCTTCATATCTTTAAATTAGTAAGGATAGCTAGGATAAAATAGGTACCTACTGTATAATTAAATGCAATTATGAATAAAACGATATAACGAAACTCGTTATACAAAAATTCTAAGAATTGAGTTTAGATTTTCATTTAATTTAATACAATAGGTTGGGTAGAATGGTGTAATTTAGAGTTGTAATGAGGGGGGGAAAGTCTTGGCAAGTCACGCGACACGTCCGGAGTTAAGCCTGTTTGGACAACCAACCATATGGTAATGAGCCCTCGGTGCTAATCGCTACACAGATCCCTTACTGATGTCGCTTTTTAATACGATATTACATTTTAGATTACGCGTATTTTTGAAACTGCAGAGTATGTTAAAACAATAAACTAAATTAATTTTATTCTATATTCTATCAAGGCATATTTTAATTCTCTGTAGACGGTCAGATCAGAAAAGTTAATTCACGGTAAATGCATCATCGAATTTGAAGGCGACAGGAAAAGTAAACCTTTCTTATAAAAACCCAACGAAGGTTCATAAAATGTATGATTAAAATGTAATTTGAATAGTATGAGAAAGAACATGTGTATTCCTTTGATTTTCCAAGTAAGTAGAAAGTTTGTTAAAGGAGTTTCTACATTATTTCTATATTTCTGAATATATCTTCACTAATCTTACACCTGCTTCATACTGACATAATTGGCAAAAATTAAAACTTATCTTTAAGAAAGATTAAAAATTGAAATTCTTTCAGAATGATCATGTAAAGCTCCTCGGTGCATACGTAAAATGTGATACGCGTGTACGAAGTAACGATGACGGCTATTTATCTCAGACCGCTCTGAAAACTTGTAAATACTTTGTTTGTACAAGCAATATATAGTCCGTTTATTGCAATAATAAAGGCCATAATTATTCAATAGCCAGTGCGGTATATGATACATAGATGCCAGAAATAGTATTGTGTGCTCACTACGCAGTTGGAAGTTTCGTGCAATCTCACGGGAATGACGCATGATTGCTGATTGTCTCCTTTGACATTGTATTGTTTGTGTTGCACAGTATTGCACGCTGGGACCAACGTACTTTACCTCTGCAAACACTATTTTAATAGACATAATATCATAGCACTTAAAATCTAGTATGTAATGTGGCTATGAGCGACAATGTAATTAGGCACGTTGTGCATGTTACATAATTAAGTAAGTAGTATGCTACATACAGCAAGTTGTATCATCGCATAAGAGAATTGCTTTATTACATTAATATTTGCATATATGAACTGCGGTGTCTGAACATAAAGGCGGATCTTTGCCATATAATATGTTTGGTAGAATCGATGTTTTTTTTTTCTTTTTTGGCATAGAAGCACTTTACTCTCTTTTTAATTATATAATGTTTAAAAGTTATGACAAAAAGCATAACCTAAGAGGATAGAATACTTTTAGATTACAGATCAAAACAATTTTTAAGGTGTAAGGGGAAAAACGTTAGAATATAAGAATAGCTAACTCGTGTCTCATGTTTTTCAAGAGAAGGAAAAATAGAATGAAATAAAACAAAATGCAGAGGTGGAATAGTTAGAGGAAATAACTAATATATAGGAAACTTCTCCAATACAATTGGGGAAAGAAAATTGTATTATACATGTACAATCGGAAATCGAACAATAAAGGCGCTTTAAAAATTACAGTTTAAAACAGAGTTCTGAAACATTTCGTCTGAGTACTAGCACAAATCTTCTATATACAGTAGAGTCAACAATGAGAAGCTATTCTAATGTAATTGGCAAATCTTTTTCAATTTTTGGTCTTTGTTGTTAAAAATGGAGGAGATCAGGCGTAAAATAGAATAAAATGACATTCCACTGCGAGAGCACTGCTCTTATCTTTAAAATGATGAAGTGTTTAGTAAGTTTTGCGGTGTCTAACATTTTGTTTTGAGAATAAACAATTTAAAAATGATGCTTCAAATTACAAACCACTTATCAACATCTTCAAAATTAAGTTGATGATCTAACTAGGTACACTGGTGTCTAGGTACACGGGGGGGGGGGGGGGGGGGGGTCGTCTACCTGTTGTTGTAGGTGTAGGCACCAGGGACTTCCTTTCTAGGGTATACCTGGTTCCCCGGCCATTAGTACCCAAGACGGCGTGCGGTTTTAGTCGGTTCGAGTCCGACGTGCCACCGATAGGTGGTATCCGAGGGGATTTCCGCACGAAAAAAAAAAAGGTACACTGGTGTACATTATATTGCTATGTTCAGCAAGTTAACGGATACATATTGACCTCTACACTGTATTACATCCACACAAAATGACTGCACGGATGGCGTAGTAGTTTAAGCGGTCGCCACGCCGCTCACTACTACGCTAAGTGTTGTGGGTCCGATGGACATGGGACGAATTAAGCCATATTTCACAATCACAGATGCCGACGATATTTTTATATTCCAATTTCAAATAGCAGAACAAGAAATCAACCTATAACTTCTAAGTTAGGAACAATAGAGATGCATCTCAAACAGAATCCTTTACCATTTTAATGCATTCCTGCAAGTCTACACATATTTGTTTCAGTTTTCCACGGTGTTTTTTTTTATTTGTACGCTTGGTATTTTAGTTTCAATTTGCCTCAGTTAGTATTTACGTAGACGAGCATTTGCTTGTAATGTAGGGGTAAATCAGTCTGCTGAGGGTGCGTGGGCGGGAGCTGCGGGGGTGAAGCAGGGGCGGGGTACAACCGGGACTTTGATTGATGACGCTGGGGCCACATTGTGCGTACGTTTGCCCATTGTCCGAGCAACATGAATCGAAACAACTGCACGAGTAACACAAATGAGCTCTTTTATTGCTCGCGATTATCCCTCATAGCATACTAAGGTACCTTCTACCTTTCAAAATATAAACACATATATTACATTATGTTGCGTCCATTTATGAAGTCACTGAACTACTTAATACTTTAAACTTTGAAAGTACATTTAAATGTATCATGGAATTATTTTTCATCAGAGCTATTGCTTAGTCGTTCTAGGGGAGTTCAAAATTACTTTAATGTAATATTGCGTCGTCTGGCCCCATTTGATATTAGTGTAGGCAACCAATAAATAATGTATGTCCATTACAAAGAGTTAAAGTTAAATTATTTGATTTGTTTTGTGAGGATTACTAATAGTGATTTAGTTAGCTGGCCTCTAAATGTCACACTTAAATTTTATAAAACTAATTTTAATAATATTATAACCAAAGCTGTGTCAAGCAAACTCGCTCGACAAGGGACCCTGTATAAATCACAATCTTTAAAAGAAATCGAAAGTTTCATAAGGGCAAGTGATTTCTTAGCTATAAAAAATGTAGTAACATCAAATATGTGTGTTGTGAGTTGAACAACAGTTTCCAAACAAATAAATGAACTGAAAGAAATTTCTCGGGAGGGCACAAACATGAAATGCGAGCGAGTGCACGACTGCGAGACTTGTCGATCGTAGCGATGTGCTATGAAATAGGTTGGAAAATAACTCCATTCCCGCGGGCACGACTGCGATTCAATCAAGTCTGATTCAGAATTTTGGAGTTCGTTTACCAAACCGTCGTCGCGTCGCCGCGTCGGATAAATTGAGAAAACGCAACCAAAATAAACTAAGGATTGCGAGAGAAAGGGATTTCGCATTTAGGTAATCGTTTTACGTCTTACAGCCAATTACAGAAATCTCGGCAAATAAAAGATAACGCTGTCGTCTTTTAAGTATCATAAACAGACCGGCGCGCGCTCTGCTGTAACCAATTTAATGATCACTAATGAATTTTAAACTATAAAGCGAATAGGATTCACGGAACTGTCGAAATTCTCTATAAAATGTTCAGTTAAAAGGCAACAACATCGTAATACTATTAGAGCAAAATTCATTTTACTTCAGATCTTAAAACTATAGGTACTTCGAGTGTAATGTCTTGACGACAAGGCGAAAATTGTTAACTGTCGAAACTAGAGCTTTCGTACACTAAAAGTGCACTCGGAGGTAATCTTCTAGTTTTACGAAGTGGAATTTACTCGTTGTCAACACAGTAATCACTTCTAAAATATACGTTAAGCTTTAATAACTTCAACGTTCTAACCGTTTGAAAGCATGAATTGCAAATAGCGATTATCCAATATGGAAAACAGATCCCAATCATACGGGTGTTTAGACCGCAATATACCATCTCTACGCCTTCCCGGAGACGTTGACATTGCCCAAATTAAACTCCAATATTGAATGTTTCGGTTTCTAATCCCACTGTTATTGCAAACATATATGTATATACTTCTCTTAATGGATATAAGCTGTAATCCGCTTTATAAACTTATCGATTTTAAGTTTGTCTCTTGTATTGATGTAGATACTCTATTTAAATTGGATTAAGCAAAAGTTTTTTGTAATTTGCTTTATAATATTAACACACACTAGTCCTAGTCACACATTTCAGCATCACCCTAAGGTAGACCGGGAGATAATGCCTGTGGCATTAAGTCCGCCATTGTACAACCCACACTAAACTTGTGCTTAAGGTATTAAATAAATTAATAAATATTATGCTGTATTTCAAAAATGTATTTCGTGTCCACAAACAGGGCATAAATCGCAATATTACTTAGTACAGCGTGTTTAGTATCTACTCGTATAAATCCGTTCTGATGTTATCTGACCTCTCCGAGGGATGGGGTCTCCTGTTAATTTATTTAGCGTAACATGTTAAGATTTATACGACGAGAAAACGAGCTTCAGAAGTATCTGAAACACATCACATATTTTTATTTAGATTTTAGTCATTTATATTTATCATGCATTATTTTCTTTAGAATTTAGTTTTATTTAAAAGTCGCTTTTATCATACATTTATTACAGTATTTTTTATTGAATTCAATACTAAGTCTACTGCAAACTCAGGATTTTTGGTATCTTTCCATTGGTACTTTTCTCGCGTAGTATAAGATATCCAATGGGAGGACAAGATATCTTTGCAGCTAAGTAGCTCTGACTGTATTGTACGCAGTGTGTAATTCATTTCTGCTGTAAAGGTTAAACATAAAGTCTTGTTAAGTATTTAGTATGATATTATTCTTAAGAATAAAACACTTCCCAAGACGGATGCATGGAATATCACTGCAAGCAGGATTACTAATGCCAAGCCGTATAAGACATTTTTTTTTCTTTCATGTGTCGAATAGGAATAAATCCTCGGCCTGATATAAACACTAGATTAGATAAATACAGCATCAATACTATATTCAGGAGGTAAAAGGTACCTGAAATATTTAATTTCTACATGTTAACCGCAGCAATAATGAGTCACTAACCACAATTGTAAAGTTTGGTGTGTCACTGATTAATAATAGATCTTGAGTTGCACGTTGCGTCTATATAGAGTCCCCGTCTTCTAAGATACACCGGAGTCTTTCTGTCGTCACGTATCGATTCATCTGGTTTTTATGCGAGGCGGACACTGATTAATGATGCGACCCAACTGAAAATTATCATGCATGCTGCCGTGAAATATATTGCAAGCTTATACAATCACACATTTCATAAAAGTAAAGTTATTATATTATAAAATATCTTGAATTTCATTTTCCTATTTTTTTTTTTGCTTTTTTAGACATTAAAGATGATTATTTTCTCATTAAGATTAAAAAAGTAATAAGTAAGTAAGTCACATATGCTTCAGCACAAACCTCTTAGTACGTAGTAAGACACTACCGTATTTTTAGGTATGGAAAAAGCCATTAATACTGCAGATCCTGATCAGGATAACCGGCCAAATTCACCAAATTATTGTACCTTGGTATCAGTCCTTGATAAGTGTGCGAAGTTTCAATTTAATTCGACGTTTTGAAGTGGGGTAAAATCACGTTGGGAGATGCCGTTATACACATACATACCTACATACCAAGCTAATAAAAGCGTGTTTAAATAAAACAGGAGCTTCTATGGCGGCCGCATTATTTATATTTTTTTGTTTAGGGTATCATTCATTTGTTTTAACCTTATTAAATTCTACGGAAATAAGATTGTAAATGATAAGCTTTTTAGATAACTGAAGGTATTTATCAGTCGTATGTATAAAAAACACAGACTGCGCTAACCGCTGTAGAAGCTTTTCGATTGGATGAAGATTTTCTTTTATTACTTTTTTTGGGATATCTTTGACGAAGCTTTATTTGAGGAATGTTATGAAGTGAAACCAATAAATTTTACTAGAATATAATGTACTGATTGATACGGTACGGCTTACTACTTTTCTCGCCTCTACTAACCTAACCTACTCTACTTATGTGTGTATATTCATGAGCTTATGTTCCTCCGGTTAGCTTGATGACTAGCGATTTACCGGTAAACTCAGTAATTAAATCAGCAATCTCTACACTAGTGTTATTTACGTATTGCTGTCTTTTTCCAATCTGAGTAATATTCCAGTAACCCCCAGGAACACCTATGAAGAAACTCATTATATTATTCTCAGTGCAGCTCTAGCGCATAATTTCGTCCATCACTTCTAATGACGTTCGTGTATACAGCCTTATAGCAAAAAGTGTATGACTCCTAAGCATATGATTTAAATTAAGTACAGTTATTCCATGAGGGTTTTTGCTACACTTATCCACCCACGTGATACTATTAGCCAAAGGCACTCATTGAACTGTTCATTGGTAATATGTTTTACATAGATTTCAATTCAATCGCTGAGGCTTTAACTAGACATTTACCAAACTTAATTCGTGAGTAAAAATGCCGGCAGATATTTTCGTTAATTCCTAAAACGATGTCTTCGTTTTAGATTTGTTCGATTTTAGTTTGTACAGAATTATTATAAATGTCATTACCACAGAGATTCAGTCCCAAGATTTGCCCCATTCGATAAGAAATATTAAAATCTACGTTAATTAATCTGTAAAGTTAAATCGGATTATCTCGTAGGTATAACGGTAATAACAATTCCGCAAAGATTGAGCGATTATTTACAGGTATTTCTAACAGATGTCAGGTAAATTTTTGCTTAATTAAGTAAATACCACGAGTAACGCAAAAAGAGGTTGTAATCCTTTTTTGTCTAGATGTTAATGTGGTCTTTGTACCGAACAGAGAGCGACCGTACCATTGTAAAATAAGATGAAACTAAATGACTTAACTACAAATGCATCTTTTACTCTGAGAATGATTTTCAGCCTGACTAGTTATAAATTGTAAAATACAACCAACGAGACAGTTTGCTTCGTCCCATGATAGAGGGCCACTGCGAAGCTAATCCGTTTTAGCCGAAATGCACACCGTTTGTGTTTAATGAATGTTTGAATATTTCAAAATATTGTCATTTTGCTTTGTCTCAGTGCAGAATACGTAAATAATAAGTTGCGTTCAAACGCAGTGAGGGCTGAGGCTGGGCGGGCGATGCGGTCGACGCCCGCGCCCGGCCACCACCCTCGCCCCTATAAATACATCGACACAACACAAAAGCAGATGCACTCCGCGAAACATTTTTAATTTTAATGACACGACATTTGTACAAATCTGTTTTCAACGATTCTGATATTACAGTCTATTGTGATACGGTAAAGATTTTTTAACTAGGATATTTATGTATGGTGGTATTAGAAAGGTTATTAGAAATTAGTGTATAAATACAATTCTTTATTAGTATATAAATAATAAAGTAATAATAAACTTGTGTATTATACATTGGTACACTTTAATATTTATGTACTATTCTAAAAAACATTTAAAAAATTCTTAAAATTTTAATATAAATGGCACATTTGTGTATCTGTTAAATATTGAATGTTTTATTATACATAAGTTTGACAGACTTGACTACAAAACTACCAAAACTAGTTTGGGTTCAATTATTTAAAGAGGTAGAGCTGCATTGAAAAATAATATCTATCGCTAGCTGGACTAAAATTATTGAGAAAGTATTCTCAATCTGTGGCAACCTGTACGACATAATCTAGTAAATATATCGTATTGTTATTTTAATCCTGCATAGGATTATTTATTTATTTTACGTATCTAGGCTTGTTTTATTGCCTGCTTGAATATTATTTTTATTTAAAGAGTTATTGTTACTTTGTGAGTGTGTATAATACAGTATAGTAAATAATTATGATGATATATTCATTTTAAATATAGTATATTAATAAATTTTTGTATGTATATTAATAATGTTTTGTATAAATTATTACAATATAACAACTATTTCTAGAAAGACCACAAGAAAGCCTTAACTACTATTCAATTAAATAAACTCGATGCTCTTTAGAGCGAAAATCTAAGAGAAAAGGAAAACAATTAATTAACTCATTTCCCGCAATTAACGAGGGACGGACACAAAATTACTTAAGCATCTCTGGGTAATCAGCTCAGTGGGTATCCGTTCGCGTTGTCGCCGGTCGGCCGCGGGAGGCGGATGATGACTTTCCCCCCTCCAATCACTGATAGCCTGACGTCTCGCTTCCGTTGCCTTTTGTCCGACACCAACAATACAGTTTTCGGTGAAATCAATTGAAACAAAAAGACAAAACACAGCTATCTTATATTGACAGTGTGACACTCAATATATTATTGTTTATTTACTAACACAATAGTGTCGCTTTTTGTTACGAAAACTCTGTTTGCAATATTTTGTTAAGTAATCAAGATTAGAAATGTCAAATTTAATATTGTGTGGAAACTCGTGCTAAATGTCACTGATCATTAAGGTCGTAATCAAGTGCAAGATGAATCTAGCAATGATATACCTAAGAACAATATGTAAGTATTACATCTGTAATTGCTAATCAACGCAAACTTTCATTACGTTACAGCGAACTTACAAAATTAGTATTTTATATAGATATATTTATATAAAAACCAAGTTTAACATATAAAAACAGTAATACTCCAATTGCCAAAGCCTTGTAGGCATACGATCAATTTACCTTTGGAAGTTTCCCGTGCCTGTTCGTTCAAAAGAGTCGCATCGTTTCAAAGTACGGCAGGTACGGCGACCGCGAGGGGTCGAGGAAAGTCGTGTTCCGTGAAATTGATCGCGTTTACTGTTCTCGGTGTCTGTTGTGTTTACAAACAAGCATTTAATTGACTCAGGAATTCCAAACACCGTCGGTGTAAAGGAAAACAAGCATCTCCCACTACTGTCGATTACGACCTAACATGAAGCGTTACAGCGTACCGTTGCGAATATTTCAACAAGTAATAAATTAAAAGGAACAATATAACCTAGTGGTTACATAAAAAATAAAGTTAGTTGAGTTACAAAAAGTACACCGGGTGTACTCACATCAAAGTACACCGAGTGTACTCACATCTGTTGCACCTGAAAATCAGGTCACAAAAAATAAGTTTGTAGAATTACTCATGTTTCTAATTTTATATGAATATAAGTAAATCTGTAATAAAATAATTGTGTATAAATTTGCTAATGTAATAACTTATCGCTGTAAGCTCTCTTTATAATGAATTTAAGATGATGCGGTTTGCATCTGCTGAGTGTCCCGCGTCCCCTAGTATGGTGCAATGTTATTTGAAGCTATTACAATTTTACGCATTCCTTATTTTTATTTCGAGGAAAAGGCACAAATAAAACTGACACTCAATAATAATGAAGATGAATTCACTGCTGCGTTACGGCATAGTGACAAACAACAAAAACAGTGAAAGACAAAAAGGTTATTTGCTTTGATTTGATATTAATTTTTGTTAAAGCCATTTACCAAACAACACGTTTTTATTTGCAATCCAAAATTTCACAAAGCTCGATAAGAGGTATTCATGCACTAAAAGTGGCCTACGCTCTATGTTATATCCGACTGCGGAATCTATTGCTCATCTTACACTTAACCTGCTGTCTCATATCCGCTAAAATATTCAAAGAAGAAAATGTTTTCTTATAAATAACACGTGACGTATCCGCTTTCTTAAGCCAAGATCATAAACTCAGTAGCGACGATACTTACGACACAATGATTTTCAACGAATTACAAAAGTATAAAAGAAGGTGTATTCCATCTGAGTTTATAAAGCGCTTTATGTCTGTGGAGCCGTACAGCATGCATTATTCACAGCGAAGAATAATCTCTGTACTAAATAATACAATGTCCCTTGTTCACGAGGATGCGAGGTTTTTATTTTTAATGAAATCCTTGTTTGTTTAACTGTGTTTTGCTACAATAATGTAAGTATTACGTTACCAAAGGTTTCATATTTACGAGCGTAAGTTACATTACGACGAGTAAGTGGTATTTAGATATATTTAGTGTCGTCTAAAGTGATTTTAACCTCATTTTAATTCTGCGACCCACTAGTGGAGAATGTTTAAGTGACTTAGCTTTTATTCGTAGCATTGTTGTGAAACCTTTGTAAAGAGATATCTCGGCATTCCGATGTCGCACCCCGAAAGAAACATATATCGGCTTTTAAGATGTGAAACCTGACAGTATTAAGAGAATTCATTACCAAGAATTCCAAGCATAGTATTATACTGTAAATATATCTGTGTATCTAGAATACATACATATATTTATAAATAGCTTTTGCCGCAGCTAAGTCTTTCCATTGGTGAAATAATTTTTAAAATCAGTTTAGTGGTTTAGGCGTGAAAGCGTAACAAACAAACTCACTTGCACCTTTATAATATAAATAAGAAAGTAAGTATGGAAATTTTCACGTTCGAACGGCCTTTTTTAGCGGAATTGCCTTTAAATGTGCAGGCGGATCCGCGGCAGACATACCTCAATATAGCCATAATTCAATATGTGGCCGCTTGGTCCGAGAACCTATTTGTGTAATCCTTTTCTAGAGCATTGCTAATGGGCTTTGTGTTAATCAAGATAGATTGATACTCGGTATCAGTATAATAGCATATTTTTTACTTGTAAAGTAATAAAAGCTTAGTACAATATATAATATGTATTTGCACATCCCAACTATAAATATTATCAATTTGAAAGTGACTTTGTTTGTTGACGGGTTGTTGGTCTACTGGTTAGTGACCCTGACTGCTAAGCCGGAGGTCGTGGCTTCGATTACCACCCAGGACAAATATTGTGTCATGAGCACGGTCATTTGTTTTGTGTGTGTTTGTAATTTACCTATAATATGTATTTATTTAAAAATATATAAGTATGTTTATCAGCAGTCTGGTTACCATAGCATAGGCTCTGCCTAGTTTAGGATCAGTCATGTGTAAGGTGTGTGAGGTATTTTATTATTGTATTATTTGTTACACTTTTAAAAATTCTTTCACAAAAAGGTATTTATACACAAGTGCAAAAGGTAGTATTTGTATTCTTTGTGCAATACTTTTAAAACCGAATATTATTTAACAGACTATGCAGTGATAGAACGCATGAGGGAAACAACTTAAGCTCTTTGGGTTTTGTTACTTCATTTAATTGTATGCGTTACAGGGGCTTACTCGTAAAGATTAAATGTCTCCATTTCAATCAATCCTGCTTGTTAGTTTGAAATCCTAAAATCTGAAGACAAAACATAATGAAAAGGACCATCGACCGAACAAAACGTTTAAGGTAAGTTTTGTGTTTTTGTTTCATTGAATACATGGAGGTGCATTCGGTAAAACAATACCTTTTTTTTTTTTTTTTTTTTTTTTCCGTGCGGAAATCCCCTCGGATACCACCTGTCATGGTGGCATGGTGGCGTGGTGGCATGTCGGACTCGAACCGACTAAAACCGCACGCCTTCGCCGGGTACTAATAGCCGGGGAACCAGGTATACCCTAGAAAGGAAGGCCCTGGTGCCCCGACATACCTCGGGTCATCTACAGACGACCCCCGCCCCGTGTGGGAACCCCATGTTCCCTGTGCTCCCTGGAAGCGAGCGCGCTTCGCAACGCGCTCGCCGCCACCCCGGCCTGCTTCTGCTAGGGTGACAGATGGCCTCACCTGTCACCCCCAGGCCTGCGCTTATGGAGGATGGAGGTCGTTCTGCGACCTCCGGCGCCTGAGTCGCCTGCGCTGCCTGGCCCGTGCCCGGGCCTGGCGGGCCGGGAGAGTTCTAAACCTCTCCCGGTCCCGCTCCGCCGTCTCCTTCGCGAGCATAACTTGCTCGCAGAAGGAGACGGCAGGTAAAACAATACCTGGAAGTCTATTGGTGGTTTAACTTTGGCACTGAAAACATACTCTAATCTATTGTCTTGCTTCTTGAGTTGGTTATATCAAATTAATCCAATGTTGTTTGATTGGCAAGCTAATACTTAATATCTGTTTATAATCTCTGTCATCTATCTTATTTCTTTTGTTCACTTATTAAACATTTGATATAAAATTGTTTGGTTGTGTGCCTTTCTATAAATAGTTTTGTACTGAGCTATAGTACAACGTATTTTATTGACCTGAAAGCTCATATTTAGGATCGTTAAACCTTCTAACCTTCTTTAATTATATAGTATGCGTTTCTAAAAAACTTGGACAAATCATCTCAGAGTAAACTGTTGATAAAATATGAAACATAACATACTAAGTCTTAAATTCAGTTGCACAAAAGACAATGGCGTCAGTCTTTGCTACTTTGTCAATTAAACATTAAAAAGTTACATACAAAGACGATATATATATATATATATATAAACATTTTGCAACATGCTACAAGTTATACGTTTGTAAAATATAAGCTTATGTCTCTGAAAGTTCTACACGGAACTATTCGATTGTCTATGTAAATGTAAAACTAATAAAGCTTATTCATACTTCGTAAATGTAGGCATATTTATTTCGATGATTACGATTTTAAACATTAGATACAGGTCCTTCGACTTTCTCTTCTATAACTGTAAAATTCGATAGATAGTGAAAGATTTATGGACGTCGAACGCCAGGATTATTCCTTACAAATTCAAGACAAGCGGTGTCAGTTTGTCTGAATATTCATTAGTTACTGAGTTAGGAAGTTAATACCGCATCCGATTAATGTTAATATTTTCCGCCATTTTACTTTCGTTATTCAAGCGGGGAGCTCCGAGCACGATTCTGCAATTTGTTTTCGGCGGACACATTAGTTTCTGTTTTACTTCGCTTTGTATATGCGTAAAAACGTAACGTAAAATGGCTTAGTGTTTAGAATAGCTTTTTCGTGAGCTACAGAAATTAATTTAAGCGTGAGTAAATATTACGGCACATATTTAATTAAAATATTAACACCGTATATTATTTCGCGTACAAAGAGCTTAAAATATTTTGTAGTCTTTGACGAGGCGGCGGCACTTGAGAAGGAGGTACTAATAACAGCATTGTATAAAATATTTAGCGCTTTCGCGAGAGAAAGAGACTCGCGGCGCCTACCCTGAACTAAAATATAACTTAAATCGCCGTGAAAAACCTCAAGAAAATTCCTCCGCCGGTAACCGCAGACCGTTTTAAGTAAAATATTAAATCCTGTGTAGGATTTGTTCGTGCACGGGCACAGGCCGGTTTTACTATTTGATGAAGCGCTCGCTCCCCGTCGACGACTTTTTGTCTGGCCCTTAATTGCGAAGTGATGTGTCCGCGGCGGGGGATGCCAGGTACCGGGCTGAATTCGGCCGCGCACACGGCGAAATATTAAAACGTCCCGTTACGCTCCAGCAGTCTCTGCTTACTCGGCTCACTAACTGTTTATTGCCGGCTTAGAGATGTTAACGCCTATAAATTTTACGTGTGTTCACAGCCGCCGTAAAATGTTGCAATATCGCTAAATCCTCTTATTTTATATTTTACGTTATACCGCCAAAATCTTGGCTACATTTTTCCCGTTTTTAGATCTAATCTTATACTAAATAGCTGCAGAAAGCATTTTAAAAATATTTTTACTTAACTATATTTTAAATACTCATGAAATAAGCTTAAGTGCGGTAAGTAAAAACTAAATGGTAATTAATCATTTTTCTGATAAAATCTGACAGGTAAACTTGTTGTTCCATTCAACATTTACATTTTAGATTGTTATAAAAGCAAATAGTTTATACGATTAAAAAATTAAAAATCTACAATATTTTGGCAATTTTTTACAAATAATAAATGAAATTTTGGGTTATTAAATCTGGTTATCTAGAGGTGATAAATAAATAACTGAATATAAATAATACTCTCTCCGATAATTCCTGTGTTTTACAACGTACAAAACAAAAACAACAATGCAACGATCTAACCATATACAGTACTCCGAGGGCAAAGCGTTAACAGTACAATAAATGAGATTAATCAACAGATTACTCGGACCACAGCTTCCGGGAAAAAGGGATTTTAACCCAAACCGATTTATCTATTTGAGTTTACTATTGATAGGCTCGGAATGTAAACGGTGAAAATGTATTTAACGGTTCAATTGTGTTTATTAATTTTAAATTATTACCCATCAAGTGTTCGATAATACAGTGACCGAGAAATTTCAAAATTAATACCTTTATTTTATTATACTTAATTCTTTGGTCTCCACAGTTACGAAATAAGTAAGTTCACTTTTCTAGTAAACAGATGAATATTTAGCATTATCGGTAAGTATTTTAAATTAAACTAAATATATGTACATGTATATATATATAGTAAGTATTTTAAATTAAACTAAATATATGTACATGTATGTACATGTATATATATTATATTTTATTGATACTACTGTGCATTCAGACAAATCTTAGCAATCCTAGTCCTAGCATCAGCAGATGGCAGTCCTAGTACGCCGTATGTGAAAAGTAAATATTAGTATAACAGAACAGATTTTTTATTATCAAACGATCAACTTTCCTAAGAATATTTTAAAACTTTAAACAAGTATTCTGTAAATGCAACATAAATTAAACTGAAGCGTTGAAATTTACAGTTTGACGTAACAAGTAGGATGGGCACAAGAAACAAGCAAGTCACGCACTGTTGGTTTCAATTACGGCGCGTGCGATATACGACGTCGTAAAGACATCGCAGCCCGAGCCGTGGCAGAGGATACTCGTCTTAGGACTCGATACTGGCTAACTGACAAATCGTTACACACATTCGGTATCGTTTGTTACCCAAGAATTACCTTAGACCGCAATACACGTGTCCCATTTTTGGTCTGACACGTTTAAAGGCTCGTACCGTAAAATAATTTATTCGAAACAAAATACCAGACAGTTGTCTTGATTGTTCTTTATATTTTACATATTATGTGGAATTCGATAAGACTAGATGGAATTTTAAATATTCTTTAAAGTAAGTAGAAGAAGTAAGATTTTTGAATACCAAATGATGTGAAATTATAAAACAGTTTATACCATAAACCGTTCTTAGGCTGAGTTTTTTTGTGTTGAACGTTGAAGATTTTCATATTTTTTTTGCGTACTTTTTTCTTTTAAACAGTATGAAATATTATGTGGATATGAATATAAATGTGACAGAAACACCTAAATAAACTATTTTCAAAAATATATCGCTTTTTAAAATGAAGTTTTTTTGGTATAAAGGGATTTTCAAACATTAGGGTTCTCGTTTTAAGAAAGCAGAATGCCCATTTCAGTGTGAAAATCAGTTTCATACTTTTTTGTTGTGTCAAGTATGTATAAACTGCATTATTAAGCCTGCATTGAGTAGTTTTAGTCCTTGTAAGATTTATGATTAATAAGTTAAGATTTAATTGCAAACCCTAAGTTCTATAGAAGAGATTCAGGATCGAAAAGTCCTATTACAATCTTTTTTTTTAACAATTTTATTTATTTTAAAGAATGACGCGAACGTTTATATGTGAAACTATAAATGAGCATTCTCGTTTAGGACATTGAACTGTTGCGTAATAAATCTACGTACTTACATTACTTTTAATACTAATGAAAATAATAATGCTTAAAGCTACTCACATGGATGATGTTGTTTCTGACCGTGTACGTACTTCTTTGGATCTGGCACAATGTCATGTTACGTACCTGTAAGAAAAATAGAATTTTTATAACATAATTCCTAAATCGTGACAGAATTTTCATTCCTAGATGTTACTTTAGTGCCCCTAATGGATATACAACATTTTCGCATTTACAAAAAAATAAACAATTAAAATAGGTTACTATTAATTTAAGTTCAAGAATACTAGTATAGACCTGTCATGATTTTAGACAAGAAGAGCAGCAATCGGTGAAGTAACCAAATGATTGACACTTTTCAGTTAACATTATGTGTCCAGCAGTGGACTGCGATAGGTTGATGATGAGTTAACATTTTACTGTTTCAAGAATGCAAAATATTTTTCTAGAGAATCTGTTATGTAGGTAAGTTGTATGTACAAGTACAGCTTGTTGATTTTATACTGTTTGTCTAGTGTCTGCGTCTGCCGGTTTTTACGTCACACTCTTTTAATTTTTCTCATTAAGTTTACCGTTGATTTTGTAGTACAACAAGCATTGTATGAATTTTATTACGCGGAAATGAAATTATAACTGCTATTGTGAGTGGTTGCCTAAAATTAACATAATATCATCAGGAAGCAAGATTTTTAAAGAGTTTTACAAACCATAAAGCAACGGACACAAAGAACACCCAGACTCAGGTCGACTATTTATGAATCACATCAATTGTTATCAGGTATGGCAGACAAACCTGTAATACGATTAACGCGATTAGTGAGCACAGTAGAATACGAGAAATATTTTTTGGATAAGAAACTTGTCAACGAATGTGGTTCGGGCGGCTGCAATTCAATCATAAATTTGTTGTGCTCTACGAATAGGCTAGGGTAACCGTGTTAAAAATTTACTTTCGTATTCCATTTGCATTTAGCTTTTAAACTGTGGTTGGGGTCTATGAACTAGCGGAAGGAGGAAGTCAAATTATTATTCCATACATCAATTTTATAGCCGTGCAGCAAAGTACTAATATTTGAATTATTTATGGGTCTTTGTCTGTATATATTTCACGTAATGAATACATAGGAAGTCAAGACAGTTGTATAACCTAATAGGATAGCAAATTATTACACTAAGTGTTACGTAAAGTATGGTCAGTCAAATTTCAGTATTGTATGAGTACAATACATGTATTGTAAAGGGAATCATTTTTATAAAAAGCTTTAATATTAAATCCATATCAGGCTATGAGTTATTAAGCCGGATTGACATGAATGCCAGTTTCTGTAATAAAAAGCACAACTTAGACCTCACTAATTTGGTTTTTCTTACTTGTGTAACAGGCCGTATTTTTGTATTCATTAGGTTTAAAGTGAAATGTTTGTTGTCAGATCCTTTTCTGAGTGGCTGCGGTGCTGTACTGTGCTGCAAATTGGATGCCAATTCTAGCAGTAAATATAAATATTGATACATAAACGGTGTAACTTGTCCTTTTTGTGTTTACTAGTATGTCTTTATAAACTCTACACAGTTGTAACTAGTACTGAAAGAAAATAGCAATAAAATAACTGATAAATAATGATGGAAAGAATGGTTAGAAACAACTGATGAATAATGAAACTTATTTATTACTAAGTAAAATACAGAGCTTTATTTAGTCGTCACTTAATAAAGTACTAGTGTTGTTCCCTTTACTAACGACGGTCATATAAAGATCACTTATGAATTTACAATGTTGATACCAAAATTACTTCGTATAAATTTATCATTATTAATTACTTTAAAGATCCAATATCATTTAATGATTCCTTAGTTTATTTACACGAATATGCTCGTAGATATTTTAAGTTGAATTAAATTATCTTTACTGTAAATTACACATATAATTGGAAATTGTTTGATAGTGAACCCGTTAGGTAATAAAATGCTTAACTAGCTAAGTAATTAAAGCTGTTTTTACTGCATTTAAATAGTTATAGCTGTTAAATATTTGGTTAGTTTATGAGTAGAATGTAGACGGCCATTTTCGCTATGGCCTAGGAAATAATAATTTAGGCATAAAGTAAGGGGGGCCAAGGACGATTAGGGTGACAAATGTTTTCGGGTGTGAAATTTACTCAGGATAGTGTTAAGTAAGAGAAATGCGTTAATGTATTTTACATCTTTTGATCTAACGATAAATAATTTGTATCTTTAATACAAACCAATTGCTGTTACTGATGTTGTTAAAACTTATTTGTTTATTATATGAGCTAACCGTTTTAACTTAACTAAAAGGAGCGCTATTTGAATACTAGACTACGAAAATGTTACTTTGCCTTTATGACTCATATCCACTTCTACCTACATACAAGCTACCTGAATATGAGTATACTACGTCTAACTACACATTGTATATGTAATGGGTGCAAACCAATTATGTTTCACACACAGTTACTAATTATAATTTCCTCGGCGCTGCCATTCGGAAAACTATGTTTAGAGTGCTCTATTTATTAATTAGTAGCTAAATACGCTGCAGTGAGCACAGTTACTTACCACTTAAATGATTTGAAACATTACTTTGGACTGTATAACATTTTAAACTGGGCTTATTTAACGGTGTACACGCTGGAGATGTTGAAATTGTTTTAACATTTTTTGTATTGTTTCTAGAACGCCTGTTTATTTCTTCGCAGCTGCATGGATACCCTGTACGTCTATTATTTCTAATTTAGAAAATAGGTAGCGAGTAGTGGTGTAGAATAAAGATAACCTCCGGACTGGTAGAAATATCGCTCTGTCTAAGTTCAAAGCCAAAATATTCCTACTAAATTCTTGCTCTGTCTTCAAGAACTCCAAATTCACAGATATACATGGTTTTGTTATTTAAAAACTATTTTTGTTCCTTGCGTGCTACGGAAATGTCTAATAATCAATAGTACATACTATTTAGAATCACTGCTCGGCAGTAATAATCTCTGTCGCGTTAGTGTTCAGGTAGAATGTAGAAAATGTGTCTTATCATGTCATGATACTCGACATTATTCATAATGATTTATTAAGTATCTAGTTTGTGAGTGTGGATACAACAGTCTTTTGCTCATAAGGACATCGCACGTCGCCTTGGGCCCGCACCATTCAAGAACTTACAAAGCGCATATGCTAATAACACATTTGCAATTAAAATCACAACGCCCACTAGGGATACCATTGTTTCATACATGTGAAATGTGTATACTTCTTATTTATATACAATTTAGTACGCCAGAAGCAATCTACTCCTATCGTTACACATTGACAGAAGGACTACTACTTACGGAATAAACGAGATTATCGAAAGCCCTATATCGACTTTAAACGTCATGCAGATCCGATTCGAACAAGAATTTAATACTGAATTATAAAAACGTTTCGTTGATAAAACTTTCGCTCCACCGCTGATACTAATGGAATGAATTTTCAAAGTAAAAGTTGTACAACAAGCAATCTCCTGACATGGAAAGTTGGAGCGAATTTCAGTGGAGCACCGACCGGTGAGCATCACCAAAAGAATGTAATAAGGAACAGGTGCCGCAAGTTCTTTATTGGATTTCGCACGTTCCAACTCGACGTGTTTGATAGCTCCAGGATTCTTGCTAAACTCTTTTGCTAGATATTAATTTTCCTCCAAAATTATCTTTAGTCATGTTCGTGAATTGACTATTCTAGCACGAAAGTGTTGAATAGAAGTAGATTTCATTTATTATTCTCGCATGTTAAATAGTCCTTCATCTTTGTAAAATGGTTTTACGGCAAATAAATGTCGGCAAAAATAAATGATGTAACGACGCTATCGTTGTCAATATCGTATTAAAAAAACATTATTGTATTCGTCAAACATTCGTAAACATAATACTCAAAAACGTGTAGCCGGTGCGCGGCCGGTGTTGCAGCTGTGTCACGAGGTCATTCCGAAAAGTGTTTCTGTGTTTCTCAGTAAACGACGCCGACGGCAACTGAAAGGAAAAGTATGGGCCGCAGCGGTGCGGCGCGCGGCCGCTGCAGATCGTGTCATTGACACATGCAAATTCGAACAACGCTTCCATGGCGGGTCATCGAACCCTCCATTCAATGACTGTCGAAAGTTATCCGTGAATATGTCGGCGCGCGGCGTAGCCCACAAAGAGCTGCTGAGCCATCCCCCTCAGGCGAATGTAGCGTTTAAAACCATTCATACATAAACCTATTTACCTTACAATCGCTCAGCCAGAAGAAAACTAAATTATATCTGTCTAGCTTCGTTTCATTATAGTATACTAAAATTCAACGTAAACAAGGACTTGTCGCATGTTAATAAGGTTGCTTATTTAATGTTTTCGATTGAATTCGACAGATGCGATGCTACACGAGGTGCGTCTGACCATTGTATTATTAGCATTGCGAATTTCGACAAGCTCACGGTGCTAGACACCATTCGCAAATACAAACGGTTGGTATGCAAATTTTTCGTCTGTAGGACGGCTTATGCATAGTTTGTTGAGCGCCAGCACCAAGTTACTAGCTTTTACCTTCACAAAATCACTTATTTCTAAAAATGAGACGCTAAAAGTTCTTATTCTATATGATAATACAAAGCCTATTTCTTTTAGGCGATATAGGTTTTTGGACTTTGGTGTATATTATCAGCACTCTCTGTTATTATGTTTGCAAGGCAAGCATGTAATGTGTGCATTGCGAGCGACGAGATAAGTAAGTCGTCCTTGTCCGGCGAGCGGTTAAACTAAAAACAGAAAGGACGCCCTAAATAACGCGAAATATAATCTCTGATCTATTCTATCATCATGGGAGATGGTAAGGTTGATTGTTGACTCAGTTTATCACGTGTGTGACGTCATACAGCCTGCAACGCGCCAAGGCGAGGCCAGGCGGAACCGTGTGTGCGCACACTTATGTAGGTATATGCACATGTTTCGTTAATACCTTCTGTTTAGGAACAGCGAGCGATCGAAGTTTATTTGTTAGTTTAACGAGTATAAGGAATGCCGGGGTGTACAAAGTCAGCTGTTTGACCGCCCGCGCCTCTCTAAATTATAAAGTCCATTAGATTTAATGTAAAGGTGATTCCTAGCTTCGAGTAAGTTTTGTTCACCTAAATTAACAAACGCAAAATATCATTGAATCGGTTGTATAGAATGAAAAAAATCCCCTCTTCAAGTACCTAGAGTATTTTCTTACCTGTAATTTAAATATACTTTAAGAGAGCAGCAAATTTAAGAAGAGTAAGCCCAACATTCAAACAAAAGGACCCTGTTGTGCCATACGGCTAGTAAAGTCATAAAGTCAATTATCGAACCAGTAAATTTAGTCGAAGTCGAATCATTGTTTACATATTATTATACTATCCATTAATTTGATTAAAAAAGAAGTTAGATTAGAAAGTTATATGCCTGCCTGAGTTAGATATACCTACGAACTATTATCTAAAAAGTTAGGTGACTTGAAAATTGTCCAAGTTGTTATAGCTGTAAAACTTATTACGAAAATATATTTTTTTTAAATATAAATAAGCTATGATTATATAAATAAGCTGTGATTGCAACCTATAATCTGATGCTGTCCGTAGCATTAAAATATTTGGTACTGTTTATAGAGTATGCGTATAGTTATGGACATCTAGAAAATACCCAATAGAATTATACTAAAACTCGGGATATACTTGGGAGATTCCCTTTAAATCCGATAAACAGACACCTTAACTGTGTATTAATTTAGAAGTGAAAGGTGTAGCAACCCTTCTCAATAGTTAACGCCTAAACATAAAGTATACCTCATGTAATAAATCCACGACAAGTGTTGTTAATATTGATTTGCCGTAATTTAGTGCGAAAAGGGAATAAATACTTGTCTGTCAGATGTCTTTCACTAAACAATGACATGATTTATCGGTCGACAGATAAATGTTTACACATAGGATATCGGGACGTCTGTCGCTTGCGCACTTATTTCCAACACACATGATAAGATTAACGATCGTGGACAAGCGAAATTAAACGATTAAAAACATTGTTTAAAAAGTTAATGATACGCTTCAGAAACTCTATTATTTACTACTTCCTATAAATTATTTTAATGCATTTGTCGAGTCAGTCTTCAATCATCACTTTGCTGATTCAAATTAGTTCTAGTAGAGTGAAATTAATGAGCTATAATGAACAAGTATACAATGATTGCATCATACACGTGTGTGTAGTACGCGTTTCCCAGAACAAGAGATAAAGTCCAGAATACATTCAGCTGAAGGGACACAAATGAAAGCGCTATGATTTCATTGTGCAATATCTGCAATGTAATGGTACTATCACCGATTAGTGAGCTACTAGTGGTGTTCGGAAAAGGGTGGGGCGGGCCGCATGAGAAGCTGGTCACTGGCCGCATTCCTCATAGTTGAAAGTAACACGGTATCCGGCTGCGAAAAATTATCGTCGTGAACAGGCACTGTGTTTGGAGGCATCTGCTTGCTTCCCGACAACACATAACGTTGAATTAAACTATCCAACTCAATATTATTGTAGTCACTAAGATGAGAGGCCGTCAATTGTATTGTAGTCACTAAGATGAGAGGTGGAATTAGAGACATGCCAATGAAATATAAATTACGGTAAACGTTTTATTTACTTAAATATTGAGTTCGAAAACCTCTGCTGTTTAAGATTACGTTTACAGAGCATGTTTACGTTTTATACATAAACATAAGTATATACGATAGCTTGGAATATATTTAATATTTTAATTACTTGTGAAAATATGTTAGTCAGATTTAATATTGCCTTTCCACCTTTATTTTTTACGTCTCATATGCGGTGTATGATAAAATAGATACTAGTTTTTTAGTCTCTAAGTTGGAAGGTCAATAACAATTTGGCCACACTTACGACAAACATTTTGATTATAAAGCGATAAACTTAATAAAAATATACTGTTTTCCTAAGTTTAACTTTTACTTTAATGGGATACTACTAAAATTCCGAATGAGAGACAAATATACGACTATATATGTATGTTTATAGCATATCAGGAATGACAGTGTGCAATTCTGTTTCTGTGCAATTTCAAGCCGCCACGCTCACTGGCGGGCGGGCAGGCACATGATCAGACGTATGATTGCTTTGCGCGAATTTTTTGTTCGTCTGGCGCGCAGGTGTGTTGTCGTAGGCACACAGTTGAGATTCAACGTTTTTTTTTTTCTGAATAGCCTTGGACCCAACTTTAAGCCATTGTTTGTTTTGATCGTTTTTTAACTCTTCTTCTGTAGACTTGTGAATCTTACGTACCTACTAGAATTCTTCGTAGTTCTTTAAATTCCGAAGAGGTAAAACGTTTTTATGCGAGAGCTTAATGCTTTTGCTGGACGTGTTTGTGATTGCGTTTACGACTTAAGTCGACGTTCTCATGAAACGTATGTGGGCCAGTAATTTGTATAGAACAGGTTCGTAATAAGCCGCTGTACAGCATTTACTTAACGGCCCTTGGTTTACGTAACGCGTGCTGTGAGAATGCTAAAATGAATGGGTGGTGGCGTGGTTCCCAAGGTAGTGAGTATGGCGGCACGGGTATGCGCAGGGCGGGCCTCTTTAGTGGTATTGCGTTCCGTTATCTTGCGGTCATCAGTCTCTCGGAACGGGTTGCGGGGCCCGGAGGCGATACACCGGAACTGTCACCGCTGTATACGGCACATAGGACGGGCACGTCCCCGTGTGTGGCAGAGTCGCTTGACGTGTACCGTCACTCACATATCCTCGTCATCGCCTCTGCCTCCTGACGTGCATCGAAGAAAACCCCGCCTCAGCTTGTTTTTTGTACATGTAAAGATTCGTTTATCTAAGTAACGGGTAGGTAATTTAATTCTTGTCAGTTCTAACACTTCTATATTCTTAAATTGTATTTACTAATTGTATCATGATGGCATATAGTTTCATTCGTGACCACGTTAACGCAAATACATCGCTTAACCGTAAGCGGTAATAAAATAACTAACATGGTAACTATGTCATCACTGGAAACCTGTACTCAAATAAATAAGAAGTGATTAATTATTTACACATATATAGGAATAAGCTGAAATGTTGCGTCACACTGTGTCAACGTCAACAACTACTAACCATCAGGCGAAACGTGTGTTTATATGAATCTATTTTTTTAACACGTCATCTTTTTGTGTAAAATAAAAGAAAGTGCTGTATGTAAAGTCGATTCTACGAACTTCCACTCTTATCTCGGTCATCATCGTACTTTCATAAACATAATGATGGTAATAAAGATAAATCAAACCATAAAAAATAATGGAGGAAAAATGTGACGACAATGAACTTGATAGACAATTCAATCAGTGTTATTAATCGTCAAGTTTCTGTCGTAGTGCCCGCATGCGCGCGCGCACTCCGGGTTGGTGGGGTTTGGGAAGTATGCGTGGGGAGGGGAGCGTGAGTTTTAAATAATTCATGTGATAGATAACTGTTCATATCGCATGTGTCTGACCAATACATGGAATGCTTAATTAATGACAGTTAATTATGAAAAAGAAATGATAGCAACACATAAGGTGTAAAGTTGTAAGTTTAATAATAACTATTAATTTATGTCCAAAATGTTTACATTATTTTTGTACATTATAACTAATTGAGTAGATAAGTATAACACAAATATACACATATACAATTATATAACACATACAGATACAATTATAGTGCAAAGTTACGGTTGTGCCAAGAGAATCATTCAATGCCCAGATGTTTATCAACTACTACTATTTTAGTGACTATTTTAGAGAATGCTAATAAAGATGATTAAAGTACAAATACTAAAAGAATAATGCGCGCAATAACCTTATAATTTACTTTATAGTTGTAAAACAATAGAAAGAATACTATACTATACTATACTAAGAATAGTATAAACACTCATCATTATCATCAACAGCCTATACTAGTCCACTGCTGGACATTGGCCTCTCCTTAGAAAGGAGGTTTTGGCCTACTATACCACGCTGGCCAGACGGGTTGGTATAGGGTTGTTTCAAGTTTTCCTTCTCTTTGCAGTGCTGTTGTCCTGCTTAGTTTGCTCCCTTAGTCGGCTCTTACGACACCCACGGGATGAATTGGGGTGGTGACAATTTGTATTCTTAATCCATCACCACGGTAAACACTAGCAACATTTATTGTTCAGAAGAACATTTTTTGTATATAAACATCGCGATTTCGTACCAGAACCACATGAAGACGAACGTCTGTGAATTCGATTGTTATGCGTATAAATTAAAAAAAAAACAATATAAATCAATGTTAACAAGACAGTGTAACAACAAAAAGAAATAAAATAAGCTTTTATTTAGAAAAGAGCTCAAAGCTCATCATAATTGAATCTTTGCGCCTAAAGATTAATGTAAGCGGTCAAAAATTTAATAACATCAAAAGTACGATAGCAACAGTAAACAGGGGCTAACCTAAGTAAAGGGAAACGGAATACTACTACTGTGAATCAAATTTATCCTGCAATCGATAATACGTTCTAGGCCGTTATTGAAAAATTCAGTCGAATTTTGTTCAAAGAATGTTTTCAAAGTGAGAATGTGATGAGTCACCAGATTATTGTTTCATCCAGAGAAATATTTTTGAATGGAACTTTGAAAGCATCTGCAATCTCACCGTGAATCCGTTTCATTACAATTTTTGCTTTTGCAAAGATTTTCTCCCTTTTCCATTTCGCGGTCTGAGGTAATGATGGCTGCTCCTTAAATTGAAATGATTTCATTAATTTTATCCGTTGATTTTTTTACCTCCAATTTACATTAATAGAACATCATTAAGGAAAATTTAAGGCATCTGTTGTGTGGTTTCTGACTAATTATTTAATGAATCAGGTGAATCATCGATGTCGCAAGAATTAATAGAATCGATTGATTTTTCTCGTCTTTATGTTTGATATGTCTAAAACAGAAATTACAAACACAAAGGTAACATTCACAACAGAAATTTATTTAAGCTGGGATTGTCCGCAGGGTGGGAAATAATGCCTTATTCAGACAACCTTGGCTTTGAGTGTGCGAGTAAAATAGCTCTAATGGTTGATTTGTATTGGTACTACACACATTGAGGCAAATAAATTTCGGTGACCGATCAAGAATAGAAAGAAGATAGTAAATTTATAATGTTATTAAAATCTTTTGTCTATATTCAGTGGGTCACTATCCATTCGCATAAAATTTTAAGACAAGACAACATGGTATAACTTTGTTTACTACATAACAGCTTACGGATATTTTTTTAGCATAGTTTCTCTAATTATAATAATATTTAAGCAATACATTCTAAAGCATAAATTTATTTGCGCATTATCATATTAAAACATATTTTTTACAGGCAAGAAATTCTCATAATAATGAAGTCCTAAAATGTTAGACACTATATATTTTCAAATATGAATTTGTAATAATAATAACTTCACACATCTCACACACATGGCAATCTGAAAGTATTGGCCAAATACCACCCCCGCCGCTCCTTAACCTGTTGAGGCACATTCCATTATTCCTATTGATTTTTATGCCTAAACACTATTAGGCTAATAGCCATTATGCCTAGTAATATTATTTAGAAAAAAACATTTAGCGAAAAGAAGGGGTTATTCAGTTTTTAGAAACAAGTTTTCGCGTATCTACGAGTAGCTTACGAAAGCGTCAACTCAGACCTTTCACAGACAGGTAATGCGACGTACAGAGAGAGATACAAAAAATACTATGTTGCACGAGGATAGGTAAATTACTGTGAAACGTACGCCAACGCTAGCCACATTACGTAGGTACTACAAAGTTGCGATTGATAGATGGCCAACAAATCAACCACTTTCTGGCAGCTTCGCCTTCCGCTAAAGCCTTTAATATTGTTCCTTATCATCAAATTACATGTTCTATATATATATATATATAATTTTTATTTAACCACATTGCCTATAAGGCTTTTTGCTATTGGACCTTTAACTTATCGCATAGCTATGATGGGCAACAATTTTTATGTTTTAAATGACAGCGAAATAAATTTTAGAAAATCGTCTTTAAAAAAGAGGGCTGTTTACTTAAACTGTAACTGTAAACTTAAAAGTAAGGAAACTTTTTTTTTGTTACAATGGGCTTTGTTTACAAAAGAACACTTACGTGCTACATTAGCTCAGATTTGAAGCTCGAAGAGAGTAAGTACAGTTTGGTGGGTCAAGATTCTTCGAGCAATAACAAAATAAGTGAGATATTTTGTCCGCGTTGGGTGCAATGAGACACTTGGGCCGGCGACGCCGATTGCATCTCGGATAACACAATGCTTATGCCATAATAGGCTTGCCGTTGAGGTGGTCTAAGATCTTCCTAGAATTTAATTTTACTTCACAATGTAGTGAAACCAAATGCCGAGTCGTATATTTAAAAAATAATTTTAATAGAATGTACCAAGCGCCCGACTAATGATTTAAGTAAATTCCATATGAAACCCGTATTCCGGATACTTTACGTTGCCAAGTAACCTAAGATGAAAATCGCCTCTTCGAAAGCTTCGAAGTTCGCCTGATGATAAGTGACTACACATAGACACTTGTGACTCACAACTGTTGCAGTATAAAGGTGGCAACACTTTGAGTCTCCTCCCCAAACAGAATTAGGGGGAGGAGTGGTTTGGGGTCTGGGTACCCACAACCACTCGGTGAAAAGCAACGAAAGAATTGCTTAACAGCAAGCAACAGTTTTCTGCGAGGCCTTGGAATCACTCCGGTCGTCCGGCCCATATGTGCCGAGGCAATGCACTCCCACGGATAGACATATTTTTATTATGGGTCTAATAAGTCACAGGCACTGTCTTTCTAATTTATACACCAAGGTTAGCCATAAGCCGCATATATCATTTACATATGTAGCGTTCATTTTAGCTAGTGAATTTGCAATACAACAAAGAAGATAGGAGATATTATTTCATCTATGGGAAAAAGGTACTCAAAAGATGGAAAAATTACTTTTCCTTGGGCGAAGTAAAATTATAAACATACTTTGTCTTATCTTACTTTATATTTCCATTCGAGCCCCTTGATTTTGTCGTAGTGGTGACTACCGAGGGATGATTTAGCCAAGTTTCCAACATGGGTGTGTAAACAGGAAACAATGTTAGGAACAATTAAGTAAAATAATGAGTAAACTCGTGCTGTACGCCTATCGACACAACTTTAATTCGCCTTTAGTTACTGACGTAGCATTGATGTGTATTGATTTATCTTTCCCTTTTAACGCTGCGGGTTTAACTCGATATTTGATACTTGGTAATCTGATCTGATAAGGTGTATAGTGGCGGCACTTAACTTGAATATAATGTCATTTCATTTTAACTATTTGCGTTTGTGCGTATTTGTAGTTAAGTATTAAGTCAGATAATTGAAATTATGCATGAAAAATTACAATAAAGGAGATATCGCAAGCGGACAATCATTACAAAAATAGTATAATTTAATAACATTTTGTTCTCAAGTTACTATGACCTATTTGACTACTATAGAAATAACGATGAAATTTTAGTTATACAATAATAGCGGGTTCTAGAAAGTTTGAACTTGATTGGCTTATTGATTAATACTTATTTTCCTATGTATTTGCCTAAGGTTTATGCCTAAGTGTAGCAATGCGAAATGTAAACGTAGAAGTGCAATGTTGTGTTGTGTCGCGGGCGGTGCGGCGCGGCGCGGGCGCATCGCAGGCGGGCGGGCGGGCGCGTGCGCGGCCCTGGCGATGGCGCAAGGTCAATGGCACGCGCCTCTCCCGCTCGCACACCGGAATTCCATATTTAAATCTCGTCCGCAGAAAAATGGCGGTCGACTTCATTCCGCAGCCGAGCGGTGTGTACGGAGAATTAATAAAACATGCCTCCTGCTTTTTCTTATCGTTTTTTCCGAGTATCACTAACAACATGGTAACAGTGTAGCTGCAGTTTGCTGTTATGTTTTATCTGTGCGATTCCATATATGCAAGAAAATTTATCGTAATATTTTACAAGCTTTTTAAATTTCACGCCGACTACTTATTTACACGGTGGTAGTTTACGCTTAATATGAAACGGTACTTAAAAATCTCAATAAATTTAAATTGCTATAGTTTTTAAATAGTGTATGAGGTAGAAATAACTATCTTGTATCGTATAGGTATCGCATGTAGCTATGTATATGTTGGTATACGCGGACACAATTAACTGTGTAAATTGCAAGTCACCGGCAATCAAAGGCCGCTCGGATTTCAGCACAAAAGCGTAGGGTGTCGACGAAGGGTATGTGAATTTGGGGACTAAACATGGCACCCACTAATGCAAGTAACAATAGTGGAGATATTAGAAGAACATTATATAGACAGTTTATTAGCTTGACGTATGTGATTTATTTATAACATTAACGCAATACATACACAGCTGAATAGAGCATCGAATAATCTATACTTTGATGACCAATCTACAGCACTTTTAATAGTCTGCGGTTACGATTCTGAGAATGTAAAAGGAATAAAGATACATGTAATTATGGACTTTAAAAACAAAAATACAGTATTTAGAACAAGCTTGTACGCAAGGTCGAGTTTATCATCATCAACAGCTTTAAGTAGTCCTTTGGCTGGACATAGGTCTCTCCTTGGAAAGGAGGTTTTGGCATACTATACCACGCTGGCCAGACGGTTTGTTTCAAGTTTTCCTTCTCTTTGCAGACCTATTGTCCTGCGTAGTTTGCTACAGTAGTCGGTTCTTACGACACCTACGCGATGAATAGGGGTGGTGGGTATTCTTATTACGTTACCACACGGATTTTGACTACAAAAAATTTATCTGCCCAGTGAATTGAACTCAAACCTTTATAGGAACTTGCATGCACAGGCAATAAAGAAGCTAAGCGCAAAAAGTAAAACTTTACAAAAACATTACAAACAAAAATTACCTCACACACAGTTTCACTTAAAATGAACACACGAAGTAACGCGCGACAAAATTAATTAATGTCCCCTTTGGTAATACTGGAAATGTTATAAAAGTAGATCCTCGGAGGGACGAAGTGATTCAAAGTGCAAGTCATCGGCGCGGCGCGCGGCGGCTCCAAGCGCTGAGAATTTACAGCGTAATAAATTTCAACACAGAAACAGAAGAGCGTTATCTGCTAACTGCTCAAATGAACTGTCTCACAGCGCACCACCTACACTCAATGAATCGCTAACCAAAGGAATTGTTATCACCAACAGAAAACTGAACATTTAACGATATATTGTAGTGGGCTATTTCTGCACGACTGGGAAACAAAGGGCAGTTCATCGTACGAGATGTAGTGCGTGCGTAAAACTGACCACAGCAAGTGTGTAGTTTGGATTTACTGAGTTATAAATCTGAGTAGTGTCATCGGACAACAAGGATATTGGAAGTGACATAGTAAGCTGTTTAGCCTTAACGGATACCTACTCATAGGCTTAACTTACCTATGTATTAAGAAAATTAGTTACTGAGCGAATGTCGGAACTGCACGCTTCATAAATTTATTGCTTAACACACTTACATTATAATATCGCTCATGCCTGCAACATTGGAGCACGAAAATAATAAAACTGTCTGGGGCTCCCAACATTCCTACATTTCTTTTAATTTATCATCATTAACACTAGTACTTTAATGTTAATATTGCAAAATTTATTTATGAACGGAAGTATGTACCAGACAGTGATACAGAGTCGAGAGAAAACATGAAGAGTTAAAGTGAGCTAAGCTCTCCCAAGGTAATGTAAGCAGTTTGCAAACAGCTTTAGAAATGATTGCCTACTTAATAATTATGTAAATGGCGGAGTCGTTTATGACGGTTCCAGAAGTACCGTTTCCGTGAGCGCCGGCCTCATAGCCCCGGGCCTATTCAAGTGTGTCCGTTCAGGAACGGGTGCACTAAGTGAAACGATACCGGAGATGAGACTCACTCAGACTCAGTCTGCTTATTGCATACACATTTCACGCGAACTTTGGATTAGGATTATCTATAACACGTGTCACCTACTTTGATGTAAACAACTCGAATGTAGACATATATTGTGCTCTTTTCTTAAAACAGTGCTTTAGGGAGTTATGCCTGGATTAAGTTTTTTTTTGAGAAGAAGATTAAACAATTTATGACCACTTTAGTTTGGTAATTTTCTACTATTCTTCTTCAAAAAACCTAAATAATGATGTGTATCTATCTGGAAATATAATACTTTTTATAAATGGTGAAGTATTTTTTCTAATGTGTGTAGACTATTCAGTGCGTCCCAAAGATTATCCTCTATTTTACACAAACTTACAATTTCACTACTAGTATCACTACTAGTATATTGGTAATACACATAACATAATAATATATATAAAATAAAATTAATTACTACGTACATACGTTCAAAAAATCTTAGTTCATATTCAAATGAACAATACTATGGCATCTTAAACAATCACTCACTCTCTTTCATTAAAGAGAATGTCTAAAGATTAATAAAGGAGGAAATTGAATGAACCTATTGTACCGTAGTGACTGTTGTTAATCGTAGTCCTTTTGGCCGTTTACATAATAAATTATTCTCAAAATATAAATTCTATAAAAATACTTAATTTTATGCCCTACAAACCAAAATTTTTGTAAATAAAAGTTTTAATCTATCGTACTGTTTAATTCAAAGCCATGAAATTCTTTTTACTATGGATGAATATTCATATATATTAACTCTTTGTTGTTGAATACGTCTCAGTGAGAAAGTATTTATTGTATTCGAAAATTAAAAGGAAGATAGGAATTCCCTCGAGTGGGGGAGGTGGGGTGCAATCAGAGCTTGCCGGTAGATGGCAACCTTAAATACCAGACTTAATTGAACTGCTTCCGGGTTGCGCTCGGCGAGGCTACATAAATATACTTTACAGAAGTATTTGCCACAAAGGTATTCCTTTAACACTAAACACCTACATTTCACGATTAAACGGACTCTACTGATATAGTTTTAGTACTGCTTCACAAAATCATAAGGTACAAACATGTACGTGAAAAGTTTTTATATTGCATATGAAATGTATTTGATAAAAATGACGCGTAAAAAAATAGATACATGGTATTTAAACTTCCATGCGTTTCAGAGGAGCGAAGTCATAGAAGGGTAAAAAAATTCGGACAAGTACGTGTCGGACTCGTCCATCCAGATTTCTGTACAAATTTGTAGGTACATATTATAAAGACGAGTAGTTCAGGAATCGAGTTCCTTAGTTTTCCGAGCTTTTCCCTAAATTCGGTTTTCTAAACCTATAATTACTTATATTATTGTGTTTTATAAGTAAAAATATACCTGGATGTTTGATGACGTACTCTAAATAAATACTATATTTTTTATGATTTAGTTACAAATGTATAGTTTTCACATATTTCCCTGTCCTTGTAGTATAACACTGTTATTGTTGAGATGTTACTTGCCAAATTTGATAGTTCTAGGTAAATGGGAAGTACCCTGTAAATTTTGATTACCTTGTCGCAATATGCGTTTTTTGAGGTATAAACCGTACCTTGTTTGTAACCCACTTTTTTGGGCGTAATTTTGACTGACTTTAAACGGTCAGAATTCGTTCAAACTTTGTAGAGGATATATCGATATATATCGAGGACCGATGACAATACACTAATTTAAAAAAAATAGTTGAAATAACTAAAAACACGCGTTTTATAGAAAACCAAACTAAAAAATAGAAAATAAATTTTGATAAATTTGAAAAAAAAAGCGTTGGGTGCATGTTGTCAATATTAAAAAGCACCCCACGCTTTTTTATCAACTTAGAAGTTTGGTTTTTTCACAGCTTCACGGGACCTGTATGAAGTAGACCTGAATATACGTTTTTAATTTCAACTCGATACCTAAACGCGTTCCCTAGATAAAGGGTCTTAACAGAGAGACGGACGGACAAACAGACGGACAACAAAGTGATCCTATAAGAGGGTTCTGTTTTTCTTTTTGAGGTACGGAACTCTAAAAAGACGAACTACGGCGTTCTTGTAAATGTATACTTGTTCAATGTTTATTTATTGTTTCAACCCTGTACATGTCTCAAAATCAACTTTAGTTAACGTTGAAAAAAGTTGATCATAAATCAGCATGCTTATTTAAGTGCTCATAAAACTTATAAATATTTACAATAAATTCAAACTTCAAAAGTTACATTGTTTTCTTTTATGTAGTGGGTGCAATTAACAATCCGAAAATGGTTTAAGTCCTAAAACCCGGAGAATAAAACATTTTACTACCCTAAAAAGCACTAAAACATTTAATCCATTTCGCAGTCTGCTATTTAGAAACGAAATTTGAATGGAGATAAACCTTGTCGTGCGTTGAAAGATGTTCGTGGAAGTTTAAAATAATATTTTGGCGAATCGCATCGCCCCAGCTTGTGAACTCGCAGGAAATAGGGCTCTCTGTCCCGTCGGGAAATTGTTCCTCCCAATCATAACGCTCAGTAGAATCTTCCTCCTTTGAAAGGCTTTAAAAATAATGGAACAGATTTGTCATTTCACTGTATTACAGCTGAACGTAAACGCAAGCTTTGCCAACAGCTTCACATTTTGTAATTCACTGGTTCCTTTGTCGACATAGGAGTATTTTGCAAATTAAAAATAAACCGTCAAAGCCTTAGAGAAATACAAATATAGTAAATAGAAAAAGCAAACGGGACTTTATTTATGTAGTTTTTCCTAGCGGGCGAATCAAAGTAACTGTTGAGAAAATTTCCCAAAAGGTCCGGTTAGGGTTCGATGTATCCGCCGGGCGCATCCGATTGAATTAATCACGAAAAACGTCGGTCTGTGTAAGTGATAAATACGTGTCTACTCACATATATGTGGCTCGGGAATTATCGTTTGGAGGTTACTAATCTTTTGGGTATGTAAACGTGTGCCGACAAGGTTATTCTTTGTGTAGATTGTGAATAGGGTTACCAAAACCTTAAAAAGACTCGTTTATATTGGAAATTTCTGAATTCAGGTTTGAAAATGATCGCAAATATGAGAAAGTAAGATCAATCATTTTCGTAAATCGTAACGGAATGGAGTGGGTGTACTAAAATAAAATATTAATTACATCTCGAGCCCACTCAAAAAGAGGGAAGTCTCACTTTTTACAAACCTTTGGGAATCTCAATTGATATATAGAATATTATATGTTTAACAAATTTGATACATATACCATAAGTACAAAATAGAATGAAACACTTACGTGCTCACAATAGTGACTATCTGATGCGATGAAACCTTCATTACAATATTACGGAGCACTGTGTCAATACAAACAATCATGAAGTATCAACATAGTTGCCAAAACTGTAGATGCCTATCATTTATGTTATTTTGTAGTATATGATATACCTGCATTCAATACTATCAAATAGCTATGCATTTTGTTCTTTGGTATAAACAGGGACGCAGCGTCTGTGGGAAGGAAAACATATCCAAGTCAATTGCCACTTTGGCGTGCTACGAGTGCATACAAAAGATATGTTTATTAACAAAACGCTATTATAAAAGAAGCGTAACGCAAACGCAGACGATAGCCATACGATATAAATTTTTATTTCTTTGGAACACAATGCGATATTTAAATTCTGTGGGAATATTGTGCACTAAATTAATAACCAATTTAGTATGAACTGATCCATTTGTTGTGAGGAGTGCTATTTATAGGGCCGTCAATGATTGTAGGGAAGTGATGAGGCGACACGGGCTGGCGGCGGACTGCACAAAGGACCAATTGAGTGTGACTGTCCAATCGCAAGCACGTCTGACGTGGCGTGGCGTCGTGTGGAGGCGCGGATCCCCCTATCAAATACTCACGATTATTATACACTATTATAACTTATTGGGATACAATGTGACAATATGTGTCCTTTATCTGTGTTACTTCCTCGCATGCGTATAGCAGGCTATCTAAAGTTTTCTCTTTGTGTTGTAGCTTCATGTTGTAATTAAATTAGATAGAAAAATAAACATGCCTCTTAAACCCTTAATTACATGTAAAAGGGATTTCGTTCCACCAATTGTGCGTTTGTTTGTGGCCTGTTGGTCTAATGTCTGTGTGTAGCCCGAGGTCGTGGAGTCGATTCCCACCTAGGCAAGTAATTGTGTCATGCAGAATGCTGGATGGTCATTTGTTTCTGTGTGGGTGTAACTTACCAATAAATAAATAACATGTATGTATTTAAATTATATATAAGTATGTTTTGTGCAGCCCGGTTAACATAGTAAAGGCTTTGCCTATTTTGGGATCTCAGTTTGGGATTTTAATTTCGTAGTGTTCAATTTCCTTTCATACCTATCTTAAAGATTATGACTTGAGAAACTGAAATTCTGATTCTCGCAAATAAAGATGTCGTTTTATACCCGAGATCCTATAATACTACTTGTATTTTACAAATTTTAAATTTAAGATTAAAAACTCTGAAAACGTAGTTGAGTAATGAACAATTAAAAACATGGTTTTTAGTGTTTTAACCGTTAATCTTACTTTGAACGTAGCCTGGGCGTGTACTCTAAATACACAGGGTTTATCTATATGTAGAATGTTTTAAAGGTACTAGACGTATGGACATAAGTAAACAATTATCGGTTGCTCAAACTTTTTTTTACACCGTTTAAGTGTTATACAATCACTATTAATTCTAAAGTGGTAAAGGAGGTGGTTAACATTACAACCATCAACAGCCTTTAGTAGTCCACTGCTGGATATAGGCCTCTCCTTAGAAAGGAGGTTTTGGCCTACTATGCCACGCTGGCCATGGGGTAGTGACACTGTATTCTTAATCTGTCCCCACACGGACAAAGGAAGTGGTTACTTTAACGTTATCGCTTTCAACACCGAGCTATTTGCAATCCGCCTAAATATCACTTTAGACAGAACGTCATTAAACATTTCATAGGTACGTTCATGAGAGTTGTAAATAGGACACAAGATAGAAAGGGCAAGTGAGCGGTGTTCACATGACCAGATGGCCACCAGTGAATGAGTCGTTAACGAGCCCGCTTCGCCGTACAGCGGGCGGCGGTATGCTCACACACTTATGCGCTATCCTTTATCATTAGTTATGTATAAATGTAGCTCAATAACGCTAATGTTTCTCAGTTGAGGGACGTTATCAATGATCGTCTTCAGGAAGGTCAGAAAATGTGTGTTAATGAATAGTTTTGTTCAGGATTCCAGCCTAGTCATAATGTAGTGAATTAAAGGTTTATGAAATGAATATGTGTAAGTACGACTATTACTTTTTGATATTTATTTTATTTTATTTATTTATACATCTTTATTGTACACCGCTACAGTATATATTGTACAGACATGGATGGTCGTATCGCTCACGGCGCTCTCTTACAGACAACCTTTACACGGATATTGTCAAATCTGATTTAGGGTAGTATGTATATATATACATATAAACATAAACATACTAAATACGTTTACAATATAAATACTACTTACACTTATAAATACACATAAATAATAAATACATACAAAGTTCATAAAGTTTAAAACGCAAATCGTTTTTAACCTACGACGTTCCCAGTATTAACAACAATCAATATCCCTTACAATGTCAAGTAGTAATTTGTCACTTGTTTTTTGAAGAGTTATAGAGTAAATATGAATCTTATGCAGACATTTTGGAAATGCTCAAGCTTGTTCAATTAGTGTTCGGTGAAATCTAGATAGCTAACATCACCATAGTCAAGTACAGGAAGGAGAAGAGATTGTGCTAGGGCGATTTTGGCATCGGTGGGAAGCCAAAATCTGAAACCTTGTATTTGAGATTTTCACAAATACAGAGTTTCATAATTTTTGTGGTTTCGCTTAGTTTACACAGCACAACAGATTTTCAATGCTAAATAAACAGCCTGAAACTGTTCAAATATTTCAGCATCTATGTATGAATATATGTATGTGTTGCATGACAAAAAATATTACGGGATTCACCATAGCCTTGGTTTAAACTTGTTTATTACTTTAAAGTATCTGCGCTATGTTTAAACCAAATTTTTTTCACGACACGATTTTTTCCAGAGCAGATTTCCAGAGCGATTCAGAATTATCAAAATCTCCACATGCAAGATATCGGTATGGAAAACCAAAATGCCGTTTGATCTAATATTTTAAGCTTCGTACTGGCTTTATAAGGTATGGAGTTTTGTAATTTGTGTTTGATACAAGGTTGCACGCAAGAAGTTGTTGCTCAGACTGACAATTCGCTCCGAGCAGTAAACGTGCCGTCATAATTGAACTTCGCCATCTAGATCTGATATCATAGGACGTTAATTTAAATACTCATTGTATTGATGAGGATTACTGTTGGATTGTTGTTGTGGAATATAGTGTAATTATTATCGTAAGCACAAGAAAGATATTAAGTTTATTTTATTTAATTGGAATGTAAAAGTAATTGTAAATGTAAAAGTTGATGATCGAGTATATATAAATAAACTCGTATACAAAGCACAAGTACGAAGTTACCTTAGACGTGCGAACCCAAGGTATTGATAAAACAAATAACAAACAAGCAAAAAGAACAAATTTAAACGGGGTGCCAAAGTAGATTCACAAGTTTGAGTGGAGGCGGAAGTATTTTATTTGTTATTACATTAACGTCACATCAAACCTGGTTTGTCCGAACTAAGTCCCACCAGATAATAACAGCGCGTAGGAAGGATAGCGATTTCGTCGAACAACCGGGATGCGCCCAATTCTCGCCAATAAACGCCCCCAAGATATATCGACCTCAACGTAGGACCGTGAGTCATGCAATCAGCACCTCTATAGTAAAGGTCATAAAGAATAAACTCGGTTATTATATTTGACGGTTATCGCTTTTCATGATAGATAGCTTTTGAATTGACCAGCGTGTTCTTTGCGGTGGCACATACCCGGCATTTCACGCATTTATAGAGTACGACTGACTGATGACGGAACCATTAAACATAAATGTCGAAATTTAAATATAGAAGGTCCCTTTTCAATTAATGTTATACATATTATAACCTGAAACCAAGAACTTCACATATTTTTAATATTACTTTTATTACCAGTTTATCAAAGTGGGGATTACTTGTTATTCGTATTATATTTGTTTGACCTGCATGGATCTAGGGTTCCTTTTGTCGTATTTATGTAGAACTGAAGTAAACTTTATTTATACACTCTTTTTATATTTCTTAAATCCAAAACACATCATGATTGTTAATACGAATATTGTTCGGCAGAAGTTATAATTCGTTGATCAAGCAGATATGTTATCGGTAGAGAGTTGCCATAAAATATAGTTGGTATTTATCGACGCAGTGATTAAGACAAACAAATTACCAGTTGTTAGTTGCTTGAGATAAGCTAACTTTGGTATGAATAGCTAGTAATAATTGAGCAACAAAGAGGCTAGTATTCTAAATTTTTACCTTTGAACGTAGGTTCTCGAAGCATTTTTTTGGAATATATAATTTTGGGGTAATCAGCAACAACATAAATTTAACTTATACGAGGATAAGACTGGCATTAGTAACAATTTTGCACGTACCCCAGTCGTGCTGATATCATTTAAGTGTTTTTAAATACATTATCAACACATGTAGTACATGGTTATCTACAGTAGTTTGATGGTCGTAAAACTACGTAATGTAACAATGACGGCATCGGCGAGCCACGTGACCCCAGGACCACCGCCCGTCGACGTAGCTCGCATGATTCACCCGACCACGGCGTCTCACATTCCATCTTCGGTCGCATAGGTAATAGGAAATACCATATCGCAATAACAGACTATGCTTACACGATAATCCAGTTTATAGAATAATTTTCACTTCAATCGATCAGGCAGTAGCACATAATTATGTAGATAATATATTTATTGTCCTGGAAAATTTTGCTTGGAAAGTTTTGTATGTACCGAACTAGGAATATATTTTATTGATAGAAACTGTAGATATGTAAATTAAATTTATAGCACATTAACTGAATCTAGGTGTCATGAAAAATTATAACAGAAAATTAAAACCAACCAAACACTCGGCAGGATTTCAGGTGTTTTCGGCGTGGTGGTATCCGAGGGGATTTCCGCACGGAAAAAAAAGGTGCTTTACGCGTGTGGTCCATTTAAAGCACATATTTAAAGCAACACTTATTCTACTAAACCACATATTCCACTAAAATATAAGGATAAGTTGTTTAGAAATGTTAATTAAATAAATTGGATAAACTAAGTACATAATTAAACTGATACTGCTACTTTATTAATCTCGATGCCACATGACAGATATTTATGCTATGGCATTTCTGCCTACATCAGTTTCGATTCAAACATTCCGTTGTTTAAAATCGGCATGCGCCGCCGCACCAACTTTCGCGGACGTTTACTGCAATTGGAATGGAATCGATCACGATCCACGTACCGTTTCTCGTGCTGATTCATACAGAACCATAAATAAACATTCGTGTAAGATGATGTATTACAGAATAGCTAATTAAAATCGTGCACTGGACTTGATTAAATTGCTTTTAGTGAAATTGAATAGTGGATGTGATACATGCATACATTACTTATCTCTATGCTTTTTACAACGGTTTTTTTTAAAGTACGTTTTATAGTAACGCTAAGGAAACAAACTTGTGATCGTATTCAATAGTCTTAGAAAGAAGGACGTGGCCCGTTCGCCCGGAGGTTTTTCTTGTGAAGAACATGATCATTGTGTATTTTGTGTAATTTGGGTGTCCAAGGAAGGAAGGTGATATTGTACAGTACAGTAATCCAAAAACCCATAACAATTTTGAAGTCGATGAGTGATTGTTATAAGTGGTAAGTGAACTGAGAAAATGATTCACTGTCAGTAAATGTTATAATTTAAATGGTATGAAACCCGAACAACAACACCCACAAGGTGGATAAAGTAAATATTTCTGTTAACAGTGCATCGCGCTGAACACCGCAATGAAATAGTTTTATATGATAATAAGCACGGATATAATGAATTTTATAAGTTTATTAAAACATGAAAGATATTAAAGCTTCAGACGTTTCTTTTAATAATTTTGTTGGTAAGCAAGTAACGACCTGGCTGATCCTAAATGATTACGTTTGTCGAGCCTGATGTCGGTTCTCTGTAGAGGACAGTTATGATATTGTTGCCTGCGATTGAGGAAAAAAGTAAAACATAATGAGGGCTGATATATTATATCGCAAAAAAAATACGAATCAATTTAGTAGAACCAGTTTTAATTCGGCATCTTTAACCTAAATTTTTCTTTTAACAAACTGAACAAAATCTTATTCATTGGTTTATTATCATAGAAAAGTATAATATCTTCAAAATTAGATTTAAGTTATTAGCATATTAAAAATTACACACATACACATAACATTCGAAAATCATTCTCAAAGACGTAAGCTTTGTTAAAGTGAAACATCCAACTAACAGAGCCTCAATTCTGCTATTTTATGTTAACGTACAAGGCACTGCCATTCCAATGACACGCTATTGAGATGCCATTGACATCGGTCTAAATATCGGTATTCTACTAACATAAATTCACAGTGTCAATAGATTGTCGAGCATCACCATTGCTGAGCCATTGTCACTACGACAATGGCTCAGCAATGGTGATGCTACCAACATGGCCATATCTGGAAAATTAAATATTTAATTTCCTTGCAAATTTAAAATGTACCGTTTACCAAACTATTACAAAGGCATCGATGACATTTGTATCAGTGGCAGTTTAGTGACAAGTTATTCGGACTTACATACTTAGTAGAATACGAAAAGTGCAAAACTGTTCCGATGACAGTTCATCGATAGTCTATTGATACAATATTAAAATAGCAGAGTTGTTCTGTTGTGTATCTCACATTGCTACATTTTCTACAAGACATTACACTTGCTTGCGGTCAATTTAGCAAAACCAATTCAGCAATACTAGCGTGGCTGAATATAAACATTTCTTCGCGTGATCAAGTAGATATAGTGAAGGCCAATTTAATCATACAAATCTTTGCCTCTAGTCTACACATAAGCGAAATAATTTTTTTCTAGCTTTCAATTCATATACTAATCGTTTGTATAGTGTAACCAACTGTTGTAAATATGTAAGCCAAAGATGCTGCATAAAACTCGCAAAGGGAAGATCATTAATGATCACTATAAAAAAACTTTTAATTAGGTTATCATTAAAAATGAGATTTGAAATTTAATAGTTGAAATAAAAATGTATGTACAGGCATTATAATTTACATCAGATGGCGAAGTTTTAATTAGTGTTGGGAGGTCGGGGTCCTCCAGGCTGAGCGGACGGAGCTGTGGGGGAAAACCGCAAGCGACTCTTTTTATAACCTTTATGGTACGCCATCTGTAGTGGTTCGGATTTCCCTTAATGAACAAAATTTAGGCAGTCTCTTTGATTTGGCGATTGTTTTAAGACTGTAATAATTTGTAAGCTTTTCTCAATGACAGTTTATACGATGATATCCTTAAAATATATAAAGAGTTGATGAAATAGCTATGTTAATCTGAATTCGTATTAAATCTTCATTGACCTAAGGTTTATATAAAAGATAGATAATAAAAAAGAAAGATATATAAAAAATAGGTAAATGGATAGTGACGCGGTTGGTTTTGTAAAATGTAATTGATTAAAAATATAAATTTTAAGAACTATCTACAGTTCACTTCGATTACCTACTTATTACCTAACTAGTTTTCTCCTATCGTATACTTAAACATTTCATCTTTACTTGACATTTACTTATTTAAATTTCTGCAAATACATTACACAAGGCGGATATAATACCAAAGACGTTTTCTACTAACGTTATGTTATTTAACTAGTAAACATGCTACTATAAATATACGTGTCTTGTTATCAATGCAAATATATTACACAGAAAAAAGACGACATTAACAGATAAGACAGTTTAAACACACTGAAATGATGTATTGCTCTACGCATGTATAATTTTCATATATAGGATGAGCCAATATTATATGGCGAAAAAAGTGTTTTCTGTATAAAATTGTGATTATAACCAAAAATTTGCTGTTAATATTGGTTTTAGTAACAACCACTATAACCATCAGAAGTAACACACAAAGTTTCATTACAAAATAAACAACTAAAAAAAGATTTCCAGCCCTGTGTACACTGAAAAAACCTTCAAAGCACAGGTAGCACGTACTAAACAGAATTAAGGTTTTTTATAAATGTTCATAGACGCATATTGTGATCGAACATTATAATATTAAGTTGTTAAGAAAGTACTTGAAATATTGTAATTTATCTGCCCTCATTTTTAATTATTGAAGGCATTGCAGTCTTTAACCTTCACGCAATCATGATAACAATAGTCAATACATGTTTCCATAGATGCAAATATGTAAAAAGTCTATGTTAACTAAAAATAAAGTGCTAATATTCTAACATACTGTGCTATGTTAGAATGTTAGCACTTTATTTTTAGTTTATTATACAAGCTTATTATTGCCTATAGGGAAACTTTCAAGTGTTATGAAGTGCCTTTATAATGTTTGCATCTTAGCACCAGGACGCTCACCGACGGGAACAACCGCGGAATGCGAGCCAACGCGCGGCCGGCGCCGTTCTGCCTAGCCTCGAAGCTTGGGTAGGTAGGGAGGGAGGCCGCGTCACCTAAAGACTGACGCAGGTACTCACTGGGCATGGCTGCTTCGGTGAGTACCTGAATGGGATTGGACGCGAGGAGTCGGCACAATACCCGCACTGCACAGACGACTGGGACTCTACCCAGCACATGCTGGAAGACTGCCCCGCGGGGCGTCTGAACGCGAAGTCCTGATCGACAAAATCGGATGAGACCTGTCCCCGCCAGCAATCAGCGCTGCCATGCTGGAGGTGAGGAGGGCTCGGGCGCAGTTGTCTCTTTCTGTGAAACTGTAATGCTCCAGAAAGAGACCGCTGAAGGTGGTGGCAGATTTACTGTTGCGGTAGGCGATAGGATGGCTTGGTAGCAAAAATGTAATCGGCCTGCAACATATTATAAGGATTGGGCCGATAGGCCGCAGTTTCCCCGGGATAGGGCTTTACTAGGCGCGGCGTTGATCCGGGGGGACCTGAAATAACATGATCCGGGTCCTCCTCGGAGTAGGGCGCCTGAGTCCGGCCGTCTCGGTGGTTTTTAGTGGCAACACCACATACTGGCTCCTACATCCTCAAGGAGCCGGAGATCCGAAGGGATTTCCACCCCGTCAACAAAAAAAAAAAACACATATTGCGGCCGGTAAAGTCTATATAGAAGTAGTGTAGTGTTTTGTAAAGACTATCGCGTAGCAGTCAATAAGGCGCCAGTGATCGGCAAATATTTGCTCCATAAGATCGAATGGAGAGCATCATACAAAATACGATATGCTAGACGGTCGTCCACGTTCGAGACTTACTTTATCTAGCACAGTATCAAGCATCTTTAACATTAAGTATGGTAAAAATATATAGTTCAAAAGTTTTATACAGTTAAGATATATCAGAAAAGAACACATATACAACTCAGTAACAGGTTGAGTTTAGCCTCAATTACAGATTCACCCTCGTTACATTTATTATTTGCTACTTCCCTTCTTTGGATCATAGCTTAAAGTTGAATGGCCAGTAAGCTTCCAAAAAGAAACGATAAAAGTCTGATACTTGTTCTACTTAACATAGCACTCAAACTTGGATGCTCTTCAGTTCTTTGGTAAATATAGTACACTCAGTAATGTTGTCTGTCGGCACTAATGAATGAATGTAACTAATGTAATAAATAAATTATTTTACCCTAATCTAAATTTGATCATTTGTATATTATTTAAAGTCTATAATTTTTTTTAAATTTAAATTTATAAAAATAAAAATATAAAAATTAATATATAAATACATAGATGTGATAGAAAGCTTTGAAAGTGATGAGTAAACGTTGTTATACACCCTACACATTTTATATCCAGCATGGTAAGGGTACCTACTTTGAAAAAATACTGATGTATTTGATAGCTTATTTATTTTCAGTTGGGATGGATGAACGTATTTCGAGCTGCCTCTATTCATTCAATTTCAAATCTATATACATAAAACATTTATTGAAGTCTTTAAGAATAGGTTTTTTTTGGAAAGGGTTGATGGATTGAAAATTGGTTTAAAGAACATCATAAACTATTGACAAAAATTTTAAGCTTGTTGTTTCACAGTTGACTTATCTTCGCGACAACGCATGCCACTATAATAGCTAGTAAATCATAACAGAAATTAATGAATCATATATAATGTTTATATAAATATGTTTAAGTAGAGCTTACGTAAAGATGTATTCCTACAACTATAGAATCGTACATTATAATAAAACTTCATTTCTATAGTACTAATTAAAAGCCTAAATTCCTAGTGTACTAATTAAATTAATGATAAATTTTCTTTAGAAATGGAAATTAATAAGGTATCACGATGATAGAAATCGTGTTTAATGTTTTGCGAATAACTACAGGCATTAGCAGTATAAAGTAAATATTTTTAGGTTAAATTGTTAAAAGCATGGGCTATAAGATTATGCTTTATAGAAATAGGTTAAAATCTTCCTAATACGCTTACCGATATGTATGCCAGGTTTAATGAAAGTAGAGAAAACACGTGTGACGGCAGAACCAAATCGGCGGTGGTGGCATTTGCCTGCCCAAGGTAAGAAAGATTCATGTATAAGAGAAAAGATAAAGTTAATAACAACATCGATTAATACTTGCTTTTATCTTTGGATTCTTTAACTCATTTTTGTCGATTTACATATAAAACGTTAAGTACTTATGCAGACGAGGTACCTTTGACTTGTGTTTATAACATTATTTTCATCATCATCATCAATCATCAACAGCCTATAATAGTCCACTGCTGGACATAGGCCTCTCCTTAGAAAGGAGGTTTGTTGGAAATTGCAATTGGTAGAAGTTGTGTAATAAGCATATTTTAGGTAAATTACAATTATAAACTCTTGTGTAAACTTAACGTGAATTGTATGTAACGAACTAGAACCTCATGATATTTTGCGAATGTAGACTTGTACAGCGACTTTAACCGCTGGATGTTCAGATAAAATGTGTGAAAGGCACTAAATCCGTTCATGATGTACATTGCCGCACTAAGCCCGATTGTGATTGGCTGTCTTGTCAGAATAATGCGGGTGGATTTCGAATGCTCCGATTGAGGTTATGAACCCTCTGATTTAATTGAAGTTTCAACGTTCAACCCCTGTTCGATGCAGACATCGACAGACCATTGTCCCCAATTTGCTGAGAATATAAATGTAATAATCACGGTGCCTCACACTTGTTCGCATTTCCTTCTCAACGAATTCAATCAATCAACTTTAATGGCGTTTGGACCAACTGATTGTTGGCTCCAAAGGCGTACTAGTGATTGCTAATTACGAAGTGCTTCTTAGCTCTTGGATCGCTAGTTACATTGATTCAGAGTAGTATTAACTGCAATAGTTTATGTACGCAATTTGGAAGCAGATTAAAAAATATAAAATCATGAATGAAACATAAAACATAAAACAAGACCAATCAAATTCTTGGCATCCTTAGGTAGAGGTTTAAAATCCTTTCAGTCAAGTTTAGCAGATGGTGCTGGATTTGTCAGCATAATTAAAAAAAATAGCTCTGTTTAACAAGGACTTTATGCGATTTTTTTTAATTTTTTAGGCCCGTATTTTTATTTTAAAATAAAGTTTAATTGTCATTTTTTATTTGTAAATGTTATATAGACGGTACCTATATATTTGTATGTCGGTCGTATGAATCATCACGTTTGTGAGGTTTAACGTTCAAACTTACTCTCAGGGTAGTGAGGTGATCAGTACATCGAAGCATTTACCATACCGGCACTTCGATAACCCAAAATTGTGACGTACCTGAAAAGAAAATAAAATGATAAGTTTTTTTCAATACAATTTTGCACAGTGTTTTTTTAGTATGGCTTATGCTTGATTCTTGCTATTAATTGGAATTCAAGTTGCAAAACGAGCTCATGCAAAAAAAAACAGCTTCAAGAAACAACTCCGTCAATATTAACCACCAATACTCTTAGTTTGATCTAATAAAATACAGTAGGTCCGCAAACCAGGGTTTTATTTCTGTATAAAATTTGAGTACCTTCATAGACCAGAGACCGGGCTAGTATTTACATATAGGAGTGCTAAATAAGCGAGGAGCCTGTTGCTTTCTTTTGTGCACGTTAGCAGAATCCAAGCTGTTACTAAAAATTCTGGTAAAAATAATGTTCCAGATTCAGGACTTCGAGACCAGGACCTCAAATTTCCACTTTAAAATAATTGACATCTGTCACATGAACAAAGATGTGTCTATCTTCGACACTATTGTTACAAATTACCAGTAATCATGCATTACAAGCATTTAATTACGTTTTAACTAAGGCGTTACTTTCACTAGAAGCTTTGATTATAAATGAGACTGAAACCTGCAACTGCTTAATATCTATATTGGCTACCACAAAACAGGCTCAACCTAGTTATACAGGCTAAAAGAAGTGTAAAGTGTCAACTGATTATTATTTTTCAGAAAGTAGAGACGAGTTAATATTATATATTAATACCACATTCATTTTTAGAGGCTGAAAGCCTGCCAGCCAAGGGCAAAATTAACTACTTCTAAAATGCGTGGACCCGTATTGACGCCCTTAGGGCGGAGAAACTTCATGCGAAAATTTCGGTTGTTTGAAACTTAAAGTGCCTTAGATACGAGGCGAACGATTTTTTTTTCTTTTACAAACAAGAAATGGAACTGTTATTATAGACTTAAGGCTTACCATTCTCTAGGGCTAACTCTCTTGGCGTCCCCAGTTTGTGTAGGAACTTACTTGTTAATTAAAAAATATAGTGTTAATTAATTTTTCTAAAGTTTTCTATATCACCTGCATTTACATCAGACTTACATATCTACTTATATACTCAAATAATTAGAGTTTTTGTTTGGTTGAACGCGCTAATCTCGAAAACTACTGGTTCGAATCGAAATATTATTCTGGTGTTGGATAGTCAATTTATCAAGGAAAGCTATGTAACATCACGCTACAACCAATAGGAGCCGCATCCAAAATATTGGAGTAACTAGTACAGTAAAGTGTTCGCTCTCGTGAATAATATTGTATACTTTATTGTAACCGTAAGTACAAACCATTTCATCAACATTATCTCAGCCGAAAGATGACCTCTGCTGGACATAGGCCTCCAACAAGGCTCCCCACAACAAACGGTCCGTATAGGACCCATTGACCCGCATCTAACGGCTTCTCGGGACCTTCACCAGGTCGTCCGACCACCTTGTGGATGGCCTAATCACGCTCCGTCTTCCGGTACGTGGTTGCCACTCTACAACTTTTAAGCCTTTTCGGCGTGCTATGTAATCCACCAAACAATCTCCGAGATTTCCAAAAAGTTATAAGAAAAAGTATACACTTTTTAATACGAAACAAGTCAAGAGCATTCGACTTAGTACTAAATTCACTTTTATAAATAACGCATTTTCAAAGGTGAGGGTTGGGTTCAAGTACATTATATAAAAACGTTTTACTCATAAATAAATGTTTATGCATTTTTCTACCATTGTTGTCAATAATGTACATAGAAGGAGTGATTAAAATACAATTTCAAGAATATGTTTTCACGTGGGCACTGATAAACCACAATCTACGATAAGGTATTGTTCAGCATTTCAAGTGGCCGCTTGCATTAGTTTTACCTTTACTAGGCATATTTTATTGCTTCCCTACATGTTCATAGGCTCGTGAGTGGTTCTCGTAATTACAGCGAATATTATTGTTAAAGAAAGTTATGGTAGGTTCACATTAGACGTTAGAGTAAAAGCGACTTAATAAGTTGCTTGGGTCTCGGAAGGCACCTGCAGGCGACGCCTAATGGGCTCAATTATCGGCGTCTTCGCCGCACGCCGAGTGGGCTATTACCCCTTCCAGGACACAGTCCGCCTGCTTCTCATTTAAAAGATTCCGTGTCTTTAAAGGCACAGTACACAGTAGCACCAACGTATTTTGTAAATTATCGGAATCATTAGAGCGTAGCGAATGGAAAGTGTTGAATATCTATTACTACTGAAAAAATTCCAAGCGAAAAGCCTGATAATCATTTGCCTGGTGCTTATACAAACAACACGACAAGGTCAAAGATTTTTTATTCTTTAAACATATAAGTAAAATCGTCATGTTGAAAAATAAACAATTCTACTTAAATGAAACCCTCTCTCATATCTTTAGGGTTTATAAATAAAAATATTCATTGTTACAATTAAAAAAATACATAAACGATTGCAGTGTAATGAACTGATGTACAAGTAAAATAAACATAAATCATTGTGAAGACTACTAACACAAACCTACTTCATAAAGCGCCAAGTTATGTTAAGGGACAAATGAACGAACATGAAAACACGACTTTAAAATTGCACTTACTTCGATAGAAGTGTACGTTGGAATCATTGTTAGACAAATAACAAAACTTTGCGAAGGAAATATTTCCTAGAAAATTTTGAAGATTACTTTTACTAACACCTGTTTGATTTGATTTATAAGATGTAATAAAATTTCGATTTTATTAGAGATATTTTTCGCACATGGAATGCAAGTCTTAACACAACCATCTAATTTGTGTGTATATGACCTACTATAAACTAGTCACTAATCAAGGGAATTACGATACACATTTTCTATAGGAAAAGAAACCTTTTTAAGTTGTTATAATCCGTAGCCTAAATTGACTTTTAGATTTGGTGCTATTAAACTGGTGACGAAATGTGATCTGACAACATATCGTAAAACGCTGTTTTGCAGCGATTGTTCACTTATCATTATAGTTGAGTTAGGTAATACATCTGTGCGTCGTATTGTCACACATGACAGTGTTACAAGACCGTTATCAAAGCGGCGGCGTGACATCCACGCCCGCCGTGACGAGGGATCACTAACCAACAGATAAGGTATTTCTATTATTTCTAAAATTACATAATAACTGCGGGCAGACGAATTTGCATCTTATTGTGACAATAATTTACTTTCAAAAAGTAATTGGTAGGTCATAGTAGTATTAACTTAAAATAACAGGTATGTTAGCTTTTAATTGTTTGATACTATTAAATATCTTATTTCAAAATAGCAATACTTTAATCTAAATTTCTAGATCTTTAAGTATTGTGTAAGAAAAGTACTATGGTAGAAGTTGCCCTGTGTGATGGGTCGTGAGTGGCACTGAGAGGACGACGGTTGTGCTAATTCCTTAAAAAAAATCCGTAAATAAATTCCGTAAAAGTCCTTAAATTACTGTATGCCCGTCGTCGGAGCATCCATTATTACCAGACTAGGACCAGACGTAGATTTAGACCGACTTTAGATGAGTGCTAGACTTTATGTACAATCAATCAATATATTTGTATATAATCAACCTCACATACGTAGCAGGCAATCCTTTTTTGAAAGACCACCACATGCAAGTTTTTCGTATCTTTATTTCTCGTATAGTCTTCGTATTGCAAATATAGTATTTGACTTTGACTTATATTATCTTCTTTATTGACCTGAATAAAGTTCAAATAAAATAAAGTAAAAGTAAGTAAAAATTTAGTGTAGTAATATTACGAGTTTCAAGAAGATTATTTTACTTTCAAATATCCAATCGTTTTCGTCTACATCCTTTGAATACGATTACAGTATTCCGGAACACTTAGTGTGTGGCCTAGAGGCTTCGCATTTTACTAAGAACCATTCCTGTGGCATCCCCGTCCATTGTTACGAGTCACGCTATACATACAATGAAATGAAAAACGAAAGTTATGTTCAGATAATAATCCGACGCATCCCACGTACACTTGTGAATCAATAATTGCAATATTGCATGCACATGGCGCACTTACGACAAATGTTGAACATAAAGCTTTTAAACAAAAGAAGTATGATCCATTCAACTTCGCGTTCATCATAAGTAAAACTTTTTAACTCAATATAATTTGTAACGCGAGAATTTTCAGAAAGTTTTTCTTTTACGGAATGATTTATTGTTCATCTTGCGAAAAGGGCATAATCCCTTATTTTTTGCTTTCTAAACAATTTCTATATTGTCCTTCAACATAAAACAAATTTATCGAAGCATCAGGCATCGTCGTAATCTAATTTTGATAGCCATATTTGAATTCATGTTTATCAATTTTATTTGTTACAATCAAATTAGTTAAGAAACCTTTTTATTTAACTTTCTACAAGATTTTCATTGTAAGCCCCTTTAACTTTAATTAAAACGAAAAATGTAGGCATATATAAACACTTACAAAAGAAAAAAGTATACCTACTTCATCCTTATAAATTTGTATAATTTGAGGAAGCCAGTGTTCATCTAACAGAATTGTTTGCCTTAGAACTATACAATTTCATGTAATGGGTACGAATTTTGTAGTCTACTCTCTTTTTTGTCAATTACATTCGTCTGGATTTAGAATTTATAGAACCGAGTTGAATTTTTAGCGTAACAGCACGTTGTGCATTATAAGTACATTTTAGTGGCCATAAATTTGTGAAAATGCGAGCATTATAATAATATTCATGTTACAAGCGAAAGACATTCGAATAATTTATTCTCTTTATAATGGAAAATGGCCATAACATTGCAAAAGCCTGCCAGAAGTATGATTTAAATCGTTTCGTTAGTTTTGACTTTCATCATCATTTTCAAATTAAAACTATTATTCTTATAGTTATTTAGTCAAGGTATATAAAGCTAAAGAGATAAGACGAAATTGTCCTGTTGCTTCCATATTTCACGTAAAATATTAAATATTCGTTTGTGTTTAATATAAAAATAACAAGAGATTTAGTTGCTGGTTCCTATTTCTTTTTTATGTTCCTATAGTATCAAATTCATTTTATGCAATTATTAAGCAAGGAATAGCTAACAAACTTCCCTTAAAGGTATTTAAAAAAACAAAAACAATGATAGTGTTCATAAAACGCATCACACAGAGCTAACTTTAAGGTGTGGAACTTTGTAAATAATCTAAAATGGTTATCTGTGTGCCTAACTTGCTTCACCCTTGGCATTTTTTAATAGTTTGTATCTTATATTTTGCGTCAAAATACTGTTAGTAAGACATCGGTGTTCCTACTCATTCTACAGTTATTTAATGCCTAGTTGTTGTTTATTATTGTTATTAATACTTTTAAGCTAATTAATTTACGAGTCATTGTGTAAATATTTTCCTAAATTTAAAAAGCTTTCTTGCGAAACATACCTTTCAAGCACATAACTGTATCTGTTGAATATTTACAATGCAAATTTTAATGCTTTTTACTATAATTATTACCGGCAGCCACACAGCAGGTACAACGTAGAATCCTTTATCACAACCTTGGTGGATACATGATGCAGGCCAGGGTTGTGTAACGGCCTCGGTGATGTTCCAATGAAAAAAAATGTCACACGTTAGGAAGCCTTATAACACCTAGCCGCACAAAAAATGTAGAAAAGTTGCGTCATGTTCTTGCGTCTAGCAAATAAACTAAGACGTCTATACAAGAAACGCGACAGAGCTGCGATCAATCTGCGGATCTAATAGCGGCGTCTGACCTAGCCGGCGCCACCGCGGCCGACGCACCCCCACATCCAGACCAACGACATAGCACTCAGCGTTTATTCAGGGCTGTGTCTCTCCACCCATCGTCTACATTCAACTTTTTGCTGAACGACATGACATGGCAGAAATTGTTATGGTAATCATCTTCCAACTTTGGAATAAATTAAATATCAAGTATGTAATACAGAATACATACGAACTGACTGACCCTTTACAAATTTGACCGAAACCTTTATAATGTTACTTGTTAATCTACATAAATATTATTTGTATAAGACTATTGTATTGGTAACTAGACTTGGTCTGCGTGGTGGTCGACATCAGACATCGTAGAGCATACAATGAATCAAGATTATACTTCTTCTTCTTAGCGTGTCGATGACAATTCAAATTGAGTCGGCCCAAAATTTGGCGACGAGTTCGGCACTTTCAGTAGCCTCCATCAGTTCCTGTAATGTGCAAGTAACAGGACAGGCTGGACACGATATCAAGTGCCCCATAGTTTGTGGGGCAAGACCACATTTACACTCCAGGGCAGAGTCATCTATGAATCTCCACCTGAACAGGTTTTCTTTGCTTCGGCCTACCTGTGTCCGGAGTCTGTTTAGAGACTTCCAGGTCAGCCATGGCAACTCGTGTCCAGGTGGAAGATTTTCGGCAAGTGGCACAAATGGGTTGGGTAAGGAAACGCTATCTTGCCACAACTTAAGTCTTTCCTTAGAGCGTTCACCAGTGAGCGGGGGTACACACTTTAAAAAGCTGTTGCGGCTTTTCAGCCTTTGCGGTACTATGATATTATTGTGTAGAGGGTGTCTAGCGTCGGAGACCATTTTGGCTCTTTCACTAGAGCTCGCCACCGCTCTGCGAACTGCTGGAGGCGCTATGCCTGCCAGTGGATACAGCATCTGTACCGGGGTCGGCTTGAGGCAGCCAGTGATTATCCGGCACGTTTCATTCAGTGCTGTATCCACTAACTTTGCATGGGCTGAACGACCCCACACGGGGCACGCGAATTCACCCGCAGAGAAAGATAGCGCCAACCCAGTAGTCCGCATGACGTCAGGCGAAGCACCCCACTTTGAAGAGACTAGTCGCCGCAAAAGACTATTGCGAGAGTGTACCTTCTGCTTAATGTTATTGCAGTTCTTGCCGAATGTTAGAGACCTGTCCAGAGTAACACCCAGATATTTTGGAAAGTTGCTGTGCTCTATGGGTACCCCACCCCAAACGATGTTAAGTTTGCGGCTCGCCTCTCTGTTGCGAAGATGGAATATGCACGACTGCGTTTTGCTCGGATTGGGCTTGAGTGAGTTAGCGCGGTAGTAAGTGGCTAGGTCACCAAGAGCGTTTGACAAAGACACCTCAACCTCTTCAAAGGTGGTGGCTTGGGAGGTAAGGGCAAGGTCGTCTGCATAGAGGAAGCGGGAGGTATGCGGGCTGGATGGTTGGTCATTGGTATAGATATTAAATAAAAGCGGTGCCAAGACACTACCTTGAGGTAGGCCGTTTTTCTGTGCTCTCCAACGACTTTTTTCCGAGAGAAGGTGGACTTGAAATCGGCGGTTGTGGAGAAGTTCTCGGAGTATGCGGATGAAATTTTGATCGTTAACCAAGGTTTCCACCTTCCACAACAGCCTCTTGAGGTTGACTGTATCGTAGGCAGCTGATAGGTCCACGAATACAGCACCAGTGACCATTCCTCTCTCGAAGCCATCTTCAATGTGTTGTACCACTTTAAGAGTCTGGTTACTGCAGGACTTCACGGGTCTGAAACCAGCTTGCTCGGGAATCAGTTTTGGGTCAATGACGCCCGTAAGACGGCTCAGCAGCAGTCTCTCGAATAGTTTATATGTGTGACATAGTAGAGAGATAGGGCGAAAGTTTTTAGGATCGTCTGCTGCTTTACCTGGCTTAGGGATTGCAATGATCTTAGATTTTCTCCAGAGACGGGGTATTGAAGCTGATCTCAGGCAATTGTTGTAAAGCTGCAGCAACCACGACACAGCAACTGGGCCAAGCTGTTTTAATTGCTCGACTGAGATGTCGTCGACTCCAGAGGCTTTACCAGACTTAAGGCAACCTATCGCTGTAACGATATCAGTAACGTTGAATGATTTACTGATATCGTCACCAACGCCATCAGTTTTTTGTGATTTTGGGGTCCTACTGGAACGGCGTGTTGGTCTGCCATTAACAAGTAGTTGATGTGCTATCTGGTTTGCGGTGACTTGGCTTGGCGGTGCGGGTTGAGGGGACTCACCGGTCAGCTTTCGAATCGTACTCCAAGCCTTTTTACTGTTGTGAGTCATGTCGATGCTTGTAACAGTATTCGTCCACCTCTCTCGTCTGTTTTCGCCTAGTTTAGATAGCAACAATTCTCCAGCAAGTGTGGTTGCCTCAGAAAAAGGATCGGATCGGAACAGTGATTCGTATCGCGACAGTAATTCACTGGAATCTGTTGACAGCCCCGGGATGTAGGAAGTCCTGCATCCCCTTGGGATGTGTCTTCGGGAATAAGTTGACACGATCTCGACAAACTGGTCGTAGTTGTGCGGGGTTGGTGGGACATTATACAGGGCGTCATCGATCGACTGCGTAAACGACTCCCAATCAGCCTTGGCATAGTTGAATCGGCGCTTGAAGGGGACATTTATAGATCGGACCACGGATTCGATGCAGCACATAATTGGTCTATGTTGAGTGCGAGGAATAGGTGAACACACTCTTTTAGTGCACTGTGAGCTGATAGAAGAGCTAGCGAAGATTAAGTCAGGATTGTACCCGCGTTTCCAGCGACCACTGTTGAAAGAGGCCGGTTGTTTGGCGTCATGGATTAGTGCCAAATCATTCGACTCAGCCCATTCTTCGACTGCATCTCCACTCATATCCGTGTCGTTGTAACCCCAGTTGGTGCTGCGGCTGTTAAAGTCACCGATTACAACTTTAATTGGCTGGCTACTAAAGTTCTCTGGCGGAGTGAAGTTAAATGTGGTGCCGGGTGGTTTATAAATGGAAGTGATGGAGCAATTACCAACATCTACTGTGATAATTTCTATGCCGTACTCGTTTGAGCATTTGGTGGAAAGTATGCTTACGCCTGGAGCAGCAAACACTGCGTTACCGTGCTTTGGGTGACAGATCTCGGCGATAAGCGTGAGTCCATCGATGTGTGGCCGGCTTTGGGTTTCATCTCGATGGGTCTCTTGAACGCAAAGAATGTCGCAGCCAGTTTTGCGGCATAAATCGGAAAGAATTTCCGATTTATCTTGAGAGAACCCTTCGATGTTAATCGAGACTACGCACAAAGCCGGTGTTGTTGGAGGACTTGGAATTGTCATCGTGGTGAAAGGATTAGCCAGTCAGCGTGGGGATTCGCTGACTGCCCAGGGTGCGCCGGACGTATAGTAGATCAGTGGATACGTCACTCGGGGAGGCTCCTTTCTTGCACCCCAAGATTATACTCGTAGGTATATGTATAAAAGAAGATACAAACTACTTGGCTGACTGATTTACTCATGTCTGATTATTATTATTTTTGATAGACAACATAGGTAATTACTGAGAGTTAGTACATCACTTTTTAAGAATAGTTTTGAAAAATTAGTAACGTCATTTTTTATTAATGTTAAGAATATCGAAGTTTCATATTAATTTTCAACCCCCATTTTGCACCCTTAGGGGTATTTTTTTTTTAAATTTCATGCTTCTAGACCCAGCTGTTTCAACTGTGCGTTGATCGATCAGTCAATGAATCAGTCAGTCAGTTTCTTCTTTTATGCACGCATTACATTACGGAAAGAAAATCACGACGTCATTCTTTGTATGTCGTGAAAACATTAGACCTATAACACGCGTAGACCCTTGTAGCAAACGTAATTTTCTTCTATAAAGGAAAAATCAAACATAAAAGAAAGACAACGGTAAGATTTAACTGCATTCCAGAAAACACAAGCTGCACCCACCGGTTTCGGAGGAATCTAATTGGTGTCAAGTATATATAACGTACTTTTACGAGTGTCGTCGTAAATGGCGTGGAACGAGCGTGAATCGTAAGAACGGTACGTCGGTAGACTCCGCAAGATTTCGTGTGTGACACGGGTTGATGGGGTATAGGCATCCTGATGCGAGGCAAGAGACTGTGAGTGCTACGAATCTGTGACAGTGCGGTGTTGTGGTAGGTCAGGCGCTCGGCGGACTGCATTCCGCGTGCAGCCGGCGTGCGGGCACCGCAGCCACCGGCACACCGCACTCCGCTCCCACTAAATATAGCCTGTGCGAAGTGAACGAACGCGACGCGCCGCACGCCCTTACGTCGCCGACAAGTCACTCTCGCATTCGCTGCCAATGAAATTGCTTAGCTATGAAAATTGCTGCCCGAGCTACACAAGCTATTGAACCGTCGCTGACACACTAATCTTTTCGATCGATATTAATGAAACTGTCTGAACATCTATATAAGGCCAAAACGGAGACGTTTATCGAACATCTTTTCAAACTAAGCCCGTCCAATTTTTTGCAAGTAGGTACAAAATTTCTAAGTCTCTTCGAAAATGTTGCTTTAGTGCAACTTACCTATGTCTTTTATTCATTTAGATTTTTCCAAAATGGAACATTCCAAATAAATACCAATTATTATAAGCCATTTGGTCCCATTTAAACCTGCAAAAGATTTACAATAAGTCACGAGGAAATTATAAGCCAGGTAAAGAGTACAGCTTACAAAGATCGTGGTCAGTACTGATGCACATCAACATTGTCCGCCGGTTGAGCATTCAGCAACGGTCGCAGTTTCGGTACTCGTTCAGTGAAAATATTTTTATGCAAGGACATGGTCACTGGACTAAGCGTTTATATATAAAAAATGCTATAGTTAGTTTGGGTGTGTGTAATTAAAATGGCTATGTAAAATATCACAGAATATTACTTTATCGAAACCGTGTGTAGATCGTAGCATAATAAAAACCTATCTAGTTTTTGTTAGATTCATAGTAGATTTTTTTAGGACAACTGTAAAAATTTTGGCGCTTCATTAAATGGATTTGTTGGCATTGGAAACACGGCTATTTATTACTGTTAACACTGTTTATACGACACTGCACTTGCCATCTAAAATGATGGCATAAGTGCACGTGATTGTCGCACTGCCTCATGACAGAAAAAATGTGCTGTGATTGTGTTGTATTTACAATTTGAGAACAGACAAGCAGAGACGTCTTTACAGTAGAGAACGGCCATTTATTTGCTTATCGGCCACATAATGCGCTAACCGTACACGATAACGGAACAATGAGTGTACACCAGCCGCACAGATACCTACATTAATGTACACTCAGATATGCTTATCTGCCTGTGTCAATACTCTTTTGTACTGAAGATACGAGAATCTATTTGCCCTTAATGCGCCGAACGCATTCTTCGATGTTGAATAACCTGTTGACAATGGACTGACCCATTAGTCGATGATTTTACCTATAAGTTTTAAACTGTTATCTTTTTCATATAAATGGGAATAGTCACGTACGCTATCTGTATTTCGTTATCGCAAATTGCTAGGTACATAAAATAATATTAAAGGGTGGAATGGACACTAAATATTTATTGTTTTGTGAAACTTTATGCGTATTAATGTATTTCTTTATTAGCATCATTTTTAGACTAATTTTCGTTACCTTACGCTAAACAATAAAAATTCCTAAAATGATGAAAATGAAAATTTGATATACAAGACTATTTAGTTTGTTATGTATAAATTGAGTTTATGATTCTCTAGTGATAACTACTTTACAATAAATTAATGCTATTCCTTAAGATACCAGAAACCTGTCTAATTTTAAAAATTTGGTCATCAAATGGCGGACAGCAGTCCTAAACCAGACTTGACCGGAACGAACTGCTGATTTATATTATACGGACCTAAGTAAATAGTACAACACATTATACACGTACACACGGGAAAGACTTTTATAATATATAAAAACATAGGACATAAAAACTCATTTGAAAAAAAGTAGGAACGGACGGCCACGGTTCCATTATTTAAAATTTTGACAATGTAAATACACGTGACATTGTAAATGTTGGGGAAGTTGTACCTTAAAACCTCATGGTAAAAAAAGGTAGGAACTAACTGTGACTAGAATCAATATGTAACTAACCTGTGATTCCTGCTCTATGGGGATTCAAATCATATTATTCTACAGGCATGTAACGATGTATACATAATAACTATTTATTATCACACAGTAAAGTCATAATAATGAAAAATCATAGATTATTCATTTCCTGTTCAATCACTCATGTCAACCTTATAATAAGATAGAGTACATAATTAATTACAGTAATATAAAATGTTCTCAAAACGAATCATCCCGCAATACTCAATGTCATCTAGCGAACATAAACCGAAGTACCTACCTAGTAATCATGAAAACATGCAACCTGCATCGCACTATTAAAATTCTCGCTCCGATTATTATCGGTACATTACACGTACCTAATTTCTTTTCCTTGTGGCCTATGTCCATGAACAAACTTTGTCACATTTAGTAACCGGCACTGATTAAGTTTATATCTATTATAATGAACATTTTTGAGTTTTGAAGCTGATATAAGAAATATGTTGAAAGCATTCCGTAACCATTGCTAACCCAGATATGATTATCAAATGAGTCATCACTTACTAAGAAAACCGAACTGTGACAAGTACTACGTTCATTAGCCTATAAGTTGTGGCTTATGAACGTAGTATCTGCTTAGATCTTCAAACCAACGATTTGCTATTTATTTTTTTGATAAAGAAATTCAATTAATTTTAAAAATTATTTGTGGGTAACCAGATATAATTAGGATTTTTTGAGTATCATTTTATTTGCTGTCATGTTGACTTTTTATTGTTTTTATTGATGTTTTGAATAGACGATTGTTAATTAGAAGAAAAAATGTCAGTTGCAATCCTTCTTGAATGGCATGATATTTTTAGTATTTACCTTGATATATTTGTTTGTTTCAATTTACTGATATTCACGTTTTCATTATGTATTCATAATATAAATGATACCTAACTACCGGAATCAGTCTATCAGCACGACCTTCGCAAGAGCAGATTGATAAGAGATAACAAGTTTTGTTGCCTTACATACCTACGAACCACCTGTGTAGCGTATTAAATAATTTGTCCTATGCTTTTTCATTACTGTTATTGCCGTGGCATGGTTTATAAGAGTATAAAATATAATAGATAGGCCTGTGTAATACGCAATCATTATTTTATGAAGGAGGGCATGGCGCAAATCTAATTAGGCACCGTTACTTGCCGTCTACCTACTATGTTAGCTATTTGCGATCAATAAATATTTTCATTAGTAAAATGTTGTAAAATGTTTGACATGTTGCAATGAGATATTTGTATATTACTAGCGGCGGAGTCAGGCTTACGGCGAACTGCGCTAGACGTGCATTTCGCGGAAGAGTACCGAGAGTCGGCGGGAAGTCATCTGGCTTATTAACGGACTGTCAGAGGAAAACGCCAGGAGGACATCGGCTCACTCATGTATTAAACAGAACATCATAATATGTGTTACACTGGAGGTCCAAAACTATTTCACCGATCAGAAGACAGTGGATTCGACTTGTAACTTAAAACGATTTGCCATCGACAAATAAAGCATCTTCGTTTGCTAGTCCATTTTCGCAGAAAACGGACACTGTTTATCAACACGCTCGGTGCACCGGTGCCATGACATATGACATGAAGACGTCATTCCACAGCAAAATCATCAACCTTTGGCAGCTGTCGCAGCGGCTGATGATCGGGTGTGCGACATGTGTAGGTACATAGAATCCATCGGGAGCTGTTTCGCGAGCGACTCGAAATAGACACAAAATGATGTGGAGCGCGTGCATGCAGTGATCGATCGCACTCACCGTGCGCTCGCAGACAGTAGGCGCGCCGGTCAGCTGAGCCGTCGGATGTTGCGTGCTGATACTCCGAATGTTCGCTCTGCTCGGACCGTAGTAAGATCCGAAGGGGTGCACTGGCTGCAGCTACACTATACGCGGTTCAAACGAGCTCCGATCTCGGATCACGGAGAGGGCACACACACGCGGACCGTAACTGAATGCGTCAAGTCTAGACTACGTGCATCGCGGCTCTCGCGTGCTAACAGCGAGAGTGTCGGCGAGCGACTGAGAACTGAGCGGGGGGCTACCTCCGGCACCCGCACCGCCCCTCGCCGCCCACTTCCTCCGATGAATGACAATAATGGAAGACGTTCAACTCGCCCGCAAACAGAATAATATGAATCATTGCATTAGGGTGCAGCCCCGCCCGAGTCCAGGCCGCAAAACAAGACAAAACCCTAAAGTAAAGCAAGAGCTAGAAATCGGTCACTGACAATGCTAAACGTTCTGGCTTCTTAAAAATGTTGTTTAACTGAAGGAAACTAAGAAATAATTGTTGTAAAGATGCGTTTAAACACAGCGGGACATGTTTGCAATTAGCTGGTTCATATGGCAGACAGTGGCTGCAGCGCGGCGCTCTTGCGACGTCGCTAATCTTATCTCCACTAATCTAATCCGCCACGACGTCCTCTCTCGTGTTTTCTTGCAATTGTGTTCACTCGAGGTAAATTGAAGTTTTCTCTCAGGAGTTTAAAGTAAGTTCCGACAAGTGTCTTTAAATAAAGTTTATTAAATTACCTATCCGAAATTATTATCGTCAAATATAACCCATGTAGTATTTAATCACGTCAAAAACTATGGCAATCAAGCAAGCTTTACTTTGCCATAAATATCAGAGATACTAAACTGAAACAATTTATAATCTATCAAAGCATATACATGAAAAAGTCACCTAAACCAATGAAACTACAAACAAAAAAAACATTATGGATTATGCAGCAATACGTATTTATATTTTGTCACTTTTGCCAATTTAAATCTGTGATTTTCGGAATCAAGAATACTGCAAAGTATATAAAAAAAATATGGTTTGATATGCAACTAAATCCAACTAAGGCAGTTATTAAGATACCTGTCCTGAAACCCTTGGAATTAATAACCTTTCTTATAATAGGTCTTTACCTATGAAATTGCCGTTTTGTATGCAATAAGTGAAAGTACTTATTTTTTCAAACTTTTTTATTTCTGTTATTCGAAGTAATCACCCATGCAATCGACGCATCTTTGCCAACGCATTGGCAGTTTATTGATGCCCTTCTTGTAAAAATCAGCTGGACGGGAGGCAACAAACTCTTCAAAGGCATTTTGTACTGCCTCTCGGGAATTGAATTTTTTACCCACTAAAAAGTTGTCTAAATTTTGGAAAAAGTAATAGTCGGTAGGTGCAAGGTAATATTTAATGCAGATTATAGGTGACACGAGCAATAACTCAATTTAAATCAAAAGTGCCATTACTAGCTGGCGTGTGTATTTATTTCTGATCCAAAGAGCACTACAATAACTGGGTCCTTTGTTTAGCACACTCTTGTAACACGCAACAGCATTCAACAGATAGGTACTAAATAGGCACCGACTGTCCGCTATGTCTTACACTAAATTTTTAGTGAGTTGCCGATATCTGAACGTTCCACTTTTCTGTTAAAGATGCGATGAAAAAGATTTTTATGGTCCGACTGGCTACATTTTTATAGTTCAGTAAAATGCAGTAAATCAGGCCGCGACTAAAATCAGACATTAAGTCCACCGTCCAAAGGTCGGTGTCGCGGTATAGCAAAACTTTTATTTTTGTTTTGTCGGATCCTTAAAGTTCATCGTGTCTAGACCGGTTCACCCACGCCCACGCCCCGCACAGATTTCTGCATCTTGGAACCGACCCGCCATACAAGTTACTTTATTTCCCTTTTTATTCTTTTACAATACAGCCAGATATTGCCTCTCCATCGCATTAATAGTGAAAGGATTCTTCGCATAGAACCACCTTTGAACATTGATTCTGAATACAGTAATATTTATATACACACTTTGTGAGCTACATTTTAATGTTCATTATAAAAATGTAATAATAGGATTACAAAATAGATAAGTATAAGATTCATTATTATAAGGGTTTACAAACGTTGTTCAATCGTAGCACCAGAAATAGAAATGAGGGTACCCGTAGATGGACGTAGCGCACACATAAATCTTTTAAATAATTTTAGACTTTATGTCTGTTAATAATAATAATAAACATACAGTTTACCAAAAACTTCGACCCTTACTTACTTACTTATATTTTTTTAAACTATCACTGAATTCAAAGCGCCTCCATCATGTTGTATTGTAATAACCTGTGTACCCTTATTGGAGAGACTTTTGCTCTTTAAATTAAACAAAATGGGGAGTACCCTCTCAATTAAAAAATAAATAAATTTAATTGGTTTATTAAAGTCGGAGTTCAGAGGTAACAAATGTAATAAATTACAACCGAATAATTGAGAAACCCCTCCTTTTTTTAAGTATGTTAAAAACAACTTAGTTATTATACTTTTTGCAAATACATTGCATCAAGCGTACTTAACGCCATAGAGTTTTTTTTTTATCATTTGAATTTTATTTTATTTGTTAGAGCAAGACTTAATCAGAAAAAAATTACATACATGTAGGTACAAAATGATAGGTCCAATATTATCATTTAACAATAATGAAATCGCTACGTGGAATAAAAATGCAGATTAATAGTCTACAACATTGCGGCATTATTATTTATTTATTTTAAAGTTATATTACATTGTGACAAAACGACATCATTACAGCTCATTGCTATTGTATAAAATGTTATTAACGTCTAATATATAAATATCTCGTGGCAAGGTGTTTGTGGTCGCACTCCTCCGAATCAGCTCGACCTATAAATGTATTTTTTGTAAATTTAGTAGAAATGAGAATAGGTCGTAAAGTATTTTTCACCCTCCTACCCCCACCTCCCAATTTTTATTAGCGGTTTAAGTATTATTTATCTGGCAGAACAACGTTTGCCGGGTCAGCTAGAATATGCACAATTTTTTAAAAGTCCGACCAGTGTCATCATCACCATCAACAGCCTTTATCTGATAGCTTTCATGTGATTTTTTCTGGATAAAAGGTACATATGCATATGTACAGGTATATGTATGTGGTTAACATCTCACAAGTACAGTAGCAGATTACTTGTGATGTAAGTGCTATAATAGTATTTGTTTCCCAAGTAATGGTTAAATGAATTAACTGACTTTACAGTCGGGTATAAACAGTATTACCTATTGCTGTATTCTCCCATAATATTTATTAATCATACGACCGCAACGATAGTGTTATTTTATACTCTGAAAACATGAAATACATATTAAAATAAATTGTTATCGTAACTATACTTATAATATTTAATGTTAGTATCAATAGTCTGAAATCCTTTCTTAACTATATTTATTGGCTCATCAGTGTTTTATATGACAATACTTTGGTGGATATTGAAATACTTAGGCACGTGATTTTGTACTGATGATTAGATTTTTTATTTGTTGCATTCAGTAGTCCTGCCCCGCAGTGTTGGTGGCGGTATATTTGCAAATTCAATCAAACCAAAGGGTGTTTAAGACTTCACAAAACTTCAAAGAAAAAAAATCGCACGGCGTTAAATCGTACTATCTTGGTGGCCTATGGACATCAGAATTTGGTGAGATAATGTGTTTTGGAAATCGTTGCTGCAATAAGTCGATTGTTTCATGGGCGTGTGGCAGGTGGCGCTGTGCTGCTGTCACCACATGTTGTCCAGATCCATGCCGTGTAAATTTTAGCCTCATCTTTAAAAAAGTAATACCCAATCACGCCGCCTGACCAAAAGCCGCATTTGTTTCTCATGGATTGCATGAGGATTTACTGAGCCCCAAAATCGTCAATTTTATGTATTCAGATGGAAATGCGCTTCATCGGAGAAGATGACTTTTTTTGAAAAATTGGCATCTACTTCACTTTGCTCCACTACCCATTGAACGAATTGCCGGCGCTTTCCATGGTCTGCTAGTTTGAGCTCCTGAGTTAGCTGAATCTTGTACGCTATACGTTTGTACGTATGAAGGTGAAGGTCTTTTGTCAAAACTCGCTGCGTAGTGCTTCGTGAAATTTGAAGTTGTTGAGAATGATGCCGAATTGATGTGATCGGGTTTTCGGCGACACTCTCGTTTACAGCAGCAATGTTTTCAAGAGACCGACCGAGACCGATTCTTAATATCCATAATCGACCCAGCTTCGTCAAATTTTTTGACCACTCTTCGAATGGTTAACACATTAGGTGCACTTTCTCGACTGAAAATTTCGCGAAGTTTGCGAGCGGTTTCAGCGTAACTTTCCCCATTTTTGTAATGAATTTTCACAATTATAACGCATTGTTCTTTCGAAAAGCGCTCCATTTTTAATAATCGGAATAAACATAGCCGACAACTGTTAAATTTCAGAGTTGTCACTTGCACGAAAAAAAAGATTCTAAATTTAAAAAAGCGTACAGCCTTTAAATGTATGAATCCTAAATATACATATAAATAATAATAACTACGTTTATCTATCAGACTTCTAGCTAGATAACGAAGGTACGCGTATAAGTAAAATATGAAAAGTAATTCAAATGTTTTTTTAATGTGCCTGCATTAAAAACATTTTAAAAGGCCTCAATCACCGTGTTGTGAAATTTAGTTGTTAAAGATATGAGTGAGAAATGTTTCGCTTGTACTTACTTATGATAAGATTCCAAAAACTTAGTTATCTGTTATTGGTCCTGTATATGTACGTAATTTCCTGCTATCATTATACACGATATTGATGTTCCGGGGATTCCTTGTATTTGATGTTAGTGTTTAAGCCTTTAATAAACATGTATTACTGGTAACTGTCCATTCATTGATTCATTATTTTTCAATCATTGAGGTTTGACTTTATGTTTAGTGCACCACATTGTTTGCTTTCTTGAAGAAATACTTCTAGGCAAAAATTATGAGCCAAGTTATTCCAAATCAACAGGGCTATGTAAGAACTGCTTAAATATTGACTTCCTTTGAAGACTGAACCCACAGTGGTGGAGTTGTGGTTAGTTTGCAAAGTCGTTACTTAATCTGTTATAATATCCCTATTTTCATTGATAACCTTAAATTGTTTTAAAACTTTTTAATGTTGATGAATAATCTATTGTTCATTAGATTTTAGATTTTACTAGATCAGTTAAAATGTATGTAATGCCTATAAGTAAAACAAAAATAGTAAAAACATACCAATTTAATCATAAAACTTTGTCAGATATAATACCGTCTAATTACTGGTATCTTAACGATAATAAAACATCACAAATGGATTTATTTAAGTGATTAGTATTTAAGTATATTCTATGAGAAACAATGTTACTTGTATAATTTAGGTCACATGGCTCACAGCAAGGTCTTAGCATTCCTATCAGCAGATGTGAAAACCGTTGTTACTACTGCGTGTTAATTCTAAGCATCGATGCTGCGTCGTACAGCTTAGAAGCTAGGTCGCACTTGATCGAACATGACTAAAATACAAATGCGAGGCAATGCGAGCATTACAATAAGTTCAAATTTAAAATGAACTTTTTAAAAACATATGATTGATTTTAATGCTCCTAGAGCATGGTGAATTATAAATAAACGGTATTCTTCTTTCCTTGATGTTCACCTTCTAAGGGTGGAGTTTTTTTTCAAGTTTGAATGGGACTAAACCAGCCCGAATCTATCCCGGGCGGCAGTTTAAGGGGCGTACACACTTCCAAATAAATAAATAAAAGTTCATAAACGACAGAGTGCAGGGGTAATAAACATAAAATAAGAATAAGTACAACCGAATTGAGAACTTTATCCTTAATTTGAATTCGGTTAAAAACTTAATTACTACTAATTGAGACAAACAACTGTCTATTGTTATGCTGCTAATAAATTTATTTCAGATAATTTTGTTTTATAAAACTAAATTGCCTGTATTAGGTACATAAGCTGACTCATTATAATTGTTACAAGTGATACTTACAGAGATAATTGTAATGAAGTCCAATAAATTAATTTGAATAAAATAATGAATATTTATTTATACACGCGTACATTTAAAATTAGTTATAAATGGTAGAGGAAGTTCCGTTATTCCCCTACATCTATTGGATTTTCTGCTCTAAAGTAGTTATTCCATTGTACAGAGAACAACAGTACCTACGTGCGTATTGAACTACTAAGTAGATTGAAGTAGCTCCTTCAGGATAGGTCAAGGGTTCAATTTAAGGTTAACCCAAAGTCCTTTTCCAGGATAGGTAGTATAATATAATCCTTTTATTATTTATACTATTGAACAGAATTAGTATAAAAATCTTTTTACCAGAAAATAATATCAAGAAGTACTTCGAATAAAAATCGAGAATAAAGATGATTGCGATGCGATGCATACTCGATGAACTCAAATACTCTCAAGCGGCCATTCCATTCTATTCCATCCTTGTAACCAAACGATGTCTGACTGAATAGACAGTGGGCTGTAGGTATATAATATAATAACGACTACATCAAGAACTGACTTCAACCGCTCAATAAAATAACATTTAAATAAGGTAAAAGTTAGTTATTTGCCTGTTAGTACAATATCACGTTTTAATTATAAAGTACAATGACAGTTTGTTTATCTTTCATAAGCATTGTTAATTTTGTATTCTATTTTTGTGAGATTATTTAGCTTAACACCAGAACAAATTCCCTAATGGTTGTATGAATAAACGCGGTACAGCGCATTGTTAGGACGCCGACTGTGATAATATGCAGGTAGTGGCAACAAAGTAACTCATTTTAATCTGCAGAATGACGTTTTGTAAGCTTAGAGCGAAGGGATATGGTTTAAATATTACAGTGTCCAATACAAACTTTTTGTTTAGGTTTTCCAATTAAACATTTTTTCTGTTTAAATGATAAAAGAAATCCATTCGACGGAGTATTTCTTGCTTTATGTTTGCCATCAAAAAACTTATTTTAACTATTCCTTCTTTTAGTAAATATTATAAGAATAACTTCTCATTGCACACTCATCATCATTTAATTCTCAAACTTAAGCCTATTAAATAAATTGAAGAGTAGCTATTTACTAAATCAGTGTTTTTTAATATTATTACTGATACAGGGTTAATGGCTGGCTCAAAAAAGAAATAATTTACAGAAATCCTCTTCAGTTAAAAATATATTTATTTAAGAACAATAAATACACTTCGCACGATAAATGAGTTTGCATAGGTTGGTTTAAAGAAACCGTAAGTAGCTATTATTTGAACACGTATTCAGATTTATACGTTCGAAACATTAATTTTTAATTACTGACGCATTTCGGACATGTCCTTTCCTCAATAAAAGGACAAGGCCAATATGCTGAGTATCTAGACTATCTATTACAGACTTCATAGTGTTTCTGCGAGTTATTTTAAAACCCTCTGGACTGACATTGAACGGTTTCATTATGCATAATACCCATTCTTTCACGAAAACTCCAAGCAGCTTAATGGTAAATTGTATACATAAATCACATATTATTCATAAATTGAAGTTATAGAAATATATATACACAGACTTACATAGGTGTTGGAACGTATCAACTAATGTGACAGCAATGTACGTTAAGACCTTAAACTAAGAATTCAATTTTAAATATTTTCTGTAATTTCTAATAAAACTGGTACGATGTGGGTATGGTATGTTGCATTAGGTAGGCTCATTTATCATGCCCCAAAGCCCGAGTAGCATACCGTCGTTGACATAACGTTCATTTCTCAAATGATATTACTAAGTCGTACAACTTTATCCAATAATAAATCTACGTAGTGAAACCTGAAGTCTTAAACGTTCTATTTTTATTTCCCTAGCAGGTAAGCTTGCATGACTAATTTACCGATGGCAGGTAGCAAAGTCACTGTATTATTACTTTATAATATTGAATGAGCTTTAATTTTAAGGGGTACAGATGTTTTCGTTGTTTCATAAATCATACCGCCTTTTAAACGTGATTAAATTTTACTGAGATATTGAATGGATTTTAGGCAATAGTGTGGAGATATTCTATAAAAAGAACTTAAATAACATTAGAAGAAAATAATCTAGTAAATTTCCTGTGAGAGCGATAACAAAACCACGAAATTGGATTTCGCGATATAATCTAGAACTGGTAGTGACAGGGCGGCCACGACGCTGCGACGGCCAACACGAGACCGAGACGACCCCGACGACAGTTTTTGCTTCCGTACCTACACCACCCTTTCTACCTTTATATACATATTTAGATTGTGTACAATTATTTTCTTGTTACAAAATCAGAGTGAAATTGAGGAAGCGAATTAAGCTAGATATAAAAACGTTGGTTTTGCATTCAGGTAAATCATGTAACAAGTTTTTATAATGAAGTTTAAAACATAGATTGCCTTTTAGTTTTTTCGAATGAAATTGTACAGACCTTTTATTACGGTGAATTTTATGTAGCGATTCAATGAAAGGTCTCGTGTAAACATCGGGGTGTTATAACATAGCTGACTTTAACGTTGGCCCATCAAAAATATTCGCGTATTTTTCACAACATTTGACGTGAATGGATTCGAATAATATGGCTCGTGCAACTGAATCACTGCGTTTGTATTGTTTTTTTTGTGCAAATACGATATTTAGTTTGTTCATTTTTACATTTTATTTTACCCTTCTATAGGACTTTTTAAACTGCGGTGCAATTAATGTTTTTTGGATAATAAAATCATAGTATCATGGAAAAAGTATAGCAAAGTAAAATTTTTGGCATGCAAGCAAACTTAGCATAAAAGATATACCTACAATGTGCGTTTAACTAGACATTTACATAACAATTCAGTAGGACAGGTTACGTGACATTAAAGTTAGTAATTTGTGGAAATTCTGTCTATTGATTCAATTTCAAGACACATCAATTCCTGTTAAAACAGTTGCGAAAATACTCATACTTACTTGTAGGTGTAATAGACGGTCTTATCGCTTAGAAGTTTCTCATCCAGTGAAATTTATGCTTGGTTACTCATACTTTGATGCTATCTAAAAGCTGACTTCAGTTTTGAGGGAGTGAGAGTTTCGGGGACGACGTAGTGAATCCTCTGACAGAGTCTGAGCAAAATGGACTTTACTTTGTGCCAAATAGTATTTAGCCACGATGTAGTTCAGGAATTCCTAAACTATTTTGGTCAAGAGACCATTTTTTCCGAAATGAACTGATACCTCAGACCTCATAGCCAAAATACTTTATAATCCTATCTCATTTTTTTTCCTACTAATACAAAATACTTATAAAATGTTTTTTTTTTGCCGTAGGTTAAGTGAGTAAACTAAGACATCATTTTCTCATAAAAGGACAATGGCAAGCATATATAAGACTTTTGTACCGCCTTGCGTATTTCATGGTAGGGCTTATTGTTGTATTTATTTGGCTGGTAATGGAATGTACTTTCTAGATTACTACAAGAGAAGGAGTGATAAGCTGGACAGATGTGGGCTTATGACAAGTTGATACACATAACACAACTTATACAGTATCTTGTAAGTTTCAAATAAGAACCTGTGTTAATTAATAGGAGTCGATCTTTAGACCTTGTCGGCAACCATAAGCAGTTTTCGTTTATGTCGATCCCTTGGAACCCGATTTCGACCCCAAGGGGTCGATATCAACCACTTTGGGAATCCCTAGTGTATTTCATACGTTTTCGGAAACTTACATTCAACTTTTTTGTCATTAGATTCTCTTAGATAGACCGTTCGAGAGAATGGTTTCTTTCATAATGTAGTAGTAGAATGTAAAAATAAGTTGAAAGGGCTACTAAAACTTAGTTGATTTTAAACGGAACATTATACAGTAAATGTAATCAGTAATGTTAATAATAATTAATTTTCATGCTACTAATTAATTAATTATTATGACTGAGCGTAATGTATCTATAATATGTGTGTACTTAGAAATATTTAAGTATTTTTATCAGCAGATTGGTGGACCATAATACAGGTTCTGCCTAGTTTGGGACCAATCTGCCTAGTTTTGTGTGATGTTATTATTATTATTATAGTTATTACATAGGTCAATGTCTAGACCTGGGGCAATTTATTGCAAATACTCCAATAAAAGAAGACAGACAACGACCTATAATTACGAAATGAATATTGCTCCTATAACGTATAAACGTATAACGTATAAAAGAAGTATTTATAAAGTGACGTAAACATCATTCTTGTGGCATAGATAATGTAAGTGCATATTATAAATCATTTATGAGTGTAAATTATATATATCAATACCTACAGTATAGTTACTACATTATTTTACCACAAGTACCATATATTTTAGCTCCTACGATTTTTCCAAATTTAAAAAAAATATTGTATAATATTATATAGATATTTATTTGTTTAAAACAAATACGCTTACAGTTGTATAACAGAAGAGCTTAAATGTTAACTTACTTATACTAGTTTAATACAAAGAAATATACATTAATTCTATGATCGTAGTTAATTTCGATCCCGTTTTGTAACATTCATTTTGTCTTGTCCTTAATATACCATGGTCATGTTCACTTGATAAGTTATTATAGGTAGTGGTGAAACTAGTGGTGAAACGCTTAGTAAACGAAGTAGCAAGAGGATAGGCAGATTTGTCTGTTCGTAAGAAAAAAGCTTTTACCCGCAGTTACTCAGCTCAACCGTAATCATGGCGCTTGCGACTGAGCCGAAATATCGGAAACTTTTTCTTGAAAATAAACATGAGAAATATGCCGTTTATAATAACTTATCCACAATAGATGTCCTTCGGCTGATGAGGTGATGATAAACATAGTGTAATATATGTTTTAAAATAATACTGTGGTTATTATTTTGTAACAATGAAATAATTCAGAAAGCTATTTGACTTCGATACACATTATCGATGTTATCTTGCACACCTATAAAAATGAATGTGTTAATTAATATCTGAATGGTAATTTAAATTAGCTTGTTTAATATATTAATATTAAACAAGCTAATATATTACCATTCAGGTTAGTTTGTATAATTTTACCAAATAAGTCGTCAAATAAGTCGTAATACAGCTTGCAAGATCAAAATAAATTTAAAGAAAAAGAAGTCAACATTTAAGGTCAAATAATAACTGTTTCGGAACATTTAAATAATATCGGTAAGTATTATAAAATTATTCAGTAACAGAACTGTTTCTCAATAATACATTCCGAATTACAAATAACGGTTAGAATGCCTTTTATAAGAAACTTTTAATTTACCGAAACCGATGAAATCATCGTGTTTACATAAATATAATGTTATGATTATAATAATTTGTTGTTTCTCTATCTTCTATCGTTCTCGATGTATCGATCATGCTAATAATTAAAGTGCGCCATCTAGTGTTAACTCAAGGAAGTTCATGAAATACTTGCACGTGAATAAATTATGTTATCATGCTGTAGACTTCCATAGTTGTGAAAATTCAGTGTTACCTGTCAACCAGAACTTCTAAGAACAGTGACCTACAAACACATGACTACACTGTTAGGATTTGTTAAACAATGAAAAAGTAAAGAGGAAGTTACCTACTGATTGAGCACGTACATTTGTTAGTATAAACACATAACATTTTACCTTTTTATACCATAATAGTCCTTGAAGGTAAATCTACTTTAACCAACGCTCAATATTGATAAATGAAGTATGTTATCTCACACCAAAGTCAACTTTCTGAATAATTTTAGAATTATAAATACAAAATTACATCCATGATGAATTTGTAGTCTTTTCCTATTATTATTATTCTAATGGTTTTGGACTTAAATGTTATTAGCTATGATCGTAAAATGAGAGTTGTTTGTTGACACCAACGACGAATATAATTATTTCACATTATACGAGTATTCTTACCCAAAATAGTTTCTAACAAAGACGACAATGCGGCTCATATCATCTATATAGTATAGTATAAGTGTTAATATATGTACATACAACATTTTAATCAAAGCTATGACGTCACTAAGCGATACTTGCACTATATACTTATACTTGTGTGAACGGCATTGTTCGGAATATTTCTATGTGGTCGTAACTCGTGGTTGCCATATACGTTTTTCCCTAATGGAAGGGTATTTACGTAGACGTCATTTGGAGACTTAAAGAGTATTTCGAAATAATATCTACTATAAATATAGATATAAACTACTTGATGACTATTCTTACATTCCGTTAGTCGTCTTCGTCTATCATCTTCAGTTAGTCGAAATGATCACGGTAATAAAATAAAGATTGCTCTCTAAATTATATATAAGTCTGAATTTTTATTAGTCTTTTAGGGGAATCTGTAATTTTATATGGCAATACTTTAAGAGCGTCATTAAGATGATAAAACGAGATTACAGTAATGACTTCACTTTATCAATAGCATTGTCAAGTTCGACGACTCGAAGACTTGCCACTATCTAGATTACGAGCAAACGTTACAATCAGCATCAGATAAACAACATTCATCATTGTTCAAAATCCTCGTACAAAGTCAAACTACATTGGTACATGAATCGACAAGATAATAATTATTTGAGTGGGTGGGTAGGTAATCCGTCTTTTTGTTTGCCCTATATATAATAAAAAAAGGTAACACAGTTCTGCCTACTTTTTTTGAGAAGGAATTAGCTTTTGGGAACACAAGCATTTCTGCCATGTTAATTAATAAAAAAAATGTCTTCTGGCTTAAGTATTGTCCAAAAGCAGTCGGAAGTTGTTAACATTTGTGAAAGACATCAACTTATAATGAACTTTAACCCGTAAGTTTTGAACTATCCAAAATTTGGCGAAGTTTTAGGCATCGATAAACTTCCTCCGTAAACCTGTGAAACAAACTTTGAAGCGATGACAAACAAACTTAAGCCGAGCAAACTTTGTAAGAACTTCATTACAAATCTTTATATGATGTTCTAATAGATTCCTAATATATTTGCATAAAATTTAAATTTATCTAAAATATTTTTTTCTAGATTCTTTATTGTCTTTACATTATACTTAAAAGGTATATTTTAATAAGTTATTATTTAAACCCCGAAAATATTATATATAAAGTGAAAAATAAGGGAGGGAAATTTAAACTTACTAAACGTGTCACCATTACTTGAAACGAAATATGACGTCAATGGTCACGTCACGTCACTGAATTTATCGGCGTCGATATTCATACTATTAGTAGTGTTCGTCAGAAAAATGCTTTAAAACTGTATTCCTGTGTGATTACTTGTAAACATATATTTGTAGTCAATCTAGGGCGATGACAAAAACTGGTTTTGTCATAACACAATCGGATAATCTACCGAAAACAGATGCATTTATAATGTCAGCATATTTTGCAGTAAATCTCGATTTTACGAGCGCAGTGATCCAAAAAGTGAAAGCTGCAAGGTAATTATTATGTTACATGGTATATTTTAGTCCATAAGATAGATTTTTATTCATAAATATTTAAGTAATACTTAGGTACAACAAAACTTAACCTACACATAACCATTTGTCATTAAAATTGTTCCTAAACTCCCAATTTACGTCTACATTATTATAATTTACACGAAATATTATATTATTGAAGCTCACTAAAGTATGATATGTTTATATGATGTAAATATGTATATACTTCAATACGGGGGGTACTGGGTCCTGCTTGATTAATATCACATACATTTGTATGGGAAGTTTACACTTCTTTGTGGAGATTCACCAATTTCTAAAATATTACTACTTTTGATAGCTCACTCTGAAAAAGCTTTATTTACCAGTGATAGTCTTTGCCTTTTAACTACTGCCATTCTTTTATCTGCTGGTGGCATATTCCGTTTTGACACAAAATATATGAGGAACAACTCCTTTCTTTAACTGTAGATTATATTTTTCTATTTTCTGTTTCATTATGTTATATTCAATATAATTAACTGTATCTTCCTTAACCTAAATTAAAATTTATTCCAGGACTAAAATTTCGTAAAACTTTTGTAAACTTTGTAGGTTAGGTTAGTTTTAGATCGAATCTACTCAACTACTGATTAAAGCTAATTCACACTAAGCTGTACATAAATATAGCACACCGTGCACTTTTTTGAGATTTTAACTAAGAACAACAAGCTCATTTTAACTAAGAAGAGTAGCTCGCGAATCAATCTTTCGTATAAAATAATTGATATGTGCTTTTGAGCATTGTACGACGAACCATGACTACTTTTTAAAACATGCTATGTGCAGCGGCCAGAATATTGTCAGTAAATATCTGCAATTATTTTTTTTAAAGACAAATCCTGCATTAGGAATATATCCTGTGTCGCGGGGGACTTTACAAACATACATACATACACATGAAACGGACACAAAGAACAACCAGACTCAGAACAACAATGTGTTTATCACACAGAATGTCGTCCCATGTGGGGATCGGACCCACAACATTCGGCGTAATAGTGAGCGGTGTGGCGACTGCTTAAACGACCACGCCATCCGTTCAGTCAATGTTATGTGCCAGTGCTATGTGACAAACGTGCATATAACATATTTTATTTGACCACAGTATTCCAAAAGACCCAGGTCTGTAAAACTCGCTGTAATCATACTGCAATAGAACAATATAGTTTTATGTGTGGTTAATACATTTGATCTCGGCAGTGATTTTTTCTGGTAGATGAAAATGACTCTTCTACTTCAATTGGACGTATTCGTAGTGTCTTCGCCACCACCAAAAGTAAACGAGGAACGGTGTCCAAATGGCTTAACATACAGTTGCTATTGCCGGGCATTTATAAGCGCATTTATGTAGAGTTTATAAAACGTTGTGTCATCATTATCATCATCATCATCAGCCTATCGCAGTCCACTGCTGGACATAGGCCTCTCACATTGCACGCCACTTAGATCGATTTTGGGCTTCTCGCATCCAGCTCCTGCCAGCCATCTTGCGCAAATCGTGACTCCACCTGGCCTGTGGGCGTCCTAAACGTTGTGTAATGAACAAAAAAAAGGCAGTTTTACGAAGTACATTCCCAAGTGTTCTTGATAAAGAGAATATTTCAATTCATAAACCAAGGAAAGACCAATGCGACGTCTGCACTAGTTTTCAGTTAAAACATATTTCACAAGAGGACTATGAGACACTTATCTAGAAAAAAGATGAAGCACGTTGTGCTAAAAACAAGGCAATAGAAAACATGAAGGGTAACGGAGAGCACCTAGTAATATCTGTTGACGTGTCAAGTGTTCTTTGAGCACCAAAATTGCTTGCAGGAGCCATAATTTTACGATTTATAACTCGCGTACTCGAGATGTCACTATTTATTTATAGCATGAAGCAGATGGAGGAGTTTCGTTTAACAAATTTACAACCTGTGTAATTGATTACCTTAAAACTGTTTATAATGTCTATAAACACATTTCAATAATTAGTGTTGGGTGTCACTACCAAAACAGAAATAAGATTTAGGCCCGTGCATTAAGTAATTATGCTTATTTTTTTAAGGTAGAAGTAAAACAAATCATATCAGAAAAGGAAATGAGTGAAGTTGAAAGTGTCCACTCTACTATCAAACACTATATAAAGCCGCCTATTTATGCACCTCAAGATAACATTACAAGAATGCGTCAAGTGAGGCCCAAACAACCGTATGATATTAGAGTAGTTCACTTTGTTTTTTTCAAGAATTATGAGCATTTGAACACCAATTTTCAGTCTATCCGACCAGGTACAAGGAAGGGTGATCCCACTGTGAATGATGTCACAGCATTTTTGTATAAGTCTATCACAATTATGCCACAGCGTAGGCAGCTTCCTTAACAGTACCGTGAACCTTTGGCATCGTACGACAGGTCATTAGAAATAACGCAATCAAAGTTCAATCAATTACAAGAATTAAAACCATTTATAGACCGTGACTACCATCCATTTTATGCCTGCTTAAATTTAAGTCTGATTGAAACTTTTTGTAAAACAAACAGTATTAAAAGACTGGTGTAAATCAGATTTTCTTGGCTAATACCTGTTATGTGTTAAATAATTGTCAATTTAAAACCTGTTATGTGCAAAAAATAATGTAATTGGAACCAAGTTCCTTATCGCGCGTTGTGAAGGGGGGCTAGACGGAAGAAATCTCACGAAAAGTTGTAACGACACTTTTTATGTCAGTCATTCAGCGCCGTCTATCGAATAGATAGGAAATCATTACTTTTCATCTCAGTATTTATTTTGAATTGTCACTTGTCAGTCAATCAGCGCCATCTATCGAATAGATAGGAAATCATTTCTCAAGGAGATTTTACCAATGTATGAATTGTTTTAGTTAGACACCAACTGAAAAATATGTAGGTAATAGCCGCTTTCATAGATGGCGTTGTAATTAAAATCGTGTCGAATCAGTTTTACTCGATCGTCACAACTTCGTTCCTATCACCCGATAGGTCCCACAACACCACGGCTTTTTTTTTAAATATGAATAAATTAAATAATCTCAATACTCAAAACATAATTAAAATTACGTATAATATCTATGCTTTTAACGTGATATGGTTTTTAAAATTAACCTCGATATTAAATTTTACTGGAGAACTTTTTTTTTTATATCTCAAAAGTATGTTTTTTGCATATAGCAGATATTGGTTTGACAAAGGCGATACTTACGTTAAAATGGTCTTCCCAACAAAATATAACCAATAATGGAGACCGAGATACGTTATCTCTTCTCATCATCTTACACCATTTTTTTCGTACTTTCGCATCGCTTGGAATACAAAACATCACTTTATAGGGTGTACTAATAATAGTGTTTTTGCACTTCAGTACCATACAATACTTGTAAGAAGGTTTTTTTACTTATTCCATGATTTGTATAGCAATTAAAACTGAAAATAAGTATGAAGTAACTGAAATGCTACGATAAACAACACACACACAACCAATGACGTCACCAACAGCGCGCGCTAAATTTTAAATTTCACTTTGCATTTATTTGACTATTTTCAAGACTATTTTATATTTTTTTTATGTTTTTAAGCTATTGCATAGCTTCTATCGAGGGCCTTGAGCGCGGGGACCGAATCCAGAAATTCCGTAATGAAAAAAAACCTCACGCTAAAAACAAAACAAAAAACAGTACCAAAATCAAATGCTGAACGTCAAAGGAAATTTCGTCAACATAATGCAGAAAAATCTTACATGGATATGTAATTTGATTTAATAATATTATTTTTTATTTATTTATTTAAAAACAAATTCTAATATATGCTTCAATATTTTTATTTAATAAAAGAAAAAAAATTTTTTTCTTATCGGTCACCACGCTCAAAAAGTGTAGTAACTTGAATTAATATCAAAGAAAAAGAAATACTGCGTAAATAAAATAAATAAATAATTATAATTGCATAAGTTGATACAAAATGCTATGCAGTAGCTTTACCGCGGCAGTCCCCGAGTGCCACACGTCTTTTTTTAAATTAAGAAATAAAAAAAATCATGCATTTTCCTTATTTAAAAACAAAACTCCAAAATTTTAAGAATATCCTCTTTTTATTGAATATTTATTAGTTTTAAAGTAGAACCGAGATATATATATATATAATGTAATAATATCATCATAAGCGATTTTAAAATTGTATTTATAATAGTGTTATCTATACAAATAAATAAAATTGGAGTGTCTGTTTGTAATATTAAAATAACCGCTTTTGACTAAATGCATATGTATGTTTATACGGTACATATGCTAAATTAACATTTTTTACAATTTTTGTCTGTCTGTTTGTTCCGGGTAATATCTGGAACGGCTGGACCGATTTCAAAGGGACTTTCACTGGCAGGTAGCTGATGACATAAGGAGTAACTTAGGCTACTTTTTTTAGACTAGCTTCGCCCCGCGGCGTTGCCCGCGGTTATAACAACAAAGGCGGGTAACACCGCGGGTCTCAGCTAGTTTTACCTAAAGGAACCATTATCTGATAATAAAAGTTAATTGTATTGTTGTGTTTACTTCTCTCAATATGTGTATTTTATAAAGCAAATGGTTATCAATAACGTAGAATCAGATTTTATGCTTAAAAAGTAAAGTATAATGTATCTAACAACTATTAAAGGTAAACTTGACTGTCTAAATAGCTCGACCGTCTTTTAATCAGAAATGTTCATGTGTATGTTTACTTTAGCAACCGCACGCGCTCTGTGACAACATTCCGTCCTCGGGAAATAGTTTGCAGACTTTAAACTTACTAACTTGTAGATTAAATGAAATAAGAGATTAAATTCATCTACCATGTCTTGTAGATAAATTCTTTAGAAGTTCATTTAGCAAGGAAAATTACTCAGTACATGTTATTTCATTAATCGGTCACTACTTTGCACAACGACTGCAGTTTAACTGTTAAGGATTTATTAAAAATGTCTATACCTAACAATATCTAACATTCACAGTTAAGCTAAGAAGAAGACAACGTGAACGAGTTGGCGTTTTTCTTGGAAATATTACGGAGTTGCGCACAGGGGCATCGTGCAAGTGATGTTAGCGATACCGCAAATAAATTGTAACATAATATACTACTGTCTTGCCATACATTAGTGTCTAAGTTATAATATGTTAAGAAACAGGGAACAGTCATAATTACTTTCATAATTTTTAAAGTAGCTTTCCGACCTTAACAAGACTACAATGTTACTACAACGTAAATATACCTATTTAATTTTTAGTTGCAGTTTCTTGTGTTTATAATCAATATTAAACGTTTAACAGATACTTACTCTTTCCAACAGATATTCTGTATAGAATGACATGATAGCAGTTTTAAGCATTTTTAATTTAAACGCGAGATTATTTAGTTTCAATTTGTTTTTTTTTAGTTTCCCTAAAATTACATAGGATCTATCTTATCGTTTATGAAGTGTACGGAGTATCATTAGGGTCATTTTATGTTTTCCCAAATCTGATCATCTAAAGTTTTTAACACTTTTAAGTCGCCTCTTTTAGCTAATTCGATGCTGACTAGTTTTAATACCATTCACTACGTATAACATTATGATTTCTTGACTCAGTATTAGTAAATACCGGTATCGTATCTACTAAAGAAACTTGATTTAAGCATTTCATTCGTTGCTGTTCGCCTAGTGAGTGAGGAGCCCAAATTCTGAAAGGGGGGCACTCAAAGGCGGCAACTCACTTGTATAAGCTTGTAAAGTACCCATATTGGTATTATAATCTGTTAAGGGACCATCCAGAAATTACGTCACACGTTAAAGGGAGGGGGTATCACCGGAATGTGACATTGTGTGACAACAGGCAAAGGGGGTCACGAGCTTTGTGACGTCTCATATTAAAATTTAAAATATTAAAACGCGTAATTTATATGTGAATAAAAAATGTTAAAAATTTACGAACTCGATCTATATTTATTTCATTAATTATTTTTAAATACATGTTCTAAAAATGTGACAACATGTGACAAGGATGGTGGTAGGGGTTAAAAAGTCCTAAAATTCGTGTGAAGTAATTTATGGATGGCCCCTAAGCTACTTGAAATAGATTGATATTAATGATTCTTAGTAAGTATAAGTTAGAACCATCATTTGCAAAAAGAGTTACAAAGTTAAGTTGCTTATCGGTGCTTTCGGCCTAGTGAGTGAAGTTATCGGAACTCAAATTCTGAAGGGAGCTACTCAAAGGCGCTAACGCACTTGTGAAAACTTCGGATAGCTCATTGCTCTTTTAAAATGTACCCATATTAGTATTATAAACTGCTAAGTTACTTGAAATAGATTGACATTAATGAATTTTTGTAAGAAAAAGCGTCCATACGCAATGTTACTCGTATCATGAGGTACACCATATACTTATTTACTATCTTAATGACATAAAAAAATATTTTCGAAAACGTTTTACAAAATTTATTCTGCATGGGTGTACTACGTCAGTGCTTTTATAAAGCTTTTGCTTTGATGCCAACGTTTTTTAACCATTCACGACACGTTGTGTTAAAAACGGTTTTTGTTTAAATCAGTTACGAGCTAGAACATTTTGTACTTTTTATGTATGTGAACTGTGTTTTTTCAAGATATATAAAAGATAAATGCTCGTGAAATGTTTTAAACAACATTAGTGTATAGCTCATATTGGATGCTTATTTTACAAACTCTAATGTATAAAAAGATCTTCCTAGATTAACGATAATCGATAAGCCTACGACTGCTTCTATTACCATTCTTTTCAAACGCCCAAACGCAAACTACTAGTTGTTTAAATGGTGCGCTTACTTTTACATTTCATTGTAAGTGCAAAGACACACTAAATCCGGGTGTCAAATACAGATCTTCACCAAAGAAAAACGGGCATAGGTCAGTTCTGTAACTGTAGTTTCGGTAAGGTATTTTTTTGCTTGAATTTTAATTATACACCTATAACGTAATTGCATAATACTCGGATATATGTATACGGCTATATTCAGCAAGTGCAATATCAAAGGTCACAGCAGTGCACTTACAACTTCTAACTCAGTTAAGATTAATCCAGGACGCCACGCTCGCTCAAGCCCGATGCGAAGGACGCTTTCCAAATTATATTAGCAAAGTGAAACTGTAACAAATTTGAATTGCTTATTTATAAAAAAGATTTGTGATTTTTTTCATGAAATTATAATAAATAATTAAGATGAGAATATGACTCTGACTAAAATAAAAAATGGTTACGAACTCTTTTTTAACAAAAGAAGTTGTGGCCCATTCCTCTACAAGGTGTACTTGAATAATTTAAAATTACCTCGAGTATGTAGCGTATAATGGACATATAAGCTCGCTGTGTCCTGGATGCAACTCGAGGTCATTAGTCTTTTGGGTTTTTCTGGGTTAAAAAAAATGGCGAAATCTAAGTTTCAAGGATTAACCCGTTTCAGCTTTATACACTTCCCAACGCATCTTTCTAAGCGATATGCTTTCCTTCCATGGCGTTTGGCTTTTCACCTTATTTAATTGTACTTCCGATTTTTTCTTCTGAGTCCCAGACTTATGTGTATGTACTTATTTACATGTGTACATTTAAGTACTCAATTTCCATGTCGTCAATATTTAATAATTAATAAAAAAATATCACGTGTAAACAATTTGCTACTGAATGAATAAAGTGTATCTTTTTGCTTTTGTGTGTCATTGAAGTTACTCAACTTGTTAAGGGGGACCTGACATTTAAATGTTATTAAGCTATGGTCTAAGCTTAATACTAATAAACAGGAATTGATAATTAATTTTGTAGTATATGGCAGTAAAAATGTTATTTTTTTATTATATCCACTTTTCAAGTTTAAATCTCTGACGTTTTCCTAAATCACGTGTTTAAAAACCCAATCATTAATGAGTTGGTTTTCTCTAGCTAAATATTGGCTACTTACCATATGTTTACAGCAAAAGCACGCAACAATTATTAACATTGTAATTGAAGTGCTCTAACAATGTTAATACAACGATTCTATGAACTTGCGCCAAGCCTCGCAAGCATTTCTTGATTCCACTACTACAAATAATATTTTCTACATAAAAATTTACTACAAACACCAAATCCAGTAAATCTTGGGTAAAAATATCTAAGTAAGAACTACGAAAAGTGAAGACGCGAGTCTGAAAAAAGGGAAGTAGCCGAAGGTGTTGAGCCGACTAAATCCGCCCTCACACCCTTAGTGCACTACAGTACGTTTACCCGCCGACCGAATGGAGGAAGATCGTTAATGAGAAAATGAAACCACGAGGAGAAAACGACCCTTAGCTGTGGCGACACCCAGTCTATAATAAATCTTATCAAAATATTTTATTTGGAATTGAAAAGATTATTGTATATCAAAAGGGATTTTGGGAAAAAAACCGGGAATAAACGAACAACTTGTGCTACATTCTTGTCGCTTTGCAAAAAAGTTTGTTTTGTTGCATTGTATGCGTAGATTATTAACTACTCCAAGGAATCTTACGTCTGTATAACTACCCCAAGGTCGCGTTCTATTTCTCAATATCGCTATTAAAGCGTATCTCTTAATTCTATCTCTATACGTGTACAGTGGCCACGTCAGCCCATATTATGTCGCAAAATTAAGGGGATTGCCTTGACGTGCTGCGGCTGTTAATAAATGGAGACGATTTAGTTCATTCGGGATGCCGTTTGGTAGCATGCGATGCGGTCACTCAACCGGCTCTAAAGCCCGTTACGTCAGCGGCCGCATGCCACAATTAGATCACATGCGAGACTTGCAATGGCTAGGCTAGACACCAATCGATAGATATGTTTTAGTACCGTTAAAACTGGCTTTTTACATGGACTACTATGGCATTCCAATGATTTTCCTAGACATTACGTGAACATTACACTTGCATAATGTGTACTTAGTAGTCACATCTTGATAGCTATAATCAAACACACCGTACGTGTTCCGAATGATGAACCTAGTTGTGTTTTTCACAGTTATCTTGTTCCATTGACAAAGAATGGGCATCGTTACAAATATATATAATTTCAATAACACGAAAGCGAACCAAACACTCCCATAGGATTATACTGGGCCACGTCCTGTTTAGATTTTATTTGTTTAACAATTTCTGATTGAAATTAATTTAGACTGACCTCAAAGATACTACAAGCAATCAGTTATACTTTACTTGTTATTGTGTACGTAAATAAATAAGGTGTAATAAAAAACCCGTCTATGAAACGAAAAACCATTATAAAAGGAAATCTTTTATCCTAAATTAATTTTAATTTTATTTCTGGTCTTTAAATTTTTCTATATTTAATTTGCAACTTTGAGTAGATAAGCCAGATCTAGGCTATTGTTACTCAAATACAATTACTACACCACACCACAACAGTGACAGTAAGACTGGAAGAAGGTTGCTGCTAAACGACTTATCCATGGTCCTAAATGAGAGCGCAAGATTTTGATTGTCTACTGTTTAAAAGGTGATCAAGGTCGACCGGGGTTCTCAAGGACTTCATTTCTATATCTGAGTCTCTTACAATACATGTGATAGAAAATCATGTGGCTTTAGTCAGTGCTATCCTACTGCTAGCCCTGCCGAGATATGTTGATTTTAAGACGATAAACATTATACCGATTAATATTGATTATGTAATATCCGTTGGGTCGGGTAAATCTTTCTATTCAATATAGGACGGGGTCCTAAAGTAAAACACAAAAAACATACCTATATAAACGTAGAAATGAGAAAATAAACATTATTAAAGTTGTTTACTATCGGTGCGTAAAAATCGCGAATAGTAATAATATAATAATAAAATGTTTTGCTCAAAATGTTATGTAAAATGTTCAATATAAACTTTCCTATTTAAACAACATTTTTAAAATTCTCAGGGCTCATATGAAATACTGTAGCTAACCAGGTGACCACACGCATATAATAGACATGTAACAAAGTAGTCCTCTGTGAAATACAGTATGGTCGCAAGTCGATTTGTATTGATTAAGAATTTTCCTTGTTTTCTTTCGTGAATCGTATCAAACGAAAACAAAACGAAGGAACAAACGAAAGCAAACCAATAAAATAAACAATAAAACTAACCAAGCAATAAAATCATTTCAATTGAGAGTTCTACGTAGAAGGCAGGATATTGAACTTCAAACAAGAGCAGACTATTACGTAGGTACGATTTACAAAAGCCATACTAAGCACGCAACAGGTATGAATATTTTAAAAAGTATTATATAAATTAAAATCAAGAAATATAATGTGTGACACTCAGCTGATAGGCAAGAAGGTAAAGGTAAGGTTCTCTGGTTTTGTATTTAAAATTAAACCACGGGAACTGTTATTGTTTAAGAATTTTCAATTGAATTACATTAGTGGTTTCGTACTCCCAAGTGAGTTGTCTCATGTATTTATTAACCAAACGTTATATTTGAAAAGATTAGGTATTGATGTAGGTTACCTACCGATGAATGTAAACTATTTAACACTATTTAAGTAATACCTAAAACAAGTTCAGGAATAATTTAAATGGTCTTCTTTCGAATGACTAAGTATAATGTTAACCAGATTTTTTTTTAATGCAATTTAAGTTTTCCTACAAACAAGTTAGTTTACATTCTCTTTGGTAAGTCTAAATCTCGCAATGCAGTTTGTGGTTAGTCCATTCTAACTTGGACCTTCTTTGTCGAGTATTCGTTAAACTCTCAGTGTAATTGGCTCTGTGTATTTAGAACATAGGGAATGTAATTGCCTTACATCTTGTTCATGATTGCCCAATCTTATAGGAAAATGTTAATTGCGTGTTGTTAAATCACTACGTAGTAAATTGATTTTTTAACTACTAAATTGACTAACAAGCATAAAATCTGCTTTCTATTTACAGCGATCGTACGATATTAAACAATAGCTGCTTAGACTTGGTAATTATAAACAATAAACCAAAACGACAAATATTAAGAAGCTATAAAAACAAATTGCAAGTTTCTGTAACGGAAAGTAGTTTATTCGTACTCCTTGAAATAAGTTGAAAAAATTGTGTAAAGCAACTTTTCTGATTAATAATTTCCTCCTTTTATGATGTGGAGATTTTGATTCGAGCACAGCTGTGACTTGACTTTTTTTCTGCAGTGGCACGCACGAGGAAACGAAGAGAATTTGGGTTGGTTACTTTTTCCTTACATAATTGGAATAAGCAGCCAGTGCGGACTTTATTAAACAAATAGCGACAAATAGAACTCGATATACGTTTCAATTATTAACTCTCTCAATGATATACTCTAAAAAGTAACAGGAAGCCTAATGAAACACAATGGAACAGGTCTCGCCGTCCGATGGCAAGCGGCTCGGCGCAGACTAGGTTTTGCAATAAATGGTAATTGATTGCATCAAGATACTGGGATGTCTGTGAACGTCGTTTGTGACGTCACGTCCTGTTCACTATTTGCCACAACACAAATTGACCTAAGTTTAGAATGCACAGCAAATTACATGTAGGTAAGTTTTGCGTGTGCAATCTTTATCTCGCTGTCCGCAATTGTACATAGGTTAGAAAACAATTAAATTTATTACTTAGATTTGCTCTGTTTAAAAGTACATAATAAATATTTTCACCTTTTTTTACTACTTCTAACAAATATGCATCTACATAAGTAGATACATATTTGTAAAACAATAGAAAAAAAATTGTAAAAGTTGTGTTATGGACTTTCGCAAATGCTTAAATAAATTCAACACATTACTAAAAAACGTAATGAAAACGAAATCAAAATAGCTGATCGAGAAGCTCATGGAGCGTGAATAATGATAACAAACGTTGTCAAAATATGTTTTTTCTCCGGGATCGATTTTTTTCGGGTCAATCATTAAAAGGATCATTAGTACTATCGCCTGTCTTATTTTTCGAGAGCGGTTTCCTTACAGCCCGTATGTAAATGTTACTGTTTTTAATTTTTATTCCATTTAATATTAAAATTCAATAATTTAAATATTAAAATTTCTTATCCATTTAATGACCATCTTTTGACCTCTTCATCGCAAGTCAAATAAGACAGATGACGACGCTGTTACTTGAAAAATAATAAGTATGCGTTTAGGAATGAAAGGTAATTTTTTTATCGGATATAGGTGCTCTTTTACCTTGTATTTAAACTTACAGCTAGTCTAAGTGCATAAAATTTAAAAACAATACGAGTATAAAAACAAACATGGTTCTACCAGCCGATTCAAATTTATAAACAAAATTATGTATCTTCACAAAGTTCCACGTAACATGTGAACCTTCGACTAAAAGATTAAAATCGTATGCTAAATGGCTGCTATTAATGTATTCTACGAAGCGCATTTGTTTAAGTGCATGAAGTGGTTAAATACCAAAGAATTAAATCATTATAATTATACGCTCGATGTCATCCTCTCTAAAATATAAGTGTCAATGTCTATATGTTCGTATTTTACGAAATTTGATACAGCGAAGAATTTTTAGAAGGACAGAGAATTATTTCACTACATTATTTTTTAAGGTTATTCCAACTTTCACCCAGAAAAAAATTGTTTGTGGATACAAAAATTATTTTAGCAGGGGTGAGGACAAGACTCAAATAAAAGTTAGTTAACTGATAACTTACTCATAACACTTTTACAGATAAAACTAAAACCTATTATTAAAAAGAAGAAGCGGTTATATTTATAAAATCATTCAACAAATTCACGGTCTCATCTACAAAGATGAATAAAATAGAAGCTTTCCTCGACTTATGAATTATTATAATGCAATGAGATTCATGTATTCAGAGCCTTGAATCAATGTTTTAGTAAACGCCAATCAAAGTAGCGTAACATTTCCAAAAAAATGTGAAAGCACGCCATTTGAATATCTCTCAGAACGGATGTTGCATTACAATATCAAACGATTTTTATAATATCTATGAGATAAATTATTAACAATAGAGGCTGTTCAAAGGCGGTAGGTAGTGAACAGTGGAGAACGGTGATTACAAAGCGTCGCTAGGTAGTCTCGGGTGCAGGGCGCTCGTCTCGAGGGCCAATACTTAATCGGTCCTCAGCACCGGGCTTACCTACCTCGCCTCCGTGCTACATCAGCTAACTAACATTATGTTAACGTAATATTAATAAAATTGCTTGCTATTTCAATGATACGCACGCAATTTATCACTTAGTAAGTGAAATTAAATATATATTACAAAAAATAAAATTGCACAAATAACTTGAAAGAGTCCTTTGGTAAATGATTTTTTTACACTAAAGATCCAATAACTTAACAACAAATATGCTATAAAAAAACCTTTTTCATTTTCTCTTTAAACTTGCTTCGGCAATTTTGCTTTTTTGATGTCTTAAATCAAAATTACTTACTTGAGCCACAAAGGAAGTGACGAGAGAAGTTAGTATAGCTTTTAAATTATAGTCCTAGCAATAAGTAAAGAGTTTAGTATTAGTATTAGTACTTTAGGTACATGTATTAGGACCTCAAACCTTAAAATCCAGCTCCTTGACAGTTCATATGATAAAAGTAGCAGAAAGTATTGTATGCGAAACTATGAAATTCCACCGTATAACGGTAGCACGTTGTACTGAGCTGTGTTTGTGTCACATTATCTAAATTGCATTGAGTAAACAGATCGTCTAGCAAGCTTGAGTCAATATATATATATATCAGTTTAACAGTCTCTCTCGAGATCAAGCTATACCACTTCTCTTTATCTATACATATACATACAAACCGCTTGTCCTAACCAACTTTCTGACTGCTAATGAGTTAATATATGCTAGAAATGTTATATTAAAACTATCAATTCTTTTTGTAAAATTTCATTCAAAGTAACCATGATCATTTTTATTCGAATTACGAGTTACAATGTTGTCGATAAATGCATTTAGTTGATCATTCATAAAACAAGTATAATGTTAAGAAATTGTGCTCAACGTTTTTTTAAGGGAAAATCATCTGTGAAGTGTAATTATACCTATACCTATTCATATCAGTTACAGTTTGAAATAGAAAAGAGGCAAAAAGTAAAAGCTAGGGTGTCAGAATGTTATTAAGTGATTAGGTACACTATCGACGTGAACTTACTCCTAACTTGTGTGCATTAAGCTCAATTGGAGAGTTTAGCAACACCACTAGCAGCGAGTCTAAATAAAATATTTTATAAAGAAACACTATACAAGCTCAGAGCTTCACTACGACTATCTTCATAAGAACAGCCGCAGTTTGTAAACCAGGTGATAAAATTTAGTAGATACACAAGTCTTTTGTATTCTATTCACTGATTTATCGGCCACGTACTTAACAGGTTGCATGCTTGCAAAGCTTATCTGTAACAGCCCGAGTCGGCTCTGCTGCAAACATTTATCTAGAAAATTTATCTAGACATAGCTTTACTGAGCGAATACCTTCGTAGTTAGCACGCCGTTCCAAATACTTACTCATCTTAGGAATGTTTAATAATATTGGAAACTTTCATTCATGTTGTAACTTGGACCAATTATGTTATATTTATTTGTTCAGGAATACGGTTTTCCTTAAAATTCGTTTACGGCAGTAGGTACGTAAGCCTCTTTAAATTTGACTAGTTATTTTTGTGATACCCATTCATACGACTTCGGTTCATAATAGCTGTATTCAATGTGAAAATTTCTGCCATGTTTTCTCTATACAGTATTTACATTGTTTTAAGTAAACGCTAGTAGAATCTGCTGAATCTCAAGATTTTCATATAAAACTACTGCACTAGAGAAAATTACCCGATTACGATGCTTTACGAATATACTAAATAAAGGTTACTAAGTACATTCATAGTAAGAACAACTGTAGATCTTATAAATAATGTTTATATGAATGGGTCAAACCCATAACATTTGTCGTTTTGTGAGGTGAGGCGAGAATTTATTTTAATTATATTATTTAAGTTAATTTACAAGATTGAAACTCTAATCTTAAAACATTTGTACATTTCTATTATATAAACTGGTGACATTCCTTAACGATAGACTTATAACATTAGCTATTTTTTTGCTTCACTAAGAAGTCAGGTATAGGTTATTTAGGTAGTGTATAGTAGTACTTATTATTAAAATAGTACTTCATGAAAAAATCCAGATAGGTTTGTAAATCTGGTTGGATTCGTTAGGTGAACGAGGTGAATATGTTTTACATTAACTTTTTTAGAGCTTTAATATTGTTCGGCATAACTTTAAACACTAGTTATAAAGTGCTAAAGCAAGTAACTCCTTAAACGAGCTTCAAGCTGAATAGGTAAGAAAATGAAAGGCGCGTTGGTGGACGCTGGCGCGGTTGGCAACTAGACGCTCTCATGACAAATATCCCCGATGCAATGAGTTGGCCAGTCTGCGGCTGTGCAATTCTACACATGCAGCGCGTCCATTGTGTGCGAACAAAGCGCCGCATGACACTGTGAGGAGGATTCAACAAAACCAAGAACTTCGAGCAGGAACTTAAAAAACTTGAATGGAAATATTTCGTCCGCATTTTCTTGGTAAATAAAATACTGTAACTATGGTTTGCCGAACGCTTTACATATTCTCATAAAATATGTTATTGAGAGAGGTAGTGTAGGTGTAGGGTACATTGTAATTTTTTTTTCAATAAATCATAAAGTAGTTAAGAATAAGTAAGTGATTGCTATATCATTTTCGGAAATCATACTTAGTTAAAATCATCAAGTATGTATGTATATAGTGGTATGAACGGTACATACCATACATGGCAAATTTTTTATTCTCTTTAAAAGAATCTAAGAAATTACAAAATCAATGAAGCGATATTTTCTTGTGTTTACGATTTTCTTATTTTTCTTAATATAGTGTTATGTTACAATTTCTGAAATGAGTTTGGTCAATGACTGTACGTGGATGGCGTAGTGGTTCAAGCGAGTTCGATTCCCACTTGGAACAACAATTTTTGTGATCCAGAAATTCTTGTTCTGAGTCTGGGTGTTCTTTGTGCCCATTTCATGAATATTTGTAAAGTCTTCCGCGACCCAGCATATAGTACTAGTGCGGAAGTTGTCTTTAAAAAAAAAATGTGGTTTAGTTTGTTGACATCACGCTTTGGTATTGAATAAATTGTATAAAAAGTCGTCATTAAATAGGGACAGTTTTTTTTAAAAGTGGTTTATCCGCCGCAAGCGCCCTCTAAGCCATCCCAACCCGGAATGGAAACCAAACACGAGTCTTGACTTCTAACCGTAAATAAGCCTCACTTACATACTTCTGTAAAAAGGCAGCTATTTAAAAAAATATTAACAACGACTATACAAACTCTTCCACTACATATTAGATTTAGTTTAGAAATAGTGGCACGAAATGAGTTATCTTGCTAGGTATAACGGCGAGAAAGTATGTTTACACGTTCACAGTGAATGCATCACAAATGGGCCACGAGTCTATCTAATTTCAATGCTTTTTTGGAGTTTGCACGTGTCCACTGCACCATTTTTTTTTTACATACACGTATGATCAATGTACCATACAGTAAAATGCCCAAAAAAACCGACCGAATTTTCGTCAAACTTGCTAGGCAATCGAGGTTGAAAATGAAAACAAACTTTTAATAGGAAATAGTTTAAATAAATTATAAAAAGGAAAGATAAAAACCGCGTCATTTTCAGATTTATACCTACACTGTTAACGTGTTAATCGTAATGTCTATCAACTAGAATGTTTATTGATTAATAGATATTATTGTAGACAAAATAAAATGGGACAGTCTATATCTAAAATATCATGATATTGCAGACACTGTCTCATTATAGTTTTTTCATTGTCAGGAGAGACGATATACACCCAAAGTACGCTAAGCTGCCACCTCCTCAGCATCGTAAGATCGGTTTTCAACCAAATCTTTACTTGACACACTGAAATCTCTTCAGGAAATACATACTTCCATACTTATATTAAATTAGGTATTTACCTATGAATTTGGAAATTTGTTTGATTATCCCTTTGCTGTATAAGCCTGCTGGACGAAATCTTGGTTCGGTGAGTACGGTGGGTGACAGAGAGCTTCTAGATGTATCTCTTATAGCTTTGTCTGTCTGTCGTGAAGTGTGTCGTGTCGTAGTTATTGAATTGCGAGCTTCTCCCTTATTGTTTGTAATTCTTAACAATAGACATCTGCCGTCACTGTTGTGCCATTCATCGCCTGATGATTGCTTAGTTCGTATGGTACTCACTTACGAGTATCTAGCTTTTTATCTTTCCGATTTGGCACAAGTGTTTCAATGTTGTTTTGACACTAACTCCAAAGCCTGTAGCAAGCTCAGGCATAGATTGAGTTGGATCCGCTTCCACTATCGCCTTTGCAAAATTGCCAGATCTGCAACGATTGAATCAATAATGGGCCGTGTTAATGCAAGTTAGTGCTAGGCCAGTACACGTCCTCAATGTTTCGTGTTATTTGTGCAGCGAGTTTCCAGTTAGGAACTCATATTCGAAAATTGTACGAATTTGCAGTTTTTCCATGGCGCTAAAAACTTCACCACAAATTCACAAAAATAAAACACTATCTAAAACAAATGAATTAATTATAAATTAAAATAACATGGCTTTCGAATAAAAGTTATTTTAATTTCGAATTGGTCGCCAATCCACAGATAATCAAATCAGAAAATGCTGGTTTTAAAAATCTCCAACTTCATAGGTAAAAATCTATTATAAAAATGTTAGTTTGTTTGTTTGTTTTCACGCCTAAACCACTGAACCGAAAGCTACACTATTAGCGAGTAGCAAAGGCTACTTTTCACCGAGATAACCAGAGCCGTGGGCAAAAGCTAGTCATTTATAAATATTAATTTAAACTTATTGTACCGATTAACAAGTTTTACATTTAAGCAACTCTGTCTGTACGTCTGTCTGAGCGTATGTATATTGTCCATTTATTATGTTATCACGCTAAATCACTGAAATTATTTCTAAGTAGAGAAAGACTGATTGGTTCTTTCAGAAGGTGTAGACTTTTAGTGTGTGGCTAGAAGAGGATGTGTGAGTGAGGAAATATAAATAAAAGCGAATTATAAAATTAAATAATATGATTCTATTCTTAGATTACTTAAACGTAACCATGCTTGTGAAAAGTACTCGAAGTTTTGTAATTATAAATTGTAAGACTTCACTAAAGAAGCTTAACTGACTGGAATCAACAACTGTGTCGATAACCTTTGAAAACTAAATTAAATAATAGGGTTCTCCCTTACATAAAATTCCCTTACATAGTTTTATATTAAATTTTTATGTTTTTGTCATTTCACCTACGTCAATTAATGACCTTTAGAAATTAATGTGTTTGTATTGTTTTTTATAAAGTGTTCAAAAAATAACTTTTTTTTGTGTTAGGCATACTTTTTAAAAGGGTTTTTTTTAAATTCCATCACAATTAAGAAACTGTATCCGATATGTGTTATTAAGATATTAGAAAAAGACAACAAACTAAGTCATGGGCTTCCAATCGTAGCAGCATTAGTACGTAACGCTAGTTTATTTCACATCTACTCGATCGTCTCGGTGACCGGCGTTGCGACTGGCCCGCACTGAAATCGTAACCAATCGCAACACTAAACTCCGTCGCCGTCAAGAGCGAGTCGATGTGGCATAAACTTGCACTCGGCCCTCAGATCATTTTACACGTGGGAACAAAACGTGGTCTCAAGATCTCATTTAAACATTTTCATTGATGAATTCAAGCGGTGACACTTTGCTTGCTATATCTATATAAGTGAGCAAGGTCACTCAACTTTTTGACCAATTTCATTCAATTGTGCTAAAAATGTTTTCGTTCATAAAAAAATAAAAATAAAAATAAAAATTCTTTATTTAAAACTAAAAACACAGATTACAATATTTCAAATGTGTTTGATAATGACTGCATTAGTGAAACACTGTGGCGCAGTCACTAACGCCCACCTTTGGATCTGATGCAAACGTTCCATTTTATTCTACCACATTACAACTCTAAAAACTAAGCATGTGGAGTAAAACGTTGAGGATTTGAAAGTGTATGTGTGTTGTGTGTGAGTGTGTGTGCACGTGTGTGTGTGTGTCTGTGCGAGCGTGTGTGTGTGTCTGTGCGAGCGTGTGTGTGTGTGTGAGAGAGAGAGCGTATGTATGTGTATCTGTGTGAGCGTGCCTGCGTGTGGGAGTGCATGTGAGTGTGCGTGTTGCGTTATATAATAGATGCGACTAAGTCTTCGGTGTCTTCGTAAGTTAGACCAAGCAGCCATTCAGTAACTCGCGATTTACATTCTCGCATAATAGTGGGATAAATGTTCAAAATTTTATTTACTTTGTTATACAATGAGGGGGCAAAGAAGTAGAAGTGTCGCTTAGCAAGTTGCGATTTACACAATTGTATTATGCAAACTTTGTCTATTCTTCGTTTTTCTATATTAGGAATATAAGGGAGATCTGCGTGTTTACGAAGTAAAACCGTTAATAAGAAGAGCTTTCTTACTGTTAAAATTTTTAACTCATGGTATAGCTGAGATGTAGCGTACCATATGGGCTTAAATGACATGATTTTTAATACACCCCGGTGAGCTCTTTCGAGAGTAAGGAGTTTGACTTTACCTGCACAGCCCCAGGCCGCGATACAATATCCTGCCACTGACTGTACCAACGCCAAAAATATAATTTTAAGTGTAGGGAAATCAAGAACCGAACGCAGCCTCTTGAAAAGATACATGAGTTTTCTAATTCTGCAGGTAGTTACTTTTACATGTTCCTTCCAAGAAAGATGATTGTCAATCCAGACTCCAAGATATTTGACTCTGGATTCACAAGCGATTTGCAAACAGTTACAGATGGTTTCTTTATCACAAGATGGTATATGGGAATAAAGGACAAAAGAGGGAGGAGGAAGAGAGACTGAGTTGGGTGAGAAAGTGAGACACTTGGTTTTGTCTACGTTTAGTGTAAGAAAATTTCGAGAAAGCCAGTGAGTTACTGTAGACAGTGCTGCCTCAGCATGAGATTGAGTATCATTCCAATCTGCCCCATTTACAAGTAGAACAGTGTCGTCAGCGTACGTTATTATTTTGCAATTTCTTATAGCCAATTTGCAAAGGTCGTTTATGTATATTAAAAACAGGGTAGGTCCAAGGACACTACCCTGGGGCACCCCAAAGAGCAAGGGTTCACGTTCGCTTATGACACTACCCATCCTAACATACTGAAAGCGATCCTCAAAATAGCTTTTGAAGAGATTGTGGACAACGCCTCTAACGCCAATACACTCCAGCTTCCCGAGTAGGGTGGAAATAGGAACAGTGTCAAAAGCTTTTGAAAGGTCTAGAAATATAGCAGTCGATTTAAGGTTTTTATTTAGTAATGGTAATAGAATCAGTCAAAGTTAAGACGGCATCTTCAGTGGATTTACCAGCCCTGAAGCCAAATTGATTATCAGCAAGAACGTTATTGCTATTTAAGTAGTTTATTAGTCTAACATTGATTATTTTTTCTAATATTTTAGAGAAAGTTGTAAGAATTGAAATAGGTCTATAGTTCTGAACACTGCCCCTATCACCACCCTTGTATATCGGTAAAACAAGACCAATCTTAAATGCATCAGGGAAAACACCCCCTAGAAGACATAAGTTAAAAACATGTACCAGTACAGGTACTAGAATAGGTCTAGCCAGTTTTATGATCGACGCTGGTATGTTATCCCACCCAGTAGCCAATGTGTTTTTAAGGCCAGCAATAATATTATCAACCTCAGCACAGTCAGTAGCAAGAACAGACATCGAGGTCAGAGGAGGAACCGGCACATCAAATTTAGGGTAAATAGTACCACAATTTGATGTTATTTTTGTAGCTAAAGTTTTTCCTACGTTAGCAAAATAATTGTTGATGTTATTGACAACAAGGATCGGATCATCAGAATTTAACAGATCATCACCAGATATGCGTTGTTTATCCATGTTTCCATATTTCTTAATAAGTTCCCACGTAGCCTTCGAATTCTTACTAACACGTTGAAATTCACCACGTTCGTATTCTTTTTTAACCTTTTTCAATAAATTATTGCAGAAGTTTTTGTAGCGGTTGTAAGTCACAGATGCCATGGTATTATCTGGGTCTTTTTTTAATTTAAGGTAGAGTTTGTCACGGTTTTTCATACAACGTAGAAGACCGGGAGTTATCCAAGGTTTAATTATTTTTTTCCGGCTAGGAATTACCAACGTACGTGTATAGTTTTTGACAATAAGCGAGATTGTGTTTACAAGTAATGACGCCGCTTCATTTGCATTTTGACAGGACAGTATAGGACCAAAATTGGTTACTTCCAATTCACTTATACAAGCATTAATGTCTAGTCGCTTGATGTTTTGTTTATTTTGCTTGGATTTAATACTAATGCTACAACTCAGGATTACAGGCAGATGGTCAGTAATACACGTGTCGAGAACTAGGGTGGTAGCTTTAGATTTCACCTTTAAAATTACGTGATCCAAACAGTTATTATTTCTAGTAGGAAGGTTGTGAGCAGGCATAAGACCATGCAACATTAGTGTATTAAGATATCGATCGTGATCACTGGCGTTACTGTTGGGTCCTATATTAATGTTTATGTCACCAATGATCGCTATGTTTTGAAAGTGCTTTAAAGAATGTAGGGTATCATTTAAAGATTTTGTAAAATTGTCCGTGTGTCTAAAAGATGGTGATCGATATATAGCAATAAGAGCAAATTGATCTTTATGTTTTATAATGAGACAATTGGAATCAGCCAAATTCGGTATTTCTACAGAGCACTTTATATTTTGTCTTATATAAATTACCACGCCGTCATTTTGAAGACGATAGTCTGATGTGTGAAAAGTATAGCCACTTAGTGTAGGGATAATAGGACATTGGCTCAAGCGGCACTCCGTTAAAACTATAATGTCCATCGGTTTCCGAATCCTGTGTAGCAGACTTTGAAATTGGTCAAAATTACGTGAAATACTTCTGATATTAAGCTGGATTATATTTAGGGTAGTTGCGCTATCACTTAAGTACAGATCACATTGTTCAGGACTACAAATACGAGATTCGGATACTTCTAGTTGTTCAATATCATTTACCACATCTAAGCTATCCATAAATAATTTGGAAATGCAGATAACCTATGAATTTTGTACGAATGGAGTATGAGTTTTTTATAGATAAATTGAGGCTGTATAGTTCTTGATACTAGAATAATCACACAAAATAAATAGTTAAGTCCGATGGTAACTTTGACCGCTTTGTGTTTATGTGTAGTAGTATGTGAATGAAGTGTAATGTGTTTGTCTTTTAAGTGCAAGTAGTAATGAGAATGTTTAGTGTAAAAAGTATACAATAAAAACGTTAACATTGGTAGGTATACAAAGTAGTGTAAAAGATAGAGGCTTATTAACATGTAAAAATTAAAAACTTCCATTTCAATTGGTAGACAATTTTCGGGGTATTGTAGTGAGTACAGATATAGTATAAAGTAGTTACATAAAATCGAAAGTAGTTCTTTAAAATTAAAGTAAAATCTAGCTAACAAAATTTGAGAAACTAGTCACTTTGGCACCTTGCTCAGCTCACTTTCATCTTTTATTATGTAATGAGGGGCGCCGTCGATTTTACGTAAGTAGATTTTCCCATGTGATGACCAGCTATATTTGAAATTATTCACCCTTGCAAAGTCTCGTACCAGGAAAAATAATCTTTTCATTTTTGCTGAGAGATTTTCCGATACATATATCGGTTTAATAGGCCCGGCCATTTTAAGTAATTCTGTGGTTAGTGCAGAAGACTTTTTAAACTGCTTGTACATATAGATAAACTTTTCCTTCATAATAACGCTCGTGAAGTCCACGATAATGGGCTTGTGTTCCGAACCTTTACTTCGAGTGCGGAAAACATCCCTTACTTCATGGGATTGAATGGTTACATTGATTAATTTACCAAGGTTAGTGATTGTATTTAATAATTGAGGCTTAGACTCTTTATTCGGTACAGGAATATTCCGAACTTCTAAACATGTAGCCCTAGTATAACACTCAGCCCTTTCCAACTTATCTTCTAAAGTCCGGATGTAGTCGTGATTAGTTTGGCGGTCTGACTCCAATTTTTCAATTTTTTCCAGTAGGGAATCATACGATTTAGAAAGGAAGTCTGCAGAATAACAAATCTCAGAGTTCTGTTGTTTGATTTCCGCGATAAAGGTATAAATTTTCTCAATTTTTTGCTCCTGTTGAGTCTTAAATTCTAGAAACATTTGTTTCATATCATTCATAAATTCGAATATAGAATTCCCACAATCATCACTAGATCTCTTGCGTTTACACCGAGTCGTTACGTTAAGCGCCTCCAAATCTATTTGTTTATCGCTTAGGTTTGGTTCGGAATCACTGCGCTGACGTTGTACTACGCGCACAGGCAAAGATTGTTGTGGTGGCGGTGTTCTATCGACGGGCATTATGCTTATAGTTTACTAAGTTATGATTTACTATTTTTAATGCAGAATACACAGTTTGTTTACAAAGTTCCAACACTGATAATTCAAATGCGTAGAAATTAAAAAGGGGAGATCTCGTTAATCTGGTCGGTCGCGAGGATTTAGTACAGAAGCGCGTTCCGTCAACTTTAATTTGAGCTCCGTATATCTATCTCTCACTGGCCGCGGTTACGGCCCGAGTATAGAAAGGAATGCAGTATATTAGGTAGTGCAAGTACTCACTCTCAGGTACCCCAAGTGCGTCAAACGATTTTCAGTTTACTTTCGCTATGCATATAATATATGATCCTTTGAGTAGATAAATATAATATTTTAATAATTTGTAAAAATTTCACGGTAAAAACTTGGCACGTCTGTTCGCCTCAGCGGTCCAAAGGGAAGGGACATGCATGACTCAACTTCCCTACAGCGTTATTGCTCCAATTTTAGGAAATTACTCTGCCATTACGAAATTTTCATTGAATTGTTTTTTTTAACTGCATTAGGTATTATTTCAAAATATTTATTTAAGCTGGCTTACGTCTTACATGCAGTATAGGTCATTTTGCATCCCTGAGGAACAGTACTTGTGATTTCAACTGATTAAAAGGTCACGTCTAAGATGCAGGGAATGGAAGAAGAGCAGCTATTGCCCATTCGTGGTGCGTAAATAGTGTTTAATAAAATGACTTTAATGCGACTGCATCATGATGAAATGGTTAACTTGATTCCTTAATTTTCGAGTCCAGTCGATTCGTACTTTATCTTCAAATTTTGGAATAATGGGGCCAAATGGCCAAATAAAAAATAATTTTCCAAATCGGTTAGTAAAAGATGGTTCTCAGTTCTACTCTGCTATGTTGGCTATGTGTTTCTAGTACCTGTTCTAATAAAAAAGTAACAAAGTAATAAATATTCTTCAATGAATATGATTGTAAGAATTAATTATAAGGTAGTTAAATAATAATGAAACCATTATTCAATTTGTTTTAGTTCGTTAAGAACCTAATTGATTAATAAAATATGATCTAACAGAAATTTACCATACACTGCTTGCGTGTTTCTTAATAAATAAACGATCATTTTGAGGAATTAACGATAAACAGTTATAATCTTAACTAATATCAAAACTTTACACTTATTTAAAGGAATTTTTAAGAAAGTTTTAAATTGGACTTTCTTTCATTAAGAATTATGCAGTTTAATAGTGAGAATTTACCAATAAGTCTTATTCTCTCCTAGTTCTAGCGAGACTCGATATTGAAGCTATGTATTTAAAGAATCCTATCCTCTATTATATACTGACTAAAATTCGTAGTAAAAGCAGTGTACATTTGGACTGGATAATGAACGAGATTGCAAAGGGGCCTGATCAGAAATCAGAAAAGTAAATCACTTGGAAAAGTGGATTTCAGTACACCATTCAAGACTAGTCTACATTTCCAAGGTTGGATCAAAATCTTCAAAAATGGAAAAACAGCTTCTTGGTAGTAGTAATACTTTCCAATATGATACCTGTAAATTAAATAGTTCTGTTACTAATTCAACTGTCCAGATTGTAATACTTTTTTAAAATGGTGAGATCATATTTCATCAATTATCATTTCCTCTTATTACTACTTTAGGCTAAGTTGTTGGTTGAGATCAACCAGCAACTCATAGGCAAAAGAAACGTGAAAGGTTTTGTGAGGATAGATTGTCTAATGAGTCACAGTCGACATGAGACTGCACTTGGCGTGTGCGCGCCCTCGCCCTGTCGTGATGGATGACAAATCGCCTTTAGATCTCACGATGTTTACTTTAGCCCTCCCGAATGACTTACGATTTAAATGCTTTTCTCAATCGATTCCAATGAAATGGATTCCAGTTCCTTTTAAATGATGCTCGCCCTAGACCGAGAATTTTATTTTTGATTTTTGGTGGTTTGGTAGTCAAAACTTTTGGTAGTAAGTGAGTAGGTTTTCAAAATAATAATAACGTGTAGTCATTATTACCCCTATAGCAGTAAATAACATTGCAATAATATATAATTAATTAATTTCGTGTGGTGATAGATTAAGAAAACTGAGTGTCACCACCCTTATTCATCCTGTGGTTGTCGTAAGAGGGGAAAAATACTACAAAAAAAAAATACCAATCGAATTGAGAACCTCCCCCTTTTTGAAGTCGGTTAAAAAGGAGGAAAACTTGACATAAACCCTATACTAACCCATCTGGACAGCGTGGCATAATAGGCCGAAACATCCTTTCTAAGGAGAGGCATATGTTCAGCAGTGGAGTGTTACAGGCTGTTGATGTTGATTTAATAATAATAATATATTTTATTTCACAAATCTCACACAAGGCCGTCCGATCCCAAACTAGGCAGAGCCTGTACTATGGTAACCAGACTGCTGATAAACATACTAATATATTTCTAAATACATACATATTTTAGATAAATTACACCCAAGCACAGAATAAATCATGGTGCTCATCATACAATTATTTGACCTGGTAGGAAATCGAACCCAATTCTGATTATAACTAAACAATATCATACGCACAGTAATCATTTACTTTCTATCTTAATCTTGTTTGAATTTCTCGCTATACAATTTATATTACTTTGCCAAGATATTAAAATTTGCGACCCCAGAAATAATACCATAACGGTACCCTTTAAAACTCTTGTATACACCCAGAGGTATTCAAGAGTACTCGAGACCACCTCCAGAGACAAGAGAATGGCAGAAGATGTATTCAAATTGTTTAATCGCATCAGTTGACAAATGTTTAATAATAACTCACTTTTCTAACCAACTAGCTGTACAAAGCCATGCTTCGCTGTGGCACATTGTGGATGCAAAACATAGACAAAAACCATCTTTGATTCGTATTGTATATCCTGTCAAAGTTTGAGCTCAATCGGTGTAGAACTTTTTGAATATTTGAACCGTACACAAACGAAGATAACATTTATAAATATAAGATATATAAAGATTACAAAACAGGCTGAAATTAAATGGGTATACTTAATTTTGTTATACAGTGTAATCAGCTGATAACATGGAAGGGCTTTGAGGGATTGACCGACATTCTGTTAGCTGCTATACTGAATAATATTACTTTTTCATTCTTGGAAATTCATTTTTGAAAACAGAGAAAAAGTATTGAACTACATTTGGCAATGGATATAAATAACATCTTTGTAGTAGTTTCTTGGAAGTAACGACGTAATTGTGTTGAAAAAGTTAATATTGCATCGACGCCAAGAAAAGTGCATAAGGCCGAAAGTCGGTGTTATGAAATAAATATTTTTGGTTCTAGTCATTTTTTGTTTTATTCCAACATTTTTAATAAATCCCTAATGGTCACTAGTTTCTTAAACGACATCATAGGAATATTTGAAAAACCTATTAGTGTGTATGGCAACTAGTAAGGCATTATCTCCAATTTATAACGTATCAACGTGCTACGAGTTTTTTGTTTCTAAGAATAATAAGTACCTAACCTCCATTAAAATTGTTGCGATCCAGGTACCTTGCGACCACAAAATTATTATTAAAGCAATTTAATATATCAAAAGGATGTCATGTGAATACATTGCAATGCAATTAAAGACAAGGATGTTACCTGCTGATATTTCTTAGAATTTTAACGTATTGAACTAACTATTAAATAGCGCTGGACTAACTAAATAGAATGAACATATCATAATATTGTGTATGTGAGAATCCAAAAGCGAACGGTTGCAAGACGTAAGTGAAAGCGTTTAATTACCTAGCTACTATATCATCATCACTTCATCAGCCTTTAATAGTCCACTGCTGAACATAGGCCTCTCCTTAGAAAGGAGGTTTTGGCCCCGCTGGCCGGACGGGTTGGTATAGGATTTGTGTCAAGTTTTCCTTCTCTTTGCAGTGCTGTTGTTCTGCGTAGTTTTTTCCCTTAGTCGGCTCTTACGACACCCACGGGATGAATAGGGGTTGTGACCCTCTGTATTCTTAATCCGTCACCACACGGACCTAGTACTACCTACTACTAACATTGATTGGTTTTTAAATTTAAGCATTCCTGTAGCTAAAGACGGCGTACGCTTTTTAGCCGGTTCGAGTCCGACATAACCACCCCACTGGTGGGTGGTATCCGAGGGGAGTTCCACGAAGAAAAAAAGAAAAAGGTGTGAAAAATAGAAGCTGTAATTTTACTCTTTATGTAACAATACATGACAGATTGTGGGTGTATTCATAAAACGAATAAATTATAGACTGCAGATTCACATTTTGTCAGCTTGTAAATATAAAGTGTCTTTTTGTAGATACTTACTAAGTATATTTCAGTTGACCCAGTAGTAGTCTTGAGATTGCTCGCGTTTTATTATTGTTGCTTAGATCATGAGCTAGTAGGAAACAATTTTAAAACAAAGAATTCGTTCATAAATAAATCCATGAGAAATCAGTACGAAGTAGGTATGTTGGTATCTGTAATGAGTGTAGTGTGCGTAAGGCTTATACATATATGTAGTATGGAAGATTGAAAAGCAAAAGCAAAAACGTTGTATTAATATTTGATAAACGTTGCTAACAGCTCCATCGACTGGTGTAAGCCTGCTGCCATATTATAGTTAAGCATAAGTAAAATTAGTTTTTAATAACGACTCCTGTTACCTTTCGCAAAAATTATACTTTTCGCTCTTAAAGCTGCATATATTTTTAACTTGCTTGGGCTTTTGGCATTGTGGCTCTCAAATCATCGTACTTTGTTTCAATGTATAAGTGCATCTGTATTTTATTAGTAATTATATTAAAATCTCTTAAGTTATCCCCTTAGTTCAACTTAAATTTTCCGTATCTACTCTTTATTTATTTATTAATAGTATACGTAGACACTTATTATAAAACATTTGATTAGTTAATTTATAAAATATCACATTGTTATTAAGTTAAGAAATAAAAAAAATGTTACTATATTTCGCTGTGATGTTGCAGCTTACACCAAAATATATATGCAGTCTCTGAGCAGTTGTGTAGAGAGAACAATGCGCCCACGTTGCAATGCCACGCGCAAGGACTTTCTTTCCACCGTTCGACACAGATTCACACAAAGGAAAATGTCATTTGCAACTACCTAACCCTTATTTTCCTTGAAACGAGTACAATAGACTCCTAAGTCATCTAAACAATTTATCTCAAAGCCTAAATCAGTAATCCCATTATAACTTGTCTACATTATACTGTTTTTTGTCTATTTTGATACGAAGTTATATAAACAAGTTTGAAGACATAAACAAGTCTAGTATTCCGAAGTTTTGTGAATAAATGTATCTAAAGAAACTATAGAAGCTTAAACAGTCGGTTTTTGTAATCACATTAGATAACGTGGAATTCAAAGAATCTTGTAAGGGCAGGCACTACCAACTTCCTACAGCTACCATGTACGGAATTCAATAAGGGGACAGGAGCGAAATAGCGGGTTTTCTGTTTGGTAAAGTGAGAATTATACGTTCCCAAAAATAAAGAAAAAAACTACAGTTCTGTGTAAAGTAGGGATCCCTCTGCTGTAACTTTTCTTCGAGGATAAGGGAATTACTTACGACCGACAAGGGGAAAACAAACTAGAAAAACGACATAACATGTTGTGTTCGATACTACCCTTTTTGTAACGTACCGTAAACGCTAAATATCGCAATAACCGGAGAAATATCGCTCAACTTTACCTAAAAAGTAATATATAAGCTTGGAATATATAAAGACACACCTTTGAAAACTAGAAACTTTTTCTAGTGGGTCAGTGCAGCGATTGATAATAAATAATAAGAGGTGAATACTATTTAAATATATGGTATCTATCGCACCTATGGCCCATGGTTTAAGGATTTAAATCAGCGATATGTGTTGTAAGATTTTTACAGTTTTATTGGTTAATTCATTTTAAAATGTAAATTGAGTTTGTACATCACAATTTTTTTCTTACTTTGTTGTATTGATAGACACTACGCTAGCAAATGATGTGTAACTTAACACCTCAATTAACCGCCGTCAGATTATAAAATTATTTGCATCATAGACAAGTTAGTACCATCTTTAAAACCTTAAATAATACAATTTTTCTTACTTTGACAGAGACGGATAGTTTAGGCCTAATTAACTGACGTTATCTTATAGTTTTTTATGTTCATATGTTACAGGTTACATAAACATACAGTGAATGATATCAAAGTTATATAGTTTATTATATTAATATTTGTGAGTGTATTTATGCAGAGTGCAGAATATACTCTCTGACTACTCATTAACTTAAAAATGTTGTTTACTTAATCGGACTGTTATTTGATTCTGATTCGGATGTCAGAGAACGTAAATTTCATGCAATTGTTTTCAAGATTTAGTCGAACTGGTCACTCAATAGGACAGCTGATCATTTTATACAAAGTGATTGTAATTTCTCGGTTTGTTTATAATGTCTACACACTTTGTTCTTAAGGTCTACCTACTTAGTTTGTAACAATTTGAATAATCATGTTTTTATCATGTATGTACAATACCTTATTCATTAAAGTGAATACAGAGAACAGTATTCTGTTTCAAAGGAGGCATCTTCCACCAACAAAAGTACGTAATCAAAATAAAATTAGTTAGTACTCGTATACGTGTCGTGTTCTTGCAGTAAATGAGGTCTCATTACTTCTCGCGTTGTCCTTTTACATTTTAGGAACTTAGTCATAGCAAACAAGCACACAGGCACCTTATAGTCACTTCCCTAAATTGGGATATGGAGTGATTGATTGGGATGGATTGGGATATAATATTATATATTTTGATATTCCAATTTCGTCGAACCCGCGACCTTAATATAATAATCTTAAAGTCGCGGGTTCGACTCCCGCTCAAGTAATTTCAGTCAAACATTTGTGTGCATGAATATTAATGTGTCATGTTTGATTTGGTCGGGGTGTTTCTGTTTCTTATATATGTATTTACAAAAAAGTATATATGTGTTTATATCAGTCGTCTAGTACCCACAGTTACAGCTCTGCTTCGTTTTGGACTTGATGGCGTTGTGTAAATATGGTACTGTATTAATTTTATCATACCTGAAATATTTGGTAATACACTGATGTATTGAGAAGAAAGAAGAAAGGTATCGATAAACCAGGGGATTATGCTGAATAAATAATCGCTAAAACCGTTTTTCAGTTCTCGTCCAAAAACTTCGAAACTTCAAAATCGAATTACCATTAGAATTTTGCTTTGATTTTGTTGTAGAGTTGAGTTTATTTGTTTATTTTAGTTTACAAACCTATACCTATCGGTACAGAATGCATAGCAGTACCGAAGTGGGTACGAGATACGTGTCACGTGTCATAGCTAGTCATAGCTAGCCCCTTCTTGAAGCCACTTCTTCTGGGCTTGTTCTTGAAGTGACTAGCTATAACGCTCTCTGGCGTAACTTTTAACAGTATCATATTATAGCTATATATTATATTTTGTTACTTAAAACACTTTAAACCCAGAGTAATTTTTTTGTTAAAGTAAAAAGTGAGCGTCAATTAAATTGAAATTGAATAACAAGTGGAATTCTCTAGTACACGACAATATCTGTATCAAATTATCCGTAATATTAACTAAATCTGTATAGAAAAACACTTTATATAACTTATATCCATCTACGTATCTTCTTGTTTGTGGTAATTGTCTTAGTATCGCAGTGATGTCACCAATTCAAATCAATTATACCTACTATCGGCAACAGATAATAAATAACTTTTCCGTTCACAGCGGGTAAAGAATGGCCGTAGGAATCAACAACATTCCCCTTCGACTGACAAATTACATTAAAAGGTCAATTACTGTGACTGCCTCGTTAGTTCTGTTAGCATGTTTCAGTTAGAGCGTTATATTCGCTAAACGAGGTCCTGGGTTCCATTGCCTAGTAAACAACAGATTAGTTAGTGATATATTTTTTTAATCACAATAACACTTAATAATAATCTCTCTATTATCTGCTAAAAATATATTAAACCCATTCCTAGGTTGCGGTCTTCTTTTGAGTGAAGGTACTACGCCATTAAAGAGCCACGTCATGACTTACTAACCTTATTAAATTCCAGCATCTAAAACATTTTGATTGCGTGGGTAACGGCGTACATATGGAAAGAAGCTGTGCTTTCATTAACTAAAAACAGACTTCTGTTAAAGGTATATAGATTGTGAGAACGGGCCTCAAGAAACACAATGTATACTGTGAGATTTGTAATGTAAGATTTAAACAATTATATTTGTTTATATTATACTGATAATAAAACGAAATTTATAGTAGGCAAAGATTAGACACATCATAGGTCACGTTGTGATGATGATGTGATGAAGATGATGAAAACCCTCTGCTATCAATGCTTTTGTGTGTGCTGAAGGTTCACACACATTACCTAACTTTAACATAAAAACCTATCATTGTAGAGTAATCAGTTAGTAACATTAATTCAAGATTTCAATTTATTTCTGAAGCAATATCATTAAGTAAGTTATTGTTTCTGGTAAACCCAGATACATATTACTCACTTACATGAATTCAAATGATCTATGTCCATTTGTTCTACACACGCCGACAACAAGACGTAACTGGTTATAAGAAAAAGAAATATATTTACGTAAAAAAATATTATTTATTGTGTTGCGAAACAAAACAAGCGAGCTTTCAGACATCGAGATGTTCACAATACGTCCTCAGAGCTCATTCAATAAAGAATGAACATACACTGAGATGACATATAATTTTTAGGGAATGTTTTAGGTACAATGGCGTAAGAGTCTTATGGACTTATGTTGTTTTGTAACGTTAATAACCGTCAGACTATTGTTATATACTGTACATGCTTTTTATAGGTCATATACATATAAGTACTATGCCATACTATATGGTATTTCCTAATTGGGTGTTAATATTATTTCTCTACGTATAAATATTTAGTTATTATTTTTAGTTATTATATTTATTTATTATTTCTCTACGTATAAATAAATAAATCGTGATAGTAATAACTAAGTCTTATTATAAACTAAAAAGCCTACACTATTTGTTTAATTTGTGACTTGGTTTTGACAATGTTTAACTAAGAAGATGAATACTAACTTCATATTCTAAGAAAACTCGACTAACAAATATGACTGATGTGTAGAGGCAAACTCTACTGCTGAAGTTTTTTATTTATGTGTAAATTAAATTAATAACATTTCAGTAATGAACTAAATTAATACAGAAATAAGTATAATAGAGTAATAATAAATTTAAATCTGTTCAAATTTAATTTGTTAACGCTAATATTTAGAAATTAAAAATGAATACAGCATCTGTAGCAGTTTCGATACAATCGCCGGTAGCCTAGTGGTTAAGGCATAAGACTTGCGATCAAGAGGTCGTGGGTTCGAATCCTGACCAGTACACTACCGACGTGAACCCACTCCTAATACAAGCAAGTTAGCTGGAGGGGTTAACGGGAATACTAGTAATTTCGGTTGCTAGTAAGCCTTTGTAAAAAAAAAACTTGTTAAATTCTAATTTTATTGACAAATTTAAAATAAGGTTTTCCATGTAAAACATTATGTGTTATTTAGTTAACTTTGATCCACAATGTATTTCATTTTAAAAATACAGTACTGTATCGCTACATATAATAATGGAATGATCGTACCCACTAAAGAAACTTTGGTTTGACGGTTGTGAACTTGGTAGATGCGAATTAATTACCGCTTTCTGTTTTGATTCGAAATGTCGAAAGCCCTCTCTGTCCAGACTGCAATGTTGTAGACACATACCATTTGCTTGAGGAGTGTACCGCGGAACGAGGCCTACAGAGTTTCTATGGGTTTGACATAAATTATGTTGGTGTAGGCAATAACATTTTGGCCTTTCCGGTATCGGACAGAGCCAGACTATTGTATAGGTTATATATGTTAGCTGTAAACATTCAGACTTTATATAATTGTAGTTTGTTATTATAGTATGGTATTATTGTATACCTAGTATGGTATAGGCAAAGTATATATATATATATATATATACATATATATACTGGGTCTACCAATAGGGATGACCTGGTTTTGACAGCTCATAGCGGCCATGTTTGATGATGGATCTTTGACGTCTCTTGACATTTGTATTCAGCAAGGTTTGCCATTTTATCATGTCACGTTTCACTTTAAACCAACGCTTGGAAATTGTCCAAAATTATTATGCAAATTCGCGTTCTCCTACCGCTACAGTAAGAGCGCTTCGCGCAAAAAACGGTCGTCATAGTGCTCCTTCTGTGCGCGCAATCGCATAATAACAAAATTTGAAAGTGAATTCACTCTCCACGATACTGCTGTGCCTGTGAGACAAAGAAATGCCCGTAGTGAAGAGAATATCGCAGCCGTTCAGGCCAGTGTTGATGCGAATTCAAATCGATCAGTTCAACGCCGTTCACAAGAGTTGGGGCTCTCTCCAATGACCACCTGGCGTATTTTGCGGTTGGATTTGGACCTACACCCATACAAAATTGTTTTGGCACAAGAATTGAAGAGACCATTGTATCCGTCGTGAATTTGCCGATTATGCTCAGGAAATGATGGAAGCCGATGACGATTTTCATCGTAAAATCATGTTCTCAGATTAGGCCCCTTTTATGGCTCAATGGATTTGTTAATAAAAAAAATTGTCGCTATTGGAGTGAGTCAAATCCACGTGTGGTTCATGAATCACCATTGCATCCGCAAAAAAATAACAGTTTGGTGCGGTTTATGGCACGGTGGAATCAATGGTCCGTACTTCTTTGAAAGTGGCGAAGGAAACCCTGTTACTGTGAATGGCGAGCGCTATAACTCGATGTTAATTGAATATTTCTTTCCGGAATTTGATGATATTGATGCAGACAACCTTTATTTTCAACAAGACGGTGCACCATGTTCACTCGAGTAATGTAAGGTACATTACTCGAGTGAACATGGAAAGTTTGGTGAGTCGTTAATTTCGAGAAATGGACCGGTCAGTTGGCCACCAAGATCGTGTGATTTGACACCTTTAGACTATTTTCTTTGGGGTTACGTTAAATCTAAAGTGTACAGCAATAATCCAGCTACAATTCGTGACCTAAAAACCAACATTCGATGAGCCATAGCTGACATACCGGCCGAAATGGTGCACCGCGTCATCGAAAATTGGCTTGAGCGGGTGACCCTCTGCAAAAAGAGCCGCGGCGGTCACTTGGCCGATATATTATTTAAAACATAAATTGCATAAAATTATCTATCAAATAAATCAATCGGATGCATTTTTCATAAAAAATTGTGTGTTTTATTCAATTTTTAAACCAGGACGTTCTTATTGGTAGAACCCATACTTAGTGAACATGTCTCTTAAGTACATATTTAGTATTAATTCATACGTTTGTTAATTTGTAATTGAGCGTCATTGTCAAATTTGATTTTGATTTGCTCAGTCGGTCGGTCGGTCGATCGGATCAACTTTACACGAAATATGAGCAAGTTGCGAGAGTTTTATTTTGAAGTTTTTAGACTTGTCAATGTGATATTTGAATCGTATTCGTAACCTTCCATAAGTATATTTTAAATTGTCTATTGATCTGAATCGCCTATTAAAGAAAGAAGGTACTCTATATTACTGCAATGTCACACCCGTAGTCTTTATCCAATTTTATAATATCCGATAAAACTGCGGGCACAGCTATATTGTATTTATTTTTGTTAAAGGACTTATCAAGTAAACTACCAAAAGATAACTATATGTGGTATTTAGACTACTACTAATTACCATATTTAGTAAACTTTTGATAAGGCGCATGTGCGTCAGCAGAATTAGAAATGTATTATATAATGTATTATACGACACGCTCTTTAAAATTCTTCATCTATTGGTCAGGTGGCACAACGCTGAGTCAGTCTTCTTTCATTACTCACATAGCAGGCTTTATTTATTTTACGATAGAAATTTCACAAAGCACACTTAAAAAGTTTATTGTGTGTGTATATAAATTGAAGAAAGCGTATTAGTGATTTGGTCGTGGTTCGACGCGTGGGTGGTAGGCGTAAGACGGTCGAAACGCGACGCCGCGTAGCCTACACTACGAGTCCTACATTTTACTGAAAATGTTTCAATCTTTGTAAGATTGTATGAATTAAACCTCAAATGTATAATTATGAATAATGTCAATACAATATTTTAATTATTGACGAGTAATTTACAATTAGAAAAATGACTTTTACACTGCTTTCATTTTAATTATTATGTTTTTGCTTTAATTTTAATTAGCAGTAATACATTTGTTAATATGAAAGAAGAAATATATCATAAATATATCTTTTATTTCTAGGCAAATAAATGTCAAACTTATATCTTGAGTAATGAATTTACTTGCTGAATCATCATCAATCAGCCTATAGGCGTCCAGTGCTGAAAGTCCTTCTACTACGTATATGGTTCATCCGATCGCCATAAAAATTTGCATTCACTTTACGTAAACGTAACGTTTCAAGGTAGTTCATGTTGAGTTACGCGTTGTGAAGGGTACTGTAGATTATTACTACTCGTTTTAAAGAATTAATAATGTGGTATTTTTTATTTTTTTTATTTTTCATTTGGAACGAAATTTCATGTATTTTATTAATTAGACGACTGTTTGCTCTAAAACTAGCAGAGCTAACATAGCGGTTAAACTTTACTTTTTAAATAGTTTTACTTACAAATACTCATCTACTACAATAATATTTTTTTACACCCGAAATGTTTCTTGAAAACCTATTCAACGAAATTCTACAAGACAAAAGTCCTCCCCACGTTACTTGCGTAACCTCTTTTTTCTAGATTAAAATTTAACATTTTTTTAATAGATGATTCATAGGTATACAGTGATTCAGTGTTTCTATTATTTAGTAGTGGTTTTTATTATATACCTACATAAATCGATCTTTAAATATCTTGCTGTAATCTGAGGACAGCATGTAAAGCAAAGCAAATATATTAATTAAATATTATGTATTAAATAGTTAGATTCAGTTTAAGGTAACGCAATGTCAGTAATATTTCAATATTAGCAAACTAGGAAATGTCTGTACAAGTTGCTATATTTCAGTAGTCTAATTATGACAACCCTATTACAAAATTGTCATATGTATTATTACTGTACAGTGATATTACTGTACAGTGTACGGATGTGTAGTTTAAGGGATCACGTCGTTGCCTCTTACTGAGCTGAGAACCTACAACGGGTTCGATCTCTACATCGGTTTCATGAGTATTTCCTAAGTCTCTCGCTTTGCTCCACCGATTCGTCAGTCTCAATATTCTCAAACATTATGAGTGGCACCTGGTAACAAATTAAAATTTAAATTCACTGTTTGTAATCATTTAAATACCAAAGTTGCATTGACCAGTTTTAGGCTTTTGAAAATTTAATTACACTTCATTAGTTTAGCTGTTGAAAATGTATTGCAAGTTGGCAAATTTTTTGTGATTATTGAGTTCCACTAATTCACCCCCGAGTCACGCTAAATGAATCGTGCTTGTTGAGTAAAATAAATAAACGTTATCATTGAGGTACTCGTATATGAAATAAAACAATATGAACGTTAAGTTGTACGTTGTTTCTATACTGAAACAGTTACTTGTTAAAGAAATATGACAGATGGAAACATCACATTTAAAATACTTACTTAATGTTTATATGTTGAAGTGCTGAAGGTTAAAAACTTTAAACAAAATGTATTATTGAGTTCAAAATTACGTAAAAACGGCTACAAAGACATACCTATAGACATAGATATAAATAGACAGTTCTAGGTGTACTTGTATGAAATAAATTAAAAAAAAATAAACGGTCAACTGTCGTACTCATCTTCTGTTATGTTCGTACTGCTTCATTTCGGTTGAAAACATTTATTCTCAATGAGCTTTTGTATAAAGTCACTTACTAAAGAATTTTCAACTTATAAGGTGTTATAAGGACACTAGGTAGTATAAGAAAGCTAGCTATGCATGAGCTAAAACTGAAACTTATACTATGGTTCCATGAACATGAATAAACACGTGTCGAGGTTCCTAATACTTGATTGATTGTTGAATTAATACTAATCCAGATCGTAATTAATCTTAATGAACAAAACTTTTTTGATAAATTTGTTAGTAATATAATCAATAAAAACGACTAAAGTACATAGATATTTTTTGTAGAAAACTTAATTCACGAAAGGAATGAAGTCCTCGAAAAAGTAGTCCCATTGAGTGCAAAACTAATCAGCATCCCCAAAAAATACGCGCTAGTAAAAACGTATATCTCATTTAAATGGTTAATAACGAACTAACTGATAAGTCCGTTATGTATCGATATAGTAATTTAATTAAATTATTGATTACATTAATTACATCAGTCAACATTAAAAGTCGCTTACACAAGCTTTTCAAATAATCACTTATACTAACACAAACGAAAAAACTATGAGACAGAAATAAAAAGAAAGAAAATACATTTTATTCGGTGCAGCAAACCGGAAAAAAAAACATTAGGAATTTCAGAGCTCCAATACTGTACTGCGTGAGTTCACTAAAAGGATTACTATCGCAATATAATCTTTTAATTAAACTTTTTAATAAGTACTGAAGGGATTTACCTATCTACAGAGATCAAAACAATTATTAGAAAATTGAATATTACTACTTTGTTACGTAATTGATAGTAAGCTGTATCATGAGTATCATGACAGAGTACTTAAATACTTTTTTTTTGTAAATTCATACATATTATACATAGAAAACACAAAAAAAAAGAATAAAATATTTGCGGTACTTACAAACATTTGGTCCGACCCGGGAATCGCACCTGATACCTCAGGACAACGGTCGCATACGCTACCACTGCTCCACCAAGTGGTTTTTTAATCAGTAGAGTCAGTTGACTCTACTGATAAAAAAACCACTTTCCTCTTTCGGATCGAAAAGTTACAATGCCGTGCTTCGGTATACATGGGCCAGGCTTACCTGTGTGATACCACGGCCACACAGAAAACCTGTGTTTAAAAGTTCTTTCGTTGCTTTACACCGAGTGAGTGCCACTTGCCTTGTTTGCCCTTGAGTGCTGCTTTTCAGGCCACGGGAGACCTATCCAGCCCTTCCCCCTAATCCTGAGGGAGGGGCCTATATCTATATCAAACAAAATAAATTAAATTTCAAACAGGTACTTAATGCAAACTAAATGTCAGTTAGAATTGTCATGTCAAAGGAAACAAGAGATCACACAATAATTATATCCCTAACATGTCCCTAGGATTTTATGGCAGTTACAACATGAGCCAGTAAATTCATTTACAGAATAATAACATTTTTCCAACAAGAAGGCTTTAACTCTTTTTTTAAATATGTGTGTCTTATAGATTTCCATTTTTATTTCTGCAGGTAGGCAATTAAATAGCTTCACACTTTGACAACGCGCACAATGCTTTGCTATATTTAATGTTGGTATAACATTGTTTCTCAAGTTCTTTCTTCGAGTACTCTCTCTGATTAACCTTTCATCTTGAGTTTCAAAATCAGTAATGTATTTTGACAGTTGGCTTAGTACGGTCAGTATGTATAAACAAGGAATTGTTAGTATGGATAGTTCTTTGAAATGCTCTCTACATGACTCCCACTGCGGCATTCGGACCATAGTTCTAATTGCCCGTTTTTGTATTATGAAGGCCTTTTCACAATTATACTTGTAACTATTACCCCAGAACTGGATACTGTATCTTAACCTTAATTCGACTAGAGCACAATATACAGTCCTTAGTTGACTGATGCTAAGTTCTTCTCTTAAACTTCTAAGGGCATAGCAAGAGGATGATATTTTTTCCTCAATTGCATCTAGGCCTCTTTGCCAATTCAGCAACGAGTCTATATGTACGCCTAAGAATTTGACTGTGTTTACATTAACAATTTTGTCTCCCATTAATTGTACAGCCAAGCTATCTGTATTACGGGCAGTAGACTTGAACAAAATAATGTTTGTTTTTGTAGTATTAATTATTAACCTATTTGCTGCAAACCATCTGTGGATTATTATTACTTTAGTACCAGCTCAAAAACTCATAACGGTCTATTTTTAAGTGCAAAGGAAAAGTTATTATGTATGCTTCTTCAATAATAACACTGACTTAAGTAAATTAGATTAAAAATCGCGAATCCGTATAACTGTGAGATAAATGTTACTCAAATCTAAAAATAGAGCACACCCTTTCGAACGAATGTATTTCTACATAAGCATGAAATACTTCAAGACACTAACTAATACTTATTTTTTGTTGTTTCCACAAAACTTCTAAAGTACAACCTTCACTTATGTATGTGGCATTTTTCGTCCAACTACTTAATATTTACACCTAAAAAGCATTGCCGACTGATGTTCTCAAAGTACCTAATCAGATTTTCCCGTTACCATACTTTTAACATTTTACACAATTTGTATGCGATATTGATACAATTTTATCTTTAGCCAGCAGTTGGTATTGATAATCGATACAGTACCACATTCCGTGGGCGTCAACTTATCACCACTATTGGGATATTGTATACAGATACATTCTAACAATTATTTAATACATTAGAAGTTAGAACTATTTACTATCATATCAAATCACACTACGTAATACACTGAGAGAAATGTCTCAGATATATCTTAAACAGAAATCAAACCATGCTTAAAAACGACCATAGTTACATATTTGTTTATGATGGTTTTATTCCCCACCTACTACTACTACATAAACATATGTACATATTTTATTACTCTGCCCGATTGTCATTAAAAATGTGGCACGATCCATACGCTTGTTTATAACGCTTATTATTAAAGTGTACTTTAAACGATCTAAATCGTAATACAGGGGATTTCCCGTTTGTAGAAAAAATAACATTCCGATTAGTTTTACGGATTCGCTGAAAAATATGAGTAAACATTTCACAATATAGTGGTACTTTTTTGAATTAAATTATTAACCTATTGTTGTTTTCAAATAAAAGACAACATATATTTTACACGATTACGGGAAAACATGAATTGAGCGTCTATTTACTCTAGTACTTTTAAGATGTAAATCAAATATTAACATTATTGCATTACAATATAGTTGAGAATTAGTGTTAGTCGGATACTGCTCAGTCTCAGTTGAAACCAGGCAGAAAGGTAGAAAATTTTAATTTGCTGATACCGATATAATTAATAAACCATATCTTGAATATCTTTTTATCCCAGATCGAATTTATTTACATTCGATTAAGTTCCTGCCCTGGGATATAGTTAACCTTGTATCCGACCCACTGAATACAACCTTTTACCTGCTATCATAAGCGGGTATCATATATGGATAAATTGATATATCCTACGTCCATAGTAGGCAGGGTCTTTGGGTCTTTGAATTCCTGGGTTTAATCAAAACTTGGGTTCTAAAATAAAGTATTAGCCTGTCAAGTCGTATTAGTTCCTCATTAAATGTCACTGGACGTGCAGTAGTAATTTGTATAGAATTATAAATGTGAAAATGACGTAAAATCTGACCATTGCACAATAATACGATAAATGAACACAGTAACGATTACAGATTTTCACATTTCAAACTTTACTTCACAAGAATTGTTACACAGGGTTACTGGTCCAGTCGACCTAGATACTTTAGGGGGTTGTAGTTGTTAGTAGCCATCATTTCTGATAGATTTTACTATGAAATACCATATCCCAAACCTAACCATGTTCATGATATTGTGCCTGTAAGATTTTTTATTGCCGAAATTTTGCCTGATACATTTTTTTTAGAACTTATATCCTTTCACCTTTTTCTTTTTTACTGTTTTTGTATAGTTGATACATTATTTCCATTTTCATTCAATTCCAACTACAACCCCTTAAAGTATATAGGCCGACTTAACCAGTAACCATATATAACTTATTCAAGCCACACTTGTAGTTTTGGAAAGTGTCAAAATAATAATTGTTTTTTTAAATACATACTAAAAAGATATGTTCTCGTTCTCTAACTACGCTTATCTGCCGTTTGTGTTCTATCTCCTTAGAAGATCAAACAGAATCCAAATAATGAACAAATACATCGGTCAAAACGCAGCTCACGCTAAGAATAAAAACTACCTAAAACAAGTACCTCTCTACGTAAATATTTATAAATCAAACGTTAATTACTTTGTTCTACATGAAAAAGATTGCGACAGGACAATTATTATAATGAGTAAGTTTCGCTTACACGAGGCATCGGCCACAGATCCTTGACCCTTGTATAGTGGAGCCAGCGACCAGACGGTCCAGACACTCACTGTAGCTCGGTAAGGCGCCCTTCCACAACAAATAAAATATCAGTGCACGCATACTGACTACGAGCAAGTATGAGCCTACGCAAAACCACATACCGATACACATTCCGACCGCACACGTATGTAATAATAATATAATGAATCATACATAGGGAAACGAATTAATGGTTTCTATATTTATAACTGACAATAAATAAGTATAATCGCTTTGTTCTCGTAAGTATAAATCATTGAATCGTGTACCAAATGAAATTGTTCAAATATATAAAATAATGTAGCTAAAAACATTGTTTTTTTTTTTGTTGATCGCACTAGTCTATGGATCTACATGTCGGTTATGACAAATTCAGAGTGTAATGAACGTCACGCTGCTACCTTTGGGCACGATTCAAGGCTATAAAAGTTTAAGCGGAGCTGCGGATACCTAAATTCAGTAAACTCATTTTTAGAAGAATCTAATAGCTCGTTCGTGGACCTATAAAGTAGAAGTTTATCTTTAAACATTGTACTTTGTATTGTAAAATTCAAATTACTATTACACACTACTCTTGTTTATTATTCACTGCAATTAAGATAAACAATTGTGATGGAATTGAATTAACCTACATACTTTAAGGATTCGATAAATTGACACGAATACTGTTCGAATAGTAACAAACATACGCTCAATCACTAGTTATAAGCCATACATTTTAGTTTCGGGAAATATATAGGTTTCGGTCGAAAAATATATAATTTATTCGCACAAAAGCAGTGTAAGTAAACCTTAGAGATTCCATAATATTTCACTACAGCAAAACGGCTATTCTTTTCATAGCGTTGGCATTTTACCAAGCGACTTTTTATTCAACTACGAAGCCATGGTAGGGGTGCAATCAATGCTCTACTGAAAGAAGATTGGAGCCTAAGCGTTTTCTTTTTATTTTTGATTCACTATTAAAACGAACATTTCAATTGCGTAGATATTAAAATTGCATTGGAAAATGTAACTTAAAACCATTTGAAGGAAAGGTAGAGGTTGATCTCTTTCAATAATCTTAATTTATGTAGCCAAGATGTTTAAATGTAAATGATTATGTTTAAATTTTTATGATCATCATCATCAACAGCTTTTCATAGTCCACTGCTGAACATAGGCCTCTCCTTAGAAAGCAGGTTTTAGACTATTTTACCACCTATGATCAAGCATCATAAAAATTGAAAGTGCTGATGAGATGCTTTTAAGAACTAACTAAATTAGGATTACAGACTAAACTTAAACGATCACCTCCCAATAGAGATTGGACGACTATTTTGATCAGCAGGAATGTAATGCTATTTATTTGTTTTGATTTTTACCTCTATGTGTATCAAACAAAAAACTCTAAAATCATACTTACATAACAAAACAAAAAATGACATCTTTATGAAGTTATGGAACAGAAATCTGTTAACTACAAAAAGTAACGGTTCTGTGGTTAAAACACACCGTTGGTGTTTCAATATATGAGATATTATTATTGATTGATGGTGCGGCGACGGATCATTGCCGCTAGTAATTTCACCGGGCAAAAACCGCTAATTGAAGTATTAATGCTTATACATACAATGTTATGCAGTGTTCGATGATACGGTTGACAATCAAATAATTACAATGTACACAAATGGTGCATGACAAATAAATATAACATATTACGTTTACATCTACGTGTCATGTATATATTGTCATCACTATTTAAACTCCTCATAAACTTTCCAGGTCCAGACGTTTGTGTTTACTATGTATCGAGGTGCGATGAGCTTGGCATATCCTAACTGGATCAAAAACCCAAATTAAAGGATCTAACACTTTGGTATTTGACAAGTTCAGAGTCACTCAAAGGGCTATGCTTAGAGCTTCTTTGCGAGATAGAATAAAAAATGACGAGGAGTCAATGTAAAAGAAGATTACTGATGTCGACGGAAAGTTCCTGAAATGAGGACCACAGAACAGAAAACGTGGTAAGCACATAAGATTTCAGGTCGACAGTGGCTGCAGACCGCTTGCAAACGGCTCTTTGTTCAATTACAATTTTTGAAGATCATCAGTTCATTTCTTAGTTGATGAAGGGATATCACTGACTTACACAACTTCGATTGATTTGAAATTTGATGTACTTATTATATTTGATACTTAAGTGGTATGTCCATGATATCGTAAACATTGGTTGATGCTGGTGTCGAGGGTGTTCCATTTTATTTGTATTATTTATATAAAGCTTAAATACACATGCAGTCTAATTGACAAATGCCGTCAATTTATTCAAAATATAAATCACGCATGATCAAACATTCGTCATACGACACAGTCGTGGTTTTGAATAAAAATAAATCTAAACTTTATCAAGTGTGTTCTCTGTACACAAAGTGAATCATTTTCTTTATTTAACTCTTTGGTTCATGGATATTATAAGCAGTGTTTTATGGCAAGTCCACAGCGTAAGACGGTTCGGTAAACACATTTATCAAAGTTACCTTGTCGAATTTCTGTGTCAAACCGCAGCAGATATGCCCGAAATTCAATAAATATTTCTGAAACAACGCCACTCAAAAACCAAATTTTATTTGTTTCACTAACTTTGGACAGGAACAATTCAAAAATATCTGTATCACTATGTACTAACTTAGTGCCTATGTATGTATTAACTTAATTTAGTATATTTTAACTTTATCTTCATCTAAAGTAAAGTGGAGGTGATCACTGCCGGCAAATGAGCTTGATACTTATTTGAGTAAGACACAATTGACACATTTACATAACATGGATCAGAAATCAATCTTAATATTCTACAACAAAGCGGGAACTACATTTTTGGTCATAATTTAGATTTAGAGAAATGGACAAACAAGACTAGAAATAGGCAGGCAGGCAGGTACGACCCCGTGCAAAGAAATCTGACACAGGGTCGTATTCAAACTTTTGTAATTAATATTTTTTTCCATAAGAAAATTACTGAAATCTTTTACGCACAAGTTGTATAAGTTGAATGACGTGGGTAGCGCCAGCTATCCCAAAAAAAAGTTCAAGCGCTATCCAAGTTTTTAAAGAGGAGTGACCGAGAATGTCACTGACAAATTGTTAATTTAGGAAAATATGTTTCTACCCTCAAAAGCTCAGTACACGGAGCTAATTATCTGTTATGTAAAATTCACCTGAGACTTTAAATTATTTAGTAGTAGTCTAGGCTTCATTTCTAAATAATTTATTAAAAATTACATAAGCCTTATGTTTAATGCGCTTTTTAGTCTAATCTAATGGTATAACGTACTGTATAGTGTAATGTATTCACAAATTACATATTTTTTAAATGTTATAGAAGAGGGCAAAGTTTGAAGTCTCAAAGAGTATTGTCTAAATTGCATTTGTTAAAGTATTGAGAATTATCAAAGTACGGACATCCGTAAGCGGTTATCAAGTGGCGACTTATTCAGTAGTGAGAAACGCTCGAATACAGTGATGTTCTTCTTTTCAATTGAATTATCTAATGGTTTTCCTCGTCTTGTATTTAAATCCCATGCAAAGCAAAGTGGGGTATAAAAACACTGGGTTTTAGATTCGGTACTGTGTGATGGAAATATTTTCAACTCTTTTAAGGGTAACAGCTTATTTAAAATGATTAGAAGTAAGCCTATTGCAACTATTTTCTCTATCTTTTGGTCAATTAAAATGTACATCAACTATTTCGTATCAGTATCGACAATCGTGATGCATGGATAGGCACTAATAGCAACCATGAATATATGTGGGCATTGGTTCTTGTTTGATTGAAATTAATTTTTGAACACACTATGGCCGTCAGCTTGTATAAAAACTTAGTTACTCAAAAACGGTGTCTAATTTTTTATTCAGGCGATTCCCATTTGAATCGACGAACCAACCGTTTCGTAATGCCTTTCCTCTCTAAATTTGAATTTAGGTTACGTCGAGTTACATTAACAAATGCTATTTCAGGATCTTGAATAATTATTAACCTAATGGGCTATATTTGTTTAACGGATTAAGACTGCATTCAAGTAAATAGCTGATTTCACTATAAAAATACATTATAACTAATTTGAATAGAGAATCTAGCTATATCAAAAACTCTTTACAATCTTTGATCTATATTTAGTTAATGTACTATATGATTTCTTACCTATTATTAGACCACACTCGTTCTACGGAGTAAAATATATTTTTATAATCATAACATAATTTGATCGACATTTTTCAGTTAAATATACAAAATTTACGAAAACACGGAAAAATTTAAATTCAAACACAGAAAACAGAGCTAAATGGTATTTAATAGTAATGTGTTAACGCGCTGTGTTGCCTGAAATAATAATTGTGGTTAATACGGTTTTGAGATGTCCGCTTCACGGATCTGGTACTGTCATACGTGTAACCCGAATAATAATTTACAAATATCATCGTCGACATTTTGATAAATAGAGATTTAATATTTCATTGAATGTTTTGTTACGACCTCTTTAGTGTTATTGACTCTTGATTTATCATTTTCTATAGGTAGAAATGTGAATATAGTACCATGCTTTTGTAGTAACGGTCGGGCAAAGTCTTATAAAATTGCATTATCACCGTCTGTGGACCTAATTACTTCATTCTGTGTGTCATATAAGAAGCCACCATTGTTTTTAATAGAAAGACATTAAAAAAAACAAATTCTTCGAATTTCTAGTATAGTGGTAGTGGTTTATGGTAATTAAAGATGTCTTAGGTTAACTTGCTCTTTCAGCTTTGAATAATTAAAAAGTACATCAACTATTTCGTATTGTTTATTGACAATCGTTCAAAGCAGAGATGCATGGATTGGCATCAACATCATCCATGCCATGAATATGTGGACTTAATTACTTCATTGTGTATAATATTAAGCCACTATTTTGTTTTTAATAAGAAACTAATTTAATCCGTAATGTTCTTAACACAGTCAAGTGGAATTTCATTCAATTATCCTAGGATTTCGCACTAGATACAGCAAAAGATAATAATTGTAGATTTGCAAACCAAAACATGTTTGAAAAATGATGTGTACCTAGATAAAATTTACGTGCTTTATAGTTTAAACATTTAACCACAAAATTAAAGACATTTTATACGGATTAAAAAAGTAAATTATTTCAAAATGCAAGTGGACATGATCACCTTCACTAATTGGCCACCAGGTCTCTAAATATCACAGTAATATTATAAAGATGAAAGTTCATAAGTGTGTGTGTTTGTTGTTTGTATAAAATTTGGTATCTAGGTAGCTGACACCCAAAATTAACACATTGGCTACTATTTACCCGGAAAAAATGTAATGTACCCGAGGGATGAGCAAGGAAATTGAAATACACGGTTTAATGCATCTTATAAATCGCGGATAACACCGCGGTGGTCAGCTTGTGATACCAATAACTTATGAACTTACATATCAATTTCGAGCCGTCGCATATTAAATACACAATTACTATCTGTTGGCAGCAAGAGTAGAAAACACCTTTCATATATAAAAGGTAGAATGCATTTCTATACACGTGGATTGTGTGACAGAAGACCTAAACTGCGATATGGCACATGAATAAAGTATTAAAAGAGATCTCGTTAGTTCAAACAGTGCCGTGGACTTGGCCTAACCCCCTCCGCCCGTCCGCCGGTTCATAGCCGCCCACACAACGTAAAGGTTAAGGGCAAAGCATTATAGATGTGGCTGCATTCTCCCCACTATTTAATTGTGAATCTCGACGCTCTGACGTAATTGTAGAAGAGGAAATTGTTTGTAGGACTACATTAAATCACATAATTGATTATTTTTTATATTTTATGAACGAAGTTCCGTATCGTGTGTTACAGGGCAAGATCGAAAAATGTGTAACAAGACTTTTTCCGACACTGTAGCAAACGTCTGCCAAAAAGCTAAAGGAGCTCCGTTCCGACCGGGGTCCATAGACGCCGTTTTTTGTTTTTTACCTACTATTTTTCCGTGTGGTGACGGATTAAGAATACGGAGTGTCACCACCCCTACTCATCCCGTGAGTGTCGTAAGAGCCGACTAAGGCAGCAAAATACGCAAGATAACAGCACTGCAAAGAGAAGGAAAACTTGAAACAAACCCTATACCAACCCGTCTGGCCAGGGTGGTACAGTAGGCCAAAACCTCCTTTCTATGGAAAGGCCTATGTCCAGCAGTGGACTATTAAAAGCTGATGATGATGATGACCTACTATTGGTCAAATCCATCTCTCTGGATTTTGGTATAAAATTTGTTACTTTTTCAAGTTGGTTGTTATACTGTGTCGATTGAATGGCATTGCTATAATGTGGTACTATACAGTGGTTGTGATAATCAAGCCGCATGATAGGAACTGAAATCTTTCTAAACATGAATCAATAAGCGTCAAAAGTTAGTGACTCGCTAAATTGTAGCTTTAAATACGTCCTGACAATTACTTTATGTTTATATAAAAATGGAACAACAACCAAATTCATAGAGTAATGTAATCACGTAAGCAATTAATCCAGTGATCATACGCTACAAATACTTAGTATTACTGCATTATAATTATTTATTTTAAAACGAGCCGTATGTGTATGAACCACACGAGGTAATTTGCTTTTAACGTTTATTGTGAACAATGATAAGCACCTAATAAAAATTATGAGGCCAGTTACAAAATTATTATATCACATAATCATTTTGTTACTTGTCTCATAATTTTTCAGAATGTGTTATAATTTCAGACTCATATCTTCACCTCTGGCGAGCTTTGTTGCTATTGTGTGTGTTGATCTATGACTTAAGAGTCTACATAAAAGACGATTTCAAAGAATTAAAAAAAAAAATGAAATAAAGAGAGTTTGATAAGAGTTTGTCGTTTTTTACTTTTAATTTGGCATTGGGCGTAAACCATCCGACCCTCGTGGTGTTTTATAGGCAAATCTTGAGAAATTAACGGGTTAAAGTCAGTACAATATACATATATAATCTAATCTCTGTCTCTAGTAATCTCTGTTGACATCATAGTAAATAAGTTTCATATAGCACAGAGCCACTTTCACCGTATGCGTTCTTTATGGCTCTTGAAGTAGGGTGACGTCATTCATCCAACACACTTAGCAATAAGTACGAAAAAGGCGAAAAAAAATAATATGTTACTAGGCCTAACTAAAAGACAGACTACACAAATATCCTAAAAGTATTTAAAAACCATTCTTATGTCAATAGAACTCTAAAATCAACTTTTTTAAATAAATAAAATTTTATTATTTGTAACTAAAAAAACTAATTACTCAGTAGAATATAGTTGAGAGTGGCTTCTATAGTTTAATAACTGTGTTGCTGCCATTAACGCTCACCTCAGGAAGATAAATTACAGGTTTCAAGTTTCATCCCTGCCTGCCTGCTGAATATAAACCAAATCACAAAGTTAAAAATCAAAGAAACATAGTCATTTCATTTAATTGTGTAGGATAAAAGTGATTTTATGGTTCTGGTGACGACCTAAAAGTTACTTCGTACCGAAACAATACTATATAAAGACTATCGTTATGTTGGGGTGTAGAAGAAGCAACAGTCCGACATAGCGTACATTTGTATTTTATCCTAGCTGTCCACCACCCACGGTTTCGCTCACCTGATTATTTCTAATTTACTGGACGGCTGGCGTAGTGGTTTAAGCAGTCACCTCGCCGCTTCCTACTGCGCTGAGTGTTGTGGGTTCGATCCCCAAATGGGACAACACTTTGTGTGATCCACAAATTGTTGTCCTAAGTCTGAGTGTTCTTTGTGTTCGTTTCATGTTTGTAAAGGCCCCCGCGGCACAGGATCTATTGCTAGTGTTTTTTATATATCAGTACTAAAAATTTCGTGTTTCTTGCTTTGTAAATGACGAACTTCTATACAACCAATCATTTTAGACCCTTAAAGGCGAAATTTTCAAATTTTTTTTATTAGTAGGTGCTTACAGTATAATAAGCATTAGCTGCCAAAATTTCAAGTTTGTAACCAGTGGTTTAGGAGAAATTAACGAAGTTTCATATAAATTTCCGACCTAAGGTTGCAAAATGGGGTTTTTAACCTTAGGTCTGGATTTTTTTAAATCATTTCTTATTTTTTTTTTTTTTTTTACAGCTAGCATTATTAAAAACACATAAGACATAATACATAAGCATCTGATGGCCATTTACAAATATCCGCGATTAGAAAATACACGCATAACATTGAATTAGAAGTCAGTAAACACACTTACGTTACCTAAGGAACATTTATGCAAAATTTCACAGGCTTGTTAGAGAGATTACATATGTAAGTCGGCTACGACTTTGTCGACTACTACAAGTCTGTGAAGGTTGTGAAAAAATATGTTGTTTACAAGTTAATGTTATGTAAGTTACACTCCTTCTTGTGGCTCAAAAACTCTGATGTACATATATAGTGACCCATACAAGCGCGTGATCAGTGTAAGGTGTAAGAGCGTTTCTCCAAATTACAATACAAATAACATTTCCAATTCCATGTTTAGACATTACCATTATAGAATCTCTCACATACCGTACACTCATTCGTAACAAAATTAGCTCTGTACTGAGCTGTACCAAACTGCTTCGCTCATAATCCCTATTGCGGCGTATTCTTCCGTACACCCATTTACTGACACTTAGACGTAATGGGCGTCCCACGAATATGCCATACGAGAAAAAATACTTTACACGTGTATAGATAAAGTCATATAACAACATTCAAGCAGGGAACAATTAAAATTAATAATTAATTTAATCTATTAGAGTTGAAAATTGTTCAGTAAACTAACTATTTATGTTGTCAAAATGTCAGAAGTCAAAATCTATAAAAGTTACTTGTCTGATATTACAGCTGGTGGAAGGTGAAACTAGTTGAGTGATTGATTTATAAGACACATATGCATTTGAAATTAAAATAAAATCAAACCATTTAACAATTTACTTTACAATTTGGCGATAGCCAATTGGAGCTTGTCGTGATTAAATTATTATACGAGTATTTAAAGACATACAACTATAATGTCGTTGATTTTTAAATGAGTCAGGCGTATTACTAGAGATAACTCAATCTCTGATCGACTTAATATTTCCAAAATCTCTTCTAGTATCTATCTCTTCTAGAATCTCTAATAGCCGATTTAAAAAACCTGCACGTCCTTTTTCACAAATGAACCAACAAAAATTATGTATTCGCTGGTGTAGTGCGACACGACCGCTGATGTTTCGTTTTTCTTCTATCAGGCTATGGTAGCCACATAAAAATTACTAAAACTTTAAGTTATATTTTAAAATAAACTGAAAACATTTATACCCCTTTTTTTTTTCCGTGCGGAAATCCCCTCGGATACCACCTGTCGGTGGCATGTCGGACTCGAACCGACTAAAACCGCACGTCTTCGCCGGGTACTAATAGCCGGGGAACCAGGTATACCCTAGAAAGGAAGTCCCTGGTGCCCCGACATACCTCGGGTCATCTACAGACGAGTAGACGACCCCCCCCCCCGTGTGGGAACCCCATGTTCCCTGTGCTCCCTGGAAGCGAGCGCGCTTCGCAACGCGCTCGCCGCCACCCCGGCCTGCTTCTGCTAGGGTGACAGATGGCCTCACCTGTCACCCCCAGGCCTGCGCTTATGGAGGACGGAGGTCAGATGGCGCGCCGGTCAGACCGGCACCACCTGAACCACGTTGGGCGCTCAAGCGCTTAGATCGCGACCTCCTCCTGGAAGCCGCCATCGTACAGGCCTGGGCTCCTGCGCCGGACAGGCCTGTCGACGTCGATGCTGAAGCACAGTGGTTCCGGGAGGCCATGACCCGCGTCTGCGATGTGGCGATGCCTAGGGCTCAGCCCAATACTGCAAGGCGCCAGGTCTACTGGTGGTCGCCGGAGATCGCACGGCTGCGTCAAGCCTGCGTGACCGCGCGCCGCCAGTGGTCCAGGTTCCGCAGGAGGCGTCGCCGCCCCGAAGATGCGGCAGCGAGAGAGGCGGAGCTGTTAGCGGGTTACAGGGTTGCCAAGAGGACCCTTCAGGCAGCGATAAAGCGGGCCAAGAGCGAGGCCCGCCGCGAGATGCTGGAGACACTGGAGCGGGATCCGTGGGGACGCCCCTACCGTATGGTTAGGGGCAAGATGCGCCCATGGGCCCCGCCGCTCACACGGTGTCTTCAGCCAGAGCTGCTTGAGAGGGTCGTTGGCTCCCTGTTCCCAACGCGAGTGGTGGAGCATACTCCGCCACAGATGGCTCCGCCTCCGGCGCTTGAGGCGCCTAACGTGGATGACGACGACGTGCCTGAGGTCACTGGGGTGGAACTAAGGGTGGCGGTGTTACGGCTTAAAGCCAAAAACACCGCCCCGGGACCCGATGGCATTCCTGGCCGAGCGTGGGTCCTGGCCTTAGTCGACGAGGCTCTCGAGCCCCGACTGCGAGGGTTCTTCAGCGCATGCCTCGAGCGGGGCCAGTTTCCGAAATTGTGGAGGACGGGGAAACTGGTCCTCATCCGAAAGGAGGGGCGCCCGGCGGACTCACCGTCCGCCTACCGGCCCATAGTGTTGCTTGACGAGGTGTGCAAGCTCTTTGAAAGAGTGATTGCAAGGCGCCTCGTCAAGCATCTCGTGATGGTTGGGCCGGATCTGGCGGACAACCAGTACGGTTTCCGTCAGGGGCGCTCCACCGTGGATGCGATCATGCGCGTGAAGGCTCTGGCGGAGGAAGCAGTCTCCCGGGGCGAAGTGGTGTTGGCGGTGTCCTTGGACATCGCCAACGCGTTCAACACTATGCCCTGGAGCTGCATCAGGGAGGCGCTCGTGTATCACGAAGTGCCTCTCTACCTCCGCCGCATAGTCGGGGCATATTTGTCGGAGAGAGCCGTCGTCTACCCCAGTAGGACCGGTCTCGGTAGGCGTGAAATGTCGTGCGGTGTTCCGCAGGGGTCGGTGTTAGGGCCACTCTTGTGGAACATCGGCTACGACTGGGTGCTTCGTGGTGCCTTCTTGGATGGTGTCGCCGTCGTGTGCTACGCGGACGACACACTCGTGACGGCGCGCGGCAAGACGCACCACGAGGCAACCCTGAGGGCCACGGCCGGGGTTGCCCAAGTCGTTGAGCGTATCCGGCGGCTGGGTCTCGAGGTGGCTCTGCACAAGTCCGAGGCCCTGTTCTTCCACGGGCTTCGGAGGAAGCCGCCTGAGGGATCTAGCCTCACGGTAGGAGGCACTCGCATCGGCATCGAGCCCTCGATCAGGTATCTGGGGCTCGTACTCGATGGCCGATGGGACTTCGGATATCATTTCCGAGGTCTGGTCCCCAAGTTGGTTGGGGCAGCGCGTGCGTTGGCGCGGCTGCTGCCCAACATGAAGGGACCCGATGACTCCTGCCGGAGACTCTACTCGGGGGTTGTGCGGTCCATGGCCCTTTACGGGTGCCCAGTATGGGCGGGGGCCCTGAAGGCCAGCAACGTCGCGATACTGCGGCGACCGCAGCGAATGCTGGCCATCAGGATCATAAGGGGGTACCGCACGATCTCCTTCGAGGCGGCGAGTCTCCTGGCCGGAACTCCACCGTGGGACCTGGAGGCGAGAGCCCTTGCGGCACTGTATCAGTGGCGCAAGGAGGCGCAGGAGTTGGGTCGATGCCCCGAGATTCGAGAAATCGATGACCGGAAATCCCAACTCCGCCAGGTCATCATAGGGGAGTGGAGGGAACGACTCGGGCAACCGAGCGCTGGGCACGCCGTCATTGCGGCGGTAAGACCCGTTATGGAGGATTGGCTCGAGAGGCGTCACGGGACCCTCTCATACCGATTGACGCAGGTGATCACTGGGAAGGGATGTTTCGGAGATCACCTGTGTCTGATCCGCAAGGAGCCAACGCCTGAGTGCCACCACTGCGATGGCCAGACCGTGGACACGGCTCTCAGACGGCTGGCAGAGTGCCCGGCGTGGGTTGAGCAGAGGCGAGACCTCGTGGCGGCCATCGGAGTGGGAGTTCTCTCGCTCGATAGCCTGATTGCGGCTATCGTGCGGAGCGAGAGTGCGTGGAACTCTGCCGTCTCCTTCTGCGAGCAAGTTATGCTCGCGAAGGAGACGGCGGAGCGGGACCGGGAGAGGTTTAGAACTCTCCCGGCCCGCCAGGCCCGGGCACGGGCCAGGCAGCGCAGGCGACTCAGGCGCCGGAGGTCGCAGAACGACCTCCGTCCTCCATAAGCGCAGGCCTGGGGGTGACAGGTGAGGCCATCTGTCACCCTAGCAGAAGCAGGCCGGGGTGGCGGCGAGCGCGCTGCGAAGCGCGCTCGCTCCCAGGGAGCACAGGGAACATGGGGTTCCCACACGGGGCGGGGGTCGTCTACTCGTCTGTAGATGACCCGAGGTATGTCGGGGCACCAGGGCCTTCCTTTCTAGGGTATACCTGGTTCCCCGGCAATTAGTACCCGGCGACGGCGTGCGTGCGTGCGTGCGGATTTAGTCGGTTCGAGTCCGACATGCCACCGACAGGTGGTATCCGAGGGGATTTCCGCACGGAAAAAAAAAAAAAAAAAAAAAAAAAAAAAAAAAAAAAAAAAAAAAAAAGGGCGTCCCCACGGATCCCGCTCCAGTGTCTCCAGCATCTCGCGGCGGGCCTCGCTCTTGGCCCGCTTTATCGCTGCCTGAAGGGTCCTCTTGGCAACCCTGTAACCCGCTAACAGCTCCGCCTCTCTCGCTGCCGCATCTTCGGGGCGGCGACGCCTCCTGCGGAACCTGGACCACTGGCGGCGCGCGGTCACGCAGGCTTGAAACATTTATACCCCTGTCATAATGTCACGTGCTGGGTTTTAATATTATGGTGTTAAACAAATGTTTCATATTCTGCTGCTGCTGTTTGAGCCCGCAGTCTGTATATTTCTATGTTCTTCTTAGAAAATCTTAATCCTCCTTTACACAAAGTAGAGATAGTTACCTAAACTTGTTCAATATTTCACTAGAATCAGAATACAGACGCATGCCATAAAATAACTACACAGCATTGACATAGCAGTACATCTGCTAAAAAAGTGTTAAAATTTTGGTATGAGATCACAATGTAAGGCTGAAATTGTTTCAAAGAGTAGTACCAAAAAGTACTATAGGTAAACTAAAAAGTGAAAAGTTAGGTGGTAGTGTAAACAACATAGCCTTCTCTTAGTCTAATTCTCGAGCCTCTTAAAATTTCTAACTATTAAAAACTTCAAAGCTCGTCTCTTAGCAAGCAGGATTATGTTGAAAATGAAAAGCCTTTACCATTTTCTAAGAATCTCAACATTAGGTATGTTGACACACACATACACTACCACACGCACATATTTAAACACATAAACTTTAAAATTCTAGACTGTTAAAATATTATAAATTATATAATCTAACTGTAAGAACATCAGGGCAAATTGTGAATCACTTTGATGAAGTAAAAATAGCATATCTTAATAAACTGGAAGGAAACTGGTGCTTATAACACAGGGTTTCCCTTTCTTAAGCACCAGTCGCTAAATGTGAAGACTATCACTAACTAAATGTCGCCCGATCAATTTATTGTAACTGCTGCAATTGATTTGAATAATTTTTTATTATTATTATTATTATAGTTTAAAAAGCAATAAATTGTTGAATGTGTTGAATGTGTGTGTTGTTGAGATTCTTAGAAAATGCTTTTTATTTTCAACTTTACTAGATATGATGAGTAAGATTTCTATATTATGATCAAAAAAAGTTTTAGATATTTAAATATAGAAATAAGTATAACAGACCTGTAGGTCTCTTTACTTGAAAACAGTAACTGCTATAACATGATTAGGGTGAAAGAATTTTTGTTATTATCTTCGATAACGATTCTGTCATTATGTGGATTTCTGTGCATTTATTATTTAAACCCTAATGAATTTCGCAATGTGATTGGATAGATGTCAATAATTATATGTTATATGTGTAAAACGAGATTTATATTAAGAGTGCACAGAAATTAGAGAGTACCTACATTTCAAGATTTGAGTGGAATTACTTTAATCAATAGCTTTTTCCGACATACAATACAAACATTGTGTTTTTTAAGAAACCAACAAAAAGGGGAAGCCTAAAGCTTAAAGGATTCAAGTAAACTAAACTTTGTTCAGTACAATCATAGATTTATCAAACACAGAATAAACAATATACAGAACATTATTGAAACAAAAAATGTTAACTATTATTTGATTTATTTCCATAGGATCGTATCATAAATAAACACATGTCAGAAATATTTAATCAAAGTTATAGACGCAACTATGTTCTATAAATTAATTAAAGTAACGCCGGTACTAGAACAGATGTTTCAAGTCAGCGTGTGCCGTAGTATCGCTTGATGTGGAAACATAAGCATACGTATAATGTTATAAACATAAATATGTTGATATACCTATATAAATAACCCTTTGGAATACGGACGAGCACGATGTAAACACGTGGCGATTGTGAATTGTATAATGATTGTTGTGTACACTCGTTTGCGTATGTACATACAGATTACTGTGCTGTTTCCATTCGTAATCATCGCCTGCTGTTCATTGACCACTATACATAAATAGCTATGTAGATTTACATGTAATGTACTTGCTCGAATGATTGATTAGTTACGTGAATTGTCTGTGTCTAAAGACGCATGGAAGCGTCTTGGTAGAAACGCGCTCTCCTTAGGCGCTGTAAATGTGGTTATATTGTTATATTCAATTAAAAAACCATAGCAATATATTACTGCACTTAGCAAAGATAAAAATGAATTCTATCTTTTTTTCTTCTTCTTAAATTCTTAGATTTAAATTCTTATCCGTGTGGTGACGGATTAAGAATACAGAGTGTCACCACCCCTATTCATCCCGTGGGTGTCGTAAGAGGCGACTAAGGGAGCGAAATACGCAGGACAACAGCACTGCAGAGAGAAGGAAAACTATATATAAACCCTATACCAACCCGTCTGGCCAGCGTGGTATAGTAGGCCAAAACCACCTTTCTAAGGAGAGGCCTATGTCCAGCAGTGGACTGTTAAAGGCTGTTGATGTGATGATGTGATGATGTGAAATTCTTAGAAAACTGCAATTTATGGAATTACCTACTTGATCACCACACCGCCACGCCGAGTCCACCGCCACCGTCAAGAAAGTGCTATTATTGTTCTATAAAAATAAATATTTAAATAAAAATAATCTCATGTTTTTTTTCATCTATGGTGTAGGGTTGCTTTACAAAGATTTTGGAATCTAGGAAAACAGAGAACTCAAAGAGTTGAGGTATTTAGGTGAAGTAGGTTTTATGATCCAAAAATCGGAGTCCTCCAAAAATCAATAACAGAATCTGATTTTTAATGCATTGATTTAAAATGATTGACTTGATCTCTTATGTGGTTAGTTATGAATAAAAATAATAGTTATTGAATCACGTTACTGTACAAGTGTAAAACATCATATCATATCAAGTAATACCGCATCCATATCATATCATATATTCATAATCGCTTTCTATATTTTTTTAATATTTGAATAAAGTTATTTACCCTTACTACGTTGATTAAAATTATTAATTAAAAGTATACAACGGCAAAGGATGCCTTTAAAGTTTTAACTTAAAAAGGCTTGGTACAGTCTTTGAAGTATTTTTAGTATTTTTTTTAAATTCCCCGACTTTGAAGCTTTGTAGTGTAGCCCGTAGGTAGTTTTTTAAAATCTGATGCTATATTAGCATGAGACTAGTAAAAGCCCGTTGAGGTGACAATGTACATCACATCATGGATAAAAGTAAGTTCGGGATTAGCGTTATTGATAGCAGTTCCGGAAAGTCGATATATCTAAACTGATTTTGGTCGTTTTTCATAACATTTTTTATGACACGACGGAAATCAATATAGGTATAGGTAGGCGTTTCATTTATAGTTAAAGATGATCAAGTTAAGGCCGTATTCTTTTTTGTAATATTCAGTAGCCTAGTTTTACAAATTCACTTGCATTATCGAACATTAATAACCTTTAAGACCAGGTCATTAATTTACCAACGCAATTACATAATCATCAATAGAAAACCTACTTTTTTTTTAAACCACAAATAATAAACGAAATATAGAAACTTCAATTATAATTTGGTCTGGTTTCATAACTCATTGATAAATCGATACATTCCAGCGATCTAAAATGTCTTGGTTTTCTAGTCCCGTGTACCAAATAATATTACACGAGTCAAAAACTCTTAAAGAAAATTAATGTTCTTACATTCAGATTTATCGTAAAACAGTGACTTAAAGAAATAATCTTGTTTTTCTGGGCAAAGATAGTTTAGATGCACGACTTTCTCGATGGAACGGCCAAAATTGTTAAATAGAGTATTGACGACGTAATCTAATACAATGTCTACACTAGACTTTTACGCTCAACTTTGATTACATGTGTCAGCAACATTATAACAGTCAATTACCGCGGCGGTCGCGCCTCCCCGAGGAGCCCCGCAGTTCAACAGCCGGCCACGATCGGCTTTTAATAATGCTATTTATAGGCGAATTTTAATACATTTGTTTTTCACGTATCCCATCGGTACTTGTGATGTCATACCAGGCACAAGGTCCTATCTACACGATAACAGTACCTAATCGTTTAAGATGGAAAAAGATTCGTAGTGGAAGTGATTTTTTTGTCGATTGGTTTCAGCTTAAATTTTGAACACACGTTAGCGTGGATTATAATATGCTAGTATCTACCTTTGTAGAGATATCATATTTTACTAGTATAGTGCATTGTGTACTTAAACCGTTCGATTTCATCATACGGTCTTACTACACGCCCCGTTAGAGAAGTTTGTTGAAAGCTTTGTTGAGGAAAGTAGGATATTATATTTGTTTAGGAAAAAGTTTTAACATGTATCTTTGATTTGTTAGTTAAGCTAATAAAATATATATAAATATAATTTGAAACAGATTTATTTCAGCCTTAAGTCATTTTCGTATACATACAAGAATAAATAAAACTCTAAACAAGAAAAAAATGCAAAAATGTGTTAGGTACTAACTATACGATTCTTATTGTTTGAATCGGTCAAGTAATGCGTTATCTGGTGTATTTTACATACAGCAAACTTATTACAACGGTAGGCATACGTACCAAGAACGGTTCCTATATACGTAAGACTATTTTATCTTGATAAGGTAAAATCACAAAGCACTTAAAATTCGTAATTGATGCATTAATAAGGATTAATTAATTTAAAAACAAATAAGGTTTAATTTAAAAACAAGGGAATAGGTATCTCTTTGTAGTTAGTAGTCATTGCTGATTGACACTGATCGACCGAACGTCAGAACGAGCAGTTTTAGAACCGAGTTATTCCACTGAGTAATTCATTTTATCCATCCATATACTCAAAGGAAACAACAACAGCACCGCAATGAGAAGGAAAACTTGACACAAACCCTTTTTTTTTTTTTTTTTTTTTAACGTGTGGAAATCCCCTCGGACCGTCACCCCTCCGGGGTTTGCGGCGGGGTGGTGTGTCGGACTCGGACCGACTAAAACCACACGGTGTGCCACTCTGCGCCTGTAACAGGAGGGATCCGGGAACAGCTGTTGTTAAGACATCCGGACCCCTCCTAGCGCCAGCCCGCTCCTGGTGCGGGCTCCGTCTCAATGTTTTTTCCTCTCTTTAGGCGACGACCGGCACACGCGGACGCCGCCCCCTCGCGGCTGGCCAAACTAATGCGGGTGGAGGGGAAACCCACCCCGTCCACCCGCGGCCACACTCAGAGCGGCATGAGGCTGTGATAGGCGGGCCTCCGCCGCCCGGTTCGCCGGCGGCGGATCGGGTCCGAGTGGAGGTCGTCCTCCCGGGCCCTCTCCGCCGCCTCCTTCCGCGAGATTACTACCTCGCAGAAGGTTGCGACCGCGGTAAAACAACTGTCGCTATACCAACCCGTTTGGACATCGTGGCACAGTAGACCAAAACTTCCTTTCTAAGGAGAGCTGTGGTCTAGTAACGGCTGTTGATAATGATGATGATCCTTATACTCACGTCTTCTTATATACCTATTCACGACGAAGTAGACAGAAACATTTTCGATTCCTAGTCCCTTATCCTTTTCTACTCAGTGTACTCATTTTTGGATCAAAATTTTAGTTTTAGTCCCACATAAGTAATCGGAGAAAAGCCTTTTGCCGACAACCAGACACTTTACACAAGGGAAATGGGAAGTATGCTGAAAGTATAATAAGGGTGGTTGTCGACTAAAACATTGCTTTTGCAACATTGCCACTACAAATGTGTCTAATATGAAATCACAAATACTCATAGAACACTGTAGTGTAGTGAAGAATAAATGTATTAAATATAAATTAAATAATATCGTGCACTACACTGATGGCGCAGTGGTTTAAGCGGTCGCCACGCCGCTTCCTACTACACTGAGTGTTGTGGGTTCGATCCTCACCTGGGACTACAATTTGTGTGATCCACAAATTGCAATAAATAGGATTTGTTGTGTGGTGACGGATTAAGAATACGGAATGTCACCACCCCTTTTCATCTCGTGAGTGTCTTAAGATCCAAGTACAAGAGCAAAATTACGCAGGACAACAGCACTGCAATAAGAAGGAAAACTTGAAACAAACCCTTTACCAACCCGTCTAGTAAGCGTGGTATAGTAGGCCAAAACCACCTTTCTATGGAGAGCGATATATCCAGCATTGGATTATTATAAAGGCTGTTGATGTAATGTGTGTGATATGATGTAGGTACTATACCCATAGGAAACCTGTTAGACCATACAATTGATGTGTTTTTGTAGTGTTCAGAAGCTTTCAATAGTCTTAGGCTAACTTAATTTACTTTACAAATTATTTTCTCTAGCTTTTAAGAGTTAAATCAACTGAAATAAGGTTCCAATAATCAGGTTGTTAAAAAAAAACTTATATTTTAAAACATTAACATCAGTGGTTATTATATTAAACAAAATACACTCTCGATCATGTTCCCTTCCGAAGGAGTCGCTATTTAGGAGCTACGATGTTACAAACAGATACACATGCTATACTCATAGCAGCTCTCATGTTTACGTCGGAGATTTATAAACAATATTTTGCGTTGTAAGGTTTCACATTTTCAAAATTTTTCTATTTCAAAGATAAAATTGATTTACAATTGTCTAAAAAGTTAATTGTCTTGAATATTTGAGGTAATTAACCAGCTCTAAAATTTCGAGAAGATAAACTATCCTCATTCTATTGAGAAACCAAGCAAAACTTAAACGCTAAAGTTATATAGATGAGGAGAACTGGTGCTACTCCGCAGTGTTAAGTTTAAGTTGAATGTTCACACCAAGCTTTAGCAATTTAAGTGGGCAAAAGCTTAAATGAAAGATGTTTCTATTAAGTGTTTTAAGACCAAAAGGAACCGCGTACCTTAATTAGAATCTATGACAACATAAAAATATACGGGAGGAAATGGCGTATAACTTGAGATGGGTGAAAGTTTGTGATTTCCAATGCTTGCAGAGAAATCCATCTATCAGTACCTTTTATTTAAGAAAATAGTGTGATTACCGATATTAGAAAATAATATGAACCGGTTAGAAAGAGCGTTCATACGGATTCGTCATAGTTTTATTTTTTTTATTTGTAGATAGTTTACTACATTCACGTTGCAAAAAGTATTTGTATTTAAATATATTTAAATTTTGATGTATTCCACGATTTCAACATACAAGTATAAATATAAAAGCTTTCATTTAACTTGCAAAGTTAACTTTTATGTTTCTAATTTTCCATTTGTTATATTTTTCTGTACTTTAATTTTTTGAATTTTTTTTTTTATTTAATTTTAATAATATAATATTTTATGACATCTTACACACAACGCCATCTAGTTTCAAACTAAAAAGAGCTTGTACTATGAAAACTAGAATGACTGATAGAATACTTAAAAACTTTTTTTGTGCATATACACCCAACCGCAGAAAAAAATGCAGATCTTACAAACATTTGGTCCGCCCTGGGAATCGAACCCAAGACCTATCCAACAATAACAATCCATCAAAATATTAAATTAAACATAATAGCGTACAACAAAAGTATGTTACAACATGTTTTACCAATGGTACTGGGTATCCATACTTATAAACTACACTTACTCCTATTATGTTAACTCAAGCATTAAGCATGTAAGAAGCACTTGAACGACAGCGTAATAAATCAAGTGCGTCAGTAAAAGTTCAACTTTAATAAAGCTGTTTATGTTTTGTGTTAACGACTTTGCCGATTCAAAATGGTGATAGAAAAGAGGAACCCAAACTACAGGCAATAGTGAAACTACGCACGTCGTTATGGAGAATATATTTAATATTTAATACAGCTATAAATCTTTATGAAGGCATAGAACACATTGCATTGCTAACGAGAAAGTCAAGTTGCATATCAATCTCATAGAAATATTAAGATTATACTTGTCTTATACAATACTATAAGTGGAAACACATCGAAATAATATTAATAATTAGTTGACTTCTACAAGCGAAGGTTTTTTATTCTTTTTATAAAGAGCCTTCCGCACTAGGAGTATATCCAGTGACGCGGGGTCACAGTTTTTTGCTCTCTAGTTAAAAAATTAACATATCATATTAAGAACATAAAATTTTAGAATTTCTAGTCCATATCAACGTTATATAATATGATCTAAAAATATACTATATGTTTTTTTTATAAGTAGAATAATATGATCGTTGCACTATTTCAATTATAATATATACTACATGAGTGTATTAAGATTCTCCACTGCTTTGTGGCTTCTAATTTTTTTTTTGGTCCGATTTTTTTCATACATATTACCGGTTTCTTTAATCGTGTAATTTATGGGGAACTTGCTTTTGACTACGAATTCATACGCCACATACGCGCTTTGTACCTCTGGTAATGCATCTACACAATTTCATAATGCTGAGTTGAATAGTAAAGACATGAAAGAATTGCAAACAAACAAACTCATATTCACATTTATAATATTAAGTTAGGATTTTCTCCTCAGCTGTAACCAGCCCGACATTTCACAACAGGGAAGCTTGTTCATATGTGTATATATACATCATGCAGCGAGCTCATCGGCAAACAGCGGTGTTTACTCTTCAAATGAGAAACGAAAATCATGTTTACCTTTTAGCTTTATAATTATAAAGTCTCTTCAATATGTCAAGTTGCGTAAAGTCGATTAGACACAGCTTGTATCAGAACTTTGTATAATATCAATACAGCATTTTATAATATTAAAGCTGCTCAGTTTTATTGAATGTTTGTTTAAACGCGCTATACGTCTAAACTGTTAGTGATTTCAAAACTTTGTTTTGAAGATAGAGTATTAATTTATGTGTATTTATATGTAAATATATTATATGTGTAATTGTAAAATTTTGAGGAATGTTTCATTCTATATTAACACGATAACTAAATGAGTATCATTTTTCGTTTCGATATTGCACTTCTGTCTCTACGACAAGTACTTTACTACTTAAATTGTGTAATTCTTTGACACTCTATTGGTATATTTTATACACAGTCTGCGATAATTTAAAAGATTGCGTAAAGAAAAAGTACTACGTTATTATTTTATTTTATTTAGAAACTGGTTGTGATATGCTGCGACACTAAGACCCTGCGATAAGAAACTACTAAATCTAACTTTGAGGTATTTGTTTAAGTTAATAGTCACGACGATGGCAGAAAGTTAGTTATAATTTGTTAGTGAGTAACTTTGAAAACTCCTTGCCCTCGCACGAATTCCCAGCTTCATGAATTCTGATTCTCATATTGCGTTAAATGACTGCCTTTTAAGTATACTTCACATTTATCAGTTATTGTGTCCTATTTCGACCGTTGGTCTGGCTAGACTAAGAATTTATTTGCACAAGTATTGATTTCGATTGGTTATGGCATTTCTACTTTTACTTGCTATTCAAACGCAAGATGTAGAATTATGAGCGATAACTACCGTTAACGGGTGTGGCTGTGGCTATTCGCACGTGTAACGGGGCAAAGACCTCTAGTCGCTGCCAATGGGCCACGCTTTGCGATCTCGAAAGCTAAGAGATCTTAAGTGAAAATCTCAAAAGAAACGAGACGTCTGATTGTAGTGTGAACTTGAAAGCAAATAAACCGCTTGCTAATCGCTTACAAATATAGCTATGGCTTTACTACGTAGTTACACGATCTTAGACGGTTCTATTAAATGAACACTGACCATGTTTGAATATCATTTTAATTGAGGACTACTTATGCATTCTATTCAAGAAGAATATAACTTTTTGGAACGAAGTTCCTTATCGCGCGTTGTGAAAGGGGGCTAGACGGAAAAAATTCTCACGAAAAGTTGTAATGACACTTTTTATTTTGAATTGTCACTTGTCAGTCATTCAGCGCCATCTATCGAATAGATAAGAAATCATTACTTTTCATCTCAGTAAAATTAAAATTTATGTTCATAGGTTGAGCAAAAAATATTGTATTCGACATCATTTCTCAAGGAGATTTTACCAATGTATGAATTGTTTTAATTAGAAACCAACTGAAAAATATGTAGGTAATAGCCGCTTTCATAGATGACGTTGTAATTAAAATCGTGTCGAATCAGTTTTACTCGATCGTCACAACTTCGTTCCTATCGGGTGTCCCACGACACCACACGGCTTTTTTATTTATTTACAGCCTTCTAGTTTAATAGTTATATATTAGTTCATTATTTATAGTCAAACACCGCTTTATACAACAGGAAAACCAAGTCTAACTAATAGGGGTTAAAGTATGAAATTGCCATTGTATAGTAATAGATACTTTGAATTGACATAAAACCTTCATGGAGTGATATTTTCGTGTGAAAGTTTTTTACATGATACCTTTGAAGAACGAACCACGTGCAAGACTGCCTACACACGAGAAACCGTTGTAACTCTAGAGGAGCTGTAGTTAGAAAGCATACGTCATCCTCCGTACTCGCCAGGCCTTGCAATTACTTAGCTTACAATTTTTTTCGTGATTTCAACCATAGGAGGAGGTACAAAATATTTTCAAACAGTTTATCGAATCTAGATCCCCAGAGTACTATCATACAGACATAATTGAACTTCCGTTTAGATGGCAGCAATGCATAGATAATGAGGATAAATATTTTGATTAAATAAATGAGTTACATCTTAGAAAAAGAAAAGAAACGAGTTTCAAATTTTCAGTACAAATCAGCAATTTCATACATTAACCCCTAATATACCAAACAAATGTTCAAAAACTTGAACAAAATAAAATCCTATAAAAGAAATTCAAGATAGATAAGATGTTTTTAATTTATTAGATATTGAAGAAAAGAGATTGCTTGTTTAGGCCCCAATTAAAAAAATCTCTGATCTTGAATTTTAGACCTCTGCCCCAATATATTGTATATCGAAGCCTAAAGATCTTGTATCTCGAAGTCCTATGACTATATTATTAACAGGTTACTTGTCCATTGAATAGGTTCATTGCCACTATAGAAGAGTGGACACTTGAGATCTAAAGTTATACTCGTAGTAAGCAGCTAAACGTATTTTACCCATGTCTATTCTTTGCTCATTTCTAAAACAATAAAAAATAATGTTTGGCACCGTTAAAAATAATCCTATTCGTATAACAAGTGGCTATAGAGTTGTGGATTCAATTGAGTATATCGCTACAAGCTTGTTTGATTGATCATAGTACATAATAACTTTTATTACATGCCAATTTATGAATATCATTCACATAAGTCAATGACACGAACACACTCAATATTTTTATCCTACGTCTGACGGCACGCTTACAACAATCGTACGTTGAAAAAAAAACGTGTTGTATATTTTTGTAGAGTAGTAACATAGTAATCATATTCACGAAATATATACCGTCTTGTAAGTTTGTTTTTATTTGAACAAGGTTTCTGAGTTGCTTCCTGGTTGGATTTTCAGATCGGGAAAATTGTGAGAGTAGTGTTATTAGTAGTTTCAGCAATATGACACTTTAAAAGCAGTTAGATGAACATTATAGCACTAAAAATATTCAAAATCTTGTGAGTTTGAAAAACATAGTCAATTATTATTTACGTCTGAAAATATGTTTGAATCCTGTGTAGAGACACAGCCTGAATGACTCTAACTATATTAAAGTTTTGCCCAGATCCTAAGAACTTTGTAAACGCCACGTATCTCTTGATCTTCGATATGTTAACACAATTCATTCTACTATCTTCTTTTCTTTCCTCACTGCTCTTTAATCAGCATTACCGCTACTAGTGTAACTTTAAAAAATATTTTCATTTTTAATCTGTTCAATTGCTGTTCAAAAATAGATATATTTCAACATTCCGCTCCGTAAAATCTTATTTCAACCGTATCTTATATAAAATGTACATAATTAAAATCATTTAAAATGTAATACTCAAGAGGTATGAAACAGCCCTACAAAAGTCAAATGAGTGTCCCAGCGACGACACTCGGCCATGTTTTTAGTCTTTATTGAGGCGAAAACAGCCCAAAGTTGGCTGGCAGTGCTCATTAAGAACAACAAACAAGTGGCTAAGTACTGCAGCCAAGAGACACTCCCGAACAAACTAATCGGCTTCCAGAGAGAGACGCAGAACTGTGATGTTACACGAAATCACTGCTCTACATAGCATTCATTATATTTATTACGTTTGTATAATTTCCAAATATTTTTATTTCTTCATTTGTTATAATATGGTATATATATCTTGTTTCAAAATGCTTATGCTAATAATATAAAATGAACCGTTCTATTTTACAGAAAGGTACACAATAATCAATTCATCATCACCAACCAGTCCACTGTTGGACATAGGCCTCTCCCATTGCACGCCACTTAGATCGATTAAATTTTCTTAATTACATACAAAAAAATGGAAGTATGATCAAGTCATACACTTATTATGTTCAGCTGATATATGTTTTTCGATATCATTAAAATTATTTTTTATAAATTTAAAGCGTTTTTATTTTATATTCTAAAAGAGACCACGACATGAATTATGCAATTCTGATTTTAAGATGTAAACATAATTATTTCTAGATTACAAAATTAAACAGCCAACATTTACAATACAAGGGGGTGCCTCTCTAAAGGAAGACACAGACAGTAAAACTTCTTTGCAATCGTCATTCATTACAGTTTTATGTTTACAAATAAATACTATCAGCAACTAAGTTGTAGCCGCCATTATACTGCTGAAACTTTGTAATATTTATAAATATGTGATTTAATCCACTTTTGATTTATCTTTACTCAGCTGAGGGCTACAAGACGTCATAAATGAAATGTGATAAATGTACCTAACTGGCAAAATTGTTAGTTACACGATAATAAAAATATATCGTGATTAGTACTGTTGTTTTAAAAGGCAAAAGTTGCTTATACGGCAGGATATTAAAAATACCTTTAGGCATTCGATAACTTACAAAAAAATACTGTCATTTTTTTTCAAAAGTTGTAAAAGTTCTGCGGGTGAACGAATAATTGTTATGAAAAGAAAATTCTTTTCAATCCAGAAGCAGCGTTTTATAAGGAAAAGGCATGAGTTATTTTTACTTGTAGCTGTCTTTTGTTAAAGGAATGCGATTGAAAAAATGTTTTAACAATATCCGAATATAGAGTATCTCGATGTACGAGTATATCTAAAATATTTGCAATCGTTACAAGATTACTCCTTATTGTTGCCTCTTGTCAATGTTAGCTCCAACTTACACAGTATATATCGATATGTTCACCTAATCTAACAGAACAATAAATATAGAAAATTTTGTTCTTTTTATTCACTAGTAAAAATGTATTTGTAGAAGAACTTTTCGCGATGTTAACGATTTTATTGCTGTTTACTAGAACTTTTATATGTCAGACGGACGTCAGATATTTAATTTATTTGTCACCCCCTGTCTGTGCTATGACTGTCCACTTCAGTAATCTCTTACTATTAGAAACAAACCGTGCGCTTTTTTTCAAATATATGTATATATATATACTAGATGACCCGGCAAACGTTGCTTTGCCTAAAAAAAAAAATTAGGTATGGGTCAGCCTTACCATTTAGGGGTATGAAAAATAGATGTTGACCGATTCACAGACCTACCCGATGTGCACACAAAATTTCATGAGAATCGGTTAAGCCGTTTCGGAGGAGTACGGGAACGAACATTGTGACACGAGAATTTTATATATAAGATAACTGTAGTATGGCCCGTTGCTTGTCTCGCGCGACTTGAAACAGATCAATTTGAAAACAAACGCTCGGCTTGTTTCTAATAGTAAGAGATTACCGAAGTGGACAGTCATAACACAGACAGGGGGGACTTATGCAATTAAAAACGTTAGGTACGTTGTGCATTTAATGTAATATTGAAATTGCTCTTTAAAGTATATCATTAAAATACATATTTTAGAACATATTAGAGGTGTCAATGCGGGGGCAAAGTGGCCGCGGATGCTTTCAGGCCGTAAGTCTGCCGCGTAAGTATAGTCCTATCATAATAATAGTATAATTAATTACTCCATACTGAAACCCCATTAGTAGAATTAGTAGTATCCACATTGCACCCATGCGAAGCCGGGGCGGATCGCTAGTAATATATAATTATGTTTACAGGAATTGAGTGACACATTATTAAATAAGTACCTCTTACGGTTATTATATTAAGTTTATATTTTCCAGTATTCGAGTCCCTCAAATGTTTAAGTATTATATTAAAGTAATATGTTTAGTAATTTCGGTTCATCACGGGACATGATTTTTTGTAGGAGCGTCTCATCCCTGTAGAAAACTGCCGTTAACAGACACGCCATAAGTCCATAGAAAGTTGATAGGGTTGACACCACTGTGTTGCGAATATTTATGCGTAACAGTAATCGCTTACAATCATGCGAACCGTATGCTTAACTGTATTAACATTTAATTATTTACTTAATTATAATAATTCCTTATCTTATCCATTTTTTTTCCGTGCACTACAAGCTGTATGCAAAATTGTGTGATGATTGTCTTAGTACTTAAGGTGACTTACATAAATCAAACTAACTAACATTTGCATATGTAACATTTTTAGGCTGTAATCTACAACTGATAAATGGTTTTAATAACATTTAACCAGTGCCGCGAGAAAAATGTGTTAGCTACATAAAAACGTAACAAATTCTTTGATGTTTGAATTATTACTCTTCTTGCTTTTGATATAAGAAAGTACAACGGTTAACTACCAGAAACGAGCTGTATTTATTCACTTTGTGATCAAGGAGCCCTATTACGTGCTTTTATTCGCTGAAATATTCCAAAAAATAAGTCATTGTATTGACATTCTGATGTTTGAGCGACTGATTTTTCTTTTGTATTTCTTATTTATATTTCACAGTAAGCTTTTGATAACGTTACGTATTTCTCATTCAGGAAAGAGGCTAAGGCGAGCATCATTTAGTGTAGGGACTGTTGCGACCCTTCCATTTGGTTCCACTTGGTTGCGCTCCTTTACGTGTGCGCCGAGGCTGTACAAGGATTTACAGATAAGCAATAAAACGTAATGCGTTTAAACCGAACGCAAAGCCTCGACGAACGGTAACATCCTATTAGAAGAGATTAATGTTTTATTTAACAGCAGACGCTTGTGAAAGGGAACGCGGAGTGTAGTTGCGTGAGAGCGGTCTGTTCAAATTAGATCATAGATTGTCTTTTGTCAGCCTCATATTGTGCCATCTAAAGACAGCTATGCACATTTCGAGCATATAAGTGGTTTTAGTTAAGAAAGAAAAGAAAAGTTTAAAAAATGTTTAGTGAAAATTGTGTAGAATACTCGAGGGTTACAAAAAATTCTTTAGCTTAACGGGTTTTTAAGGAAATAGATAAAAATTTTGAAAATTTGAAATATTCTTGCAAAATTGTTAAAAGTTATAATTTTTTTATAAAATTGGTGCTTTCATAAAATATGTAATAAATAAAAAAGGGTTTTGCGTCAAAATATTTCCTATGAAAACCTTTTGTTTCATAATTCAAATATGAAATTTAGCCTATCTTAATATCCATTCAAAAATGATTTATTTTTTCGGTTGATCATAGTTAGTCCACATTAGAATGCTGTGAGCATGGGAAGTACCATATCTTTAGGAGTAAAGGCTTATCTTGTAAAACAAACACGCAAACTTACTAAAGACCTAAGGAATTATTTTTAATGGTTTGAATTCTTTCCAAACTAAAATTGCTGTGATTCCTACACCTAGAATCTACACCAGTGTCTTAAGAAAAGTTAAGTGGTCTTGGTTCTTGTATTTTAACAAATAATTCATTGGTACTTTATCTTTGATACATCAAGAAATTGTCATAGAATTCAACGTCGATATTATTGCTAAAGTGTTGAAAGAATAGATTTATTAGTGGTTATTATAGATCTGCAAAATATTCATCAATCCTGCAATAGTTTTAACATTTTAGTATTGCATTTTTTTTTTGCGGAATAAATATAGGTAAGTCATAATTATAGCACCAGTAATTATTTACCAAAAGGTGGGCGGCGACTATAATTGCCAAATTTGTTGCATAACAACAACATACCTAAAATAGTTTTCTTAAATACTCCCGACTCAAAAATCCCTTTACCAAACACAAACTCTTTTGTGCTTGTTAAAGGGATTTTTGAGTTCGAATGTCATCAGTATCCCTATAATGATAATATTCGAACGTCTGAACAGCTTCTCCTGGAATACTTTCAATCAATCAAAGTAACCATTCGAACTTAAATATCATTAAACAAATTGGTACCTTCCTTTAAAAGGTATGACAAACAGAAAGATGCACATTAAACTTAAATTACTCTTCCTTTTAACGTCAGTAGTTAAAAAGGCATATTTAATCATTTTTAAGCGTTAATCACTAACAACCAACTAACTACTACTACATCAGTTATCATCATGAAGCACGATAAAAGTGAATTCACGTGACATATTATTGGTGACAAGCTTGATAGTAACATGCAAGTCAGGAATGGATAAAGCCCATTCCTGACTATTTCGACTTCCTGACTTTTTGATAGAAAATAATATTCAAACATGATAAAAGTATAAAATGCTTCTAATTACTCTTACCACATTTTTAAATTGATATAAATCATTAGCAAAGAAAAACTGTAAATTTAATGCTGCGGTTACCGATTAATTTCATGCTTTTGTAACTAAATATCAAAATATTGTACGTTGTTCACGTTCCTATTCAAATAATAAAACGAACTCAAAGAAGTAAAGAAAATTAATATAGCAGAGGAAAGAAAGAAAACATTTTGATGAGCTTTCGTTTTTAACGACGTGCTTAGAGAAAAATTGATACTGTTCTTTTTTGTAATAAGAATAGAATATTATTACAAAACACCAATTCAAAGACAAAGGTGATTAGTAGAAGTACAATTGGTGTGAAGGATGTAATGATATGGACGATGACCTGGTTGGTGGTTCACTTATGGTTATAACGGCTGGTAACGACGCATATTTTAGCTATCGCATTCTTCTGCGAAGACGTCGTTTCACAGAAAGAGGCGGCGGAAAGAGCAAGGTAGAAAGATCTCCAATCGGACCCAATTTGATACCGGTAAACCGAAAGACACGCCTTCAATTGCCTCATGCTGTCTTGAGGCTCGCTTTTAAGAGTTATGCCCACGGTTTCGCTCGCCTCAGGTTGCGTCAATCTATGTATCCCTAATTATTTTTCTGTGCCACTGATACTGTATATTCACAATTTAATGATAATAATCAAACAAAAAAAATCTGCCCTCCCGGAAAATCTAAAAAGAAAGGATGTGTATATAAATGTGCGAGAGCCCTTAAATCGCCTAAATTCAGCCCTGTCGAAAATCCATGCGTATTTGACATCTCCTACTCTTAAGCGACCGCCCTGGTGAAATTTCATCTTAATAGGTTAAGTAGTTAGGAAAATTTCTTCATTAGTGTTGATGAGTAATTTATTATCTTTAATATAAATAGATAGATTTATCTTTTTTTTAATGAAAAAGATAGTTTAACATAGTTTTAAATAAATCTGAGCCAGATTAATTTAGATATTCAAATTAGGAGTTTAGTTGGGTTACCATTTTTTTTTCTTAGGTCGATTAAATTTTTCCGTACAATGTTTTTAATAAAAAAATGACAAAAAAGATACGTAAATACGTAATACGTAAATTATTTAATATGTAATACCTATACAATTACTTTACCTATTCATTGTCATTTGTTAGGTTTAAAGTTCTAATTACGATTGAAAAACGGAATGAAATTTTGTAAGTAAAAACGAACAAAACGAACCATTCCCTTAACTTACTTTTGCCTTTAATTACCAACTCTACTGTCTTGTAGCGTCAGTATTTGATATCTGAGCTAAGTTTAAACGAAATCTATTTGCAAAATTTACAAAGAACAGTTTTCGAAAATGTAGAACTCAATCTTCCGAATAAAACAATTATATATGTCAGACAGGCCTGAATCTTCGGAAAAATTACTAGTGAACCTCCTCCTTTTTTTATTCTTTAAAATTATTCAATATTAAGACCTTTTTGTTATTACCTAATTACTTTGCTACTTTTCAGTAAGTAAGGCTGCCTGTAGCAATAGGCTAATTCATTAAGAAGCGCACCCTGCCATGACGCCTGACACCTCCGTGGCGAGAGATGCATATAAATCAACTATAATAGTTAAGGCACGAAATTTTTGAAACTACTAACTAACGCAACCTAACTATTAAATATTATTATTATTGTCTCCCTTATTTTTAACTTTCTTGCACCTTTTATTAGCTTTAAAAATTGTTGTTGTTATATAAATATAACAACAACAATTTTTAAAGCTAAGTGATCTTATTAGAAATAAATATATTACTATTTGTAAAAGTCCATATCAGACCTTAGTTAATTATAATATATGTTTATACTATTAAATATATTAAAAAAAACAATCTTTAGTGTACTGCTCTCTGTAACTGTATTTATTTTCTATATATGTATATAGCCCAAACAATGACTTCTAAAACAATTTCAATGTAAATAACGAAGCGTGGCAAAAGCGCCGGCGGCGGTCAACACCACCTAAATAAACCTGTAATACACAACTTAACATTTCTTTTATCGTAAGTTGACTATAAACGGTTTGTTTACGTCTGGCTATATTTAGCAATACGCCTAAATTTTACGTTCAAACAGTTGAAGTGTATGTACAACAGAAGTATTAATGTCGGCGTAGCGCTTCTACAAGTGTTTATTTACCTATTAATACGCACGTATATAACGATGTCGTACAAAACTCTCAGGGTGCTGATTGTGTCATAATATCATTAGTGTTACAAATACAATCAGCCCGAATACGTTGGTAGGCTTCTTGTGACGTAGTTCGTAGGTTAAAAGGTGCTACGCTCTCGTAGCGGCAACCATATGTTTCAACCACGAGGCCATGGATCGATACGTGAGGCGGGTGGCATGCACTTACCGTGGTCATCTTGAAATTTAACTTGCGCTGCAACGCAGTCTCGAGGTGGAGAGCCATTTCGATTGTTTACACGAACGTTCCGCGAAAGAAAGTTCGAAAAATCACTATAACATAGTTCGATAGGCCGGCTTTAAGTAATAACTTCGCGCGTGACGTACGTAGCGAGTTCAGCGTGGCAGATCGCGTGTTCACGCGGCCATTTTAGCCGCCTGTCAAAACGTTTAGGTTTTAGCCGCGTGGCGCCACCTACGCCAATCGTTACGTCTGCGCAAAAATAGCCGTGGAACTACTACTGAGTGAGACGGCAGGCGAAGGGGGCGGTCGAGCGTAGGTCGTGTACTGCCGTGTACACAACACACTGCCACAGGTTACGAGAGATCCACACCGCCGGCTGAATTATAGTACAACTTGTAATTGAGTTAAAAGTTATACGAACTTTGAGTTTCTATATTTGTACCTGTACAAATTGTCTAAATATTTACAACACATATAACTTTAATATAGATTTTTAAAGTAGCATTCGTTTTTTTTTTTTATATTCCTCTTACACTTAATTCCTACAAGTTTTTGGTATAATTATTCATTTGTAGTTTTTTTGTTTATAACTGTAATAGATTTATGTTACCCAATTATTGTTTTCTGCTGAAGCTATATTAAGCTTTAGCAGAAAACAATATATGTTGTACAATAGCCATACATGTTGTACGTATAATATGTATTTATGATATTGTTTTTTTGTCTGTGCGTGATTTAAACAAGAATCTATTTTGTATATTTTCTTAAAATAGCTCACGTCATCCTTGTGAAGTCCCCTAAAACATCAATATTACGGTGTGACTATAGCAGTTTTTTTACGTTTAACTTATCAAAAAAATTTAAGTATTTTTTTTAACCAGTAGCGAAGTAAGTTGTAGTAAGTTGCGAAGCTATTAAAGTCGTCAGAGACACGCCACGTGTCACTAAGCGTTATCAAATGCCAAGTATCAAGTGGCAGAAGGCAAGTGGCACAATGGGACTCATGCAATGGTACAATATAAAGGAGCCCGCAATATATTTTGATTAGCACGCCATATATTACGCGACAGACATCAAAAACGAATTACTGTGCCATTATTCGTGTGTGTCGACTCGAGTAACTTTCAGGATAAAGGGCTTTGGGGAAACTGTTTTTGTTTATCGAGATTGGCGTGGGATTGATTGTCTTTATAAAGGTGCCAATGGCTCAGATGAATCTGTGTATAGGTTCTAATTTAAAGTTTTGTAACATAGTTTGTTACGAACTTTCGTGTTTTCGTCTTGTAATGTTATGTAATGAGATCACATAGTTTTAAGCGCACATAAATTTTTGGGTTGTACAGATATTATTTCATCCCCTGGGGATTAACATGGATAGCGGATGTGTGGCCTTAAATCAAAAAGCGGCATTGGCAAACCACATACGACTTTCCTTTGATATATATTGAATTATAATAAAGTACTTGGGTGGGAAACTTATATAAAAGGTAGTATTATTCAAATATAAATAAGCAAAAACTGTTCGGCATCTTTTCTCCTGTGTTTCTCAATGGTTTTTTCTAAATTTTAGTATTGGGGTTAAAAAAATTAAATCTTCCCTTTTCTCTATATTCGACGAGTTCTATCGTTGAAAATAATAACTATATTAACTGTAGGTTAGCTATGATCAGTTTTATTATATAATAAAATACCTTATTTTATACAAGTAAATGACGATTGCAACTATCACTTTTTTCCTTGCACACAAACCACCACACGTCTCTGATCAAACACAGATGAAGAATCACATTTTAATAATATTCTGACTAAAAGTCGAGATTAAAAGTCAGATACATTCACGTGTATATTTATTATTCATAGCTTATACCCGGTCTCTAGTCACAGTAATGTACTGTGTGTCGAATATATTTTCGAGGAAATAACCTAGCGCAGAGTCAATATAAATGCCGAATTTCGAACAACATTGAATCTATACGTTAAACATTTATGGAAACGCATCGCGTTAGTTATACAAACGTCGGCTGTAGTTAAACAATTTAATCAGAGTATCGAGTGTGTCATTTACTACGAGATAAAAGCGGTCCTATAGTAAGCGACGAACGACCAATACTGAACAAGATATTCATATATACTATATCAAACCAAAGGTGGAGACGGTAGGTAACTGTTTCTATTTTTATAGACTTAAACCTAATATTTTATTACCATAAACTACAACTAAACTACCTCAACTTTGAACTGAGATTCCTGAATTCTTGGAAAAATACCAAAATGTTGACATGATTACCAACTGTCGTGGCATAAGTGAACGACAATGCAAGGTTAATGATTCCAGAAATCGCCATGATTTGAAGCTAGCCGTAAATAGAAGCCGAATCCCAAAAGGGTTAATGAAAAAAGGTTTAATGAAGATTGTTCTGAAGTTTAACAGCTGACTAGCGTGCCACAATTTATTTATTCAAAATCGTTATACAAACGTACAATTAACTCACTGTATTTTATTTAATAAAGGTATTTACTTAAGTTATAGTTACTTATTCACTTCTAATTATTAAAATATGTGTAATGTTGTGTAATGTATACTACTTGGTTGAAATTATCAACCAAGTAGTATAGCCAAATAAAAGTAACACAGCAGTTATGATTAAAATAATTGTAGAAGTTAAACCAACTGCATTAGACGTCGTAATACTAAAGATAGAGTTCCAAGAAATCCGGTAATTTTGATCTTTTTGGCTTATATCAAGAAGAAATTCACCTTATGCCTATATATGACGGTGGCGAAACGGCCTCATGTTTTGACTAAGTTGTAGAGTTTGTGAAGTTGGGGCTTGTAGAGTAAGGGCGCGTAAAGTTAGAAGCTTGTCTCTACACGAGATCTAAAAATTTGTTGACAGCACTCGTCGTGGCAACATTTTACATGAAAATGTTTTTGGTGGGATTTCAGTTCTTTTTGTAAGTTGCTTATGCCAATTTTTTTTGTTGTTTTTATTTGGTTAGTTTTTTCTTTATTTTTATTTCTTCTTTCTTGCACATCAGAGGTTTCTTTATTCTTGGCCCACTCTCTATCTTTGCATTTTTTACCAATTCTCAGACCTATAGCATCAAAATTTGCTTAAGTTTTATACAAACTTTCATAAAAAAAAGTAAAGTTGCAAGTTTTAGAATTTGTTTTATTGTTTGTGTACTAATACTAGTTTACATACATAAAATTTCAGATTTTTAGGACTTCAGTACTCTAAGAATTTTGATGGTCATCAGTGAGTCAGTGACGAAATCGCGATTGTTTAGATATCATTAAAATCTAAAATGGTGCACTGCAGCATAATGGATTGTGAAAGGCATAAAATTACATCGGTAAGTTAATTTTTTACTTATAAATCTTTTTTTTACTAATTTAAATCTCGATGAAAACTTTAATAAGATATCTGTCTTTGTAAACATTCGGTTATTCACTTTTGTTTTTTACAATTACCAATGCTGCTTTTATTTTAGTTACATTAACAAACTAAAATCCAGCCGCTCAAAGAATGCGTTTCTAACAGATCGTGATCGACTGGGCGATGTAACTTTGAACTGGCGTACACTTTACGGCAAAATTTTAAATATCTTTTATTTACCTTATTAACGAGTGATAACATTAAAATTCGAATAATTATGGCAATTTACAATAAATGTTTTAATTTTGGGCTAAAATTATTTAAATACTTTATATGCTATATAGGTCTACAATTGATATCATATTCCGAGAATTTTGTTTATCGGGTGTAATCCAAACTCAAGTAATGAGGGTTCAGAAAACAACAGAAATCTTAAAGGTAGGTAGCGATTTTGCGCTTCGTTTGGTTCGTCTTGGCAGGGCCACTGCCATGATATTCAGTATTCTGTCGTTCGAAAATTGAATAGTGTTTGTCTCTTTTTTCATTTGAGGAGGTTCTTAGTCAAAAGTTAACGAATTAAGAACACATTGGATAGACCGTACAGGAATTCCTAGCACAAGTAAGAATAAGTTTGAGATGCAAATACTGAGTGACGTTCAGTGAGAAATAATTTCTGACTTCGGCTCCGTTCGCAATAATGTCGGCTTTGTTAATCAACTCACTATCCCTGGATATTGTAAGAGACGCTGAACAGTAGGGGGGCAAACGAATAGACGGGTCACCTGATGTAAGTGACTTAAGCCACCTGTGGACACCGGTAATATCACAATGCCAAGGTTAGTACAATATAAAGACACCTACAGATAATATAACTGAATTTAAGTTATGAATCTCATTATTTTGTCATAACTCAAAAACAATTTCTAATTAAGTTTCGTCGCTGCGTCATCGAATGCTCCAACATTAAGTAATGATAAAACAGAAAGATAACATAATCATAAGTAAATCACGTCCTAAGTTCGAATTTTGTACGTTACTATTCAGATACAATTATTATCAAATCGCAAAAAATCACTAATTGATTGTCTATAGTCAATCAATTATTATAGTTAGAGTTATATAATAAAATAACACTGTTTTAAATTAATTACCATCTGTGACTTTTAACGAAATACAATAGTTATTAACTGTCCCTTTAGCTTTTATGTAAAAATTCATTTTGTATTTCTAAAACAAACGCCTCACTGACGAGAACATCATCACATGAAGTTTTTACCTTTCCCGAGGGATAAATTCAAATTATTTATTTGCTTTAAATGGGGTAGTACATTATGTGGTATAATACTTACATGAACTGATTGTTAAAATCTACTATTAGAGTAATATACATACTCGAAGTTTAAATATTAAAGTCGCTAGAGGCTTCCTCAAAATATAGACTTAATATTAACACTTAAAATGCGCGTAACACCTTCAGTTTTGTAGGAATTTCCGAAATTATTGAAACATTTCCTCTCTTTACTCTAAAGCAACGTATTCCATGTATTATCTAGAAACGACTAAGCATGCATATATTGTGTTTCATGTAAGTCAGTTCACTGACATGGAAGAATTGTGTGCATACCTTTTTGGTCCATCTGAATAGAGGAAGCGCCCAGTATGTTTCAAGTTTTCAATCACTTGTGCATTTTGAACTTGCCTAACTAGTTTCAGATGACATCCATACTTTCTCAGTCACTTGTTAGTGACTGAGAAAGTATGGAGTGGTCAAAACATCGGCAAAACAGTGATCACGACTATTTGTGTTTTTTTTTTCTAATTTACATTAAGTTACTTTAGTTAACGAACAATATATTATCTTAAGTACATACATAATCATTTTAAACTTTAAGTAACCGTAAGAAAGTATAAATAATATCATTACTGTGACAGCAATACAGGTGAATTAAATCTTGCCCGTAAATAAACTTGCTTTCATGATGGGTGTTCAGTAGGTGCCAATTTGTAACTACAGTCAGTTATTTGTAGTTATATGTATGTGTGGGGCTCAGTCGCAGCCAGGGGGAATAATAATGTGTAGTTAGTTTACAGACTTGTTAAATTGTATGCATGTCTAACGTACCTGATTTATTACTCTACCAATTGCTTATGCCTACTTTAAATAATTTATGATCATCGCTTTCTTGTTTTATGAATACGGCTTTTTGCATTTTTTATCGTTAATGGAAAATTTCACTGCTACTTTTTATTACTATCGAAATTTCTCTTCAGTTTACTCATGTTTTCACACGGCAAAAGATAAAATGGAATCGTCAAAAATAGATTCCGATCTTTTTCATTATCTTGGATAAAGGTATTAAACAATACTGTTAGTTTATTATTGTTAGAAAATATCCATACAAATCTAAAGAACATCAAAACCTGTAGCCTGACTGGCTAAGGAATATCTTAAAATGTTTCAGGGAGATCAGCGAATTTGAAATGTAACTTTTTATAAACATTTTAAAATTATATTCTCAGAGTCTATACGCTTGAATACGCTAATCTTCTGTTTTATCAGTTAGTTAAAAATCTAACAGACGAGCCAGAATAAAATTTAATGTAAGGATATACAATAAAGTTATCTCGACTTGAATGCAGATCTGCTCAATAAATTAGACCGACTTCTCAACAATTGCATTCGATTCATTTTCAACCTGCGAAAGTACGATCACATATCCGCTTACCGTACGCAACTGTCATGCACCTACCGACTATTACTTTTTCCAAAATTTAGACAACTTTTTACTGGGTAAAAAATTCAATTCCCGAGAGGCAGTACAAAATGCCTTTGAAGAGTTTGTTGCCTCCCGTCCAGCTGATTTTTACAAGAAGGGCATCAATAAACTGCCAATGCGTTGGCAAAGATGCGTCGATTGCATGGGTGATTACTTCGCATAACAGAAATAAAAAAGTTTGAAAAAATAAGTACTTTCACTAATTGCATACAAAACGGCAATTTCATAGGTAAAGACCTATTATATTACTCGTATATATTTTTTGTCATTTATTATGATATTTATATGTATAAACTATATGTATGTATATCTAGTACTTATATATCTGTAGGATTTGTTCTTTTCTGCCATTGTAACATGGCTTCATTCAGTCTCATCTTTACCTGTCCCAACACACAGCTTTGCAACACCCAAAGGTTTGACTGGAAGAAAATGCCTGAGGCATTAAGTCGGCCTTATGCAATATGTTTGCAGGAAGACTCAATAAATAAATAAATAAATAAAGATTATTGATAAAAGTAATTACTTCTATTCAATCTTGACACTTTTTTGTCAATAAATGTATTCTAATTAAACAAGTAATTGAGCATCTATATATTTTGATGACATTCGATTTAGGAAAACTAAATAGAACACGCCTTAGCAGGATTCTAATAAACAAAAGCCAGGATTTATTAAATCATGTCAAACTTTAAACTTACAATACAAATTTGGCTGGCATGCTATTCTAGTGGTTGGCGATTTTGTCTGCTGAGCCAGAGGTGGTTTTAATCATTTATTCGGTTTCTACGTGTAATATATCTATAATATGTACGTATATTGTGTGTGTTATTTATAAATAAGGACATTTATCAATAGTCTGGTTATCAAAGTACAGGCTCAGCCTCGTCTGGGATCAGACGGCCGTGTGTAAGATGTCTCAAGTTAAAAGAAAAGACCTAAGCTCTGTTTTTATAATACATGTAACGTATTTAATTGTGCAACAAAAGAAAGAGCTAACAATAGCATTGTACAACACAACCAACACACGCGCCTACTCGAGCCACGATAACATCACTTAGTATCGAAACAATAACAAGTAAAACCAAATAAGTCGCCCTCGTAATCTTGATTAGAACAACGGAACTCAAGTGCTTACCACACTGGCTGCGGAAAGAACAATGCCATACTCGTGAGCCCTTCATTCTTGAACAACAAATCTTCCCTACTAGCGACTGTAGTTTGCTCATTTGGAAGAAATGAAAGAGGGCCCTTGTCTGAGCCGAAGCCTCCACTCTTTTGTTGAAAACGCGTTTGTTCTCAGTGGCCATTTCACTAATTGCGACCACCTCCCATTGTCTCTGTATAAATTAGACGTAAATGTTCCGTTTTATCTCGTTATCTGCAAGAATTTTGAGTAAACACCACTTTTAGACCATCATATTACACTCAGGTAAATGATCATTCATAAACTTTGAAGGAACGTGTGGTAAAAGCATTGTAAAATACATATGAGTAAAATTATTTTACGTAGTTAATTTTCAACGCCTCTTGACGTCCACTATTTATTACCTCACTCAGTGTATCTCTCAACATAACTTATGTTGTAGGCGTTGAGTACTTTATGTTTGTGTCTAGTACATTAACAGTGTTAGATGTTTGTCTGTAATGAAATGTGGAATAAAGACCAGTATTAAGGGAGTAAAGAGGTATGTTCAATGTTCCTTCGTTTATTCTTAATACTTCTCTTCCTTCTCCGAGATACTGATCATTCCTAATAAAATATTTTCTATAACGCTTTATAAGAAAATTACTTCTTGGTGTTTATTAAAAAAAAATGAAATTACTTTTTTAAAATTAAAGAATCATGATTGTTTTGATTCGTATTTTTTTTTTTGTTTTTATTGTACTGATGCTTCCAACTAACGGCTAAATCAGAAGAAGCCTTAAGAAAGCCAGGCTTTTTTCATAATTATTTAATGTTGTTTATTCGTTTTAATTTTATTCGTGTAGTGACAGATTAAGAATACGCAGTGTCCACCACACCTATTCTTCCCGTAGGTTTCGTAAGAGCCGACTAAGGGACCAAATTTGCCAAGACCTATACCACCCTGTCTGGGAAGCGTAGTATAGTACTACGTAGTATAGGCCTACTATACTACGCTGGCCAAACCTCCTTTCTAAGAAGAGTGAGAGAGTTAGTGAGTGAGTGAGAGTTTATATCTAGTAGTTTTACTAAAAAAGGTCGATAATGATGATGATGATTTAATGTTGTTAAAAACATTTGGTAACGAGAAAGAGCAATTCGTATCACTGCCAAGCAGTCTTGTCATTAAAAAAATCGTTAATGCTACAGAAGGCTTTCCAAGCAAGGGTTTATTAAAAAAAAATTGAACTTAAATCAGCTTTACTTAGAATTTTGCGTACACATCAATTTAACAGTCTGTTTTTTTTTCTGTGTTGTTAAGAGATGTGAAGAAGCTGACACATTTACATCTTCTTGCCCATATGTACTTCCTGTGAAGATAAACACACAGACAAACACACTTGCAGCACCTGGCACAAATGATATCTTAAATAGTGGTTTTATGAGTATATTTATGAGCAATTTGACGATTCGACCGCATAAATCAATTATTAGACTTCAATCACTAGTTACACTGTAGAAAACCACAAACGTCGACCTTCGAAAGCATTCAAATGCCTACAAAATAATAGTTTCACCTCGAATGTTTACAAACTTATTCACACATTGAATCGTCCCCTCGACGATATAGAGTAGGTACTAGCTAAAAATATGCAAGTTTTTCCCTAAAATAATATTTTTAGGAGAGGAAAAAATGTTTTTTGGCCTTTGTTTTCATATTTCTATTCAATAGTTTTATATCAGAATTTTTTGCGCTAAGACAGATAATATGTGTTCGGAGCAGTGCAAGTTTTTCTTTAGGGATAGGAGGAATATAGGTGGATTCACAGTTCAATGTGATTTTCCTGGTTATAGTTGAAGGCGGAATTAGGAAGCTTGGGATTAGAGCCAGCAGCCTAAGAGTTAATCAAGAAATATTAGGAAAGCTATTACGACAATTATGACACTTGATAAAGTCCATTTAAGAACACTAAACGGACAACGGAACAGTACTTTTTATGAACACTTCATGGTCACATTTTACCTTTTACTTTATGTATAAAACTACCCTAAGCAAAAGCTACTAAAGCATAAATAGAAGTTGTTAACGTGCAAAAAAGTGTAATGAAATATTATAAGAAATAATATAAAAATTGAAACGTCATCAAAACGTTCACTGCTATAGATTTTGATGAGGGTTTAAAGCTCAGCTTTAATTCACTATTGAAAAATCAATCACAGACACCCTTGGTAAGTGATCATTGCCCAAAAACAATCACTATTGAGACGTATCACATATTTCAGAGACGTCACTCTTATATTGCCAACAAAGACAAGGAACTTTTAAGACATTTCTACCCGCAGGGAAAACGACATGCATGTGTGAAGCAAAGAGGTGTTTCCCCAATGGAAAACAATCTGCATTTTCAAATTTCAAAACAGAAAATACAAACCTGTACAAGTGTACTTTAAGTTCAGCCTTAAGAAGAACAAAAAATAACGCATAAATTTTTGTAAAATAATGTTTTTTATACTTTTGTGATGAGCAATTAATTTTACCAATAATTACCTCTCTACGGCAAGTAGGTAAGAGCAATTTACCGATTTCAATCCGCATGAGTGACCCCTTTGTTAGTTGGAAATGAGCTATTACCGCCGATCCGATTATGTACTGTGTGAACTGCTAAATGCTATTCTTAAAGGTTTTTATCGCTGCCTAATGAAAAACCTTTGTTAAGAGATAATAATTAAACATTGGTATTCTCGTTATGTAATTTGCCGTTCGAGAGCCATGCTTCGACATTGACTCGAGCGGGAGGGACTCCAAGGGCGGCAACGCACTTGTGACTTTTGAGTTGCAGGTGTCCATGGGCGGCGGTAGTTGCTTACCATCAGGTGACCCGTCTGCTCGTTTGCCCCCTTATACCATAAAAAAAATAGATAGCGGAAGATCAATAAACTAAATTATGTGTGCACTAAGTTCATAACAAAAGATAGAAAAGTAATTGTTTAACTTTTTTCTAGTCTGTTCTTTTTTCTCGACTGTAATTTTTTTTCAAAAAGGTTCAGCCATCCCTTAAGAATCTTGTTTTCGGTTACGCTCGTTCGCTTAATCTGGCACATGTCACTCAGCATTTAATCACGTCGACGTCATCGCAAGGCCCCAATTTAGTACAAGAGTGGGTTCGATAGAATTCTACTGCTGCGGAGGTACGTAAATCAAATACAGACGGTGAACAACAATTAAGTAAGGTAAGTTATCTATAAATACAATATTTAGTTAAGCCAGAGAAGTTAACAGGAATAGTAAAAATAGCTATGTCGAGGTTTATACATTATAGAAATAAAAACCTTTGCATATTACGGTCAGACACGGCTGTCAGTTTTAAATCAATTTACATCATTATTTTATACAAGAATAGATAAATGATAATGAAGTGTGGTTGTTTAAGTATGTACGTGTTAAAAAATTGAATATGAGTAGATCTTCATACAATTATATTTTTATTATAATATAAAAATCAGTTCAACTATTTAAGTTAATTTACTTTCAATTATGCTACAGAACAAGTACTAAATACATACATTTGTAATATTCTAAAAATATAGACAAGAAAAGAAGACGGGAAGAAAAAAGTCTAATTACTTTTCAACCGACTAGAAACGGAGAAGGTAAGGAGTAGCCCAATTTTGATAGTTTTTTTATTGGATACATTATAATTCGATGTTGGTCCCATTGAAAAAAACAATGCAACCCAAAGCCTAGAAAAATTACAGTACAGCATGATGGAAGCTACCGGTATGAAGAAACAAAATGAAATTCTAAATCATTTCGGCAAAGAGATGCGTCGCGTAGCCGCCGCCGCGCCTTTCGCTGCCTTAAACTCATTTTTACGTACTAATTAATTAATTTGATTGTTTCCATTTTTGGCGCGGACTCAAATCTTTACAAACATACATGAGTCGGACACAAAGAACACCCAAAAACTATTAAGACATTTACGTTAGTGTTGGGGCTTAGTTATACTAGTAAGTTTTTTTTAGGTTCTCTCTTCTCTTAAGAAAAGAGAAGCTCTAAAGTTTTATCAATAGATTTAATTAAAAATTTTTTTTGATAAAATGGTTTTCTTATACAATAGGCATAAATTGAATTCTGAATGGCTCTAATAAATCTTTGCAAAATAATTTAAAGTACGTCTTTTTATCAGAACAAATCGGTTTTGTTAGAAAAGTATTACATTGTATAGTGCCAATTAAAAAATATCATGCCGGTCTCATTAAATATGCGCTCTCTTTATTATAGACTAGCTGAGACCCGCGGTGTTACCCGCGTTTGTTGTTATAACCGCGGGCAACGCCGCGGGGCAAAGCTAGTCTAAAAAAAGTATATATAATCATCAGCTATCTGCCAGTGAAAGTCCCGTCGAAATCGGTCCATCCGTTCCAGAGATTACCCGGAACAAACAGACAGACAGACAGACAAAAATTGTAAAAAATGTTATTTTGGCATATTTACCGTGTAAACATACATATGCATTTAGTAAAAAGCGGTTATTTTAATATTACAAACAGACACTCCAATTTTATTTATTTGTATAGATTTTATCGAAATCTATTTCCATCTATGGATTTTATAGTCTTTTACTGATGTAATTTACATATACTTAGATATGATAAGGGGAGGGCTACACAAAAGGGCATCCTTTCGTATACCAATAACCACATCTATGCCAAATTCGTAATATTAAGTTAAATACGAGTAATTAATTCGTGAAAATATTGCAAAGCAACAAAAACACGATAATTCAGATGCGTGTTTGTAATATTATTTAAAGTTAAAACCAAGAACCATAAGTAGTCATATTATATTACATTCCAGTCGCTGGAGGGTTCAGTGCCATAAATATGACGTTTTATTTTCCATTTCCTGTAGGAATAGAATTCGAAGTTTACTTAGAATTTTCTTTAAATTTGAAATGAGGTCACTATTTTAAAATTTTAAGCTCTCTATATACATGTCAAAAAAATCTTTCAGAAAATAACACAAATGGCGTGTACCTGTTTGTGCTCCCTGAATTCGACAAAAGATATTTATACAAGTAAAGCAATATTCAAAATTACACTTAATGAACTATGATTGAAAATATATTATGAAGTGAAATATATTATGACTAAACTACAAGTTTCAAGCATATGAATGGCAATTGTGTCTCTCATCAAGGTGTCCATGGGCGGCGATAGTCATTTACCATCAGGTTATCTGTCTCTTTGTTTGAACACCATTGAGTAAAAAAAGTCTCAAGCCTCTTTGTGTCTATTTCTGCATAACATTATAAGATCGTTACAAACGTAAAAGTAGATCAGAAGGAAAAAAGCCTGGACTAAGAATGCGGTTGATGGCTCTGTCCATAAGAAACAACTCTGAGCAGTTTGGAATTAGGTTCTGCAGACCACTATGCAACGACAACGTAATGTTTTTACCAGGCCGACCAGCTCTAATTAAAAAAAAAATAGAGCTAATTTAAGAAAGCCCATTCAAGACGAAGCTAACTAACTTCTTATAAAAATACTTTAACTAAAAATACTTACGTTTTAACAAAAGAAATACAAACTTAGTAGAAATATTAAGTTCAGTGAAATCTATCATAAAATGTTAAGTTAATTTGTGTATGCTTCAAAAACTCAAAAAGTTCTGCACCGATTTGACACAATATACAATCCGCTTCAAAGATTGCTTTTATCTATTTTTCGCGGTAGTTTTGTTCAATTATTTTTCATCAATGCACCCACAATGTGTCAGGGTTCAACTAGTATAAAATATGAATATTTAATCTAATCTACTACTACTAAAACAAATCATTTTTGGATTTGATGGCTCAATTCTGCCAGTAGACTGGACTTTCTCGCCATATATGCAAGTAGAGCAGAGTCCAAATGCTAGTATTAATATCGAAAGAAAATGATCGAAATATAAATTCGCACACTGAATTATTATTTTATTCATTGCAATTATTTTACTACCAACTGGAGCTCAGTAAATCATGTTTTCATAGCAGATCGAAAATGTGTTCAAGATAATCCTTTCTGCTCTTTGAAATTGCAAAAAAAAAGTTCATTTACCTCAAGGTCTTGACCTTTCTAGTCCGTAAAAGACATTAGCATTACACAAAACTAAACTGTCTAGACGCAGATTGGGAAGAGATTGTACTATTGGTTCTAAAATACGGACAAATACTTAGTACATACTTATTATATATAAAACATTCAGACCAATGCAGATAAAATATTTTTGTAGTAGATTGTTACAGATTGAAGTCTATCGTTTAAAAATTTAAAATGATTTGTATGATTGATTGAGTAATCACAGATAAAATATTAAAATAACCATAAGGTATATGACAATATATTAGTCATATTCCATGGTAAAGTGAAAAAATATTTATTACACTCGGATTAGTCTTGTAAATTTCAATTTTGATCTTGACTTTTACAATTTAGCCACAAATCACATAATTCATTCATTCAAAAGTTTCATAATTATTGTTGAAATTAAATACAGTTATTCCGTTATAACATGAAAGGGATCCTAAAAAAGGTAATACAATCTCTAGGTTCTATATTTAGAATAATGAAAAGCCATTTCTGTTAAGCTTATTAGCTTCTAATAATCATTTTTCTATTAGCTATTATATTTTTTTGACGTTAATTATCAAATCTAAATTTATACTCTTATCCTATACAATATTAAAAATACGAGAAATAATTTATTCTGTTCATAGTCGCTTTATTTATATAAACCAAAAATGTATTGATTTATATAGTGTCAAAATAAGGAACATAGGAAATAACAAAACTTTAACTATTCTTATTGCATTTCTTTTGAAATTGCTGATAAAACCTCTTCTAAAAATAAAAGTATTTAAAAGCATCTCAGAACAGGGAATTACATGTCAAATGCTCAGTGGGTGTACGGCTTCGTACCGGTATGTCGCTATCTATCAGTTTGAGAGATTTTAATTCCATAACTTTTCATCAACGCTAGCACCGAATACGGTACTACTTCTAACTACTATCTACCAAATTAGGCTTTAGTCTACTCTGTTTTTTTTTCGATGAGTACATAGTAAAAAGACGATTAAGAGACGATGGATAAGGTCAAACTGGCATAACCAGTCAGCCTCATACTAAGTTTTGTTAACTTTAATAATAACTATTTCGTAATAAGAGTCTGCGCAACAGTATAATTTAATAGATAGGTGTCTAGTTTCGTTCAAGTCAGTAAACTACTTAATTGTATGTTACCTTACGCCAAAGCAGCTAAATATAAACGCGCTGGTTCAAAAGAAAATTCTGTATTCTCTAGGTGCTGGCAACGGAGCTATCCAATTAATGGACCCATCTTGCAGTGTTTTTTTTGTTGGGTGTTTAGAACCCTAATGGGTAAAAGGGTTCGCAAGTCACAGTTACCGTCTATCATAATGTATCACATGCGCTCTTGTTTTTCAACATAGTAGTTTAAACAAAATACATAAATAAAAGATAAAATACTTTGACTTTAGCTCGTGTTCTATTCATAAATAATTGTCAAGTAACAGACCCCGTTCTACACAAAGTGAAAACGGCAAAATAAATATTTTTACGGTGTGAAAACACGAAGGTATTGGATGTGACGCTCCCAGCGCGTCCTGAGGCTAAGTCGCGCACTTCACTTCGATATTTGTGAAAATACTCCCCCATCCTAACTTTTAAGTTGCCGAGAATTCCTTGTCACAAACCTATTTAACAAGTAAACCTATCAGACTAATACTTTTGAATTATTTATAGGAATTTAGGGAAAGTTTTTGTACTTACAACTTGATATATTTGTCTCAAGTGTTCTATTGTCTTGTAATACTTTATTTTGCGTCTTAACGGAACGACGAAAGTCCATTTGTTTTCGTCGGCTCTTTCTGCGTCAGGGCCAAGATTAGCTCTTGGCCATAGAAAGTACAATGTATAGTAGTTTAGACCTCTCATATCCAAAAAAACATGTTTTTTCACTTATATTTCTTGATTTAAAGATATTGAGGCGACAAAAGTCGTTTAATTGAGTTTAATAGGAATATTTAACAATTTTTTGATAGAAATGTTCTTAGCAGATATGACAGATATGTAGACAGTTCTTAGCAGTAATTGGAGAAAAGAGCTTTAACCTTTGAGTTTTGAATTTTATTCACATGTTGGCTTTTAAAATATCTGCATATATAACCATGGAAGAGCCATGTTTTGGCCCAAATGGACAGGCACTACCGGCGTGATACAACGTCCTCACAGAAAATCGGTGTTAATCTGTTTTATTTCGCCGAGATTGCTTTTCACCGAGTGAGTGATGTGACCGGAGCCCGAACCCCCTCCCCCTGATTCTGGTTTGAGGAACTCAAAGGGCGACAATACACTTGTGACCCGTCTGCTCGTTTGCCTCCTACACTATGAAAAGTGTCGCTTTGAATTACACTATTTTTGCTTCTTTTGCAGCTTTTTCGATATTCTGCTGTACGGACGTAGGACATAGTGTGACGGAGGTCGTTCTGCGACCTGCGGCGCCTGAGTCGCCTGCGGTACCTGAGCCGTTCCCGGGCCTGGCGGGCCGTCCCGTCCGGCGGGTCCCCGGCCGTCTCCTTCGCGAGCATAACTTGCTCGGAGAAGGAGACGCAGAGTTCCACGCACTCTCGCTCCGCACGATAGCCGCAATCAGGCTATCGAGCGAGAGAACTCCCACTCCGATGGCCGCCTCGAGGTCTCGCCTCTGCTCAACCCACGCCGGGCACTCTGCCAGCGTGTGGAGAGCCATGTCCACGGCCTGGCCATCGTAGTGGTGGCACTCAGGCGTTGGCTCCTTGCGGATCAGACACAGGTGATCCCTGAAACATGTATACCCTAACCTCAATAAAGAAAATACTAAAATCATTATCGACAAATCCTAGAAAATATTCATAAACAATCTCTAATTTCAGGAATTCATAGAATCTATTCTATTTTCTTAACTTACTCATCCAACGTCAATAAACTCTTTTAATAACATAATAAAAATAAAATAAAAAAAAGGTTTTACTGCAGAAGTCAAGAACAAAACTCTATCACTAATATCATAAAACGCTAAAATTATGTTTTGTAAACCGATGTATAGAGACAATGTATGTAATCAAATATAATATATGGTAAAACGTAAATTGCCTGCCAGTTCATTTACACTCGCCACTTCATTTTATTTTCATAACTTTGAACCCAATATTGGTGCGCGTGCACTTGTGAGTGACGCACGCTATTCGTTGCGCTCACGAGAATTATGGCAGAAACGATAATTATCGACGAGTTTTTAACTTTTATCCAAAATAAAATAGATGTGTTAGACGAACTGAGTATACTACAAATATGTGGGAGTAATTTTACGGAAGTCGAGATTGAAAAGGGAAAAACCGAACTATTTAATGCACTGTCTTTAAGGAATATCCAACGAAAAGGTGATGATAAAAACAGGAAGAATATTAAGGATGTCATCAAGGCGTTTAAGGAATCGGATCCGTTAATGCAGCCAATCTTTGTTGCGAAAAATTTGAATCGTTTGCCGCCGGTAACTTTTGATTATGTCGATGTGACCCGCTTACTGAAGGATATTAATGTGTTAAAAAATGAATTACATCAATTAAGAAGTAGTGCAGTGTCAAAAAAGGACTTAGAAATGTATATAAAGAATACTTATAAAGATTTACAGGTAATTGACTTGAATATGGTGAACAACTCATGTGAGTACAATAGTGAATCCAATAATCAGTGCGATAAGGATGAAAATGGCTATGCCAAGAGTGTCACACAAAAGAATATAGAAAGACCGTCAATTGGTAATGTTATTGCTAGTCACAATGATTTGCAAATATGTGGGCCGAGTGAGTGCGAAGAGCAAACGCATAGCCAGACAGAGACAGTGAGGCGCGCTCCACAGACTTATCGTGATATCTTGCACAAAACGGCAAGAATATATAACCAGGAACACAACACAATAAATTCAAAAAAAGATTATATCACTGAGGATGGCTTCACCTTAGTGACAAATAAAAAGCGTCCCCGTAGTAGGAATATGCGTGGTACCGCGACTAGTTCGGGTAAGCTTCTAGTGGCGGAAATGCAGTGCGCGATATATGTATCGCGATTAAAAACATCAATAACAGCAGAGGATATTAAAGAACACATATGCACCATGGGAGAGGACTGTGTTGATGTTCAAGTTCTTAACCAAAAAAAGGAAACTAATTTTCGTTCTTTTAAAATAATTGTGTTGAAACATAAATTAAATAAATTCTTAAATACAGATTTCTGGCCAAACGGCGTTATATTCAGGCTGTTTCGAGAGCGCTCGTCTCGGCTGACGCATGTAAATAAAGAAACTTAGTATACTTTTTTATGGATAGTAAGATGTCACAGGTAACTATGTTGTCTTTTAATTGTAAAAGCCTAAAGAGATCGGTGCACCAGGTTAGGCAACTATGTGCTGGTGCGGATATTATTGCACTTCAAGAAACTTGGTTACTGCCCTACGAATTAAGTTTTATGAATACTATAGATGACAATTTCAGGTGTATGTCTAAGTCATCTGTAAACCTGGAAAAGGGAGTTCTTAGGGGGCGCCCGTACGGCGGCTTAGGAATTATGTATAACAAATACAAGTTTAATAAGGTAAACGTTGTTGAGTGCCCTAATGATAGAATACTGGCGATACAAATTAGTGATGACCAGTTTTCTTTCTTAATTTTTAACGTATATTTACCAACAAACAAAATTGAAAATTTGAATGAGTTCACTGATTGTCTCGCTAGTGTAAAAGCTATGATAGAGGATAGTGACGTATCTAATGTATATATACTGGGAGATTTTAATGCTGACCCGAGAGCATTATTTGGTCAGGAATTATTAAACTTTTGTGCAGAGCAAGACCTAACTTGCGCAGACGTAAGTTTATTGGGTATAGATTCTGACACACACACTTTCTCAAGCGAGGCACACGGAAGTCTTAGATGGCTGGATCACTGTGTGGTGACGAGGGCTGCTTTTGATACTATACGGTCAATTGAGGTTATGTATGACGTTTTTATTTCTGATCACTTTCCACTGCGTATTGTGTGTGACATTACGAGTAATGTCACTTATAGTATTCAGTCTAGTCTATACAATCAGCAGTTGAAAACAAGTAATATGATAGCATGGGGCAGTAGATCTATAAATCAGGCAATATATTATTCTGAATTATGTGATACACATTTAAAAGAAGTAAATGATTCAATGTACTGTGTACACTGTGAAGGTAAAAGACGGTGTGATAGATTATCAGACCACTATACATTTATTGATAATTTATATTGCAATATTGTTAATATTTTACAGAAAAGTGCGATGCAATGTGCTAACTCGGGCTATGGTGGACGTAATAGACCAAAAAATATTGTGGGCTGGAATTTTCACGTTCGGCAGTGCTATGCGGACGCGAGGGCTCACTACAATAAGTGGGTGGCATCTGGCAGGCCGTCCGGGGGTGAGTTGTACAACAATATGATTAAAACACGCAAACTATTTAAAAATAGATTAAAATGGTGCCAAAGGAATGAGGAAACTATAAAAATGGATATACTAGCCACTCATTGCAAAGATAAGAATTTTATTAAATTTTGGAACAACGTAAAGAAATCTAATTACAAACAGGAACCACCAATATCTGTGGACGGTCTGCTAGATCCTAAGCGGATTGCCGACATGTTTTCGGCACGTTTTAGGGTTGAGCCAGTGCCAGTGGATTCTCATATAGGAGAGGGTGCCAGTGAGATTGGGGGGGATGGTGTGGTGACTACATTCCAACCATCGGATATTAAACAGGTGACTAAGACTATGAGACGTGGTAAGTCTCCAGGGCATGATAATTTGAGTATAGAACATGTAATATATGCCGGTGATCTATTACACTATAAGTTGTGTTCGCTGTTTAATTTATGCATTCATTATTCTTATTTACCGCAAGCACTGATGCAAACAATTGTCGTACCTATTATTAAGAACAAAACAAAGAATCTCAGCTCTGCTTCGAACTACAGGCCCATCTCACTTGGTACAATCATTGGAAAGATATTGGAGCGTCTTTTGCGGCCTACACTGGTAAATAATATAAGGATAAGTGAAGCCCAGTTTGGTTTTCGTCCGGGGCTATCGACAGATATGGCAATATGTGCTTTAAAATACGCGGTTAGGTACTACACAGATCGCAACACCTCAGTATATGCTTGCTTTCTTGACATGAGTAGTGCATTTGATAGAGTAAATTATGACATATTGTGGAGGAAACTATATAACTCTGACGTCCCTAAAGATGTGGTGAATCTTCTCAAATATTGGTACGGAAACCAATCTAATAGCGTGAAATGGGGTAATACAATGTCGGATAATTATAGGCTGAACTGTGGTGTACGCCAAGGGGGGTTAACTTCGCCGGACCTATACAACATATACATGAACGGGCTCTTGGAGGAGTTGAGAGGGGCTGGCGTCGGCTGCAATATTGGCGGTACGTGGTTTAATAACCTAAGCTATGCGGACGATATGGTCCTTCTCTGCCCCTCTATAAACGGAATGCGTAAACTGATACAGATATGCGAACGATACGCCAATTCTCACGGCATGATATACAACGCATCCAAAACGGAAATGCTAGTGTTTAAGACAGGTAAGGGTCCCGAGATGGTCCCAGAAGTTAAACTGAATTGTTTGCCAGTGCGGGTTGTTCAGACTGTCAAGTATCTGGGCCATGTTCTCAATGACAGACTCTCGGACGACGCGGACATTGAGAGAGAGAGAAGGGCACTCTCGGTGAGGTGCAACATGGTTGCAAGGAAGTTTGCGCGTAGCAGTGTTGAGGTCAGGAAATCCCTTTTTAACGCCTACTGTTTAAGTTTTTATACGTGTCAACTGTGGACCCGATTTAAAAAATCCTCTATGAGTGCTCTTAGGATACAGTACAATGATGCCTATAGAGTACTCATGAAGTATCCGAGATACTGTAGCGCTTCAAATATGTTTGCCGAAGCGGGGGTGCCTGATTTCTTTGCAGTGGTTCGGGTGCGCATTGCATCGTTCTGGGCGAGGCTAAGGAGTACGGGGAATAGCCTAATGAGAGTTGTCAGTGGGGACATGGGTTGCCCAATTTTAAAGCACTGGAGCAGCGTCCATCGGAGTCGAAACCGTAAATAGGTAGATACAATTCATTACAATTATTTATTTTCGAGTTTAATTGATAACAAGACAGGTTGTTCTATTTAAGGTCTTTTTTTATTTTTTTATTGTTATTTTATTTATTTTTACCCGATCTTAATTATTTATATTTTATTTTAAGTTTTAAATTAAATTTAAATGATTTGTGTTTAGATTTTAAGTATTTAATTATATTTATATCTGCTTGGTAATGGAATATTGTTATGATTTTAATTATTATTTGAAAGAAAAGTTGTATCTATTATCATCTCTGTATTATTATTATTTTTCGTTGTTCTATGAATTTTTGTAACAAATATGGGACCTTGTACCTGCAATAAAGGAATTATTATTATTATTATTATTATTATTATTATATAGCATATTTTTCATGTGAAGTGCTTTACGATGTAAGTCGCTATATCATAATAAAGACTACACATATAGAACTAGGGTTGGTGATTCGGCGAACAACCCCTGTAACAGAAAGTAGTTGTGAAGTTGTATATGTATTTTAGTTTAAATTACAATTTCAATTAAATATGTTATATCATTGCAAATTCAAAGAAAAATGCATATAAATTAAACAATCTTTGAATGAACAGAAGTAAAGTCTGAAAAATCACTACAAAATTGTGATTAACTTTTAATTGTTGATACATAGCTGGATATTATCTGTTCATCATTTATATTTAATATGAGTGTATATGTTTAATACTTTGTGATGCAAAATAAAAATGTTTTCATTATTATCTATTATCTTCAAAATCGTAATAATAAAGTAAAATATTTCATTTTTCTTTAAACTGAAATGTTCTAAATATTTTAACGACGGAGATCCTTACAAAGAACGACTAAAAAATTCAATTAACTATTCTTAAACCGTTTATCGATTAACTCTAGTCTTAAATGAAATTATATTTAATTGAGGGTCATAGACTAAATGTCATCGTTTATGATCAAGTCAATAACACGAACTTTAAACTAAATGTAAAAAGTAGTAATTAAAGTATTTATTTGTTCTGTACCTGCGTTATATAGTATGACTGTTCAATACACTCCCATCCTACATTCTAAGGCGGTAAAAATAATATACGTAGACTTTATTTAAGCGTTCAAGTAAATACTACAAAGATTTTGACTATAAATTGATTACAGTAAATAAATTGATGATAGGCTAGACGCTACTAGCTAGCTAGTTTTCACTGGTATTAAATATGCACATGAAATATTATATTATGTTGACATCGAAAGATATTGCGGCATTAACAGCTATTGTGCAGTTTTATACTTTTCATCGACTATAAACACAGTATTTATCGAGTTCAGTTTTCGAAACGTGAACAGTATTAAACAAAACTAAGTGCACGAAGTTGTAGAGCGGATTTACCGGAAGCGGACGCGTCGACAGCGGCCGTCGCTTCAGGATCGCAACACGCTTTCATTCATCCCGCAGTTAAGTCCTTTTGGATCTCACGCTGGTTTTACACGGAAACTCTACACTAGGTGCCGACCTCCTACCAATATCGCCCTCCTACTCCCACACGCAAATCAAATGGACGGCAGACAGAAAAGCGAGAATAAATCAATACTGTCTGGAACACGCCCACTAGTTCAACTCGGTTACTGCGCTTCCTCACTGGAAATTCGATAAATAAAACTGGGTAAAAATCATTAAATTTGTGTGTTAGCGTTAAGGATCCTATGTTCTAGGATTTGTTTATCTCATCTCATCTATTTACAACGTACGCGGCAGTCGTGGTCCCCCGGAAAGGGGTTTCGGAGGCACATGTTTCGCACGTGGTCGGGTCACGTTACAATGTTTACCTGCCACCGCCTGACGGTCAGGTGAGATTCGCCGCTACGCGGTTCCATTCTAGTCTATTATCTATACGTAGTGGGTGACTGTCTGACTCGTTGAATAAGTTTTACAAAAATGTAGAAGACTTCAGTAGAAATTTTCCATTGAGGAATTTCCAATCGAGTAAAAGTTAAGCAAATTGTTTGCAGTCGTTGTGAGTAAATACTCTTAAATTGTAATCTAGTCTCCATCCTCATGATACTCATATTCAGAAGGCGTCGGAGCCGGCGTGCCCGCGGCTACGGTTTGCATTTTTATCAACCATCGACGACGGGCAGCAACATTTTATTCTGCGTGCTATAAATATGGATCTAGTGAAGATGAACATACGTTGGGATATACATCATTTTCATGCAAACTTATCTGAAACTATGCATAAGTAAGCAGCAACAAAAATGAGCTTCCTCTTTGCCGTAAAATAAAACTTAGTACATGTATATCCTGCATCACATTTTAAAGAGCTCTTTGCACTTTACGTACGCGGACGCTGATGTGACAAAAAGCTTGTATAAAATAAAAATATATTATGAAGCGTAAAGGATATCATTTTTGGTGACAAACGAAATTAGCTTCATGTCCTTAAGGGACTAAAATCTAGCAGAATAGAGTCACTGATTGACTAACAATAAAATAATAAATATTTTGCTTTTAGTCAACGTACATCAAAATAACATATTTTCTGGCTTTTATAAGTTAAAACAGAACGAAGCTTCTTTGTACCGAGTCACATTTTCACCAAAGTGCGTATATGTGGACAGAATATGAAATGAGCTGGCCCCTTCCTCATAATATTTATACGAAGTGTTAAGGATATCTCAATTTATTACGTACTATTAATTCCATCAAAGACTCATAAAAATAGCAACAGCATTGTAGTGTCTGGTTGTGTACGATCACAGGTATTTATATATTTATTTATATGTATTTATAAATGTTAGCAACACCATCATCTTGTAAACCTCTTAAATAGAAATCAGGACACGAGACTTTCATATCGTTAGAATTACTATTAAATTTTATATTATAGTAATCCTAGAATTATTGTTAAAAAATCATCAAATTCTATTTAAAAAAGGGACTTCATAGTAATTGGGACCTTATTTTCCATGAAAAAAATGTTGCTACACCAACGCTAAAGTTGTTCGATAATTTGAACTTTTAACTTATTAAGATTTGGATACCATTTTATTCATTTAATTTTCAGTAAATGAATTGTATCATTTAAAGTAAGTCAGAGTTTGTTAGTCATTAAATAAATTGAGAATGTTGTAGGAGTAGAATGTGTTGGAGTAGAAAAATATTGATTGTAATAATTAGAACAAAGTATAAAACCCATAT